>JAWNPI010000056.1:3197500-4595210 GCA_035047625.1 Drosophila mettleri | reverse complement strand
TGCCACGCCTCTTTCGCCCACAATTCAACAAAAACGATAACTCACGTAAATCAAATACTAGAGACTTGAAATTTGGCAAATAGGTACATTTGAATGTCATAATCATTCTCCGAAAATTTCATTAAGATCGTATGTCGAGAAAAAAAGTTATTAAGCAATAAAGTTTCCATAGTACAGCCTCTGCTGCAGCCGCAAAACTGTGCAGTGAGCAAATTACGTGCATGCATATGTTTGTGTGTGTGTGTGTGTGTGCATGTGTTGTTTACTATTAATGAATAAATGAAGCTCTTAATGATTGGTATTACAGCGCAATGGATTCAGGGTATCTCTTAGTCGAGCAGTCTCGACTAGAGTTTCGTTACTTGTTTATTACTCAAAATTTTGGCTGCATAAAATATGTTTAAAAAAATAAATAATCTTGAATAAAATGATGACTTTATTATTAATTTAAATTAAGTTACGTTACGTATAGAAAAAATTAATATATATTTATAAAATAATTAAACTAATTAAAATATATAATAATTATCAAACAATTAAAATATAAAATATTGTAATTTTATAAATTCTGTATACCCTGTAGCATTTGATATGTGTTTTTATTTGGTTTAAAATAGGCAAAAATAAAGAATTAAATAAAATTTATTTTTGATGAGAAAATCATGTACTTAGCTACCAGCTAAATCCCAAATTAACTTATTACAATATATTCTGTAAAGTTAACCAAGTGCAATGCATTGACGTACCAATTGTTGTTAACACTGTCGTCGCATAGTAGAATGCGCCAGTGAACTTCCATTGCTGGCCAGCCTTGTGTGGCTCTGATTTGAGCACCACCGTCTCCATGACTTTAAAATCCTCTTGTGATATATTATATTTGCGTATTATGCGATCCTCGACACCTGCAAAGATGTAAAAATATATGTAAACATATTATATATATATATATATATATATATATATATATATATATATAGGAGTATGATGCTCACTTTGCAACGCCTCCCAGCGTCGTTTTTCCGTCTCCGATTCGAGGGCATCAAAGACGGCGGCACCCACTAGTAGATAGGTAAATGTACACACGATCAGGGATATCGTGCGCACATTTTGTTTCTTCATGCTTCATTTAGGCGAGGTTATTGGCTATGAACATGCATTTCATTCACAATAGACAGTCGTCGTTCCCTTCTCGTTGCTGGCTGCTGGCGGCGTCTCCTCTTGCGGTTGTACGGTTTATTGCTATTGTGACTAATCCAGCCGCTGACATCCATATGTGTACGTGTGTGTGTGTATGGGTGTGTGTGTGTGTGTGCCTGTCACTGTGTTGGTCGTTTACGTAGAAAGGACGAAACTTTCGCAAATCAGGTTAAGCGCAGTAACTAACACAGGCACACGCAATACGAACACACACACAGAAGCACTTGAAACTCGACACCTTGGCCGCCTGCCACACACACACACAGCCTTAGGCGCTGCCTAATCAAAGTCTTGGCCGTCGTCGTGTGTGTGTGTGTGTGCGCTTCTCGTCACTTAGCTTGAGTTTTTACGTTTTTTTTTTGTTGCCTACTTTTTGGCGCACGGGGCAATTATCTGAAAAATTCACTTAGCTGTCACTTGTTCGTGCACTTCAAGTGCAATTGCATTAAATATGTTAGGTATGTGTTTCGGTGTGTGTGTACCATATACAACTATAAGTATTTTAATTTTAGCACCACTTGCGTATGCAGATGTGCATTGCTGCATTTATTTTTGTCACACACGCAGCAGCCTTTGTCCTCGTCACTTTCAGGTTTGCGTTCGCGTTCGTTGCGCCCATCCATGTCCTTGTGTTATTTATAACACTGATGCTGCTCTGGCTGCTCTTGCTGCGGCTCCTGCTCAAATTGTAGCTGCATCATAATTATCACACTGTTCGTCGTAACCTGTCGATGGAGTCAGCCTGCATTGGACGGCTAATGCAATAGCTGTGCTGTTGTTGTTGTTGTTGCTGTTGTGCACACGCATCGCGGCATTTCGTTGTTGCACATGTCCTTCGGCTGCGTTCCTGTGTTTGGCATGGGATTTAAGATCATGGCATTAATTAGATTTCATGGCAATCTTGGGCTAAAAATAGCCAGCAATGACAACAGCTTTGGGCTGGCGGCTAATGAGGCAAATTGCCTAATCTGTCATCGTCAAAAATGAGCGGAGCCCAATGAAAGCAAAAAGCACAGCGGCCAACTGTACAAACAGCACATAACATGACACAATTCAATACATACACCAACACACACACACATACAGATGTAGAGTGTGCATGTGTATTAAATTGGCTACATCATGAATTATTTAGCTGTATGCGCAGATAAGCGCCAAGATTTTTGCCACCTAAACGAATGGCAAAACGTGTAAAACTGTAAGCCATTTGGCAGATTTGGCGGTAACGGTAGTTGCTAAATTATTAAAAAAAAAAAAGCTTAATGAGATGAAAGCAAAGCCAAAAAAAAGCTCAGCTGTGTGTGTGTGTGTGTGAGTGCTGGTAAGCAAAAATTGAAAGATTTGCCTTATTGTGTTAGCAAAGGCAGCGTATGTTTTGCTTTTGGCCTGCTTTACAATTTGGCTAACAAGTAGGCAGCATTGCAGTGCCATTCAATTATTCATGCCACAGTATTTGTATATAAATTCAAGTGTGTGCGTCTGGCTGCCTCACCGTCTGTGCCTGTATGTGTGTGTGTGTGTGTGTATGATGTACGCTTCAACGCGCAACGTTGACGTACACACACACACACAGCCGCATGTTTCGTTTCTTTTTTATAATTTATTGAGCCAAGCTGTGTGAGGGTGGTTGAACATCATATTGTGGATGCCACAACAGACACAAAATGTGGCATGCTATCGAAATCGCTGCAGCAGCAACAGCAGCCTTGTTAGCTGGGACGCCAGAATCGCCCTTAGTTAACTTTTTGCTAGTTTTCCTATTCTATTGCTCATTATTTGTTGCGCCACCCGCAAGCGTGTAATCGCGCAGCCTCCGCCAGAGGCTCGTATTATTTGTGTCTGTCGTTGACATTTGCTGTGCAGTGGCAATGACAGTGACACTATCAAGAATCCTGTGGCCGCCTCATGTCTGTGCCTGACTGACTGTTTGACGGACGGACGGACGGACGGACGGACTGACCACAATCGTCCTTCGTGCCACACAGCACAGCTTCGCGAAAAAAAGGAAATTCAAGCATCAAATGGAAGGAAAAAAAAACTTGTATTCATTATATAAAACATGAGGCACATACACAATAATTCAAAGTTGTTCGCACGCATTTTTTGTCGTATTTTTTCTGTTTAGTAATTTTTGCACATCCTTTGGTTTGAATTCGGGTTTTTATATTTTTGATATTAATTAGACAGAGAAATTTTCACTACAATAAATTCATCTCAATTTGTCGTCGATTGGCTCAACATTTTGCTACCGTCCGCAATGCACGCACTGTCGATTATATTTCTCAACTGGCAGCGCGCAGGGCGCACAAACTGACAGACAGAGGCTGCTGGATCCTTCAGCGAGCACTAGAGGGTTGAGCATCCTAACAGCGATGCGGAGTAGGCAGGCGCAAGCTGGCGCTGCCAACTTGCCAAAGCTCTGCGAAAGGAAGCGCGCATTTGAATTTAAGCTCACGCGGAGCTTTGCAGGCAATTATTAAAAATCACTTCTATTTACTTTAATGATTTACTTTTTAAATTAAATAAATTTTTAATTTTTAAAAATAAAAGCGCTTCCACAATTCTTAATTATATATATATATATATATTTATTGGCAGCTATGTTCTACCTTAATTTCAGTTCTATTTGACCTCCTGACCTCATCGCCATTGATATATCGGTGTCATTGCTTGGCACAGTTGGCCAGCAGCCGTTGCCGCTGACATTTGACTTCGCTAGAGCCAAAATTGAAATGACAAATTGATTTAGCTTTGCAGGCCAATGTTTGAACATTTAATAGCTTGCAACTCTTGCAATTACATATCCTAAATATAGACTCAGAAAATAGGTAAAATCTTAAAATGCAATAAATAAGTAATGTAAATGCTAATATTCCATTGGCTGCTCGGGCGGCAGCACAATATTGCAGCCCAGCAGGCCACGGCCAACCCAGGTCTTTGGCACCAGCACCAAGTCGAGGAATTGCTCTGCTCTCTTCACTTTTAGCTGCACATTTTGATTTTGCATGTTGCGCACGACTTCGCCGATTTGTTCAAGAGTATTCTTAAAGTTAGTTTCGTTGATGGAACCAAAACGCAATATCTTATCGCCCACACGCAAGCCCTGTAGAATAGAAAATAATTACATTTATATATGTAGATGTACTGTATATGCGACTTTGTACTGACCGCCTCCTCGGCTGGCGAATTGGGGCTGACAAGATTAACTACAACTAATGTCCGGGTATTTAGTGGTGTCAAAAGTGATCCACCGTGTTCCCGACCATTGTTTAATTCTAGGGCGGAGGCACGGTTGATCAGCTCGGGATCTGTGGTAGCTATCTCGGCATGATATTGGTTGAGCAGATCATGTATTTGATCTAGAAGTTGAGTATGATCGTTTTGCAAGCAGATAATCGTCTGACGTGCTTGTCGTACCTGGTATATGTCAATGTCGGAGCGAGGGAAGCCCTCAGCATCAACAAGTGGACCGTTCATGCCGACATTGCCGTTCTGCAAAGATTAACCATTAGTATATGCATTTAAATTACATATATTTAAACAATGCAGCTGAAGAGATTTACTGGTGTGTGTGTGACGTCACATAACATTGTGCTACCTCAATCTCGGTCACCTTGCCTACATACGCATGTACTTATATGCAAGTATTTACCGCGGCCAGTATTTCTCCATTTTTATTAATTTGAGCCTCCAGTTCCTTTTTAGCGGCAATTAGTCTCTCTAATCGTGCTTTTGTTGTAATTTCCGTTGTCATGACTTGCATTTATCTTCAGAAGGATATATTTCTAAGTGATAAAACAAAAACAAATGGTTTCTGTCGCCCTGCCGATGATTGTCCGTGATGTTAGCAAGCTCAAGCTATCGAACAATCTTGTACACGATACATAGCGTACCTCGCTTAATACATGCGTATTTTATAATTTAGCTGTTAAGTTTTCGGTAATCTTTTCATAAATTTGTATTTGTTTTTAGATTAATTTTTACGTATTGTCAAAATTAATTTCATATGCATACAAAAAACAATTGTGCTCTCGTGCTTTCAAACAGCTGATTTTTTCGCTATCGATATATAATAGCTAAATATCGTAAGTATCGTAATTATCGATATTATATCAACAATTGACATACACATACATACCTAAATACAACATATTCCTAGTCTAAAGTAAACACTCAAATTTATAGCATTGAAACAAGATCAGGCAAAACCAATCAGCTAGTAAGCGTTGCGACAATCTTCGTATACAACGAACCGAATGTTCGATCACCGTTAGTCCCCACATAGAAATGTGAACTGTGCGTTGTGGGCAGTTCGAAGGTTTATGCAATGTTCTAGTTTGGCCCACGAGCACATATAGGAGAGCGAAGAGACGGCAACAGCAACAGCAAAGGCAAAGGCAACGACAACGGCAACGGCAACGGCAATAGAGCGCCGTTTACACGTTCATATAATAGGTGTACACAAATAGTGTGTTGAGCTGTAGAGCGCATCGCATCCAAATGACTGTGACTGTGACCAGCACACATGTAATGGAGGCACAAGCTAAAGCAACACATCTACAATCTGGAGGGGGCGGTGAGCAACAGCATGGCTCCACTAAATCGCTTGATGTGGCTGGAAGAGATGTCGGCTTTTTTGGCGCCGCCGATGACGAGATGACCGTCTTGTTAACAAATAAAAATTATCATTTTGAAGCAACATCCGATATCGAGGATGCTTTCGTTGAGCTCAATGGCAGCAAAGATGCGGAGTTGGATGCTCCGGCCGCGCCGCCCGTTCGTGGCAATCATCAGATGGAGCATCCGCAAGTCACCTGGCTGGACGATGATGCAATTGATGCATTGGATCGTGTCACACTCGACATTGGCAATATGTTCTTCAATCGCGTCGACAGTCAGGACATAATCTATCAACAGAAAAAGAAGAACATCAAAATGGTGGGCAAATACGTGATGGGCGATGTGCTCGGCGAGGGCTCATACGGTAAAGTCAAAGAGGCCATGAATTCGGAGAACCTTTCACGGCTCGCTGTTAAAATACTCACCAAGCGGAAGTTGCGTCGCATACCCAACGGCGAGCAGAATGTCACGAGGGAAATACATTTGTTGAAGCAACTGAAACATCAAAACGTGGTGCAACTGGTCGACGTTTTGTACAATGAGGAGAAGCAGAAGATGTATTTGGTTATGGAATATTGCATTGGAGGCTTGCAGGAGATGCTGGATCATGCGCCCGAAAAGAAGATGCCGCTCTATCAGGCGCATGGATATTTTAAGCAATTGGTCAATGGACTTGAGTACTTGCACAGCTGCCGCGTCATACACAAGGACATCAAGCCGGGCAATCTGCTGTTGACTCTGGACCAAACGCTCAAGGTATCTGATTTTGGTGTCGCCGAGCAACTGGACATGTTTGCACCCGATGACACCTGTACAACTGGTCAGGGCTCACCGGCATTTCAACCGCCAGAAATTGCCAATGGCCACGAGACCTTTGCAGGCTTCAAGGTGGACATTTGGAGCAGCGGCGTTACTCTGTAAGCAAATGACTATCATTGAAAATTCATAATATTTATAATCTTTTTTTTTTTTATTTTTTAGTTTCAATCTGGCAACGGGTCTATATCCATTTGAGGGCGACAACATATACCGTTTGTTGGAAAACATTGGACGTAGCCAGTGGATAGCGCCCGACTGGCTGTACGAGTTGGATGAAAGTTTTGCGAAACTAATACTGGGCATGCTGCAAGCAGATCCCAATGCGCGGCTTTCGTTGCAACAGATACGCAAAGATGCGTAAGTCGTGCTTACTGCGAATGATACGTTAGATATTTAAATTTTATTTGTGTGCTTGCTTGCAGTTGGTTCCTGTCCGCACCAGCTGTGACTGGCCCACCGATACCCATTCCTCCACTTAAGGGCGACAAATACGGACGTTCTACAGTACTGCCTTATCTAGAAGCTTATCATTATGGCAACGAACAGGATCAGGAAGATGTTTATTTTACTGAGCACGATGTCAATCGTATGTCGAAGCGAAAATTATAAATTAAACATTTTCAGCTAATTATTTTGCATTCCGCAGAGGAATTGGCACGGCGAGCTGCTTCTGCCGCAGCTGAGATACGTGCGACCAAGTCGGCTGCTGCCAATGCCGCATGCCATCTGTACGAGCCATCGACTAGTGCTGAAGCTGGAGCTGAGGCCATGCTCAACGGTTCGAGAGATGAGACGGCAGCGGTTAAGAAAAAAGGCTCGGGCTTGAAGCGTCGAGCCAAGAAGCTTGCATCCTGCATCTCTGTGCGAAAGCTAAGCCATTGCCGCACATCGTAGGCGCTTGCCCTTACCCTAGTTACTAGAGTAATATGGAAAAGTAATAACTTGTTAACAAATTGTGAGCAACTTTTTGGTTTCTTTTTTTTTGTTTTTGTTTTTGTTTTTGTTGTCTTACATTCGCCAAGTATTTATTAAGATTAAAACTCTGAATGAGAATTAGGAAAAGAGAATGAATGATAGTGAGAAGGAGAGTAATGGACGCATACACCAAGGGTCGAGACTTTGAGTTAGCTTAGAAAGCGGGTTAGGGAGAATGCAAGTTAAATCCAACTGACAATACCGTGTATTATATGAAAGAGATACAGTTATTTAGGTCGTTGATATGTATTAAATGTAAAGAACAAACACGTTGAATAATTGCAATTAGCAAAGATTCGTTGAAAGTGAAACGCGCATTGGCAATATGCAAATAAGTAAATTGTTCAAATGGCACTCTGGTTGGTCTCTAATATCATTGAAGTCAACACAATTTACAGGCGCCGACTACAAACAAACTGCTGGACAGTATTTGCAATGGGAAATTTATAAGTGTAATTAAAATTTGAAAACTACTGAAGATTATTTAAATATATAAAGAAACAAAACTGCATTTAGTTCACACACTTCCTTACTATTTGGATACAGCCAGAATGCTAGCCTAGTTCATTATGTCGTGTAATTACAGTGGAAGTGCTCTGATTAAACTTTCTAAATACTCGCAATTCGAAACTTGATGTGATTTCATCTTATTTATGGATTATTTCTTATCGCCTTTATTCACAAATTTTGTACGATCCTTAATTGGCATTGCAAACTTTAAACTTAACAGTTAGCTAACTAATTATATTATTCCAATTCGACGACTTCAATGCTGGGCTTGAGTGCGCTCGTCGCCGGCTCAGCTATGGCTGCAGCTGGCGTGCTTATGTATAGATCACTCATTATGAACATTTGATGATAGTGCGGCCCAAGTTTGCTGAGCTTTCTTTGCATCAGATGGCGTAATGTGTCCACATATTGCGACGGCACCTTCACCTGGCTCGTGTTGCGCCAGTGCAGACCATTGTTGTCCACATGAAACAGCGCAGGCGAGGGCACATGATCCTTTAGATAATTCCAAATGCACTCACGCAGCAGCACAGCAATCTGCAATGGGTGAGTGTTATGCATGGAGTATACTGGGATATATTTTAAGCTTACCTCCGGCGCATCGAAGTGCTCGATTATCATGTGCAGGTTGGAAAGCGGCGGAGGTATCAGCTGGCTTATGGTCAGCAGCTGTAGCAGCTTCTTAGTGCACAGCATGAGCTCATCATTCGCGGATGTGGGTTGGAATTTGTTGACTGCAATAGTAAAAGCAAATAAATATTAAATTAAATAATTCCTTAGTACCAAACGATCACTCACCGTTCTTGCCGCGCCAATTATGCAAACATGTAGAGCACAGAGCACGCAGCAGCACCGACGAGTAGCATATGGCGGGCCTGTGGGTTGCGATTAAGCCGAGCACTGCCCAAAGCACAGGCGATGTTACAAAGGCACGATGTATTTGCATATCCCGCTCCATGGTGACGCGCGTGAAGTCCTCATCGGGAAAGGGCAGTCCATTGTACATAACATCCGTTGAGACCAGTTCGACCAGCGTTAGCGACACCAGCGAATATCCTTCAACGTTGTTGGGCTTTTCCTGACGCAATGAAGTTTATCTTAGTTAGTTTCTTACTATAGTGAATAGTATATAAAGTTTTACCACATCCAAGCAGCATGTATTCAGGGCTTTCAGATAGAGCGCTTGCTTTTCCGCATCGCAGCTTCTGTTATTTGTGGGCAGCACTGGACGCAGTCCTCGTCCAATGACACCCGAGTGCAAGATCGAACGATTTGAGTTCGCTCCAGAGCTGGTTTGTAAATTTTGCACAATCAGCAACTCTTGCTCAGGTATTTGCAGCTCATCCAGTTCGTATTCCTCCAGCTGGCCAAGCAAATGGCCATGATAGAAGAGTGCGCTCTCCACCAGCTCGCGCAGACACACAGTGCGTGCAATTTTTCGTGCATTACATTGGCGCTGCAGCAAATCGAACGCTCGATGAGCGGCTGCCGCACGGCGAATGATAGCTGAGGGCATAAATAATTCATTAGATGTTTAGTCAAGTGAAAAACGAACATACTTTCTTCGGTGAGGCCCACAAAGAAGTATTTGACGCTTAACACCGCCAGTTTGAGCACCAACGGTGTTCGCAGCACATTGCTGCGTGCTCCTGCCTCCATATTGTTCAAGAGCTCCACAGTTAGATGCGCCAGACGCATTCGTGCTGCATCAGGTGTTTCCTCACTCTTGGCCAATTCTCCAGGTTCGAGTTTAGAGCGCTTATTGGGGCCATTTCCATTGTACATATCGTGCTGTGCTTCGTGATTGTTGTTGTTGATGTTCGCCTGTTGGTTTTTAAACTTCTCAGCGCTGCGCTCGGCAGCAAGCCTATCCATGCGTAGCACCAGCTTTTGAATTGTGCAGTCGAAAATTTGTATTATCTTTGGCAGACATTCGTTCAGTGATTGCATCAGCAGCTGCGGCTTGATATGTGAAAATTGATTCTTCTTGTGCATTCTATTGGAAAATGAATAAATAAATAATTTATTTATATTTAATTGCAGCTGCGGTTGCTTACTTGGCCAGCAGGTTGAGGTTGGAAAAGGTATTGTATGCCTCAGATGGAGTGCCGGGTTCAACGGGCAAACGATTGTTAACCTGCTCCTGCAACATTATGTCCTCCAGCACCATTTTGAAACCTTGCGTTATGTTCGGAAAATTCAGCACGCCGCTCTGACCACCCAGCAAACGCATCAAAGCGCCAATTGTATTCGGATTTTGTGCATACGATTTCCGCAGCAATTGTGATATGGTTTGATAATAGATATGAGGATGCTGTGAGGCTGTGAATAAAGCAATCATAGATTAAGTTTATGTTGATGTCAATTAGCTCTTCACACTCACAGACAACGAGCAGCAGTCGCACTGCCGTCTGTTGCTCCAATAGATTTGTGCTTAGGCAGCTTTTCCACAGCATATACTTAGTTTTCTCGCAAGCTAAGTCGCCGAGTAATGGACAGTTACGCATGTTGAGTACCCACTGCTCCAATTCCTGCATCGACGTATCCAGAAAGTCCTGACACCAAACATACTTTTCCGCCAATTTGGCCACCATTAAAAGAAGCTTGGCGCCATGCTGATTCAGACGCAGCACAGCATTATTTAAGGACGGCTGCATCTCGACAAACACTTTGTTGCTCAGCCAAAGCGGCGCTTTCAACACAATTTCCTCGCACATTTCTTCGTTATCTGTAAAGCATAACATAATTTAATATTTAGCAAAGCTAGGCATTTAGCGCATACTCACATGTATCTATAAACACATTGACCAAACTCTGCAGAATAGCATCGGAATAGTTTGTGGTTATTAGCAGAAATGGTACTATGGCCACATCAAGTGGTTTTTTGGGCGCTAAACCATCTTTGAGCATTTCACAGAATGCCGCTCGTAATTGCTGCTCGTGGCATGAAGTCATGTAATCTAGGATACCCGTTTCTGACTCCAAGTTACAGCGAAAATCTTCCACAAAGCGTTTAATGCCGCACTGCAGTATTTGCATAATAATCTTGTATGGAAAACAGCCGCCCAGTCGCGCCACAATCCAGTCAAATGTGAATGGAAAACGATGGAATGCATTCAGCATAGTTTCCACACATGACTCCGCCTCCGTATTGTTTAGCTTACGAAAGCAGCTGTTGATCAGCGTGAGCAGGCCGTGCATTGCACTGCATTCCAGCCAAAAGTTACATGACGCAGTAATGGTCATGCGTCGCGGACTGTATTTATCGGATAGCTTAGCCACTAGCTCCAAGCTCCAATTGGCTATCAGTGGCGCCCATGCCGGCGGACCTTTCCATATCATATTTTGTAGCGATGACTTGACCATATTAAAGCTTTCATATTCTTCTGCCCGCATCTGTTGATGCGGATTGCCATCCTGTTTCATTTGCGATATAGGCAGGCATGTTTTTTGATCAATCATGTCGGGAGATATATACAGCTGGACTCCAATCTCTGCCAGAATGCCAAAATAATCAAACACAATGTCGCGAGTGGCCGGCAGCTCATCGAGAAAACTCAACCTGTATACGTAAAGTGTAGTGACTAGAAATTATTGCAAGAGTGTCACAAACTTACGCAACTTTGATCAGTGAGGGCTTTGTTAGTAACTGTGGATTACTGTGCCCATTGCTAACTGTTTCTATAAATTGTTTAAGTTGGTCCAATATATTTTGTTGCAACATTTTAACTTGCTTGGGTCTATTTCTTCAGGCAGCCAGAATCCGAGTAAAATCATTTGTTGATACTGTATCGATACTATCGTGAGCACACGATTTTGCGATATCACGTTCATGATTAATAGCAATACGATTATTTTATCTTATGTATCGATTGTTACTGAATTGCACATAACGTTTTTTTCAATTAGAAGTCGAATTTGAAATAAATAAGCTATAAATGAGTAATAAATAAGATTTTTCATTTACTTAAAATGTTATTCTTGTAGCGACAGAAGATACTACTATTTTTTTTATAACAACCTGGAATTTTTGAAGACAGCTATACAATAAAGTTATATTTAAAACGAGCTTAGGGAATATTATTCCTGTATCGATATATTTAATTAACTGCTACGTCCCATCGATATAACTGATGAACGGTTTAATTAAAAATCAACAAAAATTTTCCACTTAAATCAATCAATCTGCATTTATTGAGCTTATATTATTCAAATTGTTTTGCATATTTATAAAATGCATTTTATACCGTTGTTTTTTTAATGAGCTTAGCTTTTGTATACGTTGGCAACTGATTTGCATACAACAAAAGATATAAACAACATAGTACGCATGCATGCATAAAAATAAAAACGGAAATTAAATTTACTAAATTCTCATGCAAATTTTTAAATATTGTCGAATGGAATTTTTGTGCACCAAATATTTATTGCTAATTGATGAAATTGTCTAACTTGAGATCAATACAATGACTAATTAATATTAGTTAGCCGATTCATTAGGTTTTTGTGTCAACCAGCCGACCTTGATATCATTTCCAACATTGCCGATGTTAAAATCGCTTGCGCAATTTCTAATACCCCTGTTTGGTTTTATGTGTGTACTAAACCCAGCGTAGTGGTCATCAGCTTCATTCATGCTGATGATCATTATTATGATCCATCTTTAAACGCACATTCACACTTTTAACTGCTGCTGTTGGTGCTGCGTCTGCTGCAGATCGATTTATTTTGAACTTGTTTAGGCTGTTGACAAATGTTTTACGACAATAAAAAAAATAAACCGAAATAATATAAAAATGGATGCGCATCACGTTTTTTGTTGCTGTATTGTATGGAGAGTCTACTAACTGTGTTAATTTAATGGATTTTATTATTTTAAATATTTTGGCAAGTTACAAACTGGTTTTTCTCGCTTTCTGAGTGTGTTATTCTTGCTTTACGATTGACTTTCGATTGCATTGCATTGCATTGCATTGCCCAACGCAAGTGCCTTGTAAATGCGAGAATGATTTGCAGAATTAGAAAATGGCGCTTGACTTAACCGTTATTTAATAAATATTACAACAATGATGGCTACAGCAAGTGCAGCAACAACAACGCGCGGTAGGGCCCATACATATATTGCTGCAATGCAGCTGCAGTCGCTGTGCTGCTGTTAACGGCAGCGGCAGCGACAGCGACAGCGACTGCGCTTCGACCGCCTTTGTCTTTGAATTTGAGGCTTGAAGAGCTATTGAGGCTCGTGCAGCGCCAAATCAACGCATCAATCATTGGAAGTTGCCTAATGTAGTGCCAAAGGGGCCACCTAATGCCAGTTACTGCAACTTTGAATTGTTGTGGTGAGATTAGATTTTCGATAATCATTAGCAAACTTAGCCTAGAATCTATGTAATTTATTTATTTCTCAACTTTCAACACGTTGCGTCATTTTTGATCATTTTAAAAACGCGCAAAAGACAATCAGACCTTGAACTCCAAAGCGCAAGTTTCTCGTATTATTATTTAATAGCTAGTCTATGTTTAAATAAGGTCAATGTGCATAACGAGTTTACAATAAACAAAGAAAAAGCGTTAAATTATTTATCTTTAGCCTGAGCAACACCCACAAAAAACAGGCCAAAAATGGATAATGGCCTTAGCAACCAAAGCAGCATCTGCCAAAAAAACAAAACTAACCATTCGATCCCCACTTGACCACTATGTAAGTATGTGCAGATGTATGTATATGTGCTCCAATCATTGCTCAAGCACCTGAAGGTTGCATAATTAAGCGCCTCAGTGGATGAACTTTAAAAAGCATTAGTCCAAGAAACACATTCAAATACAGAAATTATATTTTTGACTGCACCGGAAGCTAAAAAGTAGACAAGGCGAATACTGATCAATGATCAGCGATCAGTAATCACTAGAAAAATTTATTACTCTTAAGTGGCAAACTGCATGTGACCGACCAGTAAGTGTCTAGGAAAATAATAACTAACTAAGATTTTAATTGCCTAATTAGCTAATTTTCATTTTACAAAAAATTCTTTTCTAAATTACGACTATAATGCCTTCAGGAGTGTTAGAAATTATATTTTAATAACTAGTAATGATATCAAAGCTATCAAAAGTACAAAATTATAGACTTGATGCAATAAAGTGCAAGGGCCTACCTTCTAAGCCAAATATTGATATCTAACTGAGAGGCATTTAAATATTGTACTTTGTATATTGTAAAATTTAAAGCGTAATAAGTCAATAATTAACGAGCATTATGCAATACTAACGATGATTGGACAATAATATGAGGCGAGAGAAAATAAATAGCTATGACACACTTACTAACACAGAAGTTCAACTCGTTCGGGTGCTGCAAAGTGTTTCACGAAACATTCATTCCATTTGATTAGGAATAGCCAATGTCAAGGCAAGGCAAGGCATAAAATTTCAAATTAAATTGCAGACATTCGAAATTCGAACGTCACAATGGGCTTGGCGCGGTAGTGGTGGCGGTGGCGGTGGTGGTGGTGGTGGCAGCAAATGTTTTATGATTGAGGAAGCCACAGTTGGCCACTGAAGGTGGGTTGGCTGTTCTGATTCTGTCACAGCCCACGCGCTGGCGCCAATAAACGAGAGCTATGTTTTTTGTTTTTCTTTTTTTTTATTTGAAACATTTTTTTTTTTTCATTTTAGTTGCGCGTTTCCGTGGAGTTAGTCAACGCTAATCAAATACATATAAATTAATAAAAACAATAGTTAAATGCGGCCAGAGACACATGCGCCGCCAACTTCGACTGGGTCTTTATCAGGAATTTTAAATGAGCGCACAACTTTAAAACTAGTTTTGTCTCATAATAAATTTTTATGAATAGCAAAAATTTCGCATATTTTTGTCATTATTTTTGCAAATATTTGACTATTGAAATACTGAATATTTGCATTCGTATGCATTTGCTCTTTCAAAATATTACGGAAAATACGCGTGTATTGCCAAGGGTTAAGTTATGGCTATCCGTGGGCTTTCACAAGAACTTTGTTCGCTGCGCTCTTCGCTTATCGCAGACAACCACAGTTTACAGAAGAAAAGAAAAAAAAAACAAATCTTGATGAGAGTTTAATAATTAGCACTGCCCTTTTGTGTGGGTGCCAAAGGCACAAAGCACAGAGCAGCAAAGAGCGAAAGACTGAATGAGAGAATGAGAGAAAGCGCAGCCGAAGCAAAGCTCAAGCGCAAAGTCGAGTGCGGTTGCGCTTCGTACACTCGGCCAGTCGGCTACTTGGGCAGTCGGGCAGTCGGCCACTCGTCGCCTCTCTAGATCTGCGGCTCTTTAACTGTTCGGCAGCTCGGCAGCAGCATCCTTGCCCAAAACTCGAACGCAGCAGCGAAAAGTGAGAGCGCAACTCTGACGCTCTCACACACACATATGCAAACACATGCATAAATCGCTGACAGCTGCTTACAACCTGTTGGACTGTTGCTGTTGCTGTTGATCTGAAGCTGCGCTCAGAATTTATCAAAAAGCTTCGCATGCGCTCACCAAAAAAAAAATATATATATATATATATACAAAAACGCCAGCGTCGACGCTGACGTCGCTGCCGTTGTGCCGCTTCATATAAAAGTAAAGCCGCAGCGAGAAATCAAAGTTATTTCAGTGTTTTTGATTTGAATGGTAATACGTGCGCTCACCCAGGCCCCGGTCGAGTCCAGTTAGAGACTAGCGACTAGACATTATTATAAAGAAACAGCCATCAGTTAGCAGCTGGTCAAATCAGTGGGCCATCAGCAGCGGAGTTGGCAAAGCGATTGTTTGATGTGACTGTGACTTAGTTAAAAGTAAACACATATATTCAAAAAATAATAATTCAATTGAATATCGAGCATATTAATTGAATCTATATATGAATGTGTGTGACTTCTGTGCGCGTGCCAAATTACAAGAATAATTTCATAACTCTCTCAACATACACAAAGTATTAAATATCAATGCAAGCCTAAGGATAATAAAAAGTGCCGTAATTAATTCATTCAAAGTGAACAGATTTGAATAATTGCCAGTGATAATAAAAATCGATTAAAACTATTGGAAAATTCATTCAACTTCGACTTCAAGTGGACATAAAAAAAAATAAAAATGGTAAGTGCAAAATAAACAAACACATTCAAGTGACAATTGTAAATTTGCTTTCTAATTGGGATAACTGCGTATAATATTGATAAACTTTGAGCCCTAGAATATGTGGTAGACCACACGATCTAAATTGCAGTTTTACACCTATTCGCTATTTATTATTCAATAAGCAATATCTTATGATACATTGTGTAATAATATCGCAAAGGGAGGATAAGCAAACACTTGAGCGTAGTCATTAAGCGTTAATATGTTAGCTAAGGGCGATTAGACGTTGTTCAACGCAACCTTCTAACTATAAAATTTTAACACGATCGTCTCGGGGTTTTTCCCTTCAGTGTCAAGTTCTTTGTTGCTCTGTCGTCTGCCCATCGTTTCGCTTCTGCAGAAATGCAAACACGAGTACGAAATCCACAGTTCATATTTATCAAGTACAAATTTTCCAAAAGTTTTCAATGTCTTTTCTCAACAATTTGCAGCGCACAGAACTTTCGAAGCTTCTTGCTTTTATTTTTTTTACCTAAAATTTTAATATAATTTTTTTTTGTGTTTTTTCTTTTCTTGTTAAGCTTTCTACGCGACTTTGAAAAATTCTTGTTGTTTTTTGGTGTCTGAGTTATTTTCTAGTTCTGTTTTGCTTAAGTCTTTCGCACTTGAACTTATACACACACTTGCACACACACACACACACACACACGCACACAAACATTTGGAGTGAATAGTAAATTTGTATAAATTGCAATTTGTGCATTTTTGTTTATTTGTGTTGCATCTGCTGCTTAGCCAAGTGAAGGGCGCTGTTGGCCTGGTCGTGTCACAAGTGGACTGCTGCCCGCTTGACAACATTTCACACGGAAATGCAATGCAACCGCATTGACCTTGAATCTTAACTGGCTAACTGGATAAATGGCTAACTGCATCGGTTGCTACATGCGCTGTCCCATTTGCAGCGCGGCAGAGCCACTTAAGTGTCTGGCATGGGGCTTGATTGGCGTTGGCTGATGGCAAGTGAAATGGATAAGATTTCATGGTCAGCATTCGCATCCGTCGATTGCAGCAGCCGCAATACCAATACGAGATTGCCTCAGTGAACGATATTGTTGTTGTTGTTGTTGTTGTTGTCTTTGTCTTTGCCTTTGTTGTTGTCATTTGCTGCTGCATTGTTTTTGTCGTGCGTTTTGCTTGCTTATTCGCCAGGTTTTTTTTTTTTTGTCTTTTATTTATTTTTTAATTTTTTACTCATCATCGGATGATGCTGCGGCTGCTATGTAGAAATCCAGTGATTTTCATATTCATTCAGCTGCCTTACTGCAAATTCGACAAAACAAAAAAATGAAAGAAACATAAAAAAATGTGCTTTCGGTTAACCAATCGCAGCTAATGACCCAAGCTCGCCCATTGCACCATTTACAAAAATAAAAAAAAATAAAATAAAAATAAATACAAAAATGTATTCAAATCTTTGGTTATTTTTTACTTTGGTATTTTTTTTTTTTTATGGTTGCACAATAATTATTACAGCTCCACTTTTATTTCTTTCTCTTAATTTATTTTTTTTTTTTTTTTTTTTTTTTTTTGCATTTTTGCTTTTGACTTTGAAAACTGAAAGACTTTAAAGACGCTGACAACGCTTTATATAGGCGGGCCTTTTACTAGGCCAGCAAATAAATAAATAATAAAGAAAAACAAACAACAACAAAAAATTAAATCTAAGTAAATAAAATAAAAACTGATTTTAATCAAGCGATTTGCTTGCAATTGCTGTAAGCACCAGTTTGCTGCGCTGCCACAAGCGAGAGACAGTTTAGACGCATTTACGCTGACGTCGACAGCGGCGTCGGCGGCGCTCGGGCGCTCAGCTGTGCAGCCATTGAGAGCGAGAGAACGAGAGAGCGACTGACTGACTGAGTGTGCGTGTGTGAGTGCGATAAAGTGTTTTTAGTCGCATGTGACTCGATCGTTTTTGCTTCTGTACGCTCTGTTCGAGCAACGCGTCGTATGCGCATTATTGTCAAGTATCCGCGCTGCAGCCGTAGGCACACAAACACAGACACACACACACACACACACAAATATGTCGAGGAGCTGCAGTCGCCGCCGCGTGTTGCAATAATAGTGCAATTTGGCCAAAGGTTTATTGTCTAACATTGAATTTGTGCGTGCCTTCGGCACATTTTTTATCTCTGTATACAAATTTTATATATTTATTATATGTATATGCTCTCTGTGTGCGTGTGTGTGTCCAAACAGTTAACTCTATTTCGTTGCTCGTTCGTATTGATGTAGACTCGCGACCAAGTGCTAAAAACTGATTATAATTTACAATTTTTTTGTTTTTGTGTTTGTTAAGCTCAAAAGAGATACACAGGAGAAACAAATTCAGAGAAATAAAAGGTGTGCACTATCACTATGACTGTGACGCTGACATGGGCTTCTTATCGGGCTGTCGCCGAAGTAAGTGTTGCGCTCTGATAATTCAATTATGGCTCATTTCCGATTAGAGAGCATATGTATGTGACGATAAAAGTGACATGAATAAAAAAATAACGAACTCTTAGACAGTTTCTGTGATTGATTAGCACCTAACAATCAAATTATATTATTATTTATGTTTTCTTTTGTTTATTTATATTATATATAAAGCTTATGCTTTGAAAATATGACCTTAAAAGCTGGCTGAGTGGCTGGCTGGCTGGCTGGCGCTGAAGCCATTAATTTACTCCTCACTGCTGTGAGTATAATGCCCTCGACGCTTTCACGAAATTCTCAGCACAAAACTTTGAACTGTATTTTGACTTGAAATAAATATCCATTAAAAATAAAAACATGTCATTATAAGTGTATTTGCAGTATTGAATTGTGTGAAACCAGTTGCTGGGCTCCCATGCAAATTCAATGCAGGAATCTTATTCGCAGCCAAAAAGATGGTTTAATGAACTAACTGAACTGAAGTCTTACGCACGGCTCAAGTATTTCCAGCACTTGTGCACTTGATCATTTACTTTACACCGTGTGTTACACTAAGTTAACAAGCCGCAACAGGCATGCAATACAAAAAAAAAAAACAAGTAACGAAACTCTAGTCGAGACTGCTCGACTAAGAGATACCCTGAATCCATTGAGCTGTAATACCAATCATTAAGAGCTTCATTTATTCATTAATAGTAACCAACACATGCACACACACACACACAAACACAAACATATGCATGCACTGCGCAGTATTGCGGCTGCAGAAGAGGCTGTGCTATGCAAACTTTATTGTTTAATAACTTTTTTTCTAGACATACGCTCTTAATGAAATTTTAGGGGAATGTTTATGACATTCAAATGTACCTATTTGCCAAATTTTAAGTCTCTAGTATTTGATATACGTGAGTTATCGTTTTTGTTGAATTGTGGGCGAAAGGGGCGTGGCATCAAAAATCCAAAAATGACAAAATGTGCGGATTGACTATAGCTATCAACCACAACTTAGTGCACGATTCTATCTTTAACGGTGTGCACGCCAGACCTCAAAAACAAAGCGATATTTTCGATAGTTATCGATAAAAAAGAAATGGGACGAGTTATCGAAAAAAAAAAATAAACTCGTACAGCGTATGGTATTATCGAGCATTTTGCTTTTTATTTGAAGTCTCTAGCTTTTGTGGTTGCAGAAATCCAGGTGTTTACACGGACGGACGGACGGACGGACGGACGGACGGACGGACGGACGGACGGACGGACAGACGGACAGGGCTAGTTGAACTCAGCTCATCGAGCTGATCAAGAATATATATACTTTATGGGGTGTGGCACGCCTCCTTCTGCCTGTTACATACATTTGCACAAAAACATTATACCCTGAAATTTCCATTTTCAATGGATTCAGGGTATAAAAAAAACCGAAAGCAACCAGAACAACTTGTGAGGGAAGCAGGGGAGTTGGGGAGTTGTGCTCTTACACAAATTACTCGGTATTTTAGGCCAAAGCGGCGACGCGACAGCAGCGCCGTCCAAGAGCGTTCGACCGACTGCTTGATTGCCAAATTAACGCGATTTAGTTGCTCTAAAAGTCGCGCGAGCGCCCGCTCAAACGGTCTCAAAGTCTTCTTTAGCAAGCAGACAAACAAGATATATGTATATATATATATATATATATATATATATATATATATATATATACATACATAGTAGCTTTTGGCTGTTTCTATTTGGGTGTATTTCTTCCAGCGTGTGCAGCAAAGCGGTTTTTTTATTTTGATGCTGATGATGAAATCGTGCTGAGACGTTTAGGCGCGTTTATAAACGCGCGCAAAACGCTAGCGAATGTGAATGTGAATGTTGTGCAGATCGCGTTGCAGTTTCAACTTGACCCACAATGCGCTTGCAATTGCAGCAACTGCAACATCAGCAGCAACAGCAACAGCAGTAGTTGAATGTTTATCATTTTTCTCTTTTACTTCGTTTATTACTAAACTGAATAGAGACTCAAATGGGCAGCACAAGCATTATTTTAAGCATATCTATATGTGTGTGTATGTTTGAGTGTATGTGTTTGAGTGTGTGTGTATTGGTCCATTGGGTGTTGCATAATTTGTCTTATTAGACAAGATGCCGCTGAAGTAAAAGTCTCAAGCTGAACCTGAATTTGACTTCAAAAGCCAGTTGCACACAAATACACACACACACACACACACACACACACACAGATATGCCTAGGTGATCTGTGTGTGGACTGCGCTCAACTTGACCTATAAATTGATTTTTATGTTGTGCAGGTTCCACAATTCGTATAGTTAATTTTTTTTTTTCTTTTGGGTCTGCCTTGTGTTTTTCTTTCCTTTTCATTTCATTTCTTAGCTTTTTGCGTCTATTCAAAGCAATTTTTTTCTTGTTTTCATTTTTGATTTTTTTTTATTTGTATTTTGCTTAAATAACCACAAAAATCACCAAGTGCGACACGAGCTGTGGCCGCACTATCAATTTTAAACCTGTTTCCTGCTTTTTGGTTTCTGATGCATGCTTTTCATATTCATGTTATTTCATTTGATTTCTTTGCCGCACGCAGTGTGGGGCGGCGGGAAAGTAAAAGTGTTGATCTGGACAATTATACGGCTTTACGCATTTGTATTTATACTTTTTTAATGGCTTGGCAAATTACACTAACAGATGACACTGTTTATTATATAAATGCTTCGGCTACATAAAAATAAATCAAATTCAAAATAAAGCAACCGGGGACAAGTCTCTAGTCAGACACAGACTCCGATTCCGATTCCAAGACGGGCCCCAAAGCCGAGTTGAAGTTGGTAAAACAAAAAAAAAAAAAAAAAAAAAAAATGAGAAAATGAAAAAACCAAAATAAAATCGCAATCCAGTCCAACTGCCTGGCCGGTTGGCCTTGTAAAGAAATCTGTATGTATAAACAAGACGAAAAAATTTGGACTGTCCATGTTACTTCATCGCCGCCTCTCAACACCTTTTACTCATCTTCTCTATCTGTCCCCTTGGATGCTGTTGTCTTCCAAGTTTTGCATTTGACCCCTGTTGTTGTTGTTGTGCACGGTTCAGTTGTTTTTGGCACTATCTTGATTCATTTAAGTTGCCAACAGTTGTGAATTGCTAATAATAAAATTGTTGCCAACTTTATTTTGCATATTTAGTTTATTGTTTTTGTTAAATTGTTTTATTAGCAAAGTTTTCTTTGATTTTGGAATGCACAACAAATATTGCATTTTATTTTATTTTATTTTATTTATATTTATCTAATTTATTTTTCATTGTTCCACTGAAACTTTGTTGGATTTAAGTTGAGCAAGCGCACATAATTTAACAAAAATTTATTCATTTTGTAAGCTTTGATTTATCGACTCACAACATTTTTAAAATATGTATTTGGCTTGTTATATTTTAGCTACACGATTAAAAAAAAAAAAAATTTTTTTTAAAAAACTTTGACACTTTTTTTAATTGTCTCACGAATTGGGCGTTAATTGGCAAATAAACCTTGAAACTCTATAGATTCGCATATTCGAATTATGTACTTTATTATCTTGCTGATTTTAAATTTACCTAAGTTTTAGCATTAATTAAATAACAATCTTTTATTCTTAATATTTCGATTGTTTTTAAACCGATTATTTTACTTAAACAATAATTTATGTAAATGTTCTATTATTTTTTTTTAAATTTTGATTATATTTTTTTTTTTTATGTATGTATGTTTAATTAAGTACTCAAATTATTGTTGAGATAATATATAATATTTTAAAAGTTAAAATTGTGGATTTAAAATTCTTGAATCTATATATTATATTAAATCCATGTGATATATAATTAATGTGTTTTTTTTTTTAATATTTTTTTAATTATATATATATTTCATAAAATTTCTTTATGCTAAACAAAAATGTTTCTAAATGTATCCAAACGAAAAATTCTTGCATTTTTTTTGTAAATTTTTAAAATTGAAAATTAAATTTATTATTATTTCGAAAACAGTAATACTTAAAAATATTTCGATTTCTAGCTTCAAAGGTGTAATGTTAATGTCCAGATAATAAGTGAAAATGTTCCGAAAAGTTTTTATTTGAAGAGTTTTCACTTGTTTCTTGTATGCGATTATAAAATCTATTAGCTGTCTTAAAATTGGCATAAATGAGCGCATTGTATTGGCAAGGCCAAATGGATGTGTTAGTCATGGCTTAGCAGCCATTGCATTTCTGGGTTAGGCCCAGCTGAGGAGCGGGCTTTGTCGCCGCTGTTGATGTCGCCACAGAGCCAAACAATGGTGATGAATGGTCATTATGGTCAGTCGTGGCAGTGGCGGTGGCATCAGTCTCAATAATTGACATGGTAAATTTTTAGGTGTTTGCTTGACCGCGTCTCCGGCAACTTAGCGCACTTATGGCGCATAATGAAGCGTTAAAATGTAACGCGCAGCAGCGGCAGCGGCAGCGGCTGCAATAACCACAACAGCAGCCACAACAATTACAAATACCTTTTTTACACTTGCCGCTGTCGCTGACGGAAGCATTTTTGTGGGCATTTTTTTGTTGTTTGCTGTTGTTGGTTTCTTTGGGAAAGCATTTGGCCAGCGCGTGTGAACCAAAGAAAGCGAAAAAAAAGGGTCAGCGACAAGAGACAAGAGATGCTGCCGCGTCTGCTTACGCAAACAGCGCCCGCTGTCCCCCTGCTTGATGCCCACTGGCCGCTGCCCGCTGCCCGCTGCCCGCTTTATGTAACACTAAATACCTCCCAAAAATAAAAATTATAAAAAAGCGAGAAAAAAATTACAATTTGAACTGGCTAACGATTTGCGGTGCAAGGTCCACGGCTATTGGCAAAATTCTGACATTTGGCACATTCAACTAACAACATCAGCATGAATCGCAGATTTACAAAATGCCAGCGATATTATAAGTACAACAGGTGACTGTCTCGTGTGTGAGTCTGTGTGTGTGTGAGTGTTTATATACATTTTGCCACTGAGCTTTCGATTTGGCCAGAATGCGATCAAAAAGTCTTAGACAAATGTCCAGGCGTCTTGGCTTAGTTTTTTTTTTTTTTAGCGCCCCAACTTATATTTAAAATATAATTAAAAGTTTGCATCGGCTGTCGATATAGATAAATACCGGTTTAGACAGGCTGTGCTAGTCTATAAGTATACGCTGTAAATTATTGTGTAGGGTATATTGATTTGCAGCTTAGGTAGGCCTGCAACGCTGGAGTTAATTAAATTATGAAGTTATGAGCCAAGAAGCTTAATAAGCTGAAATAACTCTTTAGAAATAAATAAATATATATATATATATATATATATATATATATATATATATAAATTTTAATTGCCATATTTTCATATTTTGCCTTATTTCCTGAATATTATAATAAATAAAATTTTTAACAATTTATTTTAATTTATATATATTTATTTTGAATATTCATTTATAAATTTGTATAAATTTTTATCGCTTTCATATTTTGCCATATTTATTTATATTTTAATTTATTTAAATTCTTTTGTTTTTTTTAATTGAATTAAAATTTAAAAAAATTCAAATTTTCTCACTGAGTAATTTCTCGTTGCGCACATCCGCCCAGAACACTTTTGCCTGTGCTCATGTATTTTCTTATATATTTTTGACTTATTTGGTTTGTGACGAAAGAGTTCAACAAACCATCAAAATTGTTGAAAAAAATTTATGATTCAATTTGGTTGTCGGCTGCGATTACAAATGGGCATAAATTGAGCGCGTTTGTTGTCATCGTGTCTCGTGGCAGATCGCTGGCATTTGCGGCTGATTTAGTGTGCTGGCCCACCCAGAATGCGATTCAATTAAATGTGATTAAATCTAACAAAAATGAGGCGCAATATCTTTATGTCTCTAATAGATTAGAGCAATAAACGGGCGTAGAGTAAACAAAGATTTGCATTATTTTACTGAATATTGGAGTCACAATGTGCGTGGCATTCAAAGGTGCCTCATTAGCGCGGCTCAGCAAATTTTGCGCCACAAGATCAGTGCACAGTCTGTGCCGACAAGTGCGAACATGTGCGATCAATTAATGCGGATGTTTAGTGGAGAAATGCAAATCAACAACAACAACAACAACAACAACGAGAGTCATAGATGTCAGCATATGACTTGCGGGTTTTTTTTTTTATTTTTGTTTGGATTAAGATACGAGCAACACCTACACTCATCTGTCAAATGCCCGGTAAAGGGGCAACGTTCAATGAACAATAGCAATTGGCAAGTTCGTGTCTTAAGTCTTTTGTTTTGCCCGCTTAGCTGATGAAATCGCATCGGGTTCACTCAAATGTTTTGACAAATCGCTTAAGCAGCTGATTGCATTGTCGATTGCTTGATTACACTATGCAACACATTTTGGGAGTTGAAGCTGAAATTAAAAAAATGTTTTCTTATTTTTGCTTTATTTATGTGTCAATATTTGCTTAAAATGATCGATGAGTCTGAGAGAAGCAAAGGAAAATGAAAAAAAAAAAATGAAAAATAAATGATAAGAAATAATATTTATTTTTTGGTTGTGCTGTCAATGCATTCAAATTCTTTAATTTTTTTATAAGCTCAGAGAAAATTTCAATGTAAATGCATTTTTTAGAGAGAAGTAGAACATATAGATATGTGTGTATGTTTATATATATAAATATATATATATATTTTTTTTTGAAGTTGATGACTATTCGAATTGATCTAAACAGATCCAACTTAGTAAATCAAATCGTTAACCATTTTTTCGTCTGACTATTTGTCTGTCTTCTAGACTATTAAATTTTACCAGACACACTTGACTTATTGACTATTTTTATTTCCGAAAATGCAGCCTTTCAGCTGCTTATCTGACTGTCTAGCTGTCTGTCCAACCTGCTCATCTGCCTGTCTATCTGTATGTCTATCTGCCTGTCTACCTGCCTGTCCGTTGATTTGCCTGTCTGTCTCTGTGTGCGTTTCTTCAACTGTAAATTCGTCTCCTAGAGACTTAAAGTTTTACCAAAAGCATTGCAAATTTTAATAATTTTTAAGTTCGATTATTTATTATTATTTATTCTGTTCATGTAAAGGTCTGTCTGACTGTCTCGCCTATTTCCTTATCGTTCTTCAAACTATATTTCGATAGCTCATTAGGCTTATTACGATAAAAGTTATATAGATATAAATGTTTTTCCGTTCGAAATCTTAAGCTAAACTAATTTTTATTTCACTAGATAATAGAATTTTGTGCTTTTCCGCATTCACCCTATAAACGACTGAACTGAAATAGTCTATTTGTCTGGCATTGTTTCATTACATTTAGAACCAAATTTATTTGATTATTTTTGATTTCCTAAATTCGAACCTAACTTGGCATTTAACAGTTAGTTAATTAACTGCCTGCTCTAGTAGTATCCGTGTTAAGAGACTAAAGCCAAATTAGTTTGTCAAATGCCTAAACCTGGCCAATGATTTTATACGGAACTTATTTAGAGACGAAATGGAACTGGTGCAACTGACAAATTGTTTGACAGACAACTTAAATACAGCAAAGTCAAGATGAAGAAGAAGAAGAAAAACGAACAGACAAACAATTTAATTGTAATTGTATTGAATGTCTATCTAGAGTTGACTAAGGCTTAATACCAGTTAAATATATATTATTATTATTCAATACTAAATGTGTTTACAGTGTGAAAAATAAAAACTGGTTTAATGACGCGCCTCCCTCCAGTAATTTTCCTTAATCAATGCACGATTAAATATATGAAATACAGCTGTAACTGACCTACGTCAGAGCTGTGGCCATTGCAAATATCTCAATAATGAAAACAATTATTATGTAAAGAATTATCTGGCTGACTGGCAGGCTGACTGGCTGAGCACCGGAAGCACTTTTATGATATTTAAATTTGGTTTTCTTCAGCTTGTTAAATTCAATTAAGCCGCCCGAGACACGCAACAAAAGTGAAAATCTCCGTACGTAATTAGATGTAATCGCGGCGGATGGTGTCTTTGCTGTTGTTACGTTGTTATGGTTCATAGGTCAGGCGATGTGACTCATAGGGGTGACACTTCGATATGGCTCAACGCTTGACTGCCAGCGATTGTTTTCTTGCCAGTCATCGCACGGGCGCACAGTGCGTATGCGTACTATGCGCAATATCTATGGCGGGCTAGAAGTCGATTGCGCAAATGCCCGGTTACTAGTAGAAAATAAAAAACCCAAGTACAGTGAACCACACGCGGTCATTAAAATAGCTAAACACACGTCTTGACACATAGACACTAAGAGAAAGATAGAGAGAGAGAGAGAGAGAGAGAGAGGAACGTTAACAATAAAAATGACCGCAGTTTTTCTGCTGTCCAGCAGCGAATGCATCACGAAAAATGCCAAGCAAATAACCAGATGCTGTTCTCCAACCAATAATTACCGCTCAGCCGCCGCAGGCCTCCTCAGTGACCACACCCGCACAGCCTCCAGGCTAGTGCCGCCTAATGGCCGGCACCCATGCCATTAATGAAGTAACCAAACTCCATGACTTGCCCCTTGACGCTGTTCGCGTGTGTCTCGCCATCGAACAGGCGACGACAAAGCCATTGTTGTTTATCTTATTCTCAGACAGTGGCTGACAGTCAGTGTGTAGACAAATGCCATTGCATGACATGCAGATGCCGACAGGTGCCAACAGTTGCCCATTAGCCAACTTGGCCAAAAGTCTAAGCAATGCAATTAACCGAGACGCTGACAAACTGCAGGATAATTTAGCTGCTCGACTTCGTTCAATTATGAAATGCTTAACATGAATTAATATCAGTCAAGTTAACTTAAATATGAATATTAAGTAAAAGTTACAATTTATATATTTATTATCTGATTTTTATTAAATTATAGATAAAAACATTAAGATTAAAACGGAAAAAAAAAAACAAAAATTTGTGCTGACATTTAAAAATATAAGATTTTCGTTGTCTAAGCAAAAGTCATAGTATTTTTAATAGCTATATTTTGGCAGCTGTGGAAGAAATAATATCAAATATTATTATTAAAAAAATAAATAAATAGTATTAAAATGTTTTATAAATTTTGCCATTAATTTAAAAATTATTTGAATTTGATTAATTTAATTATAAATTTTCAAAAATTTAAAGAAATTGTGTCTCAGTTGTCAAATATGAGCTTTATATCATTTTGACTCAACAAGAATAATTCTATTACAAAAAATTATAATTTGCCTAGTTTTTAAATTATAGCAACAATTTATATATTGAAATGTTTTATAAGAGCTGCTATTTATTTATAAATTATTGTAATTTTGCTCGAAAACTTAGTAATAATTTTTAAGAATTTTAAGAAATTCTAACTCTGTTGTCAAATATGAGTTCATTTGACCCAAAAAATTAATAGGAATATAATTGGTCAATTAATAAAGTTATCTCTAACCTAACTGTTTAATTGATTAAATATTCAGATAATTTTGGTATTCACTTATATATATTTTTTTTAACTCTAAATTAAGGTTTAGTAAATAAATGAAAATTGAATTTAACATAAAAATTCATAAAAATTCATAAAAATTTCTTACTAAATTATTTTTTATCAGTTTTACCTGAAGCATCACATTTTGCTCTAGAAGCTTCCAGATTTTCTCAATTCAAATTACAGATACAAAACAGTTAAGCTGTTAATTAATTATTACAAAGATTATTTAAATGAAAGGCAAAAAAGCTGACGAGAGACTTCTATATGATCTACGTTCGCGAAGCTGTGAAATGGTTTTTAATTGCCCTTGACTGCATATCGAATCGCAAGTAATTGCAATTTTCCGCATATTTTAATCATTGGCTGTATTCTGCCAGCAGCAGCCAATGCCAACTGAATGCTACGGATATGACGTCGATGGTGATTATAACTAAATGCAGCAAATTAAAAACAAGTCGTACGATCTGTAGTCGCCTCTTGACTATTGGCATTATCAGGGCGTCATTTGGCCAATGGATGATGGGAGCATTAGCATAACTTGTTCCATAATACATTGCATTTAAATACGAAAATTATATTTTAAGCATTTTGCTCATTTGTTTTTCCTGTTCCTGTTCGCCCGAGTGCTTGAAGAGCCGCTGTTGCTACCAGCTCGAATGCAAATGCAGATAGATTGTCGAACATAGTTAATGGGCAGCAGACGGCCAGGCAGAGGTAATGAAGTATGGATATAGATTGGGCTCAGCTTGGTCTCAGTTTGTGTCAGCTTTGGTTTCAGCTTGGTCTTAGCTTGGACTCAGCTTGGTCTCAGCGTGGTCTCAGTTTGGGTCAGCTTGGGTCTCAGCTTGGTCTCAGCTTGGACTCACCTTGGTCTCAGCTTCGTCTCAGCTTGGACTCAGCTTGGTCTCAGCTTGGTCTCAGCTACGCTTTCTACATGAATATATAAGATTTTATATAAGCCAAAAATATAGAAGCTTTTGAGCTCGGTCACGCCTTCTGCCGTTAATTAAGCATATCTGCGAATTTTCTTCTGCTCTAACCACATTTTCTGAATATTGTTGAAAATCCAAATGCTTTGTTTGTTTTTTTTTTATTATTTTTTTTTAAGTTTAACTTGAAGGCTTTGAGAACTTAAATTCATTTTGCAAGTCTGAAATGTGTCGTTTTGCCTCAAACAAGAGCTACATTCAGGGTATCTTCTAGTCGAGCACTTGACACTAGCTCTACTTGCATTTGTTTTTTTGAGATTTGGATATTTAGGCAACTCGTTAATTGGCGTACGAATATTATAGAAAATCATGGGGCCACATACGGAAACTCACTAAGAATGCGGTTTGCTGCACCGATTTTTCTTTCCGACCAGCCGGTTTTGTTGTTACAAACACACACACACAAACAACTACATATATATATGTTGCACAAATGATTTAGAGCAGATCAATGGGTAGGTGGCTGCATAGACAGCTCGTATTAATGACTTTAACTTAAATAATAATCACATGGAGCGAGCAAAAGCAAAAAGCTGAAATTTGATGGATCGGGATTTGGTAACGTGCAACTCGATGTTGCAAGTGATTTGGCATTTGAACCCTGTCGCCGTCAAGGCTATTTGTTACAGTCAAATTGTCTACGATCTTGATTAATTTTATTCGATTTTTCGTTTTTTTTTTTATTGCAGGAGTATCTTACACAGTTTTATGATGGCTGGCGGGATCTTATGGACAACAAATCAGATCCGCGCACCCGTGACTATCCACTCATGAGTTCACCATTCCCGACGATAGCAATCAGCTTGGCATACGCATATTTCGTGAAGGTAAGTGGCAGCACACAGACAGTCATCTATAAATACACCTGAGAGTGAAAAAATCCCCAAATGAGCATACTCAGCTCTAGAATTTAGCACTTAAGTTGGCTGGCGGACGGCAGCCGGCAGCCGGCTGCTGCGGCTGTTCTAGTTGATGATGGCACACGGATGCACTTTACGTTCGAGTCCTGCCATATGCGAAACGAGTTTTCAGTGCAAAAAGAAAAAAAAAAAAAGCTGAAAATGTAAAGAGATAAAATGAAGCATATAAAATAAGTTCAGGGCCAGTCGAGCCATTTAAAATCAAAGGCAATCAGCGCCAAATGAGCGACGCCGATGTCGAAATGTCGATGCCTGACCCAAGTGGGCCAAAATTACATATGCAAAAAAAAAAAAATAAGAAGAGAAAAAGAAACAAAAAATTCGAAAAACGATTTCTATTTAGGTTTCCGCTTTGCATTGCTTTACATTTTATATACATATGCATGTAATCATTTAAATGGCTTTCGAATAGCGCACACAACAAAAGACTTAGGCAACGAACTTGTCTCAAAATCAACATCACCAGCAGCCGCAGCCGCAGCCGCAGCCGCAGCCGCAATAGCCCTCGATTCATTCGATAATTGCAGCATCGCACACCTTTTGTTTGATTATGTTGTGTGTGTGTGTGTGTGTGTTATATGATCAATTAAAACCAGTGCTGTTCATGCTCACACAGCCCGGAACGACATCTGCGCTGCCTGTCAAACAAATTTCGACCATCTTCAATATATGTTTGCATATCTGTATATATAGAATGCATATATAAATATATATATATATTATTTAAAGTTAAGCCGGATCTTTGAGCCGGTTCTATAATAATGCCTGTGTTTAAACATTTATACTTATAATAACAATTATCATTATACTATCGTAAATATTATTTACGCTCAGCTAAAACTATTTTTTACTGCCAGCAATTTAATTTATGCTTTCTAAACATTTTGCGCAATTTATTATAAAATAGTTTTAAGTACAAGTAATGTAAGCGTTTCTAATGTAATAATGGAAGACTATGTAAAAGCATCTTTGGACCTTGGTACTACAAGCATATATTAAATATTCTAAGTTGACAACTTTTCACTCGTTTGACATCATTTTAAAAGTATCTTAGAAAAGGATTTCCCATTTGGTTGGCTCAAGTAAATGCTGAAAAATCTTAGTCAGAAAAGCTGCTAAGTCTTGGACTTATGCATAAGATTTATGATCCCTCTCCCTATAGTCACTCTGCATCTCTCTCTCTATAATCTTTTTCCCTATGCACTATGATTAGTCTCCTTATGTCTAATCTCTCTATGATCATTCTCCCTATTATCATTCTCCATATGTTCACTCTCGCTATGATCATTCTCTCTAAGATAACTCTTCTCCCTGATGAGCCTCAAGAAGTCTATTTTATGGTTCCCTTATACAAAACACTTCTTGAGCACTCAAAAGATCGAGTTGTTTCCTAGAATATTTATCTGGTTTAAGTAATGCAGAAAGTTATTAACTTTTATTGAGCGTTATTTATTTATTTATTATTTATAATTTTTGCTATGCTTTTATCACTTGATGAATGCATTTTATATATTCACTTTGAAATATTGATAATATTTAGTTTAAGTTAGTTTTAGTTTTTTGTATAGCTCAGATAATTAGTCTATATATAATTTATTTAGATTTCTTCAGTAAATTTCAGATTGTTAAATATTTCAGTTTAATTTGATTTTGTTTTAAGATCTATTGAAATGTGCTAAAAAATATTATGTTTATTTTATTTTGAAATATATTTATAATTTTTTTTTTAGTTTTATATTTATTGTTTAAATTGTTTATTTTTTCAGTTTAATTTGATTTTGTTTAAAGATCTATTGAAATGTGATAAAAAATATTATGTTTATTTTATTTTGAAATATATTTATAATTTTTTTTTTAGTTTTATATTTATTGTTTAAATTGTTTATTTTTCATTCTAATTTGATTTTGTTTAAAGATCTATTGAAATGTGCTAAAAAATATGTTTATTTTATGTTGAAATATTATATTTTTATTTTTTTTAAGTATTTTATTTATTTTAAAATCCTAAACAGTTTCTAAATATAAATACAATAAAAATTGTTTACAAATTATTCGCAGGTACTGGGACCCAAGATAATGGAGAACAGAAAACCGTTTGAGCTGCGCAAAGTCTTGATCGTGTACAATGCAGCGCAGGTGATATTCAGCGCGTGGCTGTTCTATGAGGTAAAGTGTGCTAAAAGAGCTCTGTCGACAGATGGAAATAAAGCAGTTAAATAAACTTTACATTTATAGTCTTGCATAGGCGGCTGGCTGAACGGCTACAACTTGAGATGCGAACCCGTTGATTATTCCTATTCACCGCGTGCGATACGTGTGAGTATTAAGTATATAGACGGCCAGTTTGGCTGACAGACAAGGTATATAGTATATGCATATGTCTGTGTGTTGGTTAGAATTTATGATTTAGCTGGTGTTTGTTCAGTGTGCCAGATTTATATGTATTAAGACAACCAGTTCTTTTTGGCTTAAACAATGAGCCATAACGGCGACTGGTTCTTATGCTAATCAATTGATGACAAATGTTTAGGGCCCGGTGACGGCTGACCGGCTGGCAACGTCGTGGATCGAGCATCTCGCCTAGATTGAAGACTCACGTGTAAGCCGGCCTCAAAAGAAAGTGCCAAAAAATGATCGCATAGAAAGCCAATAAAAATATGCATGGCAAATTCTATATATCCATTTGGCATATAATTATTTAGATACCCTGTATTTTGTTTGCAGACCGCATGGGGCTGCTGGTGGTACTACTTCTCCAAGTTCACCGAGTTCTTTGACACATTCTTCTTTGTGATGCGCAAGAGATACGATCAGGTGTCCACGCTGCATGTCATCCATCATGGCATCATGCCCGTCTCCGTTTGGTGGGGCGTCAAGTTCACGCCCGGCGGTCACTCGACATTCTTTGGCTTCCTGAACACATTCGTGCACATCTTCATGTATGCCTACTATATGCTGGCGGCCATGGGTCCCCGGGTGCAGCGCTATCTCTGGTGGAAGAAATACTTGACTGTGATGCAAATGATTCAGTTTGTGCTCGTGATGGTGCACTCGTTCCAGCTGTTCTTCAAGAACGACTGCAACTACCCGATTGGCTTCGCCTACTTCATTGGCGCGCACGCGGTCATGTTCTACTTCCTCTTCTCCAACTTCTACAAGCGCGCCTACGTGAGGCGCGACGGCAAGGTAGGTGTTCAAGTGTTTCATATATATATATAAATTTTGGCTAATCAATTGTTTCCTGCCTGCAGGACAAATCGGCGGTCAAGGCCAATGGCCATGCGAACGGCGACATGAAGCAGCTTAAGGATGGCCATGGCAATGGCAATGGCAATGGCAATGGGCATGCGAACGGCGGCGCTGTCAATCGCTTTCAGAACACCTTCTCCAAGTTCACCACAGAGATGTGCAATCCGGCCCTCAATTCGAATTCGAATTCGATGACGACGGCGCGACAACGTGTCCTGATCAATGCGGGCAACAAGTGAAAGCCGAGCCAGCAGCCAGCCAGCCAGCCAGCCAACCAAGAAACAAAGCATAAATTAATTAAATGTAACAAATTAAATTACCATAACATTAAATTAAGCATAAGCATAGGGAGTCCAAGTATAATTCTAAGCCAAATCCACAACGAACAATATATTGAAAAAACAACAAAAATAATTCAAGAGAAAAAAAAAAAACATTTTATCATAAAAATCCAATTTGTGGCAATTGCACGTAGAGATCAAGCAATTCAAAAAATAAAAATAAAAAATATATATATATATGCATATAGAATTTTCCAATGTAAGCTTAGCTGATTGATCTAGCTAATATATATATATATATATATATATATATATATATTTTCTCTTATATATACATATTTTTATTATTCGAAAAAATACCATTTTTTTACGTGTTTATTTCGTTGGATTTTTTGATCAGCAGAAATGTGTTTTTTATTTTATAAATAAAATCGAGATTTATAGAAAAATATTGTAGTTTTCCTCCATTTGATTTGTGTTTATTTTTATTAGTAAATAGCTATCGTTAATTAAGCTGACTACCTGAGCAGGTAGCACTTCAATGGCTCTGCTCACACGTGTCACCATGATTGAGCAAGCATAGGTAAACAATCTTTTTAGACCTCAAGTCACTGACTAAGCATATTTAATTATATGTACTTGCGCATAACGAAGTAGCATTTGCTTATTTATTTTCACAAGTGTCGTTGCTAAGGCAAACCAGTTGCCTCTGTGCATATGTAGCATTAAATATATAAATATGACTCCTTTCATAGTTCAAATGGGCGCTAAGTTACGCTCGTGATCATTATGTGAGTTTTGGTATTTTTGTGCGCTGCAACTAAATACATTTAGGCAATTGCAGTATGGTCACACCACTTTGTTATGGAGTTGCCACATCATTGCAAAGAGTTGTGTGTTGGTTTGCTTGCTCTTTATCGACTTACTCAGCAAGATAAAATAAATGTGCGACATAATCACTCTCTTTGAACGAATAGCATACAATTGTGACGTCATGACGCGACGTGTGCAATATGAAGCCCTATTTTAAATATAACTAAATGAAACAATAGTTTATTCAATTAACACATATTTGATGCTTGTGGGCGTAGTTTTCTTAAATATAATAATTGTTGAACAAACAGTGAAGAGACAATGATATGCCATACGGATATAAATTTTGCGATACCTTGTCAATAATTTGACATCATGAATTCTCTTGGCTTTCGTCGTTTTTCTTTTGGGTTTATTGTTTTTGTTGTCCGCTTAGTTTGATTTTAGACTTCCTTGTGCATGGTTGTTGCCGTTGATGCTACGTTTGCGATTCGGATATAATTTTTTGTTTAATTCCGATTCCTGTGCGGTTACGCGTGTGTTAATTAATAGTTAAAGTTGAATAGCATCACCCAGCAGCCAGATAAATGTACTTAAATTAAATATAAGCGAAAAGCTTTCTAAATTATTTAAACGCGCGACGATCATTTTGATATTGTATATGTGTGTGTGAATGTCAGAGAGAGTGTGTGAGTGAGTGTTTGAAATTCTAAATATTTAAGCAAAATTCCAACGGTGCACGTTCCCTGAGTTCGCCGGCCTGAAATCATTGGCGGTAAGTTCGCATCGATTTTCTGCTAGCAACTTGTTGTGCACTCACAGAATATGCGTACCGAGGTGAAAATTAGTCATCAGAGTAGTTGCTGTGTGGTTCTAATTAAAAAAAAAAAAGAAAAGAAAAAATGAATAAAAAAAAAAAAACGGTCTCCTGTTTCCCGCCGCGCCCAGAAACGCGCCGCAAGAGTGACCGACAGGGAAGCAACAGCCAAAGTAAGAGAGGAAGAGAGTGCACGTGTGTGGGGCGCGTAATTCGCTCTTACCGTGTGTTCGTGTGCGTTTTATAAGGTTGCTCTGTGCGTGTGCCTGTGTGCGAGAATGAGAGTGAGAGCGTGTTAGCACGTACGTGTGCGGCGTGCCCTTTTAGTAGAGGGAGGTCGAGGTGCGTTAATAACTGTTAATTACTGTTCAGGCCCGAATGAAAATATATATATGTATATATATACTACTAAGTGCCTGCAGTTAAATATAAACCCTTGCAAATTCCAATGTACATTTCCTTAGTTAACTTACAGAAAGAAAAATAAAACCACAATATGCAAATGCGGTCTACGCTGTCAATTGCTTGGCACACATTCAGTTATGTCAATTCATATTTGTTGCATCATTTGTTGCCTCTCCCCCAGTCAACGTCAAACTGTCAAGCGAGATTGCGAGTCAGAGCGCGAACGCCTGCGCCTGCGTAGCCCTGCATTGCACTGTGGTTTTTGTCGATCACAACAAAAAAAAGTTTCACCTGTTCGCAATGCGGAAATCGTGTGCAATCGACGACAGTCGACAACCGCCTGTCGTTCAGCCAGCAGTCGCCAGTCGATAATCGAAATCGCATTCGCAATCGATTTCATGTAATGCAGAAGGTCAGCCAGTTAATGCGCCCATTAAGTAAAGCGAACGAAAGCTTGTATTTTCGTTTTTCGACTGAGCTTTCGCATATCATAGATATTTCAACATTTATTTGTAATGTCTGAGAGCCCAAGCTCATTAGTAAACATTGGGCAAAACTATATACATATATTAAATATACAATTAGAATGTTGCATTGCGCTAATTGCATTCTTAGCTTAGCTTAACACTTGTAAATTGTAAAATCAATAAATAAAAATAAATTAACGCTAACAGCGTTTGGCTGAAGTCAACAAATGGGAAATCAAAAGTCCTAAGGTTCAAGTTCGCGTTCAATTTGTTCACACTCTCTCTCTTCCTCCCTCTCCCTCTCCCTCTCTACACTCTCTCGCTGTTGCCACTCGACAAGATGTGCCGCTACTTTTTCAAGAGAGCTAAAACCGCTAACGCGCGCGCTGCACTCGCTGCCAGCCAATTGGGAGAGCGTTCAAAATATCGTATCATATAGAAATTTCATTTTAGCATCGCCGCGTCCAAAGTCCAAGCCAACTGACTGCCGAATCGGCTATACAGAGATACACACACATACATACATATGCGACTGTGTGGGTCTCTTGCGTGGTCTGATGATGCCAACGTTCGAGTATCTATGTGTAACTGTGTGCGTGCATATATAAATGTATGTATGTTGGAGCATCTTATGCTTGATAAGCACTCTGTGGCAGTGCTATTAGTTCTTTCAACCGGTTTACCTACAAGAAACTAAATCAACAAGAACTTTGATTGCAAAAATCAAAAAGCTGGAATACGAAATACCCTGTGCATGTAAGCAATGATGTTGCTTATCTACAGAGTTGAAATTTTAAAAACCTTTTAAGGGATTCAGTTCATAGCAGCTAAAGCCATATATGTATAAGCTCAAATATAGCTTGATAAAATTTATATTGACAGCTATCTAGACTTATCATGTCCTTATTCAACATATTCTTCCAGGGTAATCAGAACTAATATTTTATTGAAATCAATCTGAATCTGTGCTGTCTTTACAGTTATTGTATTTAGCCGAAAACATTTGAATATTACCACAAAGTCAACAACAACAACAACAAGCTCGGCTATAACAGAACCAAATTCTCGGCCACCTGTTGCTCGCCTATGAATACAAAAGATGCCGTTATATGGCCATGGGTACAATATGGCTTGGACTTGGCTTGTAATCAATTTGCATATTCTTTTAGAGAAAAATAATAAAAATTGTTGTATTTACATATATGTATGTATGTAAAATTGCCCTTTTTTTTTGAAGAGATATCGCTGTCTTAAAAGGCTTCGTTAGGGCCCACTCAACTGATCTTTGATCGTAGTGGAGTGGCTCAAACATTTTGGATATAAAGAGAAAAAGAAACTGGTTTCCATAGCGAACCATCTGGAAGATGTTGCATCTTCATCTTTTGGGATTTCATTTTGCAGTTTTTGATTTAAGTTAATAGCGTTGACTCAATTCCAAATTTTTCGCACATTAATTTGTCGGCCTTGGCGCGGGGCTGTCATTAATTATGTATTCACATGAAATTGTTGTTTATTTTTTTTTTTGGGTATTTCACTGCGTCTGCAGGCAGGTGGGTTTCGAATTACGTTTGACACACTTCTCTTGTTTGGCTTCAGGCGATTATGCAAGTCTTCAGCTCTCAAAAAGGTTTGACCTTATCCTAGAATTCATTTGATTTTCAATCTTTGGGGCTTAGCCTTTTCGAACTATTTGAACTGCAACTAATATAGTCCATCCAGATTATAAAAACTGAATAATATATTTATAAATAGATACGTTTTATTGGTCTTAAAGAAATTTTGAAAGTTTCGCTCGCACGAAGCTTTTGCATAAATATAAAATTTGTTGTTATACTGCTGCAAATTATAGTATTATTATTATTGTAATAAGTTACTTATACAATTCTTCGTGCTTCACATAATTTTACCCGAAATTTTTCAAAAAGATTAAAAATTTTTATATGAATATATAATATAATAAAATGAATATAATATATAAGTATAATATATATATCAATATAATATAAGAAATATGTTCTATTTTACTCTTATTTTATTCGTATATTTTTTATTTATTTTTTTTTTTTTTTTGTATTTATAAAATGAATGCTCTCCTTAGCTCGTCTTCACTTAAATATTGCTTACATTAAATTAATTATATATTTATTAACTTGTTCACTTTGGTCAGCTTTCACTGTACGAAGCACTGCGTCTGCGTTTAATTCATAATTTTTTGATATGAGATAAACAAGTGAAACTTTTCACCTAAATTGCATTTTGAAGCGTGCATATCAAAGGATTGCTCGTGCTTTAGCTTGGGCCGTGAGTCGCTGTTACTTGCGCTTTCGTTACAACATTGGCAAACCAAAGAAAATTAAAAAAAAAAAAAAATCACCAATAAGAAGCAGTAGAAGATGAAGAAGACAACAAATAATACGCGCTGGCCGAGTGACTGACTGGTTGGCGAATCGAACGATCGGCCTTTGTTTAACTTTTGTAACGCTGGAATGCCAAGTATTTCAGTACATTTTTTGACTGCTGTCGGCTAGTTGGGCTCTTATTTTTTTTTTTTTTTTTTGTTTCTTTGGTTGTAACGTCTTTCGTGGCCAAAAGCCGCCCAAGCGTCACGCACTTGAGCTTGTTTTGTTGTTTTGGGCGTTGAGCTACTTTTGGCCCGTTTAGCTGTGTCTGCTGTGCTTTTATTAATTTTTTTTGCGCGCTTACTTTGTGGCCTCTTTCGTCGAGAGAGAGAAAGAAAGAGAGATGAGCAAAATATTGGCCAAATTGGTGCAATAAGCCAAAAGACTTTACAAAAGTTTATTAAAGAGAATTTTTTATTTACTTAAATACATTGACTTTGGTAATAATATCCCTATCTCTGTCTTTTTCTTTCTCTCTCTGAACTCATTCCATGCGCTAATTTCGAGCGCATCAAAAATTAATTGACTGCGATTAAAGACAAATACCCGCATGTGTGCGCGTGTGTGCATGTACGTGTGATGAGCAGGTGGTTTATATCGACCTCCGTATGTATGCCCAACTCATTCATAAATAAACCAACATCCACAGCAACAACAACCACATGGCATCCACATATAGCCCGCGAGTACGCCATTTCGTTTGCATTTGAAATCAGCGCCATCTAGCGCTAATAAGACCTGCATACGCAAGATACTAAAAAAAAACAACAAAATTTAAGATCAACAGCAGCAGCCAGCAACCACATTTCAAAGTCAAGCGATTCAACATTTTACATCTATTGCTCATCCTCGTGAATGCGTGAGAGTGTGGGAGAGAGAAAGAGAGGGGGCGAGAGAAAAAAACAAGATATCCATTTCGCTTTGGCATTTGCCGTAATCCACATCTGACCCTGAAATTCATTTGCTACGTGTGTAGTTTCCGTTTTGTAAGAAAGCCAATTTGCTTTGATGTCTCTTCAGTGTTTTGTGTATGTAATTAATTTTGCACTTGCCCCGCCCCTCAAAAAAACACACACACAGAAACAAAAAATTCAGCAAGTTCAATTTGTACATATTATTTATTCATTTTTGACTTTGACCCGCTTCGTGTGCCATATTTAATTACTTGCAATAATACAAGTGGGCGGTAAGCCGATAAAAGTATCAAATATAACAAGTAAGAGTACTCATTTCGGGAGTGAATGGCCATAAGTTATCGAAAAAATAACTGCGTATATACAAAATAGAAATACATATATCGAGTTTCGAATTCTTACTATTGACAGACGGACACACATATTTATATCGATGTCGGGTCTGACAGGGTTCCTACTACCTGCTTTAACAAATCCATTATTCCCGTTTTCAATTCCAATAAATTATTCAATTGCATTTGTAATGTATATACAATTTAAACAAATATACAGCAGCTTAATTTAAAAAATAAATATCTCCATTATATATTTATGAAATGCCTTTGCGTGGCCAGGCATGCAGGTGTGTGAATGCAAATCGTATCATTGAATAATTTATTTACATATAATTCTAATCGGACTCAAAGTTAATAAACATATTTATTCAACCAGTTGAAATTTCAGATAAAAAGTGCCCAAGTAATGTCATTGCTTTAAAGCTGCTTTTAATGCACTTCAACTTGGCTTAGGGCAAAACCCAGTTTTAATTGTTATCGCAGCGTTGCCAGATAATGTTTTCAGTTCAAGCAACTGAGTGGCAACGACAAATACAATTCAGCATTTGCATATGGTTTCCATTAAAGAACTCTTTACAAAATCAGTGGAAAGCAATGCGACATAATTTTCTGTTATGGAAAAGGCCTAGACAGGCAACGGACCAGATGCCGATCAACAACGTAACGTATGCAACGTAACGGTTTCTGTATGTGTGTGTGTGTGGGTCTGGTTTATGCACTCGAACGAGTTCAAGCTGCATGCGGCTCTCTCACCAAAACACACAGACACACACACGCACACACATGCATAAAAGAAAACTGTGCTTTCTGTGCATTCATTCTGTTGCTATCAGCATTTTGCTGTAATATTTAATGATTTTTTTTTTTTTGCACACCTGTTGTGATGCATGTGGCACACTTTTCCAACTATCATATATATTATATATATATTTATGGACAATCATAAGCCGGAAAGCGAAAGTGACTTTGTTAGCAGCTAGCTCTAATAGCCCCAAACGCGACGCTGGCCAAAAACGAACGCCTAGACAAATGGCCAGCAGCAAACGCCTGTTACATCAACAGCCAACATTGACGCAGAAGATGGCGACTTGCCACAAAATGCCTTAATTCACATACATATAAACGCATACATGCATGCCTTGTCTCGCTGTCTCTGTGTGTCTGTGTGTGTGTGTGCGTGTATTTTCTTCTCTTTTGAGCCGCTGTCGCTGTGGCTGTCGCTTTTGCAATGCAAGCAAAACTCAGCATAAACAACGACTGACCGACCAGCACCGGCGGCAATGGCAGCGGCAACTTTTGCAGCATTGGCCACTGTGGCAATCGCTGGCTCAGTTGTATTTTTGGCACGCTGGCCAACGGTTCAGCAAGCGGTTGATCTGCGCCGTCGACTTTTGTCCGGTTAAGTGATTGCGGTTGTTAAAGCTCCAAGCAAACATTAAAAAAAATATATATTTTTAAACAGTGCGTTAAAAATTACGTTTTAAACTTTGCTTTTAACTAAATTTTTTCAGTTTTTTGTCTGTGTTGTTTTTGTGCGCTTTTTTTTTTTTTTTAATAAAGGGCAATATTCTTTCGATCGGTCAGTCGTGCTCTCTCGCTCTCTTTAGCTTACGCTCTTGATTTGCTCGTTAGGGCATGATTCACCGTTAAGCTCTGTAATCGGTCTGCTCGTGCGCGCACTCACTGATCGATTCGGCACGTCAGTCGTTGTCGTCGTCGTCGTCGTCATCGCCGTCGTTTTCGTTGCTGTCGTTGTCGTCGTCGTCGCCGTTGTCGCCGTCTGATAAGGTTCACAGGCGCATCCAGCGAGCCGTCAGTTGGCTTAAAAGCGTGCAAGGCGAAGCATCGCGTAAACGAAACGGTAAACGTTACCAAAACCGTTAAGTGTTTGTTGTCACGGTGTGTGTGTGTATGTGCTTGCTCAACTGTGTGCGTGTGTTTATGCTGTGATTATCTAATCGTAATAAACACAGCAAAATACTTACAAACCCAACATAAATACATAATTAAAAAAAAAGCCAACGCCAAATATAATAATAGCAAAGAAAAGCGAACAACTTTCCAAAAAAAGTTAAATTATATATATATATATATATAAATATATATATATACATATATATGTAATATATATTATATATATATATATATATATATAGATACACATTTATATTAAGAAATAAAAAACTATAACGAAAATCACGAAAAGTCAGGTGCGTGGTTAAACTAACGAATTTTGTGACCAACTTGTAAATGTAATTACATCTATGTGCGTATGTATATATGTATATATATATATATATTCATGTGTGTGTGTATGTATGAAATTTGCATTGTATAATCATTGCAAATACTACGTGCTTCGCCTGTAAAGCTTAACTCTGTTTTAGGGCATCTGGCAAGAGCTGAAAAATTTGTTGACTTTTATCAACTTGCAACCGGCTTTCCCCCGTCACCTTGAATTGAGTTGCGTTATCAAAATTCTGTAATTAGACTAGAAAACTAATTCTAGTTGATGGTTCAGTTTAAGATCTTGAATTCTTTCATTAAATTCTGTAAAACTTAAAATTTTATTTATATTAAACAAATTTTTTTTGAGAATTTTTCTACTAACGAAAATTCTTAGCTCTCCAACAGAGGCAACATTTTTATTTATAAATTTTTTAGTTTATTTATACACATATTACTCACATGTCTGTGTAAACTCCGCTAACTGACCATTCAGACAGTTTGTTGCTTAGCTTATTAGTCATGATATTTACTTTATTATCAGTTCTCATTTTGTTATCATAAATTTTTTTTTTCGCCGGTCGTTCTTTTTTGTTAATAATTTATCGAATCCAATTAAACGGCAAAAAAATAAAAAAAAAAATGCCAAAAAATGGTAGCATGAAAATATCATAAGCTCGTGCAGCTCAATTCGCATTGATAATTGTTTGATTGTGGCACAATTAGCTAACGGCGCTGGCGTCAAGGCCAAGTGCCATGGGCCTAATTCGCACTGGCCAACGATAAGATTGTAGATCTCATTATCGATTATCAATTGGCGCACTGCCATTGGCCTATCTTTATGGGTCGCCTAGGGTCTAATGACTCAGCTGATTGCGATTAACCGTTGCCTCTTCTCTCTTTGGCATGCGTCACAAGGTATTCCACATGCCAAGTGCCAACTTGAACACGCCGGCAAGTCCCTATCTCATCGCTGCCTGTATTGCATGTGCTCAACGAGATTTTACGCTCAATTAAGTTTTCTGAGCGAGCGATTATGCCCAGATAAGGCACATCACTAAATAACAATAGTTCGCATAACCCAATGGCCGCCACATATATATACATATATACATGTGTGTTATACATATATGTATATGCACGATGCATGTATTTAGAGCACGCCCACTTCACGAGTTAATGCAACGCCCCTTGCGATTAGATCGACAAACTTGAAACTATTTTTGTGTTAAGTTAATGTTTACTTTAACATACCCTATGCAAGCTAGCTTAGCTGAGTGTTGTGCATAGGGAGCATTATATTTATACTATGTGGAGTAATAGGATTTATTATAATAAAATAAAAAATATAAAATAATAAATAATGTAATATAATAAATATAAGTATAAATAATAAATAAATGTGAATCTTAAATTTAATATATATAAAAAGTAGAATACAATAAATAGATAATTATAAATCATTATATTCGTACCCCAATTTGCTTGCATTTTAGCTTTTATTATAATATTTTAGCATTTATTATAATATATATCTCTGACTTTTTTGTCATATACAATTTTTGAGAGAGTCTAGAAAGATCTCTCGATAGTCAGCTTATTTTATGCCAAACTTTAATATGCAATGCAAATCTTTTTATAAATTTCTATTTATACAATACAATTGTAATTCTGTATTTAAATATATATATATATTTCTCGCCTATTTGACTATCTTTTCAACTGTCATTGAGGCATATATGGTAGTCAGATAAGCTCGTTGTGCCAACTCCCACTTGTTATTTTCGCGCTCTAATTAATATGGGAAATATAACAGCAACAACAACAATGACATACAGATTGACAACAACAACAACAACACCAACACCGTGTTAACATTCGCGTGCTGCGCTCCACATCCTATTGCAACACCCAGTTCTCTTTGATTAAATTGCCCAGCAACGGAGCCTGATGCACACAGCCGGAAGCAACAGGCGTCTGCCGTGTGTGTGTGTGTGGGGCGGGCATGCGTCGTTTTGTGGCAAGAGGCTGGTGCGAGGGCAGCTCTCTGTAGTCTCTCTGTTTGCCAGTTGCATGGCTCATTGATTGTTTACTTAGGCGCCGACAATAACGATGACGCGGTAACACAGCAAATGTGCAAAAAAAAAAAAAGAAAAAAAAATCAGAAACAGAAAATGGTACAAAACACAACTAAAGGAAAAAATGAAAGAAAAATTAACAAACAGGAAAGAACTGTTATCAGCGAAGTGCCGAAGATTAAATACACTTGAAAATTCTACTTAAAGCGAGTAATAAATATGAAACGATTAGTCATTCAATATTTTTTATGCCTTTCAATGACTGATTGAGCTTTTTTTTTGCTTCAAGTATTATAATAAATTGAAAATTTAATTGGGGTGCATAGCCAAAGAGCTTTGATAAGGATGGTTAATGGCGCGCTGTAAACCATATGGAACAGAGCCGTTTTGTGCTAACTCTTTTAAATATAATCAAACTTTCATATTTATTCTATGCTATTATAAAAAAGACTAATTAAACCCTTAAACGTTTTTTATACAAATTAAAAAAAAAATTAATATTGTGCAAAATTATCAGTTTCAAAATTTCAAGTTTAATAAATCTGAAATAGAATTTGAAATGATCAAGTTTTTTTCTATTTATGAAATTCACAAAAATTGCAGTTAAAATTAGTGAGTTTTAATCGAAGTTATAGTTAAAGTTGCAGATCAAGGCGCTTTATACAATTTTAACTGCATGACAAACTGGAGTCGAACCTGTAGGTGTGCAGTGTATGTTAAAAAAAAAAAAAAAAATAAAAATAAAAATTATCGCCCGACTGACACTTGACGTCGCTTTCGCATGCACCACGCCCCAGCGCTCGGTGCCGGCCGTTTGTTTGCCAATTTTTATTTGCTCCACTTTGAGTTGTAATTCTTCTTGGCTTATTATGTAAGCCAAGATGAGCAGTTGTTGTACATGTGTTACCTACCGCGATTTACGATGCCACAGCCCATAAATGTTTACCTTGACAATTTGAACTGTCAACTGGGTGCGAGACAAGACTAACTGTGGCGAGGCAACAGTCAGTCAATCAGTCACCGCCGGCCGAGCCCATCAATTGCGCCTCTCTTGTCAACATTTCATAATTCGCAGCGGCAAATTCATTGGGTTGTCCGTCTTGGGGGCTGTTGCACGCACGCCTTAAAACACTTGCCACTGACCCACACAACAAACAGCCGACAAACAGTAAATTGCGACAACTCTTGAGACTGTGGCAACGGTAATAATAAAACTGAAGAAGAAGCAGAAGAAAAAACAGCTACAACCCACTGACTAGCGGCATTTTTTTTGTTGGTTTTTGTTTTCGTTTTTGTCAACGATTGAGCCGATTGAGCAAGCGGCGCTTACGTCGACATCTGCACCGCCATCTGCCCATTGCCAGTCATTGCTCATGACATTCAAAACAAACTTCGAGTGGCCACGGCTCACGGGTACATTGCCTTTCAATTGGCATTAGACAACGACAACAAACGCGGAGCGCGAACACGGTCATGGGGCTTTGGGCTCTAGGCTCTGGCCTCTGGGGCGGGCAGCTGATGTGGAGGAAGGCCGTTGGAGCATGTGCAAAAAATAAAGTTTTTTTTTCAAAAAAATCGTTGTCCGGTTTAAAAGTCAATGAATTCTTTTAAATTCAAGCCAATTGCTGAGAATTATTTTGGCAAGGCATGCGCCAGCTGCGGGTATGCTAGACTTGCAGTTGCTCGGCTAAGCTACATTTGGCATTTCCTTGTTAATCTGCAAGAGCTGTAAATTATTTCTTTAAAAATTGTCTTTAATCTATTTTAAAATGGTTTCATTTTTAACTTTTTTAGACCCAATGGTTAAAGCTGAACAGCTTTGTGGAACAAAGACTTATCTTTTATCAATAACTGAATTAAATTTATTTTTTAAATAATTTTATGGCTAGTCAAATCGGACTTTAATCGACCTAAACCCAAACTATTAAATTTTTAAATGCTATCTACGTTTTCAGCAATCATTAGCGCAGTCGACTGTAAAAAACGTAATTGTTTAAATTCAACAATAAATTGACATATTGAATGTGAGATAAATTGATATGAATTGATGTATAATTTTTACCTAAAGCGAGTATTTAACTTTGAATTTGGCCAATAACTTTTGCGCATTTATAAAATGCAAATATAAATAATTTTCTATTAATGCTATTCATATATATATATATGTATATTGATATAGAGCTCAATGCGTTTTCATTCTTGGCCAAGCGAACAAGCCAAAGCTCAGAATCAAGTTCCGAATACATTAATTTCTAGACCACCAAGTTGACCTATATAAATATATTATATGTATGTGCACATATCTAGGCAGCCAGAACAGAGTCAGCTTGGAGCAAGGGCATTTGATGTACGGCATTTCAAATGCACAATGTGCAATCTTTGTCTATTCATTGGCATTTTAATGCCTCTACAAATTATACAAATTACAAATCATGTTTAATTATGCAATTTCTACGTGTAAATTCCGCATCGATTGGCGACTAGTACTTTGAGTCCACCGTTCACCTTTCACACCTTTAATTGAATAATTTAACATTGCAACATTATTGTTCCTTGTTGCAATTAGCTTGGGGATTTACATAGATACCATACAACAACAGCAGCAACAGCGTCATTTATTGTGATTTGTCATGGCAATTTTACTTCCCTAAACACTTCATGCCACTTATTAATTGCCTTTTTTTTATTTTTTACCAACTTTAATTGTTTATTTATGGCGTTGTACATTTTCCGGTTTCTGTTCTGTATGTGTTTTTTTTTTTTTAACTTTTGGCAATAGAATTTTGTGTTCTGCATTTGAACATTACTGTCGAGCTGTAATAGAAGATATTTAACATAGCTAAAACCATTCGAAAAGTTGTTTGAAATTTAAAACTATTTTCATTTTGTGAAAATTGTGAATTTTTTTGTTTTTTGTTTTATATATATATATTTGTCAAGTCATTGTCAAGCTCTGTTAATTTGATTAAGAAAATGTTTCTAGTTATTCAACAATTTATTTCCTATAGCAACGTTCATGCTCAGTCACTGTGTGTGCGTATCATGTGCTTATGTGTGTGTGTGTGTGTGCGTGTGTATATGTGTGTTTGTGAGTAGCTTGATATTGAATCAAGTTCAGACTTAAATCGGTATCTATATCCATATCTATATCTATATCTATATCTATATCTATATCTATATCTATATCTATATCTATATCTATATCTGTAATTATCTCTATATATCTATCTACATCCATATCTATGTTCATAGTCCTTATCTATAGCTTTATCTACACACAGATATACGTAGTACGCGGCATTTTCAACACCTGCAAATACAGCCAGAACATGGAGGCACTCATGCATGATACGTTACATTGGTATCGAGACCTGATGGACAATAAAAGTGGTTCGTACTTTGGCTTTATTTCATTTATTGTACATTTATTGATGTGGTTTCATCATTTCATCCATGCAGATCCGCGCGTCAGCAATTTCTTTTTGGTCTCCTCGCCTCTGCCCACGCTCGGTCTGTGCATATTTTATGCATATTTTAGTAAATCTCTGGGGCCACGGCTAATGGCCAACCGCAAGCCCATGGATCTGCGCAAGGTGCTCGTCTACTACAATGCGGTGCAGACCATCTTCAGTGCGTGGATATTTTACGAGGTACAGAGCGCGACGGCAACCTGATATTGATAAAAGATCAGAATCTGATATAAATTTATATTTCATATTTGACATAGTACTTAATGAGCGGCTGGTGGGGTCACTACAGCTTCAAGTGTCAGCCCGTTGACTACAGCAGCAGTCCCATGGCCATGCGGGTAGGTTCTGATGCAGCTATGCATGAAAATCAATTATTCAATTATTCAATTTTCTTTGCCTTCGTGTAGATGGTCAATATCTGCTGGTGGTACTACATATCAAAGTTCACAGAATTCTTTGACACGCTCTTCTTTATACTGCGCAAGAAGAATGAGCACGTTTCAACGCTGCATGTCATACACCATGGCTGCATGCCATTCTCGGTGTGGATGGGCCTCAAGTTTGCACCGGGTATGTATATAGATATATATATATATATATACTCTGATATATTTGCTAAATTCTTAAACTCTTCAGGTGGCCACAGTACTTTCTTTGCCCTGCTCAACTCGTTTGTACATATTGTTATGTATTTCTATTATATGATTGCTGCCATGGGTCCAAAGTATCAGAAGTTTATCTGGTGGAAGAAATACCTAACCACGTTCCAAATGGTAAATTAGCTCAGCTCATTTCATACGCAAGCTAAAACTGATTGTTGCCACATTCCTTGTTGCGTGCAGGTACAATTTGTGGCCATATTTACGCATCAGTTCCAGCTCTTGTTCCGCGACTGCGATTATCCGAAGGGCTTCATGGTCTGGATTGGATTGCACGGCGTGATGTTCCTATTTCTATTCTCTGACTTCTACAAGGCTAAATATCTAAGTGTGAAGCGGCGCCGCCGCGAGGCAGTCAAGGCCAATGGCCACACCAATGGCGTTTACACGAACGGCAAATCCAAGCATTTGGACAGTGGCGACGCCCCGCTACCAGCCAATGGCACCAACAAGGGTGCCTGTATGGTAAGTTCAGCTAATATCAATTTTTTGCAGTTGCAAAATAATGTAAACACAAACAGCACACACACAAGTGACAAAGCAAAAACAAAAGCAAAGGCAACAAGAAAAAAAAAGAAAAAAAAACAACAAAATACATAAACGTGTGGCGTAGGTAAGCAACATTAAATCAAGTAGCCCTTGAAAGTTATTAGCCGTGGCTAAACACACAAATCGACGCCCGTTCCCAAGCGCTGGCACCCCCAGCAGGTGAGCCGGGTGATAAGTCCAGCCAGTGTCGGTGTATGCATGCTAGAGTTGGGTGCGTGCGTGACACGACATGCTCGTGGTCAAGTGTTCTATGGACTCCGGTGAGAAGTGTGCAAACCGCAAAATTCAAGTTATCCAGAGTGAAGTGAATTTAAATAATTTAATTTATTGTAGGACACAAAAAAAAAAAAAATTAAAAAAATAAAAAGTTTTTTTGACAAACAAATTGTACAACAAAAAATTGACATATTAAAATAAATTGCCATTGAAGTTCGATTTTGAATAATTCACATTTTTGAGAACAAAAAAATTGTTACATAAATGTACAATATTAAGTTTTTATTTAAAAAAAAATTGATTTTTTTTGACAACAAAATTGTACAACAAAAAATTGACATATTAAAATAAATTGCGATTAAAATTCGATTTTGATTGATTCACATTTTTGAGAACAAAAAAATTGTTACAAAAATGTACAACATTAAATTTTTATTTAAAAAAAAAAAGGATTTTAATAATAATAATTTTTTTTTTCATATTGAACATAAAAACAAAATTATAAAAAATCAATATTTACATTTATTAGAAAAAAATAAATAATAAAAAGATATTTCGATATCTAAAAATAATTTTTATATATAAAAAACTTGAATTAAAATTTTTTTTATAGATAATACAAAAATTAAATTAAAAATTAGTCTTTAATAGCTATTTACATTTTATAGAAGAAACAAAAATTTTACAAATTTTGCATATTTATTTTCATTTAATTTCAATTATTTCTGAGCTGCGCATCTCTAGCACGTACAAGTGCGTAGTTGTATTATCAACTTAAAAATTCTAACTAGCTTAGTTAAACAAGTAAACACACACACACACACATACGTATGCACACTCTCTCACACACTCATACACATGCTCACAGCACTTGCAAACTTTCAATACTACGCGGGGGACGTTTCAATTAGCGCGCACATGCGAAGCCGGATGCGAAGGCCCAATCATATTGGCTGCTGGCCATTAGGAAGGCACACAGCGCTTTGAACTCTAGCTAGAGACTTTGGAGCACGGTTGTAGGGGGTGCCACGCACGTGCTCAGCCACAAAAAAAAAAAAAAAATAAATAAATAAATAAATATAAGATGAACGATAACAAAAGCTTAGCTTAGACTAAAACTAATCGCAACTGTTTACAATTGGTCAATTGCAGCCCGTTTTGGACGATGAATATGTGAATAGCAATGGGCATGCGAATGCCTTTAAGGATGGTTATTTCAAGGAGGGCGTACTCTCTGCCAATGATGCCATCTTGAATCCGGACAGCAGTAGCTCTAGTCTGCACCAGCGCAAAGTCAAATAACTACTACTAAGAACAACTACGATGATATTCATTATGTTTAGTTTAAGTGTTTAGCGTATAAACGAACCAGATCAGATCGCAACAGGCTAAGGGCAGTCAGTCTAGAGATGCATGCGAATCCATGCAATTTTGACAATTGGCAACAAAAAAAAAAAAAAAAAAAAAAATGAATTAAACATTATCTGATTTTAATAATTTATAATATAAATATATTTATGTAAAGGCAAGCCAGATGTTAGTGTATAATGAGAAGTCACATACATATATATGCATACATATGCTTATAGTATATGTATATATATATATATATATAAGTAGGCAGACCAAGGACCAGAACCAGGGAACCTCAATTCCCTCCACCAACAAGACCATCAGCACCCACTGTAGCCGAAGCCGTCAAATAGATTAAGAAAATGTAAACAGCTTAAGTAACTAAATAGCAAAAACAATATAAACTGTTTCCATATATATAAATCTATATGTATATCGAACATATTCCCACTTATTATATTGTCACGCCCACACAAATGAACGCATATTTTTTGTAAAAATATTTTTGTAAACTCTATGTGCATTTTCCCATCTGAGGCGATATTTAACTGGCAACGTTCACACATACTGCAAAACAACTATATATAAATATATATACACACACAAACACACTCACACATACATATGTATACACATACTAGGCATTAACTTTTATATGACAATTTTGGATAAAATTACGAGACGTCAACCTAACGATAAAAGAAACAAATGAAGAATATGCTCTTAAGCCTGCTTTAAACTTAAACGTTAAACTATTTGTAGCTTGTTTTTGTATATTGAGAGAGAATGAGAGAGAGAGAGAGAGAGAGAGAGGAAAGGGAAAATATTTGTTGCAATATTTTGTAAATGGTCTAATGATAAAAACTTAAATATAGTGCGATTTTGTAGTTAGCTAGCCAAGAAATACCAAACGAAAACAAAACATTGAACAAACGTAGCACAAAATGCAAATGCTGCAATAAGAAAACTACAAAACATTATGGAAGAATAGCTTTAGACTTTAAGTGCAAAACAGCTAAAAGAGCAGACAATCGGTTCGGCGTTGAACCCCCATTTAAAATTTAATGAAACAAGCAAAATTGAATCCAAAATTTTAATAACGAACAACTACAACAGCAAATTGATTGATATATAATTGTTTAAGTTCATGGTTCATATGTTGTTTTTTTTATTTTTTTTTTTTAATATTTCAGTTCTCGGTGTGGCTTATGTGCGTAGATATATATATTAATTTTATATATGTATATTTGTTACTCTAATGTATTTTGGTTTTGTAAATGTTTAAACGATTTAAGCGTCTGTTAATCTGTGCGTTGGTTTCTTTGTTAAGTTGTGGTTTAAGCTGACAAGTTCAAAAACTATGGAAAACATGAGTAAAATGCTTATTAATTTATATTAAAGAAATATGAACAAAAATAAGTGTTTTTTTATTAAGGCGGGGGAAAAAGAATTTTAATAATATTGAATAAATAAATAAGATAAATAAATAAATAAAAGAAATTAGCAATTTGTCTGAATTCGATACTTTCTTGAATATAAAACGTTGGCGTCAGATCACCTTAAAAAATCTTAAATTTATATATTTTATACAAAATATACAATATTTTATGTTTTATTTATACAATATTTTTGTCAAAATATTTCATTTAATTATTTCAGTGCATATTTTTAGGCTTCACACGTAATTAAAACGAAACGCAAACCAAAACAGCCCATTTTATTTATTATTTGGTATGGGTATTTCAAATGTCTAGCATACCCTAGACAACAGTAATTGGCATTATAAAAATAATATTCCCAGTGCACCTTAACTGAACCCAGGAGTCAAGCTATGAATGTGCCAAGTTTGAAGTGCAATTACCTAAGTTTGAATATTATTGGATTGGACCAAGTGGGTGATATTAAGTGCGGGGGCTGGCGACTTGCTGACTTGCTGTAAATAAACAAAAACAAACAAATCGATTAACACGTATAGCAATAGCAAGTCAATAAAAAACGGAAATGGTCATATTTTGTTGAATTTTCACGATGCTGACGTTTTCACAGCTCGTGTCGGGCAACCAGGAGAGCTGCAGGGGGAATGCCCCTTCTCTGCCCCTTACCAACAAAATATTTTACGTTGCACCAAAGTGCAAGCGCTATAAGCAGCTGAGTAGGTAGACTGCGAAGGTCGTTAGACGGACTTGAGTTAAAGTTAAGTAAAAGTAGGCAGAAAAAAAAAACAATAATTTGTTGGTTTAACATAAAAATTAATGATTACTTCATATACTAATTATTGGCAAACAGAAGTGTAATTGTTGGCGGCAGCTGGCAAATATTTAACTCCCCATTTGACCTTGATGAGGCGCAAGCGCAAGCGCAAGTTATCAACTGCTGCCGACAGACCACATTTGTTGCACGCGAGCGTTTGGAGTAGCTGCTACGAATGCTAATGCAGCATTAGGCAGTCAATTAGATAATCGCTAAATGACCTGCTGGTTAAGTTCGTTGCAAGTTTGGTTGGGCTGATCAAACACACTTGAGAAATGCGCGTTTGCGTCGTGCGCCACCTGTTGTTGTTTACTTGAACTTTAGTTCGGTCGAGAATAGGAGCGCACCCTGGGCCAAAGCAATTAGTGTGTGTTTACACTGTACAAGCACTTAAGCGATGCGTCTGGGCAAAAGGTGGGTGAGGGGAATAACTAACTTAACTGGTAGTTGCATGACGGAAAGTTTTCAGTGTTTTTGCACTGTGCATTTATGCATTTTGTTGTTGTTGCGTTGTACGTTTCCACATCCAGAAGCTTTTGAAAAGTTTTCGGCTTAAGTTCTGCGCCTGCTCGCCAGCTGCTGCTGCTGCTGCTGCTGCTGCTGCTAGTGCAGCTTTGGCAGCGCTGCCAGCTCTAGCGTCACAAATCGCCAGTCGCCGTCGCAGTTGCTGCGCAGCTGCGTCGTCGCATTGCGCGTTTAACAGCCGAACCGCTCAATTTTTGCTCAGTTTCATTCAGAAGTTAAGCTTAAGCGCGTCTCGAACGCTCGGTCAACAGTCCCGCTTAGCAGCTCATTAGCCAATTGCGAAAGAATTTGCGATTTTTACAAAGTTCTTGTGAAATATTTACGTATGTTTGCACATTTGGCCATACATATGAGTATATAGTTATTTCTACCTTGTCCGTGCGTTATTTGTGTTGTGGTTTTTGCGGTTTTTCAGTTCCAGTTTCAATTGATTGCAAGAAGGAGCAGCGACCCCAACTCACCGCAGCAGCAGCAGCAGCAGCAGCCCCAACACTAGCGCGGCTATAGCGAACTCAGAAATTGTTGGTAAGTTTCCTCACATACGTTTTGTGCTATTACTTCTTTTGCAACTGTTATTGTTGATTTGTTGAACAGGCTGGCAACACTGTGCCGAATAACACATTGCCAAATTTTATAAAGCAATCACAAATCAAATACATACATACATATACAGGCAAAAAAGCTAAATCAAAAGTGATAAATGATACAGTGAGTACATAACTTGTGTAAATTATATTATAACTAAGTACATTATATACAGGTTTTCATTGTACATGTACCCAAATTCTAATTAACTAAGACCTGTTTTTTTTTTTTTGTTTTTGTTGCTGTCAGTATTAAACTTGCCAGTTAACCCATATACAGTTGGCTTGTCAAAAGAATGCACCACTCAACATATTTGAAGCACAGTTTGCAGTTTGTAATTTTTGTTTTTCTTTTATGCTACATTTTTGCATGGCACTTGTCTTGCGTGCCGCTGAACAGCTGACTTTTGTTTACATTGATCGAACTAATCAGGGCTGCATTGAACGTCAGCTGCATACATATTAAATCATTGTTTACATGTCTGTTAATGTTCTAAATTATGTTATGTTATGTTACCCCTTACATTTAAATATATGTTACTTGGTTGCAGTTTGATTGAAATGCCTTTAGAATTGACTCTGTGGTCGTTGAGCAATATTTTCGTTTAGAACAATATACATATATTATTTATGAAATCTTGATGGTAATTTAAACAAAGAATTACAGCAGCAGCAACGCCATTAAAAATTTAGATTGCATGTTGAAATTACCACGATCACTATATATCAAGCGATAACATCATTCAGTGAATATTTATTTATGCATCTTGACAGCATTCTAGGGTTAAGAGGAGCTCTTGTAATTATTAACAGGCCAGCATTAACAGATGCTTACATTATGAACTGCAAAAAAAAAAAATAAAAAACAACAAAGCAGAAAAGAAAAAACCCGCAAATTAACCTGGGCTCCATGCACAACCTTGGACTTGACTCTTGCCACTGATGGGCAACTGATTACCTGGCAGGTTTACCTGCCTGCCATCCACTCCGATGTCACATTATGTCTTTTGTTGTTGTTACAGTTGTTATTGTTATTGCCCTGTCTTAAACAACTTTTGGAACAACTTTCAAGCATTTATTATGATGATGGAACTGGGAGGATCGTTTAATATTTTATGGCTGCCGCAGCCCTTTTTGTGCTCTATCAATCTGATTCACTTTTAGTTCGATGTTCACTTCCGCATTGCTAATTTAAGCAGAGAATTGATTAAAATCCTTAATGGCCGGTTAAGGTATGCACTGCATGTCGCTATGGCCGGCTTCCTGGGATTTTTCTTTTCCCCCTTTAACAATTTGTATACAAAAACACATCATGGCCCAGACGCGTGAGTTTGCATTGCGCAGATCTCTTCTGGTTATTAATTGCCAATTGCAAATAATAGTCTATTGCTGGCAGTCGAATCGAGGCATATTTTCGCTTTCAAATGGTTACAAATGCTATATGCCGCGTGATTTGTTAGTCTTCTTCGAATGCCACGCACGTAGAGCACATTTCATGCGAATTTACAGGCTTACCCTGTAGGCCGACTGTATCGCTCTCTGCTGACAAGAGATCGTCACTGGCAGATCAAAAGCTTGCGATTGGCAGAGTAACGAAAAATAAAAAAAATATAGAGATTCGAGGTGCCGAAAATATAATACTCTAACTGTGGGTGTTCAATTGACAAGGTAGGCCGAAAAGGTGCTTGAACTTCAATTTTGAAAAATATTGAATTTTGGACAACAATTTATTTATATATTAGTAAAAAAACTGTACTTTTTTTTTAAATATAAATAATATTCAGAAATGGTATAAAAATATAATTTAAAATATAAAGAATATATTTTATATATTCATCTTTACCTCTAGCTGTTACAAATTGCATAGGAAAATTAGTTTACTTTTTTAGTTAGTGTATGCCAAGAACAGTCAGCGGTCAATGTGCTGGGATGCCTGTTTAGCACAGCGTGAAAATTCCCCAAACATAAAGTCCATGGTCCGGAGTGCTTCACATGCACATGGCTTACTTATTCACAGCCCTCCACACACTCACTCATTCACACACTCACTCGCTCACTCACTCTCTATAAATAATTCAAACGCACGTGTTGTCTAGAACAGGATCCGCAGTTGTAGGGCGCGGGCGTGGTCGGGAGCCCTCTCGCCGGCCAATGCTAATTTGTAAACATAACAACGAGCTGACATTGACAGCCAACTGTGATTTTGGGCATTCATAAGTGATCGAAAGATTGCTGCAGACACAAAACTGGGCAAAAGTGAATGCTTGGCAAAATTTATTATGTATGAGCAAACTTAAAAACTTATATATATATATATATATTAAAATCTAATATTTAGAAAAAACATAAGATTATCGACTGCAGAAGCGTATAAGACTTCAAATGTAACTGAAGTCAAATCAAATCGTAAACTGTAAACTGTGCGTAGTTAACAAATGAGTCATTAATTTTATTTAATTTCATTAGAATACATTTAGAAAATGTTGTTTAATGCTGCGTCTTCAACTGCGCAACGTCGTGCTGAACTTAGCTGTCATGATGATATGGTAGTAAATCTTGTAATCATTATACGATTTGTAAATATGTGCACATCTCATTGTGAGTATGACACTGCCCAAGCCTGCGGCCGTGACTGCTACTGCAACTGTGACAGTTCCTGTTTTATTTATTTATTTATTTTTTTCCTTTCTTATGAGTAATGAAAACAATTAACAGAGTTTTAACTGCCTCCGCCTACGTGTCGTGCATATAGAAAGATCGACCAGTATCAGCTGACAGATATTACCAGAAGTTCTAAAGTTAATGCCATGTTTTTAATGCCTAGAAATTGACGCGTTGACTTTATAAACAGGCGTCGTGGGAGAGTTGTTTTTATGGTTTATGCGCGCTCACTAAGTGAAAAGGGTATATGGGTTTTAAGGACTAGGCTTTTAGCCTACGATTTTACTTGAAAAAAATTACTAAAAATTACAATTGACACGTAGACTTGAACACTTTGACTTTAACACTTTGTAAAGAGACTTGAAATATTGAGCATATACTACTGTAGTAAAACCAATATCAACAAAAAAATTATACCCTGTTTTCCCATTTTTAATGGGATCAGGGTATAAAAATACATATATAGTATACATAGCTAACCCCTTTTGAGCTCATTGTAAATAACAAAATTATTTTAGCCTGATTATCCATTTCAGAGTAGAGCTTTCAGAATTTTATGCACAAGGCTAGCTGTTTATTTAAGTCAACTGTTAAGTTCTAACTGGATTTTTATATCCTGAATCCATCGTAAGTAGCAAATCAGGGTATAAAATAAATATATATTATTCAGTTTTGACTAAACTAACTTTGGCGTTTAGCTTAGTTTGGATATTTGTACTTGGGTGAAAGATACAAATGGAGACATGCTGCGACTGATTAAATATTAATTGAGGTAATTAGTGCGCTAAATGAACATACAAACGAGACACTCAATTACAACAACAACAACAACAATTAACAATGCCAGCAACAAGAGCGCTAAAAACTGCAGTAAATTGATTTCAAAATTGTTGTCATTAATGCAATATAAATTACATATGTTAAGATACAGTAAAAGCTCGCTTGACGAACGAACAAAACAGTTTTGCTGTAGCTCAATTTTTATATGGTATATATGCATATGAATATATGTGCAAATGTTCGCCTTAGCGGGTTTGCACTGTATGTTGTATTCATTTGGCTGTTGCTGTTTTTGGGCCAACAAATGTTTGTTAACCTCTGACATGATTAGTTTTTTTTTTTTTTTTTTTTGTTTGGGTTTTTTGCAACATTTTCAAGTTGTAATTTCGCAGTTTAAGTGGAAATTAACAAATTAACAGTTGATTACGGCAGTGTTTAAAGTTTTTCAAAGCGCTCAGATGACTTGTCTTATATGATAATGCGTTTCACGTTCAAACAGGTTTTTATTATTTCCTTTATTTAATGCTAAATGCAGTTTTATTAATTCGATTGCTTTAATAATTGTCGTCTGAATGCGTTAAATTCTGCTTAGAATGAACTTAACCTAAGCTCAATTGGAATTTACAGTTGAAAATATCTAATATATATTTTTGTATAGGTATTAGAACTATGATTCATATGATTTATATTGCTTTTATACAGATCTGATTAAAAGCAAAATTTATAATAACAAATTCTACAAAAATTTCTATAAAGTATAAAAATGTGAAAAAAAATGTAAATTGAATGGGAATGTGTTAAACGTATTTATTTAACTGACTTGGCACATCTCATTAAGACTTGGGTTCAATGAATTCATTTGAAAAACAAAATAATAATAATGTCAAAGACGTCTACCGATTCGGCTATAGAATTAAATATATTATTAAAAAAAAAAAAAAAAAATAAACAGATTTACTGGAGCTTTATATTTTGTATTTGTTGAGTTTCGTTTGACTGACAGAAATTTACTTAACTTGAAAAAATTATAAATAAAGCCAATTAATAAAAGTTGATTTTGAAATGTTAATTTTGTTTTTTTTTTTCTATATTATATATTGTATACAATATGCATAATATTGTTAAAGTATTCTAAGCAGATTAACAAAATTGTAGCTTTTAATATTCCATTTATAAATTGTTACTGACGTTGCACTTGCTATCATTTTACGAATCAATAAATTATGCAAATAAAAATTCAATTTTGAGTTTAATGAACAGATATAGGTGTTAAAAATAAGTCAGATAAAAGAAACAATTTTTGGAAAATTTATTGCGTTGAGTAAAAGAAAAAGAAGAAGAAAAAACTCAACACGTCTATTGCTAGTTTAGGGGAATAGAAAATTAACTAGTTTGAAGTTAAAAAATATGATTTGAAATATTTTTAAATGATATATAATTATCATATAATATTATTATAATATAGATAATATCTATTATTTGGTTAATGCTGCATTGAAAAAAGAACTCAGAGAATGTTTCGCGTTCAAGATTACTTTGATATTATTTAATGAATTGTGAGCAGAAGGTGAGGTAAAATTAATTTGGAGTTGAAATTGGACAGCTCCAACTCCAGTGAGTGCTTTGGGCTTGACTAGACTAATTCTTTAAGTTAGGTGTGGGCACTACGAGTTAATAGGCCATTTTTTCTTTTTGCCCGTTTTATTCCTTTTATACATTAAGAATAGTTGATAAACTGTTCGCTAGCATATATTATAAACTCTGTTTGCTTTTAAAAATCATTTTACAAATAACAACTATAAAACTATAAAAAAAAAAAAAAAATATATATATATATATATATATATATATATATATATATATATATATATATATATATATATTTATCATACTATTTAATATCAAACATGTTAAACTACGTATTAAACAAATTACTTTAAAGTTATTCAAATTGTAAGCACAGTTGGCAAGTCAATGAGGCTTTCAGTTTAATAGTCATATATATATATATATATATATATATATATATATATATATATATATATATATATATATATATATATATATATATATATATTTGTATATAGACGATATTCTTATTACGTAGTAATATATACATATATATACTGTAATATGAAGCTCATTTGAAAGACAGAAGAAGATTTGAGAACGCCCATAAATTATATATTAAAATAATTAAATTATAAATTAATAATAATAATAAATTATATTTATATTTCGATCAAGATGGCGGGCTAAGTCGGTCCAGTCATACTCGTCTGTCTATCTGTCCGTTCTACTACAAAAGACAGGACTTCAATGATAATTTCTGTGTGCCATAAGCAGTAAGAATTTATCGCACTCAATAACTCATCCAATAGCAGCTCTGCCCGAAAGGTATATTCTAGTTAAAAGTTTATCATAAACTTAGTTCATATAAGCAAACTTAAAGCATTTTTTGTTATTGCCGCTAATGAACCAAAATATGACTTATAAAATATGAAAAGGTCAAGCAATTGTGCGAAAATTATTTAAAATGAATTCATTTGTAGCCATTAAAAAAAAACGTTGTTAAGTATCTGTGCGTTACTTGTTTTTTAATGAACACTTTGTTTATGTGCGCCTACATACAAGATGTTATAATGTCAACTAAACAAAACAAAAATACTTGAAAACAAAAGGAAACTTCTCTGTTTTTTTGTGGAGAAGTATGACATTGAGAGACCACAGCGAGACGTTGATTGAGCTGTCAAAAAACAGCAACAATTGAAAACTACACTTTCTGGGCAGCTCAGGCACATCTTCTTCTTCTTCTTCTTCTTCTTGTTCACTGTGACATTGTCTTTGGCATTGTCTTTGCGGCTGTTGTGGTTTATGGAGACAACAAAATATTGTAATTTGATGGAACTGAGAGGCTTTGCGCACGGATTAGTAACTGATTAGCAGCTGCCTTGAGATGGAAATGGATGCTGCTGATGGCCTTAAGCCTTCAACAGCTTAGGCCTTCAAAGCACTATCCGTTCCCTTTATTACGCACTTAGTTTCAGTCAACTTAATTAGCCAGGAAAATAATATATAAGGAAATATGCAGGCATGCTTATATTAATTATTGCAATAATAAGCATATCAGCAGAGATTGTATAACTATAGCTAGCAGCAATAAATTATATTTTAGATTCATTATTATTGACACGTTTCGAAAGTTACCCAACTAGTAATAGATGTATATGTGTATGTATGGCTATACTAGTATTTATCGATTCTTGTAAATGTTTTTCTTATGCAAGTCTCAAAGTGTTTATTGTTTTTCTTTTCGCTTAATTACAAAATAAATATCAGCTTTGAATATATCAGAAATGTTAAATATTTGCCATGTAATTTACTTTTACACTTCGACCATTGAAAATTGAACACCCATCGATATTTGAAAATTATTATAGCTAATCATCTATAATTTGCAAATTATGAAAATTTCTCATTTTTTCCAACGCCCCCGCTCATTAGCAGACCTGCCAATTAACGCCCTTGCCGTGAAGTATATGAATCCATGTAATAGAATTATCGAACGGTAATGCTACAAAGTTCAGGCATCGCTGTACCCTAGGGCATTCAGAACGATCGGGTGTTATGTGGTGAAAAGTCAGTCGAAAAAGCAATAAGTCGGCCAATACTTAAGTCGAAGGTCCATTACAATATGCAAATATGTACATATATTCTCGGCTGATCTGTTCTAGACGCCGCACACGATACTAAAGATAGATTGAAGTGTTTTTTTAAAACAAAAATATGCCAAGTACGCTGTGCGCGTTTTAGATAGGTTTGTGTTTATCTTGTGCTCAGGTAAATAAGCTACAAAAAAAAATATTTAAAAATAAAAAAAAAAAAAACAACTAAAATGCTCCTTGTGTGGCCAAGACCCAAGCATTTACTTACAATTATATTCTCACGAGTGGAAAAAGATTTATTGAAATTATTTAATCGAGAGTGCTTGACCAGCAGATGCTGTACCAAATTACCTTCATATATATATATAAATAACTGTGTTTTGATTTATCGACTTGCTTGACAATCAGAATAGCTATGAACGTATAAGATCCATTTCTATAAAAACTTAAGTGCAATGCGTTGAAAATCGACTTAGACATACGTCAACTTAGCTATGCTTCACACTGAAAATTGCTATATTCATCTTGATCGATTTTCTATGCATTAAGATTTCTTTTACTTATATAATAACTTTTATGTGATGTGGTCATGAGAGATTAAAAGTTATCAAATATTATCAATTTTCTGAATGGTTAAAATACATATTTCCATAAAGGGCTATTGACTTCACTCTAAGTTAGCTTAAGCAGCTGTTTAATTAAATCTTTAATAAGTAGACTATGAATATGTTAAGGTTAAGCTGAGAGCCCATTGTTAGACGTGAGCTCGAATCGCATATTTTCTGTCTACCGAGCCGACTTGAGTGCTAAGAATATATATAATTTTTGTTTTCTTTTATAGATCTATGCGATTCTGTTTGCTTGGCAATTGCGAAATCGTAACGCTTGAGCGCATTTTATATACTGAGTGTGTTCGGACGCGACTTTTTCGATGTTTGCCGTCGATGTCCGCCAATTGGGCAAACAGCTGGATTAGTTTTGGGCGTGTCTGTTAAATATATATATATATATATACCACTTATATACATTTATATATATATATATATATATATATGCTGTGTAGTTGAAGGCAGCTAGTAGATGGGCTCATTGTATTTCTTATTATCATTTGGCGATCGCAGTTTTCGAGCAAATTTCATGCTCACAACTCGAGGCTGAAGACTTAGAACCCGTTTCGGCCAGATCGCTTGACAAATATTTAATGGCTTCGGCTCGGTCGGCAGCCACTGAGTTTCCGTTCCCTTGAAGCGTTCGTTTTAATGAGCGTTGAGAAAGCAGCGCGTTTGGCCTTTCAGCACTTTCAAACCTAATAGTTGGTCTGTTTGCCAAGCTTAATCATTATCATTACCACACATTAGCTAACTGTGCCTTCAATTTTTTTTTTTTTGAAAGGTGTCTTTGTCCAGTCATTGTGCAATTGCAATTGCCCCAGCACCGGACACACGGCGCTGGCCACTGCCACTGCCAGCAACGGGCCGTGCCCCAGATCAAAGCAACGCAAAACCAGGCTTTGGATTTTAATTTAAATAGTTTTCGTTTGTTTTATTTATTTCTTTTTTTTTGTTGGCTTTTGTCTTTGGCTTTGTTTACGGCTGTTTTGCATACATAATTCAATTTATAGTCGTTTGTCATCATGGTGCTCAGACAATCACCATCGCCAGAGAGAGAACTGCACCAGGTCGCTTAATGAGACGCATTTCACTTGGAATTCTCTTTTGTCATGTCTGAGATGTTGCAAGGCTGGGCTTGATTAGATTTTGTAATATGTTTTCAGATGACTTTGCTGCAGCTTTTGCAATTCATTATCCTTTTTCAAGGTGGCCCGAAAGATAATTTTAAGAAAATCTGCTTTTCCAGCATCATATGTTGTATGATGCTCATGATATATACAAGTGAAGCTCTATTTTTTTCTAGAAAGCTAGAAAGTGCTTGTCTCACAGCTTAAATCTCTAATGAGACTTTCAAAGAGAGATTTTGTCAGCGACAGCGTGAGCAAACAATGCTATTTGAGCATCGCTTGAGAATGCAGTCAAACTGAACCCCAGATAACAACAATGGAGCTGGCCTATTACAACATTTCGGCAAACATTTGAATTGAATATAAAAAAACCTAAAAAAAAAAATCGAAAATTCATTTCGTTGCGGCTTTACATAAAAATTTGAGTTGTACGATGTTGACATACATTTTGTTTTGTTTTTGTTTTTTTTATTTTTTATTTTTTTTATTTTTACATCAGTTATTGGCTTTTGCCAAAAGCAAAGTCAATTGCTGGCCTCTGCCACGGGCCACGCCCCAAAGTGGTGTGGGGCCACAGTGGGCGCAAACAAGGTACGTGTTGTTGATGTTGTTGTTGTTGGCTGTGTAATTTTTTATTGTCAACACGTTAAGCGTCGCAGCGTCGCCCGCCCTTGACTCAATTAGTTGGCCTGGCCTGGCCGTGGCGCATGCGCAGAATGCAGAGCGAATTTATGGCTTAAATGGATGGGCACATGGCCAGAGGCTGACTCTAAAGACATTGGCCTAGGCAGAAGCGCTGTCAGAGCTAACTGCGACTTAGCCTCAGCTTGACTTTAATAGGATCAACTAACTAATGCCCACGCCTGGTGTGTGGGCGTTCAATTGCTCAATGCAATGCGTTTAATTAAATGATAGAGCATTTAATAATGAAGGAGAGCAGCGCAGTTTCTTGGTCATTTTTTAATTGCGGCTGGCGAAGTTGTTGCGCAGCCAGCGACTGCGAATTCCCGTTTGCTTGTTTGGGCAAGCGGCGCGACGCTGACGCTGACGCCGACGCTGGCCGTGCTGTCGGCGTCGCAGTCAGCGTTGATAATGGCGTTTCATTTACGAAACTTATTAATCGATTTATATGCGCCGGCACAGCAGGCAGAGCATTCGGCCAATTTCTTTAACACACACGCACACACACACACACACACATGCGTGCATACAGCCCAAGGTGAGATGTAAACCGTTAGCGTTTATGCCATGCCGATGATGACACAAAATCAAACAATAGCAACAACATTTGGTAACGCGCTGGGCACGTTCAGTTTTGACATTGTAAAGCCAAAGCCAAAGCAAAGAATTTTGGCCAATAGCCAAAAGCCAACTAGGCCCGCCTCTCTCTAATGCCGTTTTGCAATCGCAAACGCAAACTAAAAGCATTTACGCATGCGCAATGTATTTTAAATATAATTTTTATTTATTTATGATTATTATTATTATTATTTTGGGCCTAGTTCAATTGCAAGTGCTAAGAGTTTGGCCAGTTGACAGGAGCCTTGCGGCTAATGAGCTAATTAGTTTGCCAGCTAATAGCCATTTTCAGTCAACTGCAGCTGTTTGCCCAGATTTATGACACTGTTAACTTGGCGCAGTTTGTGCTGCCTATGACGAATTACAGCAGTCAACATTTTATTAGTGCCAACAACAGATCATAAAACTCTATAAAAACATTATCGGCACAGTGAACTGTTGTTGGAGATAAATCAATTTAACTGAAAGTTGACTCTCCGAATGTCATAAAATAATACTAGCTGCAATAATTTGAGGCTGTGTCCGTAAGATTAAGCGATTTTATAACTTTGTCTTTAATTAACTCAAATTTATATGAATATTTTCAAAAGTTATTCTTCTACTCTTGAGTCTTAGCCAAAATGTGTTTGCTTTGGGCCTTCAGTTCCTGGGCAGATTAGCAATACGACAAAAAGTCGCCAATTTCTTATCTGGCATCGAGTCTATGCACATTTGTAACTGCTAATCCGTTGTTGATATTGACCGGCTTGCTTGCTTGCTTGCTTTTTAGCCAATTTCATGGTCTAGTCGCCACATTGAACTGTTAATAACTTGGCAGTTCTGCCAGTGCTGTGCCTGGGCCAAAAGCCTAAGCCGTGCACGAGCTGCACAAACACTAACTGAATGGGGTAAAATCATTTCCGGTTCATATCCGCACACCTTCGAGCGAGGTGCGGCCCAGTCGAACGAAAGGGCAAACACAGGACTAACAAATATCTGTAAGTAAATGTACATATATATGTATGCATGTGTGTGTGCATGTGTGTGCCTATGGTCACTGAGCCATGTCCTGCATGGCTAAAAAGGGGTGGCTTGGCAACAAATTGAGGAAAACAAAAATACAATGCCAAAAAATAAAACAACAACAACTAATAACAAACAACAACTATAAGCGCCAGGCCTCTCTCAACTTGGATGACATAATGCCAAGTGGAGTATGTATCTTGGCTATATGTATGTGTGTGGGTGCCTGTGCGTGTGTGTACATATGTGCCCATGCTCAAGTGTAGCTGTATCTGCAGCTGTTGTTGTTGTTGCTGGTATTAAACACGCTTACTACGTTAGGCACTGGGCTACTCGTATTTATTTTGCGGCATTTACGTTCGCGCAAGTAAGAAGGAAAAAAAAATAGAGGCGACAACCCTTGGCAAAGCAATAAAAAGTGTTCATATCCCATGGATACGCGCTGTCACAGACCCAAAGAGAGCGCGAGTGTCGTCTGTCTTATCAAAGGTACACAAAGAGAGCGGAAGAGCGAGAGCATAAGCGAGCGGGAGTAAGCGCATATGGCCGGTTAGCAGCCGGCCTTTTTGCGACACATCCACATTCGAATACGTACATATGTGCCTGGCGGGCCCTGGCTGAATGTATCTGCCAGACACAGAGAGGGCGCTTGTGCGTGTGTGTGTGTGTGTGCCTTACTGTGTTGGCGCGTGACGCAACGTGTGTAGTAAACGCGAATGTTGCCAGCGGCCATTCTGCTTCTGCTTCTTTTTCGTCTAGCAGCCGCTGCGACTGCCACAACGGCGCAACGGCTGCTTGTCAAATGCCGTTCGGTCTGCTTCTTGCTGCTTGCCAGCCACAAGAAACAGATACACAGCACTTGGCTCTGCTCTCTATTCATGCACATGCACGCACACTTTCACACGCTCTCCTGGTCTCTCTCTCTCTCTCTTTTTCTTTTGTACGCTCATTCTCTCACTCGCGCTGTCAGTCAGTTTGCTTCTTTGTGGGGTTCGCGCGCTCTTCGCCCGATTCGTGCGCCTCAGTTTGCATTTCGCTTTGGGTTGTGTCTCGTCTGGTTCGCTTTTGGGTCAGGCCAGACCACATAAAAAAAAATATATAAAAAGAAATTAATATAAAATTTTTACCAAATTTGAATATCTGAACAAATTCGCATTCTATTCAAATTCGCACACAAATGAATTCCTAAGCTAAGCCTGCCCAACTACTGCTGCGAAACGTAATGAAAATCCTAATGATTTACGCTCGTTATAATAATAGTAATGCTAATGATAATGATAATAAGAACTTTTTTCGTTGGCTACACGTGCCATAAACAAACAAAATAAATAAATGTACAGTTTGATTAATGCACGCGCTGCGTCCTCGTTCAGCTCCTCGTGTCGCGGCCAAGTCGCGTGTATCTCGCAGATACACGTAATGACAAAAAAAAAAAAGAAAAAAAAACTGTTGTCTGACCGTTAAATGTTCAAGTGCCTGTTTCCGCCTGCAAACAAAATACAAATTGCAAAAAAAAAGCGTAAAGCTTCTAATCTGTGTGCAACGTTTTTTGCGAAAATGCCACTCGATAAATAAGTTAATGCCACAGATCTGTTGCATTCTGTGTATCTATGGACTCAAATGCACATCTACGTAACGAGACCCTGGCGAAGAGGGGGCGGCATGGCATGGGGGGGCAGCAAGCATCATGCACTCAATTAGCTTGCCGCCGACCCCTCACTTGGGCTAACTTAATTGAGTCTAGGCGCTGGCGTTTCTCAATATTGGAACATTATCACCTGCCAATAATCAGTTTGGCTGGCTAATTAATCAACAACGATAACACCACAGCAACAACAATGACAACAACAACAACAACGACTGACACATCCGTAGCCAAAGTGCACGTTTTGGTGGGCAAGTGTGTGGCATTGGAAGATATGACATAATTCCAAGACATTCACTTGCCACACACAAACACACACGCACACACTTACATGTATGTACATGTGAAGAAGGCACCCAAAAGAGCGCGCGCTCTGCTCATTCGCTCCCGTTCGCACTCGAAAGAGCGCTGCCCAAACAAAGAGCACATCAGGTGCGCGTGGCGACCAATGATCCGAATCCGAATCCGAATCTGAATCCGAATCTAAATCCGAAACTGAGTCCGAATCGGCATCAGAAAAATCCAAAGCGAAGATGTCAGCAAACACCCACCCATACACACCCACACACTCGCTCACACGCACACAAGCATCTTGCGATTGCAGCGTTGAGTTTAATCTGTCTAGCGGAAATGTGTGTAACAAAAATCGACCCCCCATCCCCTCTTTCATGGCACGCCCACTAAAACAGCTAGCAAAAAAAACCCTTTCAAATAACGCCCACCCATAACTTAATTGAAATGCAAACCAGCATCATCGTCCGTTCCTATATATCTATATATGCATGTGTTTCGGCTCTAGTTTAAAATATATTTGAATATTCGCGGGGGCTTGAATATTATTACAAAATTGCATTCTGCGATGGCGACCCAATAAATAACCAAACACACGCATACACACATGTATGCATGTGTATGTGTTTAGATATGCATAATAGATAAGCAACAACAAATTAGATGATTGCGACAAAGGGCGGCGCGCGTCTTAATTTCCATTTCGTCAAGTTTACCTGTTAACTCTTGTTGTTGTTGTTTGGCGACACACATCATCGCTTTGACCATGAATTCGATTTTAATGCAAAAGTCCCAAAAAACGTGAATTTATTTTCGGGCGAAAGGAAAACAAAAGACAATAAAAAAAAACCCAAATACCTGTGCACCTATGTGTGTGTGTGTGTGTGCGTGTGCGTGTGCGTGTTCGTGTTCGTGTATGTGTGAAATGCCGTAATAATTAATTGATCGACAAGTGCGCAGCTTTGGCTCTTTTTTTCGGTTATTTTTTGTTTGGTATGCGCCGCGTGCGCCACTGCGGCTGCTCGCTGCGCGTCGCGTCTCGTTGCCGAAATCGAAATCGAAATCGAATTCGATCTCAGCGAACAGCGGCTGGCCGATGCCGTTGTTGTAATTTGCTTTTGGGGGGCCCTTGCAACATCGAACCAAAGCCGCCAACACAAGCTGAGCCGAGCCACGCAGTGCGCGAGCTTGCGACAGCGCCGTAGACGTCGCTGCCAGCAGCATTCACCTGTTGTTATTGTTGTTGTCGTTGGCTGCAGCTGTGGGGCGCGCCAATGCATTGCAATTTACATTTCTATGGCGCTCATTTTAATGATCTAAATAAATTTCAAGCATTAGCACAAAAATAGCTGCATTTATGCTTATACTACATATGCATATGTGTATAAACATACATACATTAGCATATATACATACATCGCATATATCGCACCACTTTGCATTAAAGTTTATAAATTCGTAATCAACGGCGAAGACAACGACGGTGTCGACGACGACGTTGACAGTGACAGCGACGCTGACAGTGCAGCTTCGCTAGCTCGCTCAATTTACGACAGCGAGCGCGCTTGTGACAGTGAAGGCGACGCCGACTTCGACAGCGGCAGCGGCAGCGACGTCGACAACAGCGGCTTTAACGGCGTCTTCGGCCTTAGTTAGTCAGCCGTTGCGGCAGCCAGTTAGTCGTGCTTTGCTAGTCGCTGCCAGTGGTTTTGCCTCTCTCGGTTTCTCGGTCACCACGTCTTGTCTCGTGTCTCGTCATTGTCCCCGTTGCCGCTACCGTTACCGTTACACGCCCAGTGTCGAACGCGTCGCGTCGCCTGCACCTACGATTCAAGCTATCGAATTCCATTCAAAGTGTACACGAGAAGTGTTCGAAAGGACACGCACATTTGGCTGCCAGTTTTGGCGAGCTTCACGACACTGAAAAATTCAAACAACAAAATAAATACCGTACACAAACACCAACACTGATGCATATGCGTATGCGTGTATGCATGCATATTTACATAGCGGTGTGATAAGCGAACGCAAAGAGCGAAAAGTGCGCCATCGAGTAAATGTGAACTTTATGGCATTCATCGATTGCCAGGCAAATGCCAGCTGCCGTAGCAACAATTTCAATAATTGATAACAAAACAACAAATGCAACAGCGGCGAACAGCAAAAACGCACATGCAGCAGACACACACACACTCACATATATATGTGTGTATATATATCCTTAATGCCAGCGATACAGCTGATATATAACGATAACTATATACAATTATAATCAATCAATAACGAATCTGAACTAAATGCAACTGGTTTTCCTCCCGATTTATATAGCCACTGGTAATTTGATCACATTTCTACACGCATACATACTTGCATAAATAAAACAGTTATTATTCAAATTCACAAAAAACAACAAAAATATCGATCAAAGACAAAACAGGCGGAAAAACAACTGCAACTCACGCACCAACTTGGAAACAAGGTAAACTTGCGATAAAAATTATATTGTTAAGGAATATATTAAATTGTAAAAGGCAAAAAAATGATATTAAAATAAATATCATATTTATTAAAAGCAAATTACTTCATAAAAACATTATAAAATTTAAAAAGCTTAAAATAAAAAATATTATCCTTATATATATACACAATTTTTTATGCTATTTATGACAATATTATATGAAAATTGTTTGAGCAAAATTTAAGCATAAAGCTTACAAAAATTTGTTTGTTTAGGAATAATAACAAATTTAATAAGGAGTTTGATATTGAGCAAAGAAATCTAAGCTTAACAAATTATTTATTTACAAACTGTTTTTTGCAATCAAAAAAAATTCTAATTGAATTTTTATATTATTTCTGTATTAAAATTTAATTAGGAATTTGATATTTAGCAAAGAAAATAAAGTCTTTAAATTTTTTTTAATTTGATACTCGAAAAAAAGGCAATAAAAGCCTGCAATAAAAATAAAATTACCCAAAAATCAAAAACAAAATTAAAACCAATTAAGTATGCCAAAAAAAAAATACAAAAACAATTCTACCTATAAAAATTTCTGGAAAGGTCCAGTCAGACATATGTAAATTGTATTACTTGTATTACATCATCGCTCAAGTGATAAATGATAATGAACAATTGTCCACATTGTTCACAGTTCGAGCCCAGTGAAGCATTCACTAACCATATTTCAATTCATATTTAGTAATTTTCATCTTTTTTTCTATTGTCAAAGCGAAACTTGAATTTTTGTTCGTCTGATGCGTGTCACTCGCTATAATTTGAGTGATTCGATCGTATGCAAATTAATAATTAAGTTCGCATTAGATTATTCAACAATCGTCGACGCTAATTCGACACAATTTTTGATAATTTATTTCGTAGTTTAACGGTTCGTATACATAATATAGTTAATGAACCGTTGGAAGCTGTCGTTGAACTTCCGTAGAAATCAATTTATAATCATTTTATTTTTAGCCTGAGTAGATCGAAATCGTGTATAAATATAAATTCAATTAAATTTTTCTATATTTATTATTCAACTTACACAGGGTAGCTCATAGCTGTGCCTTCTTTTGTTTTGTTTTCGAAATAAAATGTCGAATTTTAATCAGTTTTTTAACCAGTTTTCCGCTTAGTTATCTTGCCCTGATGCGAACATCATGCCATTCTCTGTCTTATTGCTTTTATGATTATTGTCGGCTGTCAACGTCTGTCTGATCCTCAAATGTCGCAATAAATCGAAACTAAATGGACTGAAATAAATCTGAGCTTAACGGCATTTGGCCTAAGCATGGGCATAAACAGTTTAAGCTTAAGTGGCGCGTAAGCCTTCGTCTAATTGTCACTTAGATGCCCTTTAAGCATTAGATATGGCTAATGTGTATCTCATGGATGCACGTGACCCCCGCTCAGGGCTAGCTGCAAAATATGGTCAAATATATTTAATTACCATTTGCAGTGGCTTGTCAGCCAAACACTTCAGATAATTGCAAGTGTAGGCCAAACAACCTTTGACTGGGCCTCCATTCATTGACCCGGCCCGTCAAGCACTGTCAACACTTGGCCAAACAGACGCACAGACACACTGATGCACACACACACACACACACACGCTGGCATGAAAATCAATAGGAAATTGAAACGCGAGCTGCTTAACCACCACCACCACCACCAGGCAACCGACTGCCAACAACCACCCCCAACCAAACCCACTCAATGCCTGGCTCGCAGTGCACGTGACACCTTTCGCTAGGCAAGTATTGAGGCGAGGCCCAGCCCCTCGACCGACACATACACACAGGCATAGACACTGCTTACTCACGGACATAATACGAGCAGCCGCAAAAAACAACTACGACCACAATTACGACGAGGCACGCGTCTTTTAGGCGTCATTCATGGCGTGTTGGCTGCACATTAAACGCGTTTTTTTTTTTTTTTTTCATCGTGAACGTTTTAGCTTTAGCCTTTTTTCGCGCTGGCCGCCAGTGCTGGCTTAAGTTTAGAGAGGCGGCTAAAAAAACTAGTTGGAGCAGGCCACGAAAAGGCTATAATTCGGTACAAGAATAATAATAATAACTGGGTTAAATTTATTTTTGCCATCAATAAGAATATATATTATCTTACTATATTCGACTAGAAAATAATTTTATTTAAAATAGAAATAGAAAATAAATTAATTAAAATTTATTCTAAAATTTTAAATTCATGGCAAACTTAATATATTATTATTATTTTATATTAAATTTATTTAATTCTATAAAATTAATTATTATTATATTTATATATATATATATATCTATATATGAATTAAAAAATAATATGGAAAACATAATATGGCCAGATGCTATAAATTTCAATATGTGTCACATAAATATAAAGATTATTTCCTTTTTTGTCTGAAGTAAAAATACGAAATAATTTAATGTAATTTAATTCAATTGAAATTTTATAAAATGTTAAATTAGTGGCGTACTCAGTATATTATTATTTTTTATTTAATTTATTTTTAGAATTTATTTATTTATATAAATAAATTATATATATATATATTTATTTATTTAAAAAATAATATGGAAAATATTATATGGAGAGACGCCATAAATTTAAATATGTCACATAAATTTCATGTTTATTGCATTTTTGTTAAAATAATAAATTAATTTTAAATGTTAAGATTTAGGCAGCTAAAAAAAAGCTGAGCGTGCCGCACTGTGTATGTGAGTCATGGCAATACGAATCCAGGCAGTTGCCCATTGCCCGATTTTCATTCAAGAAATTTGCTGCGCGACTCTGCGCAAATGCGGCCCAAAAAGAGCGACCAAAGAGAAACCCTAGCAAGGAGGGCTAAGGTTTTTCGAACTAGGTTCAGGCTACGGGGTGGGGGGCACAAAGAGTAGTCATCACGTGATTGTGTGTGTGTGTGTGTGTGTGTGTGTGTATGTGTGGGTGACAACGTGGCGCCGGTTAAGCGGCATGTTGCTGTCTGAATTCGCCGCCCTGAAAACTGAATTCGTTACGGGCTCGGTTTCAACTTCGGGTTTGGGGCTTTGGGGTTCACTATTACCAGTTGTTTTCATTTCTTTGTTGTCTTACATTTCTTTCCATTTTTATTTATATACATACACACATACATGTATATATATATATATGTATATATTTAGTTTTTTTTTCGGGTGTCGCTTTACATGCTCGTGTGCATTGTTGCTTCATGGCTTGGCTTTTGTGTGGGCTTACATGGAGCGCGCAACAACAGCGAGCCCGCTGTGAAATCAGGTCAATGAAATAGCAATATTTGGCACGGCTTTAAAGCGTCGCTCGCATCGCATTTCGTTTGGCGCTTCTTCTGGCTGGGCGAAGGTGAGCCTGAGACTCAGTGGGTCGACTCGCCTCGCCTCGCCTCACCTCCAACTCTATGTGATGTGTGGTGTCAGATCGACCATTGCCACCCACCCAAAAAAGTCAACACTAACTGTATATTTTTGTTGTTGTTTTGTTGTCGTTGTTGTTGATGGCATTTTCCGCTTGCACGTCTTCAGCTCTATTTATACTGTGTGTGTATTTGCTTGATCCGCTTTTGTCCTCTGACTTTGAATTTATTTGTCTTCAGCTGGCAATGGCTTAGTTTATTTTGCCATCAATTGCTGTCTACGTGCAACACGTACACGTAGTTGGCTTGGCTAGATAATTGGCTACGAGGCATTAGCACGCTTTGACCAACTCGTCAAGTCATGAATCAAGGCACTTAATTTTCTATGCTTGGCGAAAAGGATTCAATTTTCTTATTATTTTATTTGATGTACTGAAATTCCGAATTTGTGAATCAAAATCCCTCCTCCATCGGGATTTCCCCATTGAATGTGGTCATAACTCAAATTTGTATAATGAAATACTGCCAATCAATAGCCTTTCTGTTTGTTATAAGTGACCGAGTAAACATGTATGAATCAATAAAATAATATAATGAAATTTTTCTGAGTGTAATTGCCTTAATAAGCGTCGACGTCTATTTTTACATCCGTCATACCCAGACTTGGACCCATTAGTTCAGTCACCCAGCCGCAATGAGGTAAGCAATTAGACACACAAGAGAGGAACAGAGATAGAGCGTGATTCCTTTGAACGGAATATTATTTAATATTTGCAGTAGCACGCGGCGTATGAGTAATGATTGGACATGTACATGTATGCGCGTGTAAATGACGTCAACAATCGCTACTCATTTGGGTCTCGAGCTATTTGTTTATTTATGCAGAGGCCTGTCAATTGTACTAACATGGCTCTTGTTTCGGGCCAGCTTTGTGTGTGGATTGCTATGCCAAGTGCGTCGGCCAGAGGAAGAAGCTGCTTGCTGGTGGCATGAGAGCGTAATGGGGGGAGTGGTGAGGGCTATGAAAATGTGCTGTCAGCAGCTGCGGCTGTTGCACTTTTTGTGTGTTGCCAAAAAATTCGTTTGCACCGAGCCAATTACAGAGCTGCCTGTGAGCGTGTGTGTTGTTCTCTCTGTGTGTGTGTGTGTGAGTAAGTTTGTTTGTCCTTGAACTTTGAGTGCACTTTAGTTCACTTCAAACATTTTTTTTTCATGTAAGCCCCATTTAAATGTATTTTTCGGTTGCGCCTTATACCTTTATCAAATACATATATATTTATATCGATCCAGGCTTATCTATATTGATATATGTTCTTGATTAGGGCCAATATCGTATCTTCCGTTTGAGCTCAAAGTCTACGCTTATCGTTCGCTACGAAAGACCAAAACGGGAACATCAAATAATAAACAACATGTAAATATGCCGCTTAAATGCTGACTGGCGTTTTTAGGCATACATATATATATATATATATATATATATATAAATATATACACATATATACATTTATATATTTTTTATTTCTGTTTTTTTTTTTACTTTTAGTTTATTAACCTCATTTTATTGCTGCTGCCGCTGGGCTAGCTGTTCTTCGCTATGTATATATGTATAAATGTATTTATTTTATTTTAATTAGCGACTTTAGAGTTCTCTGATTGCCTAGTTTTTAATACATAACCCATAAATTATAGCTATACATGCATACATTTAGTGTATGTATACATATTTATAGATTTCATATTTAGTTTAATTTTTGTTTCTCTTTTTCGTCTCGTTGCAGCTCGACAACTTTCGCATTGCACTAGATGCTTTGAACTACACGGAACGAACCACCAATAACAACAAGAACAACAAGCAGCACACAGTCACACCTCCACACACTCACACTCACACACACTAACACACACACAGCAACAAAATGGCCTTAATTATGAAATACATCGAGAGCATAAACAGATATATGGACTCACATAGTGGTAAGTAGTGCCAGCTACTAGATATGGCTAACACTTACATGCCTCTGCCTCTCCCTCGCTCTCTCTCTATATTTATATATTTTTATATGTGTGTTTGTGTGTGTATTTACACATGTATGTTTCGGGCTGCTAATTTGTGTAACCTTGATGTTTCGTATTTGTTGTTATTTTTGTTTTCAGCGCTCGCTGCTCTTCTTTCTGACATTTCTCTGCAAAACGGCAAAGGTTTAGCAAATGATTGAGTAATTTTTGACACCAGCTCACTAATTGCCCCAAACAGAGAGCGGCTGAGCCGCAGCTCTAGGTCCAGGCCACAGCACAACTGATAATGTGAATTTCAATGTCAGTAAGCATCTTGGCCAATATCAAATGTGGCAGGAAGCCATCGCTCTCTCTCTCTCTCTCTCTCTACTCTAGGCTGCATCCTTTATCAAACCATCTTAAGGCCATAAGCGCATCTCTCTCTCTCTCTCGCTATTTATTCAACCTATTATGCCCGCTGTGCCCCCCTCTTTAACTCATGTTTAGCAATTCCGACGCGCTAAAATTATGTTTCAACATGACATGGATACGTACTCACAGACAGCAATATATATGCTCGACTTGAGATATGCTGGCTACCATAGCTGCGTGCGTGTCAGCAATTTTTGGCAGATACTGAGCGATAGAGAAAAACACAGAGAAAGAGAGAGAGAGTTAGCTTTGGTTATTTTAAGGGCGAACGTATAATATGTCTTATTTGCGCTATATCGGAAGTAAAGTAGCCATCAAATGGCGCCACTCTAACAGAACACGCATACATATATCATTATTATAACAAAGTCTGTTTACAGATTTTTTCTTCCTTTTTATTTGCAAATGGTGCATGAAAGCAGAAGACGCGATATGAGTTGAGGGAAAATCGTTAGTAAACAGAGCTGACTCTTAGACCAGCTAAGATTGTAGCAATTTAAATAGCGTTACTAAATTAATTATATATTAGGAAAGCTTCTAGTGGAGCTTGAAAAAGCTATTTTGACTAAATTAAATGTTTTGCATAATAAAAGTAGGTCAACTAAGGTTTAGATCTTAGGAAAGTTTTACATATTGTGGATAGATAGATAATTTGTATATATTAAATATATATATTATAGACATTTATCTTCATATATATAGATAGATTAATCAAGCTTACAAATTAATTATATATATATAATATATATATATATATATATAATAGACCTTGATTAAGCTATCTATTATATACAAATATACACAAATATATATAATATATATACAAATTATTTAAATGTTTACTATCCTTATAATCTAATCTATAATCTAATTAACAATAATTAATATTATAAATTTAATAACCACATTAGTGTCAATAAAATGATTTTCTAACAATATTTGGAGTCTTAGTAGTAATTTAGTAGGCTTCCCATAGCCACGAGTTGACAGAAAGTTGTTTAACAAATAAAGAATATAATTAGCTGCAAATTAAATAAATATATGGATGAAATACAACAAATAATCTGTATATATTAGCTTAATCTAAAACATCTAACATCTTATGAGAAAAACTCAACGCTAAATTTTTAACTCCTATTCCTAGTTCATTCACCTTTAAAATTTCAGTTATCTGAAGCAAATTTTCATTGAAGCTTAACTTAAGTAAAATACTTTGAAATTGGTAAATAGATACGTGGCTAAGAGGAATAAAAATATATAATTAGATACATTCTTACGTTTCAAGTTATTTTATAAATTTGGACAAAGAATTATGGAAAAATTTCAAAAATAATAGTAAGCTCTCAATCAACAGCTTTGTATATATATATATACATATATATATTTATTTATTTATTTATTATATACTTGAGACATTATTACATTCAAACAAAAACAATCTGCACATCAGACACAACTCAAGTTGTTTGAGAGCTGGGCACTTGACAGAGCTCGTGTTCCATGATTAGCCAATGTGATAACCGAACGAGTTACCCTAGCTTTTCGCAATATATTCAATACATTGAGGCTACAATTTCACTGGGCACATTTCTTCCACCACATTCGTTTGCCTTAATTAAGATTCATTTATTAATTTTTGGTTATTTTCATTCATTTTTGTTTTTGTTGAAACTATGATTTCTTAATCTATTCATCAGGCGACGTCAGGGGCTGTGGCAGTTAAATTTCTTATACGTTTATCATCTATATGTCGATTTTTTTTGTTTTCTTTTGCTTACGAATATATTTAATTATGATTATTGATTTATTTATTTTGTCTTCCTTTCGCCGCTTTTGCTTGGGCAATCAAAATTCGCGTGATTATTCGTCTGGTTGCATAAGTTATTCATGAGTCAAATAGCCTGGCTGAGTTTACGCATTTTTATGACAATTATCGCTGCTGAACGCCGCTGAATGCCAAATGAAGCGAATGAAGAAATTCCTAAAGCGACACAAAGGAATAATAAGAAATAAAGATGTATTAAGTAAATAGTTGGCTAGTCGCTGCAAGTGTAATGGTCGTTCATTAGGCTGGATATGCTGCATCATCATCATTATCATTAGCCTGGCTAATGATTGTCGCTGTGACATTGTGCCACAAATCAGGGCCAATGCTCAATGCAAATGATGTTCGGGTGATAACGGAAGCAATTTTGTTATCTAATATAGATACTAACTATCTAGATATACGAGCATGTAACTGCTGTTTTACACAAACATGTGACTAATACACTTGTAGAAGATAAATTTGCAACAAACACTTTAGCAACAGCCATTGACATTGGCCCTTGAAGGGAACAACTCTCTAGTTATTTATATGACTTATATACTAAAACGACTTTCAGGCTTTACTTATCACATTTCTCTTCTTTTCTATCACTTTACAGATTCAAGGACAAAGGACTGGCCCATGATGTCATCACCCTTCCCCACACTGGCCGTCTGCCTCACATACGTCTACCTGGTTAAGGTGAGTCTACGCAACAGGTGTTTCGTTTTGGCTAAATGGCCACTTGATTTGACCATTTGGTTAGCCACTTAACAAACAGATTTGGGTCATATACCAGACCAAACCCGACCAGCCGCCACTCCGGCCTAATCTCAAGTGTTATTACCAAGCGGAAAGCACACAACGTGGGCGTGTACACGCTGATAGCGTCTACTTTATTTTTGGTGTTTTTTTTTTTTTTTTCGTTTTTTCGTTTATCGGGTTGAGCAAGTGATATTTATGATTCAGTTACATAGAAACGCGAATTTCTAATCGTAAGGCGTTTTTATAATAGTCCAACTTAATCAACAACTTGATAACGCATACAGACACATGAAAATTCCAAGTGTATTATACAACAATATATAATAGAACCTAGACTATATACAAACTTACAGAAAATGCATCCGAAAATGAGGCCAAAATGCGTTTCGATCGAAAGGCATTGATAAGGTGTTGTTGAGGTGGGAGTTAAAGCACTTTAGATGCAATCCACTTTCAGATCATATGATATATGTGCGCACATAATCTTGATTAGATTAGAAAGCCAACGTGATAAAGTTTTGTATATATAGTTAATGCTTAGCCGCAGCATAGCAAATTCATAAATTTATGAAGCTAAAAGAAAAGCAAAGCAAAAGTTTTTCGTACAGGAAACGCTTCTTAGCTCACACAGTCGCAATCAATCATAAAGGTATCAAAAGGCATAAAGCAAAAATATTTCTTTAAAATATAGACACCAAAATTCAGCAATAATGAGCTTTGTCTATATATGAACCAAGCCTTATCAATATACGAATTATAGTATATATCTAAACAAGTGAAAGTGACGCAGTAGAGACAGCTCGAATAGTGGATACACTGAATTTTTTATGAACGTATTTACGTAGTTACTATTATGTATTTATAGCAAAGGAGACACGCTCAGCGTACTTTACAGCGGCAGCTCAAAGGCTGCCGATTGGGCTTTGCTGTGAGAATGGAATTTTCGATTATGTATTGCTCAAGATAAACTATTTAAATCACATTCTTAGAGCAGTTTTATGACATTTATGTGTATGAGTATGCCAAATTTAAAATCTTTAATACTTAAAACACGTTTCACTGCGAATTATGGCGAAGAAGGGTTATGAAAAATCCAAAATTTACAAAATATGCGTATTCATTATAGAAAACTTTGACATGTTTCTATCTCTTATGGTCTTACGTTAAAAAATTAATCCAAATTATCGATATGTTAACGATGCTACGCGTATGCGTATGGTATAAACGAGTATGCTATGAGTCTCTTGCTTTAGCGGACATAGGAGCAAACGGACAGACAAACAGCCATAGTTCCATCCAGCTCGTTGTTCAGATCAAGAACATCTAGATTTCATGTGGCACGCCTTCTTCTGCCTGTTTCGCGCATTTTCAGGGAATCATCTATTAAAATCAGCTATATTTCCCAAGTCTTTAACTCTCTCAGTTCGTATCTGTTTTGAACAGCTTGTCTAAACAGTTTCCCTTTCTATTTGTCAGGTGCTTGGTCCACGATTAATGGAGAATCGAAAGCCGTTACATCTACAGAACATGCTGGTCATGTACAATGCGTTACAGGTTGTATTTAGTGCGTGGCTCTTTTATGAGGTAAGTGTAGATTACAAGCATCGACACCAAACATATCATCATCAACAACAACAACACGAAACAACAACAACAACAACAACAACTTTATCGCTGGCGTCGTCGTCGTCGTCGTTTTGGCTGCTTGCTTGAGCGTTTGAATGACAATCAACTTGCAACTTGCAACCTGAAACCTGCAACCGGCAAACTGCAACTGGCAACTGCTGCTGCTGCTGCTGCTGCTGCTTTTAATGTGTTTTTATTATTTTATGTTTTTCTTACGTTCTCTCTATCTCATATTTCTTTTGGCATTAATCTGATTTTGTTTTTAGTGTTTAATGGGCGGCTGGTGGGGTTCGTACAGCTTCCGCTGTCAGCCAGTGGACTATACCGATAGTGCCACATCTAGGAGAGTAAGTGTCCAAAAACACCAAAAAAAAAAAAAAAACAAAAAAAAAAACAACTCCCCATTTATAACTGTGTCTGCAGTAGGAAATGTCCCTCTCAGAGTCTAGTGAAAGTAAAAAGTCTAGGGAAATCATTGGCCCCATTTTGATGGCAGCCCTCCAGAGTTCTCAGTCTAGCGCAAGGAATGCATACCCAATGTATCTGTATCTATAGCTATAGAAGTGGATTTAATATTTATTTATTTTTTATATGCGATCGCTTCTGACTCAGTCACATATAAAATAATTTTAACCAGCTTTGCTTTATATATATTTTTATTATTATTTATTTATTTTTCTCAATTTATAAACACATTTAAATAGCTTTTTTTTAATAACTGCGCCGCATAAAAAACAATACCAAGCGAGGCGTGCAAAAAAAGTGTAGCTGGTTTCTTAGCGCCCTCAAATATATATGTATACATTAATATATATATATTATATATATATGCACCTCTATATACATGTCTCGTATATAAGATTTTATGGTAATTAAAAAAAAAATCAAAAAAATTATCGCTTTAAATAATTTTGCTGCTTTTCATTATTAATTAATATCATAATATCAAACGCTGTCTACTAACCGAAAATGCAAATATTTCCAACTATGTGTGTGCGCCTGTGTGTATGTGTGTGTGTGTGTAAATATCAATGTGTGTTTGCCATGCCTAATTCTTTACAGCCCATCAATTGGAAGCCGCTAAAAATGCCAAAACGCCAACGCAAACCGATGCCAGCAAACAAAAAAAAGACAAAAACTTCATAAATCACAACAAAGACAAAATTTTAACATATAAAAAACAAATTCGATTTTTGAAAAAAAAAAAAACATATACTCTACATTTGCAGATAGGAGTTTCCGGTTGGCTAACAGGACATTATAGCTTCCGATGTCAGCCAGTCGACTATAGTAATAATCCTAGAACGTTAAGGGTATGTGTTAAACTGACAAACAGACGTTGAATAACGATATCGATTTGCCTCTAGTGATAACGATAAACTAGCTGATAAGAATATTATTGGTGTGCGTCTTAACGGTGTGCGTCTGAGCGTGCATATTGGTTCTGGGCTGATAATATAAACAAACCTAGATACTTACCATAAAAATAGTCAATTTATATATATATATATATAATATATATCAACCTTTTGGGTTAACAGCTGTTGGTTTCATACATGAGATAATAAAATGCACCTATTCGTATACCTAAGCAATAACCTAACTATATTTAAGTGCGATTTATGCTAACCAACAACAAATTGATCCTAATCCAGATCGAAGCATGTGTATGCCGTATGCATAACTGTCAGCACCCTTAAACTGTGTCACTAAACTGATCGATATATATATATATATATATATATATATATATATATCGATATCGATATCCCTATCTCTTACAGAATGTAGAAAGCTCTGGACCCCCCATAAAAACCTCTCCATCCAACTGGAAACTACAAACTGTCTCTCTCTCTATCTAAACCCCATATCTGCAAGCCCGAAAATATAAATCTTTAAAACTCTCTTCAATGGCCAGGAAACTGATTTCTTAAACTTTTCTGCAAACCGTTAATCAATTAATTGAATGTGTCTATACCCCCAACTCTTTATATCTCTTGAACTTTCTGCTGCATTTTGACAATTAATATTAATTTTTAAAGCGTGTGCATGAATTTTAAAATTGAATTAAATTGAATTGAATTACAAAATAATTTGATTATGATTTGAAAATAATGAATTTAAATTGAAGCCTCAAATTGAGTGTGAGTGAAGGATGAAAAGCAGCGGCAATGCCGTGCTTAGTGTATACCCTAACCGATTAAATGAATTGCTCAATTATGCGCACATACCCAAGTTAGGGTATTCAAAAGTCTGTGTGTGAGTTGAACGAACGAGGATTTGTTATTCGCCTTTGCTAATCAAATCTTAAATATTTTCTTTGTGCTCCACACTTGCCTCCCACTCAGATGGTTCATGCGTGCTGGTGGTATTACTTTTCAAAGTTCACAGAGTTCATGGATACGGTAAGTGCGCCCATATATAGATATACATAGATCGTGGGCTCAATAGTTGCAACTCGATTTCAGATTTTCTTCGTGCTGCGCAAGAAGACGAGCCAGGTAACAACGCTGCATGTCATTCATCACGGCTGCATGCCGATGTCGGTGTGGTTCGGTGTTAAGTTCACTCCAGGTGCGTTTACTAAATGCAGTCATTACTCTGCTGTCAGATACCCTGTAACTCGTATGCTTGATACTTGCAGGTGGTCACAGCACATTCTTTGGCCTACTCAACACATTCGTTCACATTGTGATGTACACGTACTACATGTTCTCGGCCATGGGTCCACAATACCAGAAGTATCTTTGGTGGAAGAAGTACCTGACGACACTGCAAATGGTAAGCGGACTTGAATATTAATTATGAAATATTTCATTGATAATCGTCTATTCCATGTCGGCTGCAGGTTCAGTTCATTCTTATCATGGTGCACGCCTTCCAATTGCTCTTTATTGACTGCAATTACCCGAAGGCCTTCGTCTGGTGGATAGGCATGCACGCTGTTATGTTCTTCTTCCTGTTCAACGAGTTCTACAAGGCAGCCTACAAAAACCGCCTAATGGTAAGTGCCGCAATACTAACTAAAGCCAGTTTAGTTAGTCTCCCGCACGGAAATGAGACCATTTTGAGGTGCAACAGCTTCTCACGTAGCCCATTATGATAATTATCGGCCATCGAGGCCTAGCTTGGGCCTTCCCACGTTGCTTGAAAGACATTTCGAGCCATAACACAAAAATGACAAACATAAAATGCGTTCGCTTCGCTCGCATCCCAAAGGCCGGATTTGTCAGTTCGTGAAAACGAAAACCGTGCGAACGCTTATATCATATGCGATTACATCCGATCTCTGCCAGCTGCTGACGCCTATTGCAAACATATCTCCTCTCTGTGGTCTAAATTCATTAACGAAATTTCGTCAAGTAGGTCTCGGGGGAATCGGGTTTACACTTAAGTCCGCTTTGTCCAACACAAAAGCGCCAAAAATGTTGTCGCTTAATGATCTTTCACGTTCATTGGGCCAACGTTGATGACGACGGCGACGGCGACGGCGACCGCGACCGCGACGGTGGCAGCGACAGCGACGCTCGTGGCGACCCACAGCATCCATTGAGCCGCGCGCAAGTGAAAGTTGAATGAAAAAAAAAGCACAAAATACGAATGAAAAAGCAAAAAATAAAAGAAATAAAAATAATAAACAAACGCTGACAAAGCGTCTCAGCTGATTGCATAATATGTATTTCAGTATTTTTTTTTTATGGGGCGCGCACACATACAAGCATAGACAAAAGAAAAACCAAATAATGAAATAAATTAAAATATATTTGTAACCACGCGTCGCATGCGCAACATTATATCAATCATACGCACCGCGTGTCCGTCGCTGAAAAATTTCCCCAGTTTTTTTCATTGTCTGGTTCACACAATTTTTGCAGAAGAAGAACGCAGCGCTGGCCAATGGACACGCCAAGCCGAACGGCTACTGCAAGAGCATCAATGCCCACGACGATCTGTTCCTGCCGCAAGCGACGACGACGACAGCAGCCGAAGCGACGTCAGCAACGGCCAAGGCCAATGGCAATGGCAATGCGACGCTCAGCAATGGCCATGCGAATGGCCTGAAGAACGGCTATAAGACGCTGGCCAATGGCAACGCGGCGGCGACGACGACGTCCTTGACCAATGGCAGCGCGCACAAATCGAATGGCCTGCTGCTTGCTAATGGCTATGGCAATGGCAACGGCTATGCCACCCAGCTGCTGGACGATGTCGCCCAGGAGCTGAAACACCGGAAGACACCGAAATAATATCGGGAAAATGCGGGTCGGCGCCAACATAGAGCTTAAAGATGGTTAAATGGAGAGCACAGCCAAGCGCCAGGAGCAGCAATATATTGCTCCAACAGTCATAAGCACACTCACACACACACACACACACAGAAATCCACCTCCCACACACACACATACACATGCACACACTTGAACAACATTCATTTACATCCACATGCATACGAGTTTCGGATATTGTATTGACATTGCAATAAGAAAATGGAAGTGAAACACTAGGGGCATATTGTTATTGGTACTAATTATTATTAAACAATTAATTAATAATAATTGTAATGCATAATAATAATAATAATAATAATAATATAATAAATAATAATAATGATGTTTGTTTTCACAGAGAGCATTCGCTCTACATACTACAATCTGATGCATACATATTCTTTTTCATATGTGTGTGTGTATGTATGTATATATAGCGTATGTGCGCATGTATGATGCATCCATATATATAAATATATATATATGTGCATATATATATAAATATATATAAAATACATTTTTGTTGCTTTTTTCTCTTTTTAACTACTTTAGTTGTACAAAGCTTTGTATAGAAAAACAAAAAAATATAAACAACAAAAAATACAAAACACAAAAAAAAACACAAAGAAAACAATTCTAAATCGAGCGCTAATGCTTTATTTAACTAAATTGTGTGTGAGCATGGAATTAATCTATGTATTTAAGCATAGAATTTAATTTATATACATACTTATATATAATGGAAAGAAAACAAAAATAAAATAAACAAAAAAAAAAAATTAAATTGGTTCAAACGAGTTTTGTAAATGTATAAAGAAACAAAAAAAAAAAAAAAAAAAAAAAAACAAAAAAACAATAAATTGTAATTTAATATTAGTCGCAATGTTTGTTGAGGAATTTAAGCAAAGTCAAAGCAAGAAAAGCAGTCAAAACTATTTAAGTCAAGCCACAAATACTATAAAAACCAACAAAAAATTTGTGCTGCGTTTCGATCATTAGAGAAACAAAAATGCAAGAACCATAAACAACAATCACATATTTCATTAATTTATTACAAATAAATTATGCCACTAAACTGCAACACTTGGAGGCATGCAACATTAGCATGCGGCAAGAATACAAAAATAAATAAATAAAAACCCACAAAAAATATATATAAAAAATAAGATAAAATCAATGAAAATTCCCAAACAGCAAAATTTGTTGGCAGAAAAAAACTAAAAACAAAAAAACGAAAAAACATAAACAAAAACAAAATAGACTTTAAGTCCCACACACTCTAGGTTCTATAGGTATTCAATTGCAATACATTTTGTATGCGTCGTAGCCATTTTTGTGGAGCTGGAGCAGTATGTAAACACTATGTATGTAATTGTAATTATTATTATTATTATACAGAGAAAAAAACAAATACAAATACAAAAACAAAACAAACAAAAGAAAAGAAAACAAAAATATTGTGTAGAAAATTAGGCGGAAATGGAGTGGAGCATTTTTTCAATAAAACACTAAAAAAAAAATACGCTTATGCAAATTTGAAATTCTTTTCATTTAAATTAATTATTAGTAATTATCAGCAATGAAACACTGGACATTATATGCTCTCTATATATGATTTTTATTAACATTTATAATTCGGATGTGTTAGATTTTACATATATAGATCTTGCGGTATATACGCCTTGGCGCGGCGTATAAACCGTTTACTTAGAACTAGGCTTGTTGTTGCTACAGGCTAAGCGTGTTAAGCTGTCCATTAGCGTTAGGCAGAACGTAAAATGTAGAACACAGACGTCAACTACTTAAGTGATGGGGCAATCGATGATGCCTTTAGACTTATGCAAGACCATTATTAACACAAAAATTCACAAATATATTAAATCATAAACAGCAATTAGTAGTCATTGTACTTATGTCGAGTATAGTTAATATAGAACTTAAACTGCTTCGATTGGGGTCTATTCGTGTGTGTGTGTGTGTGAGTGCTAAATTGGGAGATGGTTGCGCTGGTGTTGGCCTATTAGAGTTTATCTATGTGAGTAAGCAGCCAACGGCGCCATGCTTATAAGAACTGTAGATTGGAGATTTTAAAAACACTTAAGTCTATGCCACACACACAGCGATCTTTAGTTGCGACGTGCGCGACGTCGTGCATTGCCGGCAAAGGGCGTGGCATTGGGCGCACCAGGATGCTGACCGCTATACAAATTGTCCAAAAACTCGTGCAGCGTAGCCTCACTGCAAAGCGTTTATATGAAATAAGAATTATTTTATTTATGGTACCATGTGGACTCACCTGACACCACTGGCTGGGCCGCCAGGATGATGGGCATGCGATTGCGTTTGCTGCTGATGTGAATGTTGCTGCTGCTGCTGTTGCTGTTGTTGGTGGTGGTGCTGTTGCTGCTGCTGTTGTTGCTGTTGCTGCTGCTGAGCGCCGCGCACTATGCGATACTGCACCATATGCGAATTAGGCTCTAGATGCGATAATGCACCCTTCTGGCAGTTGGCCCACTCGGTTATGTCGTACACTTTGCCATCCATTAGCGCCAAATACTTCCAGCGCAGACCCAGCATGCTGGTTTCTGCCCAAATGTCACCCTGTCAAGTGGAAAATATTTCACTAACAACGTCGAGTGAACTCAACTCTGTGCAGTACTCACATCCTTGGCCGAATGGCGTATCTTACAGGATGCGCATTCCCGCGCTGCATAATGAGGACGTTCAGTTAACTTACGAGGATGACGTTGCGCACAGGTGCTACATCTGTTGATGGTCAAATGAATACAAATTTTAGTTGTAATTAGTGGAAAGCTATTCGTGGCGCTTACCTTATAGTATTCGCCGCCTCGGTCATTTTCGTTTGCAACTGCGAGAGCAAGTCGTGCAGCTCCGTCCACGCCTTTTCCGCGTGCAGTGCTTCGGCAATTCTCTGGTCATAGGCAAGACGATTTTCCTGCAAATATTATTACGAATTATGAAATTATCTCTATCAAGTGCGAGTGCGAGGTTTATTTACCGGTTCACCAATCAATTCGAATGCGCGCTGCAGCACCTTGAATGCCTCCTCAGCGCCCGCTTGCTTGTTTTTATCCGGATGCACCAGAACGGCAATTTTCTTATAATGTTTACGTATCTGCTCCTGTGGACTGTCCGGCGGTACGCCCAATATACTGAAAATAAAACATTTCAATTATAATTTAATATATTGTTAAATTCTGAGGTTACAGCTTACCTATAAGCATCCTTGCCTTTGCAGTTCAAGAGCGAGTACATGGCCTCTTCGCCCGTCTGCGGCAGGCGACCCGTTTTGAATGCTTCTGCATTCGCCTCCGGCGGCTTTCGCTTGTAGAAATGCCGCCAAAATGCCCAGCGCGAATTCTTCTTGAAGCGTGCATCGAAGCGGCGCCAGTAATTGCGCCACCAGATGCTCGGCTTGCCGGAATTCTGCTTCAGTTCCTTGTGCAGCTGGCGCGCATAGGCGAGGCCAGCCAAATACGCTGTGGTCAGGCGTTCGTAGGCCATGCTGCAGCCGAGCACAACAATGTCGTAGACCAAATAGAACAGCCAGGTGATCAGCTTGAGCGTGTATATCCACCAGGTGTGCAGTATGCGCTTGGCCAGCTCATAGTTGCGATTCGAGGCGTTCGCATGCGCTGGTGAATTGGACGAGCCGTAGGCGCTGCTGCGATTGCGCTTCGACGAGTACGAATAGGATCCGGAGTTGGAGCTCAGATTGGCATTCGAGGAGCCCGCATAGCGCTTCGACGATGACGTCGAATTGCCATTGTTATTGCTGTTAATGTGATGGCTGTTGGAATTATTCGAATTGGCATTCGAGTAATTCGCATGCGAGTTGCTATGGTGAACGCTGCTGCTGCGATTGTTGTTGTTGTTGTTTCCATTGTTTGACTTGCGGCTTGAAAAGTGATTGTTGCTGCCGCCGCTGCTGCCGTTGCTGCTGCTGCTACTGCTGCTGGGTGCGCTGCTGCTGTTATTGGTGGCAGTGTTGCTGCCGCCGCTGCTGCTGCTGTTGCTGGCCTTGCTGTCATTGGCTTTGGCGCCAAATCCATTCAGATTGCTCGCGTTGTTCACGTATTTCAGCTGGGTGGATCGCTGCTTCTTCTCAGCATTGGTCTTGCCAGGTCTAAGCAATGGTTGCATCTGCGGTTGCGATTGCTGCTGTTGCTGCTGCTGCTGCTGGGTTGGCTGCTGTTGGTGTGGCTGCTGTAAAGACCATAAAAAGCAAATGTTAAAAATTATATCTTATAAATGTATCTAAACTAAGCTGATTGAATTATCATGGGAAACATGGATGCCATAATATTCTGTGCCTTACCGCTTTTGGCTGTGTTCCTTGATTGGTCTGCTGGCGCTTCTTGCTGCGGTGTCCCGTTCCGTTGCCGGACTGCCCATCCTTGATTTCGTGCAACGGCGAACGCTTCGCATTGTTTCGCAACTCGCGATTGCCATTGCCGCTGTTATCCTCCTTGCCTGCGCGCCGCTGTGTTGGATGGCCGTTCTCCAGATTATTGACTGAGCGCGTCTCGTTGCCCGAATGGCTGCTCGCGAGTATCGTTGCCGTGCTGGCGCGCAATGTGCTGCCCTTGCTCAACACATCCGAGTAGGACATGGGCATAGGCTTGACCTCGGCTACGATGCGCTTCTTGCCCTCGGGCAGACCGGACATCACAATGGGTGTCTTCTTTAGGGCAGTGGCTGTTGTGGTGGTTGCTGCTGCTGCTGCAGCTGCAGTTGTTGTTGCTGCAGTCGTTGTTGCAGCTGCTGTTAGCTTTGGAGCTGGATTAGCACCTTTGCTGCTCGGCTTGCTGGCTTGCTGTACCTCCACACTCTTGGCATGATACTCAACTACTGGCGGCGACTGCAGCTGTGGCTGCTGCAATTTAACAGGCGATGGTGGCTGTTGCGGCGCTGTCGCTGGCACAGGCTTAGGCTCCACATAGGCGTTCGTCATTTCGGGCGTCTCAGCGCCGAACTGTATGTAACTGCTGCCCGTTAGATTGGGCGACCAGTTATTGACAAGGTTATTGATGAACAAATTAGCGCTGTTGCTGCTGGCCACAGCGGGAGCGACGCCAGCGGGAATTTCATCGACCGGATGGAATTGTGGAGGTGGCTGCTGTTGCTGTTGTTGTTGCTGTGGTTGCTGCTGTGGTGGCTGCTGCTGTTGCTGTTGCTGTTGGTTCACAATGTTCATCTCCGGCTTTGGCAGCAGCGGATTGGTAGCAAACAGTTCGTAGAGTGGTGTTTGCTGTGTTGCCGATGGCTGCGGCTGTGCCGTGTTTTGTGCTGCTGTCGCAGCTGCCTGATGATGCTGATGCTGATGCTGGTTCGTTGGTGCAATATTGATATGCGAGTAGTTGGCTGCAGCATGCTGGACGTACACATCGTTGACTGCATTCTCTGGGCAGCGATAGACTTTAAGAAAATTGCCATGGCCGACAGGCAGAACGGAGTACGTTTCGGTTTGACCTGGTGGCCCGGAGTACGCCAGATTGTACAGATATTCGTTATAGACATGCGGAGATGGAGCTGGCTGCGGCTGTGGTGGCTGATGATGATGATGTGGTAGTGGCGGTGGTTGGTGGGGATGGTGCGGTGGAAATTGGACACCCATGTGTGGCGGCCACATTATTGGCCCTTGCCCCTGCTGCTGTTGCTGCTGCTGCTGATGCAACAAATGTTGTTGTTGTTGCTGATGTTGATGATGTTGCTGCTGCTGTTGCTGTTGTTGCTGCTGCTGCTGTTGATGTTGTTGATGTGCCAAAAAATTGGCATACTCCGGACTGTGTGGCGGCAAATTGTGATAGGCGGCAGCAAAAGCCTCATCTTCCACCATGCCACTTGAGCAAATGCGCTCATCCTGACGTGTCCGCGTCGTCATATCCTCGACACAAGAAAAAAAAAAACTTTTTTTGCCAGTGCCTTTTGCTTGCACTGACGCTATGCCCTATTAGAATTTCATGCGATTGTGCGTTTTGTACGCTTGGCGTTCCATTTATGAGTTAATGCAATTGTTTGCAAATAACGATTGCAAACGCTAATTGAAATACAGTTGCTACACTTCTCTTTTTGCAATAAGTTTTAACACAAATAATATATTATGCTTGCGTGTGTAAGTGTATGTGGCACCAATGACACTCACAACAAATGTGAACAGGGCTGCATACTTTTAATCGATTTAATGCAAAAAAAAAAAAATTATAACTTTGCTCTTGTATATTTTCTGTACTGTCGATATGTTTTTTCATTGTAAGACTATTTAAGCAAAAATAAAATTTAAATCCATTTCATTTATCATAATTCAATTTTTAAATCAGTTTATACTCTGTGACTGTTACTGCTAATATACATACTGCTGTTAAATTGTAACTGCCAGAAATATGTTAACTGATTGAGTAATACAAATAAATTTATATATAGTCTTAACGTTGAATAAAATAATTATTTCTCATATGTACAACCGATATTATTTCAATAACGAATTTGAAATATTTGTATTGTTTTAGATTATTTGTAATATTTGATGTCGAGCACGCGGTAAATTTTAAATAGGTCAACAGAACTAAGTTTTATATTGTAAGGTCACACTCGGTCACGTTTATCAGTGAAATGTTAAGAATTTAAGGGTGGGAGGTTGGCGCAAATTCCTCTGTAAGGAATTATGTGAACGACTCTCAAGCACTTAGTTCATTTGTTTAGTTTATCAACTCGTTCGATTGCCTTTACAGCGAACTGCTCTGTTAAAAACTACTCGAAATGCCAACAGCTCGACCAATTGTAACAGTTGTGCGCGCTGGACGGCAAAGTTACGCAGCTGGTTTGCGACTGCAGGTGGAATTAGCCAAACAAAATGTCTCGAAGTTTTCGGAATTTCGTAATTTCCTGCTGCTACTGGAGCATGATCCAGTCTATACCATTGGCCTACGAACCAAAGGGTACACGGTTGAGGACGAGGAGCGACTGCGAAAACTGGGCGCCGACTTCTACCGTACAGATCGTGGAGGTCTTATAACATTTCATGGTCCCGGCCAATTGGTTGCTTATCCGATCATAAACCTGCGTCAATTCACGCCAAGCATACGCTGGTATGTGGGCACATTAGAGCGCACAGTGATCGAAACGTGTCGTCAAATGGGCATAGCAAATGCGACTACCACAAAAGACACTGGAATTTGGGTAGACGATCGCAAGATTTGTGCTATCGGTGTGCACGGCTCTCGTTACGTCACCACCCATGGCATAGGCCTCAATTGCTCGACAGATTTGAAGTGGTTTGAACACATAGTGCCATGCGGCATCGAGGGCAAAGGCGTCACTTCGCTCACAGAGCAGCTTGGACGGCACATCAGTATAGCCGAGGCAACAGATGCCCTGCTGGACAGCTTTGGGAAGATCTTCGAATGTTGCATGCGATCCGAAGCCCAGGCACGAGTCACAAATTAACAACAACGAATATATTTATGCTTATGTTAATGTATTAGTAAATTATTTAGTTGAAACGCGCTTTGTTTAAATCACATTTCTTGGCCCGTCCATCGCTGGGGAGCTTCCCGCGCATTTCCATTTCCAGGCGGCCCTGCTCCCTCAGCGCAGCCTTACGCAAGCGTCGCTCCTGACGGGATTCTATCTCACCGTTTGTATTAAAATACCGCTCTCTAAAGTTTTGCGTGGCAGTGGAGGCGGCCTGTGCATCATTAGGACTGTCTTCCTTTATGTAATCCATGTGCTTTTCATATGTAAGCAGACGTCGCGCTGTGTTGCCAGCCAGCTGCTGCTCCGAGTTGGCCACCAGTCGCAAATGCGTATGTTGAGGTATAATAGTTTCGTTGTAATCCTCGCTATAAAGAAAATGCAGATCTTGTAGGTCGCTGTTGTATGGTTTGGTCGGTTAACTTACCGATGGAAGGGCAGCCAGCAAACAAGGCGTCCGCCCAGCTTTAGATGCGTTGCTCCAAATTCCAGTAAATCGGCATATAAATGATGCAGCGCATAGTGCGAGGTTGAGGGATAATGCGCCATGTCCGTTGTTCGGGTATTGTCCTTGGGATTAAATTTATTCTCCACCTTTTCTGTGGCCTCGCGTATTCCATACGGAGCTATCAAAAAAGTGAAATTTTACTTAACTTTCCGTTGATAAGTTCTTAGCCATAGCTGTACCCACGATCGGTGATGATGCTATCGAAGGTGATACGTCTATGCCACAGTGGATTTGAAAAGTCCGCAACCAAGACATCCATGTAGCGATCCGCACATCCGTACTGTTGAAGATTGGCGCGTATGCTCTCATCTTTATCGCGCACCTTCTGTGTAATTCGGCTGGGCCGGCAACGCGCGTGGACCATCATGTAGTCTATGTCGGCGCCAAGCACATAGCCACCAAATTTGGCTGCACTCACCAGCAGCGAGCCGGTACCAACAAACGGATCAAAAACGAGGTCGCCATCACGCACTAATGCCTGATTGGCCATCAGCAAGCTGAGCTGTGCATCCATGCTCGTGTTGCCAATGAATTTGCGTTGCTTTAGCGAGAGCTGTTTGATTAAATGTCGCTGTCCTTGAGCCAGCATGCGGCCAAAGAGAATATCTTCGGGTGCAGCAGGCACAGCCGTGGGATCCAAGCCCCAGAATTCCAGATACCACCATTCGACTTGAGGATTCTTCAGATTGACAGCTCCTTCGATCGGCAAATAGTCCATAGCTTCCATTTTTTCCACCTTCTCGCCCTGGCTGAAGTGCTTGTTGTATGTCTCCACGGTTATCTTAAAGGTTTCTGCCTTAAATAACTCTTTGAGCGCTTCATGCTGCAAGTCCACGTGAGCTCGCAAGCATTTATGAAATTCCGGCAATGTGTGGGCATGAGAATATAGTTCGATGATGGACCGTAGTGCAATCGAACGGGATGCATATTGGTGTGCTGTTTCATCATTTGGAAATTCCACTAGCCAAAATGGTTTCTATAAAATATATTTTGTTTCAAAATAGCACCAAAGTAAAGTAGGCTATGCGTTTTACCAAGCGATGTTCGGAAAGATTTCGAAATTGTAGACTAAACAATTTAACAATCGATTCGAATTCGGCGACACGAAAGTCAACGTGCTCCTGGGCAAACCAAAGTATATATTTTTTCCATAACTTTGTCATTTTTCTAAATTGTAAATATCATTATGTGCATTAACATGCACATTTCTCGTTTTAACTTTACTTAGGTGTTAAATATCGATATTTTTAGAATATCTATCGATTCAGACGATACCGTGCAACCCTGTAAAACGTCAGCTCGGTCTTTTGCATAAATTTTGGAGACACACGTAGGCGAGCTGCAGATTTTTACAAATTTTCTGCTACAGCAAGCCGCATAGCTGTCCAAGCATTGTGAAAAATACAAAATAAAGTGTCAGTGCATTATATTGTAATCAAGCTAAAATGGCACGTTACACTCAACGTCCGGAAAATGCTCTAAAACGAGCCAATGGTAAGTGAAAGAAAATTTTCCATGCGGCAGCGAATTGGGTGGATAAAGCGAAATGTCAAAAGTGACAGTCGCACAATTGGCTACCATTGTGAATGACAATTTGTAAAACATTTTTTTTGTCTTTTCTTTTATTCTATTATGAAGAATTTATTGAGGTCGGAAAGCCTTTGCGTGCCTTGGACACGTTACAGGAGGTTTTCCGCAATAAGAGGTGGAATTATGCCTACTCCGAGACGATTATTGAGCCTCTCATGTTCAAGTACTTGTACTTGTGCGTGGAGCTCAAGAAATCGCATATTGCCAAGGAGGGTCTGTTCCAATATCGTAACATGTTCCAACTGGTCAATGTGAACTCACTGGAGAATGTTATACGCGGCTATTTAAAAATGGCCGAGGAGCATACCGAGGCGGCTCAAGCGCAATCATCAGCTGCCGTGGCGTTTCTGGAGTTGGATGATCTTGATAATATTGCGACACCGGAGAGCATATTAATGAGCGCAGTTTGTGGTGAGGATGCTCAGGATCGTTCGGATCGCACAATTTTGTTGCCATGGGTTAAATTCCTTTGGGAATCCTATTGCCAATGTCTGGAGCTGTTGCGTGTTAACACTCATTGCGAGGCGCTGTATCATGATATTGCGCGAATGGCTTTCCAGTTCTGCCTGAAGTATAATCGCAAGAGTGAATTCCGTCGTTTGTGCGACAAGTTGCGTAAGCATCTTGAAGACATCTGCAAGAGCAGCAATCAAACCACGGGCGTATCTATCAACAAGGTGGAAACGCAGCAGCTGTGCTTGGATACCAGGCTCTACTTGCTAGACTCGGCCATACAGATGGAACTGTGGCAAGAAGCATACAAGGCAATCGAGGACATTCATGGTCTGATGGCCATGTCCAAGAAGACGCCGGTGCCAAAAACCATGGCCAATTACTATCAGAAATTGGCTATGGTCTTCAGCAAGGCTGGAAATCAACTCTTCCATGCAGCCGCTCTGCTCAAGCTGTTCCAGTTAACACGTGAGCTCAAGAAAAACCTCACTAAGGATGATCTGCAGCGCATGGCAGCTCATGTCTTGCTGGCTACGCTGTCGATACCTCTGCCTTCTGCTCATCCAGAGTTTGATCGCTTCATCGAGGCGGACAAGAGCCCCCTAGAGAAGGCCCAAAAGCTGGCCGTGTTACTGGGTCTACCCCAGCCGCCAACACGTGTCTCCCTAATCCGTGAAGTTGTAAGTGAATCGTAATAGTAATTTGTATACATTTGCTTAACTATTTTCAATTATTTAGGTCCGTTTGAATGTGCCCAATCTAGTGTCGGACGAATTCCGTAACCTGTACAATTGGCTCGAGGTCGACTTTAATCCACTCAATCTGTGCAAGCGCATTCAGTCTATTGTGGATACCATTGAAAGCAGTGAAGCGGAGAATAATGTGCTAACGCCCTACATTCAATCATTGAAGGATGTGACTATAATGCGTCTGATTCGCCAAATCTCTCAAGTGTATGAGAGTATCGAGTTTAAACGTTTGCTTGAGTTGGCTCCGTTCTGCAATATTTTTGATCTGGAGAAGCTGTTGGTGGAGTCAGTGCGTCACAATGACATGCAGATACGCATCGATCATCAGCGCAATAGCATTTATTTTGGCACCGATCTAACAGAGAGTCAGCGCGAATATCGGCCTGATGGACCGACACTGCAGTCTATGCCCTCAGAGCAGATCCGCTCCCAGCTTGTTAACATGTCCACAGTTTTGACTCGAGCCGTTTCTATTGTGTATCCAAATCGGGAGCGTGATCAGAGAGCTAAACTGCGTACCCAAATGGTTCAGCATTACCACGAGATCAAGGATCGTGAGCATCAGCGCATTCTGCAGCGCCAGAAGATCATTGAAGATCGCAAGGAGTTCATTGAGAAGCAGAATAATGCCCGCGAGGAGGAGGAGGCTCGTCGCCACGAAGAGGAGTCACGCAAAGCCAAGTTGGCAGAGCAGAAGCGTTTGGAACAGGAGCAGGAGGAGCGCGAGCGCAAGCGTCACGAGAACGAAATCCAGGCCATCAAGGAGAAGAGCCTCAAGGAGAAAGTGCAGCAAATATCGCAGACAGCGCACGGCAAGAAAATGCTCTCCAAGTTGGACGAGGAAGGCATTAAGAAGCTTGATGCTGAGCAAATTGCTATGCGTGAAAGCGAAGAGTTGCAGCGAGAGCGCAAAGAGCTGCAGTCTAAGCTTAAGTCGCAAGAGAAGAAAATTGACTACTTTGAGCGTGCCAAACGTCTCGAGGAGATTCCGCTCTTTGAGAAGTACCTGGCTGAGAAGAATGTCAAGGACAAAGAGTTTTGGGAGGCCACCGAAGCCACTCGCATTGAGAACGCAATCGCCGAACGTAAGGATGCGGTTAGCCAGCAGGATCGTCTCAAGCGTATGTATCCTGATCGCGATGAGTATCTCGATGCACTCAAGAAGGAGCGCGCATCGCTCTTCATTGAGAAGCTCAAGAAATTCGATATTGCTCTTGCCGAGGAGCGCAAAAAGCGTCTTGCTGATCGTGTGGTGCGTCGTCGTGAGGAACGCCGCCAAGCCTTCCTGCGTGCCAAGGAAGAGGAACGCTTCCGCAAGGAGGAAGAGATTCGTCATGCTCGCGAGGCCGAAGAGCGTGCCGCTGCCGAAGCACGTCGCCTGGAACGTGAGGCAGAGGATGAGAAGCGTCGTCAGCAATACGAAAAGCAACGTGCCAAGGAGGAGGAAGCCGAGCGCAAGATTCAAGAAGATCGCGACCGTCTTGCCCGCGAGGTCGCTGTCGAGCGTGAGCGCAGCGAAAAGGAACGCGATGTCTGGCGTCCGCACGGCGATCGTAACGAAAGGCCAAGTGCTCCAGCTGGCGGTGCTAGTGAGTGGAGAAGTAATGCTCCACCAACTGATCGCAATGATCGCAACGACCGCAATGATCGCAACGATCGCAATGAGCGCAATGATCGTAATATGCGTAATGATCGCAATGATCGTAATGATCGTAATCATCGCAATGATCGTAGTGATCGCAACGATCGTATTGAGCGCAACGATCGCGCAGATCGCAAGGAGAACGATGGTGGCGCTGATTCATCTTGGCGTGTGCGCCGTGAACCCGCCGATTCCCAGCGTGGACCCAGTACTGGTGTCGACCGTGCCGAGCGTGGCGGTGTCGCCGCAGGCGGTGCTCCATCAGCTCGCGATGACAAGTGGCGTCGTGGTGGTGATCGCTCAGACCGTCTTGGTGGTGATCGTGATCGTGATCGCGAGCGCGATCGTGAGTCTTTCCGCCGTAACGATGGACCACGCCGTGATGATGACCGCGGTGGTTTCCGTCGTGATGATCAGTCCCAGCGTGAAACCGGCAACAACTGGCGCGATTTGCCACGCCAAAACGACCGTGATAATCGAGATAATCGCCGTCCAGCTGGCGACAGACGCGATGTTCGTGGTGCTGGACCTAAGGAAGGAGGCAGTGCTGCCAGCGGCGGAGGCGGAGGCGGTGGCAACTGGCGTACAGCTCCATCTCCGCGGGATGAGAAAGCCCCAGCCAAACGCGATCAGCCACACGACAAGGGTGAGTAGATACCAGCTAATTAGACACGGACTGAATAATTAAAATGAATTCCCTTTGCAGAAAACAAGGCCGGTGACGATGGCGAATGGACAAGCGTTAAGCGTCGTTAATTATTTATATAAATATCTTCCGCACACAACAGATTACACATGTATCCAATTTTTTATGTACTCAAAATGTATTGCAATTGAACCCAACTAAATATTTGTATACTGTGAGCGCAGTTTCATGTAAGCTTCGTCCCACAATCTCAGTAACAGAACTTCTCTAACAAATTAATAAAAACAACATATGTATGCCACAAGCCTCACATTGTCTCTCGAACTGTTAACTTAAAGTTTATACAAATAAATCAGATAACCAACATCATTCAAATTTTAACACTAGATTATTGTTTGGCAAGCATCAGAGAATATATCAGTCCAATGATTTTACAACTGTAATGCTACGTAAGCAATGATCGCAGGTGATCGTTCCAAAGAATCGATGTTAACGAAATCGGCAAGTGAGAGAAATTTAGTTTCTGTATACTATTGACCGCTCACACAATTTGTGATGTAAATATAATTTGTATTGATTTATTAAAGTAATAATTCATGTTAATTTGTAAATTGTTTGTACCATTTCGAAATGATTTATAGATTTGTGTACTTTTAGTTTATTTATAAAATTATGTTTACTATTACCGGCGGAGCACGTTATTTCTTTCTGTTTTGTTTATGCTAATAACAGTTGCGCTTATGTTATTGAATTGGTTGAAACAGCTGTAGATGACAACAGTGACAACGGTCACATTCTTCAAATAAAATTATTCCCCGCGGTTCGCGTCCACGTGAACACATTTCAGCAATGTGATTCATAAAATTATTAGATAAAAATAGAATAAAACCCGTGTTTTATTTGTTAAAAAATTACAAATTTATTAATAAACTAAAGAAGCAAAATATTGCAATAGAAATAGATCTAATAGTTCAAACAGTGTTTGTGCGTTGGCATTGCAGACGCGGCGCTCAGCATGTGAGGTTAAAGCAGACAAACAGAAAACGGCAAAACAAAACTTGGAAGACAATTTAAAAACAGTAATTAATTGAACAATTGAAATATTAATTAGTGCAGAACTTTTAAAGGTAATATACAAATGGTGTTGCAATTCAAAGAATATTAACTAAACACAGGTGCTCCACCCACTAGCAAGTGCGAATGATATGCGAGCTACAACATACATGTGTCTGAATCTGTATGTGTGTATTTATTTAAATTGTCTGGAACTGTTGAGCTCGCATTTCCTAGTCTAACATCTCCTGCCACTTTTTATCATGAATTGCTTTCTAAACAAAACGTGTCGGTTCCGTGATTGTGTGTGTATGCGTGAAATGTGATAGTAAAGTTTAACAATATTCGAATAGATTGTTGTTAAGCATCGGCATACATATGCGTTCAGGCAGACGCACACCCTCTCATACATGCTCAAAGCAAAAGCACATGGTGCGTCGGCGGCACTCACACACACGTGGTCGCGGCTTTGCCATTGTATGAAATTGTATGTGTACGTGTGTGTGTGTATTGTGTGAAGTTTTTTGTTATTGTTTTTTCGTGATGCCAGGTGTTTTTATCTAAGTACGATGTATGAGTTCATTTGAATAGAAAATAAATTTTTGTCAATTCTTAAATACTACATACACCTTACAAACATTGAAGCGGCATTTGAGATGCGGCATATTGAGGGTAGCAAAATAACAGCATGTTGCTTTCTGAAAACGTGCCACGCTGCTTTTTGCCGTTTCTCTTTATTCAACCGTTTGGTGCATTTCAGCGTTGCCAACTTGCTGAACTATGCGCGCCAAATTGAAAATGTTATCGATGTCAGTTTCAATGCACGTGGATACATTGAATAGATTAAAACTTGAACAAAAGCCCTTCAAGCTAAATATTTGTATGTTTATTTACATCTTGAAGCAAATCCAAAATTTGGCACGCGAAAAAGAAAGAATGGAGGCATTTGGCAGTAACCATATTCATGTAAATTTAGAAAATTATAAATAAAAGTGATTTATTGTTTGCTTTAGTTTAGCAGGAACATTTTGTTTATACTTTTTTTTTTTTTTTTTTTGTTATAGGTAAAAACATCATATGCTCGATCAGTCTTTGTTGTGTTCTGTGATCAGCTTATATTTAAATTTATGTGTACTTGCTCGTTTTCTTTGGGCGCTTGACTCGGCGCTTGGCCATCATATCATGCTTATCTCTCATGCGTTGAAGTATTTGCTCCCGATTTGCAACCAGTTGTTCCAGCTGCTGCTCAACCTTGTCAGTCACCCCCGGCTCGAGCTGCAGACAGTTTTCTACGATCACGTTGCGAGAGGCCAAATTATTGAGCTGCTGGGTCAGCTGGGCATCGGTGCCGGTTAAAATGAAGTAGCCGGTGTTGCCTATAATTTCCGGTGGAGGTAAATCGGCAGGTGCTGCGGGGAGCTGTGCTACGGCACTCGGTAGGTCCACCTTGGCTGCTTGCTTGGCTTTGATCGAAGGCTTTGAGATTTTAGCGGCTTCGTTTGCCTTTTGCTTAGCAACTGGCGATGGTTTTGAAACTGCCAGTCTCGGCATGGGTTTTTTTTTGCTACATATTGGAGCTAATGCGGGCTGTGGCTTGACGATGTCTTGCTGTTTCACCTCGTTCTTCTTAATTTGTTGCTCCGTGGCCTTCAATTTGGTGTTGTGCTTGTTGAGCTGCTTGATTTTCTTGAGCACATCTTTTTCTAGAAGCTTCTCCTTTTTCTCGAGCATCTGAATAATGCGCCGTCTGGACACAATGGAGGGTGTCTGCGTGGTCTTGGAGTCGCCATCAAACTTCGCCTCGGCTGGCAGACTAATTGCAACATTATCATTGCTGCTATTGTTGCGTCCTGGTGAAACGGGTGGCGGACGTCTGTTGGGATTCTTGCAGGCTTTCTTTTCATTTGCTCGCTTCTTGCCGGCCAACAGCTGATTCAATACCACCTTGCAGAACTCACAGCTGCAGGCTTTATTCGGCATATTATCGCTGCCCGATGGTCCGTTGAGCGCCGTCTTGACAGTCTCATCCAGCTCAACGTTAGCCAAATTCATCGGCTCAGTCACCTTAACCGGCGGATTCTTGTAGTTCATCTTCTTGTTGAACACCTTCGAGAGCTTCTGGATTTTGGTGAATGTTGCAACAGCGCGTCGCGTCAGAGACTTGCTAAACGAGCCGCCCTGCTCAATGGGTGTCATGGCGACGGGCGGCAGCGGCGCGATACACTCTGCTTCCAAATGATGCTGAATATTCTCATCGACAAGTAAATCAAACATATTCTTATCCGACTGGGTTGTCTGGTCCTTAACGATAATTGTTACAGTTTTCTTACTATCCGTAGCGTGCTCAGCTTCTTGCGGCTGCGACTGCTGCGGCTGCGGCTGCGGCTGCTGCTGCTGCTGCGGCGGCGCAGCTGTCTTTGTAGCGGTCGCCTGTGCAGCCAATGGCTTAGCCCCAACAGAATTCGTCTCCGGCTTTATTTCACTGCACGACGGCTCCACAGTTGTGGCAGTTGCCGCAGCATTGCCAACATTCGTCTCATTTGCAACACGTGCATTCGATTCGGACTGCCGCTTTGCCTCTGCCGCCTTGCGCTGCCTGCGAGTAATTACTTTTTTCGGCATTAGAATTTCGTTTTTTATTTATTTTTTTTTTGTGTTAAAAAAAAAGATTTCTTTTTGAATAACTATTTAAGAAAAATCACTGCGCTTTAAAAGTGTTCGCCTTGCTGCGCTCTTGACGTAAAGCGAGTGACGTCAAGAATTTGTAACACGTGCACCCAAAAATTTCAAGGCCTGCTTCGTTGCTTTTCTTCTCAGGCACTGAAAACAATTTGAATGTCTAGCGACGGTTTTGCAACGGTTTCACCGCCATCTTGAATTGATTTCAGTGCTTTCTCAACCTCTCTCTAAAGCTCTTAACTGAAGTCAAAACTAAAAATAAAAGAAAAAAAGAAAATAAATAAAAAATAATAATAAATGATTTGATTTGATTATTTGCAGACATTTTATGAACACACACGTTATGGATTCACGTATGCTAAATGTGTTTCACGAGGATCCTTTCGAGGGGAACTTTGTCAAATATGATCCAGAGCCAAGTTTTTGGTCAACCAATGAAGAGTATGTTTTTTATTGCCTTCATTTACTCCCATTTGCTGTTTTATTTACATTTATCTCTCAATCCCCAAAGTAGTATGCAGCTAACTGACACACTCAATGGCATTCTGCCCATTGAGCCGACAGATGAGTCGTTGCTCAGTCGCAACGAGACGGAGCAACAGCTGCAGAACAGAAAAAACTTGGTAATTTTTTTGTGTGGATTTATTCGTGTTGTCGAATTATTCTAATCGAGTTACACTTTTGCAGCTTATCTACAGCGACTTTGTGGAGCAGCAGCTGAGCGATGACGCCAACTTGCTGAATGGTCAGGTGTATAGGGGCATCACAGATTGCGATGCCGAAGCGGTCTTTGAGCAGCAGCGACAGCTGAGTCTGTCGCTTGGGGATGAGCTTGGGGATGATGATGATGGGCAGAGCCAGTGCAGCAATTCCACATTTCGTACGCGCACTGACAGCTCTTCTATAGCAGATTATGAGTCGCACTCTAGTGACTACGATGAAATGGACGAACGTCTGCTGCCCTCAGATACATTCTCGTTGGACCACGAGGAGCGTAAGCGACGTACGCTGAGCACAAACACCATCTGCTCTGAAGCGGATGCCCTGGGCCTGAACATCGATGTGAATAATTTTGATTTGGCTGAGTTTATCACCAAAGATGATTTCGCTGATAGCCTAAATTCGTTGCGTCCGCGAAACACTCAAAATGTCAAAGCTGAGCCTGTGGCACCAGCCACTTCAATCAAATTACAAACAAAAACAGCTGAGAGACAAGTCGCAGCGTTGCCTAATCCTGTGATTATAACATCCAAGAGTCGCGACTCCGATGACGATTCGGATTCAATCATCGATGTCGAGACCGTCGATGTGATCGATGTGGATGAGTCTCTGTGGTTGGGCAAACAAGTGGTCGAGCCCATCGCCACTGATGATTTGTGCTATGTGGACAACGTTAAAGCCGATCCATCCTGGTGTCCCAAGCAAACGGCTAAGCGTGCAAATACCGCTGAGGTGAGTACAAATTGGTGTGCGATTAGTGGTTTGAAGTATGTTACTCATTCTTCAAATGATGTCCTCACATAGCACAAGGCGACGTCGGCTCACCATCAAAATGCAGCCAAGACAACGAGCGTTGTCGTTCAGCCTACTCCTCAAGCAGTCGCTAGCGCAGCGAAGCCAAAGACCAGCAACAACATTTGTCTGGTGCCCAACAAAAAACAATGCGATTTTCTTAAGCGCAAAGTGGGCAACAAGGCGATTGGCACAGTCGCCACCAGCAAGTCCAAAGTGTCGGCTAAGAAAATTCAAGAGGCTACAATAAAACTTGCCCCAATTTGCAAACAGCAGCAGCAGCAGCAGACACCTCCCAGGGCAAAGGAGACGCAACCAATCAATGTCGGTTTGGGTCTGGGCGGCAAGAACTTGGCGCTGCTAAAGCATGAGCGCGACGAGGCCATTACCTCTCCCATTGCCGTTGCTACAACGGCTGCGCCCAAGCGCAAACTCAACCTAGAAGAGTACAAGCAGCGGCGCTGCGGTACAACTGCGGCAACCAAGCAGCCGGCAACGCCGACTGTCAAGCAAATAAAAGTGGATAATTGCAAGGTGTTGTCACCAACAGCATCTATTCAGAAGGCGCAACAGTCGCCGCAGAAAGCAGCCATTAGTAACATTGTCAACAGTCTGAAGTTTCCGACATGTCAAGAAGTGGTGGCCACAGACCCAATCACAGTGGCCAAGAACAAAGTTCTGCGCATGTTGGAGATGAAACGGGCGCAAAAGCTGAAGATTATTGATTCGCAGGTGACCGCGAAGGTGCCAAAAGTAACGAAATTGCCGCCCCTCAAGGATATCGTTAAGGACACCTACTGCATGAAGATTGAGCCCGACACGGAGCCGGAGCAGACAGCGCCGACCGATGTCAGCACTAAGCTGCACGCGGACTATGAAGAGATTATCATTGTTTCGGTTAGCTGCAATACGGATATTACGTTACCGCCGTATCAGGCAATCGTTGCACTTAGGGAAAACAAGACGACGACAGCCTCGTCCCGATCACTCCTAAAATCCTCAGTGCTGTTGTACAACATCTCCAATGGCAGCGATGCGGGCAAGGACTTGACCAACTCGCTGATAGCCAGCATACAGAGCGAGGTGGTTAAGCAAACGAATTGCGAAGCGTTGGTGCCACCTACGGTAAAAGAGACACCGAGTGCTGAGAAGAGTGGACACCATGGGGAGGATATGGTCATCATGCATCTGCCGAAGAATCGCATACGTAAGGACATGGTCAGCATGGGTACACAAACTGAGCTGCAACCCGAATTTCCATTGCTGACATTGCCGACGACACGGCAATCGCGTGAGCGAACTCGTCGCTCCTATCGTAAGCGACACAACGAAGGCTCGGCAACGAATGAAACGAGCTGCAGCTCCTCGGTGTCATCCACGTGCAGCAGCATGGCATCATATCGCTCGCGCTCCAATTCCAACTCAACAGAACGTTTGCGTCATTCGGATGCGGTGCCCGCCTGTGGCAGCAGCGTTGGCGGAGGCGGCTACTCATCGCGCAGTACACGTCGTCATCGCAGCTCGGTGAGTTCCTCGTCCAACTCGGAAGCTGGCAAATACGAACGTCAGCAGCGACAACGTCGCACGAGTTACAACAAGCGTCGCTCGAAAAATCAGACGCGTGACAATTGCTCCACGTCGGCCTCGGAGTACAGCGATCGTGAGCGCAGTCGCAGTCCACACAGACGTTCACGTTCCCGCTCCACATCAGCTACACGCTACGGTGGTGGCAACAATAACAACAATAGACGTGGCTATGTCGATCGCAATGTCTCACAGCCAGCGGTTGAGGAGCGGCGCATAGTCTATGTGGGTCGCATCGAGGCGGAGACCACCAAGGAGTTGTTGCGTCGCAAATTTCTGCCCTACGGCAGTATCAAACAAATAACAATACACTACAAAGAGAACGGGTATGTTGAGAACAGTATGAGCTTGTCTTCAGTTAGTAATTTCAACTTCTTTCATTGATCAGCATGAAGTATGGCTTTGTGACCTTTGAGCGCGCACAGGACGCTTTCACGGCAATAGACACGAGTGCCAGAGATGCGCAAATCAACATGTATGACATTAGCTTTGGCGGACGACGCGCATTCTGTCGCGCCTCCTACGCAGATTTGGGTAAATTAACAACATATTTAATCTGTTCAACTAAATGAATTAAATTTGTCAATTTACAGACAATGCGGGTATCAATAACTACCATTCTTATGTGTTCCCTAATGCGGCGCCAGCTGCAGCACCGCAGGAGGATTCCTTTGAAGCTTTGCTGTTGAAAGTTAAAGCAAAGTTAAATGCAAACAAACCAACAGCCGCAGCAACAGCAGCAGCTGCAATGGAAACCGCAACAGTTGCCACAGCAGATGGCAGCAGCAGCAAAACTAACGAATCGGTCAATAGTCCGATTTGACGGCTTTATTGTAATTTGCAAATGGATTTATTTTTATATTTATGATTTAATATCCAACATTTTCAGTTTCAACCAAGTATCCATCCCCTCCACAATATATTCTTTCATGTATCCCACATATATATGTATATGTATAGAAGCATGAACTTTCTAACCGTTCAATCGAAAGCCTGATCCTCATTCATGAACAACTTTCATTATTTATTGTAAAATAGTTGACAATAGCATTGCAAACCATATGAAACTCGTACAACAATCTACAGCGAATTGATAACAAATATGGAAATTACTAAATGGAATTGTGATAAAAAGAAATACAAAGTCATTGATTGCATGTAAGTTAGCTGAAGCCACAGATCGCAATTAATATTGTAAACAAAAAAGAAACAAAAGAAAAAGAAAACGAAAGAAGTTAAACGTAACAATAGAATGGAAACTGAAGTTAATAGCCATAAAGTAACAATTTAAACAAATGCAGACAACAAATATTAGAATACTTACAACATGCAACTACATCTATAGAAAATATACAAATGATATACAATGTATTAAATGTATAGTACTATATAGAGAGAGAGCAAGGCACGCGCATGCTGCATGCGTCGGTCACAAATTAAACTGTTGATAACTAAACTTTGATATTAGTTTGTAAAAGGAATATTTTGTACGTACGTAATTTTAATTTACTGGATATGATTATTTTGTATAGCGATTGAACTAATCAATGAACCCAAAAGCAAACTATATAGTAAAAGCTGCCCAGAATCATATGTCTGTCCGTACATGAATATGACGGGTAAATGAATAAGATGGCAGCAACAATAGCAACTAAATTTACATTGCTTGAAAACATTTGAATTTAAAATTGTTAACTCTTACAAAATTTTGGCTGCGCCTTGGGCCTGGCTAATTAAACTAAATTTCTCTTACATAATTGTGTAGAGCAATTATAATATTGTTAAGCATAAAGCGAAATTCTTATAAAGATAAAGTATAATTACAATTTGTTTTCCTAATTTAGTTTACTCAACTGTGTAATTAAGCGAAAAGAAATTTTGTTTAAGTTTTTTGTACTACTCTCTGAATAATTTAATAAAAAGCTAGTTGCAGCAAATTGAAATAAAAACTATTTGTAATCTTCTTCTTGTATGTAAGCTGGAAATAAAAGCTTTATAAAATGTTTTTTTGGACAATATTTGCAGAGCAAGTTTTAAATTAAATTATTAGTTTTAACTCCAAGCAAATATTTGGTATACACTTAAGTAAAGGTATTCAAATTTTTATATATTCTCTTAAAGGGCAGAAAACGTTTGTGACAATTTTTGTTTTAGTTCAACTATTTGCAGTAGAAAGACTTTTATGAAAGTTTTTGTGCGTATACACTGCAACACATCTTAGTTTAAGCAAATAAACTAAAAGTAGTTATATACAAGAAACATGTGGACATTGGCTGACGTTCTCCTTGACCTGCCAGATGCCTCGGGCTATTGTGAAACTTTTTATTAACTATTATGGGGAGGCAGCTAGACCAGCTGACATATCCAGCTTTACCTTTATCTACTTGCGTTGAGTTGTGTGCTGGTATTTTTGAGGCATTTTCTAATCTTCTCTAGCCCTTTTACTGAGTGCACTTAAGCTGAATAATGTTTATGCAAAAGCACACATACACACACACACACACACAAGCAATGATCTCGAAATACTGTTGCATACTTCTAGGAGCCGCAATATGAAATGTTTATCGTATTGGATTTGTGGTGCTTGTTCACATGGCTGAATTTATAATGATTGAGACTTGTTTTTTTATTTTCTTTGATTGATGCCATAAAAACTGAAGCAGTTACTGTCAGCCTGCATTAGCTCTGGCAGTGGAAAATTGCCTTATTAATTTCGTAATAAGACCTCGCTTCCTGGCAATACAGCAGATTATATTGCTCTCAATAATACTTATGTATATATTATATACATTTATAGATACATATATATAAGCACACTTCAATGTACGTTATTTCAATTCTCATTTTGTCAGTTGTCATTGCGCCATTGGAGATTCGCAATGATTGCGCCAGCGTCGGTTTCCAGTCAACAGTCGCAGCCAAAATCGATAAAAAATAAAAAAATAGGAATATAAAAAAAAAGTGAAATCATATTCAGTGAAGCAAAGGATACATCAACAGAATGGAATGGCAACTGTTGTTGGCGCCATTTACCGACGCCCAAGGCCCAACGCCCAGCGCACATTTGCATATTTAATTTGAAATGTCGAAGAAATCTCAACTTTTTGTCCCGCGGTTATACTACGCCGCGTAGCTGTCGCCGTAGCCGTCGCCGTCGCCGCCTTGAATATGCGTACTTAAACAAGCTCTAATGATTACAGCTGGAGCATTTTGCTACTGCAGGTGATTATGGCTTTCATAGCAACTTAACTTTAATTCAAATTACTCTCGAATCCATTGTCTTTTATGCACATTGCTGATACACGCTCACGTCTTTCATAGTCGGCAGTGTGACAGTGACAGTGACGATGTGAGTTAATGCCCATGCCCAGGAGGGGCAACTGTCTGTTGCCGTTGTCCTTGCCTCGTTGTCGCATTTAACGTCACTTTTGCCTCACATGCATATTTACGTGTCCTTTGTCTTGCTCCTGGCTTCAGGCAGCAGGACTGGCCTCTAGCATTCACGCCAAGTTCGACAGTTGTACGACTGCTGCACGGTCTTGATAAGTATTCAATATAAATATTCAATAATTTTCTTTGAATTTTATTATTCAATTTCTTTATTTTCAGTCAATCCAATTGTGTCTTAATGCAAATTTTCTTACCTTCTTTAAAATATACGTTCTCAATTTCTCATTTATAATCTTTTTCTGCGAATCAATCGAGCTAGCTGTCATCATGTTCTATTTATGGCAGTCTAGTCAACAGGTTGCGTCGCACTTAGTTGCAGTGTACCTCCTGCCACGCCAGCCAGCCAGCCCACGTCCATGCAGCTGCTGCTGCTGCTGCTGCTGCTGCTGCTGCTGCTGCTGCTGCTTCTGCTGCCTCCTACACGTAAACACAACATGAACACGTTCTGGCAGCAGTGAAGCCATACGTACGCAAAGCCTCGCTACACTCTTTCGGCATTAGTGTTGTTGCCATGTTGTGGTCCTAACTATGGTAACCCCATACAGGGAATGTGCCTTTGAGCACAACTCGTGTGGGATTGATATCTTCTGCACTGTCCTGTCCGGTGCTCTCTGTGTCCGTGTCTGCGGTGAGCATTCAGGCAAAGATAGTTGATGGTCGTTTTTCAAGTGCGTTTACTCAAGAGCCACAAAAAAAATTGCAATCTAATAATGATAAAAGGGCTTTAGGTGTGTGTTAGAGTCGCATATACTCATTGAATGTCGTTAGTTCGCTGCTATGCAGTTAAGAGATATGATTATACATAATGGATATTCTAAAAATATATGATGTGATGTAAGAAAAAAGAACTACGTCACCTCAATCAATATGAACACAATTTGCTAATATCTCAAATAGTTTTCGTTTTATTATACATACATATGTATTACATTATTGTCTCTGTGTTAACTTTTCCGCTACATCAACGTCATTACTTATGGAACTACTCATCATTCAAATAATCGTGTCGTGTAGCTGGCAAAGCTTCTAGCGTATGGTCCCATTGTGAATGACTCGTTACATATGTTCGTTCTTATTCTCTGTCTCGTAAGCTCTTGCTCTCTCTGGCTCAATTTAGTTCAACGAGAACTATCGTTCAGAAGAGCTCTCGTGAGTGCCAGACACCAGATCGATCGTTATTAAGCACTCATCGTGAGATAACTGATTCGCTCAATTTTACATTAGAGCTTTCAGCGCTTATATTAAGAGTTGTTGTTATTTTAGTATATTTAATATTATGTTTTTAAAAGCGGCAAGTCTAAAGACAACGTTATAATAAATGCCTAATATAATAAATATTTCCATTGAAGTGTTATCGACAACTTCGACAACTGCCGATATCTGTTAATTGCATAAATTATATCTCTAGTTTGGTCACCCCACTCCTATTTGACATTTATGGTACAATTAGAAAGAGGGAAATTTTGGCATGCATATTCGAGGGTATTATCTCGCTGCGAAAGGTCATATTAGAAAAGAAAACAATGAGAGCCAATTTGTAAACTTCAGCTGCCATGAAAAGCAATTTTTTTTTGTTTTTCTTCTTTTTTTTTTTTTTTTTTGGCTTGCAATTAAATGAGGCGTGTCGACCTTTTCGCCATTTGACTCAATGGTGGTAACTAATGAACGCGTCAACAGCACAAACACAAACACACGCACACATACACACACACACACGCAGAAGCAGCCATAATGAAGTACCAATAGCAATTACTCGACAATTTCTATTTATGATATTTATTTCTATTTATTATATTAAAAACAATGAGAAACATGGCCGGCTCCATGTGACATGGCACGCTGTCTCGTAACCGAGTCAGAGCGGCTGCCACAGTTCACATGCAATGCAGTGTCATATATATATTTTTTTAATTTTAACGCATATTTGCTATTGAAGATGCCGTGCAATAGTATGTGTGCACACACACACACACACACACACAGGCACACTCAGGGCGTATTCGCAATGAAAATGTATGGCAGCGACAGAGCGACCCTTGTGCCACTGGAATGACAAATTAATTGCATTTGTATTGTATTTCAAGTGCTCAATAAATAAGCAAACGAAAATATATACATGTATATGTGTGTGTGTGAATACATATATAAATATTTTTTTTGCGCAAAGGTAACAATGGCATAGTTACTTTCGCGTTGCATTACATAATTGAAATGGTTTTTTTTGTGATTTTTTTATATATACATTTTTTTTTTTTATCAATTAGAGTTAACTGCATTTTGCAATTTTGTTTTATTAATGTATGGCCTGCAGCAATACCAAAGTTTTTTATCCATTCATATATATTTTCATATATATATATATATCTATATATCTATATATATATATAGATATATATATATATATATATATATATATATATATATATATATATATATATATGACACATTTATTGCTTTAAGTGCAATTAAATATTTATTATTTAATGTACTTCAATATAATAGATACTGATTGCCATTCTTTGACCTAAGATAAAATAATTTCATAATAGAATTTCTAGGTATTTGCTGCAAGAATGCTGGGTTTAATACATATAAGAGTCGAAAGGAAGTAGCGTCCATAAGTTGTATATATATATATATATATATTCTAGATCAGGACGATGCCCATGTGCATCTTTTTGCATAAACAAGGCGATATTCACATGAGTTGGAGAGTTGCTTCTTAATATTACTTCCAATGAGCTTTTAATTGTTTTCCAATTATTAATTTCATTTGCCTTATATCAATAGTTCAATTTGTTTTCGAAGAAGTGCTGCAATAGTAATTCTGTATTGGGTTTAGTGTATCTTCTGGTCGATGACTCATGACTATAGGTATACCATATATATATATATATATATATCCTAGCTAATGTACATTTATAATTTCTGGTCGATCCGTGGAATAGGTGAACATTAACCCACGTATCCTTGGCACAAAAAATATAAAGTATGAAAAAAAAAAAATGCAAATTGATTCTTTGATTATAAATTGTATAATTGAATTTTTGTGGACTAATCAAATTGCCTGTCCCAGATTGAAATGTTTTCTTGATAAGAGAAAATTGTGTCAATCGTAACACAAGCGAGCCTTGTGCATAATTGCCGAGCTCATAATCTAGATAAGCATAAAAATCAGCTTGACTTGGCTTGGCTGGGCTGGGCTGGGCTTGGCTATAAATGCGATTTCCTTCCTTGACATGCGAACAGGAAGGCAGAAGACAAATAGACGAATACGATAAATGTAACAAACAGTTAAGCAGAAAAAGAAAAACTGCGCACACATATAAGAAGTGCGTGTGTGGGTGCAGCTGACTGACTGCGAAATACCTGTCATAGATTATTTCATTAAATATTTGTTAAGGCTATAATTTGTTTTGCCATCTGCTATTTACAGGGTATTTTCGGCTAGCAAATACAGTATTAGATGGGGAATGTGAACTTGTTGACTGCTCGTGCTCTTCCGGCTGTGTCAATTGCTGTTGCCACAGACGCTTAGCTTCAAATTGGGCGCTCATTGGCAGCTGCCACCTGCAGCTCCTGCCACCTGCATTCGTTTGCCGCTTGAAGCCGCTCTTCGACTTGGTCAAGCGCCTGCGCGTGCTCGCAGCGGTCTGAAGTGTCTGAATTTTGATTCAATTTCATGGGATGCTTTCAGTTCGCTTTTGGACATTGAACGTTGCGGTTGCCACCGCATTGTCGGCCAACAAAATAAACGTAGTCATAAAAAGACGCTAACACGCGACACGTCAAACCGTGTGCATGTCTGTGTGATTGTGTGTATGAATGAGTGTGCGAGTGTGCGAGTGTGCGTGCGCGCGTGTGTGTGTTGAGTGTTGAGCATGCCAGACTCTGGCGCCAGTCAGCAAAGTGCAAATAAATATCACTTACACACATAAACAAAACCAGTCAGAACCAGAGCAGAAGCCAGAGCCCAGCCAAAGGCGCTTGAGACATTCGCTGGCGCCACTCTGCATGTTAAAGCGTCTTAAATACACAATTCCATCTTTGACTCAGCGCGCTAGCTAAATGTGAGTACGAGTGCCATTGCCATTGCCTGTTCTGTTTCGGTTTCTGTTTCAGCTCGTCGGAGTAGGCAATCAACAGCACCGGGTCCAATTTGCTTTGCTCTAATAAGTCTTCTGTTTGCTTGCCTTTTTCTATTTTGGTAGTCAAATTGGCATAAAAAGTTGGCGATTTTTTTTGCATTTATTTATTTATTTTTTTTTTTGGTTTTCTTTAAAGCTATATATTCTAGGCACTTGGCCCAATTTAAAACACTTGAACGAGTGGCGTGCCACAAATTCAATTAAAGCTGATATATGGGAGAACTCTCACAAAAGTGTTGAGTGTTGCATGCTTGAAAGAGTGTGTGTGTATGGGTGCATGGGTGTGTGTGTGTGTGTAGAATACACTTCGAGGCTGTGCTACTAATTGAATTTTGCCATGCAGAAAAGTCGCTCACAAAAATAAAATAATGATTTATTTAGATGAGGCTGAGGCTGAGGCTGAGGCTCAGAGTTGGCCTCTAAGAAACATCCTTTCGCTTTTGAACAAAAAACGTGCTTGACACACAAAGTGACTGTGGGTCTACGTGTGGCCCCAATAGCTAAAAGTTAAAAAGGTAAACGTACACAATTTTTAAATAAATAATACAATTTAATTGAAATTACACAAAATGAATCAACATCTTCCATATAGGAGCTATCTTTAATGATGGCTTTTATTTCCAATTTCCCAGAGTATAACAAAGTTGTGCTTTAGTTAATTGTTAAGCCTCGAAATTGATGTGCATGAAACGAAGTTTTGGCCTGTTGAAAAAATGTTTTTTCACTATGTTAACAAGCTACACACACGCGTCCTTTGATTAATGCGTGCCATTAGTTTAAGCTAGCGGCAAGTTTTAAAAAGCGTAGCATGCTTTAAGGCGCGCGTAGGCGCTTGGCCACATGGAACTCATTTCCCGTCGGGAACAGGATGGGATAGGACAGGCAAATTGTTTACGGTGCGGTTGCTCTTAAACAGGATATTGTGCTACTAACTGGAATGGAAATTAGAATTTAATGCAGATTTTTGCTGGGGCCGCAAATGCTTTGAAGTTGGGCCAACTAGAGAGGTGACCCATGTTTTTGACAGTTTAATTATCATGTCTCTCACTTTCGCACTACCACTCTCCCTCGCCCTGTGCCGTATGTCTCCTTCAACCACTTAAATGCTGCTGCATTTCCATTTTGGGACTTTGGAGCTGTTAAAAATAAACTATGCAAATGTAACTTCAAGTGGCTGCTCATTGTTGTTGCCAATGAAAGCTCAAGTGTTGAGCAAACACAACGAGTAACGATAACTTTTCTATTTATATTTGTTCATGCTATTGAAATAGCAAAGAATTTTGACAAATTCCTGTAACAGCAGCAAAATCGAATTGAAAACTCCAAGCCAAGACGATTGGCCAAGACCAAAGTCTTGCTATGTGTGTTATGCTTCCTCTTCTTCTTGTTTGGATTTTAGCTTCTGGTGTCGGTCTCATTCAACATTTTAAGCTCTGGTCGCACGTGACCCAAACTGTTGGACGTGTTAGATGTGTGGCAGGGCAACACCAACTGGACATGGCCATAAAATACAATATGAAACATGTGAAAATGGTTTAAATAACGCTTAGTGGACTAGCAAATATCCTGTAGACGGGCTGAGAGATTAACTGAAATGAGTTGAGTCAGTTACTGAGCGAGAGATTTGGAAGCTGCTGTGGAAGTTTATGTAGTTTTATTTGAAATGGGAAATAATCTCCTGAGATTGACTCGCTTTTACCCATGCATGAATTCAGATCTGCGAGTGATGTTAATTATATATATATTTATATCACTTTCCTAGCAGATCTGACTTTATGCATATGTATATATATTTATATATATTTTTTTCCTTATCATAATAAAATGCTTGAGCAACGTTCACAAATTGTTGAATTTTATGTCTAAATAATGGTCCAGTTCGTCAAACTTGTCGTGCTCCATTTTGGGGCATGCATAATAAAGAAACCCATTTTTGATTTAATGGCTACATAAATAAGCAGAATAGTCGCTATTTGGTGCTAGGATAATCCATAATTTTTATTGAAACATCATTCACGAAAAATGTGGCCTGGCGGAGTCATTGGCTCATATGTCAATGATGCTCATGATTGCGCTGGTCGTAAAAATTGATGTTTCAAATTGAGACATTGTCTAAAATTATATTATATATAATTGTCTAGTCAGTTAGTTAATTTTATTAATATAAAATATAATATATAAAAGTTGCAATTTTTTTGTAATTTTAAATTCTAGAAAATAAGCAATATTTTATTATTTCCATCTGTTTTTATAAAATTATTATGTATTTATTTTATTTGAAGATCTTTATATATAAAAAAAATAATATACTTTAAGTATACTTTGACTTTTTTTTTAAATTTAATAAAAAATAGATATAAATATAAATTAGCTTTAACTTGAGTCATGCTTACATGAAACTGAAACATTTACATTTTCTTGTTCCTAAATATTTAAAGAATCTGCAATAAATTTCTCTCGAGTTTCATAATTTATATACTAGTCTGGGTACTAAAAATGTTCAACCTTACAAAAATACACGCTAATAAATCTGACTTTTATATGCTTTGCCTCGCAGATAAGCTCTCACATATTTCGCACTATCCTCGCATATAAATTCTGGCATGTCTCCAGAGAAAGATAAATTTAAAATTATGTCAGTCCTGTGCTGTATATACTTTATAAGCTGGGCTATATTTTGCGATCTGCTCCACTGTTTTTCACTCCATTCTCTACTTGCCTCGCTGCATCTCTTAAATATTCTTAGAAACTCAGAATACCCTTGCCATTTATATTTTCCAACTACAGGGTATAAAATGCATAAAATCGAGCGCAGCCACGTGATGATCGTTTTGTGGCCAATGCCCACACACATACATACATATATATATATATAATATATATATATATATATTGAATTTGATGGCTATCAATTGCGGTGGGTGCTCGATTTTTTGATAGCGCACGTTGGGGCACTTTTGCTGCTAAACAATAACGGACGTGCTGCAAAATTAATGACCGCGGCAACAGTAAATTGACCACAAATTTAAACCAAATAAAGTTTATGGAAACTACAAACTTTCGCTGCCAATAAGTTTTAAGTTATTTGCCCAAATTGGCTGCATTTGTCAACAACTTAAATTCGATTGTCTTCATATCGAAAATATATCAAAAGCGAAATTCACTAAAATTTGAGCAAAACTTTGAACTGAAATTTTACCGTAAAACTTTTCTCGCAAATTCACGAGCTGAAATTAATATTTTACTAAGTGAAATGAAAGTGAAAAGAAAAAGGGGGGGTGGGAGGTGTAGAGTGAGTGAGAGGGTGAGAGCTTGGTAAATATTTGTGTTTTGGCTCTTTGGGTGCCCTGGACTGGAGCTGTCAGACCATCAACGTTTAGCTGAAATATTGACATTGCTTTCAATTACGTCAAGCACCAAAGTGGCCAAAAAATGGTCAATCGTAGCTGCTGTGTAAACAATTTTAACTGCCAAATGAATCGACTCACACTGCTCTTTTAACTATCAACTGTCAAATGGGGTTTAGGCCACGCACACTACTAAACCAGCTGTACGTGTGTGTATGTTTGGAGACTAATTGAGTTTGCTCCGGCATTTGACCGCCTAATTTGCATAATACGAAACCATGTCAACGCTCATTAAATGGCTCTGTTATGCACTTGTTGGCCATGGCCACATTTTTCCCCGCTTACAGTTTAAATGCCTTCAATTGCTCCCAATAATTAGCTTAGATGTCACGTAGCTGCCACAAAATGGGTGTCTAGTCTCCATATATTTTTGTTGGGGCTTAAAGGATCTGGTCTTTTGGCTGGCAGCGCCACGCCTGGCCACGCTCTTCATTAAAATTGTTAAGCCACACAACTCAAAAGTTAGACCAGCTGGCAAATTAACTCAATTATGCATAGTTGACTAATAATGCTTTCCATAGAAGTGAAACAAATATTAAATGCTGCTATCAAGCTGCACAAAGATGTTTTCTTTGAATAGGCCAACTGCATTCAAGGCATTGTGCATGAAATTCTTGTTAAATTGAGATAACGTATGAAACAGATGCAGTGCGTGCCGTAACGCATTTAGTTTATATAAATATAAGTGAAAAGAATATTAATAAGCATTCTAAAGTAGTGCTATCGAGTTATCATATTATTTAATTCAATACAAATTATTCTAGTGCAATTGAGCTAACTTTGATTTGATGTTTTTGACTTGATCAAAATTACTCAATACAATGAAGTCACGTGAGCCAAAGCTAGGCCTTAGTCACGCGAGCTGATCATGCTGAACTGCTATGAGAACGAAAGATGCATAAATCATAGAAACAAAATGAATGAAATGAGAGAATGAATTGCCACTCTCAAGGCAGACTTAATGCTAGGCACGGAAGAGAGAGAGAGAGAGAGAGAGAGAGAGAGAGTGTTAAGCGCTGCATTTGAGCTCTGCATTTCAGTTCAGGTTCCTTTTTACTCTTACTCGCTTACAGAGTATAAAGAATATACATATCTCTGTATGCAGTGTCCACATGCAATAAAACGTTATTGAGACCTGAAATTATTATTAAATACAAGAAAATACTCGATAACAATTTCATATTTTCTTCAAAGTTTTTTCTCTCTGTAAACAGTGGCTATTAAGTATTTAATGGTTTTGTTAAATGTATCTAAAAGGCAGAAGGAGGCGTGCCACACACCATAGAATATACATATTCTTGATCAGGACGACAAGCCACGTCCGTCCGTTCGTCAGCAGTGGCGTGGCGCTGTTGTTAGAAACGTCGCGCAACAGTTAAAGTTTCGGGTGTGGGCTTAAGTCTAATATTTTTTTTTATTTATTTTTTTATTTAACCATGCTGTGCATAATCCAAAACTAAGATCAGATGGGATTAGGGTATCTCCTAATTTGCAACCCCGACTAGAGTTTTCTTACTTATTTTTTTTTCATTTTCATTTAGTTCCCAATTATCTCTATTATAATGTCTTCAAAGCAAACATCTGATTCTTTCCTATATTGCTTAATTTTTTGCAGATTTGAAATATATGTGGCACACATTGTGCGCCGCTTTAAATACTTTGGCAGTGGATAAACATGTTGAGCATGGTAATCGTTTAAGTTTTGACAAAGTTTTGCCAAGTTTAAAAGGCAAGCCTTATGACTCCCAGCAGAGATGCTGGCTTTATTTGAGCACAAGTCTTAAATAGTTTAAATATGCTTAACCAAGGCTGCTTTTTTTGGCAGCTTCCAACATAAAATAAGATAAAATGCCAAAAGATCTTAAACTCTGATTGCTGATTTCTTCTGATGGAACTTAAGCGCCAGGTGTCAATAAAGTTCGTATGTAATTTGTCTTTTGACAGAGTGAAACTTTTGACTGGCAGCAAACACTTAACGGCACATACACAGTATATTTATTTTCGTGTGTTGTTCCATTTTAAAGTTGATTTTTGAATGTCTGGCAAATATTTGGGTTGCCCGTTTGTCGTATGTGCCGGGTGTGAGATCGGATACACATCTGCGCGTCAGAGGGAGCAGCATTAATCTTATTTCTAGTTTATTTACTTTTTGCCTTTGACGTTGCCGTTGTCGTTGCCGTTGCCATCGCCTTTCGACTTCGCCTCTTGACTGTGGGGCTCGAAATAATACACGGTCCAACGGAATTGTATAGGGCAGAGCGGCACATGACATCACGTTCGAGTGCTTTGTTATTTTAGTGGCAGAGCAAACAGAGAGACAACATGTCCTATTGCCGACGACATATCGACTTTTTGGTAAAGTGTATATATCATGCCCTACAATTGCCCAGGGGCAACAATTACACACTCCACTTGATTTGATGCCCATGCGCTTCATTAGATTAAAACGAGTCGCCCCTGCCCCCGGTCACGGTGTCGTATACTTAATGAAGATAGACCTGAACGCCCGGGGCGTTGTACCAGCTGCAATCACCACGACCAACTTGCTGGGCACTGCCCTAAAGTCCATTAGCGCACAAAATATATGCAATCAACTACTGTGTTTCAGCTTAAAGTGCTTCGTGTGTTTAACTTGGATTCTATTTTGGGTGCATAACATGCAATGGCCTAGTTAGCCCAAAGTCTCATTATTAGTTTGTCCAGAACTTGGCCAAAATGTAGCGAGTGCTGTGCTTATCTCTAAAAGCAAACACAATCAGATTTTGTAACAATTTTGAAATGCTCACATTTGCAGCTTATATAAATGTTGGAGATATTATTTAGTTAAAGGCGGGATTATTTTAGTTTGTAGTATTTCGATACTGAAAATATGAGAGAATAAAATTATATTAATTTTTTATTATTTATATTTAAATTTATCAATCTTAGTTTGGATTATTAGATAGAATCTACAAGTGATTCAAGTGAATCTTGTCATATAAATACTGTAGATATTATGTAGCTGAAGTCGGAATATGTTTTAAGCTCTGCGTAAAATATATTTTTTTATAGTTTAAAATTAATATAAATTAAATTTAGTTTTGATTATTTGCATATAGTCTACAAAGCATCTTTATATATACATTTACAAAGCAAACTACTTCACAGTACTCTGCGCATTTTGAATAAATTCCTTTAGTGGTTCTCTAGCCAATCCTTTGTTAAAGCTTTTTTACTGTTTGCATAAAAAATACATTAAGACTGCGAAATTGTTGCTCGCATTTGTCTGTGCTTATAGTTTCAAAGGCTCTTTTTATTGGCCAGCTTGTTGCATTGCGGCGCTTATACTCTAGCAAAGAGGGTAGGTAGCACAAGCTGTTCAATCAAGGCCGAACTGCTTGAAGTCAAGAATTTGCAGATTTAAAGAGAAGCAAAAATCAACCAAAAGCCCTAAGTCTTACTAAACTCAAAGTGTGTAATCACAATTGAATCTCGAATCTCACTTACAAAATATCTCTCAATACGGAGCAGCAAGTTAGGGCAAATACTTGTAAGAGTATTAAGGCTGCTGCTTGCTTTTCCACTCCCTCTCTCCCTCTCACTCTGCCCCCTTCTCACTTTTCACTCTTTTGTGTTGCCTACTTTTGTGCGTCTTAATTGTGTGCCTCAAACAATGAAACGTCGCGTAAGTTGCCCTCGCTTTCATGAGGCTTTTGCCGTTTCGTCGTTGAACCAAGCTCAGCTCGCATATGCAACAGTTTGTAAGCGATGTTAAATAAGTAATTGATATTTGCAAGACGGCATAGCTACAGCTGCAGCTGCAGCTCGTCATTAATGATGCAGCACGTTGCATAATAATCAACTCAAGACCTGTATCCCTTAGCCACATATAAGGCTACGACCTCCCCTCGTTGCAACGGCATGTGCATGGCATTGTGCGTGCATCTCATTAGCAGCTGCTACGAGTGGCTGTTGCGTGTGGTTGCATATGCGACGAGCAAACAAGCCAGTTACATTCCCATTCACAACTTTGTGGCTGCCAAATTGAGTTAATTAATGGCTGCTAATGCAAATCTAATTCACATGTGACGCATAATCTGTTTATTTACATTTCGTATATAAATCAATAATCTATATGGTATAAAAATACCATTTAATCTGTTGTCCTGCCCACACACTGAATATTTTATAGCATAGCTACTGAGCTAGTATGTACATACATTTCGTTACTTAAATATTAATGCATAAATATTTAGTTTTGCTATTAATTTTCAGTTAAGCAAATATGCAAATAAATTGCATGCTCATTTCTTATCGTTAAATAGGGTATATTTACTTTGTAAATTCATATGTAACAGGCAGAGGGAGGAGGGCTCAATATATATATATATATATATATATATATGTATATCTTTATTTAATTAGTATATTTAGTGGGTATATTATAGCAATACATTTAATAAATATACAGGGTATATTTATCTTGTGGACACATATTTAATATATTTGTATTTAATTAATATATTTACGGAATATATCATATAAGCATACAGGGTATATTCATTTTGTTGACACATCTATAATAGGCAAATTGAACATTTCTGACATACAGTTTTGAATATGTCAATTTATAAATCTATTTCAACTTAATCCTAAAAATTCTGATATCAATAAATCTTTTATTTACATAAAAAAAATATTAAATGTGATTTATTTTTTTTTTAATATTCTTGCTGAGGATAAACAGCTGAATTGAGCTTGTAGATTAGGATGTACGTCTAAGCTTCTGTATGTAAATACATAATCTACAGATTTGTAAGCTGATGAGCATATGAAACCTATAAAAATAACTTTTGCAATATCAATGAAATTCATTACAATCGATGCCGAATTGCAAATTAAACGGGTTATGAACCCAATTTGGTCTAGACCGTATCCTTTAAATAGCACAGACTAAATGATGAGCTCTTAAAACGGTTGCCATAGTCGACTTATTTATTTATTAAAATACTTGATTAATTTGCGAACTTTTATTGCTGAAATTCATTTTAAATAAGCCCGGCCAAGTGCCGAATAAATAATATATTCGTTGTTTTAATTACGGCCAGTGTGTGGCAACATGTGGCCAAGCATCTTTAGCTAACCAACAGTTGCATGGCCGAGCAGCACTAAATTAAGTATTTAAGAGCTAAACACGTTGAGCGCAACAGAAATAAAATTCATTCGCTGCCCTTTCAATTATGCATGTGAAAGTTATTTGAGTGTTGCGTGTTCAGTTCTGGGCATTGAACACAGTCAGTTGTCAGGCAGCAGGCAGGATAAGTGTCTTTAATGACATGCCAACTAGATTGATAGCTGGACAACAATTTGAGGCTATAAATGCCAGGTCACTGATGCTGGCACATTGAATTGTGAATCAACTGCATTAAGGCAGCCGAGTTGAGCCAACCAAATGAGCAATAGCAGCAGTGGCAGCAGCAGCAGGCACTTAGGTATACAACCTACATATGTGATATGGGTTAGCCATGGCCAACAATTCTGCGGGCTTTTATTATCAAAGTTCGCATCGCTTTTTATGGACGTCGTTGTCGTAGTCGTTGTCGTTTCTTTGTCGCCGGCGGTGGCTTATTATTACATATGCTGTTGGCTGTTATGACATGTGTTTCGGCATGACGCCCCATCCCTGACACAACCATCCAAGCGAATTCTATCCGTCCGTCGTGGTGCAAAGAAGATAACATAATAACAGCATGACCATAAAAAGGTTTGTTTGCTCTCAGCAAACTGCCACAGCCACCCACAATTTATTGTCCACTGGGGCCTGTTGTTTGGTGATCCCAACTGGAGGCGTCCAAAGCCAACAACAACAATAACAAATTTCAATCATTATTTTACGCCCAAAAAGTGTTCGCCAAACGAGTCTAACCAAAATTCAGTGCCAACAAAATTTATTTGCCTCAATTTCATATTTGTTTCGAAAACTAAGTCTATTCACAAATTTAAGGCTGGCGTGCGTTGTATTTAAATGCCATTTGTTGGCAGGCAGTTGTAAAACATTGATAAGACACAATTGCAGTCATTGCATGATAAAATAAACATTTCTTTTTCATATTTGCTCAATTTTGGTAGATAGATTTTCATTGGATTTTTATTGAGGTAATTCATGAATGTTTTAAATGATAACTTGCAACTGAAAACAAAGTGGAACAATTTAAGAACTATAATTTTTTTAAAGGTATATTTCATTTAATTGCTAATATATATATATAATAATAATAAAATCTCAGTTTCGATTCTTACGAGTATATTTTTTTGTATCCAATGTATTTATTTATTTATAATATATATACTCATATATTACTCAAATATCGAAATCAAAGAATTATATTTTAAAACTTTAAAATTTGAAAAAATCAAAATGAGAAGACATTTTGTATCATAACTTTTACCAAATTATATTTTCTAATTTAATGAATATTTTTTATGCGTTAATATAATATAATAATAATAAAATATTAGTGTAAGAAATATAAATATTTAGCTTACATATAGTAAGTCTAGTGGGACAGTTAATAATAAATATTATAGTTCAAGATTCATTGTTTTTGTCAACTTTAATAAACAATTTTGAATTTAAGCAAAATACTAGTCAATATTTAGTTTTAGATTATAATTTGACAATACAAATTAGCACAATTCTAGCTCAAATAAATAATAAAACATATTTTTGAATTACTGAAAATGCTTAAAATTTTACTCATTTTGGCAACTAAATGTAAAATTCCGATTCGGATATAAATTTCACAAAACAACAATTTATTTGCTAAGTAACTGCTAGTTGGGCAAGCCCGAGCTGCACAATTTTAATTACGTAGATGAAATTTACGATGACGGGGCAACAAAAAAAAAAAAAAAAAAAGGAAAGAATGAAAGACTTGTGGCATTAATATTAAATGCAATTAAGTCCAATGAATGTAAATGGTGATTGTGAAAAATTTAACAAATTTACAATAAGCGGATTTCATTCCAACTTTGCCATTGTTAACAGTCGTTGACTATGACTGAAGAATGAATAATTTTGATGAAATATTTCACACTTTTCTAGTATTGCGCTGGGCTCGCATAACAGGCTGTACTGAAATGAATGAATAACTGGTCGTAATGCAGTGCACTAATGAGCCTTAAGCTGCTAATTTATGCAGTTATCTTGACGTCATCAGCTCATTTAACATTTTAAGTCCATGCGAAATGCTTTAATATGCCATACTTTCTGCTTAATCGACTGTATATCAATTTATTGATTACATCTCCAAATTGTACGACAGAAACTTTACATTGTGATCTACTCTACGGATTAAATAAACAATAGGCCACAGCTCTGCTTAAAGCCAAGCGACTGTTTTTCATACTGCGACCATCAACTGCCCTGTTCTTTTTTTTTTTGCCCATGTGAGATAAGAGCGTTGTTGAGCAATAAAATCAAATAAATATAAATAAATCAGTTGATAAAGAAAATCGATAATTTCACCTTTGCTATGGATTTGATAAAATTTATAGGCATGTACATTGTGGAGGTCAACAATAATGTATTTGCGTAGACTGACTGATCCTAGATCTTAAAGTGGAAAATATATTGCCTAGATTAGCCATGGCCACAGTGCATTTATAATTTGTTGTTAATTTTATTGCTCTTTCTAATTTCTAAATATCCAATGAAAGCAGCATAGAGAATTGATATTAGTTTTTCTCTTAACTATTAACAGCGAGTTGCTAAGCTTACAATTTGCTTATGTATTTTGTATTTTTTTTATTTAATAATATTTTAGAAAAATAAATAAATAAAATCCATCACCAAAAATTGATATACCTTAAAATATTCAGTTGCAGAATATTACAAAAATTTCGAATTAAAATTGTCAAGCCTGGAGCTTAGAGCTCACAGAGAAGGATGCATGAAAAGCAAGAAACAAAAATAAAATATACCATTTCAATGTCAAAATTTGTATTAAAATATAACTTCAGCCTCGAGCAGAGTTCTGCAGCATAGCTACGGAAAGAAAACACATACCCGTTACCAATATGATACAGGGTATTAGCAAAAATTGTAACAGTTGATTGATATGGCAAAAAAAAGAGAGCGAAAAGAAGAAACAGCAGCAATATTACAAATTGTTTCATTGGTATTTGATGTGCTCTGCTTGTTTTTGCAGCAGCAACAGCATTCTGAATTCCCACAGGCTCGCATTGGGCCAATTGATTCAGCACTTCCCAAACTGAATTTGCCTACAACAAGGCAACAAATTGTGTTGCAAAATCAATATGATTTCAGCAAGTGTGTAAAGTGGTTTTGTTTTATTTTTATGAATTTTACATTCATTTGATAGGATTTTCATTTGCCCATATTCAACTGGATTTAGTGTGAAACAAAGTAATATTTATCTTTATATTTAATGAGGGAACCATGGCAGATGCAGTTGCTGCTGCTGTTGCTGGTACTGTGACTGTTGCTGTTGCTGTGGCTGTGGCTGTGGCTGAAACACGCTTTAAAACCACTCAGAAAATGTGGCGCTTGCAGCGATAAAAGTTTGCCAAGGCAATTTAAAAGCAACATGTAACTTAATTGGTATTTTGCTTTGAGGATGCTCCTGTTCGTTTTTTCCCCATTTCATTTCCCGGTCTTCATTTTTTTTTTTTCTGCTATGTTGCGGCTGTCATTTTGTAGTAGCGCTCAACAACATGCAACACTTTTGCGCAGCTTTCAACAAGGAAAACAAATTTCAAAGGCGTGTCCTGTATTTGACTTGCCTCACCTTACCATCAACCTCCCCATTACATTTTTATGCAAGACCAACAATAGCAGGATATGGCAAATTAATTCCATTTTCCTGCATTTGACCAAGCCTCGAGCTTCGTAGTTCGTTTAATAACTGCGAATTTTCTACGCTTTCAACATGAACTGTGTAATATTCTAATGCTGTTCGCTTAAAACATTTCTTCTCTAATTGAGCTGAGTGTTGTGCTACGTTCCAGGCAAATAACTCGTTAGCCTGGACAAAGTGCAGCTTTGTCTCGTACAAGAGCAAACTCAAATGCAAATAAAGTGATTCGCCCCAAAAACATTGCGGAATGCAAGGCTGTTGAGACAACCAACATAAGTTTTCTGTGTCTCTCAACTCTGCTCTATTTGCATTTATGGCAAGAAAATGAATTAATTAAAACGTAACTCAAATCCAGCTGCTTCAGATTTATCAGCTCAGCAACTGAAAATCTAGAAATTAAAATTTTACTTTTTACTCTGGTTTTTTTTCCGTGCCTTTCTATGCCACCTTCTATAAAAGGCTCAGATACATTCACTGCCGTCTGCCGACGACGTAAAAAACAAAAGCAACAACGGCAATCGACCTAAATCTAGGGGAAAGACCAGAAACCCGAGTAGCACGTGCATGCCTACGCCTACTTTAATACTCTACAGCCAGACACTTTCTAGCTAGGCAACAAAATTTCCTAGGAAAATGCCAAAACATAAAATCAATTGTTTTTTTTTTTTTTTTTTTTTACATATATTTTCAAGCTGTATGGAAATGTATCTGTAATTCGTATAGAATAGATTATGATTATTATTTATAATGTCATTTTGGCTAACCAACTAGAAAGGCTGTGATTGGAAAGGGTAAGAGAGTAAACTTGAGAAAGCCTTAGATAGGGCAGTTATATGGGAGGCGCACACAGGCACAGGCCAATGCCACTTGCTCAAGCTGAGAAAATGGCGCTTTAAGGCACTTTGTTGACACTGGCACACACACATATATAGTTAGATAGGCTGTTGGAGAATTGAGTGTTATACACTTTAACCGCATTGGATTATTGAGCTTGGCAAACAATTTTGACTTTGCTGAAATTAAATTCCACTTAAAGCGCCTGAGCTGTGGAGACCAGTTCCTTATTTATATCGAAGGTTACATTTGAATTCAGTTCAGTTTTTTTCTTATTTTCATTTTGCTTTCGGTCTGCGAGGCAATATCTCAAGAATAAACAATGAAATTTGTGTAAGCAATGCGCGCGACGCACAAAAGTATGCTAATAAAATACAAAAATAAAAACGAGCACAAAATTATGAAAGACGAAAGTAAATATTGCCCAAACAAATGATGACACACCTGAGTTTAGCTGGCATGCCACATATCGCATTTACAAAGACAATATTTTCAAGCAAGTTGAGCTTACAACAGCTTAACACACACACACACACTCACACTGGCCCACACATGTAACATGAGAATCCACTCGAAATACTGGAGGATGCTTTCCTCCTGCTCATATGCGGCTTACTCGACTAACGTCCTAAAATATGTTAGCAATCAATTTGCGTTTAAAGCAAAGCAGGTTAATACAATTTCTATGGTCGCCTCGCAAAATAATAATAATAATAATAATAATAATAATAATCATAATGATGATAATAAAGCATGGCCAGCCAGTCAACTTGGCTAATTGGAGCTCATTCATAAAAAAAATGCATCAACAACAAGGGCAAATCTCTTTGGCGCTCTCTTAAAAGCTGAGAGTCTGCGTGCTAAGCTAAAATATTCTGTGCATAGTCTGGCAACGCCGCCAGCATAATAAATAATAAACAGTCAGCGTGGCAAACAACAGTTGTTAGCTGCGTTAGTTCAATTTTGGCAGCGCGAGCTAACGGTACTGCGTTGCAACCAGCCGTGACAAGTTACGAAACTGTTAACGCCGCGTGTGCGTGCGCCATTGTTCTGGTGTGTGCGTGTCCATGCGTACGTGTGTGTCCGTGTGTGCGTGCGCGTTTACGTAGCGGCGTGAGCTGTGTTCTTAGCTATCGCGTGACTTTTTAGCTGGCCAAATACACAGTTAGAGTAAGAGGCAGAATTCAAAGTGAAATAACGGGAATATGTTTACGAATTGTTGAGGTCGCTTTGAGACCGACTAACAACATGCAACAACATCGTCAGATTCGCAACAATGTAGACACGTACTAAGGTACACTGGAAGCAAAACTATGCCGTAATTAATACTTTATTCAAATTATTTAAAATTAGGCTTTCTCAAAAAGAACATAAAAAAGTAAGAAAATTTAATTTAAATAAAATGACTTAGAATTTATCTTTCAAAAAAAATTTTAAGCTAATGTAAAATAAAATATTTCTTAATAAAATGTAATCAAAATGATGATCCATATTTTTGCTCAGTGTACTTACACATAAAGTGCAGTAAATTTAATAATAAAATATGAGCTCTAGTCATGCTAGATTTGAGTGCAACAAACTCAATGTTTTCGCTCAGTGTACATGTCTTACACGTAAATAGCTGATATGTAACGAGTGCAATTTGAATAACTTAACTTATGCAATTTGGCTACACGGCTTATATGCATATATGAGTGTTCCCCCAAAACCAATCCCGATCCCGATTTCGACACTGCCAATCGATAAATACTTAAGCAAAGTCCTAAGCCACAACCACAGCCACAGCCACAGCCGCAACCACTGCTAAGGGCCGCGCACGCATGTCGCTAAAGCGTTTACTCAATTCGTAAGCATCGGAATTTTAAATGTGGAAGCTACCAACCACACACAAAAACAAAAACACACACACACACACGCCCGCACCCCCACTCACACACCCGTGGCCAACACATTGCGTGTGTGGCGCTTCTTTTTTTTTTTTTTTTTTTTTGTTTATGTCATTGAACCCTGTGCCCACTTTTTGGCTGTCCGATTCTAAGATGGCTGTTGGGTGGTTGCTTTGGCCTTTTTTTTGGGGGGTTGCTAAGTATTCTAATTCCCGTTGTGGACTTGCCGTTTGTACCTTTGACACGCGATTAATGGAGCATCCTTAGCCAGAACAGTGTCTGGCCCGTAACAATATATCTATTGCCTCTGGCTGTTTCAAAAGTGCTTCGAGTCAGCTGCAGATTTGAAGATTGATAGCTTTAAAGCAGATTTATTCTTATACAATTCAATTGATAATCAAATACAATCTGAGAGAGCTTAGCAAAATTAAATGACAGCTCAAAGTAGCTTTCAGAAACACAGATATATAGAATATCTCTTTCTAAACATATGTATGAAAACATTTAACTTAAGCTTCTTGATGATGTCACGGCGAAACTGTGCAAGATGTTAAAAAGATATATAATTTATGAATGAAAATATTTGCCGTGAGATACTTAAAAAAAAAAAAATAATTTCTAATAATTAGGAATGAATAAAAAACCAAAATTTTAAATAATAAGAGAAACTAAATTTTAAATTACGCCTATTTTAAGTCTGCTCCTGAAATAAAATTTTAATTTTATTTCTATCTTTTTCGCCGTGCTTTGCATTTTTTTTATGACAAATAATAAAGTGAATATAATTCTTAAGTTTTATTAAAGAGTTATTAAGACAATTCATATGATAGACAAAAATAAAAGAACTGCATAAGACTTCTTCACATGCAAAAATAATTTTTATTCATATTTTATAAAACTCAAGCGGAAGCCTGCAGCTTGAAATTTTCTAGCTGCAGCTTCGGAGTTATCAAAGAATAATTTTTTTCTATTTATCACAATCATAAGTGGCAAATATATAATATAATGAATCAAAAGAGGCAACTGACAGACAACGCCAGAATAACTTCCAGAATGTGTATTAAAAATTAAATTGCCTTATGAAATTTATTCAGTAAAACCAAATAGCTGATATTTTTATGCACATCTTAAATATTCATAATTAAAATGTAAATGTGTAAATAAAAGTCAAAAATAAAAATAATATTTTTTTTCTTGGTCAATTTTTTGCATTGACGGATGTGGCTAAGCGGAAGCCGGACACAGATCCGTGGTCAAGACAACCAAAAGCTATAAAATTTTCATATAATAAATCGCACATGTCAACAGTGTTATAAACAAGCATAAATACTTTTGTATAGGGAGTGCACGACTAGTAGGTCTACTGTGATTGGCCAAAAGTGGACACCCCTCAAATTTTTATGTTAAATTAAAGGGAAAAACTATACAAATATATTTAAAAATTAAGTATAATTGAATTTTATAAATTTACTATATTTAATGACTATTTCAATTGTCAAGCGATCCCACAATTAAGCATAAATATAGGGTATCAAAGTGACAGAAATAATATAAATACTCCGCTGAATCGTAAACAGAAACTGTCATAAAATAACGCCCTTTACGAGCAAATTATAGAGTTTTTTTTGGTTTCATCTTTTTTTTTTGTGGTGCCGTCAAAGATGGTTTTTAATGTGCCATTAATGTTCTCCTTCTGAAGTATTAGACTTAACTGACAATATCAGTGTACATCAAGTTGTTATAAATAAGTAAAAGGAATTTGCATTATTGCTCCGCAGTTATTGTCAGATAATCTTGATATAAAATCCATTTCCAGCTGTCGACATTCCTTTGACTCTTTTACGATGTGAAAAGATGTTCGTCTTGTTGGGGAAAATATAATATCAAAACCATATGACTATTGGGAGCAGAGAAAATTTGGAAATTATTTTCGTTTATTAGTGAGAAAATTAAAATTTCTTTGCGAATATATAAACAGCTGCAGCTGTATCCATTTAACATATTCTATCGACATTATATATATATTTTAAAATATGCTCTGTAGATTGCATTCCCAAGATAGATCCATTGCTAAGACATAGATATAAACTTATTTCATAGTTATTGTATATGCTTAAACAGCAATCAGAAACGTCAATTGAAAATATATAATATTTAAAGTATATTCTGTGGAAGCTGTTTTCACAGCAGGAAAATGTCAATGCGCGTCTGCTTGAGCGTGTGCCGTAGCCGTGGGGAAAATTTACATTTTCAATAGCGATTTTCTGTTTGCAACCAACCAAACGCTTTTATACCTATTTGCTGTCAAAAAGGGTTCGGCCACGGCTCGTTGCTCACAATTTCAACTTCAACTTCTGCTACTGCTGCTGTTGCTGTTGCTATTGCTGGTGGCGTCAACAGCTGTTTAATTAGTTTTTCCGGCAAGAGCAACAGATTTTTCCGTGCCGCTGCCGGGCGTCAAGTAAATATGACAAAGAGAAAAAAAAAGTGTATATATAAAAATAAATAAAAACAAAATGAAAAGCTGCCATTAATTAAGAAGTCCTTTCCAATTTGGGCAGCCAAACGGAATGACAGAGGCCAACAACTGAGCAGAGGACCGCATAAAATTGAGGAATTGTGCCGTCATCTTGATTGATGTGCCGCTGCTGCTGTCGCTGCCGTTCGTATTGTTTTGATAACAGCAACCAAATCCAGACTAATCCCACTCTCTGCTTGCTGTTGTTGGGCTGAAAACTAACATGGAGAATATTGTATAATCTTTGATTAATGAAGCGGCGCCCATACATATCAAATGTCTAATGACTTTTGCAAAAACATTCAAATGAGAGCGAATCGCCGTTCTAATCTAAGATATACAAAAAATATAAATATATAGAAATTAATTATATTTATTATTATTATTATATATTATATAATATTAATATGTTAATACAAATTTTATTTAAAAATTTAATAGTATAAATACAAAAATAATAATACATAAAATATTTTTGTTTAAAAATTCAAAATTTATATGTTTAGATAATATTCTCCCATTTCTGTTGGCTTAACTCCTTCCCATTGACATTTCCCTGACTTTCAGGATATTCTTTTATTGATAGCAATTCCTAAATTCTATTTCCTTATTGAATAGTAGGAAAATGTTTGTAATTTAATATTTTTGTGTATGCTACAGCTGCTACAGCTTGCTCATGGGATCAAAGATGTTTGCTTCTGTTTCATTCATACATCTGCACGACTTTGCCATGCTCTTTTTGAGCCAGTTTTGGATAATGAGTTGAGACATAATTACGCAGCAACCCCCTTGGGTCATCCCAGACCCATTATTGGGCTATTTTGGCGTACCCAAATCACACAATTGTTAATTATGTAAAATCAATAGGGCAGCCGCAGCGGCTGGCAAAGGCAAACAAAACAAAAAACAAAAAACCGAAAAAAAAGAAAACAAAAAATGGCTAAGTTAAGATATTTGGGTCGGCAATTAGGGAGCCATTCCATTGATTTTGGCCAACCACTGTGGCGTAAAACCTGCCTGCTCTATGTATGTGTGGGTGTGTGGGTGTGTGTATGTGTGTTTGTGTATCTTAATTTAAGCTAGACTAACGAAACTTTGGCTTTAATCCAGCTATTCAAAGTCTAGGCATGAACGAAATATATTTACTCGAGGTGAAGCAAAAACCAATAAAAATATATTGAACTCGAGCTTGGGTTAGGGTAAGGTAAGTGACGGCAAGGATGCGGATAACCTGAATGAAATGCTTTGCCTGAAATACAAAACGAAACGAACAATGACGAGGTCGAAACAAAAAGATTTAAGGCAAAAGCCTTTAACTTTGCTTAGAGCTGCTCAGTTCAGGTCGAGAGCAAGGAATGCGGTCGTATAATGAGTTTAGAAATCGACTGACTTGGTCTGAAATCAGTTTTATATGCCGACCTGCCAAGCGTGCATAAATGCGTTTTATGAGTCTTTAGGGGGATTACTTATGGCTTCTCACCTGCTCCAAAGAGCACAAAAGCGAAAAAAAAAAAAATAGAATGTTAAAACAAGCGCACAAAAGGATTTTCATGTACGCAACTTCAGTTTAGGCAAGCAAGATAAGCACATATTTACATACGCCTAGACACATACCTAGATCTCGGCAAATATAAATAGGAATCTTGTCACTTTCTCTTTTTTTTTTTTTTTGCCTTTATTGCTTATCATTTCAAAAAAGGTTGCTGCGCAATAAAAAACATAATGCGGCAATGGAGGGAGAAACAGGCGTAGGATTTGTATGTTGACAGATTTGGCATCGCGAAAAAGTACACGCTAATATATGTATGTAAATAAGTAAAACATGCATATATACAAAATATGTATAATTTATGTATTCATATATATTGATGTTTTTGGAAAAATTTCTCTTTTAAACGGTTTACGGTCTGAATTTTATATTTAACTTCTCACTTTTCGCTCATAACTGTGATTTTTCCAAGTCAAATAAATAACCATACAAATGCAAAAGACAGTGAAATTGCTAAGCAATTTAAATTATGAAGTTATTTCTGGCTTAAACTTAAAGCAAAAGCCATGCCATGAGACTTGGAATGCGTTCGAATACCCAAGCCTCGCTACCTGTGCTTTAAGTTTAAGGCCTCATTTTAAATTGATCGGTCAGGCGTGCAGACTTAGTGCTCTTCACCAAAAGGTGTGCGAAAACTTAGAACTAAGGACATTAGAGAAAATTATCAAATGCTGTAAAGTTATATATATTCATGCGTTTCACAGTGGATGCTTTACTCATATTTATCATCAAGTATACATTGTGAGTGTGCATAGGGGAAAAAGACTTCAAAGTTAATTTATGGTTGCTACGTTTAGGGACTGATTCACAATTTTCTATTAAGTGAAAAAAATATGTTTTTGGTGAATATATAAATAAAATGAAGATAAATAATATAACAATAATTTAATAAATATAATATATATTAAATATGATTATACATGACTATATAAGAAGTAGAAATAAACATAATAATAACATATAAATATTATATTTAATATAGATAAAAAAATTAATAATAATATTGACGATACGATATATAATAAATATTTAATATATATGAATATTAAATAAAAAATATTTTTTTAAATATTACAATTAATATTATATAATAAAATATATATTTTTTTTTTGATTTGATTGACATCTTTTTGTTGATTTGTTTCGTAATAAAAACTAAACTAAAATATGGTATTCTTTTTTTTTCAACGATTTAATTATGGCATCTGTTAATAATTTAATATCAATTTGCCAATCTTGTGGCATTTATATTGTTGCCAACTTAAACAGATGCCGTGTAATAAATAATTATTATAAATAATATCATTCTTGCTTGGTCATTCCATGATTGAAATTTTGTCTACTTTTGCGCTTTGTCTTAGTTCTCATTTAACATGCTGTTTCAGTTCAAATAAGTTTTAGAACCAACAACATATAGCTTTGAGCAATAAACCTTTTTCCAACAGTTATAAACAAAAAAAAAGGAAAGCTTTTTCTTAGTTTGCGCCTTCAAGATTCAGCTGCGAAAAGGGCACAAGAAAATAAATGTCTCTGTCTTTGAAACGGAAACCAAGATTTAAAAACTTGGTGAAACTTTTGCTTATTTCAGTTTTACTTGCGGCAAAGGCAAAAACCAACGTTTTTATGATGTCCGGTTATAAGAGCCACACGCCGGATGTTACTGTGCGGACATCAGAAGGCCCTCTCCCCAGTGCTCCAATGCAGCCAGAGTCTGAGTTGAGCTGAGGCAACTGTAGATGAACTGACTCTATAAAAGATTTTAAATGACAGAAATCTGCTCACGCAGCAAATCAAATGTACACTGATTTAGCCAAAGAAATGTCAGTTAATGTGTCAAGGTGACACTTGGCCTGGGTACTGGTGGCTATGCCCACTACCCACGCCCTTTTCCTCCTTCTTTGTATTCCATTAACCGTTCTTCCTGCCCGGAACCAGGCTAAGACTTTCCTCAACTCACTTTCTTAGGCAATCACATTAAGCGAATGCTACTCTCAGTTGCTGTTGCTGTTGTTTGTGTTGCTGCTGCTGCTGCTGCCTGTCTGCTGGTGTTACTCTGTCATTTTCATAAAATATTTAAATACAAAAAATGAGCGGTAACAAGAAAAAACTCAAGCTACGCGCTTTTAACTAACCATTTATCGACTGCACGATACACTCGATGTGAAAATGAATTTGAGATTATTCTAAAAGATTTAAATTAAAAATTATATTAAAGTAATAGAAAATACTAGGCAATTTAATAATATTATAAATCTTTACTATAATAATATTATAATGCAAGCGAAGAAAGAAGTTAATAAAAAATAAATAAAGCAATATATGAGAGATTCCGGAAATAAATAAATAAATGTTCTAGTCTTAATTTTTAAATTGTATTATTATATTATGTATAGAAACATACTTGGGTCTCTGTTTTAATGAGCTCCTTAGCGAAAAAAATAGATTTGAAATTTGAGAACAAATTAAATTTATATATCCATGATATGTAAATAAAATGCATATTAAAATATCAATTCACTCTACTTTTCTCTGTTTATAGACCTGACGCTCTTTCTCTCTCTCTCTGTCTCTCTAGCTATATCTTATTCTGATTTCTCTCTGTCTTTTTTTCCACACTGTGCTTCTCCACCATTCTACGTAACTATCTCTCTCTGACTCTCTCCTCTGCTTACCATCCTATTTCTCTCTCCGGCACTCTGCGTGTTTATTTCTGTGTCTTACTCCCTGCCTCTCACTCTTACAATGTATCCATTCCATTCTTAATTTCTCTCTCTTTCTCTTCTACCCCCTCTCACCCCTTGTCGTTCTCTGTTCCTGTATCTCTTTCCTTCTCTCCCTTTTGCTTCCACCCTGTATCTCTCTATCAGCCTGTTTTCTCACTCCCTACACTTCGTATCCATATCTTTCTTTGTCTTTCTCTCCCTTTAACTCTCTCTCTATCTATGCCTGTTCTGCGCTTTTTCTTCCTTTTCTCTTCTCAATTCTTTTTGCATAAGTGTTGAAAGTAAAGCGAATATGCTCATTTTCCTTGGGGAACTAAGTATAAACAGCAGCAAAGTGCTGCTGCTCCTTAGATATATATATATATATATATATATATATATATATATATATATATATATATATATATATATATGTATGTATTCACGTATATAAATATGTATGTATATATATGTAGGGCGCGTGTAATGAAACAACTTAAACTCTGCTGCTGCCATTGGTATTGTTGGTTTTGTCACTGTTGTTCCCGTTGTAGTTGCTGGACACGTTGCTTCCACGCCATTTTGTCACCTAAATTCACCTCCCTAGAGATGTTTTCTGCTAATGTGTGTTTTTTTGTGCCAGTTTTTGTTGTTACTCCAGTTTCTTGGGCATTTGAATATATTAAAGTTGAGAAGTTTTGCTTGCTTGAAGTGCATAAAATATATAAATCATTCGAAACTCCGAGTAAAACTCTGTCATATTTATAGATATATATACATATTACTTTTCAATAAATTTCTATTTAAATCCATTCAAATACTGAGCTCCACGGGTCTCCATGACAGAATAAAATTACTTTCATAAAAACTTTGCCGGTGCAATTTTCTCGAACAGCAAATATGCAAACGCTGCGCAAAGTTTTTCATAAATACATTTACTCGACTTTATGCAATGCTGCTTGACAATGAAAAGCAGGTGTTAATTGGCACAGCTACTAATTAATGAGATTGTGTAACACAATTGCAATTTAAAGCGAATGCAAATAGTAATTGGCAGGGAACGTAACCATACAGCTTATGAAAATATAAATATATATATATAATATGTATGTTTCGAATATAGTATATATCACAATTGGCCTATCCAAGGTATTGCCACACATACATATATGTACATGTAGAAAGAGAAATGAAAAAATTGATATGTTTACACTCTTGGGCGGGGATAGAGAAAAGAAAGGATAGGAAACGGAAATCGCTTACGGGAACTTTGTGATGGAAACTGTCAGGCAAGACTTTTGCGGCAGAAGCGCATTGATGGACGACTAAAAGGCTGGCTAAGCCATTGCCCAGCTTGACAGAATTGTTTCAATCAATCATAAAAGGAATTGTGAAAATGCGAATGGACGAGCTGCGATGTGGGTAGCGTAAATCGAACTGTGAATACACTTCGAGAGATTTATGAAATGTAATATATATAGTTGCTAAATATATATAAATCGCATATATATACATGTATAAAAATAATAGTAATAACACATATAAATATTTATAATCTATATAATAATATTTAGGATAATTCATTTCGTCTGTCTTCTACAAAAACAGGAAATTCAAATTACTCGAAGCATGCTTTTCAGTAGGCGCTGACTGCAAGTAGAATATAAGTATAACTATATTTAAACATACATCTATCAAATGGAAAATTTGATTGCAATTTTCTTAATATGTTATAGATAATTTAGACTGCTTTTGCTGAAAGTCGTATAACTCATATTGTGTTTGTCATACAGATGCTTGACAATCAAAATTATATTCTCTTTCTCACATACATTTAAATATGATAAATAATTTAAATAATTAACAAAATATTTAAATAATTGCATCTCCAGCATATATTGACAGACATAGGCTCTCAGAAATTTTACATCAGCCCAGGGCAAAGCTAGCCCTAGTCATGATTTTATTTTCTTTCTATTTGCCACAACTTTATTTGAAGCACGCATGTAATGGAGGAGTCTTGGGGAGGGGGCGGTGTACAAGAATAAACAAGCGTAGTTATTGCTATCGTTTGACGGATACAGAGCCAATGCATAAATTGTGAACTAATGAAACATTCGTGTGCTAAGGTGTGAGATTCTTGAACGTGTACTAGCGATTCCAGTGCTCCAGCAGCCGGACAGCCGTCTGTATGTCGCCAGCGGACATCAGCAGGGCGCAAATGTTGCGCTGTCGATCCGTGTGGCCCAATGTGGTCAGCTGCAGCAGCTGCGAGTGGTAGCGCTGCTCCCAGCGGCTATCGTTGCTGGACATGAAGTCAAAGATGTTCAGCGACGAGGCGCTGGACGACACAGCAGCAGCCCCTCCGCTGCCACCACTAGTAGTGGGCGTGGCTGCAGTGTCAGCCGTTTGCTTGCCGGTCACATAACGCTTACGCACACGAATATCCAGCTGTCGATGCGCGCTGTCCGCCAGCTCGTTCAGCTGTCGTGCATGCTCGAGCGTCTTGTTAAAGTCTCCCAGCTTGAGGGACTGCATCATGTGATCGCATTTCTGCGTTAGATCCGCCACCATGCGCTCAGCATTGAGCGCGATTCCCTGCAGCGTTTCGGGCTTAGTCTCGATTCGCCAAGGATTGGGCAGCGGCATTTTATTTTCGCGTCCTCGCTGCGGATTGTCTGTGCAGCTGCATGTCTCCGCTTCCAGATAGTTGGAGGCCACGTTGTCCTCGTGCGCCTGGCGCATAAAACAATTGACCTTGCCGAGCATATTATAGCCGCCCGGCACCCATTCCATGCGCATGATGTGCATGTCGCGCTTGCGGCCCAGCTCCTGCACCTTGGCCGGATTAAAGATGGTGGAGAAGAGCTCACGCAAATTGCGATCACTGTTCAGAAAGTGGCGAAACGAGACATTCTCATCAATCATGGTCCTGAGGCGCTCATCCGACTGCAGCATTTCGCGCAGTGTGGACGGATCCTCCAGCAGCGGCTTGAAGATATCGCTGCTCTTCAAAATCCAATTTCTAGAGCTCGTCGACGACATGGACAGATTGGCAGATGAACTTTTGCCCTTGCTAGCGACATTGCTGACATCCGGCTCATCCGGCGCCTCTTTAGCTAGCTGGCGAAAGACCACATGTACCGTAACACCCGAGATAATGCCATGGCTATCAATGGTGCCCACATCGCGCAGCACCTGGCCGCCAAACACGAGCACCACAAAGTCAATGGACCGCTCGAAGCGCACTGCGACCAGGACACGTAAATTGCTAATCAGCTCGTTCTGGCGCACCGAAATTAGTGCCGAGCCGCTGCCCGTTTTGGCGGTTATATCGATGGTCTTACAGCACATGGCGCGGGTCCCACAACAGCACAAAAAAAAAAAAAAAGCAATTCGCGTCTATTTCAATTTCTCGTGTTTGTTGATTGTATGAGTAAAAATGTTTTACTGTCGTAATTGCATGACAGCTGGGACCCAGTTGTCGAATGCCGAAACGTTTGCTGCGGCAACTTTTATTTTTTTGGGCTTTTCCAGTTACTCGCAGCCAAGGACAGCTCTGTAAACTAACATTTCATTTTGCCAAATCTACAGATGAGCACACCACGTGTTGTCCCACAAACACACTCAAGCACCCAGTTGCCAGTTGCCAGTTGCCAGTTGCCAGGCAACGTGCCAGCCAACTGATATAGGTTTAGCTATCTGGCTGGATTACAACTAAATTTTATTAGATTTTTGCTCACGTTTCTATTATTAAATCTTGATTTTATGCATTTTTCTTAAGTCAGTAGACATTAAGCTTTTTGGGGTTATCGATTCGATAGGGAATATGTGAGCTAATCTAGAGCGCATATTAATTTTTACTATAATTAATTTAAATCAAAAGATTTTTACTTTTCTGTATTTTGAAATTGATAAATTTCATATTAACTAACGGGGAATTATATTACTAGTCCTTCGCTCCAACATATATTGATTGGCATTAAGCTTAGCTGCGTCGAGTCAAGACTAAAAAACAAAAATGAATTCAAATAAGAAAACTCTAATCAAGGTATAAAAAAATATAATATATAAAAATACTATGTAAAAATATAACATATAAAAATTTAGAATATAACCAAAATATAAATTGTTTTGTAGCTCATTTTAATAATGGAAAAAATATTTATTTAAAATTGAACGGGAAAAGTTAAAAATTATCTGAAACAAAAGCGATATGTGCGTGACATTGACGGATCCTTAGCTCCTTCTGCGTGTTAAATATAATTCACAAACCCATTCTACCCTGTTTTTCCATTTTCAATGAGATCAGCTAAGCTTAACTAGATTTATTTAATATAATCTCAATCTTACATTAATGGGATTAACAAAGTTTATTAAAAACACAAATTCAATTTCTAGTCAAGCCCATTTGCATAACATATTTTATAACAAATTTATTTATAACGCGACGCTCATATTAATACTCTTCTAGGTGCACCGCAATGACTTGCCATTGTATACTAAATACATACTCTAAAACAACAACAACAACAACAACAAGGCACTGGCTGAGCTCGGCTAGTCAGGCGAACCTAGTCTAGGGCAGGACATGACAGCGAATCAATTGAATTCAATCAAATTGCCACAAACAACTGTCTACAGGAAGTGCGAGCAGCAGCTGAATGTGATGGTGGCAACTTCGTCGTAAACACGCTAACACGACCAACAACAACAACAACAACAACAACAGCAACAACAAAAGCAACTAGGGAAACCAAAAACAGTAAACACCGCCAGAAAGGCAAAACATTAATGTAGCTACAAAATGGGCGCCAGTTCGTCGACCAGATCCGACCCAAATCTGCACCAGGATGATGACGGTGAGTGAACAGACTACCAAACCGCAAAACAATTGCCACAAATTTATATAGCTCTGGACTTATCTAGTAACAGAAGGGAACACACCTTTTTGTATAAAAACAATTCAGCTTTTGTTGATAGTCAGCGCTGCTGTAAGAGACACCTCGAAGAGAGATAGCTACATAGACGGACAGTCCTTAGTGAACCAGCTGCTAAAATTCATAAAAAAAAAACAACAATTTTTTGCTGTGTAACCCGCAGCAAGTGATTTGAGGCAGAAAGCCATTTAGATTTCCAGATATTTGATAAGATTGAGCTCAAACTAATATGTCACTCGCACACATTGATATTATTATTCTATCTGACTGAATGAAATCATTGTGGCACAGTGTAATTCATATATATCAAGATGTGTGTTTCCTTATTTTATTCAAAACTTATAATTGGCCGGAGCTTATGAAATGAGCCGAGGCCAAGCTCCACCTGGCACAACTGAGCAGCTATGGAATAGAAATTCAAAAAATAAATAAATAAATAGCATTTGGCACATCGACTCTTGGGAGACGGCCATGGAGCGTCTGGATGAGCTGTGCCTGCAGCTGATATTGACATATCTGCGACTGCCCGATCAGCTGGCCATGCTGCAGTGCGACGAGCGTTGCTTTTCGCTCTTGGGCAGCCTCTGGCGTCGCCAGCTGACGCGCATTGAGCTCAATCTGCTGCAGGTGCCGATCCGCACGGAGCTCTTTGATTTTCTAATGCACAACAGCTGGCGCAAGCTGCAAGTGCTGAGGCTCAACTATTTGGATAAAGAGAAGTTTGAGGTGCTGGTCAGGCACACGTTTCCCCAGCTCCAGATGCTCCAGATTGATGCGCTGCCTCCCTTTTTCCTCTGCCATCAAAAGCAGCAGCAGCTCAAGCGCATAATGATGTCCAAGAAATATGAGCAAAATATCTCCAGCCCAACTGAAACATGGACTGTAAATGCCATAAATAAAATAAGTTTTAACTAAAATAAGATTGTATATACTTTGGCTTATAACTGATTGATTAATTGACTGAATGATTAGTAAATTAATTAGATATAATAGTAAAGTGACTGATTGACTGGCCAACTTATTGAAAGATTGCCTAAATGATTGACTCACTGACTGACTATTCGACTTGCAGACTTTTTGGCTGACTAATACTGATTGATTGATTGACCAACTGCCTGACTGATTGCCCAAATGATTGACTGGTTGATTGATTATGCGATTGGTAAACTGATTTTGACTGACAGAGTGACTTACTGCTGAAGACTGGCCAATTCTTTAGGACTGACTGACGCACATGTCAATTGTATGATTGAGATATTGATTTATTGCCTAAATGTTCTGACTGGCGGGTACTGATAGATTGACTGAATAGCTGTGCAAGATTAATTTGTTGAGTAACAGATAAATTGGTTAATTTATTGCCTGAATAAATCATTGAATCACTCAAAAAAAGAACGAAATTTGGATAGCTGACTGTTTGATTGCTTGATTAAGTGACAGCCTGAGTAACTGATTAACTGATTAGTGAGCAATGCATAGTCTGCAAGAATATTTTAAATTATTATTCCATAAGCTGATGGAAAGACCTTTTTTTTTTTTTAATTTTTTCTTTGACTATGGTGGACCACAGAAGAATGAGAGAATGTATCAAAAAGATTAAAAAGAATATTGAGAAATGAAAAAAATTTATTTTGAGGTTGTTAATGCCAGCTTAAATATGTAATCGACTTTAAGTAGATTAATAACGTAATAAAAATGATTTTCTTTTCAGTTAACTTTGATCATTTTCAAATACTGCGCGCCATTGGCAAAGGCAGCTTTGGCAAGGTAAGTCGTCGCGTTGAAAGCGATTAGATGAATGTTCTACATCTGTGAATGTTGTGCAGGTGTGCATTGTACAGAAGCGGGATAGCGGTGTCCTTTATGCCATGAAATATGTTAGCCGTTCAGTGTGTGAATCGCGCGGAGCTTTGGGCGGCGTGATTAAGGAGGTGGAGCTTTTATCCTCGTTGGAACATCCATTTCTAGTGAATTTATGGTTCTCTTTTCAAGGTAAGTGTACACACGCACAGAAACAGATACACACATATATATATACAGATATATAGTTACATATGCAAATGGTGAGGTTTACCTGTGGGGCGAGCACTGCCACCGCTGATTGCCAATCAAAATGCAAATTAACTACTCGTATGTGCATTTCTTTTGATGTCAGAGCACTCACTTGTTCCACATATCTATCTTCTTGAACTTTTGACTCTTTACACACATATATACATTTGTATATGCATGTGTGCTTGTGCTGCTGCGGCTTAACCAACACAGACGAGGAGGATTTATTCATGGTCTGCGACCTGTTGACGGGCGGTGATTTAAGATACCATTTACAGAACCGAGTAGGTTGTTGCTATTGCTGCCGCTGCTACTGCTGCTGCTGCTGCTAAAAGAAAACTTTACGATTCTCAACCACCATATGTATTTCGCATTATTCTCTAACACCTCGACAGGTGGAGTTCTCTGAGCAGAGTGTGGCCTTATTAGTGTGCGAGCTGGGCAGTGCCCTGGAGTACCTGCAAACACATCGTGTGATCCACAGGGACATAAAGCCCGATAATATTCTACTGGATGATGCAGGTAAGTTTAACAAATAAGCAACACAAACATACACACACACACACAGAAACACCCACACACACACACGCACATTAACTGACATAGTCAACACGAAGTTGGCAAGCAGTTTTTTTTGGCCAAGTTCAACAAAAGCCAAAAAGCATCCATAATTCATTACAATATGTCCTGCTCGGTCCGTGCTCAAAAATTTATTGATTTCATGTGCAAGCCAAAGTTTTGTGCCCAAGTGAATACTTGGGAGCAGCCTCAAATTATTCATATGCCATACTTTATGTGCGTGTGTATGTATGCCTCTCCTGCCAGGCTAAGCATTTCTTGCCACTTTCCCACAGCCAGCTGCCAGCTGCCACCTACCATCTGACACTAGCCCCTTGGCTACTTAACGTGTCTTATTTATTTATCTCGAACGTATTTCCATTTAAATTTATGACTAGACAAATTAATGTCTTCTTTTTGTTTTGATAAGAAATACATAATATTATATTATATATAAATATAGAGTCTGACTAAATAGAAGCAATATCTAAGGCAAGACAAATGAAACCAAAACTATTTGAAATATGCTATTGTTGTTGATCTTATATTAAAGATGGATATATACGATATTGCTGTCATCATACATTAAGCAAATAAGCTAGATTTTATATTTCATGCATTAAATATTTTAATTATTCAAGTCAAATAATATATATAAATAATAAGCAATATAAATAATAATTAAAAGCTTAAATTATTATTTTTTTTTCATATTCATTATTTGTTTCATTATTTATTATTATTTTTATCATAATTTAAAATTTATCATTTCTACTAATGTTTTTCTCTCTCATTAATTAATTATTTATTAATAATTTTATTATCATTAAGTTTAATGCATAAGTCATACTAAATTTCTACCGGTTTCTCAATAGTTAATTTTGCTATAAATTAATGTATTTTTTAAATGCCCAACTTAAATATTAAATAGTTATTTAAATTACAAACCAAGTTTAATTGATTTTTTAATTGGCTAAATTGAAGAATTATAAACGCATTTTAGCATGGATGGATATATAGATATAAATATATTTTTTAAATTATTGTGAAACGAATTTTTTTAGTACAACAGGGAACCTCATTCGCTACGTTACGAATTTATTCAATTTAATTCAAAAAAAAAAATAATAATAATATGAATCCCAATTTTTTTGTTGTTGTTAAAAAAGGGCGAGGCGCTGAAAATATTCAATTCAATTAGCACATAAATTCACACCCAAACACACACACACACACACACATACAATCAATGTCGATGGTATATGGGTAATTGGAAACCAATTACGTGCACTTAATTGCAGGACACGCTCATTTGACTGATTTTAATATTGCAACGCGGTTGCAGAAGGACTCGCTCGCCTGCAGTATGTCGGGCACGAAGCCATATATGGCGCCAGAGGTCTTCATGTGCGCCCTAGAAGAAGTTGGTAAGTGGTAAAAATAACACACTGCGGCACGAGGCTGCTCGAGTGGGGTCTGATGGCCAATCCACATCATTTCGACACGACAAATCAAATTTTTGCTGGTCTTCCAACAGCGAACAAATAAACTCAAAATATTCAAGCGGGCTGTAATGAGCTGCAAAATACTCGCTTAAAGTTTATATATTTTATAAGGCTAAGATTATGGGCTTAAACACTTAGCTAATCGATATAACCAACTGATTTATGCTGGCTAAGAGCTCATATAAATTTGATATTTGATTTTATATCTTGGATATATGCAATATGCATATTTAAATAAGCTCAAGAAAGTATTTATTATAAAAAAATTAGAAAATTTAAAAGTAATACCACTACTCATTGGGTATATCTACTCGTCATTCACAGACATGAGTATGGCAGAGCAGCATAGTCAATATATACCCGATTCAAGCTCTTGAATTAAAGTGAAATAAAACAAACTTAATTAAATGTTTCCGGTTATTTGCTTAATCCAATTTGCAGCCGGATACAGCTATCCAGTGGATTGGTGGTCCTTGGGCGTTGTGGCCTATGAGATGCGGTCGAACACACGACCATTCGTGCTGCACTCGCACACGCCGCTGGTGGAGATTAAGAATGTGCTGAACAGCACCGTTCACTATCCGCATTACTGGAGTCACGAATTTATTGATCTACTGCAGAAGGTGGGCGAGCATCCAGTGCATCCGTTATAAATTTCAAATTTTCATTTGATTCATACGTTTTCAGCTGCTCTGCGTGCATCCGGGCGCGCGGATAAGCACACAACAGGAGCTGCATCAGACACCGCTGTTGCGGCCATGGGACTTCCAACAGGTGCTGCAGAAGAGCATAAAGCCCGCTTTCAAACCACCCGAAGATCATCTCAATTGCGATCCATGCTTGGAGCTGGAGGAGATGATTGTGGAGACGCGACCGTTGCACAAAAAGAAAAAGCGACTGGCCAAACAGCGTTCGGCGCAACGCGACAGCGATCCCGAAACGACGCTCATCAAGGAGTTCATTGTCTACAATCGTTTCAAGGAGCTCAAGCGCAAGGCCATGGAGCAAAAGGAAAGCGACTGGCAACGCGAACTGGAGCTGGCCATGGCCAATTCAATTGTCAACAGCCTGGCGCCCATACAGGAGAAGCCCACAACATCCCGATCGACGCCAACGCCCACAGCTCTCAATGCCTGTGGGCGATGCCCGAACTCGCCACCAGATAGCCAGTCCAAAGAAAGTGATATAATTGAATTTATAGATCGCACTCCATCGCCACAGGCGGCACAGGCGACGACGACCACGTCGCGCAGATTCTGCTGCAAGACGAACACAATACGGGAATAGACAATGTAGATTTAATCCAAAGCACCAACTAGTCCACAGGTTTCACATCCACGCATAGCTACAACACGCCTGCAGTCGATCCACTTAAAAAATTAGCATCAAGTTGGTCCGAAAAGCTTTCGATATCAAACTGAATATTAAAGACGATTAAAAAATAAATTCAATTTCAATTAATAGACCAATAAGACCAGCCACATCGTACACACATGTCTGAGCTACCGAAACCTTCTACAAGGATCAAATTGAATATTTTTCGAGCAAGCATATAAACCATATATATATATATAAAGTAACAATTTGTAATCGTAATCACATGAAACACAAACAGAAAACGATGCCGATTTGCACCTTTGTATATACATATACTATTTTATAAATGTTGCAATTGCCTCTGTTTTCAACTGTATATATATATATAATAATATTACCTAATGTATTTCGATATACATTTACACCTATTTTTTAGATGTTAGCCGAAAATCAAAATAAATGGTAATGTCCCCTAAGCAAAACGTTGTATTTCTACAAACACGGATTGAAACATTTTTGTTAAATTACAATAATTCAAAAGCTGTGCCAATTCAATTTTTTTGTTTTTTATTTTTATTTCAAGTTATATTTCATTCATGTTTCACATAAGTTTTTTGTTTTAATGCATTTTCATTGTATAAAAAAGAGTAAATAATTACGGTTTGTATGTATAAATTTTTGCATTCTGTTTCCTTTTGTTTTTTACAAATTTGTTGATCTTCATTGTTTGTTAAAACATATATAATAATTGTATGGGCATGGGTTTTGGTTGTGTTCGAGTGTATAAATGTATGTTGTAGGGCAAACACTAACCAAAAAAAAATTACAATAATTATATGTTATTGTTCGCTTCTATTTTCTTGTTTCTTTCAGCAAAAATGCAACATGTTAATAATTTGTTAATTCAAATTGTTTCAATCCACAGTTTTTTTTTTTTTTTTGTCGTTTAAATCTTTTATATTTTTTTTTATTTTTGTGTTTTTTTTTTCTGTAGAATTTACGAATATCAACATTTTGTACACAGATGCCTCAGCCATAGAGCTATGCATTCTTCCTGGCGATAGCAGATCAACTGTTCTCGAGGTCGTAAGCAATCAGCTATTGGTTGGGAATCAAGTGTTAAAGTTTAGAGAAAAAAATGTTAGAAAATCGTAAAATATTTAATATATATTTATAAATATATATATAATTTTTTTTTGTTCTTGTCGTTTGAGAAAGGACAAGTTAGTGAAGTAGGATTAATACCTAGCTTGAAATGATGATCCACTTGCAAAATGTAGACCGAGTATTTCATAAATATTATTTATGTTTTTGTTATTACTGTGTAACGAATTGTTGTCGTATTGTTTTTCTTTTAAGCAAAAACAAATGCAATTGTTTAGAAAAAGCGTCAGAGTTTTCTGTTAGGAAAACGAATTATTGCTGTCGCATATTTTTTGTTGTATGTTAGAAAGAGAGAATGAGAAGAAACTACAAGCTGGAAATTGAAAATTGTTGTGTGAAAGTGTATGGTTATGAGTTGTTCTTTCCTTTCCTTTCCTTTTTTTTTTTTTTTGTTGCTTTTTTAAAGTTTGTATGTGTGTTTATGTATGTGTGTGTATGTGTTTTTGTGTACTGTGCCGATTCTGGAGCTCAATTCAGTTTGTGTTTGCTTTGCTTGTGTTACTTTTGTGTTGTGTCTAAACAAAATGTTACTCTTTTTCGTTGAACTCCACATGTGGCGCTGGCGGCGGACATCCGCCGTGGCCTTTTTGTGGCAGCGCTACCAAATTGGTCATACTATACTGTGGTTGTGTCCACAGACTCGATGCGTGAAGCGCCACCCTCGCCGATTTTAGCAGCACTTCCGTCTTCGCCATTCACATTGGCATTGCCACCTTCACCAGCGCTAGTGTGGTCACCAGCATTTTTTTTGCCGCCCACTTCAACTAGCTCCACATTGACAATAATGGTTTTCGATTGCACTGGTGCATTCTCAATCTCGGCTGGTGGCTCTGCGGCTGCCGTAGCCGGTGCTGACTCGCCACCTTCGGTTGTGACGGTCAGCGAGAGATCGTTTAGCGACTTAAGAACTTTGTCAATATCATCTTGGGTGCTAGGAGCGCCATTGCGATTGCCAAAGTACAATAAACACTTTCCCAAGTGACCTGCAAAACAAATAATTTATTATTTAAAATATTGCTTGTATTGAGAATTGGTTGTTTGTTATCCACATACCCTTCCATTTAATCGACAATGGATTACATTCGCGTTTTCGCAGTTCTGTCTTCAGATCCTTAACGCGAATGTCGCGTGACAAGTTTGTCAATTTAACACAGAAGTCACGATGTGGACGATTCTTCTTCTTTGGGCGACGTTCACCCGCACCACCTTGATCAAATTTACGATCTTCATTCTTAACACCAACCTCAACTCCAGACTGATCGCCCTCAGACTACAATGAATGGTAAAATTAGCAATAGCCTAGAGAAAACGGTGTCATTTTTTTATGTACCTTATTTGTACGTCTGCGGCGGTTGATAAAACGACCTTTGCGGCGTGGCGTGCGCTTCTGCGCATTATCCTGTATTAAAAATATTGGTTTACAAATAATTCATTTATAGCTTATTATGCAAACATACGCCTTGTTGTTCGTTGTCAGTCTGCGAGGTGGTGCGCCCTGGGTTTCCTCGTTGGAAGCGACGACGCAACGGTCCGCGATGGCGTCTATTATTCTGGTGCTGCTCAATATCGGTATCTTCTTCCTTCAATGTTATCTTCTTACCCGATTTCTCCAGCTGCTCCTTGAGTTGCTGCAGCACAGGCAAAATCTTTAAACGACGTTCGGACAAAAGTTCCCAGAAAACACCATTTGGTCGCGGCAAGCGCTTGGACACACGTATCACCTCGGAGGGTGTTACAATAATGTCCACTGGTGTATCGTATTTTTGGAACAAGTTAACGGGCAGTGTGTCCACAACCTGCACGTCATGTACAATTGTAACAATGGTCGTTTCTGGTGTAATCACACCCAGCTGAATGAGCAAACCAATGTCCAAGTCGGCAAAACCGTTGCCACGTCCAATACGATAGCCATCCCGTGATACCACCACTGAACCAATGACAACCAAATCAAGCTTTAGATTGCTGTCCAGACCAATTTCCGTACGGAATTTATGTATATCCTGGACACGCAATGCTTCTTTTTTCTGATCATCGGTGGCATCGGCCGGAACATCGACTTTAAGGCAAAGCGCGGGCGATTCCCGAGTGCTCGGCAAATATACATTTTTATTTGCCACCATGGATAATTCCTTAAAATCGTGCAAGGCGCGATCAATGTTCACTTTGATGTGCTCTATAAAACGTATGAATTATAAATAATTCATTCTTTAGCTGTAAAAAACAAGCACAACTTACGTGCTTTCTTAAACTCCTCCTCCTGAATGAGCAAAGCAGCGGCTTTATCGGCACCAACGAACGCAGGAATACGGTTGAATATACCATTGAAGCCGATACCAACTTTGCCCTCCTGGATTTTCTTCCAAGTTTGAACGCGCAGCGAGCGCTTTGTTGGCTCTGCGGGCTGAGCTGTTAACGACAAGCCAAGGCAGTTATTATTAATAGGTATCTACATGATCGACATAACCAATAGCAGCTAACTTAAAAATATTTTAAATTTACTAAGCAGTAGATAGAGAAACTAACTTAGCATTTACTTGGGTTGCTTTTTTAATAAATTCTAAATATCTATAGATATATGTATATAGATATACAATGAATTGACTTTGCGTGCTGCTATCGTTCATGGATGGCGCTCGGGGGGGACTAAAAATAAACAATCAAACGCGACTGCTGCGCTAGATTAGAGATAAAGCTGAGAGAGCGCGCCTGTTACATGAAGAAAGTGAGTGCAGTAAGATCTCGCATTACCGGCAACAACGAAGTCATTTTGATTTGTCAGCAGTTGTTTTCTTATCGCTGACCCATGATTAAAGCGTACATGTTATCACATCAGGTTCATGTCGTACAATATATAACTGATAAACCGGTTTTCACGCCCAGCAAAGATATTTAACGCACTTACTAATAGAGAGTAATAACTAAAGGCTATTGCCTGTACACCTATTGCCGCGCAAAGTATTTACATGTACAGGTTTAGAAATGCAAGAAAATAAATTCATTTCAGATTCATGCATACATACATACATATATTTAAATTAAGACAATAATTAAAATTGCAATGAGCAAATCTAAATTTAAGTGCGTTGTGTGTGTGTGTGTGTGTGTGCAAAACATTAAATATATCGATATTGACGTATGACCAATAAGTTGGCAACTCTGTGGCAGCTCATACATTTCAACACACACACGCACTCGCTCAGTTCCAAACATACACACATACACTCGCACAGCATTTCTCAGCGATGAGCGCATCAAGACGCGCGAATTTTTCAATTAATATGTGTGTAGATGAATATGCAGAGTGTAGTTCTGTTGTTGCTTGCAGGAACAGCAAAGTGCCTGCATACATACATACACACTCTGGTAGTGTGGCTAACTATGACATTAGCGCAAGAACAAATGAAAAAAAAAAAATAAAAAAATGAACAACATAGTCATATGGGCCAAGAGCAGCGAAAATGGTAGCCAATATGATTCATGGCGTATTTTTTGGGAGATTAAAATAGTAATTGCAGCACTTGTAGCATTTTGAGCATAAATTTGCGCGCTCCGATGACGTAATGAGTAGGAGAAAACACAAAAACTATATTGTTGAGCAACAAAATAGGAGCTCATACAAATATATCTACAAAATTTTATATGTATAGGTATATGTGCACTTCCATACATACACATTTGTTAATTGTTGTTCTTTTTGCTGTACTTCTTTTTAGTTTCATTGCTCTTTTCGATTTCCACTTTACGGTTTTCTAATATAGAAGTGTCAGACAGTGACAGCTCATATTTACCGCTAGAATAGGTAAAAAAAATATCAAAGAAATATGGCGGCAATTTGACAACTTTTGTCATTTGCCATAAGAAAAATGGCCGTGCAAAAAAAATAAATTAGACTGCTCCTTTGCCCTTGTACCACTTTTAATGTTTATAGGGGCAGAGCGCAAAGCGCGATATTGCAAAAAATCGTAGGCCCGGCAAATAAATACTTAAATACATACACATTTATATATCTAGATGTACATGCGAATGACTATCTCGCAAACAGAAAATTCTCTCCCTCACCCCGAAAACTTACTTGTCGATGATACCTCCGCGGCGGCGGCGGCGGCAGCGGCAACGGGAGCTTCGTTGCTTTGATTTTCCATCGTTTTTCGTTTATAAGTTGTGTACTTAAACTGTTTTTTTTTTTTTACTTTTTCTTTTTTTAACAATTTATTTTTCTTTCACAAGTTTACACAAGTTACAGAGCAACGTCTACCTTCTCCGGCTGCTTCCAACAAACCACGTTTCTCACCCGATAAAATTTTATTATATCGATATTAGAATCTATCGACGATGACTTTTCTTCACTATGCGCGAACGAATGTAATGTTTTTCAGTATATTTTATTAGTTATTTTTTTATGCTGTGAAACAAAAATACGAAATAAAAAAATTAATAAAAAAAATAAAATTTTTAACCGGAACAATCAGTCACAAACACGTATTGCAATGTTATGAAAAACTAATGCACTTCCAATTCATTTCATGTTGACAAAAGAGTCAAGGATAAAATGACTGATGTGCCTTAGGGTTAATTTTACTCGACTTGTGTTTGTTAAATAAATGTTTAATCACACTACCGATGTAATAAGAAATTTCTGTTAAATTCGACTATATGTGTTCCCCTTAACGGCTTGCCAATATCTAGGTATGTAGATTAAAAATGCTGGATGGCTGTGAATGTCGACGAAAATACTAAGATACAGATAGATTAACTTTTAAATATACCCGCTTTGTTTTTTTATTCTTTTGGTATTTTCGTAATTTAGTACAACAAAACACAACAAAATGAACCCGCGAGAAATGAACAGCGTACCGCGTACATTATGTCACAGCTGTTTTTTACACAACGTGGAGCGGTTGGTTGCTCAAGTTTATTTTTTAAATTTCTTCAATTAAAAACCAGCCGGTGCTTGCTTGATGCATAACTCGAGAAACTATGCCATTTCCACCGGCAGGCGACTGCTCTGCGCAGCACGGTCAAGTCTCTCCAACGGATCTGCCTTCGATGAACGTTCATTTAACCGAGCTGCAGTTCAGCTCTCGCGTAATAGAAAACATGAAACGAATGTCTCGGCACTGTTTAAGCCGGTCCAAGTGCAGGCCAATATGGATGAAGAAGATGTGGGCTCCGAGCTGGTTGGCAAGTTGGAGAAGTCAGAATTGCTAAAAATTCTTAACAAATTTGCGCAGCGACGTGAAATCAAAACACTTTGCAGCGAAAATGGACTAGATTGTAAGTTGTTAGATGCCAATTATGTGTTTCCCTTATGTTTAATGTCCAGGGCTTCAGCTTATCTACAGCAGCAGGCATTTGGCTCATTCCGCCGCTACTGCATCGAGGCTGAAAATCTGCCTGTTGACGTGCATATCACATTCAGCGATATAATGCAAGGGGCCGGCCATATTGACGATATCTTTCCATATTTCTTGCGCCATGCCAAAACCATGTTTCCCCATCTGGACTGCATGGATGACTTGAAAAAGATATCGGACTTGCGACAACCGGCAAATTGGTATACAAATGCCCGGGCCATAACACGCAAGATAGTTTTCCATGCCGGACCAACGAACTCGGGAAAAACTTATCATGCGATGGAAAGATATTTGAGTGCCAAGTCAGGTGTCTATTGTGGGCCACTTAAGCTCCTCGCAACAGAAGTCTATAACAAGGCCAATGAACGGGGGACACCATGTGATCTCGTTACTGGTGAGGAACGCAAGTTTGGCATCAACGAGAATTCCCCAGCAAGCCATGTGGCCTGCACAGTTGAAATGACCTCAGTGAATACGCCTTGTAAGTGCAAGCTATCTATGACTGAGCAGACTGTAACTATTTTATGACTTAAACAGATGAAGTCGCCGTCATTGATGAGATACAACAGATTCGTGATCAGCAGCGTGGATGGGCTTGGACACGCGCCTTTCTGGGTCTGATTGCCGATGAGGTGCACGTCTGTGGTGAAGCGGGCACTCTGGAGTTGCTTGAGAAAATATGTGAGACCACCGGTGAAACGGTCGAAGTGCGTCGTTACGATCGCCTCACCGAGCTAACGGTTGAAGATTCAGCTCTGGGTTCATTGGACAATGTTATGCCTGGAGATTGCATTGTTTGCTTTAGTAAAAATGATATCTATACTGTTTCGCGAGAAATTGAAGCACGGTAAATGCCCAGCAAGTCATAATTTAATGTAATTTAAATTACCCATTTAATATCTTATAGTGGCAAGGAAGTCGCTGTTATTTATGGCGGATTGCCACCAGGCACCAAACTTGCACAAGCTGCTAAGTTCAACGATCCTGCGAACAGCTGCAAAGTCATGGTAGCGACCGATGCTATAGGCATGGGCTTAAATCTGTAAGTCTCTGATTGATGAAAAATTTCAAAAGATTTTGCTAAAATAATTTATTGTAGGAGCATTCGTCGTATTATTTTCTACTCATTGGTTAAGCCAACAATGAACGAACGTGGCGAGCGTGAGATCGATACGATTTCTGTGTCCTCTGCCCTTCAAATAGCCGGACGTGCTGGCCGCTATCGCACCGCATGGGAGCATGGCTATGTGACAGCGTTTAGATCTGAAGATTTGCAAACTCTACAACGATTACTTAGCCAAACGCCCGAGCCATTGAAACAGGCTGGACTCCATCCCACCGCTGACCAAATAGAGCTCTACGCTTACCATTTACCAAACTCATCGCTAAGCAATCTGATGGATATATTTGTGAATCTCTGCACTGTTGATGATTCCCTTTACTTTATGTGCAATATCGAAGACTTCAAGTTCCTTGCAGAGATGATAAATCACGTGCCGCTGCCACTGCGAGCACGCTATGTTTTCTGTTGTGCTCCCATCAATCGCAAGATGCCTTTTGTGTGCTCCATGTTCCTCAAGGTCGCACGGCAGTATAGCCGTAATGAACCGATTACCTTTGATTTCATTAAAAGAAATTGTGGCTGGCCATTCAAACTTCCTAGAACGATATTGGATCTAGTCCATTTGGAGTCTGTGTTCGATGTTATGGACCTGTATTTGTGGTTGAGGTGAGACTGATGAAATTGACTAATTTGATTCATCTGTTTAATGGCTAGTATATTTTTCCAGCTACCGCTTTATGGACTTGTTTCCTGAAGCAGCAAACGTGCGCGAGGCCCAAAAAGAGCTGGATGAGATTATACAACAGGGCGTCTTCCAAATCACTCGATTGTTGAAGAACACCGAGGCTGGCCAGGAAGGTGAAACATCAAATTATCAGATTCGGCGCACGACTCACATAAAGGAACCCCGACTGCCTAGCTCGTCGCGAGGCCGTCTAACAGAAAGACTGCTAGCCCAGGGGCTACTAACGCCTGGAATGCTCAGCGAGCTACGCAAAGAGTGGGATGCACAGTCGAATGCAGCATCCAGTTTGAAAGACACTCAGAATGTTGGCACTGACAGTGACGACGACGATAGCTGTACGGAGAGTACAAAAAAGATGAGGAGAAAGCGTAAAAAGTAGTAGAAATAGTACATGTAAATTGAGTGAGAGGTGACATTGGTCGAATTTAGGTCGACGTGTCTGTTGTTTATGTTATCATTTTATTTTGTAAGTCACAATTATGTAATATTAAAATTATTATTTTAATAATCAACAATGACAATTTAATTGCTTTAAATTGAAAAATAGAAATTTGTAATCTATTCCAGGAAAATCCAATCACTTCTCATTAATTGTTTCTCTATATCCTTGTCTCTTTTCATTTTGTTTTTAATGGAGGGAGTTACTACAAAGAGTCTGAAGTACTTTACAAATAAACCTCAATTTATTTGCACGACTTTCCACTGATGTATCATAATAATAATAAGAATAATTATAATCAATAATAATAGATTCAGTTACATGCACACATAGAAGCTTATATAATAAATTTGTTGTTATAAAAATGACTTGACAATTTTTAAGTGTGTTTGTTTTTCATTATCTGCAAACATTTTGTGTCCAAAATTAAATACATATATATATATATATATATATATATATATATATATATATATATATGTATGTATATATATATATGGATATAGATTAACTTTTTATATCGCAAAGTTTAGTAACAACGAACACATATTCAATTTGAATTTGTGATTATAAAATATTGGACATCAAAAACATACAGATTGTTAAAAAGATACAAATATATATATGTATATATATATGTATGTAATAAAATATTTAAACTAGCTTTTAAGGTTGTTAAGGTTTTTTGGTTTTTTTTTTCATTTGCATATGAGCAATTGTTGTACATAGTTTAATACTTGCTGTGACAATTAAAAAATTCAATTTAGTACAGACATCCTTTAAAGCTTTCCATTTTCTTGCTATAGTTTAAAGATAGTTCCACTTCGCTTCCCACAAAATTCTTAGCTATATAAGTATATAGAATTTGTTCTTTGCTAACGTCATTGACAACATTAAATGTTGTTTTATATATTCCAAGCAACCAGCATATAAATCTGATTAAGTGTTGCTCACTTTCAATTTCTTATCAATATAAACTTTATCTTCTCTCTCTCTCTCTCTCTCTCTCTCTCTCTCTCTCTTTCTCTATGCTTCTCTCTCTTAACTTGCATTCGGTTATACATTAAATTTTTGTTGTGCGTATTTATTTAATTTGTATCCAAAGGTACGGAAATTTATTATTCATATAAAAAACTTGGAACAATGCGAATGAATTTTCTTGTTGCTTTGGTAATGTTTTATGCGTTGGCTACAGTTTCTGTGGCTGTTTCTTTTTATTTGTATTTATTTAGTTAATTTGCTGATCGTTAACCAGAACAGTCTGCAATTTGATACATAGACACAGATAGGCATGTGTTTTGGTAGCTGTAAAAATGTGTGAATATTTTACCATTTCCTTGCCCATATCGCATGACAAATTGTTCTGGTTAAGCTGTTTAACAATGCTAAGTTAGGTATATTATAAAGTTTACTTTGGTTTTGCTTTGTTTTTTTTTTCTTCCTTTTTTTTCTATTTATAATAATGTAATAAAAAAGTGCTAGTCGTGTTCGACTGTCAAAACCTTTGCGGTTAAATATTTGCCTTGGAGTTGCAGAGAAATAGTAATTCCAAAAAATCGACATGCTGATGATAGCATGTCGCGCCCAATGTTTCTTTTCATATCATATTCATTATCACAAACAATTATAAAGTTTAAATTTTTCATTTGTTTTTGTTTTTTTTCTTTTCTTTTTTTGTTATAGTAACAAGTTATGCTTATGCAGTTGCGTACAAAAATTTTAATATTCTAATAAATTGTTTTCTGTGTTTGTATTTTCTCACACCTTGTAATAAAAATGTTTGTGTGTGTGTGCCAAATTTGATTTGTTTACAAATTACAAATACTTTTTTGTTGCCCGCCCGTGGGCTCACATCTGGTCTGGCCAGATCTTCCAAAAGTTACAATATGTAGTCTTTGGGGAAACACAAACTTACCGGATCAGCGATCGATACTCTTGGTTCCCCACGTCACTCCAAAAAAAAGCTCCAATCGAAGAGTTGAAGTCAACTCCTCTAGACAAAATCTAGCTCCAGGCCGGGCTCAATGTCGACTGCAACCGCATTGTCTGCAGGGAATTGCGCCTCGTCGGACTCCTTATGCGTTTTATCCTTGGACCTGTCCTTGAACGCAGCAAAGCTCAGTTTCTTGAGCGCTTTACTACTGCGTCCCGTAGACTGGCCCAACTGCTCGAATCAGGAATCCACCAGCACATGCCAACGCGCCAATATCTCACCTTTTGGCATCTCACAAACATCGGCCCAATGGGCGCACTCCTCCGGTCCGGATGAGTTTAGCCCGAGGCTAAACCAACCGACCATCTCGTTCTTCTTCATATGCCTCTTGGCATACACAGATATCATGAGCGTCACATCGTTCAGCTGGAACAGCGCCACTTGGAACGCAAAGGTCTCCTTGAATAGCGGATTGGGTCCACGTCGTATCGACGTCTTAGCTCTCGATATCTCCTGGCCAATGCTGCTGACCATGCACAGCTTCACATATGTGTCCGGCGCCTTGTTCAGCGTCAGGCTACGAAACTGACTGCCCTTGATGATCTCGACGCTGAGACGGCCCGTCACTCCGTTATAGCTCAGACCCAACAGCAGCTCCGAGACACCTCCATGTTGCATGGAGGATGTGGAGCCAGCACTGTCCGATCGGGCCAGACTCAGCAAATCACTGGTCGAACCCAACAGCGAGTTTGTAACCCGAGGCTCCAGCGGCAGCCACAGATTCGTCTCCAGCTCCAGGTCGACGGTGGCGAAGCTCACATAAGCCTCGCCAATCAGACGCTCCTTGCGCAAGCGTTCACATCCATAGAGACGCACACGCAGGCCCATGTTGTTCACATCCTCGGGATTGACACGATGCAGCAAAAAACTTTCCATATACTGCGGATTCTCGCCGCTGCGTATCTTGGTCTTGTGCTTCTGCTTCTTGTTCGGCAGCATCAGCATGCGCACCTGAACCGACACCAAAATTATGTAATCAAATATCATTTAGTTGATTCTTTGCAACTCACCTGTGTGTGCGTCTGCTGACCATTGGCCAAAGGTGGCAGACTTCTCGCCTGCATCACATGCACCGTCATTTTCCTCATTGGCGCATCGTACAGCAACGACATCTCCAGCTCAATGGGTCCACGCGGCGCTGTGATCTTTGCATCACTCACCAGCATATCATCCGACTTGATCGAACGCAAGTCGCTGGTATCAAAAAGAGGTTCCTATATAAATTAAATCAAGATAGTTAATGATTAAATTTGTAAACTGTTATAAATAATTATATTTCTATATTCATGTTGAGTCAGATTTTAGCTTTAACTATTTATCAGTTTACTTAATGAAATTTGATTTTTGGATATATTCTTAAAATATTTTAAAATTTTCCTAAAATTAAAATTAAAGTTCGTTTTCATAAGAAAATTTTAATATTTTCTAATATTTGAATTTTTATATATATAATATAAGATAATTTTTTAAAATTCTCTAATACTTAAAGAATATATATAATATTATTATTAGAGAATATTTAAATTTTCTTTTGAAAAAAATTTTTGTTTTACTTTTTAAATATTTGAAGAATATATTAAAAATCTTATTTATATATAAATACTTATATACGTATATGCATCTACAATAGGAATAGTTGCCTCAGAAAAAAGATTGTAACTTAAAATATTATTGAATAAATATAGATATAATAAATAATATAATATATATAATAAAGATATAAGCAATGATCTCAAAACTTCAGTCTCGATCCACAAAACGAGGGTATTCTGAGAACTTCTGAAAATGGATTTACCTATAAGTCTGCCTAAATTCTTAGCTCCTCACTAAGCTCAAATATTATTAATGTTATTCATTTTATATTTACATCATCGTTGTTGTTGTTGTTGTGGCTGCTGGTGGTTGTGTTGTTATTGTTGTTGCTGATGTTGTTGCTGTTAGTGTTTTGATTGTAGTTATGATTAGTTGCGCTGCTATTGTTGTTGTTGTTGTTGTTTAAACTAGTAGTAATTGGCACCACCACCACGCTATCCCTATCCTTCTCGACCTTGTGTGGCAGCACATCGACTTTATGTTGATATTTTTGTGACTTGGCATAGGATTGTCTCAGGGCCGACACAGCCGGCACAGCTGCAAATGGAATATATATGTGTATTAGATCCACTTCAATTAGAATCAATTGTGTGCTGTACCTCTGCTGTCGGCTGTCAGGATGCCCGTTTGACTGTCGACAGATGCCTCGATGGAGTCATTGGAGCTGCACTCGCTATGCGATGACGGTATGCCGACCTTGCCCCGTTCGGCAATGGCCAAAGGGTCACGTGTCACTGTCACCCTCTGCAGGTCAGCGTGATGATAATTGAAGCTGTGGCCGGTCAATGGATTCCGCTGATCATTGCCCATGCCATAGCCGACAAATTTGCCATTTGGCAATAGATTATTATTCTGCTGATGCCAACGTAGGCGTCGCAGCATGTCCTCCTCGGAGTCGGAGCTGGTGTTCTCATAGCGACGTTTGCGTGCTACAAATAATAATAATTTTTGGTGTTGATGATTTATTAAATATTATTTATTATTTACGGCCAGTTACTTACTGATTTTTTGCACACATTTGGCTGCCAAGTGTCGCTCGTCACAGCAGTTGATGCCATGGCGATGATGAAAGCAGCATCTGCGACTTATGTATAAAAAGAGCAGCAAAAGTAGCACCAAGACACCAAAAAATGCACCCAATAAGGTTGTGACCTCAACAGTACCTGCAAAGATATTAATTATATTTTTATTTATATTTGATTTATATATTTATTTTTTTATTTTATATTTATTTTTCAAAAATGATCATTAAGAATTAGTATTAATTCGGGACTAGAAGATACTTTAAGCTCTATTCAGTTCGAACATGCTACGCTTCAAATAGACCTACGAAGGGATAGGATAGATTGAGTCGACCTACGAAGGGATAGCATAGATTGAGTCGACCTGATTAAATATTTATTCCTTCCACAGCTAGTTACATATAATATATATATTCATATTATATTAAAAAATCCTGCTGTCATTTCATTATAGAGTATTATTACTTGTATATGAGCTTGCAAGTATCTACAAATCAGCTTAAGCCTATCCTATATTAATCTATAAAGTCTTAGACAAATAGTAAAAGTAGAGTAGAAAGAAGGATAAATAAATGAAATGAAATTTAAAATGACAAATAATAACACTTCAAATATTTCTTCCGTTAAAAAAATAAATTTTTTTTTATAAGTTTTATTATCAACTAAAAGAGGGCAAAGAAAATATCCTTATTAATCATAGCTAAAAAAAAAAAACAAAAGATATTAAAATTAGAGTGAAATATAATTCTAGGTTTTAAGTTGCCTATCAATCAATCATTAACCAAACGGAACAATTAATCTTGTCATATGTTCAAGTTCAATGAACATACATTAGAAATTTTCCCTTAGCAAATGTGCGGCCCCAAATTGATAGTGTTCGACCTACCACACCATTCCTCTCAGTTGGTTATTCAGTAAACAAATGCAAAGTGACATTGACAAGACACATACCCAATGTAGCAGTGCTATCCACACCAGATGTAACAATCATGTTGGTTGTTCATGCGTAGAGTCGTCTTATGCTTCCTCTTTTTAGCAATCGTTTAAATTTAATTCTATATTGCTTGCGACGTGAATTGTATGCTTATGCTTAAATTGCGTTTTGATTACTATTGAGCTAAATTTCAAAAGCTTCACATATGACAGCACGCAGTGAAGCACGGTAAAAATTCAATCGATTTTTCGCAGGACAATGACTATTTTGTTGACCGAGAGCACGAGATGTGTTAGATTCGTAAGTGGATTTTACTAATTTTGTAAACTAATACTATGGTTGCACTTCTCAAATTTTTTTTTTTTTTTATTTAAGCAATCTATTTACACAATAAAAAATTAGTTATTTTAGCAATACTGAAATTAAATTCTTATTTTTCAATATTTTTTCTCAAATATTAAACATTTTTTTGAACGTGCGGCGCTGCCTGTAGCTAGTTTATTAATAATTATGCACTGGCCGTTCGAGCACTTGAAATATTTTTTACTTGATGGCAGCAAACGAGAGTGAAAGGATTCGAAAGCTTTCCCCCATATCCTTGTGTGTGTGTACAAGTGACAGTGAAAGCTTAAGCTGTACAAATGTCATGTCAAAACAACTGTTGCTTTGTTGGGAATCAAATGCGCTCATATAAATGAACAATTTAACTAATATTTGTAAAATATGTTTTTAAACATTAATTATAATATGATAAATGTAAATATTTTCTTATTTTGTAGTTTTTACATTTGAATTGGAACGTAGTTTTCTGTTTTATATATCGATGTTCAGAATCGAGTGCAGAACGAGCTATCGATAGACTGCGACCATCTCTAAGTCGATAGAATAACGTGTGTGTTACATTTCCTGAGTGTCCAATTAAAACCCTATTTAAAACATGAAAAAATGGCAAAGAATAAATCAACGGTGTATTTAGGCTATGAAGATGAGGAAATTACAGCCAAGCAGGCTGCATTCCTCAATAGTTGTACAAATAAGATAGGTGGCACTCCAGTAAGTACATGAGATGGGCGATTTTCCACCTCCCTGTCAAAGGACTCATCCCAAGTACTTTAATGACAGTGAATTTTGTATGTAATTAACGATGTATATGTGTTACCAATGTATGTTATGACACACGAAACTTACAAACATCCATTTAATACAGTAGAGCACTTGACTCCATTAACTGAGTGTTTTTCGCTCGATAAGTCCTTTTGAGCTGTAACAGGCAACAATTTATACATACATATATACATACGCTCACACATTCATACATACGTATTCAATCAATTGCTGTGAGACAATATGTAATTAAAATTGATTTTTTACCAATAGAATTGGCCGAGACATGAAGTAACCATACCCGTTTGCCCGCTCTGCGGTATGGTGCGTCCTTTGATCGTCCAAATGTACGCGCCGTTGGACCGCTCGCAGTTTCATCGCAATCTGTACGTGTTTGCCTGTGTGAGCCCGGCCTGCTCGCAGAATCAAAAAAGCTGGGTGTGCGTGCGTACCCAGCATTTGGATAATCAGTTTGATGTCATAACCGAGCAGTCGCCAAAGTTGGTCAACAAGCAGAACAAGAAGAAGAACAAGTCTAGTGCCTTGCCAAAGGTGAATTGGTGCAGCGGCGCAGATGATTGGGGCTGGGGGGAACCGGAAATCGTGGACGAGGCCATGGACCAGACGGCCGATGATGAGCAGAACGAGCGAAATGGCAATGTGAGACCAGCCGGTTTGCAATATGAGAAGCCCGATGAGGACTTCGAGATCTCAGGAACAGTGGCGCACGAAGTCGCCACGAAGTTGGGCGATGATGACGATGACGATGAAAGTACCTCGGTTGAGAACGATTTGGTTTGTGGCTTTGGTCAAATCGATATGAATGGGCCAGAGAAAGCTGGCGAGGATCCGAATGCCAATTGTGCGGCTGCGGCAATGCCAACGGCAAGTAGCGATGGAGCTGGGGCAGGTGCAGGCGCCACAGCCATGATATGCGCTGAAATCGAGGGTCCCGAAACGGATGTTGTGCTTGTCGATACACCGAAGAAACCGGAGCGGGATCTGATTGCATTACTAAAGCATACCTCGCTACCGGCCACGCTGGGCCCGTTGTCCCAGATCAAGGACCTAACCCTAAAGTCAATTTATATTGCTGTGGATGTGGAGACAAATGCAAAGCAAGAGGAGTATGATAACTATGGCGGCTCGCTTGCAATGGATCATATACGTGACTTATATCAAGAGTACAAGCTGCAGGATGAGAATCCAGCGCGTTCGCCAGTTGCCGGCGGCAGCGAGGCATGCGATGATCAGGAGACCTATGAGAAGGCGCTGCCCGCCCACGGCGACATGGTGTTCCACAATTTTATTACAACTATACAACAAAATCCAGGCCAGCTGTTGAGGTACTTAAAAAATAATCTCATTCAATTTGCCCTTCGATTAACCGAATCTGTTGCAGATATTCTCGTGATGCCCATCCGCTGTTGGTGGCACCGTTTAACGAGCCGCTGCCGAAATGTCAAAATTGCAAGGGCGAAACTATTTGTGAGGTGCAGCTGTTGCCAACGTTGATACCCAAGCTGCGATTCCAACAGAACTCCTGCAATGCGCCTATCGAATATGGAAATGTGTTAGTCTTTACATGCTTGAAGAGCTGCTGGGATACGCCCGACCAGATGCGTTACGAGCACGTTGTGGTTCAATCCGAAACTTAGATCAACTCCAGTCAAAATGATCAATTTATTTCAATTGCTAATTGCATTAGCTTAGAGAATGAAAAGCTAAGCTTTTTCACTTATCCTAGGATGATTTTATGCTCTAGTTGTTAAGAACGTTGTACGCTTTTAGAGAGCAAATGCCGAATTATCGCATAGTTGCTAACGACTCGTTATTTCCACTCACACTAAAAACTTTTAATTAGAGAAACGCTATGCAATTTGTTTTATTTACATTAAAATCGACTTAAGAGAGCGGCGCATCGGCATCTAGGTGATAGCTCTTCACGGCAGAGAACCACAGCGGCGGATACTTGGCGGCTGTTAAATCAAATTCCGAGCGTTGCTCCACCTTATTGCGCTGCTGCACCAACGTGTAGTTAGACCAGACGAGCTGAGCAAAGCGTCGCTTGGGCGAGTTCATAATACGCAACTCAATTACATACTGCGTGCTGTCCTCCTCTCCGGGCATCAGACTACCACGACGGTGTCGCTGTGTTGTGGTCCTAGCGTGCTGCTGAGTCTTCTGCAACATCAGCGTGACTGTGCTGCCAAAGAGTCGATAACGGCCGCGCAACACGTCGGGGCGTGCATGATAGAGTTGCTTCAGCTTGTTGACGCCCTGCGCCGGCTCATCGGCACTTGTCATCATGAGCACCTTGCCATCGGGCAGAAAACGTATATAGCGATAGTATTCGACTAGCTGCAGCGGCCTGTAAAACTGATCCTGAAAGCTGTTCTCGCCCATGCGTAGGTAGGTGGTTTTGCTGATATAGCAGCCGTTAAATAGTACTCGGTCACGCCTTATGAACATATCCCGCCAGGTCTCGTAGCATGCACCTCCGTCCTTTGCATCCAAAGTGCCCACATTGTGGCCCCACACTCTGCAGGATGGAAAACTTAAGTCAACTTGTGCCCAAATTCTGAGGTCTCTGTTTACTCACTTGACGCAGGCCAATCGCCAGAGCTCTTCGTCTCGCCCATACACATAGAAACCTTTGCACACAGCCGAAAACTGTTCCAGCGAACGCATATCCAGCTGTGAGGACACCACCCATCGCAGTATATTAATTAAAATTTCAGGTGGCAGATCGGAAATGTGTAAATTATTGCCCGTTGTCAGCACAGCTGAATCGCGACTGTTTAAGACGACTTTGCCACCGTAGATTTCCTCGCAGCAAAGATCGCGCAGGAACTTCTCGTACAAGCCATCAATTGGTTCCACATCTTCCTTGGACTCCGAATCGGCCAAATCTAGTTGCGTCGCAAAATCACCGGGTAGATTGTGGTACTTCTTGTTGGCATCAACGATTAACTTCTGCTGCTCGTAGAACTTAAACTCAATATCAGGTACCATTTGAGTAGCTTTACGGTAGTAGGCCAGAGCATCATACACCTTGCCGCGCTGCTCCAGCTCGACAGCTGTGCGATAGAGGCTCTCAGCCCTGGCTTGAGCTTCAATGTCATGAATGCCGGGCGGTTGTTCTGTCGCCTGCGAGGACTCGCTTTGTCCATGAAGCTCGCGCTGCCAGTTCACACGGAATTCGTCGAGCTCCCGGCTTTGATAACCGGAAGAATCCTCCGGCTCGGTCATTTCCGACATTGGACTGCCTGTGGTGAAATATGTTCATAATTAATTGTGTTCTATCTTATCTAATGCAAATTCTAACCTGTAATTACGTTTTGGTTTTTTGTCTAGTAAGGTGTTTGCTCTAGCTCTATATTCAGTTCCATGTAAAAGTCAGAAGCGTTAGACACTATTATGAATGGTCGTGCGTATTGTTGATAACGGCCGCACGCTTGTTTACCCATGGATTTTAAAGTGGTTTTCCGCTGCATGGACAATTTATCGGGCAGTCGTATTATTTGGCACAGAAGCCCCACTAGGCGAATATTTATAGTAAATATTTTGCTGCGCAATGTTTTTCTTTTAAACTATCGATAACTTTTCTTTAATTACTGCTGACAACGACTGCCACATATGGTGCATACTGCTAGTACCTAAATTGTACACAAGATCGTGCGAAATGGTACATAGTTTTCTATCGAAGTTTATATAAATTGAATACTATCAGTAAATTATATCGAAAGGGAAATTATAAAATAATATCTTAAATTTGAAGATTCCATATTTGTAAAAATTATACTCAACTATATAAAGTTGTACAAAATATATTTTTTGGTACAATTTTTTTTATGCTTTTCAGCACTGAAATATTGGCATATCGATATATCGCGTGGTAGTTGGAGCTCAATGTGGCCGGTTAGTTTGTTTATATTTTACTTGTTGGTTTTGATTAAAAGCTGATTGAGATTGTTAAACGCAGCGACTATGTCTGCCGACTACGCTCACCTGTGCTCATCCATACTAGAGCAATGCTTTGGCAAAGTCGTACAGTCCGTGGCTGATTGCCTCTTCTCAGCTACCTCGCGCACACTGCCGCAAATTGTGAGCGGCACGAAATTATCTCGAAAGGAAGTGATGCTCGCTTTGGCGGTTCTCATCAAATTTCGTCTGGTCAACTTTGAGCCATCGAAGCATAATCCGTTTATGGCCGAATACGCGCTGCGGCGGGAAGATGTGATATGCCTGCTACGCTACTCCCGGTCAGTTGACTATATATAAGTTTATCCCGAGAGTATATATAATAATTATCATTAATCTTTTAGCTACATACATCTAGTGCAGACCAAGTACGGGAATGTGGGTGCTTCAATAGCGGAGGAGTTGCTCAATGCGGGCTCGGAAACGGCCACTGGATTGTTATTGAAATGTCTGTCTGACGGTGACAACAAGGCGGAGAGCGCCGAAACTTATAGAGATACGTTTATCAAAATGATATCCGATTATTACATCATTAAAATACCGGAACTAATGCAAAGCGATGAGGAGGATGATGCTGTGCCCAAGTTCCAGAAAAACGATTGTGGCTTCTTTATACCGCCCAACATTGATCTACATCTGTTGGCGCAAATACAAAAGGGCGAGGCGAATCTGTCAAGTGCCTTGGATCGAACCATTGTGTGGAGCCTCAACTATGACCGATTCCATCAAGAGTTTCGAGATGACATCATGAAGCTTGCCATTGAGCGAAAACTGGGCGAAAATGCCGCTGAATGCTTTAGTTTTATTCTGAACCTAATATATAACACAACCGATCCCTGGCAGAGAGTAAGTATTGAATGCTTCCAAGTATGTGCAATAATAATTCTTGAATATTTATAGAAAGCTTCCAATCTAATTACATTTGTGGAGATAAAACAAGCGATTGAGCGTGAATCGAATAATCTGGAATTGATTAAATATTTGGATCAATATATATCCTTGATAAGTAAGCGAATGGAATATGATCTTTAACATTTATTTGAGAGCAGCTTAAATATTATCAGTGGATGATTCGCTTGGTTTTCTGCGCAAGGTGGATGACATGGGTGGAGGTCAGTATCAGGTGGACATGGAGAAGGCATTCGAGTCGTTGGCCTTCGCTTGTGTGGAGGCTGTAATAACCGAACGCTTCGGGTCGAAAGCAGCGCGTATATTCCGTGTGATACGCTTTAAGAAATACATCGAGCAGGAGGATCTACAAAAGGAGGCTATGATACCAGCAAAGGAAGCCAAGTCGCTGGCTTACAATCTGTTCCAGGAGCAATTCATTCATGTTAAAGTCATCAAAAAGCCCGGCGGCGGTGGAAGTGGCCCGGCCAAGGCGTTCTACCTATTCCAGATCAAGGAGAAAGATGTAAGCAAATTCTATGATTCAACTGAACCACATTATTTCTAATACTCCATTGTAGACTGTGCGTATGCTGCTGGACAATTGCTTCAAGTCCCTGTACAATACGATCAGACGTTCTAACTATGAGAAGAATGAGCATAAAGGACTGATTGAGAAATCGCAGAGGCTGGACTGCATTGTGGAGACGATGAAGGAGCGTGGCGAATCGGAGGAGTACATAGCAGAGGTACACTCAGGACTTTAGCTGAATCCATTTGAACTTTATTGATATATTGTATTTTACTGCAGATTGTAGAGACCTTTACACCGCCCGAATGTGAAATTCTGAACAAAGTGAAAAATCGTATAAAAACCTTGTCCAAAGCCGAAATGACACTGGACGACACAATTTTTCTACTACAAATGTATCAGCATCATTGCACGAGCTTGCCAACTGGCATTCAAAAGTTTAAATAAAATTTAAACTGATGAAAAATTCAATTTTTAAAGTTGCATTTCATTAATTTTCATTATAAATGTAAGTTTGTATATCGTACGGTATAGATAGTATAGCTGGTGGTAAAATATTTATCGTAAGCCCTTACGTACTATTTTATCATATACTTTAACCTTAGTGTATTCCTTAACCACACAAATTTTGCGTGGTTTCGCATATAATTTTAGAGCTGTATTTATATTCTTTGCGATACACGAATATCTCCAATTGGTATCAAAGGCCCTTTTGTGCTAATTAAGCATAGATTTCAACTTCTCATATTTTTAGAATTGTTAAGTTTATTATATCAAATCCTACATTTATATTCCTTACGACACAAGAAAGTCTACAATTTCTACCGTATGCCCTTTTGTGCTAATTTATCATAGACTCTAACCTTTGGGTACTCTCCACATATATTTAGTACTGTTCTAAAATAAACCCGTATTTATATTCCTTACGATATTTGATATTAGTTCATTTTGTGTGCATGGCACTTAGCTTTTGTTTGTGTACAGAACAATTCGCTTATCTTAGTTAGAACTAGCTGGCAACGCTTATTTATTTAAATTTGAATTTGAAAATTTGAGAAAATATAAATTCAAAATATTATTAAAAAAAAAATATTTGGTTAAGCAAATATTCTTAAAATACAAATGTAGATTATAAATTCTCTTTCATGTTAATCCTTAATAAAATTTTTGTTTTTTGTTAATTAATTAATTAACTAATTAATTAAAATTAATTAATTTTTTTTTTCATGTTTTTTACATGTTTTTTACTTACATTATAAATATTATGTCTTCTCTCCCATTTTCCAAAGGGCTGGTCGTCCCAACTGTTAATGAGCATTTGATTTACAATATTTTTACACATGAACCCTGACCTGAGCCCAGCTTTGATATGGGCAGCGTAGCTAAGCTGCTCTCCACTGGGTGGCAAGAATAGCAATAAAAGCGGAAATTAATTAACAATATCGTATTTCCATATGCTTCACAGCCACCGACGACGAGCGAGGGAGCGACCGAAGGAGCGGAGCAGCCAGGCCATGTCACAACATCCAGTCCGCCCACGCCTTGCCCCACACGCCCAGCAAAGTCACGCCTATTCGCACAACCCACGTTTATTTGCATAAGTAGCTCAGCTCTGCCTGGCTGGCTGGGCGGCTGGCTGGCGGACTGGCTGGGCGGCTGCCTGGCACGAGCAAAAGGCAAGTGAGTCGCAGCCACAGAGATATTTTTTTTCCTTTCTTGTTTTGTTTTGTCCTTACATATGTGCGGGTGCAGAGAAATTTGTTGGGCAGAAGGCATTCCACTGGTTGAATGATGTGCTTCATAATAAAATCAGCTAACCAGATCCTTGAGTAAACCGAGCAAAGCCTATTGCTTCCTTTCGTGGTCTACCGCCGCAGAATTATTTGACTTGAGACAGCTTTATCTGGCGGGCAGAAGTCAAGGCATATGTCATATTTAACGCACTCTGACTGGAATATGCGAGTGAAGCCGTGCCAGGCCGGGCAAGGCCAGGCCAGGCCAGGCAACGGACAGGTGTACAGATTGATGCTCGATTTCGAGAAGCATTATTAACAAAGTTTGCAGCCAGACATTGGTAGCAAACCACTGTGGTTGGGTTTTATGTTAATCACGGCGCACGTCGAATGGTTTGGGGCAAATTCAGCATTTGACAAATTGCCCACAAAGAACGAGAGCTCGCTCTCCCTTGCCCTCTCTCTCTGTGTGTCTGCGTGGGGGTGTGTGATTTATGTGGATATGAGAGGAGCATGACTTTGGGGTTTGATGCCAACCTTCGGCGATAAAGGCAGAGGTAATTAGACGCTGCCATTGGATTGTCGCTTTTGCTTTCTGTAGAAGCCAGATATGTGATTTTCAGCACGTACAAACGTGTGGCAACCTAATTAAAATTAAAAGAAAAATGAAAAAAAATTATATATATAAAAAAAAAAATTAAATAAAATGGAGTCCAAATCCTTGACACGAAACGCCAAGCCTGTCCCGGCTCGCTAGCTACTCATCTAATGCGTCACACAAAGTCAAATTCGTGGCAGCCCAAAGCCAAATGCCACTCAAACCATTCAGCCACGAACGTAATTCGCATCTAAGAGCCGGCGGAGAGGCAGATGCCGTGCAGGGTGGGAGAGTGTGAGCGACGCATAGGGGGCAACCACCCGAGTGCAGCATGCAGCATGCCTCATTCAATGGGGTTGTTGGGCTGCCCGTGCCCTGCCCGCGTCTCCGTTGTTCTCAACTGCGGGCTGCTTTAATGGGGCTCTTTCAGCGCACGCCTGCATATGCGGCGCACACAGTTTCCATTCAGTAGGTGTTTTGTCGCTGCAAAGTGCCCTCAACTAAAAGACGTTAATTGCATTTGGGCTGGACGTCAAAGTCAGCTTGCTGGCTGAGCGGCCAGACCTATCGGCAGAGCAACGATTTTATTACTAAATAACTAGCATACCAAAGCCATAAAGCCATAAAGCCTGACTGCGAGCCCAAATTGTCAATCAAAAATTTCATTTTGAAATTTCCATTTCAAATCTTGTGGCCAGCTTCAGTTTCAAATTTAGCAAATGGACTCCAATTATTTGCGCTGCATTGGGCAAATACATAATTTAATGTCTACTTGGAGTAAGAATAGAAAAGTAAAGAAGAAAAAGAATTTATTTATTAAAGAACAAATATTTGTTTATTCATTTTTCTGATATTTTTAAAATGACTTTTGTTATAATTCATTGTTTTCATTAACTGTTTTAGCTATTTTTCATTTAAATTAACACTGTTAAATAGTATAAAAAAAAAATGTAGTTGTATATTTTATTTCTTAAAAAAAAAGTAATTTTTTAAAATAGGTTTTCAGTGTGAGCAAATTAGTAAATGTTTTAAGTAAATGAATGCATTGTCAATAATATAAGTAAACTTATTCCTCAGAACTTCTTTATTAACATATTTTTTATGCATTTGTTATAAATATACTTGAAAAAATAAGTTTGAGCTCAATTTATTTTATATTTTTATATAGCAAGTTTTTCTTTCGCAGAAATGTGCAGTTATCCCCCTGGCATGTTGTAATCAAATCAAAAGTCTTTGAAAGATACAATTTTTCTTGCTTTTATTTATGCGCCCAATCATATATATATAAATATATATCAAATTGCTAGTCGATCTTGTGAGAAGGTTAATAGTAACTCAATTAACATATATAAAACTGTCGCGACTGCAATGGGCTGAGCTATAATTGATATTGATAGTTATTGTTGTAGCATTGTTGCGCTGCTTGTGTTATATTTCAAATTTACTCAAAAATTGGCATTTTTTTCTGTTGAAATATTTCGTAAATATTCTAAATGATATTTTTAAAAATTATATATAAATTAATTAAACAACAATTATTTTCACAAAATCAAATCTAGCTTTATAAAATAATTGTCTTTATATAAAAAAATATATGTAATTTTAATTTAAAAAATTTATAATAATAATAATAAAATAATTAATATTTTTAAATTTTATGCATAGCTGCTTAGTGTAGGTGTGTACGAAAAATCTTTATAAACTTCGTAAAACGTAGCAAGGCATATTTAAAGTCCCTGATATCATCCGAAATTCTTATATACGTACGCCAGAAGCTAATATGCTCACAACACTTGGTAGAAAGCACTTTATAAAAATGGAAAAACTTGAGAGAAAAAATTGTGAAAATAAGCATCTACTTGAATTGGAAGTCCGACTGTCGCTGCTCGTGAAAGGCAAGAGTACCCAAGGCTTTTGAAAAAGGTCTGTGCAATAATCAATAGTTTTTTCTAGAAATAAAATTAAATTAAAAGTTTGCATAAAAAAAAGAAAATAAATGAGAATTCTAAGAAACTCAAACTAAGCCAGCACAAGTAAATATATTTAAAGTACAATTTATATGCAAATTATTTTCACAAAATACAATTTAAAATTTTAAAAACTTCTCTTAATTTAAAAGAAAATAATTTTAATTTTGAAAAATACATAATGCTCACATAATTGCATGTATTTTCTTTATAACACTTGTAATTGGGTCACTTGGCTGGAATGCGAACTATTGAATATTCGTTGTTCAATGGGTTCAGTGGCAGGAGCACTTAGACAACTCATCTATCAAGTACTTCCATGTGCATATACACGTATGTAGTTTTTTTCTATACACTGAACCCATTGAAAATGGAATTTCAGGGCATAATTGTTTTGGGAAAATGTATGTAACAGGCAGAAGGCGGCGCGGATCAGGACGACGAGCTGAGTTGATAAGAATATGTAACTCTATCTGTCTGTACGACACAGAACCTAGAAAATTAGAATTTTTAGTGGAAATTGGGTAAAGAATATGCAATATAAATAATATATAATTTCTTACTAACGATAATTTGATTTAGTTTTCAAGCATAGCTTGAAGACCACACAAGCTAGAAATGTGCAGTTTATTGCAAGTGATTTTTATATTTTATAAATTTTAGATATTGAATGTATGCATGTGCTGTCTTTAACACACTTAGAAATTGTAACTCAAGCCCTCTATCTAGAAAAAAAGTTAATCAACAATTAAGTTCCGTCCGCTGCTGTCCAGCCTTCGCCGCTGAGCAGAGCAGAGCGCGTGCCTATGCATGTGTATGTGACTGTGTCGATGCTACTCATTGACGGGTTGAGGGTGTCTAATAGTCTAATAGCCGTTTCGCCTTCCTTGTTTGATTTGTGTATGAAAAAAAGGGAGCGTAACTCTGCCTAAGCCGCATTAAAACAGCGAGCCTTGGCTTGGTTCAAGCTGAAATAAAAATAAGAATATATCTTAATAAGTGCTCTTATGGAATGCACACTCGATGTCCATATTTACACATACACACACACACACACACACATTTGTATATATATATATATATATATATATATATATATTTCTAGCATTCAATCTATCAAGTACAAATTGGTTTTTGAGTTCACGTAGCTTTTTGGATAGCTGAACCGAGGCATCGTTGTCGTACCCATTGCCGTTTGTCTGATGCTCTCTGATACTCGACGCGCATTGTAGTTAGGTGGCTGCCCACTCCCACGATTACAATCAATATAAATCACATTTACCCAAAGCGAAAATGTTTTCTACTTCAGTGGAGAAGCCAAAAAATTCATACGCAACAGGGGAATTTGCTGCTTTTATTATTATTTTTCTCTCCCCCTCCCTTCTGCCCGCTCGCTCGCTCTTATTTTTACATACATATACATATGTATATGTATGTATGCGTGTGTATTTACTACAACCTATAACTGCAGATAGACGCGAGCTGTGGCCCCACCACCACCACCCACACAGCTGGCGACTTCTGCCTCCTATTGAGCACGTCTATTTTTTTCCATTTGGCCAAAAAATGAAAAAGAAAAAAAAAAAAAAAATAGAAGAGCATGAAAAAGGGCAACCAGGCAAGCGAATATGCAACAAATTCTCATTCGAAACACGCACGCAAATTTCTCCAATTCGCATACATGGATGGCAAAAGGCGAAACTGAGACCGTGACAGGGTTGTAGATGGTGGCGGGACGGATAGGGGCTGTGTGGCAGCGGAAACTGAAACCGAAACCTAAGTGTAATAGAATGAGGATCGAAAATGTACAACAAAGGATGGCATAATAATAAAAAATTTAAGATGTGTAAAAAACATAAAAAGAAAATTCATTTGCGCCAAATTTGTGGATTTCACCTTAATCTTTCTGTGTGTGTGTGTGGGTGCCCAGACCATGGCCCCGCCCCCTGCCTCACGCACCCATTATGTATCCCCCAGTCGACCAAACAATGTATGCGAAAATCGATGTGGCACTGAAATGAGTGGATTCTATGCTAACCGGGCAAGGGTTTAGCCCCAATCGTTCCTTTTTATAGGTTTGCGGTGAGAGCGCCACGTTTAAAACTCGTATTCGTAGATTCGGCTGCCTATGTCTCTCTAAGTGTGACACGCCGTGAGTGGGTGGCGGGCTGTGAGAGCCATAAGAGCTATTTAAGATGACTTGCCTCTGCCCTGGGTTTCACAATCGCTTACGTGCCTCATCTGCAAGTGTGTGTGACTGTGTGTGACTGTGTGTGTGCCTATTAAATCATGTATGCGCCGTAATAAGGAAGCCACATCTTGTATAATGCACATACTGAATCTTAAATTCACATTCACACTAGAGCGACTAGAGACAGAAAGAGTGAGAGGGACAGAGAGAGAGAGAAGCTGACCAAATTAATGCCGCTCAGTCCGATCTGGCACGGCAGGGCCCCCCCACTATGTCACTTACTTACTTACGTACTTGCGCCATCCAACTCTCAATTGAATTAATTGAAATTCCTCAATCAACTAAGGCAAAAACATGTGAATACGTCTTTCAGAAGCCTAGTTCGTATTTCGGCTCATAAAGAGAGACGTCATATACAATTATGTAAATTAGTTTATATATATAATATATGGCACAGCTCTGTCCACAATAATTTCTTCTTAAAAAAATATTTTTCTTCTTTGAACTAAATCTTTTTTGTTTATTACGAATTGAGAATTTAAAATTCTAATTTCTAAACTCTTTAACTCTGTGTCCTTAAGTCTATTTAAAGTTAATCTTAATCTATTTTTTTTTCATTCATATATGCATTATTTTTATTAATTAATTATTATTATATTATAATATTTCACTTATACTTAACATTTAAGTTTTTAATTAATTTATGTTTATATACTAATTTATATATTATTACAAATTATATTTTTATATACAAATTTAAATTTTTCATAAAGTCTTTTTGCTATAAAAAATTGTAATATATATATATTTGATAAACTTATGAAACAATTTAAAAATATTTTTTCAAATCGTTATATATTTATATTTTAGCAAAAAAGCAAAAAAACATTCTAATTTTATTATATATTTAAAAAAAAATTAAAAATCCAATTGCATACAATTATAAAAATTCCTTTATTTCAATATTTTTACTCATTATTCAATTTTTAAATTTCCTTACTTAAATATTTTTACTTATTAAATAAATGTTAAATTTCATTATTTAAATATTTTTTTTTTTCTTGCAACGACGAAAGTTTATTTTTGTCAAATGCTCAATTTTCATTTTCTTATATTAAATTTCATTTTCTTTGATCAATTATTTTAATTTTGTATTTTCATTCAAAATGTTTCTATTTTTCTATTTAAGTGACCCTCAGTGGAAATATTCATAAATTTTCGGGTGTTTCTGATTGACCCTCATGTTGCCCTTTGCCAAAGTGCATCAAATTCAATAGAATGCACACGCCCAGCAGCTGTTTAGCAATTGACCAAATGCTTCAAGTAATATTATTTATGTATTTTATACACACACACACACACAGACATATAAATGTATAAATATGTGCATATATAGGGGATTTGGCACTTGGGCCCAGTCTAATCTATTATATGAAAGGCAATCTGATTCTAAATCTGTATATAGTATGTCTGTCACAACGTGTGTGTGTGTGAAAAGCCGGCAATGATGGCGATTTAAGATTGAAAAAATAAACTGTAACAAGCTGCATTGAGATAAAATAATCCCATATGAAACGAGGGGACTGCTATTTCGACTACATCTATAAATGCGGGACATTTGCCGGGCTTAGTTAATAATCAACTGTGGCTGTGCCGGGCGGGTCGTGCGTTCGTTCTTTTCTCTGTTGCGGAATTGAAGTTGATGTAGTACATCATCAGATACATTTGTGTGTGTGTGTGTGTATGAGGGCGGCGTGTCGGAGAGAGTAGATCGCGGCTCGGTAATAAATTGATGGTTATTTTCAAAAATCCAATGACTGTCCGAGCGATCGCTGCACAAATCAGTTGAGGAATCGCACTCGAGCGACAATGTTCTCTCGGTCGCGCGTTACAAGACTCACAGCCGAATCGAGTATGGATCGTGCCCAGCCAGCCAGAGTATAATAAATATATTACATTGAAAAATAATATTAAACTGTGCTTCACATCATTTGCGCTAGCCATGAGCAATATAAATATATATATAAATTTATATATATATATACATATATATATATAAATATATATATAAATTTATATATATATACATATATATACATATATATATATAAGCACATTTATATATAATGTATTTATTGAAGACAGACAGAGGCACGAGCAGTTGTTGCTCCTACGACTGGTCAATTCTCCGTGCGAGGTTAAGACCCCGCAAACGGCGCGATAATCACAATCGGCTGCGTCGGCAGCGATGTCGCTTTGTCGCCGACAGCACTTGGAGGCAAAGCTGTGCTCAGACCCCCGTGCAGTTAAATGGCAGCGGCGCTCAGCAGCGGGTGGCTCAGTTCTGCGCTCAGTGTGTTACTATTTCCAATTGCCAAAGATCCCGCCTGCATGCAAACTTCTGCAAAATGGTATTGTGTAATGTGTAAAGTGAAAAGTCGTAGGAACATAGCCATGAGTTTGACTCATAAGCGCATTAACATTTAATTAAATAAAAATTAATATTTAAAGAGACAAATGTCTAATTAGAATTTAAAGCCGAGCTTAAGTAGAAAATCTTGTTAGAGAGCAAATGAAATTCAAGTGTTACTCGAGAAAGAAATGCCGCATTCGACTGCGGCATAATCGACACTGAGTATACCCTGTGCCCATTGACAATGTGTGTGAAAAAAATGAGAATGGGAGAGCTAAAAGTATGAAAGTTTACTTCATTCGTGTTTATCTAACGTTGATCAAAGATAAGAGTTAATTTGCCTATATATGTGTGAAAGAAATGAAAATGAGAGAGCTAAAATTGGCAAGTTTACTTCATTCTTGTTTATCTAACATTGATTAAAGATAAGAGTTAGAGTTATATTTGGACAAGGTAAACAGCAGCAAAACTGAATTTAAAATATTAGTTTTCATTAAAATTAATATTCATAAGAACTCTTTTCAAATAATCATTTATTTACTTTCATTTTTGATTATTTATAGGATCAATATATATTGAAAAATAGCTATTGCTTACTTACTTACCTTAAAAATGAATATGTAGAGAATAAATAAACTGAATGTGTAGTAAATTCACATTCAGTTTTAGTAATCGATTTATATCAATCTTATAAGTTATCATTAATGAAAATAAATAATAAATTAAATAAAGTAGATAGTCAAAAATCGCTACACAATTTCTAGTTCTACTAGTAACTTCTAGGCAACCTTCTCTCTATCATAGATCAATAATTGTACACAATCTGTCACAAATTTATTCCTCCACGTATTCCTCATGCAAAAATTCTCTTGGGCAGCCCAGGCACAGGGTATTTCTGCAACAAAGGCCGCTCTTAATCATTTGACATATGAATACTGCAGGCAGCGCTGCACAGGAAATTGTGTTAGTCATATGTGAAGTGCTATCAATTGATACTCGTATACGTATTGTTAATCTATGTTGTTCACTTGAAAACGAAAATGAAAAGTATTTGCATTCATGTAGCTGGTTATTTAAGTTTTGTTGTAGTTATTGTTTGTTGCATCTTGCACACACAACACACAACACACAACACACAACAGTTTGTTGCATATTTTTGGACAAGCATTAGTACTTGACGCAGCAGTACGGCAACAGCAGCCACAGCCACAGCAGCAGCAGCAAAAACACAATCAAATGGAGGCAAGTGGCTGCCAACAACAACAACAATAACAACAACTACAATAAGATTCCTGCTACACATTGTGTGTAGTTTTATTCGTTTAAATTCAATTGACTTTGAATGCTCCACAATGGAGGCAAACAAGCGACGCACACACACAGAGACAGAGACAGAGTCAGAGGCAGAGACAGCGACAGAACAGATCCAGAATCAACGTAGTTTTTTTTTATATTTTTTTTTTTTTTTTTTTTTTTGCCTGTTGTCTGGGCTGAAGCGCATTGAGCGGCGCAACGGAAAACGAATGAGGGTCAATTAAGCCAATTTAAATTTAATAAACTTATGTATTATGTGCAAGAGGTTACTAGCCATAGCAATATGCCATATATGACTTGTAATGATACGCAGCAAGAGAAAGATGAGCAAAGAGCGAGAGAAAGAGAAAGGGAGTGGAAGAGGGACGAGCGTGTGAGCTATATATATTCTTTTTTTGGGGGTTGATATATCTAAGTGGATATCTGACTCAGCTGCGTATAGGTTATGTATACATATATATATATAATATATTCAACTATATAAATTATAAAGTGCATAGTTCAAAATACATTAATATTCCGAAGGCATATGCCGCAGTGTCTCCAGCAGTCTTGCATGAGAGGGCGGGGGAGGACACAAATGTTTGATGTGTGATGCCATGTGGTATGTAAAACACGCACACACAGACATCCACTTGCTTGTATTTGTGTCGAGGAAAATATAGTTATTATTTCGTCTGCAGAGCACTTAAATTAATAATTTAGAGAAATTATAACCTAAAGAATATAAGATTAGAGCTGATGATTTTATAATATTTTACATATATTATTATGTACTTATAATTATAGTAAGACGAAACTACTGCAGCGGGATTAAGCTTTAATTCAAAATGAAAGAAAAAGTTTTTTGCTCCTTAAATTAAGCTAAACAAATTACTCGAATTGAGCGCAAAATAATGCTGAAGAAATTGTTTCATGGATGACATATCTAAAGCTGCAGAGACTGGCAGAGTGGCTCGAAATGATCAACGAGAAATGATTCTTCTCTCTCTCCCTCTCTCTTTCCTTCCCTTCTTTCCCTCAATCTGTCATTCTCTCACACTAGCTCCTCATCTCTCTGTCTCTGTTTCACACATACTTGCTTCTCTCTCTCTCTATCTTTCTCTCGCACTCCGTTTCCCTAACTCTTCCTCTCTCACTCACTTACAGCTGAGCTTAAGCTAAAGAATTCACACAAAATGCAAGACGGCTTAAGATATATAACTCGGAAGCTTCGTAAGATTTGTGCACTCTTAATATTTGACTTTTTAGTAGTTTTCAGGCAAACTTAAGCTGATACTCCAATGTCACGACTGGAAAATGGAAGCTATGGAAATGCATTGTTAGCCGACTTAAAACTGAAGGGCTCGAAATCCGTCGAGAGCTTGCGCCCACTTACAAAGAGGTTAAAGGCTAAAGAGTTTTTTCCAGCTGCAGCTGGATTATAACTGAAGAACTTGCTTCAAGTGCGAGCGGATTAAGGCTGAAGCGCTGCAGCAGGATTAAGGGCAACGAGGCCGCACACAACAGAGCCTTCAAGCCAATTTTACAAGTATGTGGCACTTACCTTCCATTGGTGACCAAAATAAATAAAAAAAACATATTGCTTTCCTAAGTACTAGTGCCGCAGGAGTTAGGGTTGTGTCCGCAATGCCTCCTGCTGCCCAAGTGCTTATCAAAGCGACGAGTTTTCCAACAGCAAAATTAACCAAAAAATAAGTTTTTTTTTTTTTTATAATTTTATTACTTTTTAATTGATTTAATAGTATTTATTTCCTTGAATAGTTACAAATACTATTTTGCTGACAATTTATACTAATTTTCGCAGTTTGCTTGCATTTTTGCTTTCAGCTTAAAATTTACATATTTCTTGTTCAGAAATTGTCTAAAACACGCACACACACATACATATAATTACTAATTAGCTAAACTGTGTCGCCCCAACAGTGTTTTCTTCGAATACGAAGACGCAAATACATATACATTTATACATATATAAATATGCACATACATATATACATATATGTATATATATAAATATATGTATATTTAGGAAGTCTGTATATGTCAATTCATTAATAAATTAATTAATTACTCAATTTAGTTGAGGACACATTTAGCATTCATTCATATATATATATATATATATATATATATATATATAAATCTATTTATATATATATATATATATATATTTATAGTATTTCTGTTTTCTATCTTAATACTTTTGCTCTTAATTTTTCTAGTTTTGGATAGCCTTTCCATATCATATAAAACTAATTATGCAACAGCATCGTAAACAACATATTATAATAATAGAATTACATTTATTTACAAATAATTAAACATTATCGTTGCGATTTAGGCATTACACAATTAAATTCCGGGAAAACGTTCATGCTGTATGAAGACTTTTAATCGTTCGTTACACAAAACTAAAATTTATACTAAACGAAATATATATATATATATTTATATACAAGCCTTAGAGCTAGATATGAATATACTCTATATAAATACATACTTAACTAGAGTTAAACCCGAATTAAAATTAATAGAAAATCAATAGGTAATACTTTTTATAGACTTGGAGAGATTGGAACATACATACTATATATATATATATATATATATTGGTAAATATATATATATATTTGAGTTTGTATGATTTCTCAGAAATGTGACTCCCGCAGAACTCTGCTGGGTCTGGCAGAGTGCAGTTCCTGTTTAGATAAACGTGATAACAGGGCATATAAATAATTAGATACTTTTTCTCATTTTTAGTTTTGGAAGGGTTTTTCGTTCTATATCTTAACACTTAGCACGACTCGGGCGATGGGGTTGGGGGATAAGCGATATTTTGATTAAAGCGAACAAACGTTAGATATGATTTGCAGTTTCTCTGCATTTCTCCGGGATATGTAAGGTGTGTCGAGTGTGAATATGTATGGATTGCATCGAAAGTGGCATTAGGTAGTAGGGTATAATCATACAGCTGATATGTGCGCCTTCAGTATTCAGTTAGGAGTATTAGACTTAATTACAACAGATGACAACGAGTTAAGTATTTACAAAACGAGTGCAATTGCGGTTACACTTTTGGCATTGTTACTCAAATGAATAATGCAACAAGTACACAGAAATGCTTAAAAGTTAAAGAAGTCTTGCCTCAAACCATGCGAATAATTATTGAAATTGAATATATATACATACATATGTATTACGATATTCACGTATTATACACTCACGCACACGCAACTACATTGATCTATACTTATATATTTGTGTATATGTATGTTTGAGAGTATAGAGTAATTATTGTATGCAGATATGTGACTTTAGCTTATATACAACTTTCCTGTATGCGATTCGAGGTGGTTACGACCTCGGGCCGAAAACGATATTCACTTAATGACGACGTCACCGATGCACCATTATTCGGACTGAGCAAACTGACCTCCATGGGCTGCGGTGTTAGATGATATGATGATGAGGGCGTCGATGTGCTTATATTATATGTCAACGACCCCAGCGGCGGACTACACGTGGTTATGCCCTTCTTATTGAGGGTCGCATAGCTCTGTGGCCAACGAAAGCAGCGAAAGGCATAGTGAAGGAATAGACCAATAGAATATAGCGTGAGTTTAGGCTTCAACCAAAACTATAACCAAAATGCAAACTCAAATAATTTGAACTTACAATTTGTTTGCTTGGCCGGAACGTATAGTGCAGCACCTCGTTGCCCGAGTTGCTCAGCAGGCCGATGGTGCTGGCGTCCGTGCCAGCCAGTCCAGCCATCACGCCGACGCTCTCGGCGTTGCTCTTGAGCAGCTCGGCATCGCGACTAGTGGAATATTCGCGCGGCATGAGCCGCGTGGCCGGACTGGCGAAGCCCGGCGATGCGCCCAACGACTTCAGTGGGCGTTTTTCTAAACGGAAATTGGGTCAGCAAAGTGAGGATGCGGGGAATGCATGGATTCGCTTACCATACTGATTGGGTATAACATCGGGATCGGTGTCATCTATGTCAGCCTGATCGCCCAGCATTTGTGCATTGGCGCGTGTGCGTGCCGTGGAGCGCAGCGTATCGCCCGCCATCGCCATGGCCAAGCTGTGGCCATGGCCACTGGGTGAGGTTCTCGTGCCACTGTCTATGCTCACTTCGCTCAGCGTGCCACGTTCGGCCGCACTGCGATTATCACAATTAATTGGAAGGAGACTGTGGTGTGCCTGGTGATTTGACTGCTCGTTTTGCATATGCCCCTGCCCCTGCCCCTGTCCCTGGCTCTGACTGTGGCTCTGGCTGTGGCTCTGGTTTTGGCTCTGGCCCTGGCCCTGGCACTGGCCCTGGCTCTGGCCGTTTGTGTGCGGTCCGGGATGCAACGGGTCCAGCTGGCAATCAGACGGTATTGCTAATTGTGTGTGCTTTACGGCCTTCAGATTATTATCGTTGCGGCTGCAATTCAAATGTGTGCATTAGGCAAAGCAGCTGCCCATTAAGCTGCGCCATTAAACATACCGATTCGAGAATCTCCTGTATATGGCGGCCAATATGATGCAGGATATGGCGAACAGCAGCCCACAGACCAACGTTAGCCCGGCCAGAAATGGCGAAAGCGGCACACTAAGCCCCGTCGAGTTGCCTAAATGTATAATAAATTATGCTCATGAAGCCTTTAAAACTCAATTTCAATTCAGTCAACTAACCCGTCAGCTTGGCCACCCCCTTGAAGTTGATGTCGTCTATGATGGTGGGCTCGGAGCGGCCCTTGACATTGATGGCGAATATGATCATGCGATAGGTGGCTGCCGGATCCAAATTCTCAATCACAAATGTTACAGGTGTGTGCTGCAGGCAGTCCAGATAAAGATAAATTCAAATATAAAGATAATATTTAGAGATAAATTTATATATAAAGTCAATCAACTCACGTGTATTGTTATATTCCTGGCCAATTGCAGCGAATTGAGCTCCACCAATTCGAGCATAAAACTCTGCGGCAAGCCCCCATCGAAGCCCTCAATGCAGTCGACTTGCAGCGAGTCCACCGACTGATTGCTCACCGTACAATTTTGCAATGGAAAAGGTCGTCCTGAAAGCGTATAAAAGTTATCAACGTCCCTTTGGGCAGTTGGAGCTGTCGAGTGTGTCCATTTACCTGCTGCCACAATTTGAAATACGCAGGGACCCTTCTGTATGCCAATTGAGTTCTTGGCCCAGCAGGAAACGGTGCCGTAGTCCAGATCGGAGCTGGGCGTATAATTTAGGCGTGACATGCCCGTCTGCAACGACAACAGTCCGCAAATCGATTAAAGTAACGAAAATCCTTTGAGCGTCTTAAGCAGCTCAATCATCTTAAAAATATCTCGCAATTAGTCGAGCTGATTTAGTGGCTCACTCACCTCGCTGGTGTGGAGGCGGGCGGGCAGTTCGGTTTGCTCGCCGGACGAGTTGAAGGTCCATTGGAAGGAGTCGGCCGGCGGTGAGGCATCCACTTCGCACTTCAGTGCCAGCGTCTCGTGTTTGAGGGCGCCCAGCAGCTGCTCATGGTCGACGGCACAGATGGGCGCGTCTGTGGGCAAAAATAAATAATTAAAGCATTTTATTGAAATATTTAATGTGCTGGCAAAATGTGGCCTAAATAGACCGCACACAAATATGGCCGACTTCGATGGCCTTTAAAAACTTCTATGAATTAATTTTGGTCTACAGCTACAGCCGTTGAATGTGCCAAGAGCCAGGCCATGCATTCATTGTGCCATAATCTTGGTCATTAACGTGGGGCGGGGTGCTGCACACAGAGACGGGAGTACTTTACACCCTGTAACGACCACGACCACGACCACGTCCACGTCCACGCCCACGCCCACGCACACGCCCAGTTTAACTTTGGAGTGCGGCCAAAGTAGCAATGAAGTAGCCTCGCTTTGCCCAAATGCATTAAGAGACATTCAGGCTCAAGGATTAAATTGTAAATTACATAGAAGTACAGGCAATGCCAAAAACTGAGAGCACTGAGCCCGCTTAGTTCACAGATTGTCTGGCCGCTTTACTTACAGCGTATGCGCAATGTGACCGGATTACTGAGGCCTTTGCCCTCCGAATTGACAGCCAAACAGGTGTAGGCACCGGCCGAGGCGCGCGACACGCTCTGCAGCACGAGCGACTGATCCGACAGTATGATGCCCACGGAGACATTGTGCTGCAGCTCCTTGCCCTGTGTTTAAGGTGTTCAAGCGTGAGTAGCTGCCTCAATGGCCGACATTCAAATTATAGCTTACATTGTGAAACCAGGACATTTTGTAGGGCTTCGGATTGGATTGAACAATGCACTCGAAGTAGGCGTCGTCGCCCTCCTTGATGTCATCCGGATTCAGCGAGGAGCCCATCTTCAGTGTCGTTGTGGGTTGATCTGCGAAACGCAAACAGAATTTTACGTAACTATCTATCGAGCGTCTCATATCTGCGTGCTGGAATCTATGGTAATTAGAGTTCACAGCTGGCCCACTTAGCCGCCAGATACCGCGGGCTTCACGGACTTCAGCTAGGACCTTAAATACCTAACCAGCCACTTACAGTGCACAATGAGACGCCATTTGTCCTCGATGGAGCTGCCTTCGATGAATTGATTTTCTGCCCGACATGTTAAATATTTGCCATCGTCGTCCCGGGTGGGTGTGAACGTCAGTATACTTAGGGATTGATTGTCTGGCTCATTAAACTAAAAAAGAAGCGCAAACAGAGTCCATTAGGAAATGAATAATGAAAAAGAAAGCCGAAGCAAGCAAGAGCTAAAGCTCAACCAAAACAGAAACAGATACCGACAAAGCAGAAAACATAAAAAAAAAACAGCGAGAAGAGGGAAAAGCGAAAGGCGAACGACTAAAGCCTGACCGTAAATCTACATGAAAATGGCTACAATTATAAGTACACACGGCTAGCACATTGTGGCCTTTAACGCCCCAATAGCCCAAATCAATAATTAATGAGCGAACATATTTACTAACGAAACAAATTATTCAAATTTAGCAACATCCCAGAACAAAACGGCAGACCTCGTTCATAAATGATTTCGTTGATTTTTGCTGAACTTATGAAATGCCAAACGTCCGAGCTTTATTAATTATTTATTAATCTATCTCTACAGCATTCAATTTAAGTCAATAAACTTCGACAATAAAGCTCACAGCAGGTCACAGCGGCTAAGCATTTTATAACTTGAAGATTTACTCAATGTATAGACGATGCACTGCGTGGCATCATTTTAGTGACAGTTGCCTTTGAAGTCGTTAAGAATTTCTGATAAAGACTCACCTTCACATTCTTCACTAATTTTAATTACTTTCTTAATTTGAGTTTTATTAATTTTTATTTTATATATTTTTTTGTGACTCTTGAGTTCCAAAATTCTTTATTGCTCTCTTAATAATTATGCTTTTAATAACAAAAAATTGGCTAAAATTGAGGCTAGCTATCGCAAAAATATGAAGATTAAATAAAAATATTTTTTGCCTGTACGACTTGACTTTACTCAAAAATTATATTCATATTCATTCATATATTCGAGTTTAATTCATTTCTAGTACTAAGATGCCTTCTTTTTTTACATAAAAATATTTTTGTTCTTATATCTTTAACAAATTTATATTTTACTTATAAAATTGGAAGCTTATCTTAAACTATAAAAAAAGACTAAACGAGTATAATCAATTAATATAAAAAAAAACTAAACGAGTATAATCAATTAATATAAATTTTTTTTTTTTAACATATGAGCAGGAAATTTATATTTAAATATTTAAGTGTTAAACAAATTAAGTCTTTTAACATTTATCTGAAGTCATTTCAAGAATTGATATAAAGTTAAATATGTACTCATTAAGCGATAAGCTCTGTAAAGAGCAGCAGATGGAGTTGGAATTGTTCGGCTCTCCTATGATCGCTCTCCATGCTATGCGCGCTTCCCTACGCTCAATGCCCTATGCTCTACGGGTGCGCTATTGAATTTATAACAATGAAGCCAGTAAGAAATTAAATCTAAAGAGGTGAACTGGCACTTGTGTTGGAGTCCCTCATTTGCATTTTATTCTAGACTGAGTTTCGGCTGAACCGCACCCTTTTTAAAGGTCAATATGCTTATTAAATTTATAATTAAAATATGATAAATACATAATATGGCTACTTATTTGTATGAAAGCAGAACATATAAACGAGGGTGGCCTAATTAATGTTGTTATATTGTAATTAAAAATTAAAAATGTATTGTTGTTCAGACTACTTAAGAATCTATAGTTGAATTATAAATATAAATAATGTAAAGAAAAAATATAAAAATAAGTAATAACAGTAGCAGTACTAGAACTCTAATAATATTATTAAAAATTTATTTTATATTTTATGTGTAATTAATCTACAATTGAAAAACTCGGTTTACTTTCAAATTTCAAAATTTTGAATTAAATTTATTTATTACATATATATAATTTTCTATATTTATAATGTAAATAATTTCTTTTATATAAGCTTTAAATTTTTAGATTTTTTAGGCCACCCTCGCAAGATTGTTAAGTTTGTATTGACACGTGCACAACATTATGCTTTCACATAAATCAATATCTGGTCTATGTAGCTCGCTAATTTTCTGAGTGTAGCCCAAAATGTTGAGCGTGTTTTATCTGTGTAATTTGAATCAATTCTGTTTTGTTTATGTTTACGTGGCCCGAAGGCAGCGCTCAATTGCACTAATTAGTAATTTACTTAAATGCTAAATACATACATACACTGATAAATATACATATATATGTAGGGAATTAAAAGAGACAAACGCTTATCTATTTATAGCCTTTTATATTTCTAACATAAAATATTGATAATTTGATCTAATTTGAACCCACTTTTGCCTTGGCCACATAAATTGTAAATGGGTCAATTAATAATTGAACTAAACTGAGCGAAGCTCATTCAGGTACAAGCGCATGTTTTGTATGTGTTCAATAATTATGTTTCATTGTTGTTAATGAGGGAGTTTAATAAATATTGTTTTTTTTTTCGTGTTTTTTTTTTTACTTACATTCTTGGTTTGTTTCTTCAGCTGCTTGTTGGACTTCCACCAGGTGATTAGGGCCGCCGGCTTGGAGCCGGAACTTTTGCACTCAATGTCATAGGTACGATCCGCGGATACAAAGCGATCCTTGGTCAGGATATGCACGGCAATAGGTTTTACTAAAGTGAAAGAAAGGGGGAGAGAAACAGAAAGAGAGAGAGAGAGAGAGAATGAACTAAAAGTGGGCCAAAGCCTGAGTGTTGAGACCCACAGTTGACGTCCAGTATGACGACCTTGTTGTTTGGCGGCGTCAGATTCGTATTGCTGGCGACGCACACAAGTCGCGCATTTAGATGCTGTCTTCCAATATTGGGATATGATAAATGGTTAATGGTTTTGCCATCGGGCCGCTGATCGAATGACTCATCGATGACCGTATTATCCAAGTACCAGGTAACGTTGGGGCGCGGCCGACCTGTAACCCATTAGGCCAATTAAATATATGCAGAGAGGTGGAACCCAAACTGAATGGGGAGTGACGCTTACCGCCTGTAACCTCGCAGGCCAGTACAATATCGTTGCCCTCGTTAAAGGATTCCACATTGCTGGTCTTGTCATGTCTGTTCGGCTCATAGATAATGGGTCTATCCGGTGGCACAATAACAGTTAGGTTTATCTTTAGATTACGAGTGGGCGAGTTACGAAAATCCACACGACAGCGATAAACGCCCTCATCTTCAATGCGCACATTGTCGATTTTTAGCTGAGCTGGATGCGAGGTGCTGCTGAAATGGGCGCGCGTCCCAAAGGCCAGCGGCGACGACCACAGACGCGCCTGACCAAACTGACGACCACGCACATCAAAGCTGCGACAGAAAATCAAAAGGAAAAAAAAAAAAAATCAAATTGTTGCTCAAATGATACAGCAAGTTGTTAGCCAAGGCAATGCTCACTTGTAGATGGGCTCGCCGTCGCCCTCACGAAACCAGAGCACCATATAGACAGCATCGTCGCGCTCGAGCGGCGTTATATCACACGGCAGCATCGCCTGCCTGCTTAGGACGCCCTGCACCGATGACAACGGCACCGGACGATCCAGCTCATGGATGAGCTCGTCCGGCTCCAGATAGGAGCACGCCGCCAGTCTGCCACAGCCGCTGGCCAACAGCAGCCGGAAAACGAACTGTAACATTGTCATATATTCACTCCTGCGCAGCGGCCATCTCCGGCAGCTCTGCCGCTTGAGCTGCTCCTGCGGGCAGCTGCAATCGTTTTCGTTTTCGTTTTCGTTGTTGAGCTTTGCATCCATTTTTCTTTCTGCTTCGATTTTGTTTGCTTATTAATTCATTTAAGCACTAAGTGTTTACTGCAGTCGCATTCGAGTGGAGATTAAGTGTCTGCGTCAAGCTGCTGACCATCTTGGGCCTCTGCTGCGAACCGCTCGCCTCTGGCTGTGGACAAAGCGCATATGCAATATGCAATTCAATACCATTAATAAGTTGCAAAGTGCTTAAACTGCTAAGTCTTTGCCATTTCTATTCAATATAGTTGTTGCATCGCAAAGGACAAATTAATTGTATTACTGAGCCTTTGCCTTGATGAAGGAGTCTACAGTGCGAACGCACTCATCTAAACATTCATTAGACTTACTTTGCCAGGTCAGCTGTACAGTATTTGCCATTTAGGTCTCGTCTTAATTGTATTCAAATTGTAATATAGTTAATTGAAAGTGACGTTACAAGTTATTTAGCAATATTAAGTTTTATTCACAGTCGCCAACTGGCAATGGAAACTCATTTGTGAGTTTTGAGTGTAGATGCGGCTGATTAGGCTTGCTTCATAAAATCAAAGCAAATTGCGTATATAATTTATTGGCTTTCATGTATAAGCAACAAGTTTTTTATGAAAATTAGATCTCATTCTATACTGGTTGTGTCAAATGTATGTGACAGACAGAAGGTGGCCTGTATACATATTCTTGATCAAGAAGAGGAGTTTGGTCACCACTTTGAAACACAAAACTAGAGACTTGAAAGATTTACTGTTTACTTGTTTAAATTATACGCATGAATAAGAATTTCCTCATCAAGCAATACGAGATTATAATCTTTTATCGATATCTCAAATTATTTGCTCATTAAGTAATAATTTAATTTAGTCCTATAATATATATATTTTTTATTTTTAATTAAGTATGCATATTTTGTATATTTAAGACTTTAAATACCAACCACCACCCATTCGCCCATCATTCGTAAAGAACCTATTTGAAATACTAGAAATTTCAGCTTTATTAAATAAACTCATATGAATGCCATTAACAAGCTCTGATAATTGCACTCAAGGCATCCATCTAGAAGAAAACTTATTTAACAATTAATTTGCTATTGTATTGCCTCTGCTGCAGTCCAAGAGCTGCCGCTGCGCAGTAAGCAGAGCAGTTATGCCTCTGCTGCATCTCAACTGCGCAGTAAGCAGAGCACGTACTTATGCATGGGTGCGTGATTGTGATTATGTGTGTGTGTGTGCTCTTTGCTATTTATGCATTAAAAAACTTAGAATTAGATATATGTAGCAGCTCATCGAAGAGCTTAGGGTATCTCTTAGCTAAGCTATCTTCACTTGTTTAACATAATCTCACATTAATATAAAGCGTGTCTAAAAAAAAACAGTAAAAAGAACAAGTTATTGATAACATCTCGATTTTGGAATATTGCATAAATTTTGTGATTTCATCATGATTAGTTGCTTTGTCTATTGAATAAAGTTAGAAAATGCTACTGAAGTTTTAACTCAAAGAATTTCTTCGTGAGGTCTGTTTAGATCGGCGTAAAAGGTGAAGCAGACACCGATGAAACTCAACGCAGCTCAATTGGGCAGTGACAGACAGTCAACGTGGATTTGGGTCTCTATCATTATGATGAAGTGTGATTTGAGGCTCTAACGACTATGAACAGTAACGAGCAGCGCTAGCGACTCAGTCAGGCCATGCCATTTGACACCCTTCGCTACTCCTTAGCTTGCAAGGCTACAGCTATGAAAGACTTTGATGCCAAAATTTGAGACGGAGTCATTCAAAATTGATTCTTTGCCAAGCTAAGACATGACTAAGACTAAAGGCAGCTGATGAGGCTGCGTAAGAATGAGCGCAATAAATTAAAACATTTTTGATTTATTTTAATATTTATTAATATATGTTCACATATCATATATCAAGCAATCTCGCTGCCCACTTCTATGTCATAATAATCGTTATTTTTGATAATTAAATAAGAATTCTTATTTTGAAAAGAAATATATTTTATATACAATACATAATATATATTGTGTATAAAATATATTTATATATATATATATCGGCATATCAATTTTAATAAATATAAACAAGTTGCCAGCCTGAATAACATTTATTTTGTATATAAGAAATTTCTAGGCATTTGCACAATAAATTAAATTAAAAGCTGAAAATCTTTGGCAGCAATTAAAGAATTTGTTGAAGAATGTTTGGAAATATATAAATTATTATTCGACTGCCTTGAAGCTGCAGGTATTTATAGCAATAAAACACAATCCTTTTCCGGTTTGCAATTTTCGTTTTTTTATTCCATTTTTTTTTCTCTTGACAGTTCATAACAATTGTCGAAGCGAAAGCAAAAGCTTATGAACTTATGATTTCTGTAGAAATCTGTGCTTTTGATGAATGAGCTCATGGGCATGAGAACGAATTCATGACGTGATTGTGGTCAATCGTTCAATAAATATTGGTGAAAATCGTGTTTTTTTCTGCTCTTTTGTTATTTCTAGGTGCTCAAGCTGAACTGTCAGCATAATATCTTTAAAAATGTAGAGTCATTTATTTAGCACATGGCTCGCATGGCCAAAATAAAACCGAAACTGAGAACAGCTTATATATATATATATATATATATATATATATATATATATATGCGTATGTATTTCTGTGTGTGTCACTTTGTTAGACTGAGGTTAAGAAAGTAAGCATGATTGGTTCGCTTCCTCAATCTAACCTCATCCAAGCATCTCAACATCTCATCTTGGCCATAAATTGTGCTGAACGGAATGTGACACGCACACATACACACAGCACACACACACATAGCTAAAGCCACTCTGGATAAGGCCATATGACAACAGCAACTATGTGTGCGCTCTATAAGATTTCTGATCCCAGCTGATAAGACAAAAGAGTTATGGCTTTTCACAAAGTCTTCAAGATGTCGTGGCCAATCAAGCATAGCTCATGATTATATATCCACAGGCACTCAAAGTTATGGCCATAATGCCCCTTTATGGACATTTAATATTATAACTTAATTAATTATTTCGTTATTCTAGACAAAAATAAATAAAAATAATGCTGCTCGTAAATATGTTTCTGGCAACCACAATTTGCCTATGAATATGAATTGAGATTATTATTGTTGGCTACCAGCTCAGACAAAGGGCCGGTGGGCCTCTGGGCTAGTTTTTCAGCATTTCAAGCTTAAATATTTATTTTAAATGCCAGCGATTTGTACTCAACCGGTTCTGGCCCAATGCAAAACATGTATCAATGAACTTGAATTCTGGCTCATTGGAAATTCATTAGGTTTTATCTGTTGATATGGCCACAAAAAAAAAAAAAAAAAAAAAAAAAAACCAGAGTCTAAAAGCCAAAACACAAAACACAAAAAATAAAAGCAACAAAGTTAAAAAATAATAAACAATAGAAGCGTTGATTTATTAATTATTTATTTAGCAATTTTCATAAATTATTTTAATGTGATTTTTCGAGCAATTTAAATGACAATTTTGCAATTTCCATTTGTGATTATTTTCTTGGCGAACGAAATGTTTGTGAACTTTGATATTTGCATTTGTGGAGAAGGGAACTTATGTAAATTTGAACACGGTTCGCTTACACTCGACTACAATTAAATATTCGCCAGCAAATGGCCAACTTAAATAGTGCTAAGCGTTTTCTAATGGAAGCAATTAAAACGCTTCCCGCCATAAAAAATCATTTTCAGTGCGGCACAAGTGTGTGCACAGAAGGAGTGAAGGAGAGAGAGGCTGGAGAGAGAGGGGGACAGAGAGCGAGGAGGGTCAGTGTATAGTGGCTGGTGGGGCGTGTTATTCATTGGCACATCTCGCATCGAGGTGCGAATTTGTTTTTCAGCATGAGAGCAGATCAAAAGATATTTGCATTTTAAACGCAGCCAGAGGTGCCAAACACTCGCTTTAATAGCAGCCACAGCAGCATGGGGAGAAGAAGTTTTTAATGCCCTGACGAAGTCTGAATACACTAAAGTGATTGTGAGTATATTATATATTTTTTAATGACTAATTATAATGGCAAATAAAATATATAGCATTTAGTTTTTGTGCACTGTCATAGAGAGTGTATGGGAGAATAATGTATGTGCAGCTGTTAGCAATGTGATAAGATCGGTATGCAATAATTACATTGTAAAATTTTTATATTTTGTTGTTTAAAATTTATCACAAAATTTAATTTTAAATTTAAACTTAAAGATAGGTTTTTTTAGGTTGTACACATCTTGCGGCATAGAGAAAATATATCGTTGATCTATTTTTTCGCAAAGAAATAGTAGATATAATAAATAATATATATAATATATAATATAAATATCTCATAGGAATTACTTTGAAAGGAACATAATAGATATTCATATATCTATTATGTTCCTTTCAAAGTAATTCCTATGAGTTATTATACACTTGTTGCCGACTTTTTTTTAATCATCGAAGTACTTCAAGTACTTCAGGTTTTTTATATAAGAATGTAGAGTTATTTTGGCATCAATAATATATATTTGTTCTGTAGACCTCGATCGGTATACCTATATATACAATTCTCACACATAAAACCTTCTGTTAGAGAAATGCAACAAATCTTTAAATATTAAAAAAATACATAAGTTACTTGGGTGCCCAATGTTCATGGACACCATGTTAGCATGTTAACATGGGATATTTATCCCATATATGGTGTCCATAAATATTGGGCACCCAAGTAACTTTTGCTGAAGATAATTTGAGCTCATTCCGATTAGAATTGACCTTAGCGGAAAGACATGGTGGACTTAGAAAAAAAGTTGTAACTCAATTGATATGCATTAAGAATATATATATAATTATTTATGTATCATAAAAGTTCCTAATGCGCATTATAGCTATGGCTCTCACAATATTTAGCATATGTCAATAAATACACAAATTAATTTGTATTCTGATAAATTTATGCAAAACCTAATAAAACTAGTCTGCAGCACAAAGACTTGATGTCTATCAAATCATTGTCATTATATATAATATATATATATAACTTATTTATATCACACATTTTTGCCCGATGCTCATCAGATATGTCTTGGAGCAGGTGTTACATGTGTTAATAAATAAGCAAAGTAACCTTTGATAAGGGCATATGATACTGAGTAGCAAGTGCAGGCTTGTCACAGCCCCAGGCGCATTTCCTCTGGGAGCGCCTGTTAGCTTGTTTGCTCAGATTCCTTTACATATATATATATACATATTTAATATATGAGCGACTAAGTTTGTTAACTGCTTGATGGGGCAGCCGGTTATAGAGGCAGGCGTGTCGGTCGCTTTGACTGCGGTTTGTTCAAATCGCCCGTTGTTTATTTGCTGGCCATTTTCAACAAAAACACCTTCAGCTTCGATACAAGAGTGGGGGCAAAAAATATGATACATAACCGGTTTAGGCATTTTTCTTCACAAGTTTTTTTTCCGTTCGATTTAAGAAACAAAACAAAAACAAAAAACAAAAAAAAGAGACACAAAATTGTACACGACGCTTTTAAAATGCTAAAAGATGTTTGGGCTCTGTGGGGCTGGCGCTGCGGCTACAACGCTGTGGTGTTGCTAATTAAGATTACAGACATTGATACTTTACGGTACGGTACGCAGTGGCACGTACACGTACACAGGCACTCACACACACACACACACACACACACACACACAGAGACATAGTAGACCTGTGTTTGTGCTTGGGCTTTATGAGCTGCCCAGCAGCCCGTTGATGGCATACTAAGGTGCTCTATCAACATCTGACAGCGGCTGAGGGCCTTTTTGGCTTATTAATTATGTAGCTTAATTTGCGATTATGCAGATATGAGCATAAATTTTCAAGAGTTGTATTAGCTGACTGATAACTCACCAGTTTAATATATGTGCATACTCGAAATCGTTTCATTCAATATTCCATGTTGTTGTTCCAATCGAATCTCGTATATAAATATATTTTTATTATGTTATAGCTGCTCTTAATGGTTCAACTGTTTTGTTTTTGTTTTTTTTTTATTTTCACGTTCCTTTTTTTCCGCCTTCGACTACGTGCTGATCAGTAGTTTATAAGATCGAAGCGCGCGACACGCCGTCTGAGCTGCGTTCGAAATCAAACATTTTATGCATAAGTATAAATTTATATATAAATTTATATATAAATTTATATATATGCGTATATATTTTAGGTCTGCTTTAATGAGACATTTCTTAACGAGCGCACACACACTTAATTGGCCAAGATTTACGTTCACGCTTGGGCCATATCATTTTGCACTAGACACTCACAGGAGCAGCTCAATAATAAAACATTTCTTCCTGTTGTTGTTGTTGTTGCTGTTGCTGTTGCTGTTGTCGCTGCCAAGTGTAATCAAGTGCCACTAAAGATCTCTTGAATCTCTCTCGTTTTGACAACTATTACCATAACAAATCAGCGCGCCTGACTGTGACAGGCCAATTGAACTGCACAGCCAACTACAACAACAACGGCCAAAAAAAAAGAAAAAAAAAAAAAACTGCCAGCGACAAAATATTTACATGGCACTACTATCAAAAGAAAGAAAAAAGAGTGTGGGGTAGCGAGGATTTCGTTTGGGTTTGGCAGAGGTTTTGCTGGTTACTGTGCCTGGCCCATAAGCCGCCAACGCCAGCGAGTCAACGTTGCTGCCGTGAGCGTCACTAAACCAATTCCCGCAGTGACAACGAGGCAGAAGCAGCCTGAGACAGGGCAAAGGGAATGGGTACGGCATGGGGCTGGGCTAACCAGGACGACAGGAGCAGGTGGAGCAGGAGCCGCTGTTACGGCCACGTTCACGGGCCGTGCTTGGGCTTATCCTTGTGTCTGTATTCGCCGCTTTTTATGCCACAGTCGTAAATTCCAATTATCGACGAAGTCGAAGCACGGCAGCAACACCAGCGACGCCAGCAACACCAGCAACTAGCCAACGCCAAACCCAAAGCCAAAGCCGGCCTCGAATCGAATCGAGTCGAGCCGCTCGAGTAGTCGACGAGCTAACTGAACTGAAGCGTTTTTCAAAGTCAGAGCCCGGCACGCGGCGCACGAGCCCGGCGTTTTATTATTATTATTATTGTTGTTGTTGTTGTTGTTGTTGTTGCTATTTTAGTCACAGTTTTGTTTCGTTTTCATTAATATATTTAAATTTTGGGGTAATCCTTGTTATGCGGCATCATCAGGTAATGCAATTCGAAAAACCGAAAAACCAAAATTGAAATTCGATTTGGCACACACTTTTTTTTTGTTTGCTGCTGTCACATGGGTCAATATTTAAGTTATATGCCGTTATATGGAATTGTTGACTATTAATTAATCAATTGCGCTCATTAATTTGATTGCCTTTCGGTTAAGCGAAGGAAGTCACTGGAGTTTCACAAATACCTTTCACACTCCTCTCTCACAGACACGCACACACACTCAGATATAAGAAAACATTACGTTGTGTGTGTGTGTGTGACAAAGTGTGTGCGTATGTATGTGAGTGTGTGTATGAGTGTGTATGCGTGCGTGTGTGTGTGTGTGTGTTTTGGTATGCGCTTTAAACGGATACCCTAAAGCGAACGCATTGGGCTACATTTCAGCGTAGGAGCGCAGAGTCCGTGTGCAACATGTGTACCGTTTTAGCTTCGCGTATCTACTGGATACACGACTTCAACATCGTCGCCCTCGTCGCTGCCAACGCGTCTCTGCTTTGATTTCTCATTTCGAATTTTCGAACTGCCGGACGTTTCAAAGAGAAAATCTAATTGGAATTCGAATTGGTCGTCAGCAGCCGAAGTCGCAGCCAAAGAGCTCCTCAGCCCTCACGACTACTTAGAATGTGTGTTAATTTTAGTGGCTTTGACTTTGTTTAGGGCAATTTTTATATATTTTTTATTCTATTTTTTATGAGAAAATTTACGATATTTATTAATTTACTTTTCAATTAAAAAGAAATAAATATAAAAAAAAAACATTTTTTAAATAATATATTTATATAAAATAATTAAAGCTTGTTTATGTTTTTTTTTTTTGTAAAAAATAATATTATTATTGTTTAATTTACACACACATCATTAATATCTTCACCTTACAACTCGGAGCTATATTTGTCACTCATTCATAAATCTCAACTCGATCGTAAAGCGACATTTCAATACTATAACAGCAAAAGTCAAATTTAAGCTAATAACATAACAGACCTCAGTCGCTGTTCTGTTAAGCGACTGCTTTGATTTTTCGAACTTCGAATAAGAGAACGAAACAGCAGAAGCAAAGAGCACACAGCGAGAACTTGGCGTTATTCGAATTAGCTGTTAACAGCATTGTATATCGTAAATGTTGTGGTTTCATCTCAACGACTGTTAAAATTCGAAAAGCATAATGTTTGCGCTAGAAAAAAAAAATAAACTTAAAATATATTTATTTAATATTGATTAAAATATAATTTAATAATAATTATGCGTATTCTCATTATCATTATGATTTGTCCATTAATATTTTTGATTGAATTAAACATCCAAAAATATTTCGCGCCTGATTTATGTTAAATTACTATAAATGAGATTTATCTCTTTTTAAACAATTCGCTTGCATAATAAATAAATGTTAAATGTTTTTGTGATGAGCTTTGATGTTATTGAATATATTCTGCATACATTAAGTGGCCCAGCCCGTGTTTTGCCACAGCCTCAAATTACTTTTGAACCATTTGAGATACATTTTATGGGCCATTATAAATAGGCTATATGCGATTGGCGAGTTTTAAATTGGCTTTAGTGTTTTTGCTAATTAATTGCTTAATTTGTTTTAAGCAAACCAATTTGTTTTAATAGAATGAAAATACGGTAAAATTCTAGTTACAACCATTTTTTGTTTATATATAATCGAGCATATGCTGAAAGCAAATGTCAAAGCTGGCTTAAACAAGCAATGTGAATAACTCATATATATGAATATATATTTATATATATATATATATATATTTAGAGCATATTTCAGTGAATCACATTTACACATTTGCATGTTTGCATAAATTAAATGCAATATAAATGCAAAGCTCTGGTCTTATCTAGGTAAATAAGCAAATAAAATGTTGAATGTATAATAATAATTAAATTGGTTAGACGTCAGAGTTAGCACATATCTCAATATATTGACCACATTTCCGTTAAAGTTAAGAAATCATTGAGCCCACAAGATTGTTGTTGGCAAACAGTAGAAATTCGAAAATAAATCCATTTGATCGGTTGCGTATGAGTATAATTTGGTATCAATCAATATGTTGAGCCGCTTGTATAAATAAATTCTCTCAACTTCTGAAGTAGATTTCCATAATTTTATTTTCTGTGTTCTCTTCATTTTGGTAGATTTTTATTTTTTTTTATTTTGCAGAAAACAATTCAGTTTTATTCAGCCAGATGTTATTCATCATGTGGCTTTGTTGTGCCTTATCGTGTGATTGATGCGCCATATTCACACGATTCGGTATCGGAAAGGAAGTAGTAAAGATGCTCAGCCAATTTACAAGAACAAACACATGAATATATGTGCGCATATGTGCACTGAGAGAAATATGTGGAGAGCTTAGATATTATGACTTCTGAGATTTAGTTTGTTGGGGCTGAAGTCGAGATACTTGTTGTTTATGTAATAAAAATAAATATGCACTTGAGATATTATAGCAACAAAAAGCCAACTTATTTTGTCTGAGTGTAAGTGGAAATGTCAAAACTGAATTTAAAATTTCGTTTTCATTTACAGTTGATTAAGAGCTCAAGTCACATTGAGGCTGAGCTCGTAACTGATAAATTTAAGCTCTTAGCAAACATACAATTTTTTCGCTAAGTGTAAATCTTATATCTATACATACAATGCCTAAAGTACATTACGGCCACCCATATGTACATACACTCGACAGCATAATTCTACGTACAGCAGAAAAAAAAAGTTTTTTTTGTGTTCAGTTGGCTCTAGAATCTACCATAATGCACTTATCGGAATAATTCCTTTTTTATAATATTTTTCGCTTATTTAACTACCTATTTGCATTTTTATTTTTCCCAAAATAATAATATTTATATTAAAAAACAATGTTAACAAAAAACCTTACAGGAAAGTGACGCAGCAAAAGTCTACGTACACAACAATTCATCGGCTCTTTTTGGGGGATCCATTAGATTTTAATATTTTGTTGGATATCCATTTCGTTTTAACACCTCTTCCAGGCGTCGAGGCATTGAATCCACCAGTTTCCGAGTCTCCTCTGCCGTTATTTTGCTCCATTCGTCCATGAGAACCTCCCTTAGCATATTTTTGGAGATTATGGTACGCTGCCTAATCCTACGCTCGTGTAAATCCCACAGATGATTAATAGGATTCAGGTCTGGCGATTGGAGAGGCGATCTAAGTTGATTTTTGGCGTTATATAGAAACCACAGCCCTACATTGTGGACTGTTTGCTTCGGATCATTATCTTGTTAAAAGCAATAGTCATCCTCAATCCTCAATTTCTGGGCACTTTGGTGTAAATTTTCATTTAGGATCTTGATATAGTCCTTGTGGTCCATTGTCGATTCTATAAACACCAGACTACCAACTCCATTGGCCACCACACACCTCCATGCCACGATACCACTTCCTTCATGTTTAACGGCCGAAAGTACATTTTCACTTTCTAAGGCTACTCCGCTTTTTCTCCATAATAACTTCCTTCCATTTATATCCAATATGCAGAACATGCTCTCCTCTGATAAAATGACCCTGTTCCAGTAGCTTGGCGGCTCACAAAAGTGGCCATTTGGAAATTCATACGCTGTTTTATATTGACCTCTGATTTGTGCGGTTTCCAATCAGCAACACTAGCATGATAACCGGCCGGAACGACCAACATGACCATGAACACCGAATGGTATCATGGGAAACAGATTCGGCTAATCTTTCTTCAACTCCAACCCGTTCTTGTTGCTAGGTTATTCTCGGATTTGAAGTCACCAGTTGGACAATACGTTTTTTTTCTCCAGCTGTCAACACTTAAAGTCGGCCAGATCGGGGCTTTAACAATATAAAGCCAGACGACACATAATTTGTCGTAAGCCTCTTGGCATGAGGAATGTATTCTCACTAAGAATTGTCAAATTTCTCGACAGGATTAGCCCTCTAACCGGTGTTTTAGTATAAGTTTTCGAACTTCATACACAGATTCCCTTCCCCTTACTCTCCTTGATAAACCATGTACATAATTGTTTTCGTGGCAATGGAAAATTCCATAGCACAGTCTAGACGCATAAAAAAAAGGAAAAACCGTAAAAAAATCTAACGGTTCTTGCCAAAACTCGGCGTTGTACGCAGTATAATTGTTGTGTACGTAGACTTTTGCTGCGTCACTTTCCTGTAAGGTTTTTTGTTAACATTGTTTTTTAATATAAATATTATTATTTTGGGAAAAATAAAAATGCAAATAGGTAGTTAAATAAGCGAAAAATATTATAAAAAAGGAATTATTCCGATAAGTGCATTATGGTAGATTCTAGAGCCAACTGAACACAAAAAAAAATTTTTTTTTCTGCTGTACGTAGAATTATGCTGTCGAGTGTATATATAAATTGCCGGAGTGCAATCACCTGGTCCACAATCGAATCGGGTGCATTAAATCGTTAAAGTAACATATACAAATTAATGCAAACAAATACACGAGTGCTTCCAACAATTCTTAGCAGACTGCTGGTGTGGAGGGGGGGGGGCTATTTTCCATATTTGGGGCCAGGATGGTGAGGGGTCGGATCTTGTCAATAGTTACGACTTTGTGATGTGCCATGGAATGCTAAGCAGATCAAAAGCCCAGGCACGAGCGACTGCGGCATGAGGTGTGAGAATTCTCAAGTGAGCTGGCCATGCACTCAGCTGCCTGCAGACAAATTCCCAGACGGGGGCACGCTGCTCGCCCCCTTCCCTCTCACACTCCCTGCTTTAGAAAGAAATGCAGCTTCTTGGACCTAACACAGGGGATTTGTGGTTTATTTTTGGGCATTGCTGGGCGAGCTCATAAAATAGGTGTGGTCATATCATCAATAAATATTCTTCGGATGTTTCAATAAAAAGAAGAGCAACGAGCAAATTAGCTAGAAAAATACTCAAAAAAGAAGAATGTTTAGAATTGAAAGCAGTTGCACGCTGTGCAGCGTAAAAATAGCAACGTCAATGGCAGCCGTATGTAAACAAAAGAAAATGCACCACATGAAATCTATCTGCATCTGTAGGTGTAGATGTATCTATGGCTGCAGCTGCATACCTAAGTGAGGTCTGTATCTGTATCTGTATCTGTATCTGTATCTGTATCTGTATCTGTATCTGTATCTGTATCTGTATCTGTATCTGTATCTGTATCTGTATCTGTATCTGTATCTGTATCTGTATCTGTATCTGTATCTGTATCTGTATCTGTATCTGTATCTGTATCTGGATCTGTATCTGTATCTGTATCTGTATCTGTATCTGTATCTGTATCTGTATCTGTATCTGTATCTGTATCTGTATCTGTATCTGTATCTGTATCTGTATCTGTATCTGTATCTGTATCTGTATCTGTATCTGTATCTGTATCTGTATCTGTATCTGTATCTGTATCTGTATCTGTATCTGTATCTGTATCTGTATCTGTATCTGTATCTGTATCTGTATCTGTATCTGTATCTGTATCTGTATCTGTATCTGTATCTGTATCTGTATCTGTATCTGTATCTGTATCTGTATCTGTATCTGTATCTGTATCTGTATCTGTATCTGTATCTGTATCTGTATCTGTATCTGTATCTGTATCTGTATCTGTATCTGTATCTGTATCTGTATCTGTATCTGTATCTGTATCTGTATCTGTATCTGTATCTGTATCTGTATCTGTATCTGTATCTGTATCTGTATCTGTATCTGTATCTGTATCTGTATCTGTATCTGTATCTGTATCTGTATCTGTATCTGTATCTGTATCTGTATCTGTATCTGTATCTGTATCTGTATCTGTATCTGTATCTGTATCTGTATCTGTATCTGTATCTGTATCTGTATCTGTATCTGTATCTGTATCTGTATCTGTATCTGTATCTGTATCTGTATCTGTATCTGTATCTGTATCTGTATCTGTATCTGTATCTGTATCTGTATCTGTATCTGTATCTGTATCTGTATCTGTATCTGTATCTGTATCTGTATCTGTATCTGTATCTGTATCTGTATCTGTATCTGTATCTGTATCTGTATCTGTATCTGTATCTGTATCTGTATCTGTATCTGTATCTGTATCTGTATCTGTATCTGTATCTGTATCTGTATCTGTATCTGTATCTGTATCTGTATCTGTATCTGTATCTGTATCTGTATCTATGCAGTTACATGTGCATCTGTTATAGGTGTATTTATATCTTAAGCTGTATTTGTAGTTGTGTTTGCAGCTGCTGCGATCGCGTGCCGTGCATTTCCTTGGAAACTGGAGACCTTTGTTAATTGTAATCATTTGCATTTCGTTACGGCCATCAGCAGCAACATTTTCACCATGTATCCATGAGATACAAATGTTTCTATGCAAAACTCAGGCTGCTGGTTGTGTAGCATTTAAAAGCTCATTCCAACATGCGTTACACGTGTTTCGTTCAGCTCGAACATTTATTATGCTCAGTCACAAAAGGAGTGCCTCGGCCGAAGCTCGTTGATGTAAGCGTAGTTGTATCTGTATCTTTGACTCTGCAATTTGCATACGGCATTTTTCGTTAGGTGTAGGCCTGTTTATTTCGAGTTATAATGAATTGCTTGTCAGACAGCAATTAATGGCAGCTGGCTGTCAAATTAGATGTGGCATCGACTATTGATGACTTAATGACAACTACCAAATAGAAGCACAAAGAACTTAACAAATTTATTATATTTACAATGAATCGAAACATCGATATGCTTTGATAATTTGGCCATCACAGAAATTTGCATATGAATGGCAGAATGCCGTTTATACACAATATTTCAGGCATCATCCACTCGTAAATGCCGTGTTTTGGGCCATTAGCATTAGTTCGTTTCGTTCGTTCAGTTTTTATGCGAAACGGATGAGGAACAATGATTCTGGCCTAGTCATGGGCATGTCTGTGGGTGCCCCTCAAATCTCTATGCTCATCGATTTATCGCGCACACACGCATGCACGCATGCACGCATATAGCCACGTGCTTAATACGTGCTTAAATGTTAACATTTCAATTTGCAATTTGTAACGTCTGTCTGTAGGTCTGTCTGTCTTTCGCAGTCTCTGCCTCTCTCTCTCTTGCTCGGCCTGTCTGTCCGTCCGTCCGTCCTTCCGTCCGTTTATTTGCCTGTGCGGCCTGGCCAGAGCGTTACGCACTCGCCACGCCCAGCTTGCTAAAATGTTTTCCAAACATGCAAAGATCATTCCGCACACAGAGAGTTGGAGCTGACCCCCAGCTTAACCAAACCCTTTGACATGTATCTGTTACTCTGCCTCTCTAGCTACATTTATACATATGTATAATCAGAATTCAAAGGCACGCATTATTGAATAAGCCCCCGACCCAAAAAAAATTGGAATATATATATAAATATATATAAATATATATATATATATATTTATAGAGGCGTCGTGTTGTTGTGCCATATAAGAGTATCCGTATCCGTGGCCATCGCCCGCTGAATGTGTGCGCTCAGATAAGATACTTTATTGACATTGCGTGTCTAAACACTTTACCGCTACGCTAGTTGCTGTTGTTGTTGTTGTTGCTGTTGTTGTTGTTGTTGCTGTTGTTGTTGTTGTTGCTGTTGTTTCTTGATTGTGATTGTGCGCTTTAAGCTTATTTGCATACCCATAATTCTTTATTCAGTGAGGTGTGCGTGTGTATTGTTTAGCACGAGCATCGCCTCGTGTGTGTCTATCTATCCATCTATTGGCAACAAAATTTTAATCAAAAATACATACATACATATACACACAGAGAAGTTAGTTGGAATTGCCTCGCATTTAAATATGTATTTGGAAATAAAGCAGTTTTCGTATGCAACACAGCTCGATATTTGTCGCCCAATTGGCTCCCACACACACACGAACACACACACTCAGTCATCTGACAGCTCAATGAATGGCTAGATCTTTGATCTCACAATGTTGACTTGTCTCTTGGCTTTCCTTAGCCCCACAGCTGAACTATGCTAATTTTGAGTTGGGTTCATATAGAAACAAAAGCCCTTATTCAATTGCAATGCGCACAATCGGCTGTTCAAGAAATGTATCTAAAGTGAGACATTCGTTTAGACAAGTGGCTAGCCATGATGATGATGTTGCTGACAGTGTGTTTGTGTGTGTGTGTCTTTGTGGTCGCCCCAAATCATTAATTTGAGAAAACGTGACTTTTTTGCCATATTTTGAATTCTAATTCCACTCATTAGGCGTCGCTGTCGCCGTTGCCATTCTAAACATAACTTCAAAAGGTGCAGACTGCACTTGTGACACGTTTCGTAATCTCTTGGCTGGGCAAAAGCCTTTTTCGCAATTTTCCATAAGCAGGCTACACACCCACACACACACACACACTCGAAGATGCTGGCAGCTGCGACTGCCGCAAAGCCAACCGTTGCCAGATACAAATACAGATGCTAACGCTAACCTGCAACTAAGTACACCTGTGCACATAGCGAGAGGACGAGAGATAGAGGAAGAGAGGGAGAGAGAGAGGGGGAGAGAGTGAGAGCGCGAGAGTGTGGGCTGCAACGTCAGAGTGCATTACAAGCTCAAGTACAAGCTATTTCCGCAACGCATTTGAGTTTGTCTTTTGTGCCCCGATCCAGCTCGCGCTATGGCTCTGCCTCTGCCTCTGGCTCTGACTCTGGCTCTGGCACTGTCAGTGGCGACGCGGCCCGAGTCTAATTAAAATAAGCATGAGCGCTAGAAAAGGTCGACGTTAGATAGTTTTCTAGGTAAGCAGCTGGTCGCATGGAGAGATGGAGGGCAGCTGTGTGGTGCAGGGACCGGCGTCTCCTCCATGTGCAGTAAGAGATTTGGCAATGGGTTGTACTGCAGTTGCAAACACGTTGCATAATTGGCCATTTCTGTGTGCAGTTGCCGCACATCATCCTCAATCTTAATTAACAAATATACAAGAAATAAAAAATATAAGTAAAAAAATGTGGCCCGGCCAAAGATGCGACATAAAATGCAATTTACGACTTGTCATAAAGGGAGAGCCCGCCATATAGTAAATCATTTTTTATGTAGCGAGTTCACGAGTAGCTGGGGCTACTAACAACGCAAATAAGCCGAACATAAAATCCTTTAGCACCTTTAAAATGCCCAAGCCAGAGCTCGGCCCGTAAGCCAAGGGCCATTCGGCGGAGCACAGGACGAATGCGACTGCTAAACAGCGAAATTTATACAATCAACAAATGACATAAAATTGTTGCTGAACGACGCAAAAAAAAAAAAAAAAAACAAAAAACAAAGCAGCAAAATGGGCAAAAAAAAAAATGATAAAATATAAAGACAAAGCAAACAAAAAAGTGCAAAAAAAAAGATGAGAAAAAAAAATAAATTGCATGACAAATTTGTGTTGAGGGTCGCAGTCCAAGTCGAAGTCGAACTCGAAGTCGAATGAGGATGCCAAGAAATGATGGACGATGATAATATGAGAGGCAGACAAACATACGCTGCCTACACCCACAGGAGAGAGATAGAGAGAGCGAGTGCGAGGCAGAGTGAGATGGAGACAGGGCTAACAATTTAAGTCCTCAAATTCCAGCATGTGGAGCAATAATAATAATTTTATTGTTTTAACACAGGTAACAAACAGAAAGTTATTTCAGCCACAGCTGAGCGGCTTTTAAAAACAAATCGTAGGGTGAACAGCGAGAGCCAGAGCCAGAGCCAGAGCCAGAGCCAGGACAACAGTCAAGCAGCCAGCCAGGCAGGCAGTCAGCCAGCGAGGACAACGCAACCCAAACAAGGATAAGCACCAGGGCAAGCGTAAAGATACATATAAAAGAGGTTTTCGTTTGCAAATGCGAAGCTGCAAGGTGTACGCCATACATATACAAGCAAACCAATCCTCCCAGCACACCCCCACACACACACACACACACACACTTATAACTTGAGGAAGAAACAAATAAAAATGGCGAAATAAAGCAGAATAAGATCTGTAGCGAAATATTTTTATTGCCTTTTTGGCAACACACACACCCACTCACCGAGGCAGCCAAGATACGTGGGTGTGTGTGAGTGTGTGTTTGTTTATTTGTGGATCTCTTTTGATATATAAGTAGACAGCAGAGGGTTGGTGCAGCCTACATGGAGACCAACATAATTTACGCGCCCATAATTTGTCATAAAAATCTTCCAGCAATAATTTAATGTTGAAATGCAAATTTTTAATATATTTTTATACCCTGCACAAAGAAAAAAGAAACAAAGGCATAAGGGCAGCGCGTTGTAGCATAAGCTATACATCCTTTTTTATAAATTCATATTTATATATAAAAATTGTAAAGTGGATAAAGTTTCCAAAAACAAAGCACAAAAATTAATTTTTTATACAAAAATTTACATGCGAATTAAAAAATGTAATTTTTTCTCGAATTAATTTGAACGAAAATTCAAAATAAAAATCTAAATATTATATTCAATGTTATTATTTTACATAAATATTGTGTCAGTAGCAAAATAAAATTTTAATAATTAAAACTCAATTTATGCCTTACAAATCCAGTCCAGGATATGCCTCAGTCACGTATCGGGAGCAATGCACATTTTATTTTTACCTTTTCAGTTGGTTTTCTCTATAAATTTGCGCATTACATTATTTATATCTCTGTGTTATATCTGTGTGAAATATGGCAGAGTAGCTGGAAATATTTTGTAGGCTTCGGCTAAGCTAAGCTGGCGTTTGATTTAGCCACTTAAGCCAAAAGGAGGCTGGCAATTGAGTGAAGTAAGTTAAGGCTGCAGCTTGTTTCATTAGTTCAAAGGCAAAAGTTGTTGCTGCATTATAAAATAGGCGATTAGCAAATATGAGCAGCTACATATTGGACTGGCCTGCTTTGTCGAGAGCGCTCAGCTTCAGTTGAAAGATTTACCAGCACGATTACTACAGCTGCCTCTGAGTGGCTGCCTGACTGGCTGCCTGCCGTCTAACATCTGCCTCAATTGCCACACATGATTGCGCTGTAAACAATTTTTTTTATGTACAATCGTAAGTAACAAATATTTAAAGAACTTTACAAGATGATATGCGAACGTGTTTTATGACTTCTGCTGCCGCTGCTGCCGCTGCTGCTGCTGCTGCCGTCGCTGTTAGACGGGTGCAAAAGTAGAAATGACTGACAAAATGGTTACTTCACTGCTGTTTAATCTTTATGGCGCTTGGGAGTCGTAACTGGAAACTCGAACCCGAAACTCACCCGAACCCAATACAAACTCCAACTAAATCATAATCATAGACAAACAAGTACTGCGTGTCATTTGAGCGCACACATCATAAAGCAGCAATTAAGACAATGTTAAAATCGTAAGCGTCAAAAATGTCATAGAAAACTCAGTCGCTCAATAAAAATGCGCAACTGTCATAAAAGCCAAACACAAAGCGCCAAGAAAGCGAAACTGCCAACAAGGACAACCAGACGTTAGATGGCAAAAAAAAAAAAAAAAAAAAAAATAATAATAATAAAATAAAAGAAAGAAGGAGAAAAAAAGTGAAATAAGAAAAGTCTCTATCTTTGACGTCATTGGCAACGCTGCTAATTGCCAGTCAAAATTCCATGGCAAGAAGTAAAAAGATGAGATAAATGCGTGGTAACAACATTAAATACGTGAATATGAGCACACCGAGTAGATGCTGCTACCGCTGCTGCCGCTGCTGCCGCTGCTGCTGCCGCTGCTCATATAAAAAGTTGAAATTTATCTTCGTGCAATTGCCAAGGAAGCCAGCAATTGTGTCAAGCGTTTGCTTTAATTTTAATGCTACTCAACGAGCTGTGCCCCATTTGATGGCGCTTCATTATTTTCCATTCTTTATCAAATTTATTTATAGCTTCTGAAATTAAGCGAAGCAGTTGATGTCAGCTAAAGTCAAATCGTTTCGTAATCGAAACCGAAACCGAAACTTTAGCCAGAGTAGTTATGCGATCCGCACGCTGAACCATATCGTATTACTACTCTAGGTCATAATTTGTTTTGAGGTCGAAATTAAAAGTCTCAGGCGCAGTTGTTGTGTGAGCCAAAGAGCTTTAGGCTTAAACTATAAAAACAAATAATAGTTTTGCTTAGACCTGAAGGCATATTCTAAATCAAATATTTAAAATAATAGGCCAAAGTTAAGGTAAATATATTTAAACGTAATTAAATATTATTCATATTAAATAAAATAATGAGTTTAAAAATTTATGTATCGCTTTCTGCTAAGAAATATACCAAATCCAAATACAGCTAAAGTGTCCTTAGGAAACTTTTCCATAAACACTTTTGCCGCTCAATCAATATTTATTAATTATTTAAGTTACGAACAAGCATCATTCAAGCAAAAAATAATTACAATATATATATATATATATATATATATATATATATATATAATGTACTTCAGTATTGATTATTAAGCATATTAAAGCGAACTTAATCTAATTAGTTACATATATTCTTATTGGATTCATAACAGTCTCGAGTTTATTTAATACTAGCCATTAGCCATTTCAAAAGCCCCTAGATTCTATCAGCCAAATTCGCTATCGACTACTCGTTCAACATCGCTTGGCTACTGTCCTCTTAGCTATACATGCCAAGCTATATGTATTCAGTTATATATGCACAATTGGGAATTTTATAGCAAAAGTTTTTGCATAAATAGCAAAGAGGAATGAAGTCAAGGTGCTGTTCGCATAAAGTTGTGTAACTGCAGCTGTAACAGAATCTATTACAGCATCCATAAAAAAGACTGAGCACTCCCTAATCATGTTGTAAGAGCAGCTTATGTTAAGATTATGTTAAGATCAACAGCTGCTGCTCACGACTAGCTTAAAATTCACTGAATATGTTAGCTTGAATAAGAACACAAGAATATGAGACAAGAATAAAATATTTAAATATAAATAAATAAATTTGACAACTTTATTATGGCCTGTTAAAATGAAATTTAAGTTTATTTTATGTATGTATATTTATTAAAATAATTCAATAAATTTAGTTTGATATTGTATATTTATTTATATTTTGTATCAATAAAATGAAACTTAATATAGATTTCTTTTCGTATTTGTATTAAAAAGTAAATGCAAAAATATATATAAATTTCTTCAATATATTCTTTTTAACAAAAACAATGAATTTAAGAAAATTGATTTTTTTTTTAAATTAAAAAAAATTATTTTCATATAATATTTAGTTTTTTTATTTTTTTTATTTATTATTTTTATAAATGAAAATTACATTATTTTTATCAGTATCAAATTTGATTAGGCCACTTCTGTTTTTACTATACAGATATTTTTAGTTAGTAGTCATGCTGTACACTAATGCTTAATCAAGATACGTTTCCTTTTTTGGCAACAAGTCCTGCAACAGCTGTAGCAAAACATTGTTCGAGACAACTTTTTACACGCTATGCTAAAAGTAATTCGTTGTTAAAACGAGCTAAATTTAATTTATAAATTGTTGGCTGAGAGAAATAAAATAAAATAAAAAGCAAATGCCAGCGCAATACTAACACACATATATAAACATATATATATATATATATATATATATATATATATAGATAAATATATATATATAGTTTTTTTAATGGCAAAGCGGATTGAACAAATCACGGTGAATGCCGCAAAAACCGCACACATCAAACACATGAAAAGCGGGACTCTGTCACCTCAACGGTGTGTGTGTGTAAGTGTATGAGTGTAAATAAGTGTGTGTGTGTTTGGTAAAGAACGGAAATGACTCTTAGGAGCAGGCTTGACCATAACCAATAGCCGGACGTAAAGCCAAACCATTCAGCGAACTAATGCAGACCTAAGGCAAATATAATTGCGAGTGTGTGTGTGTGTGGGTGTGTTTGTTTGTCTGTGTAGGCGTGTGGGTGTGTGTTAGTGGGCGTTGTTTGGTGGCTGGCTGAGTCAAGGCTATTTTCTGCACAATGTTACAAGACATTTGCATGCTGGCGTCATCTGGCTGAGGTTTGGTTTTCGGGCATTTGTGGTTAGCGTATGGCCAGCAAGACAACATTTGACAATTGTGCTGATGCCAAAGCACACACACACACGCACACAGAGACAATCAAAGCAGAGAACATAGAAAAACCCCAAAGACAACTGCCACTAGGAACTGCCACTCCCACTGCTCCGACTATTATTGCTGCTGCATACGTGCTCAACAAAATATTGATTTAAATGAGTTTCAGTTTCGGTTTTCATTTCCTATCCCAAAAATTCCAACAATCAGCAAATTGTGCTGCTCAATGAACTACTTTTTCTCCACTTCAGTGTGTCTCTCTCTCCCACTATATATCTCTCTCTCTCTCGCTCTCTCTCTCTCTGTGTCTCTCTAAATGTGTCCCTCTGTGAAGCACTTCTAGTGCTCCTCGTTAGAGATGCTGGACCAAGCAAAATGCATGATAAGCAAAATATTGCACATTGATGATGAGCGGCCGCCACTGGCTTCTGGCCTAGCCGAACGAACGAACAATGCGGCTCCTCTGTGCGGCATGTGGCAAGTCGTTGTTGTCCACGACAGTGCTAAGTGGTTCGATTCCAGGCGATTGAGCCGACTTCTTGCCCACAGCCTGCATATATAACATTTCGCATGCAGCTAACCAAATCTCGGCGCGTAGACCACATTCATAAGCCCCGCCCAGTGGCTCCCAAGTTGTATTGTCAAATTGATTGCAATCGCAATTGCAAAAATCAATTTATATTCAAATAATCAATTATTTTTAAATGTGGTTCGATTCTGGTTAGCATTCAGCTGTTCTCCATACAACTAATTCGGTTTGAGGTTTTAATTTGAATGAAATGAAATTGAAATGCATTTCGGAGCTTCAAATAGCTTTAACTAATTTGAAAGTCAAACACAAAGCAGAGTAGTCTAATGTGGCATTTACTGCCTAGTAGATACCCTGGAATATGTTTAAGGTTAAATTTCATTTTTAAATCGTTTTTATTTTGTAAAAAAATCTATACATATTTTCTAAATATAATTAAATAAAAAAATTTCATTTTTAATGGATTCAGGGTATAATTAAATAAAAATTTAAGGCTGTATTTTTTTGTAAAAAAGTTTTTATTATATAAAAATATATATTATATTATTAATATATATTATTATATTAATTATATGATATAGAATTGAATATATAATATATTATTTTAAAAAGTTGGGTGTCTAAGCACCCAATGATATGCAGGCAGCTAAAAAAATAAAAAATAAATATATAAGATGTATGTTTTTATTAAAGCATTTTTGACTTTGCATTTGCATTTATATCTTAAACTCTAGCTCTAACACTTAGCAATTAAGGCTTGTAAAACTAAGGTAAAATCTAAAGCAAAATCTATTTTTGTTACAATAATTTTTTATTTTATTTTTATATATACATCTCCTTTCTACTACTTCATGCTGAATAATTTAAATAAAATTCAAATGCATTTGCGAGCTTTTAACTTTTTGTGGAAGTCAAATCAAAAACATGCTTAGTTTGTCATGATTATGGGAAAACTCAAGCAGCAAAAAATAGAAAAGACACACACACTCCACACACACATCAATAATATGAACTACAATTTAAAGTTGATAGTTTTATTGTTGCCGCATCCCAAGGGTAAAATCTTTGGGCCAAATGCAAAAACTAATGCCAAACTGTTTTTTTGCTGTTTGCTGTCATGGCCAAAAACCTATCTAATATATATATATATATACATATATCTATATCTGTGTGCGTACATATGTCCGAATCAAGTGTAAATAGCCAGAAAACCTTTCAAGTTTCTTCGGCTTGGCCAAAAAGTCATTTGAAGTCATTTCAGAGTCGCAGTCACCCGAAAAAGCCGCAGACAGTCAAGCAAAGCGAAACTGTTGCCAGGAAAAAAAAAAATAAAGGCGTGTGTAAGATGTGAGGCTCTCTGAGTAAAACTTTTGCTTTAGTTTCTACCTAGTGGCATAGAAAAGAAGAATATATATTTGAATATATGTTAAACTCATTTGCATATTGTTGCTCGGCTTGGCAATCGGAAGAGTGCTGAAGCCGAGTCGAACCGCGCTTAAAGTTCAAAGGAAGTTTTCAGTGGCTGCGCGCACTCAACGCATTCGAGCCACTCACAGCATGATTGCAGCTAAAAAGCTCTTAAAGTAATTAGTGGCATAAATTAAATCCCCTGGCTAAATAACAATGCCCAATTGTTTCAATGACCCTTGTGCCACTTTTAATTGTTGCAATGCTACCAAAGTTTTAGAACGCCCCTCTCTCTCGCCATCTCGCTCTCTATCTCTCTCTCTCTCTCTCTCTTCCGTTGGCAGGATTAAAGCTACTGTCAGGTCAAAAAAGAGTTGGAAGAACAAAAAGGCCGCTAGAATTTTTATATTTCTTCTTCGCTTATATACATTTTTTTTTTTGTTTTTTTTTTTTTTTTGGGGGGTTTTTGGACTGTGGTCACTAAGCACCGTTGCCCCAAATGGCGTTGCAACAAAAGCTGCCCCAGGGCATAAATAACTTTTTATACATTTCATATGTTTTTTTTTCCTTTTATGAAAAGGTCGCGCGGCGGCAAAAAAGTTGACACATTTTAAATTGTATATGAAATAAAATAAGTTTTCGCATAATTTTTGTACATTTTAAAATAAAAGAGCGCAGAGTCGGCTTAAACTAATTATTTCGCAGTCAAGATATTTTTTGTTCTGCTCTTGCCACATTGATTTTCAATTGATTTTGAATGGTGGTGGTGGTGGTGGTGGTGCTGCCGCTCTCGCCTTTCGTCATAAAAATACTCATCGAAAAATAAAACAAGCTGTTGACTTGCCAAATAGCCGTGAATTATTCCCCCAGGGCGTAGGTGAGCAGGTAAACGGCAATCGCTTAGTTTCCCCGCCAGAATTTGCTGAGACAACAAATGTTGTTGCCGCTGTTGTTGCTGTTCAATACAAACGCCTTGGCCTTCTCATCCGCTTGCCCAGGAGGCAGAGTGGAGGCCATCGCATCGCATCGCATGGCATCGCATCGCATCCTGTGCTTGTCTCTTGGCCGACAATAACGAGCCGACAGTCGAGAGGCCGAGTCGAGAGCAGCGCCAGGCAGCCAGTCAGCCAGTCAGCCAGCCAGGATATCGTAAAGCGACATACAATCACACATAAAATTTTACAACACGAGGATGTTTTTTATTGCAATGACTGCTGCTCGTTCTCGCCTTCATCGACGTGCCGTGCCAATCGAGAACTTAAGTAGCCAATTACTGGAAAGTTCGAATTCCTTATTCTTCGTCTTCTTCTTATTCTTGTTGCTTTTTTTGTTGCCTCTGGATATCACTCGTTCGATGTCATTTTGGGCCCTTTTGGCCAGTTTGTTAGCGTTAGCAAAACATTTTTTCTATTTAATTAAAATGAATTTACCTTTTCGTTGGCCCCCATGGCAACCAAGCCAAGCGTCGCGTCGCCAACGGCTGATTTATGGATGGCCAACAATAAATTGCGACGACGACGACGACGACGACGTCGACGCCATCGCCGACGGCTCAGCCTGAAGCAATTTAAATCACGAGCTGCGGTTTTAATTAAAAGGAATTTATTTTGCACTCAACTGCAGATAAAATGCACAGCATTTGCCCATAGTTCACTCTCCTTCCACGCGGAACACACGCTCTGACGCGCAAATATTTATATACCTGAGCGACTTTTCATTATCGATGAATATTCTTTGGAGCCACAAAGGAAACTCTTTCGTTTGCGTTTTGGGCGTAGACAACTTTTTGGCCATTTCCTAATTGTGAACACATCCATTAAAGCAAACCATTTAGCTGGCTGTCATAATTACGGCCTACGCATGTGCTTGTTTGGGCCAGTTGCTGATGGCCAGCTCGGGTTGCTGGCCAACTGACCGTCTGGCTGTCAAAGCCAAAGTAGCAGTCAAGCGGCTTCGGTTGGCCTGGCCGGCTGGCTAGTTATTACGCATCCGATCGGGTTTCCTTATTAGCCAGCAATTAATCATGCGCCTTGTTATAGCAAGCGTTCTGTTATTATGCTGTCATATCTGTGAAATGCATTTTCATCTAAGTGTAAATGCATATCGAGTGAAAATTGATAGCCAATAAACGTAGATTAATCAGGCAAGTGTGCATGCATAGTTGACGCTTTTAGCCAATGTTGTAAAGGAAAATCGAGGCCCCCATCTCGGGGGTCCACTAAAAGCTCGATATAAATATGAGCCAACAGCTAAGAAGGCAGAAAATACCACACAAGCACACAAGCACGCACACACAGCCGCACACACGCATGAACATACGGAAATTGTTGGCGATAAATCTCCCATTTACCTTTAAACTCGAAATACGACGACCAATAGGGGGATGTTGCTTGTGTCCGTGAGTCTCTGTGTGTGTGTGTGTATGTGTGTTGGTTGACTGCGCCGCTTACAGTTACAGCTCCATCCCTAAATCCACTAACAAATAAAGGAATAAATTGCCCATAAAAAGGATTTTGCAAATGCCGGCTGCAACTAGAAAGCCCCTCATGTGCTTTGTATTTACAGCTGTGGTGGGACCGTTGTAAATGTAAGTTAACTGATAGTTTTCTTATTTCTTTTTTTCGGTTCAAGTAAAACTTACTTATTTTAATCATAAAATTTCGTAACTTGTATTTTATATCGCTGTAAGCTTTTTAGCATTGTTTCTTATTGCTTTGGCTGCTTGGCTTTATTCACTGGAATTTGATTTGTTGGCTAGGAATTGTCCTCTTTTATTTATTGTTATGTTTTATTTTGTGGCAGCCGCCAAAATTTTAAAAACGATAGTAATAATCGATAAGCTTACAGTCGAGCAAAGAGTGTTGCTCAACATATTAAAAATTGGCGCGAGCTCAGCAAAGTACTGATATAGTACTCATTTTGAATTGAATACATAGAAATTTTAATTAAGAATATTATATTACTAAATCATTTTCATATGTTTTTGCAATAATTTAATACACTTTATTTGACTCAAAGAAAAATTCAAATATTAATATATATATCTTCACAAAGTGTGACCAGTAAACACAAAACATTGCACCGATTAGTATCGATACAAAACATAGACGAGGCATTTTTACGCTACCGTCACTCGGTCACACTGAGCGTTTTACCATCATCGCATAAAACTTTGCTTGCAAGTACAGCAAATGTATAATTTACGGCACCATAACAAATATATTTACACAATTACATTTTATAACACACGCATACTTATGTTATAAAACGACGCGCTAAAACCAATTCGCCTGTAGAGAAAAAAATATTTCTGCGGTCGTTTGTGTGCTCTCTGGCAGGAACGAAAGGAACGGAACGTGTTTGGGGCGGACTTGTTTTTTATGCCAGTGTGGAAAAGAGGACGCCGCTGTAACTAACTGTGATTTGGGGGAAATATAGCCGCGCGGCTACAGGAGCGCCAAAAGCCTGCCCCAGCCACAGACCCAGCTCAACCCGATTCGTTTGTGTTAGACTAAGGAAACGGGGGGCGTGCGTCTGTGTGTGTGTGTGTATGTGTATCTGTTCCATACAAGAACAAGTTGCAGTTCATTTGTATGAGGTTGCGCGTGTATTGGTGTCTACGGTTCGCTTGTGCTCTGCAGGTGTGCGTGCGTCCGCATTTGAATGTGTTAGTGTGTGTGTGAACGGTGCGGTCTTGATGTCTGCGCTTTTTCCCAGACGACGAAGAAGCGAAGAGCACACAGGTGAATTATTGGTGCAATACGCTGTGTTGGCAACAAAGCCAAAAGCCGAACCAACGGAATACAAGCTGACAATAGTGAAGAAGCGAGCGAGTGCAAAAAATGCTGCGTTTTCTAAGTCGTCGCAAGGTGCGCAACACCTATGCAGATAATGCGGGCAACGTGCGAGGAGGTGGCGGCGGCGCAGGTGGGGTCGGCAGCGGCGGTGCCGTCATTGCAAGCAGCAGTGGGTCACAGATTAAGCCCCAGCGAATCGTGGTAAACAAAAATAAAATCGACTGCCGTGTCATACTGCTGGACAACACTGACCTTTCCATCGAATTATCGGTGAGTATATATAGAATTACATTCCGCTTATCATACGGAACGAACACAAGTTAGAGGGCGACAATGCAGCAAACGGGTGTCTTGTTTTGCTTGTTTAAGGTGGAGCACAAAAATTCAATCATTGCATACCTCTCTCTCTCTGTGTGTGTGTGTGTGTGTGTGTGTACGTGTGATAAACAGAAATTTTGCTGCTGATCGAGCACATTATTTGAGAACTCCGAAAAAAGAATTTTAAACAAAAACAAACGTGATTAGTTCAGGGACAGAGTACTCAATTAGAGATGGGTGCGTGACACATTTAATATCGCGAGACGGTTTCACGATGTTTGATTTATAAAATATATTTTCAATTATTTATTAAACCAATTCCAAACGTTGCTCCAATCCTTAGATCATAATTTATAACGAAAAGCTTCCGTACTTCAATACTTCTATCAATTAATTTTCTCATATATCGTTTATTCGGATGGCAAGAAATGCAGCACGCGCACATCTCTATATTGCATGCGGCTTCGTTCATTCATAAATTTTAATTAAACTCTCATTGATTGCAGAAAAAAGCGCTTGGCAGCTTCCTCTATGAACAGGTCTTCTATGCTCTGGACATTATTGAGAAGGATTACTTTGGCCTGCAGTTTATGGATGCGAATCATGTGAAGCACTGGCTCGATCCCACCAAACCCATTAAGAAGCAAGTGAAAAGTGAGTGTGCATCAAGTTGAGATATGCATAAATATTTTAAAATATTTTATTACAAATTCCAGTTGGACCACCGTACACATTTCGTTTGAAGGTCAAATTCTACTCTTCGGAGCCGAATACGCTGCGTGAGGAGCTGACTCGCTATTTGTTCTTCTTGCAACTGAAACAAGATTTGCTGGAGGGCCGTCTAGACTGTCCGGATGACAAATCTGCCGAGCTCTGCGCATTGGCCTTGCAGTGTACGTGATTCCCACTGAGCTGGCAATTGAAGAATATGAAGTTATGAACAATGCATACTTGAAAAGTTGAATGGACACCGTTGCTGTGACCTTCGGTTGGCGTTACGGTTGACCTAAGCGAGCAATGGGTTAATGTGTTGTCTTATAACTATATACTCTTTGATTATGTAGCATAAGAATTAAAAAAATTTTTTTTTCGTCTACAGCGGAGTTGGGCGACTACGATGATCAGGTGCATTCGGCAGCTACCGTCTCGGAGTTTCGTTTCGTGCCGGGGCAAACGGAGGATCTGGAAATTGCCATATTAGAAGAGTATAAAACATGTCGCGGTCTAACACCGGCTCAGGCGGAAACGGCCTTTTTGAACAAGGCCAAGTGGCTGGACATGTACGGCGTAGACATGCACACTGTGCTGGGCAAGGATAGCTGCGAATATCATTTGGGCTTAACGCCTACTGGGATTCTGGTGTTCGAACGTGATCAAAAGATTGGCCTCTTCTTCTGGCCCAAGATTAGCAAATTAGATTTCAAGAAGAAGAAACTTACGCTCATTGTCATTGAAGACGATGACGAGGGTCGTGAACAGGAGCACACCTTCGTCTTTCGACTGTATAACGAGAAGGCTTGCAAGCATCTATGGAAGTGCGCCGTAGAGCATCACACATTCTTCCGTCTGCGAGCGCCTGTCAAGGGTCCCTCGGCTCGCCAAAACTTCTTCCGCATGGGCTCGCGCTTCCGTTACTCTGGCCGCACCGAATTCCAGACCACCCAGCAGAGCCGTGCTCGACGCACTGTACAGTTTGAGCGTCGGCCCTCGCAGAGATTCGCCAGTCGTCAGTCGCATCTGTTGCGCGAACGCCAAAAGGAATCGGCCGCAGCTGCCGTTGCCACGGTCAATGCGCGAGCAGCCGCCGCTGCAGCGGCAGCAGCCGCAGGCCAAGCGTCGACTGCTTCTTCTCTTATTCCTTCCGTATCGAGCAATGAGAACAACAACGAAACATTCGATTCGTTCATCTCGGCAGATCCGTTTATTACCGTTACCCCCTCACCGTCCGTCCTGACTGTTATACAAAACTCGGCGATTATCGAACCGGATGCGGCGTGCAGCAGTTCAATTAGCTCTTCCAACAATGCGGCTGCCACCTGCCCGTCGCTGGGTCGCAACTCGCTGAAATCAAACTTTAGCAACGATGATCCGGCCTACAGCAAAATAGGCTCCATTGGCAAGGCGTCGGGGCTATTAGTGAAGTATGCAAATTGAGCTAAGCTAAAAAGTTTTGAGTATACAAATATTTACATTATTTTTACAGATTGGAGCCGGAGTACACGCCGCCCTACTCCCCGAACGCCACCAAGAACTTTGATGAGACGAATCCGTTTAGAAGTGCGGCCACCTCGCATCACGGCAGCTTTGGCAAGGCCTCGATTAGCTCGGGCCAGCTCAGGTGGGTGCCAGAATTTTCTATTGCCTCGCTGTGCCACTTGTATCGCTTCTGTCTTCTGTTCTGCCTTTTGACTAATATACGCATTGTTTTGTATTTCTCACGCATTTTTTATGTGCTATGCTCTGTATTCTGTGTGTTCTGTCATTGCTCAGTGTTAGGAGCGGCCTATCGGATAAAGATAGAGAGCTAGATTCATTACTTAAATCCATTGTTAAAGATCCATCCCCATCTGTGCTTGCAAACGAAGCCATTAATGATGCTAACAGTATCAGGTAGCGTAAATTATAAACATAAATTATCAGAAATTCAATTAAATTTGTACTTCGTGCTCTTAGGGTCACAATAAACAAGACCTTTGACATGGACCACAATACGGAGACACTGAAGCGACTATCGAATACTAACGAGAAGCCCAACAATCAAGTGAAGCTAGCCAACGTGGCCGCCAGCGCGCTGCCACCGGGCAATATCAAGTGCAATATACTTAAGGGTAAGGTTAAGTTCAGTTTCTTGTATTATTGTTATTAAAAACATGTTTTTTTTTTTTGTGTGTGTTTCGGAATAGCTCGCGTTGAGGAGGAGCTGGGCGCCAGCGGCGGCAATGCCAAGTTGACCAATCAAATGTTTGTGCCTGCCGCCCACTCGAGCAATAGCAACAGCAGCAGCGGCAACATGCATGCGAACAACAATAACAACGTGAGCAACAGCAATCATACACACAGCGATGGACCGGATTCCCTGAATGCCACCTACATATCAGTGGTGAGTTGGATAGCAAACCAGTTAGCCTCATGCCTTGCACTTATTTCATGCTTTTTCTGTACATATATTTTTTATTATTTTTTGTTTTATTTACATTCGTTGTGTGCACCTCTATGTGTTTAATGTATATACGTGTGTGTGTGCACGTGTGTTTGTGTGTGTGTGCTGTGGCTGTTGTCATTTTCCATGTTTGCTTGGCTTGGTAAACGCTTAAAACACACACAAAAACAGGGCGGCGATAAGCTGACGCTCAGCATACCGGAACAGAAGCCGAGCAGTGGCAACGGCAGCGGCAGCGGTAGCGGTAACAGCAGCGGCTCGAGTCACGTTAACTCACCCTTCAGCAATGCCACCTTCGTGTCGGCGTTTAGCGGGCCACCAACGCCGCCGTCTTCGCTGCCGCCGACAATAAACAACACAAACAGCAGCAGCATGGCCACGACGGTGACCAGCATTAATACGCCCAGCAGTATCAGCTGCAGCGGCAGCAGCAGCAGCAGCAACACTGCCATAGAGCTGACCAGCGCTACGCCCAGTGGAACTGGAAACTCCTTGCTGAGCAATGCCTCAGCAGCTGAAATACTCATTAATGAAATTTTCATTAACAACATAATAAATAATAATGCGGCGGCGAACAGCAAGACAGAGGCGAAAACAAAATCCCAAACGGCCAGCGCAACGACATCAAAGCCCAGCGCTGGCACGCTGCTATTTTCGACGCTCAACGAACAAGAGCGCCTGGAGGCCGAGAAGGCGAACGAGCAGCCCAATCACAGCGAAGTTGATGCGCCGCAAAGCGAAAAGGTTTGGCCCCCAAAACAGACTTGGGAAACATCATATCTGTTGCTCTACTTTAACTAGCCTTGCAAACTAACAATTTCTGTTTTCATTTCAATATGCACCTACTATTAACCGTCTCTAAATCTATCTAAATATTTCTATATACAAATTCTGAATGCTGTCTTTTATGATCATTCACAGAAAAATAGCAGCAATCAGCAGGAGAACAATCGCGCTCCAGCCAATAATAGCAGGGACATGGTCTCACCCTGGCTGGTCTCCTCGGAAATTGTTTCAGCGCCCAAGGGCCGTGAGCCGCCCATAATACGCAAATCCGTTATTACAACACAGTTGTAATTATTATTGTTTAACATGTATTTAACAATTTTTATAATTGATAAGACTTATGATGATCGTATTTATATATATAAGAAGAAGATAGCTATGACAAACCTTAGACAAAACGAAAAACATTCTTTTAAGCATTCCAAGTAGCAGCAACAACAGACAGTAAAGACAATGAGAGAGCAGGTCCAATCAAAATGAAACTATCGAAACATATTACGTTAACTGTCCATTAAATGTGCCTTAAATTATATTAACTATATTAATGTACGATATGTGTCTCGTGTCGTCGCGCCAGCGAGTGAAATGTGCTTCAAGAAACGGTGTACTTAAATTTTACATAATGTATTCAATTAAATGATAAGTGTATAGACTGGATTTTTAGCCAAGCAAAGTGATGTCTTTCTGCTTAATATACAACGCTCTATATTATAGCTAAGAAAATGTGACAAATAATCTAAACATATATATTTTTTAAAATTACAGTATTCCAATTAACAGAAGAGAGAAAAAGTAACAAGTAACAAAAGTGAACAACGAAATCGATGCAGATTTTTAATTGAATATTCAACTAATAACTCTAAGCAAATGTATTCAATTTGAAATCTAGTGTCGCGCTCATTGGGTTTAAATGGCAGCTAAATAGCTACTACACTTATATATACATATATATATATATATATATATACCATATTATCAATTGTTAAGTGCAAAGCGAGCATTTCATTTTTTGTATACAACAAAACATGCATTTTTATAATTAAATGTTTAATAAATGTGCATATACGGAAATAGTGTTTGGGCTTGTTTTTTCAATTAGGCAGACCATTCCAGGAAGCCACCAGCTGCCATATGACCTGCAATGTTCAAGTGCACACACGCACGCACACATGTGTGTGTACTTGAAATTCCAAGATATTTTCGCAGCAGCCGAGGGTCGCACCATGGCACTGTAATTAGAAGACAGCCGGCAGGCACTGTTTAATGTTGTTTCCAAATGACGACGCCCAATGTCTGCATGCATTTTATATCCAAGACAAACATTATGCTGATGCTGCATCTTGTTATTTTCACAGAATGTTATTTTTAGCCCTTGTCGACGAGGGGGGTGGCGAACAGTTGCTTCTGCCTGAAATATGTGTGTACTTTGGAAAAGCAACGCGAATATATCGCCGCCACACACACAGTGGAACTAGCGAGTGGTGTGCACCTTATATTGTGGCTGGGGGTGGATGTGGATGCGCGAAATTACCGTAATTTCCTGCGTATGCTAAATATAAAGTTCTTTATCCACACAGATATATAGATATATACAGCAAAGATGTAGACAAATTCAAGCAGAACATTTTCAAATCTTTTAAAATGGATGCTATTATTTATTTGTAAAGTTTTGTAAAATTTCGATAGTTCTTTTTTTCTCAATTTCTCCATCTCCGTCATCTGAGCGACACTTCCAATAAATATTAATATAAATATAATACATTTCATTGCTGTCTGATTTGATTGGTAAATTTGGGTTTCTATGTCCGTCTGGTTGGCAGGGCAGCAAGAGGTTTAACTTAAAATTAATCATTGTTAAGCTCTAGGCGCCGCCAGGTAAGCGACGCCGATTTTTGTTTGTTTTTGCTTGTGTATGTTGTGTGTTGCATGGTGTGCGTGTGTGTGTGGGTGTGTAGTGTTTGGTGTGTTGCTTAGAAGCACTTGCGGTGCACAATGCCAGGGCCGGACTCATCGTATTCCTGCTTGGAGATCCACATCTGCTGGAAGGTCGAGAGGGAGGCCAGGATGGAGCCACCGATCCAGACGGAGTACTTGCGCTCTGGCGGTGCAATGATCTTGATCTTGATGGTCGATGGAGCGAGGGCAGTGATTTCCTTTTGCATACGATCGGCAATACCTGGGTACATGGTGGTGCCACCGGACATGACAATGTTGGCATACAGATCCTTACGGATATCCACATCGCACTTCATGATCGAGTTGTAGACGGTCTCGTGAATGCCGCACGATTCCATGCCCAAGAACGAGGGCTGGAACAGAGATTCGGGGCAACGGAAACGCTCGTTGCCAATGGTAATGACCTGTCCATCGGGCAACTCATAGGACTTCTCCAGAGATGTGGACGCAGCAGCGGTGGCCATCTCCTGCTCAAAGTCCAGGGCAACATAGCACAGCTTCTCCTTGATATCGCGCACAATTTCACGCTCAGCCGTGGTGGTGAACGAGTAGCCACGTTCGGTGAGGATCTTCATCAGATAGTCGGTCAAATCGCGACCGGCCAGATCCAGACGCAGAATGGCATGGGGCAGGGCATAACCTTCATAGATGGGCACGGTGTGAGAGACGCCATCGCCAGAGTCCAGCACAATACCGGTGGTACGGCCGGAGGCATACAGGGAGAGCACAGCCTGAATGGCCACATACATGGCGGGCGCATTGAATGTTTCAAACATGATTTGGGTCATCTTCTCGCGATTCGCCTTGGGGTTGAGTGGGGCCTCAGTGAGCAGCACGGGATGCTCCTCAGGTGCGACACGCAATTCATTGTAGAAAGTGTGATGCCAGATCTTCTCCATGTCATCCCAGTTGGTAATGATGCCGTGCTCGATGGGATATTTCAATGTGAGGATACCTCTCTTGGACTGCGCCTCATCGCCCACATAGGAATCCTTCTGGCCCATGCCAACCATAACGCCCTGATGGCGTGGACGGCCTACGATCGATGGGAAGACGGCACGCGGCGCATCATCGCCGGCAAAGCCAGCCTTGCACATACCGGAACCATTGTCCACGACCAATGCGGCAACTTCATCATCACACATCCTGGCGACTGATCTGTTTTACTGCAGAAGACACAAATGACAAACAATTAGATGTGCGTTGAACTCAAAAGGATTTTTTTTTTTATATTTATTTTTAATATATTTTTTTTAATATTTTTTATTGTAATATTTCTTTTTAAATTTTTTTTTAAGATTTTATTTTAGATCCTATAAAAAATGTACCTAATAAATGTATCTAATATAATATATAATATTGTTATTGATCTTAGATCTTTTTACTAACCGTTTGATTAAGAAAGAAAAACTGTAAACTGTATAGCAACACTTTCGCTGTAGAACTGCGAGTGGCTGCTGGATTGTAATGAGCTAATATTTATACCATTCGAGCGACCCTCAGTCGAGCAGATTTTTCACACGCACACAGGCACAAGAGACACACACACACAGCTACAGATATGGACAGACATATGCAGCACATGGATGCACATTTTGCTAAAGGGGAAATTTTGAATATCTTTTAAAAATAATTTTTTTTTCGTTTTGCTTTCATATATATATTTTTTAGAGAGGCCCGAGCAGCCGTCGCTGAGCATAGGGTAAACAAAAATTGTTCACACACACATGCAAACAGGCGATCCTCCGTGGAGGCGTCGTAGGCGTATATATATAATTTTTTGTTTTGTCTAATTTTTAATCAACATTTGCACGTTGGTCCAATCCATACATGGGGATGCTTGGAACTCTCTCTCTCTCTCTCAGTGTTGCTCTCCCGCTGTTGCTCACTCGTTGCGGCACTCGTAATTAGAAAAAAAAAAAATAAAACAGAATTTCAAAACAAAACAAAATATTTAAGTATCGAAAATATACTGTGCTACAATTCGTTGGGCGTTTTTATGTGGGTGTATATTAGAGGGTCTAGGTAGGTGAGGGAGCTGGTGGAGGCGGAGGTTGCGCATCATAAACATGCAAGTTGAAATTTGTTAATAGTTTTTGCCTTGTGCATATGGGAAATTACAAGTAGAAATTTATTGAATATCTATAAAAATCAATAATGTAAAAATAGCAAAAATATTTCATTAATTTTCTTCATATTCATGAGGTTCATTATTAACTCGAGTGTTTGTTGTTTACACAAAAATTTTTTGCGTTTTGCTTGTTTTTTTGTTTTCACATTTTGTTGATGTTATTTTTAAGAAAAGTGGGAAAAAAAATCAAATATCGTGCGCTCTCACGTTTTTGCATAAGATTCTTTGACGCTGACGCGCAGATACGAATGGAAATCTATTTTTGAAAAGATTTTTTCAACTTTTTTTAATTTGTATATATTTTTTAAGTTTGCTGCTCTGTGCTTGGCTAGATAATACAGGTGCAAATACTTGACACTGTACTGTATGCGACTAGCAAATACTCTAATATTAATTTTTGCAAAGTGAAGCTTCAGTGTGGCTCGCTTTTTTAGAAATTTATTAATTGGATTTAGAGATTCTAAATTAAAAGAAATAATTATTGTATTAACAGAATGACATCTTAAGGCTGAGCCCAATCAATGTGAATTTCATATGTTTAACTATGCATATACAATAAACTATAACAATTTAATGAACAACTATTTCCAAATTAATTGATAGCTAGATTCCTCAAGGTTGCCTCAAATCAGTATTATTTTATATACACAATTATTGATATGTATATATATATTTGTATCGAATGTAAAATAGTATTCAATGAATATAACGAAAAACTCATTCAGTCAAGCAGATCGCTCGACCGCGTCACTCTATATACTTACGTACACACACACACACACACACACACACAAGCAGCTGATTGAATTGTGTTTTGTTGTGTTGGCCAGCAACAACAAAAAGATGCCAATTTGATGATACCACAACAAATGTGTGTAAGTCTAAAAATATAATTTTTATAAAAAATTATGAATATGTATATATATATATATATATATATAATATTTTTGTGTACGGGGCAGTCGGCGCAGTAGGCCACCACCTTTTAAGGATGCACCAGCAAAGGAGGTGACGACGGCCAAGCACAGTGGGCGAATTGGTTAATTCATAGAAATTTGAAATATTAAATTTATATATGTGAATATAAATAAAAATAAATATATTTAAAAAGAAAGAGTAAATAAACTATTAGTGAATAAATAATATATAAGAAAAAGTTATCATTGAACTATAAAAAAAAAAATAATATAAATAAATAAACTAATATAATTCTATAAATAAAAATAACAAATACATTACAGTTTTAATAAATTAATTTTTAATATATTAAGAGATTTATAGTTTTTTTCATAAATTAATACTACTTTTTTTTTTAAGTATGGTTTTAATGGTTAAATATTTATTATGCAAAAAAATAAAAATATTAATTTTTCACTAAATTATATTTTAAAATAAGAAATACTTGAAAATAAGTAAGTATTACAGTATTTAATAAAAAATAGAGGTGTATTTATGTATTTATCAATTATTTAATAAAATACTAATGCTAAAAGAAATAATATATATATATATATATATATATATATATTAAGTTAAATATAACATTTTTAAAATCTACAAGAAAAGTCTATTAAAATATTTCTTCTCTTAACTATTTTTATTATATTTGCACTGATTTGTTGCCTTAAAGCCACTGTTGAGCGACGACAACTGTTTGGATTATGACAAGCAGCCGCAACGGCAACGCTGCCGTGCATTCCACGGCAGAATGCAATTTTGTATTTTTAAATTGAATAATGTGCCAAGAAAATATGAAATATATATAATACTATATATGTGCTCTATATACATATACATTTAAATAAATATATATGCATATATTTGGTATATATTTGAATAAAATTTCTTTGCAATTTGTATAATTTGATCTACGGCACTTCCCCTTGTCAACAGCTGACTAAACGGGGCGCATACGTAATATGTCACCAACTAGATGTACTGGGGGCGTATGGATAATTTATCAACTCTAACCAGGCTGCTTGCCCAAGCGGCGATGCAACCAGCGTAAAAGCCTGAGACGCGTGCGCTTTCGCACCACCAGCCAGTCGATCAGGCACTCGCTGAGAAAGACTATGCTGGCCAGCAGTAGGAGCAGACTGGCAAAGGCAAAAGCGCCCCTGAATGCGGCCAGTGTCAGCGCCTTGAAGGCATCCTCCTGGACGCGTGCGATCTTCTCCTGTATATCGCGCACCATGTCCAGATCCCGTGCCCACTTCTGCATGTGCCCCGACTCTATGACATGCTGTATGACCGCATTGATGTGCGGCAGCAAGTGGAATTTCTTAGGCAGCAGCATGGTCACCGGATAGACATATAAAGACTCACGCCGATCGAAGCAGTAGAGCTTATTTCGCTGTATATGAGGATTGTAGAGCGCGTGCTGCCGCGAGACAGCCACGGCAAGATGCTCGTTCTCGGTGGCATAGTTGAGGCACTCCACAATGTTGTAGCAGATCTCGAACTTTTCGCGAATGTACTTGAAGATCTGCATCGAAAGAGAGAGAGAGAGAGAGAGGGAGAGAGAGGGAGAGAGAGGGAGAGAGAGGGAGAGTGTGGGAGGGATAGAGAGAGAAATATAAATTCATCACGCTCACCTCGCCGTCCTTGTTCAGATGCCGCATATTCTCCGAGCTGACCATAATAGTCATGCGTTGATCGTAGATCTCCACCATTTCGCTTATTTGAGCCTCTGCAGTTGGTGTGGTTAGCGTGCTTATTAGGAAGCTCTGATAGCTGTTGCTGAAGAAGAAGGCCAAGAAGAAGGCCATCAGAAAGATTAGGCGCGGCGCCACAGACAAATTTCGAGCGTTCACATTCATTGACTGCGTCAGCAGGATGCCCAGCATGCGCAGACAGATCGACATATAATTGTTCTGACCACTGAACGTCAAGCCAGACAGATGCTGAGTCAGTAGCATTGCTAGCGAGCTGATTATGATGAAGGATAGTATTAAGAGCCAGGCATTGGCATCGAAGCTGGCCAGGAAGTTGAAGAGACTGTGCTTGCGCTTCGCCCTGGCCACGCACCAGGTGAGATCGTCCTGATGGTACGATGTGGAACCGGACATAAAATGGCTAGTGCTTGGATCCTCCCCAATGCCACCGATAATCATTTCGACTCGCCCATCGATCAGCAGATTGAACAGGTGAAACACATTGGTGCTCTTCTTCTTGAAGTCGATGATTAAGTGCAGACGCTGCGCTATGGTCTGCAACAGCTGAAACTCGATGCCATTTAGTTTGGTGAAATCCACCGTGTCATCGGCCAAAAGGTTTTCACCATTCTCATTCTCTACGATATAGTCCTCCACATCAATGTCCTCGTAAGATGGCTCACTTGCGTTGTCTGCTCTATCTGCGTCGTAGTAGTCCACCTCTGGGTCCTGATTCTCGGCGGTGGCAAATATGTATGGCTCCCAGGGACCACGATAGCCGGCTCTGATAGGACAGCCGCTCAAATCTTTTGGGAATTTATCTTCAAATAGACCGCGAGAATATTCCTCAATGATGATTTCGGGCGGAGCATTCGACGCTTCATTGACGTCAGCACGATTTTCCATAGTCAATGCCTCCATTTCACCCTTGTCATAGCCATTGAATTCGTCGCCTTCAGCATCAAACCAATTGTCATCAGCTTCCTTGTTGCCATCTTCTGGCTCTGCAGCATCATCGTCGTAGTCCTCGCTGTCTTCTTCGGACTCCTCACCATCCTGAAAGGCGCAAGCATCCAGCAGATCGACGACTATCACACGATTTCCACAATTATTATCCGGATGATACGGAAACACCGTCTTGCCATAGTAGAAGCTATTCTCTTCGCTCTGTCCCAGCACATTCACGTTGTAGAGCTTGTTGCCCATAAACGTCAGCAGTATCTCCACCATCAGGTCAGTCATCTCCTCGTCCGTCTCCTCTACAGACGCCAAGTAGACCACAAACTGTGCCAGGGGATTCCAGTTGAGCGTCTGTCGCCAATAGCCAATCGTCTCCTCCAGATCCTCATCATCTAAATCCTCCACAATGATGAAATAGCATTGCGGCTTCTCGTGCATTAATTGGAAATTGGATCTGGACTTTTGGTCCTTTCGTAGACTCGTTACTAGAATGCTCCATGAGTAGCTCTGATGATGATTGAGCGCCAGCAACAGCTGATCGAGCACATCGGGCGTATTTGGAGTGACGCCCACGCAGAGCACTGCGCCGGAGAGTGCATCGCCGGAGTGAAAATACTTTTGCAACAGTGTCGAGATGCAGGCCACCTGCGACTTGTCTTCACTGGGCAGCTGCATCAAATTGAGCCCAAAGCCATGAGCCTCAGCTCTGGGAATCGCCAGCTGGAGAGACAGCAGCAGCAGAGCCACATAACTGCAGCCAAATTTAGAGATTTGTAATTGTGGCTTTGACATGCGAACGACAACTGAATGTGGCACGCCCCGAGTGCGGCACACCTTGCCTAATGTCTCATTTCGAATCACAAGGGAGCTGCAGGTCCCCCGGTTATTATTATCCAATTACCAATGTTAATTTTCAATCCATGAATTCGGCCCACGGCAATCGGAAATCATGATAATTTTTTACATTTTGATGTTTGCTTAGCTCCACTGCAATGACCCGGGCCTTCGTACGCTCCATATAGATAAAAGTCTGCCGCATAACTCAACAGCCCGCAACGTCATTATCTAACGCCTGTTCGGTTAGTAGTCCTGCCACTCCCAAACATTTCCGTTCACCGACAGTAATGAGAGCTCTTGAAGAAAACGTAGATACACGAAACTGGATTTTCTAGACCGACCAAATGAAAAGCAAGCCTCGAGCTTGCAAAATAACCAAAAGTGCGTGAGCTCAAGAAAAAACAACGACAAGAAATCTGTCAACCTGGTATTCGGTATTCATATGCGTAAAGTTTATGGACTTATTGCCAGACTTCGTGTATGGAGCGCAGAACCAATTTACTAGTATGGTGTGATCGAAAAGGAGTTACCCTGTATGATTAAAAGTGTTTTCAGAGAAAGAGAGTAGAAAAGTGAGAGATAAGCATGCAGAGATAGAAATGGAATGAGATAGCGATAGGTGGCTTGAAAGAGAAACATAATAGGGAGAGAGAGATATAAAAGGAGAAACACATATAAATAGAGAGAGAAAAAGAAAGAAAAAAAATATACAGTAAGAGACAAATACAGATGGACAGAGATAGAAGAAAAAGACGAGATATGGATAAGAAAGTAAGAAGTAAAGAAGAAGAAGTAAAGTAAAGTAAAGAAAGTAAAACTGGAGAAAGAAAGATACACATATAAACACGAGGCTGTCCTGTGAAAATTACATAATGTAGGAGAAACAGAGAGAATATAGATATATATATATAGAAGATAAATAGCTACAAATAAATATAAATACCAAAGAAGGTGCAGATTTGCAGCTCATTCTTTTGGAGTTAGCTGTATGCTAAGGCGGATTGACATCATGACTGAGTAAGACACTTGGAAACGAGGTATGAACAGCAATTTATGAGAATTGCATAGAAGCGCATTAATATTTAAATTACACGGTGGCAGAGCTAGACAGTAAGCTTGCTCTGAACTTGTGGTATAAGAAAATAAACAACGGAGATACAAGTTTTTTACCAATAGAAAAAAAAATACTTTAATCTTTTTTCAGTCACGCCGTATAAAGTTCGTATAAAATGATGAATATATAAGCATATAGTATATATAGAGTATATAATTGCGTGATCTCTACAGGTTGGCGACATAATATAGATCAACTCTGCTATTGACATTGATTATTTAGTACTCTCTGCACTTTATCTTAAACGCATTTGATGGGGTATTTGGTGGTCAGCCAACTTGGACGATAAACCACTCAGGATATGCTCGTATTTATGGTAAACTCGTTGCTTTTGATTTTGCACATTGAACATGAAGTTTGGTTGAATAATAAAATACGATGTGTACTGCAGCAAGTGCCATTAGTTGGCAAAATGCATTTGTTATTGAGCAACGCACAATTTATATTAACATTAAGTGTCAACGGAGGAATATTAAAATCTACAAAATCAATGTTTGGTGGTTTTGCTGATAGTAAAAGTGCAGCCGGTTTGCAATTTGATCATGAGCTACAAAAATATGTTAAATATGGTGTGTGTGTGTGTGTGTGAGTGCACCTTATGGGTATGTGAGATGTAGCATTCCTCTAACTCAGGCTGACAGCGTCGCATATTCAATTCCGGTTAGATGCAGTCGATCGTAGAAATGGCAGAAAAGAAACAAAAGGAAACGCCTTTCACTTTGTGTGGGTCGAATGCATTATATAACCCAGCCATAATGAAGTGATTTGCGTTTAGAGTATATCAACTTCTATGTGGCTTTGGCCAAACTGCAGCTTAGATATAAAAACATCGCACTTTGCACCACCTCCCTGTGTGGGCCTGCAGCTCTTAGTCTCTTTGACATGGTGCTGGCCTTCGTGCAAGAGAATAGAAATATATATAAATTTATACGTAGCTCTGATTTATGGCAGCCGAAGGAGTGCAGACAACAACAGCAATGACTGACCGCAGTTAAAAAATAAAAAGAGAAAAAAAAAAAAACAAACAAACAAGTCAATCGGCAAATCGCATTGTGTTCGTATCTAAGACTCACAGCTAGCTAGCTAGGTGTAAGGCTGGCATGTGTATGCAGAGCAGGGTGCTATCGATAATCTGGCTCTGGGAATGAGCTGAAACTGAAAGTACAAAACCGGCTGTCGGCGCACCCTCATTTGCGGAGGAGGTGGAGTCTTTCAAAGCCACAAACGGCTCTAATTGGTTAAATGGGTTACGTTTATTATAAAGATCTAAAGCCGAAGCGCTCTTGAGGCAGCACATTAGAGGCGTTCAAGAACACGCTCTCATATCCATTGCATATTAGTTAATTGTGTTTTTGCACCGAATTTGGCATTTAAAATTCCGACAAAAAAATGCTCAGCATATGCAAGACCTTGTCAACACGCCGAAACCGTTAATGAAACTGTCCGCAACACATTAGATTGGCTATTAAAATTCAGTTTGTGCCGCAGACTCAAAGCAATGACGAAGTGAATGATGACAGACGGCCGAACAAACGGACAGTCTGACGGGCCACCCGGAATGATTACAAAACAGTTAAGCAGGGAGCTGGCTGGGAGTGCCCCACTAGACTGCACTCAACTTCGAATTCAAATTTCTCATAAGCATTTGAGAGAGAAGAGCTGAAGCTGGAGTGAGCTGCTAGACTGCACTCAACTGTGAGCTGCCTTAACCTACACTTTAAATTTCATGTACACATTTGCGTGGCTATGCTCGCTCATAGAGTAAAATGGGTATATTTGGTGGTTGTCAACTTATAGCTGTATGCAACTTAATTTCAAGTTTGCTCTAAAGATTTGGTTGGGCCTTGCGATAATATCCGCCTTGCTGCTTGACTAGTGAGACTAGAGATGAGAATGAAGTATATAGATTTTTATACTTGTGAATTTTAACGAATTTTTGGAGGATTTTACAGATAAAATATTAACTATTTACTTGCTCATAATTATTAACTATTACTTTATTAACTATTATTCCAACTACTTTTTTTAATAGACTACAAAAATGTTTATTATAATTTTAAAAGAATATTTTTATTATAATCTAAGTTTTATGAACGTGTATGAAGCAGTCGTTGACTGTAAAAATACTTCTCATCTCTCTAATACATCTCCTATAGTTGTCGAAGGAAAAAAAGTAGCTCATCATCGATACTTATTGTGTTGCGATACCATATTGCAATCGATATTTATCGTATGTCATAGAAACGATTCGTTGATTTTCGTCGAGTTTACACTTCATCAAGCATTGGAAGAAAGCTGATATAGCATTTTGTGTAGTCAATGGGGACATTAAAAAAAATCATTATGTTTCGTGACGTAATTTCGGAGCAACAGATGCGATAGCATCAAGGCAGCTCGACTTAAATCGAGTCGTCAGCTTGGGCGCAGGCCTAGAGCGTATGGGTGTTTTTTACTTTTTACTTTATTTCTAATGTTTTTCGTTTGGTCTGTCTATAAATTGGCTGACTTTCGAAATAGCCAACAGCTAATGAGCGACTTTTGAGGGCATTGCTGTTGTCGTTGTGAAAGGAGAACTGACAACAATGGCCAGCGGCAACAGGGCGATGCCACCTACAACTCCAGTTCCAGCTCCAGCTGCAGCTCGAATGTCGTAAGCGTAATTGTAATCGTAATCTTAACCATGTTATGGTCAAGTGCAGAAAGCACTTGTCGAATTTCATGCGGCTTGAGTTACGGTTATATCATATGGCCAATTACCATAAGCAAATACCGGACTGGCCAAACCTTGACTTTGGCCACGGGCGTGCTGCGCTGTGCGTCGAAGCGGCATTCATTCAGTTCTAAATACTACATATCTAGTCTGCATATATGAATAATTAGTCGAATAGCGATCTATGAGTGAAGTGAAGGCATTTGGCCAATTAAAGACCAGCCAGATGAACTTTTAGGGAATGTGCCTAGATGCCAGAGCTTAACATGGCGCTCAGACACAGACTCAGACTCAGACTCAGACTCTGTATGTGTGCAACCAAAGCTAACATGCTACATGCATTGACTAGTGCCCAAAAAAATCCACAAGACCCGCTGTGACTTTAGCAGCTTGGCTAATTCTGGCGGCATAAACCAGTTTAAATGTCGTTGTCGTTGTCGTTGCCTCCAGTTGTTGTTGTTGTTGCTGTTTTTACTATTTTTGTGGCCGCAACAATTGCTTTTTATTTTTAATGTATTTTTTTCTTCTTTTTTGCATAACCCCTTTAGCGAATTAGCTGCAGCTGTCCTCATCAGAAACGCCACAGAACCCAACAAAAGGCGCAATTAAAAGCTCTTTGAGATCTTAACAGTTCACACATAAAATATATAATATATATTTATTAAATACATATACATATATGTATATGTATATAGGGGTATTGGACGCTTGCTTTCCATTTCTATAACATGTATTTCGTTATTTTCGGCTGTCAATTTGGCTGAGCACTGCGAGTCTGTGGAGACTCTGGGAAACAAGTTGTTGTTGCTCACCAGCCAGGCTCTGACTGGGCTTTCACCAGTCTCTATCGCTGCACATGTCCAGCAATTATTATGAAATCCAGCAGCGGCTGTACACCTGCCTACGACTTCGTATCTGAACCATTTAAAGGTTCATTATAGGCTAAGTTTTTGTAATATCGGCTAAGCTTATGCATTTGCATTTTCAAAAGGTTTTATTTTTACATCTTATGTAAATGATTTGCGAAGTTGCTGACATTATTGTTACCCCTAGCCTTGAGCAGAGCATCGTTATTCAAATTCAATAAGAAACATAGCTTAACAATATGAAAACCCTTTCAAATCAAACCCGAGTCATTGACATCGAATCATTAAATATTTTATTAGTCAACTCTGGAATTTTATTAGCCGCGTCCAAAATTAATTACATTTCAAAGTTCAAATGTCAATCTATAAATTTATAAGCTCATTTCAGATGTGTAGTTAAGATCAGTGTCAAGATTATTCCAATGAGCACAATATATATAATATGCCATATTTTTATATATGGCTGAATCTGTCTATATATAATACTTGTTGGGGAGGTGGGTGCCAGCACATGTGCTTTTTATAATTCATTGTTGGTGATAATTCGATGTTGTTGTTTGGCAATCAGGAAATGTTAATGCAGTATATCCTATGTTAGAAACGCTGTTAGTCAAAGTGAAAGAGACTTGATATTTCAAACATATATGACGGATATATTTATGCTTATTGGTGGCAAGTTGATAATGGTCTTGAGATCATGTATAGATTGCCAACAAAAATATGTCTACGCGCATTAGGGGCTTGCCAAATCTTATTGTCGTTGAATTCTTTTTACTTGACAGATTCCCCTACGGGAAATGAGCATCACGCAGTCGGCCTTATTCAACTGCAACATTGTTTCATAAGCATTCTACTTAATTTCAACTTTTCTTTTGCTCCATATGTAAACAAAATTGAGCATAATATTTATTAGAATATTAACTTAAGTTGAAAATAAATCTTTTTTCTTTTATCTACCAACATTTTAAGGTCAATTACAACCTTTTTCATTTATTTTATATATTTAAGAAATAGCTCAAGCACATTTATAGTTTGCTCATGCTTTTATAATTTGAGAATTTCACCTGTTAAGCTATAACTGCCTTATTATATAATACGTAGGATCAGGGAAGTTTTTGCATATTGAATTCAAGTTATCGTGGTTAAACTAAATTAGAGAAACGTAAATACAAACGCTGATTGCCTAAAGCAAAGAGTGTCCACAATACAGAGTGAGTCTAATAACTGGGCTGGTCTCAAAATGATATAAAAGTGATATAAGTGCTCAGCAAAGTAACTAAAAATAAACTCAGTAACTCAACTCAAAGCAAAAATATGCATAATTGAAACTGGAGCCAACAATTACATTTAATTACATGCCTAATACGTGCTCTATATGACATGCTTTCAATGTGCCCTAAGCTGACATATTGTCAAGAGCCCACTCAGTGGCAGAATTTGTGATTGTTGAGCGATTTGCATCAGCAGAATTTGTAAATAACAAAAGCAAAAACTGGTTTAAGTATTTAAATATTCTTTTTTGGACAAGATGCGACGCATTCCAGCACATAATCATGAAAAAAAAATAAAATAAAAAATGTTAATATAATAAACATGAAACAACATTAATAAATTCGCGATAAAATTTGATTAAGCTTGTCTTGACGTGTCCATCGTTTAGCTAATTTGATTGCGCTTCTTAGATAGTCGCAAAAAATACGTTTAGGTTTAGCTAGATATATATAAAAATATGTATACACATATCGTTTATCAAGACATAGGCACTGACAGAATCGAGCATTGATTACCTAATTGCGATAATGAACTTGCAATAGGCAAATTACATGTCGCTAAACAATCAGTTACTAGCTGGCAAAACTAGTTACGCACACGCCACACACACACTTACACACACTCACACAGTTGAATGCAAATTTGCGGAAGATGTGCCGTCAGCCAAAAGCTTAGCTCAATTCAAATTCGCTGCAATTTTTAACAGTGGCCAACAGAGCGTATGATTAATAGCCGTGTCAACAAATATAAGAGCACGGAATTGCCACTGCAACTTGAAGTTAAGTTAAGGCGGTTTTTATGGCGCCCGACATTTGCTCACCGTTTATCTTAAGATACCCTATGCATAGGCCAAGTAATGGGCATATAGAATTAAATTTGTTTTATACATTTTCTAATTAGAGAATAACTCAACATTTTTTGGTCTTCGACTGTTGCAGATTCATATTATGTGCACATAAATATAAATATTGATTTGATTTAGTACATGCTCTAACTCCAAGTTTTAGCTTGAAAATTGCACAGAGTCAGAGTCACAGAGATAACATTTGTATAAATATGTATAAAATTGTGAATAGATTAAATATATTTAACATTTGTAATGTATATAAAAAACGCATAAGATTATATTGTATATAGATTAGACTGTGATTAAAAATATATATATTTTTGAATATATATAAGATTAAATTATATACAACAAGAAATGAAACAAGAGAATAAACATCTCTCATAACCCAGACTGCTCTAGGTCATCAAATTCATTATCATCAAAAAGTTGGACTTGAAATTTTGTTTCTTTTGCACGCGAACTAAAACGCTAAATAAAACATTTAATTCAATTAAAAATAATAAATATTCAATGTTGAACTTAATTATTAAACCAAATTTATTTTTTTTTTTTTTTAGTTTAGTATTGTTTTAGTCTTCACACAACATTGAATAATATATAAATTTATGTATTAAAAAAATAATAAATAGGAATGCCTTTAGAAAAAAATATTAATTGGAATAAATGTAAAATTATATACATAAAACAATACAATGTGATTTTGATAAGCAATTTGCATTTAATGCTCATTAGACAAATATCAATATATTTCAATTGAAACTAAAAAAATCTATAAATTTATTTCCCATTAGCTAAATTGCAATTGTAATCAATCAATTAAACAGCTATAAATATACTTAATGCTTAGTTCAAGTCGCTGCTGCATGCATATATTATATGCACCCAATAGGGTATATTGCCGCTCCAACGTCTCAATATGCAGCTTCGCTATTTGATACTTCTGTTTAAAATGAAAAAAAAAAAAAACTCTTATAAAATTCGGTGCGCTTGTGATACGAGCGCAGTCGCAAAACGGCAACCGCAACGCTTGGACGTGTCGCGAGCAGCAAAAACAGCAACAGCGAAATAAAGCGAATTCGTATAGCGCGCTGAGTGTGCCTCAAAGTAAGCTAATGCAAGGGGAAAACGTATAAGCGCTAAAGCGCTAACCGCTAACCGCCAACCGCTACCCGCTAACAAATTGGCCAGCGAAACAAAAGACTTGGGCAACGAACGCGAATGCAGTTGCTGACGCTTGCCTGCCGTGGCACGGGGCACGGCTCTCAACGGCCAAAGTGGCAATTGGCCTGCGTCCCTCTGTTAAAGTGCAGTGCGGTGTTGTGTTGTGTTTTGATTTGTTGTTGTTTATTTTTTCAATCGAGTTTTGCTCCAGTGTGCGGTGGAGTCTTTAAGGCATAGCCAATGTCGCAGCCACTCTCACCATATCCGTATTACATTCTACAACAGCCACCAATATCGATTGCAAATATATACATACATATATGCAATTAAGCTATCCATCCAAGGGTAGGCAGTTGGCCAATAGCCTTGTTTGCCAATTGGCCAAAAAGTGCGCACCAGCTGCCGTGTTTGTTGACTCGTTGCTGCACTTCTTGCCTAGCCAAAACAAAAAGAACTCTATTAATTAAGTTGGCCAGTAGCAACACGCGTTGTTTTAGCTGTTGCCAATCGATCGCCACTACCAAGTGTGAATCGAGATCGTGTTGGCATCCAAACATGGCTACATCTTGATGGGTGTGTGTGTGAAAAACTTATGTCAGATTAACTGTCGAAACTGAATGAACTTTTCTTTTAGAGAATGTAGATACCCTTTATATATATATATATATAATATAATGTAATATATAATATATATATATATATATATATATATATATATATTCTTAATCTAGAGAACTAATTCACTGCATTAACTCATCTGTTTTCAATTTTGAATTTGCTGGCTAAACTTGTTTGATAACTTTTATAATATCAACTGTCATAAAACATCAATAAATTTTATAATTATTAGGATTATAAATTAATGATATTAATTATTGTATTTTATCATGACAAAACTGGTTATATATGATTTTATATTCTATAAATCTGAATGTAAAACAAACCAGTTGCTCACCGAATTCAATCAGAGATTATTTTGATTAATAATTTCATATCTTAGGAGAATTTATTATTTAATTAAAGAGAAAAATAATAACTATTGTAAGATGGGATAATTGTCTGGATATGAAAATATATATATGTATAAAATATTATAGGACTTTAACAATTTGTTTACAATAAACAATATCTCTTTGAATTTAAATTTAAAAAAGATTGTTTCAGTTGTTGATTAAAATTAAAGCCGGAAAATATTATTTGATGACTTTCGTATAAGATATAAAGTTTGGATTAAAAGTTGCTCTTCAAGCAATCTTTTTAGATTATATATTTAAATATATTATATTTTGTTGATAAATATTTGTAAATATGTTTTCATACATTTTCGAAGTGGGTTTAAAAGATCTATTAGACTCATTATTGGATAATATAGTTTAACCCAAATATTAGCACAAAATTTAATTTTTTAATAAATATCTATATATTTATCTATACATATATATATCTTTCTATAAATCTATATATACATATATCTTCATATCTACATATCTAAATAGCCATATATGCATATATCCATCTCTATGTCTATAAATCTATCCATCTATATATCCATCATATATATATCTAATAGCTACGAATATTTAGTTCATCAGTTATGTATTCAGTTAGACAGAGCATAAAACTACCGTTTACAGTTATGGCTCTTCTCTTTTTACAAGGAAGCAATACAGCTGAGCTTCGTCACGTTTTGCCTCTGCGCTCAACTCTGTGGCTCGCAATTTCCATCGCAATCACGTGCTAATTTGGCAAAGATTGCGCTTCCGTGCGGCCCTTAATTAGATCAAATTCCAAACTTAATTAAAAAATGAAGAATAAAGCGAATAATATTTATGTTCTCACATAGCGCCATATACAGAATGCTTCGGTTGCAGCAATTAAGCATTTTGCCGCATTGTCTGCACGTCGCGACATTGTGCAACGCGTGAGAATATGTAAAGATAAGACAAGAGAGACACAGTGAGTGGGAGGGCGAGAGGATGGAAGGAGGTAGGGAGGGAGAGAGAGATCAACTCTTGTTAACTGTCTGCTGTCTGGCAAGAAACAATTGAACTAAATATGTCTCTCTCTGTGTGTGTGTGTGTGTTTGGCTAACAAGTATGTTAATACGCTCGGGCATAAGCCTTTATTATTATTTCTGGGTGTGAGCCATTAAAGACCTATAGACACACAGACATATTTATATATATATAAAGCTTATTTATCAGATGTGTTGAGAGTTCCGGCAATAAAGTACAAAAAATGGTATGCATTATTGAAAGTATAAATGCAATATGTGATCTCTTTCGCTCTCTCTCTCTCTCGCCGTCTCACTCTGTCTGTCTTGCTGCTAGCCTTTGACTGGCTTATACAAGATTTTAACTATAACGATTGCCGGCTACGAGTTCAACAAACAAGTTAGCCATCTATTTTATTTTATTTTTGTAACCATCAAACAATTTACAAATATAAAATGAAAAGTTGGGGCACATGCAACGCATGAATTATGGCATTTATAGTTGTTGTTGTAGAAGAGGCAATGCGCATTGTAAGCCCTTTCGCTTTTATGGCATTATCTCTTGGCCCGGTTAACGGCTGTCATCAAAAGTGAGCCATTGAAGGCCAACTTGACAGCAGGCCTAATTTGCAGCCCAATGTCAGACGCGACAGTTATTATTATTATGAGCTTTATTTTATTTACAAATTATATATACATTTTTTTGGTCATAAAACATGAAATTGCTCGCATTTCCGCTTGCCATTGCATAATTATTAATTATATCAAAATATGTAGAAATTGTTTTTTTTTTTCTTTCTTTAGCTCTCGTCGACACTTTTTACATAATTTATCAAGCTTCGTATGAGACAGATTTAAACTAGTTATAATCAGTTTATCTTCAGATCGCACAAGGCGTAACGCAATTACCAAAAAAGAAAGTGAAAAATAGAAAAATTACCAAAATTTATTTGCCTGTGCGTGTGTGCCTATGACAACAGTTAACCACCATAAATCATATAAAATTGATTACGAATAAAATTTACTTTGTCAATTTGATCAAGTTTCGCCTTTAGTCGAGCTGCCAACACAAAGAGTGTCGAGCAAAACGAACTGTCAGCCAAATTTATAGTCAACTCTTGCGCATGCACGAGGGTCGACTCTACACTTTAAGTGGCCATCGAATACTATAAAAATTGCAGTGAGAGTTTCGTGAGCAAATAGTTCAGCATTATTTTAAGAGAAGAGACTAAGATTTGTTTAGTTATTTTCTTTACTCAACTACAAATGTAGAAGTTTAGTAAATTAATTAATTGAATATTTACAGAATAATTTTATATTATTTAATTTCTTTTTTAATGCTTAATAATAAATAAATATATATTAAAAGCTAGCAAAGCTAGCATAAACTTGTGAGGACTGACCCCATTGCAAATCTATTGGCCCGCACTGTTTTTACAAACTTAGCATAGATCTATATGGAAAGGTTTAGTTTTGAGAATATTTATTTTACCTTTCACTTGATCTAAAACAAAAGTGAGTAATTTGAAACTCTTCTGTCTGTAGTTTACAAATCTCGCAAGACTTCCCATTATCAATTGGCTAGCGTCTTCTCCTTCTAATCAAACTTGTCAGACATCTTGTAAGCTCAACTTTTACAAACTTCAAATTGATTTATGCAGTAAAAAGTGCATCAATCAATGACATTAGAGACATCTTGACCAATTCACAAAGCCATTCATATGAACGCAAGCAGCAGGATTTAGTGAAGGTCTCTCCACATATGGTTGCTCTGTTTTAATATATGAAAAGTCGTTTGAGTTGGCAAGGGAATGCTAGATTTGTGCATTATAAGTGCAATATAAATATAGAAGAATTATATATATATTTAACCAATTCCGAGCTGAAGATAAATATATTCTTGTCTTTTCCCAAGCCAAGAGCCAACCCTCGCAGCAAATCTCATATCCATATGAAATAGAGCAATGCATGTGTGTGAGTTTATATTATATATATATATATAGATATTTCGCCTCAGCAACAACTGCTCAATCTTAATCATAGAGCTCCGTCTTGATCGCAATCACAGCTGCGCATGCGAGACCAACTATTAACAAGGCTAAGCAATAGACCAGCCTCATTTGAATACAATGTCTTGACAACTTCAATTGTAATCTGCAATTCCCGCAATTGGCTCCATATATAATATATAAAAATCGATAACAAAGGGCAACCAAAATGACACTGCAATTAAAAATTAATTTATAAGCAGCATGCAGTAATCCAGTGAAATATATTATATTTATAATTAAAATTAGCATTAGTTTGGAATTGATTTGAATTGGAATTGATTGGGTCTTTGTTGTGTGGCATTCATCTGTCAGACAAATAGATTTTATTAGCATTTGTTGTGTCTTTAAATAATTTATTAAGTCTTCTAATTAGACATAGAAATTTGTTTGCCAGGTGGGAACAACTTAAAACTGTATTTCTATACTATATATATTTTATATAATATATTGATAACATATATGTTGTATATATAATATGGTTATATTAAAATGTATTAAGCAGATAGACAGAAAGTGAAAGGGACAGACTTCTTAGAGTACATCCATTTGAATATCCATGTAGAAGCAGTGATCTCTCAAGCCACAAACAGTGGAGTGTCAAATACATTTTATATATATCATATATATATCATATACTGTATACTCGTATGAGCTTATTTGTATACAAATTTTTTGTTGACTCATTACTCTCTCATTATTTATTATTAATAACTTATTAATAACCAATTAATTAGACATTAATAATGATAATATATCAGCTAACTCCGTTCCTGCCCATAAATAAGATTCTATTTTAGATTTCATTCAGATGGAATACGACTATAATTTCTCATTCAGTAAGATATTTTAGCGTATAGAAATTAATATTTAATTTTTTTTTTTTTTGCAATGAAAAAATATTTTATTTTTTTAATATAATTCTCGAAAATAAATTGATTATCTGCTAAGAAATCAATTCTATACTCAATAAAAACCTTGTAAGTGTATTTACATAAATTAAATAGTGAAATTTAATTCGATTATATTTCACGGTAATTGAGTTTGGGAAGTCCATAGATTTATATAGACAATAAAAACATTTTTTATTGAAATGAATTATCGTGATTGATTAAGTTTTTTTATTGGCTATTTAAAATTGAATAAAATTAATTGAATTTTTAATTGTTTATGGATAATAATTTTAAGTTCTATAAATGTGTTTCTTTTTTATGCCGCACTCATTTAGCTGGTCTCGTCATGCAACGCCTTCTGCTGGGCACTGTCCTCTGCTGGCTGCTCTGCCAGCTACCTGTTGGCGTCAAGTCAACTGAGTTGCAGGTGATGAAGCGGTGGAAGCTGCTGCGCTACAACTTTGCATCGCCCTCACGGGCGGGGGATCCGAACTTTTACAATCCCGAGAATGTGCTCATCACGGGCCTTGCCGTCACAGCCGATCGCATTTTTGTGGCCACGCCGAAATTATTGTCGGGCGTCCCATCGACAGTCAGCTGGGTGCCGAAGGCAAACTTTGGCGACTCCCCCACTCTGCAGGCGTTCCCCGACTGGTCGTTCTCGAACACGGCGCGCACGAACTTCAACTGCAGCGATTTGATTCTGACATCAGTTTATCGACTACGCATCGACTCCTGCAATCGGCTGTGGATGCTCGATGCGGGCATTTCGCGTTCCCTGGAGGATTACGAATCCACTTGTCCGCCCAAGATACTTGTTGTCGATCTGAACACGGATCGTGTGGTGCGTCGCATTGACTTCCCGCCCGAAGTGCTGCGAGGCGAGAGTCTCTTCACCAACATGGTTATCGATGAGACGACCGCGACGTCCTGCGACGATGTGTTCATCTATATTACGGATACTGTAGAGCCGGGCATTATTGTCTATGACAGTGGCAAGGACGTCACCTGGCGCGTTTCGCATCCAGGTAAGACTCAATGACGAAACCATGACATAGTTATTTATGTATGACTGTCAATCGTAGCCATGTATCCGGATCCGGACTTCGCTCAATCTGAGATACTCAACGATCGCTTCGTGCTGATGGACGGCGTTGTGGGCTTGACATTTGACGAGAAAAAGGGCATTGTATACTTCCAGCCACTGGCCACAGATCGGTGTGTATAAATAAATATATTTGTGTATAAGACTTACCAACTAATACGGCGCGTTCATCTCTGCCAGCGTCTTCTCGGTGCACAAGGACGTGCTGCGTCGTGGGCCACTGCCAAATGGCCAAATGTTGGATGTCAAATTGGTGGGCAAGAAGTCGTCGCAGGGCATCGGCTTGGCAGTGTCGCCCTATGATAGCAGCCTAATCTTCAGTCCGCTGAGTGAGACGGCCATTGCCTCCTGGAATCCGGCTACCAATGAGCAATCTATATTGGCGCAAGATGTCGATCAGCTGCAGTTTGTGGCGGACATGACCACCACCAGCTCAGAGCCCGGCGTCATCTACGCTGTCTCCTCCAAGTTCCATCGTTTCTTCCTCAAGAATCTCAATCCGAATGAGTATAACAATCGCATTTTACGCATCGAACTGCCGCAGACCACGGGTCATGCCCACAAGTCTGCCTTGTTGGGTCATTCACTGCCGCTGAGCACAGCCCCAGCTCACAATAGTTTGCTCCAGTATAGTCTATACAATACACATCCACACACGCACACTCAAACAAATGTGCAGTCACAGCACACGTCGAATGCTTTGCAAGCGTACTTTACGAGTCCGGCTCTGAGCACGCCCCTGACCACCAAGCCGCCGTACAAGTTCGAGAACACGGTCTTCGTCAACTACGGACTGCGCAATCCATTCACGGCGCTCAATCAGGGCGAGTCGTTTCCCCCAACCAAAGCGACACGAGACAACTATCAGCGCTCCTACCTGGACACCCTGGTGAGCAGCCCCGCGACCTTGCCTGCAGCAGCGCCCACGCCCTATCCACAGAACCATCGCCACAATGGTTACTACTACTAAAAATATGATTTTATATTTATAATTTCTCTCTGTCTCTTATATTTTTGTAAATATTTTGTTTAATTTATTTCTTTGTACGCTCTTTTTGTTTCATTTGTAAATATTTTATGATTTTCTATAACTATTGGCTTTTAGTCCAACAACATGTCCTGCTCATGTCACCGAACAAATATACGTATTTATATATATATATAAATATATAAAGATTTCGTGTTTTATTGATTTAATGAATGATGTACAGAATGACTGATTGTAATGAAAAAAAAATCTAAATATTATATTTTTATAAAATATTTTGATGCCTGCGAAATTGATTCCAGGAAAATATTACATTTTAATAAAATATATTTTTTATTAAAACTTAATATTTTCAGTTCAGTTTATATACAAAACTAAAAACATTTTACAAATTTTTTATTTATATTTTATCCGGCTAAAAAATTTAATTTTGCAATGTAAGTCTGAAGTAAAATATAAATATATATAAGGTATAAAAAAATAATTTGAAAATTTAATAAATATTTTTTTTAAGTTTACTTAAAATATAAGTCTAATATATCTTTATATATATTCTCTTTCCGTGTATATAAATATTATATCTGAATATTTAATTCTAGGACAATTCTAAAATTTAATAAAATATAGATATAGATAGATATATATATATATATATATATATATATATATATATATATATATATATATATATATATATATATATATATATTTAAGTGCTAGAAAATAAATTGTAATCAAATATTTGATTTCGCTAGATTTTTAGTTAATTAGCAATGCTAAAGCTCATTATTGAAATACGACTATGACAATGTATTTCACTGCAATTAATTTAGCTCTCTAAAGCCCTTTCAATTTTGCTGTTGTGTGTTTGCTACGCCTAAATTACTGTAGTAGCTGGAGCTGTAGTCATAATAAATTGTTTAAACAAATTTTTAATTGCATAATTAAATTACATTTGCTGACAAGTTGAACTCTGGCGCTCTTAAAGCCGACATTAATGAGCCATAAAACGACGGCCTAACCAGTTCTCAAATGAAATTGTTGCTTTTTGTCTTGGGCAACGTTTGGAGGCGATTTCTCGCTTTTGATTGCGTTCTGCTTGGCTAATCCGAACTTAATTCTTATTTGGTCTTTGGCTAGACTTAATTGACACAAGCTAAGTGCACAAAATGCAGCCGATTCGGAAATTGATTGATCGATTAGGCCATAATCTTAATAGTTACCACTAGTTCGTTATTTAATGGCACTAAATTCCTAAATATTGCCGCAAATCAAACAAATTGCTAATTTGATTTCAAGCAACTTCCTCTTCAAAAAATAAAAACTTGTTGAGAATTGTAAGCATTCGGCTGCAAAGTGCACTTTCTGTGCATAGCTAAAAGTCCAATCAAATTCATAAATTTCTTTTTAAAGCACTTGTGGCTTGAGTCGTCAACATCAAAGTAAATATTTTGAGAAATTCGAAATTCGACTAGTTCGTATACCCTATGTGTTCAATACACTCGGGGCACATTCAAAAAACATTATTTAAAACTAAAAAAATAATGAAACGGATAGAAATAAAAAGGTAAGAACAATCCGACGTGATAATCTGCTTCAATAGGCGCAGCTGTCATATAATATTTATGATCCAAAAACTCTAGCATTACAGGGTATTTTCGATATGAATGTATCAATATATAAATTTTCTCTAGCGCTGATAGTTTTAGATTAAAATTCAAAAGTCTTTAACTAATAGTTTTTCTGGTATACGAGATTTTATTAGTTTTATTCCTTATTTGCCACGCCTCTAGTGGGCGCAACACAATCTTAGACGAAGATACCTACGATTATATATTCCAAATGCCGAATTCCATGGCTCTTTTTCATGCAGACAATCGGCTCATTACTCAAATCTAATATACTCTCTTCACTGTTTACAGGGTATGCACAACTTTGAGGGGCTCATGCAAAATGCATTGTAAATAGCATAAAGACATGACATTAAACACGCTGATACATAAATATAAACATTATGTGACGACAAATGAAAATCCGGCGCGTGGTAAAAGCAAGTTCACTGACGATCCCAAATATCCGACCAACCGACCAACTGCAGCCGGTTTGGCTTTGATGGCTTTGGCTTGTTGGCTCAGAAGCTGTGAGCCGTGAGCTGTGTTCGGTTTAGCCTACACTCGAATTGCGGGTTGACAGCGAGCAAGTGGGAGAGGGAGAGGGAGTGAGAGAGAGGGGAAGAGAGAGATCAATTAACATGCTGTGAGGCAAGGAGGCTGGATGCTGGATGCTGGATGCAGGTGGCATGAAGTGTGCGTGCTCTACGCGTCTATGTAAATAGAAAGAGAAAAGGTGTCCATAAATCTCACAAGTATTTAACGGCAATAAACTCGGTGTGTGTGTGTACCTGTTCTAGGGCTCTCGAGTGTTTTGCCCCTTTTAGGGTTTGTTAACATGGGCCCTACCTGCGGCTGCACCTCAGTGTTAAAGCATCGCCTGAGCAGCTAAGACGAGATTTTCATTCCGAGATTTTCGATTTTTGATTTTTGATTTTCTTTCAAATGTTTCGTGTCAATTTTGTCCTGTTGGCCGTGGGGCTAATCCTGTGCAGTTCAAGTGCCCAGCAGCTGCGCATCAAACAGCTGCACACGCTGCACAAGTGGAGCAATCTTAGCTTAGGGCAGAATCAGACGAGCAATAGACATTTCCTGCCGGTGGATCTGGACATTGAGTATGGCGACGAGGGACGTCATCGCACTTTCCTGACCATACCACGTTTGAGCACGGACACACCATTCACACTGGCCACGGTGGCAGCGGCTGATAATGAACTGGTCGAGAATCCGCGCCTGGAGCCCTACCCCAGCCTGGAGTGGCATCAGTCAGCCAGCAACTGCACAGGCATCACTTCAGCCATCAGAACCTATGTGAGTTCAACTCTGAATCTCTAATCTTAGACAAGTTTAAGCTTTCCATTTTTCTGTAGATTGACGAATGTTGGCGCCTTTGGGTTGTGGACTCGGGTCAAGTAAACTCCTTGCAGCTGTGTGCTCCGCAAGTCTTGATCTTCGACCTGGTCAAGGATGAGCTGGTGCAACGCGCCATGCTGCTGCCGCACATGTATACGCCCAGTGTTTCTATTTTTACGGCCATGGTCGTAGATATGGCTGGGAGCAAATGCTTGGGAGGCAGGGCATACATAGCCGACGCCTGGGGCTATGGCCTCATTGTCTTTGATGCACTCACAGGGAAATCCTGGCGCATCGAGCACGAGTACATGCAGCCATCGTTGGGTGTGCGTCGCTTTGGCAATGCCCATGCTGGCATCTTTACCGTCAGCCTGAGTCCAAGTCAGGCAGCAGGTTGTTGTCACACTCAAATCACCTTGAATTTACATGTATCTCAACAATTTCGTTCCTTTCGTTGTTAGAGCGTTTTTTGTACTTCCACACGTTGAATAGCTTCTTTGAGATCGCCATTCCCTTGGAGGTGGTCAACAATGCGAGCATCTGGCAGCAGGCATCGAGCAAGGTGATCAGCAAACATTTTCGCATTCTAGGCACGCGAGGCACTCAGTGCGAATCGGAGGTCATGGACAGCGGCGGCAATCTCTACTGCAGTCTCATCAGCCTGGGCGCCTTAATCAGTTGGAGTGAGAATTCCAATTACACTGCAGATGAAATACGTGCGGTGGCCTACAATCCGCAGCAGCTTAAATTTGTGACTGGCTTGAAAATTAATCTCAACTCAAAGGGCGAGAATGAGCTGTGGGCGCTGAGTAGTGAGCCGAATCTCTTTGTGGGCGGTTCCATGAAAGAGAATGAGATTAAGTTTCAAATTGTTGGCTGTCGTACAGCTGATTTGCTGGCCAATAAGCCATGCACAGTGGGTGCCGCGCAAACATAATTATACTTAGTTTTAAACCTAATAAATATAATTTTTGATCAAATACAAATTTGAACGAGCGACGATATTTTGCTATAAAACACAAGCTGCACGGCACGACATCCAATCAGCTGTTTTCGAACGATTAAACTGCTATCGACTTATCGCTCATCACTAGGCCGGCCGCTTGTTTACGTGTTTTATTAGAAGTCTTGTATTTTTAGAAATTCTATATTTGCAGAAGTAATTAACATTAAACATGACAAATCTGCAGCGTTGGCTATTCTATGCAACGCTCTTTGCGGTGCCTTACCTGGCCATAGTGTTGGGAACAGTACAAACATCATTTACAACCAAATATTTGCTACACATTCAACTGCTTCCACTGCTGCTATTAATTATATTTGGTGTAAGTTTCTATGAGAATTGTAGCTATAATACACATTTAACCAATGCTATTTACCTCTAGGTATATTCGGCTTGGACTGTGCTGTATCGCACTTTCACATTCAACGACTGCCCCGAGGCTGCAAAGGAATTGCAAAGTGAAATATTGGAGGCGCGCAAAGATTTGATTGCAAAGGGATTTAAGTTCCGCGACTGATGCCACAGAAAGACAGACTTCTGCATGTACATACATAGTAAAAAACATTTATTTTAATTTGTAATTCCATTAAACATAAAGAGAAATTTCGTATGAAAATCAAACTTTTTACCTCTGAGACTTGCGAGTAACATGGTTTCAATACATGAATTCAATTCCCATTGGAATTGAGCCCAGCACGATCCAATTAGCTGTGCTGCGTTAATTAGCTTTTTCCTCAGAGAGCGCCAATGCAGCTGTACCTAAGATATGAGAGATGCAAAGCTCTTGACTAATTCAATTACAGAGCTTTAGTCTATGCATTTGCCGCATACGATCTGTAAACTGTAATATTCATGCACACACACATGTGTGTGTAAGTGTTTTTGTGTATATATAATTCTATGAGACCAAGCCCAACTCTAATTACGTATGCATGCGAGCGTTCGCTCTCTCGCTCAGACTGGAATGCAGTGGAGCCGTTGCTTTTGCTGCTCAAACCATGAGTCGAAGCGATGAAACAGTTCACGCTTAGACGTCAGCACGTTCACAACAACTAGCGCTCGAGTGGTATTCGTGTCAGCATACAATTAATAGCCGTAAGAAAGTGAATAAAAAATCAAAAAGCATGAGTCACACACTTATTCTTTTCGCCTGCCTGGTTGCTTCTGTGTGCAGTGCCGCAAAGGTAAGTCTTACATAATCACAGCAAAGCTTAGGCAATTTTAAATTAAAATGCATGAAGTGAAAATCGCGACGCAACGTAATGTACGAAAAAGTAACGTACTGTGTCAGGGTCGGTCGTCACAAAAATGAAGAAGAAGAAGAAGAAGAAGCAACCTCGCGCCCATTTCAAATGCAGCAACAAGTGGCGCGCCCTGAAAAAGGGTTGAATGAACTAATGATAGAAAATGCTGCAGCTGGAAAATATTTAATTCACATGCGTATGTATGTGCACAGCCATACATACATACATATATGTGTATATGCATAAATAATTTTATAAATTCAGTTTTCTCTGCTGACTGTCCAAAGCAACGCGTTGTGTTTTTGTTTTGGGCCCCAAAACCGGTTCCTTACCATCAAGTTTCCATTTCATTGTATTTGACTGTGAAATGTGTGTGTATGTGTGTGTGTTTGATGCATGAGGGAACCGGTGCTGCCTGCCTGCCTGCCCGCCGGCAACTGATGGAAGTCCCTTTCCAGTACAACCTGTTGTTGTTCTTCTTGCTGCCGCTGCTGCTTGTCGCAAGAATGGAACTCTGAAGAGAGTTCTACTGATGTGCTTCCAGTACAGAAGGCGCTGACAATGGCATTTATAATAACTTCTGTTTAGCGCAAAATAAAATAGAAAACAAAAGAATTATAAAATTACGTTTGCTGAAAACAGAGTTATATGTATGTATGTATGTATGTATGTATGTATGTATGTATGTATGTATGTATGTATGTATGTATGTATCTCTGGGAGTGTGCGTGTGAGCGGCTACGCTGGCATTTTGAATAAACAATTGTATTTAATGCGCATCATTTGGCAACTTAGTCACGAGCAGTTGTAATTTGCTCAACACGTAAATTTACTAAACTTATATAGTAAAACATTTGTAATGACGTTCACGAACATTATTTTTATCGAGAAAGAAACCATTGCAATATATTTAAATAATATATGAGCAGACATTTTTATGTGGCAATTTTAAGTAAAGATAAAAACACAAATGTTGACAATATTTAAAACACAAAAAATATATAATTAGCAATAACAGTTGGTATGCCATATTTTTTTAATAGATATGAATAGCAAATTAGTATGTAAATACATAAATATAACTATAAAGAAAATATACATGCGCATGAATGTATACAAATATATGTGCATACATATATACTAAAATATTGGGGTATGAAGGGTAAAGACATTCTGAAAATTTATTAGACGACTTGTATAAGTAGCATTACTACTGACCCTACTACTACTACTAACTAGTACTACTAATCCTACTACTATTACTACTATATATCCATATTCAAATTCAAACATATATATGTATATAGGTACATACGTACATAGATAGCCAATGATAGACGAGTTATATCAGGATATGAATTTAAAGAAAAAGAAATGTATTTTTATAAGAATAAAAGTGTGTATATATTGTCTATGTGTCCATATCTTTTCATATCCTATATTTCTTAAATTTATAAATATATTAATACATATATGCAAAATAATTATAAATTGATTATTTTTTTTTTTATTTCAATTTCTTTGTAGCTTATAATAATTAATGTATTTATTTCTAACAAATAGCATGATAAATACAATGTAGTTATAACATATTGCTATTTATTAGAAGATATAAATACGAGAATTTTTTAACACGAGATATTTTGAACAGTCTGGCAGCACGACAATTTTAAACACTTGTTGAATTAGCTGAGCGTGACAACTGTTTATATTGATAATATACATATATATTTGATATGTTAACATATTTTTTTTTAATATTTTTTTAAGAGTAGCTAAGTCTTCTTGTTTGGGCACTGCACTCATTGTTTGGCTTTGTACAGGTCACAGAATTTAATTTTTGACTGTGCGCAGTCAATCGCAACTGTTTTACATTTACCGTAAAAATGCAAATAGCCAGGCACAAAGTATGAAAACATATTATGAAGCAGAGGCATTATAATACCTACACACACACACACATGAAAGAGATTGAGCATTTGTTTTGCTTTGTTTACCAGGTGCCCGTTGCCATTTACTATGAATCCCTGTGCCCGGACAGCGCCAAGTTTATTACGGAGCAACTGTATCCGGCGATGAAGAGCGAGCTGCGTGAATCAGTCGAACTGACATTTGTGCCCTTTGGCAAATCCCAGGTGAGTCGAGGCAACAATGCCTCATTTGTCGCACTGGCACACTAACTAACAGACACTGCTCATTTCCCATGCAGTTCTTCACACAAGGCGCGGAGGTGACCTTTACCTGCCACCACGGCCCCAACGAGTGCTACGGCAACAAGGTGCACGCCTGTGCCATTGAGCACATTCAGGCCAATTCCTATCAGGTGGAATACACACGCGAATCGCTAACGATGGACTTTATCAATTGCCTGATGAAGGCCGGCAAGAATTTCCCCGATAATGTGTATCCCGGCCAACGGTGCGCCACGGAAAATCATGTTAACAACTGGGAGAACATCAAGACCTGTGCAAACACCACCGACGGCAGCGTGCTGCTGCGCAAGGCTGGCGAAACCACACAGAGGCTAAAGGAGCCATTGACCAGTGTGCCCACCATTCTGTTCAATGAGGTATGCCAGAGCTAACCCAGTGAGCTCCCAAATCTTATTAGTGACTAAAATTGCTTCTCGTTTCATCTTTTGCAGCAATTCGACAAGCAGGTCAATGAGCGCGCCCAGGTCAACTTCGTTGGCACTCTCTGCAAATATGTGTCGGCGCCCCAGCCGCGCATCTGTGCCCAGCATAACGGCGCCATGGGCCTCGTTGGCACTGGCTCCCTCTTGAGCGCCATCTTGGGCATCTGGTTCGTGCGTCATCTGTTCTACTAAGTGCCTGCCTGGCATCATAAATATCTAATTTGAATCTCTACAATTTGTATATTACTTTACTATTTTATATCCAAACTTAATTACCATCCGTCCACTTCTAGCTCTAGCATTTACCCAAAAGTTTACAACAAAATATTTAAAATAAAATTGGAGCTTTAACAAATATAAGAATTGTGTTATTTAAGTTTGTGATTGACTCTGTTTATCTAACAGAGTAGCTAAAAAAATTAGGCTTTTGCTTTAACTATCTATTATTATTATCTATTTCTATTAGCATAGGAATGAGCAGACCTAATCCCATCTCTTATTTAACTTGAGTACATTTGGGAAATTACAAATTCGGACATATCTAGTATTTTTCTTTCGGAATCAGATATTCACCGAAATTCAGAATTAGCCTAAGTTCATATTCTAAGTAAAGCTATTTAATAAAATAATTCTTATTATCATTTATATATCATTTTTTGGCTTCGTATATTTTTGATTTTTTTTTGGAATAACAATATTCCTTTTAGTAAAAATGTTCTTATTTTTATGAATATATTAATTTTTTTTAATTTTAACTTTATTTCAATTTGAGCATTTCTTTGGGAACTCAAAAAAATGTTATTATTTTTACATTATTTCAAAAAGTTTCTTATGTCAGTGTTATTTATTTATTTATTTATTTTTTTTTTTTTTTTTGAGTGAAAGGGGAAATTTCTGATAAATAATTTTACTCTTCTTTTGTATTTGAATTTCATTTATTTGGAATTTCAATTATTCCTTTGATTAATGTTTTTATATAATTTGTATTGACATGAATGGATTTTTAAAAAATTTAATTTAATTTATTTAATTTTTATCTTTTTTCGTTGACTTGAGAGTTGCTTTTTAGCAGAGTTTTAATATAGTTTACATAGTTGGCGAAAAATGATCAAAATTAAATAAATAAAATTTGAGATTTATAATGGTAGTAAACAATTTTTAAAAATCCTTTCATGAAGAGGAAGAATTGCTTGATCATTGTGATCCGGGAATTTGATAGCCTAAAAGGGTTTTTTTTTTATGAGGTGCTCTTGTACCTCAAATTAATCGACGCTTAGATTTGTTTATTAGCAAATTGCGTAGCCCGACGGAAATGCACAATAAGCCATTTTATATGTATAGATAGTTAACAAATTGATAGGGCTATATATGCAGGGGCGTAGTACCAGCTACTGTTTGATGTCAAATATTTTGATCTCCGTTGTGTTTGGGGGCAACAGCAACAGCAGCAGTAACAGCTGCTTATCAACGTAATTTTTCTAGATGCGATAAGCCGCTTGGCTTTAGCAACAATTGAAAATGATTGTTGTAAACAAGTCAAAATAACTATATATATAAATAAATATGTATGTGTGGGTATATAGATAGGTAAATATGAATCGAATCAAAGGCAATTCAATTTATTTAATATGAAGACAACCCACACGGCAGCAGCAGTAGAGTAAAGAAAAGAAAGTTTGCCACGGCTTGGACGTCATTAGCTTATATATATAAATCATATATCTATCAAATAATAATAAAAATCGGTGCACATTGCTAATTTGACATAGATGAAGCGTGGCTGGTCTTTAGCCTCGAGGCCTTAGATTTTATTTTTGAGCGTTCAAATTATTGCAGCGCCCACGCGAAACAAATGGCATCAAAAGCCATTGCATACAGCCAGGCTGCGGTTGGCAACGCTTCGTGTATCATTCGGCTAAGCGCGCGCATCTGATTGGCTGCGGCACAGCTACAGCTACACCCACACACACACGGGCAAGGCACGCACACAAACTTGACGTTCGTCCTGCGGTATAAAGCACAGCCGTTTGCTGTTAACGGCATCAAACGAAGTTTGGCTTTCAGACGAGCGACATCAAGACCAAAACAAAACGCGCTAAAACCAACCCAACCAAAAAAGTCCAAATAAATTGTTAACAATTATTTTGCAAATTAAATGAAATAAAAGCCAGGTGGCGGCAACTCTGTGTTAGCAGCAAAAAAGATTTTGTGTCAAGTAAAACTTTATACTCAAAAGTTAAAAAAAAAAAATTAAAATTGGTAAGTAAAATAAAAAAAAAATAATTTAAATAAAAAAATTAATATTCTATATTTAAATATATGATAAAATTATATAAAATAGATTTAATAATTAATTTTTAATTTGTATATCGCTCGAGCTAGTCTTGTCTTCAGCCAAAAATTCTCTCAGCAGACTTTAATCCTCAGAGGCACACACACACACACACATTGGAATTGACCCTTTGGTCATATTTTGTGGGCATGTTTATTTGTTCAACCTTAATTGATTCAAATTAGATTAGTGGGCAATTAGAAGTGGCTGCTTGTTAACTTCTTCAACTTGGCAGCTTTGATTAATTTTTTATAAGTCGCCACGGGCTGCATTCGCATTGGCTAGCAAAAGTTCAAAGTTTATAAACATGGCCCTCCATACGCTTAACGCAATATTCAACTAAAAAGGCAAACGGCTTCCGTCGAACAGCAGCATAAATGAAGACAACTTGATTACCCAAAGAGCATACTATATAATTTGATGTACCTTTTGCTGAAGCTCCTCTGTGCGCTGCCAGTTTAATTCGATTTAAATTTGTTTACTTTATATTGCGTTATATTTGGTCCATATATGTATGCTTATGATCTTGGCGAGTAAATTTGTTCAAGGCAAATGTAATTATGTAATTTCCCGAGCATCAAGGATTAGCTAGATTACAAACATGTTCCTGCATCTACAATCGATTTCTTAACGTATTATTAAAAATACTCCATCTAAGCCGAAGGCCTTAGTAGCCAGAGCTTTACGGTTAAGTTAGCTTATAAAAGAAAAACTTAAAAAAATAAATACTCCATTAATTTAAAAGAAGTTAAAATACATTTTTTATAGAGAGAATTTAATTTAATCTAGAGAATATTCTATATACGATAGAATTGAAGATTCTATTCTTAGAATATTCTTTATAAAATATTAAAATATGTTTTTATTTATTAATTACAAGAATAGCTAATCGCTCATATATAATAATCTCTGTTATACTGATATATTTCAAACTAGTTATATTGTCATTAACTTAAGCCCTTAAGTTGCTGACACTAAAATTTTTTTTACACATGTTATGTATCTATGGGTTTCTCATCGACAATTCCACATAGAATTAAATTCTATAAAATTGTTTTAAGGACCCAAATAATTTGCAGTGCCTTCGCAGCTTAGCTTTTTGTTTGTCTTCTTGACTCACATTTACAAATTAAAATGCGTGTCGCATTCGCTTAAAGAAATTCAATTTTAAATGTTGCCGGAACTCAAAAAAATGCCTTTAAATGCCTTAAAGCATTTATTTTATTTTATTTCTTTTTCTTATTTTTTTTTTTTTTTTTTTTTTTTGTAACTGTTAATCAGAAATATTTTCATTTTAAAGACTTAATAAATTTGAAAGCTTGAAATATGTATTAACTCTAATATTGTTAATTAAATCCAAGTGGGATAAACCTATTTAAAAATGGTTCTAAATAAAGTAAAGTAAAAACTTAATAAAAAATATTATGAGAAAGCAAAAATAATAATAATTTTTTAATTTTAATTTGTATTTTTGAAATATTAGAATAATAATAATAATATAGAATTAACGTGACTATCTTTTGTCACAAAATCAAATGGCTCCACTTCTCCACTTCTTATAAGGGTATTAAAAGTAAAGTAAAAATTGCAACAAAAAAAAAAAGAGCTACAAATTCGCAAAAATAGGGTAATAAAACAAAGAAATTAAAAGTTAATATAAAGTTGAAGTAAATGGATAATATGATGAGAAGAAGAAGTGAAGTAAATTAGCTGGAGCACTAAATTATATAAAAAGCCTAAGGAAGCGTATGAGAATCATGAAGATTACAATTTATTGTTCTTTTGTTGATATTTTTTGTATATAAGAAAAAAACAGATTAATTTCGTAACTTAAATATATCTATATATATATATATATATGTAAGGTATGTTTACTTAATCACAGATACAATTTATTTTAAGAGGAGCAGCTCAGGTCGAGGAAAGTCTCAACAGTCTCTGAGTTGCAAACCGCAAAAGCTGTGAAAGCGCACAGAAAAGAGCGCATAAAGTTTGAAAAGGCATCTAATTGTTGACTTATGCAGTTTTCTTAGCGCACTCATCTTTAGGGTCGGGAACGAGCATTTTATTTCTTTTATTTTATTTGATTTCTTCTAATCAGTTAGTAGGTTGGTTTGCTCTCAATTCACCTAGCCGGCTATCAGCTTAGGTGGCAGGCCTTTAAGCCTCAACCGTAACGACATGCCGCAGGCACGCTTTTAATAGCTGCGCGGATCTTAATAACAAACATATATTATATAAAAATATGCATATTAAAGTGTATATATACACATTAATTATCAGCTAGCTGCTGATTAGGGAAAAATTTCACACGGAACACAAATAAGCCTCAAAGCTGCAACTGAACTTTGCCTTTGGGCAGATGGTGAACGCGCTTCGCTAGCGAATGTACTGAATCAGCACCTGAGTGTGGAAAGTTTTTCGAAATTGATTTATATTGGCCTGGGCAACGGATATTATATGTAGCTTTGACAGGGCGGCAGCAGATCATTAAATCGTTATTAGTTAACAATCGGGTCTGGGAAAATTGATAAGCCAATGGCGACAGGCGATAGGCGGCAGGCGCCAATAACAGCTCCTCGCCCATACGATGGTTGACATATGACAGATTGATAAACAATGTAATAACAATAATATTATTGTTATTCCACCATGTTGTGGGTGGGAGTTGTAAACACACACACACACACACACACACGCTCTTATCTCCCATGAATGTTTAAATTTAATACATTTCGTAAATAAACCCCATCTTGTGAGCTGGCAAGTCTTCAAAGCCTGACATGATTTTTCATTGCGATTAAAGCGTCGCATTTTGTGGCTTATCAACAGGCAGAGAGTCGAGCTATATATATATATATATATTATTGGGATTATAAAGCTCGAATTAAACGACTGAGCAGTCGCCGGGCAGCGCTTGAAAATGTGAAAACGTGAACTAAATTCCGCTAGCAGCTGCTAATAACTTAGTTGAATGCTGTTTTTCCAATAAAACAAAATATATTTTCAATAGTAAATTCTACGAACCCCAACTTTATCTGTGATCATTATATGAAAACGTACAAAGTTCCAAGATAACAAAATTATATTATTTTAATACACATTATATTTAAATATATAATATAGCAATTAAATTTCAATAAACTTATTTTAATATCAACTAATCAGCGCGCGCTAAGGTGAGTTTTCAACACGCGACTTACTGCGTTTTAGCAATATTAGAAATATTTTCGTAGACCACATGTCGTATGATTGATGGCAAATGCTTTAAAATTCATTGCGAAAGTGTTTTCCATACACATATATATGAAAATCGTGCCAAATCCAAGTCCAAATGTCTTGTGTCTCGTTCGGCATTCAAATCACGTAATAAACGCACATTTGCTTAAGTTGTCACACACACACACACTCTCGCATCACTAATTGCCTGCATGTGGGTGAAACATAAATCAAAGTTCAAAAGTTTTTGTACCCCGGATTAACTACTTACGGAATGCATGCCTTGAACTGAGTGCCGTGCGTTTCCAATTAGTGCCGCATGTCCGCAGGCCCTGCGGCCCATTGTCGGTGGCATCAACAGGTGGGCGCACGGCACGCCCACACGCCGCCACACATCTTTAACCAGAACTAAGTGTTTTAATTGATGTTTGCATTAAATCATTCTCTCTCTGCCTATCCTTTGTAGTTAACATGAAATCCGCAATTTCACTGCTGCTGGTTGTCATCTGCACCGTCGTTCTGGCCGCCCAACAGAGCCAGGCCAAGAGTGAGTATTAATTTTTGGTTTTCTATTCCGCATATATTGCTTGACACACGCCACTTTTGCTCTTCTTATGACAATACGCATTGAATTTAAGCGTAAACAACAAACCTATAAATGCTTGACAAGCGGAAGTCCTTACACACACACACAGACACACACATGCACACCTGTCCACACAGGTTATAGCTGGCAGCTGCAATTGTTACAGTTTAGCTTTAACGCAAAACAAACAAAAGCTTCTTCGTCCTCACGCTGACAGCGTCGCTGCCATTGATATTGGTCCTTTGTGGCTTTGTTTATGCAGCTGCCGCCTCATCAAATTGTGGACGATTGGACAGGTGGGCAAAGGTGGGGCACAAGGACAGCAAGTAGTGCAACATGTTCTGTGCGCCACTTCATTATGCACACACATTTTCATAATTCCGCAAAAATGAGTGTAGAATTTCTTCCCATACGGTTCTACTCCATGTAGATACCTATATACGCAAGGAATTATTGTGTAGTATATTAACCTATGGAAAGGGTCCAGCCCAGGCACAGCTAGATATTTATATATTTATTTTTTATAAATTTTTTTTCATCAGATCATCAAGTAGAAAACAATTTAGAGTAGGTTTATTATTATTATTTTTTTTTTTTTAATTTTTAAATTTGTTTTTAATTATTAAGTTATTATTTTTGTTTCTTAAAACTTTCTAAAAAAATACATTTAAATCTTAATCTGTTAACCAATTTTTACAATTTAAATAACTTAATATATATTAATTAATTTTTATTATTTTAGGTTTCTAATTTTTTATATTAATATTAAGTAAATTAAATGGCTAATGACCAAATAATATTTTTTAAATTAACTTAATTACTTATTCATTTAAAAAGTTTTTGACCATAAAATTTTTTCAATTTACTTTAAAATTTTATTTTTGTATTTAAGCACCATACATTTTAATTGCTTTTTTTTACATGAAGAAATCTTGGTCTTATTTTTAAATAAAGAGATCTTGGTCTTACTTTGAATATTCAGATTTAATACAATTTAAATATGTAAATGTTTGCATCTAGATTTATTCAGTCTCACTTAGGTCATGCCCTCGTATATGTTTTTCCCATTAAAAACTTTAGTATTGAATGGCTTTTAGATTAGGCATTAGCACTTAATGTGTGTTAACAATATGTTATTAATGCTTTCCCAAGCGACAAAAAAAAACCATTTCGAATGCCAGGACAGAGGTTAAACTCCCTTGTGGAGCTGACTTTGCTATGTGCGAGCGGAAGCCCAAAAATAGCAACGACGATTCAACAGACGAAAACAAAATCAGACAAACAAAAAACGAATAAAATAAAATTCGAAAAAAAAACAAAAATTGTTTTATATAAAATATCGCATAAGGTCAAATGCTTATCAAACATTGTCTCTCTAGAGCATTGACGAGCGATTAAAGATTTCCACTCTCACAGTTATTGGGGACACACACGGGCTCTTCATGGCGGGGCACAAAGTTTGCGGCCTTCCCCCGCTGGGGAATTGTCGAAACATTTTAAGCTTTGCTAGCTAGTCGCAGTTAATAACTTCTTATACCCTAGGCCAATTGAATGTGGCTAACTTAGGCAAGGATGTGCATATTAAAAGGATGATGACCTGAGTTAAGCTCGGCATTTCCAAATTCCGTATTGTCCAGAAATCATGACTAAAGAAGCTGAGGATATCATCCAAAATTGAGAGAAAAAAATTGTAAGCCTTGATCCCTCGTATATACACATAGGTTTCTTATATATATTCGAATATCGTTAATGGTATATAATAGATGGTATAAGCAGTCCTTAATAGCTGTACCTGCAATAATAAAAAGAGGAACATTTAATTTTCGATGCGATAAGCTTAGGGTATCTCCCAGTCGAGTATTGTAACTGGCTTTTGTGCGTATGCGGAAGGTGCGTGAGTGCGTGTGCGTGGGCGTTATATCGATTGCAGCTGTAGCTGGAAGCATTTGCAATCTGCTGGCCTAGTAGACGGGTGTCTAATTCATTTTGCGATTTTACAATTTTCTGATTTTACGAACTTTGCATTTCACAGAGGGCTGTCAGTCCTTTGGGCACGTCTGTTACGGCGGACATGGGAAGCGTTCATTGAGTGCAGCAGGCAATGGTGCAGCTGAAGCCAATGCCAATGCCGCTGGCCTCGATCAAGACTTTGTGCATCCAAATGGCTTGCTGCCATTGCTGGCTCCAAATGAACAGCCACCAGAAACCGACTTCGATGACTATCCATCCCGCCAAGTACTCTATAAAATAATGAAGTCATGGGTATGTTAAGGCCGAAACAATAACATATTTAGCTTGTGCATAATTTGTTTCATACTTGCAGTTTAATCGTCCGCATCGACCTGTGCCTCGTCTTGCTGAGCTGGATTATCCGCTCTCGAGTTCTAGCGAAAGTTTTAACAGGGAAATGGCGCTGAATGCACTGAACTAAGCTAAATAACAATCGAGCCAAATTAAGCACTTTTCAGAACAACAATAACTATAACAACAACAACAACAACAACAACAACAACAAACGCTATAAATTATTTCATGAATGTTTATTAAAATTGTTTTTATAGATGTCTACACATAGCGCAATTCTCGATTTCTTGCTATTTGCATAAGCTGTAAAAGTTATAAAAAAAAAAAAAAAATAAAAAATTAACTGAAGTTTTTAAGGGCTGGTAAAAATTTCAGTGTATACATTGAGGAAAAAAATGAAAAATAAAAAAAAAAAAGAACGATAAAAAGTTTTGAATAAAATTCAAGATAAATGTCCAAGTGTTTTTATTGGTTTGATCAATTTATTATTAACTTTATATGTGTAACAAGCAAAAGACTATATATATATATATATATACATATATGTATATATGTAGTTAAATTAAGTTACTAATTATCATTTAAAATGCCACATAATCGAAAAATTATATATTTTATTAATAATGCAATGTATGTACTACACACAAATTATCAAAAGAGCTTTGATTGTATATATGTTTATAAGTTAATGATTATTTAATAAAATCAAAATCAAAATGAGTTCAATTATCGAATTTTCAATTTGTTTTATAAGAATGCGACGTTTAAATTTAACGGATATTTCGATTGATATAATTAGCCTGCCTCCATTTGTTATCGATAGCCGCCACAGCTGATTATAGTGCCAATTGAGCAATTGGAAGGGAGCTAGTATTTTGAATATATAAAACGAATTTAGGATAATACGTGTACATTATTTAAATATCATTATGTGCTGAAATATATTTAATATGCACAAACATAGCTTAGTATATAGTTTAGACAGATGTTGCAATCAGCTTTAACGCTAATAACATTATAGATTGAGTGCTTTCTTCTGTTAAAATAACATTAACAGTGGTTATTGTAATATTTCAGATATGGAAACATTGGAACTAACACACGTGCTTAGTCGTTGCGGGTAAACATGAAAATCGCTGTAGCTATTAAAATATAAAATAATACGAGTTGAGAATAAAATAAAATGACGCATCTGAGTGAAGAGGAAGGCACGGTAGAAAAGAAGAGAGAAGCGCGCGGAATAGTAAGGGAGAGCAGCCATATATTCCGTCGTAATCGAGCGCTTGGCTATGTCAGCAACCAGGTGCCGGCAGTGTCGCGGTACGTGCAACGTCGTCGGGACACGCTGCTGATAACGTGCATCGGCCGCTCCTTCCAGGTGTACACGGCCAGCCACATGCGTCTGCTGCATGTCAGCGGCCTGCATCCAGATGAGATTACGGCAATGGCCGCAGACAGACTACATACATATACAGCGAGCAACAAGTGTATATATGCTTGGCGTGCGGGCAAGCACATACGACATGTGTATCGCGGACATGAGCAAGATGTGCATCTGCTTCTGCCCTTTGGTCCAAACCTGATTGCTGTCGATCGGAAAAATGTGCTGAAGGTGTGGAACATACCCACCGACGACGTCTATCTGGATGTGCCCTTCAACGAAGCTGAGTTCCTGATAACAGCTATGGCCCATCCGCCCACCTATGTGAACAAGATCGTGCTGGGCTCGGGCCAGGGTCAGCTGAAGATACTGAACATTAAGAAGAACACCATTGTGTGCACCCTCAGCCACCATGAGACACGAATCTGTTGCATTGAGCCGGCGCCAGCATTAGATGTGGTTGGCGTTGGCCATAGCGATGGCACCATTATTGTGCTGAATCTTAAATTCGATACGGTGCTGATCACCTTCAAGCAGGAGTGGGGCGTGGTCACTCAGCTGTCGTTCCGCACAGATGGCCCTCCCATTCTGGTATCCGCCAGCGGCATTGGCCATTTGGCCTTTTGGAACTTGGAGGAGCGCAGATTGGCTGGTCAGGTGCAGGCCCACGAGAAGCAGGTGACAACGGCCATCTGCCTGCCCTGCGAGCCAGTGGTCTTCACAACATCCCCGGATAATTCAATGAAACTCTTCGTGTTCGACATGTCAGATGGCGGAGCACGGATGCTGAGCACACGCGAGGGTCATACGAAGCCGCCACTATTCATACGCTATCATGGCGCAAGCGGCATCTCCATCTTGTCCGCCGGAGAGGATAGCACGTTGCGCGTCTTCTCCACCCTATCGGAATCGCTGAACAAGAGCATGGGCCGAGCCACCTACAATGCCAAGGCAACCAAGAAGAAGAGTAAATTATACAATCGAAGCGCCTTCGCGATCAAATCTTAATCCCATTTTCGTAATTCACAGATCGCTTCCAGTATGACAAGAACAGCATGCCGCCAATTCTGGAGTTCACCTCGGATGTGGCACGCGAAAAGGAGTGGGATAACATTGCTGCCATACATGCGGGCATTATACAGACCACCACCTGGTCATTCCACAAGAGCCGCTTGGGCGACCATCGTCTGGTGCCAAACAAATTTCAGAATAAGAATCGCACCAATTTCGAGGCGGAGACCACATCCGTGGTATCGACCCATTGCGGCAACTTTGTCATCATTGGCTACAGCACCGGCGATGTGGAGCGCTTCAACATCCAGTCGGGTCTGCATCGCTTAAGCTACGGCGGCTTAAACCGTGCCCACGAGGCAGCCGTGCGCGGCCTGGCCTGCGATAACTTGAATCAGTATGTGGTCTCTGGCTGCTCCAAAGGCTTGGTTAAGTTTTGGCCATTCAAAGAAAATTGTGAGTGGGTGCCAAGTGCATTCTTGATTCACCTCGAGCTCAATATTCTCATCTCTCTATTGTGCAGCGGGAAAGCCAGTTGCCATACTGCGCCTAGCGGATGGCGTCGCTCTGATGCGGCATCATCGCGAAAGCTCCATGTTGGCCATTGGCCTCGAAACGTTCAAGGTCTATGTGATGGATATGGATACGCGCGTGGTAATACGCAAATTTATCGGACATGCCGCAAAACTGAACGACATGACCTTTAGTCCGGACAGTCGTTGGCTCATCACTGCCTCCATGGACTCCACTATTAAGGTGTGGGATATACCTTCATCCTATATGATCGATCAGTTCAAGGTGGAACGGCCCTGCATCTCGCTGAGCATGTCGCCCAGTGGAGACTTCTTGGCCACGGCCCATACCAATTTGTTGGGCATCTATCTGTGGGCCAACAAGACGCTGTTCAATCAGATTTCGTTGCGCTCCATTGATCCGGATGAGCCGGCACCGTATGTGGGTTTGCCCGCCAACATTTGCGATGCCATGGATCTTGGCGATGCCATGCAGGAGCTGGGCATTGATGATGTTGACGATAATGTGGAACTGGGCGAGCAGATTGATGCCAAATATGAAACGCCCAAACAGCTAACACCGGAGCTTATTACACTATCCGGTCTGGCGGCATCGCGTTGGCAGAATCTGCTCGACCTGGAGCTAATCAAGCAGCGCAACAAGCCGAAGGCACCACCCAAAGCGCCCAAGCAGGCGCCCTTCTTCCTGCCCACTGTCTCGGGCCTGGAGCTACGCTTCGATGTGGCCAATGCGCCCAAGAGCACCAATGGCTCCCGCGTGCTTGATGTCGCCACGATCAACAATCTGACCGCCTTTGGCAAACTGCTAGAGGCGGCTTCCACAAGCGCAGACTTCGATGCCGCCGTGCAGCACATTACTCAGTTGGGCCCGTCAATGGTGGACTTTGAGATCAAATCACTGCATCCCGATGCCGGCGGCACGAGACTCGCCATGCTGCAGTTCCTCAAGCTCATAGAGCACATGTTCGGCACGAATCAAGACTTTGAATTGGCCCAATCTTATCTAAGCGTCTATTTGCGCTCCCATGGCCTTAGCCTAAGTGATGCCCCAGAGCTGGTCAAGTCGCTGCGCACCGTGGCGAAGGCTCAGCAAGCGGCCTGGGAGCGCATCGAGAGCAAGTTAATCTATGGCACGGGCGTCGTCGCAGCACTGCGCAACTTTGCACGCTAAGCTGCTGTATAATTTTAAGCTTTTAATTACTTTTTACAAAATGTATGTAAATAAATTGGTAACAAATTATAAAAGATTTGGAAATTGTAGATTTTATTTTTTTACTTTTAAGCTGTTTGAAATTTTATTTTGTTGACTTGTAACTCGGACATGGATATAGCTATCTGGAATCTAAGCTCGAGCAGCATCAGTTATCAATCTCAATTTTAGCCAAATTCGTAATCGTAAACCTTCCAATTAATAACCACTTCAATTCGAAAATTCATGACTTGCTTTTATAATTGATTCAATTTTTAAAAAATTTATAATTTTTGAGACTCAGGCTTTAATGGTTCATTCATTAATTATATTATATCATATATTTGCGCTTCATACCGCAGCGATACCATTGAAAGAAAGTCGAATGCATAAACAGGTTTAATGTTGAAATTGTGTATTAATTATTTTATTTATTATATCCGTTTAATCTAACGCTTTATTATTTAGGCTGGAATTAAATAACTTAAAACTTGTTCCTAGACGCGGTCAGAATCGTTCGCGGTCTTTAAATATGCGGTTCTAGTGGCGATTTAATTCAAAAGTTGCTTCATTTCTATTTTCTTAATCCATGGGGATGGCTGCTCCTATTGTCAACTCATAGATATTATCCAACTCAACATAAACGGAATAAAACAATGTTTATATATAGTTTGTTTCGTTTTCTTCGAACCACGCGTTAAAAATTGTAGTGCATAATATTTTTGATAAGTAGTTTCTTTTGTTTTCTTTTTATACCTAAATGTAATTAGCATATCTCGTCGTCAGCAGAGCGTCTCCCCGATCCTAAGCCATATATAACTTGAAATTTGTTTCTTCAATTTGGGTACCTTTTAGTGTATATATGTAGCTGTGTGTGTGTGGGTATGTGTGTGTATGTGTAAATTTCAGTTGATTATTTGCGTTTTCTAGTTTGGGTTATTACAATGAATGCAAATGTCCGTCGATGCGGATGGAGTGCCAGTTGGTGAAATTTTTACGCGCTGAGTGCCATTCGGGCAGCAACTAGTTAAGATCGACAATTTTCTTTTGACTTTACAATTGTTGAAGCGCCGGGGGAGCGAGCGTATGTTCTCTAGATTCACATTAAATTGGATGCAGACATTTGGTTTCTTTTGCTTGATGTGTGTTTGTTGTTTGTAGGGATTTGTTTATTTTTGTATTTTTGTGTTAGTTATTTAGTTTTTGTTTTTAAGTGTAGGCCGCTTAACTGGATGTGCACTGTTGAACGCGTGGGCCATATGGATAGCCGCCCTCGTCCTCATCGTAGGCCATGCGTTGGTGTTCTTGGCGACGTTGCTTGGGATCGAAGTCCTCCTGCAAATCAAATCGAGAAATACGAAAATTAACGACTGCTGGTTGGTTGGCGCTGCCTGTTAGAATTGTCTGCGAAACTTACCAAAACTGTATGCTCTACATCAACTGGAATGTCAATCGGTGGCGTCGGTGGCAAGCACTGCTTGAGCGTCGGGATAACTGATGGATTGATCACATCGGGGAATATGACTTCGAATTGTATGATAAGCGTGCCCTTCTCCATGGGATTCTTGAATATGGGCATACCCTCATCGGCGATGCATTTGGTCATTTCGTGTCGGATAACTTCACCGGGTTGTGTGGACACCAGCAGATCGCGATCGTCAAGAGTTTTAATGACGCGCTGGAAACCACACAAAGCCTCAACCAGCTGCAGCGGCATCTTCATCATCAGATCTGTATTCGCATGCACAAACGTTGAGTGCTCCTTTTCGTCTAACAATATTATGATATCACCCGGCTGAGAATCGGGCTCGTGATCGCCCTCGCCTGTAAATGCTATCTTCTGACCATCCTTCATGCCCTTCTCGATGTGCACCTCCAACACCTTGCGCTCTCGCACCGTTTTGCGTCCGTTGCAATTCTTGCAGCGATCCTTCTCCTGTATGGTCTCGCCACTGCCGGAACACTTTCGGCATACCTGCTCGTTGTGTTGCACAATGCCGGGCGCAATTTGTTGTACACGGATCTCGACACCATTGCCGCGACACTGTACACACTTTTCGATGCTGCCCTTCTTACCGCCACGTCCCTCGCACTTGTCACAAATCACATTCTTTTGCAGCTGCAGCTTGCGCGTTGCTCCGTTGTATAGCTCCTCTAGTTGAACGGACATCTGATGGACGACATCCTTGCCGCGTCGCTCACGACGACGACCGCCGCTGCCGCCAAAGCTGCCACCACCGCTGAAGCCGGCGCCGAAGAATTTCTCAAAGAAGTCCATGGGATTTCGGAAATCACCGGAATCTGCGCCGCCCTTCTTGATAGCCGCCTCACCGCCGTCATCATATATCTGACGCTTGTCCGCATCGGAGAGAACCTCGTACGCCTGTGAGATGGCTTTGAATTTCTCACCCTCATTGGGGTTCTTGTCTGGATGGTATTTAAGCGCCAATTTTCTGTAGGCCTTCTTCAACTCATCAGGGGTTGCGTTGGGCTTCACTCCCAGCAGATCGTAATAGCCTGTTTCTTTGACCATTTTTTTCTTCCTCTTTTCTTTTTAGCTAATTCTTTTCAACTTTAACTGCAAACAGACAAATTCATAGCAATTACTCGAGTTGCCAGATTTTTATAAATTGTTCGTGTAAATGGCATTTCCGGCATGCGAAAATAAAAAATAAATTCAAGGTCAGTAGATATGGCGACATAGGGGCACCACGTTTTCTAGAAATTTTCTATTTCAATTTGTTTCTTTTCTTTTTTTTTTTTTTGTTCGGTTTTGGATACCTCACAGCTGACTCTGGTCTGCTCTGCATTTCATACTGTCCCTCTCTCTCCTAATAGCACTAAGCACACGAGTTCTTACATACATACATCTGTATATACAAATATACATAAGCTTCTAGAAAAAATCGTCAGCAGTATGCAGCCCTGGTTACCGTAACCGTTGCCCTGTACGAAAATCGGCACAAAGCAAACGGCATGATAGTGTGAAAAAAAAGCACACCAACACAATGACTAAGTGGAAAGCAACGTGCAGAAAATGAAACGAAAAAAAAAAAAAGAAAACGCTGTACAATTTCCTATTGATTTATGTGCGATTTTCGTAGGCACCTTGTCAATTGTGCATTTTGCAATGCCCAGACACACACACACACACGCACACTAGCAGCCCTACATAAAAACGATTGGGTATGTGTGCACAAGCTAAAACATGTGCCGCGCAGGACGCTGCGTCAGAGGAATATTAATTGGGGTAGAGACAAAGAAATTTCAGCTTTCGTTGCCGACTTGAATCGATTTTGCCAAATAGTGCAGCAAGCGTAACATAATGCACTTACTATCTGCGTCGCAAATGAAAAAAAAATTACATTATCTATGATTACTTAACAAAAAGTGTGCAAAAATTGATCATCAAATACACACACATAATGCAAATGCCTGCGGAAATAAATTATTCAATTTCTTCGTAGTTCTCACCTTTTTATATCAGGAGTTCGCGGAGTATTCGAGTATTTGTTCCAATAGTTATATATATATAAATATATATATATATTTAAATGTATACCGTTTTAACAGTACGCTTTAAGAATTACACTTTTACTATAATTTTAAATCTATTTCGAATACTTTTTCAGCAGCCTGCTATCGCTACACGATTCAGCCACGCTTGTTGTATGAAAGATCGAGAATATACTAGGGGTGAGGCGTATTTCAATACTCTTAATGTAACAATAATGTCATAGTAACGAATGGTTTATTTAAGAAATGCAACTCTGTCTTAAATTCGCAGTCTGGCAAGCCCATATCGGCAATAAGCAATACGGTCACACTTCTCAAAACAGCTGACTGCTGCGGCGACCTGATTATTTAACTCGGGTGAAATTCGAAAAGAATTAATAATACAAAGTGTGAATTAGAATTAAACATGAAACACGCTCAATTCTTAGCACGTACTGTGTTTGTGCACAACAACAACGTAGAGGAAGCTTGTCGACTTCTAAATCGTGTACTTGGCAAGGAAGAAATCTTCGATCAGTTCCGCCGCACGCGTTTCTACGAGAAGCCCTACCAGGTGAGTACATAAACAATGTAAATATTCTTAAATATAACTAAAAGCTGAATTTTTACAGGTGCGACGTCGTATTAATTTTGAAAAGTGCAAAGCCATCTATAATGAGGACATGAATCGCAAAATTCAATTTGTGCTGCGAAAGAATCGCGTGGATCCGTTTCCAGGCTGCAACTAATTTAATTGCCTAATATTGTGCTCTTGATTTTTATTTGTTAAATAAATATTAAACATAGTTAAGAAACAAACAACACGAACAAGCGCTTGTATTCAAGTTTTCAATTGAGCTTTTATCCTTTTTGCTCTGCTGACTTTATGGTGTTAAAGCGCTTTAGCGGCAAGAGTGAGCTTTGAATTTCTTTTACAACCAAACATTTCGCATTTCGTTGCTCGGCTCAGAGTCTTCTCTGCGTTCGTGCGGTTAGGACGTGTTTTTACAGAATTATACGTTTCAAAAGGTAAAAGTAAAAGACTTTGTTCGATTTGTGTCAATTTTCATAAAAATAACTAATTTTTTTTAAAATGTCTTGCGTTGTTAAACATTTATTATAGCGCACTTATGAGCGTTGCCATACATAAATAAATTTTTTTTTTTTGTTGCCATTTGCGCAACTTTCAGTGTGTGCGTTTATTGCGTGCTTGTGTGGGGGTATGTGTATATGCAAGCGTGTGTGTGATGATTTGCGCTGCATTTGCAGCATAATTTTGGCTGTGGTTTCAACTGCTGCTGATACTGCAGCCCCACTTGAACACGCCATCGACAACAGAAAGTGGCTTGCAATGCTCAAAACGTGCCTAAGTGTTCCCAAATGCATCGATAATTCGCTTTTGTGGCCAATCTATTACACTTTAATATCTGTGTGTGAGTGTGCCTCTGCTCTGCTTGTATGTGCGTGTGTGTGTGTGTGTGTGTTTATTTGTGTCTGTGTGAGTGTAGATGGTTGGATGGCTTAGTTAGGGACCGCAGCATAAAATTCGCTTAACATCAAAGTTGGCGTGTTCCGTTCTCTTCCATTGACAAGTCCCAAGCTTGTAGTTGTTGTGGCCTCCTTGTTTATATACCCTTGCATTGAGCATATGGAAAATGTGAAATGCGTATAAGAAAATATTATTTTATATATATTATTTTATTTGGTGCCTTTTAATTATATTGAACTCAACTCCTATATTTAATTATATTCTTGAACATACTATTATTTTATTTTATTATGTTTTAATTTACAAATTGAACTTTGATTTTGTACTACAAATTATTCTTATATTAGATTTTATTCATATATTGTATTCTGATCTGATATTAGCTTAAATTTAATTAAAATTTAATTTGTATTTTATTTTTTATACTATTTGTTGGTCGTATATTATATTTCGAGTTTCGGTAAGCAAGTTGGACTCATATAAATATATATATATATATTTCTCATATTCGGTTATTAAGCATGAAAATTGAAATAAAATAAAATAATAAATATTAAAAATAAACACAATTAAATTAAATTCAATTAAATAATTACAAAACATTTTCTCAAATTCTATTAAACCCACACATTATTATAATATTATTAATCATTATCTATCTATAATCTGAATACTTGCACTTTCTCTTTTTTTCTCCTTCATTAGAATATAATTTTTTTGTCTTTTATTTTTGGGCTAAAATATTAATTTTTATAAATAAAGTGTCTTGCTGGGGGTAAATGTAAGCAATCAAAGCAAGACTTAGCAAAGCAAACAAATTTGATTTACAAGAAAAAAGTAAAAAAAAAAATTATTTTAAAAAATTAAAATAAATTGAAATATGCAATTTAAATTTCTTAATATTAATTTATTAATTTATAAATTTTTTTTTTAATTTTTGCTGAGCTTTAACTGCCTGTTAGGGCATTTAATTGTCGCCATTAGGAAATTAAAATTTTCTTTCCTGTTTTTTGTTTGTTTTATTTATTTTTTTTGGTGTTTTCGTTGTGCTCTGCTTTGCTTTGGACGCTTTTACTGCCGCTGTTTTATCGATTTCTGGTGTTATTTTTAGCATTATTTATTTGCATTGATGCGCGTGTATTTGTGCTCCACTCTCACACTCTTACACTTACACACACACACACACAGTTAACTTTTATTTGTATGCGTAATCAAATTTTTGTTGGCAGCTAATCAAATTGATTACGTCTAATGTCCTTTGCAGCTCGCCATATTACGTTATGTTTGGCAATCGATTCGTGGCTGTTGTCCTGGTTGCCAGCTGCAGCCTGGCTCAGGCCTATCCGGCGCTCTTGCCATATCTCTACTGTAAGTAGGCCTTCCTCCAAGCACTCTATATAGTATATACATGTGTATATGTATTGGGGCAGCTCCGTTGAAGCGCAGCGCTGAGGCATTTCCGCAAATCGAGGACGATGTCGTGGAGCTGGATCAGCTGCGACAGGAGCAGCCCGTGGCGGTAAAGCGGCAGCATGATGGCAGCACCGCACGCACCACCACAACCACCACCAAGGAGAGCATTGAGAAGGTAATTGCGCCACCAGAGGCGGGCAGCAAGGAGCATCTGATGCCCGATCTGGAGCGTCAACTGGAGGTGGCCACGCCCCTGATGTCGATGTCTACCACAACCACCACCAGCACATCAGCCACCACGACAACGGCTGCTTTCAAGGACGATGGCGAGCGATCGCAGCTGGAGGAGCCGAAAACAGCCGCAAAACCGGCCAATGAGCCGGGCGCACATGCCAAGGTAATAAGAGCCATTGCCATGCCCAGATCCCCTCCCATAGCTATGTGTATGTATGTACGCCCCTTGTAAACCAAGCCAATATGTGTCTTTTGAAAATCCAAGTGTATATCCACGAAACCACCCAAAAACCAACAGGCTTTCTACGGTGCAGCGCGTCTAGCATTTGGCCAAAATCCCGAGGTATTGCCCACATCTCCGGCAACCACAACCACAACGACAACAACAACAACAACAACCGCAATGCCCACAACAACAACAACGACGACGCCAACTACAACTGGCACGCCCACAGTTGCCACAGAGGACGCAGCGCAGGCTGGCGAGGATGTGGCCGCCGAGCCCGCAGAGAATGCCGAAGAGGCCGCTGTGCCGGAAGACGTCGCAGTGCCGGACAAGGTGCCCGCGTCTCATCACAATCCCGACATCAACAAGGAGACCATTGGCGATATACTGATCGACCAGCTGGAGACGGTGGCCAAGACAACCGAGCGACGCTCCAGCATGTCACACATGACGGCCAAGGTTCTTATGACAACTCAGAAAACATTTCACTGATTGGCAACGAATTGGCTAACCCAACTAAATTATGATCTATTCTCAACAATCGCCACCTCCAAGCTCCACCTCTGCCATTTGGTCTTATCTTTGCTTTGCTCACCGATTCTCTTTTGTCTCTTTGCTTGTAGACGGCTCAGAGCTTGTTGCGCAATCCGAACGGCCAATACTCTTCGTTCGATATGGCGCAGTATGTGTTCTGGACTGGCGATGAGACGGGCGTAGCCAGAGCAGTCGAGGAGCTGATCGACGAGAATTTGGTGGGTTTTTCTAACTTGCATTTATCTCTAGGTTTATTTAAATTCATCTCTCATTGCAGATAACCCGTGAGAGCGCTCTCAAGTTCTTGCGCGATATTCGTCTAGGAATTGAATTCTTGCAGCGCTCCTATGCCAATCGCATTTTTCCCGAGGAGCTGCGACAGAATCACTTGAAGCGCAACACTTTGCCCAGCTCAACAACCACATCGACCACAACAACAACCACAACGAGCACCACCACAGAGAAGCCCTTCATGCACCTGGATACCGACTCGGAGGTCGTAACTCCTGAAATAGCACGCGGAAAGGCGCTAGACAGCTTCACCTTCTGGAACAAGCTGAAGGCGCTAGAGAGTGAGACACCTCAGGGTAGGAGCAGGAATATGTTGTCATAGCACAGTTAATATATGTGTTCTTAACAGATCTAACGGACTATGATGAAACCATGGGTCGGGCCAAAATCGTTGAGTACTTGTATAACGAGTACAGCTTAGAGGAAATACTCTACAAATTGGCCAAGGTGAGCTCTGTCTACGAGCTATGAATACAGACATCAAGCGTAACACTTATTCTTCCAGGTAATGTTCGCTCAGTCGCTGGCCCATGGCTCCGACGAGGCACAGCAGGAGTTGCAGAAGCTCACCGAATTCCTAGAGCATGAGGGCAATCTGGGCATAATACCAGTTGACTTGCAGAAGAAAGTGCTAAGTGAGTGGCAGCTAAAAAGAATATCATCAAGTGATCTATAAACAATTTGGTTTTCGCTTTTTTAGGAGTTCTGCTTACTGCACTGTCCGACACTCTGACCGAGCATCCCGAGTTGTTGCCCGCTGCGCGCGTTAACTTGGCCAATCCGTTCTTCAGGCTTCCAATGCACACCACAAGTAAATAGAGCATTGAGAGCAGCTCTTAAATGTTATCAGAAAGTATATATATAATATAATATATATGCAGTAATTAATCGATATGAATGAAATATTAACTAAGTTATTAGCATATACACAACAAATCATATATTATATAATATATAATTATTCTGTTCCAAAACTTGTTTAACATTGACAGAAATGCGCTCTCTCGGAATTGGTCCAACATTTTATTTCTATATATATTATGCAAAAGAAGCAAAAATATCGAAAGGCCTATAATTTAGTTCTTATCATAGCAAAAACTCTCGTGATATTTTTGGCTGCGAGATAAAGAAAGGTTTTTATATTCATCATATATGCTATATATATGACAAATTTTAGAAAAGAGTTAAAAAGAAAAAAACATAAAAAAAGGAGAGACTTGCGCTTTTAAAACAAAATCATATATATATATATATACTATATATATGAATGTGTATATGTATTTGTAGACTATTGGAATATCGTATTGCTTGCTTATATTTGATATGAGTTAGTTAAAAAGAAAAACTTAAGAGGTTGAGGTTGATGATAATATAAATGTCCTTTGTTATTTGAGGCTCTTCGTATAACATTGTTTGTTCGCTTGCCCTGAAACACTTATAAATGAAGCAGGAAAGGACTTTAAGTCCGCATATATCACTAGCAAATAGAACTGCTTTTTCTCCCTATACATATATATATATAAATTTTTGTTCGTATTATAAGTACACACACATACATATACCCTACTAAATATATATACGACTAACTAACTAACTAACCAGTTGCTTATCGATTGACTATACGTTTATCATTTGCCCACATAGTTGATTGTTCAGTTTTAAGATACATATATATATATAAATATATTTAATGTGTAAAAGAACAAAACGCTGTACTACAAATTATTGTTTCAAACATACATGATATATAAAAATATATATGCTATATATTGTTTCAAAACAAAATACAATTTTTTCCATGAAATTTAAAAATTTTTTTTTTAATTTCTTAAAATTATTCTTTAATTTTTTTCTATATTACGTACTTTGGGTACTTTATAGTTGGTCTCTACTGTTCCTTCTTGGGCTCTTCGACCTCGGACTTGGAGCTGTCGAGTAATTTGCTTATTTGCTCCTCTGTCAGGGGTTCCTTGCTGTTGAAGAGCTTTTCGATTTCGGCGCGCTCCTCCGGATCCATTTGATCGCTGTATTGCTTGGCCAAGGCTTCCAATCGTTCCTGATTCTGATTGAAGCGCTTGGGCAGCCAAAAGATCGTTTGCACCATTCTGCAAGCAGCACATGGGCAAATACAGTTACATGCACAGATACATATATGCACTTAGAGATACCTGAGAAATATGAATCCCGTTACCGCCAATAACAGACAAAGTGCCGATGTCTTCAGCATGGTCCAGTAGTCAACAACAACTTGCTGATGCTTCATTTTGATAACAGATAACAGCTAACAGCTAAGGGGTAATCAAACTGAGCAGACGATATCCTTTCTCGAGCAGACAGCGGTATCTAATAAGGTCTCATACTTTTTTTCGTATTGCTCAAGGAACCAATTATTCGAATTGTTGTGGCCATGCCTGGTCGTCATGACTAGCCCACCCATATATGATGCATATGTGTATCTCACACAAATCAATAATTTTAATTGCATACGTGTCTCGACTGTGTGTTTTTGGAGCGTGTTGCGCTGACCTACACCCAACTCGGGCGACCTGTGACCAGATCAAACGAAATAATTTTGAGCAATTGTTCGTTTTTGATGATGTTTAAAAAGATGATGAGAAGGCAAGCAAGAGGGCTAGTAGATACCCTAGATAGATACCCTTGACATCCCAAGCATATCTAGCTACATAAATGCACCAAATTGTGATTCGTATATTATAGACTAACTTTGCAGCTGCACATATTTAATAAATTTTATAGAACATAGCTAGAAATATAATTAATATAATATATATAATATAAATAATATTGAATATAAATAATATTGAATTGAAAAATTAGAATAATTATGAAATGTTCAGTTTTAGTAGAGAATAGGTCTATACCAAGTTCTATACCTAATTACAATTATACTTTATATATATAATAATATAATAAATATATATATAATAATATTATAGTTAATATAGATATAATAATAAAAATAATAATAATAATAATAATATAATAAATTAAATTAAATAAATAAAGATAATAAATATATATATATAATAATATTGTAGTTAATATAGATATAATAATAATAATAATAATAATAATAATAATAATAATAATAATAATAATAATAATAATAATAATAATAATAATAATAATAATATTAATAATAATAATAATTTGCAACTTTTTCAAGATTGTTTTGCTTAATTTAGTTATAGAAAATAGGTAAAGGTCTAGTATTTATCATATATTTCATCATCTCAACAAGCTATATGCTAATTTCATTACTCTCTCTAGTAATAGTAGTAGTATAGCCGATCCAAATTGATCGGTAACTAGTGAATGAGATTAGTTATTGAGCAAAAGTTTAAAGGTCAAAGCAGTTAAGCTTAACAAGAATATGTACTCCAAAAGTCTGGGCTGTAGCTTTTGTAGTTCACGAGTTATACGGGTTTGAGTGGATGGTATACGTAATATAAGTAGTTTATTATTATATATTCGGAATAGTTTTACGGTACTTCTGCTACTCCTTGTTATATATATTTTAAGAATTATTTAAGCACTTATAATATATATAGAGCCCATACGCCGTACATGATGTCTTTTATGATGTCATATATGATCAATACTGTATGTTGCACGCGCTTCGCAGGTGGCATTCGAGCATTAACCTATGCCCATAGGAATCCCATTTATGCCATGCTGTCCTGACGATCAGATTTTAATTTAACTCAACTTTATTGCGATCGTACGATTAGACTTATCAAATTACTTATTTATAGTGCTGGAATATAGTATAAACACGATTGTAACAGTTCTGCAAAAGTACAAAAAAAACGAAAAACGAAAAATCGAAAAAAACAATCAATAAATAATACAAAAATTATATATAAATAACGAACGATAAAGGCAGACGACATGTGCTGAAGTATCATGGAGAATCGGGCCAATTGTAAATTAGAGACAAAAGCGTCTCAAATCGCAAATAGAAATTATAGATTAGACCCCACAGCACACACATAGCATTGGGTTCGCTGGGGGGGTAAACAAAGTGTGAAAAAATAATAATTTTTAGTCACAGACAGAATATTATCAATAGATAATGCTGCAGATATTCTAGTGACGATAACCGTTGCCCAACTATATAAGGTGCCCGATGCGAAGGGCTAGACACAATAGTGAAAGTAGAAACAAGATGAGAAGACACTGCATTTGCGCCTGCCTGGTGCTGGGCATGCTGGCTCTGGCCCAGGCTGCCGATAGACCCATCTCTGATTGCGTAAGACCCAACGATGATTTGATTGACTTAAATTCTGATTTCGATTGATTGCAGGGCGAACGCATCGAGAACGATGGCTATCCGATGGAACGCCACACAGTGGTCACCGAGGACAGCTATATTCTGACCATGCATCGCATACCCCCCAAGAAGGGCTTCACGGGCCAGCGTCCCGTGGCGTTCCTTATGCACGGCATGTTGAGCTCCAGCTCCGATTGGGTGCTGATGGGTCCCGGCAAGGCTTTGGCCTACATTCTCTCCGACGCTGGCTACGATGTCTGGATGGGCAATGCCCGTGGCAACACCTATTCCAAGGCGCACAAGTACTGGCCCACGTTCTGGCAGCTGTTCTGGAACTTCAGCTGGAATGAGATTGGCATTTACGATGTGCCCGCCATGATTGACTATGTCTTGGAGGTGACTGGCGAGCGCCAGGTGCAGTATGTGGGCCATTCGCAGGGCACCACCGTCTACCTGGTCATGATGTCCGAGCGGCCCGAATACAATGACAAGATCAAGTCCGCTCATCTGCTGGGCCCCGCCGCCTACATGGGCAACATGAAGAGTCCGTTGACCCGCGCCTTCGCACCGATTCTCGGCCAGCCCAATGCCATGGTCGAGCTCTGCGGCTCCATGGAGTTCATGCCCAGCAACAAGTTCAAGCAAGACATGGGCATTGAGATGTGCCAGGCTACCTCACCCTACGCTGAGATGTGCGCCAACGAGGTCTTCCTGATCGGCGGCTACGACTCCGAGCAGCTGGACTTTGTAAGTTTTGATTGAGCTGGCTCCCGATGATCGATTGTTTGCTTACATTCTTTGGTTTCTCTCTGCAGGAACTGCTGGAGCATATTAAGGCCACGTCGCCGGCTGGCGCCTCTGTCAACCAGAATTTGCATTTCTGCCAGGAGCACAACTCCGGCAAGTTCCGTAAGTTTGACTACTCTGTGCTGCGCAACCCCTATGAGTACGGCAGCTACTATCCACCGGAGTACAAGCTACAGAACGCCAAGTCTCCCGTTCTGCTCTACTATGGCGCCAACGACTGGATGTGCGATCTGAGCGATGTGCGCAAGCTGCGCGATCAGCTGCCCAACATGGCGCTCGACTATCTGGTGCCCTTCGAGAAGTGGGCCCACTTGGACTTCATCTGGGGCACTGAGGCCAAGAAATACGTCTACGACGAAGTTGTCAGCCAAATGGCGAAATACTCATAAATTTCTTTATTTATTGAACTCATTCAGACAATAAAGAGCCGCCGTTAGCCAATAACGAATTCCATTTTATACCCCAGCTTCACCTGGTTCTCCTTTAACAATTCTCCATAAATGTTGTAGGAGCCACTCGACAAATGTTTCTCGAGAACAGTTGTGCTCAGCGTGTAGTCTTTGATGTAGAAGTCTTGCGGCGCCAATGGACAGTTGCTCGGATCGGGAGCATTCGAATAGTCTTTTATTTTCGCATACAAGAAGTTCTTATATATCGTTCCCATCAAGTCGCAAACGCCCATCAACGGCAGAGCCTTATAGATGTTGTACGGCGATGATGGTGTTTCCGCTCGAAGAATTGTTATGTTTACCTAAATAAATAAAATATAAAATAATTAAATATATAATATAATAATAAAATATATAAAATGCACAACAAATCTATATAACATTTATTATTTATATATTATAAATATAGAATAAAATATAAAAAATTATATAAATAAATGAAAAAAAAAAAATAAATATAAAAAATAAATAAAAAAAAAATTAAATAAATTTATATAATAATAAAATATATTAAATGTAGAACAAATCTATATCACATTTATTATTTATATATATTATAAATATAGAATAAAATATAAAAAATTATATGTATAAATAAAACTAAATTTAATAATATAAATAGTCTAATTTATACAATAAATGTATATATAAATAATATTATATTTATTATATGTATATAAGACTTAATATGTTGTATGTTTATGCATATTATATACTTTTCGGTTTTCTTTGATAAGCAGTGACATAGCCATTAGCCGCTGCCTGTTGAGAGCGAGTCATGAAAGTTTGTGCTACAAATGAGCATGGAGGTATCACTTGTCCGAAAGCAGTGAGCTTTGGAGTCTTTAACAGTCAAAATACTTGTGTCACTTATGTTAGATTTTGTGTCTTTAACAGTCACAGTCACATTAATGACATGTAAGTTGCCTTAACAGTCATGCCATGATAAGCTGTGTCACAGCAGTAAGCTTTGGTGCCATTTAACAGTCACAACTAATGCCAAGAGAAGTTCTGTCATAACAGTGAGCTTTACTGTCATTAACAGCTAGTGCCGCATCTCTTAGCTTTAGTGCTTCTAACAGTCACATCTAATGTCTCAATGTCATATCATTGTGTTTTGCTGTCTCTTCTCCGTCATGGCATTAGCTGTCTCACATCAGTCAGCATATCGCTTTAAGCTCAATCCTGGGCATTAATATTAAACTTACCGAATTATGTATAAAATTTAATAAAATTCTAGCTCACCTTCCACTCATTGTCGAGGGTGGTCTTAACTTTCAGTTCTCCATTGATCGTGGCGCTTTGTTTTCCTTCATATTGCACTTGGAGGTCAGATTCGAACATTGTCGTATCCTCTTGAGTCTTTTTGATTTGGCCTATGCTGGAGTTGAATTGGTCACCCCGAACGAGGAGGCAGCTGCCGAGCAGCAGCAGCACAACGAGCACACCCATTGCAATTGAAAATAAATTTGTCGCGCAACTGCGAGCTTTTTATATCGAAGCTGTGCGCGTGTTGCGCATACGCCACGTTGACCGATCGAAATCTAAGGTGTTAACGGAAATTGTAACATGTTTTTAAAAATAACAACATTTTTTGTTTAGTTTTCTTTGTTTTTTTTTTTTTTTTGTTTTAATGGACCAACTCCGCCCAGCTTTAATATTGTTCATAGCACGATTAAAGCTTGCATTACATAAAAATTCAATTTTGATCTAAAAGTGGCAAATTATATACATTTAAAAACGAAAGCAAAACAGACTGCAGATATTGCAATTAACATGAGCTTAGACTAGTTTGCAGGCGGGAATGTTAGTGCTTCTCGTAGCCAAAATTTAATCTCAGCTGCTCTAGGAACATGAACGTCAATATCGTCTGCGGGCCCAGACGCACAAATGCCGGCACATAGCCCTTGAAGAAGCCGAGCGGGCCCAGCTTGGCTGTGTGTAGCACAATGTCCCAGAGACCCTTATATTCGCCGGGCTTGGCATTCATGGAGCGCGTCTTTAGCACATCCATCGGCTGCGTTAACGTTGTGGCTATGGCGCCAGCCATCAGCGAGGCCGTGAAATGCGTCACCAAATTGTCCTGGAAATAGGGCGTGGCCAGCAGCGAAGATTTGATCTGATCATAGAAAGCGATTTGGCCAATGGTCATGAAGACGCCGCGTGCCGTGGCTGTCGAGCCGCCCGAGAATAGTTTCTTGAAGCCCTCCGTTTGGTACACCTTGACAATGCCATCCACGCCTGAGCGATAGCTGTGTATAGAGAACATCGAGATTGATTAGGATTAGGATTAGGATTGGGATTGGTTGCTTTCTATCTATTTGGTTCTACCCACTTTCTGCGCAGTTCCGGCGGCAGTTTGACGTCGTTTTGCATGCGCACATTTATCATGTCGGCGGGCGTGCCAAAGATGCCGCCAATCATGCCCGAGAGGCCGGCCAGGGCGATTTTGCCGGAGAAGGTGTCCGTGTTGACGAACTCCTTGCCCACTTCGTAGGCGCCGAAGCGGGTCGTCGAATATGTCATTTGGCGTAGGATCGAGGCCGACAAGCCATTGTAGAAGGCCAGGACGCCCTGTTCCTGCATGATTTTTGGCACCAGCCGCAGCACCGACAGGTCGCCCTGTTGCGTCTGTAGCGTCACCTTGAGCAGGTCCAAGGGATGTGTCACGCATGCCGCTCCAACACTGGCAATGCCGCCAAAGTACCAACGGGCATGCTTCTCGCTGCTCATTTTGTTTTCTTGTTTTGTCTTCTGTGTGTTTCTTAGCTAATCAATCAATCAAATTAGCATAATATTAAAATACATATTTGACAAGTTAACACTAAACTTATTGGCAAAATTATTTTTTAATTGTAATATCAATTTGGCGCGACATTCTTAACAGTTACAAAATATTACATCATCGCAAATATATATATATAAAAGCTAAGGATAATAAAGTGCGCACAACAGCTGAGCCATGACGTAAGCGTAAGTCTTGCGCGCGCCATTCATTCATTAATCAGCCGTTAGGCAACACTGCCTTAGTAACATGGCCACATCAATGAACATTTGTCGTAACGTGTGGCAACGCTGCGCAAACAGCTGTTCGTTAGATATCGTCCAGAGTGGACTGAACTCGTGTGTGTGTAGTCCCACTGGTTGTTTTCATTTAGTACGTAAAATTTCAACTATTTCCGCAATAAAATTCACAAGACTGCGTTGCAGCATATGTGCCATACAATTTGTGAGTGCCTTGTATAAATAAATATTTATATATATATATACATATACATATATATATCTAATAGTTGTTTACATGTTGTGAAACACTTAACGTGCGCCGTGCGTCGGCTTAGAGCCTGACGTGCAATTAGTTAATTGTGTATGCATCTTGGATAACGAAAGAAAAAATCGGTTGAATTTCATTTCGGCATTGACATTGGGCAACACGTGGCCAAAGCTTCTGCATATACAACAAATAAATATGCGGTTTTTGTTTATTCTCATTACAATTTATAGACATTGCATTTTCTTTGCGAGTTAAGCAATTTGCGCAACTGAATAATGTTGATATGAATGTGTGTGTGCCTGAAACTGCATATTACGATTGTGTTTGTGTGTGTGTGTTTGCATATCTACTTGTTTAGCCATTTTTGAACACACACACATAGACTGACCTGCTCACCCTAGCGCGGCACAGTGAACGCTTTCAGATTTGTATGCCTTGATTTTAGATTAGCAAAAAAATTATTAAAAATTTAACTGTTACAGTTTTTCATAGCAAAAAAAAAAAATAAGTATTAAATTTAATATTTTAATATACTGAAATTACATAATCAATATTTAATTGCAATTTAAATTTATTAAATTGAAAATAATTTACAAATGTAGATTATATTTAATAGTATATAAAAATATATATATTTTATACGAAATATATATTATATTAAATAATATATAGAAATATATATATTTTATAACATTTTTATTTATTTTCAAATTCATCTAAAATAATATTCCAATTAAATAAATTAGGTTTTCTCAGTTGCAACTGTTATATTATCTTTATTAAATGTCTGTATTCTAGCTACTGTTATATTTATTATATTTTTTACTGCGCTATATTTTATAGCATTAACAAGGCCTAAAAGCTTTTTCTGGCAGCTCCAATTTGCTAGTGACTACTGTAATAAATCTAATTGAAAATGCAATTATTTTTACGCTGGCAACTAAGAACTTATTAGCTAACATTCTTCCATGTTTAGTCATATAACTAAATGTGACCCCGGAGTGCTATATGAGGCCTTGAGCTAATCGACTGCTCAATTCGTCTAGTGATAACAAGCTAAATAGTTTCAAATATGCATAAATGTGTGGCTGAGTGTATATGTGAGTGGGCATATATATTAATATATATGAGACATTTCGTGTGAACCATGCCACGTGCAGAAAATGGCCAATAAATCACACGATTCTCCTGCTCTTGTTTTGACAAAAAAAAAAAAAGAATAATAATAAATGGATTCTGATTGGAAGCACACAGTGTTTCCCGTTTATATCAAGTGAGTTTATCTAAGTAGCAAAGAGAAAGGGAGTAGGGGAAAGAGAAATTTTGAATATATCTAACAATTTTCTAAAGTAGTAAATGTAAAAAAAATTGATTAGCCTTTGGCTGATATAAAGATTACATGTTATGTCGGCAAAGCTTTGATAAGTTGTTTATTTTGAACTTTTTGCTGTTTATCTGATCATAAAATGAAATGCTCCATGGGCAAAGGTCAACTAAACATCACATGATCCAATATGCTTATAGATTTGTTTCTATATAATTTTAAAACAGTCGCGCCTTCGCAGCATATTTCGCTGCGTGTGCGTATGTATATATGAATAGGAATATATATATATATATATATATATATATACATATATTTGTATATGTCTGGTTGTGTGTGTGTGCAGTTCCACTAAACAGCTGATTGTCACATTTTTTCATAGACTTAGATCACGACAGGTAGCGTGATAATGCCATGATTTCTCCCGCTGTAAAACTGTTGTCAATTGAATTACACCTCACACTTACACATACACACACACACACGTACACACAGTGTAAATCGCTGCATTTTGATAGAAAAAAATGCCTGCTCAGCTAATTGAAAGTTTACCTTGAAAACGAGCGCCGTATGTTGTTTACCGCTATGAATTGCTTAAGCTCTATATTTTTGGCAACACCGATACACACACGCGCACACAACACACGATCTCGAGAGAGTGGGAGAGTAAGAAGTTCAGCGCATCATTACCACAATTGACGGCGAAAAAACTGGTCTGGATATTGTGTATTGTTCTTTACCCGGTTTCTAGTGCAGCTGCTCTCTCACTCGCTCTCGCTTTCGCTCTGTAGCTTTACTGCTGGAACGCACCACGCACACCACCAACACACGACGTTGTCGCCGCTTGAGCACTGAATACGTACTGATCGACGCTGTCGGCTGGCAGCGTCAGACGAAGCTTCGTCTTCGTCCAGCACCTACCGCGCTCTCGCTCTCCCACTCTTCGCGCTCTCTCGCTAGTGTTTGGCTTTTGGATTTTGTTTTATCACTTATTTAGGTGACAGCGCGTTCAAGGCGTGCACTGTGCAAATGTTTCCAGAAGTGTGGCGGCGGGATTGGCTTAAGTTAGTCAGTTGTCAGACGCTTCGGCAAACGCAGTCGCAATCAAACTCCAACTTAACGAGTGTGCCAGAGAGCCAGCAAGTGGGAGAGAGAGAAATAGAGAGCGAGCGTGCGAGTATTTGCCTTAATTAAACATAAATTGGTGAGAGCTTTTTATTTATTTTCTTTACTGTCATAAAATTCGTACGCGCTCACACTTGTTTACACTGTGTATGTGTGTGTGGGCTTCCATTCTACAATTGTGAAATGATAAAGTAAATGTAAACTATCTGCCATGTAATCGATACGAAGCGGAACAATTTGCTCTGCAACAATATTTGAAAACAAAACAAGTGTATGTATGTGTATATATATGTATATGAGTGTGTTTGTATGTGTGTTAAAAGTTTTCATATTGTTGAAATGGTTCAACGGTAGAACGTAGCTCATTATCGCTGCGAAGTTTTTTCTTGTTTTCATTTATACCCTGTACGTATAAAATACTTGATATGTGTATGCATATGTATGTCTTTATGTATGCATATGCATATATACATATATTTATAAAAGTTTTGCTTAGCTTTAATAGTTGCTAAAATACAGATATCTGAGCTGAAGGTCAAGGTTAGTTAACATTTTTTGCCTATTAGTATTTAGCTAATTCATTTATAGTGCTCAAATAAATTTTATTCTTATATAATTTGCTCAAATATTAATTATCTATTAAGACGCCTTAGCTTTTTGCCTACAGGGTATTTAAAGGTCATTCACTAGATACTAATAATATTATTATTGAAATTATGTATTTGAAATGCCCTTTATGTAATAAACAAAAAATTGTACAAAATAATATTGATCAGCTGTTAGGCGCCTTTTTAAAATTATAAATAAATCTAGATAAATATATGCAATATTTCATTTATGGATACTGCCATGAGTTCATTTCAAATTTATTGCCATTCGTAATTATTATTAATTATGAAGCTCGTAATTTAAACGGCATATTCTCATTAGGTAGCACTTCATATTGTCAGTCAAGGTCTAATTAGAATGCTTCAAGTGCTGCAGCAATTTTTTAACGCTTTTAAAAATTTATTGTAGTTTTTGTTTGCTTAGACTTCAGACATGGGAAAATATAGAATCCATAGACAAACTTTTTTTTTAATATTTGCATGCTGAAAAAATGGGCATAGCACGTTTAGCTATTCTATTCCAATTAGACTTTTGTTTACCATATTCAATTTGATACAAAATATGTACACATGCAGAGTAGGCGCGTGCGAGCTTTCACATAAAGCTTTTATTCTTTTAAAGTGTACAGCTGAAATGGACTTTTAGCGTTGCTTTATTCATGTGGCCCATTAGCTCAGCTGGTTAGAGCGTCGTGCTAATAACGCGAAGGTCGCGGGTTCGATCCCCCCATGGGCCAAGACGAATTTTTTTTTTTAGTTTTTCCTTTTTTTTTTTTTGTATATAATTTTTGCTCATTTAATAAATTATTTTCATTGATTGGCGGCGGGTTATTGGCCAAGTGTGCCGCTGACAGCGCTGATGAAGTGACAAAATGAAAGCAAATAAATTAAAAAGAAAAGTCTAGAGGTCAGACTTTGGCACAGCTGACACGTGACCCGGCGTCATATTTAATTAATTGAATACCCACATTTGATGACATTTATAAATTGAGCCAAAGGCATATTCACCTCAGTTGTTCCATTGTGCATTGTGTCTTTGCAGCTGCCGCATAATCCATAATCCGAATTATGGCCACCTCAGTGCTGCTCGCTTGTGGTCTCAATGAACAGAAGCTGCCGGGATTCGTGCACATCAGCGAGGAATCGAACGTCGATGGCAGCTTCCTAATCAGCTGCATTCTGGGTCAACGCTTGCGCATCTCCAATGCGGGCACGCTGCTCGTCTGCCTCCAGAATCACTATCAGCATTACTTCAATGCGGGCATGCGGCTGGGCTACAACTCGAACATCTTTCTGGGCAAGACGTTAGGCGTGATCGATGTGCTGAGCGATATGGCGCGACACGGGCTCAGCTCCCGTTGGCTGCGCCCCCCGGACGGCTTGAGCCTGACGGAGCAGCTGATGAAGGATATACGCGAGCAGCTGGAGAAGAACTATGCCAGCCGCAGCAGCTACACCATACTGATCGACAATCTGTCGATACTCATTAATTTGGGCGCCAGCAAGCAGCAGGTGCAGCTGCTGTGCCTCGATCTGGCCGACCTGGCCAAGGCGCACGACAATCTGACCGTCATCACGAAGCTGAGCAACAGCGACATCCATCCGCTCACAGACAACAACGTGGCCAAGTTGGGTAACGTGCGCATCCAGGTGCTGCGGCTAAAGAGCGGCGTCTTTCGTGAGGTCGACGGCAAGCTGCTAATCGAGCGCGTCCTTGACGACGAGGGCAGCTACGCGTGCGAGCAGTCGCGCAAGGAAGTCCTCTACAAGGTCAACGATCGCAACGTCAAGATATTCAATCCTGGCGAAATCGGTGTCAAAGTCTAACTCCAAATTTTGTAACGCATTCAATTCAATTTTGTATGGAATTTATTAAAGCCCATTTTGATATACCTATATATATATATATACACATATACATACACATACATATGCAACTGTAATTGTTTATATCCGAGAGACATCTGCTGTCTTTGGCAGTTCGTTTCATATAATTGCTTCTTCTTCTGACGTCATCGGCCTGACCGTCCGGGTCAGCCGAGCCAGCCGAGCCAACCGAGCCAGCCACACCAGCTGGAGCAGCTTTCACCAATTGACGCAGACAATGTGATGAATTCGTGTCTGGACATGACTTTACGGCGGGTCCCGCAATGTAAACCAAACTCGAGTTCAAGCATCTCACCCACAACTTAAGGGACACGGCTCAATATGCGTTGGCGCTGGAACTGAGCAGCGAGTGGCAGACTGGCCAGCGTCTGGTCTGACCAACTGCAGCATACGCTGTTCAAGCAATTCAAGTTGGCATTTTAGTCATTTTTTGCAGCTTCTGCCTATATTCTCGCAGTTCATTTAAAACTGTATATGCTGCGACACTCAAACTGTGCACAAAAGCACGTAACAATCAGTAACTGTAAAATTGTAAGAGAATTTGACGTGCCTTGGTTGGTCTATGAATTTAATAAAAAATGCATCAAGTATGTCTCAAGAAATTCTCTGACAGTTTGGCAGTTGATAGAATGCATGGTGAGTGACTCAAAAACTGTAAGGTATGGCATGCTCAGAGTTCTTCTCAAACAAAGTAGAGTGTAGAGTGCTTCTAAAACTTAGAAGTGTGCTTCCAAAACTTAGATTAGTGCTGTCAAACTGTTTTGCATTTTCATACTAAATAACAATAAAACTACAGTCAACCTAAAGTTGACTGCAAAACAACCAGTGCAGTGCAGCAGTATACCTAAAACTGTAAGATGCAATGGCTCGCAAACTATTCATGACAATAAATAAAGTTTAACTTTTGATGAACTGTCGAAGTGTGTTCTAATTGCAAACTGAAAAGTTAGCGAACATCAACGTGATTGTAAAACTGTAAAAGTAAAACTGTTACAAATAATATTATCTAATTAATACGGCATTGAAAAATCGAACTGAAAGTGTAAATGCTGAAATTCTGCGACTTTATAAAACTATATAAATTTTTTCTAAAAATCACAAGACTTTAGTGTCTCTCAAACTGGCTTTTTACACACAAAAAAATAACGAAACAAATATACTCCTCTTGCCACTGCCAACAGTGTATATCGCAAGTGAAAGGAATATTGAACTCAGGCAAAACGCCCCCGCAAACTGAAGTTTTGTCGGCCTGCCACGTAATGATAATTTGTGAAAGAAAACTCGCTTGAAATTCAATTCTTTATTTTTTATTTTTATATTTTGACATCTAAAGTGTTTCATGCATAAAATGTCTCAGTTCTAATGTGCGGCAAAGATTTTTAATCTCAATCAATACTCGGACTCGACAGATGCTGTCAAGGATGTGCAAAAGAAAACGAAACTTTGGCAGCAGACTTAATTGGCTACGCTCGCTGCCATATCGAAAGTCACGTGGGTTGCAAGCGATTTTTATTTAATCACAAAATATGCTCAAGCCAGAACGGAAGCGCGGCCCGGAAGCTGGCATTCTGATTGGAAAACTGCTGGGCTAGACTGCTGGTAGGTATCTATTCGGTGACGACATTGGCCATCAATTTGATTAGCAAGTGGAAAATTTGTGCGCTACCCGTTAGGGCCCCATCAATTTGTGTTTTTGGCTCAGCTAATGACATGAACGTGGAATTTACTGGTCGAACGAGGCGCAAAAAGTTCCGTTGCATACTTTCAGGCTGACAAAAATATTTACGCTCGATTCGCAGGCAATGCACAACGTGGAGTGACTCTGTGACAATGGCATCATCATCGCATGCTGGCCAAATAACAGCCCAGGCCATAATTTATGTACAGCTGTGTAGGCCTCACGCGCCTGTCTACCCTTTCATCACTGATAATAACAGCATATTAGTATGGTCCACAGCTGAATATATTTCGCTCTTAAAAAACTTCCACCAAACACTCAATTCGTGTGTGTGTGTGTGTGTGTGTGTGTGTGTGTTTGTGTATTATTCTTTGCATCTGTCGATTTATATCGCCATTGTGTCGCGCGCACAAACACATACACATAATTTCATTCAGCTGGCACAGCATGGCGTATGCGTAATATTTATTTAACAGCCACAATTTACGCTTTAAGGTCTGCTGTTTGGCTAAAAGGTTTTGACGGCAGCTTCTTATTTATTTTATTTGCTAGCGCAAAGTGCTTAAGCCTAAAAGGGTTTCAAATCACGTTAAAGTAATGAGAAACCGCAACGAAAAATTTAAAACAGTTTCAGCAATTATGAGAGACGACGCGGAAATACATGTTGACTGTGTGTGTGTATGTGTGTGTGTGCCTTGACAGCTTTAAAAGCACGCGAGTTCCTATGTAAACTGAAAGGCTCTTATATCGCCTGAACGTGCCCAGACTTTTGAGGTATTTGCGCTTCTTGCATGCCCATTCAATGTGAACATGGCGCAGGTTGTTGATGGCATAGGACATGTATGTACATATATAATATACATCTTCAAATAATATTACGTTTCATAAAATGAAGAAACTCTGAATTTTAAAGCCTTGTATTTTGGCATTTGAAAATACTATTATTCCATGAAAATTTTCTTTCAGATTGTATGCTTTTTAAGCCTATGCCGTATGGGTCTAAGCATATTTATATACTTTAATTTATTTGGAAATTACAATGTATGTAATAGGCTCAAGTATATGTCTGCATGGATAAGCTATATATATATATAAATATGTATATATATATATATATATATATATATATATATATATATATATATATATATATATATATATATATATATATATATATATATATATATATATATATATACATATATATCGTTCTATTGTTGTCCATCCATTCACTCAGTCAAAGAGGATATTAGAATGATTTAACTAATTAAACTCTCTCCCATAATAACTTGAATTTTATACATCAATCATCAATCATTTTATTTCAAACAATCCATAACATAAAGCTGCCGCTTTTAGAGCTTAATCATTAGTTTATTAAATAATCTATAATTTTGATTAATTTTATATAATGTAAATAAAAGCTAAAATTGCTTTAAAAGGTGTACATTGCTGGTCTCGGGTTTGAAAATTTTCATTCTTATTACTAGGTTACGAGATTATTTAGAGCAAAGAAGACAGTACTCATTACTGAAATTATTTTTTCTAGTTTACTTACAAAATTAAGATTTATAATAACTAAAAATTAATTTTAAAATTATATGACTTATTCCTAAAAAAATTTTCAATTCATATCTGTGATATCTAGTGTGTGATAAAAGCTAAAAATCATTGAATGACTATCCACTACACTCCAGGGTAGCTTGTAGTCAAGTATTATAAATATGCAAAAATCAATATGCAGCTGCACAGTACGGGGTGTCTTTCAGTCTAGCATTTCAATTAAAGTGGCTCACGCAGCTGTAGCGAGCAGTGAGGAAAATGCTTTAAAGTAACTATTTCTGCTTTGAAACATCTTAAGCAATTCACGCCCGAAGCACGAGGCAGTCAGGAAATGAAATTTTAAGGGGCAAATCCCCAAAAAAGGAGAACATAAATAAAATATGAAGAAAAAAAAAAAATTCATGGAAAGCAAACCAAAAAAAAATAGAATATGATAAAAGCAGATAAATGGCAAAATATGAGCACGACAAAGCAGGCAAATGGCAGTCCGTTTCAGAATATTTCAAGTAACTTTTTCACTTCGTTAAATTTGGTATTCGCCTTCGAATCCTTCCACATTATTTCAAGCCAACTAATTCAGCGCATGGTCGAAATGCTTGAGAGAAAATAAAATTCGCATTTTACATTTAATTGTTTAATTGAATCCGACACAGACCAAAAGTTGAGAAATTAACCACGTACATTTCCCTGTCCCTTTCCTTTTCCCTTCCTTTATTCCGTTTTTCTTTGTGCATCAGCGCTTTAGATAAAAGTTGCGAAAAGCGAATCGAGAATTTGTGCAATTTTCATATCAACGTCAACGTCAACGTTGTCCTCACATTTGAGTGCTGCCAATGAGCACTTGGCTGCGTCTCGTTTGTCTATCTAAATTTCTATTTGGCACTGGTTCCGGACAATTAGGGAAACTGTTTTGTCAAGCAATTTGGCATTCGACAGCAAGATTTCTGCACACAATTTAATATTGAATTTAGCGGCTTTGCTTGGTTTATTCATTCTTCATAATTTGTTCAGGCAATTCGCTAATCGGCCGAAACACAGCTGATAAAAAACTTTTGCTCCCTCAATCTTGCTCCCACTCTCAATTAACTGCGCAACATTTGACACTCGACTCCTGGCTGCTTACGTCTTTCCAATTCTGATGCGAGCACTCTGCACAGTCATTTTCAATGATATTCCATTTTTGCTCATTTCTATTTGACTCTATTTGAGTTTCGGCTTTCTCAAGCCAAAGTGCTTGACAATTTTGTGGTCTGCGGTCCTCGACTTTGACTCTGGCTCTGGCTCTGGCTCCGGTTTGATGTTAGCTCAAAAGGCGAAAAAGTGCGCGTTAAGTGCTTCTGCACCTACGCACAGCTATGTAATGAAATTTTTCAACTCTCCATGATAATGTACACGAATGAACGCTTGTGGTGAGAAGAGAGCATCACAGCCCCCGGCATGACCAAGGCTTGTGACATTATAGGGATTTATATAGACAGAAAAGGCTCGTAATTCAAGAAGAAAATATATATTATATGTTTACGGCTGAGCCACAAAAAATGAAGACCTTAATAAATATTGTAAAAAATGTATTATATATAATATAAAATATATATAATAATATAATATATATAATATAGACCTTAATAAATATTGTAAAAAATTTATTATATATAATATAAAATATATATAATAATATAATATATATATAAATAAATATATATGTAATATGTAACTTTATAATTTTATATATATTTTATCTTTTTATTATTTATTTTTATTTTTAAAACTATTTATCAATCAATTTTTTACAATTTCTTACTTCTGATTTTATGTCTAAATATAATTCTAGTTTATTTACTGCTAAAATTACAAAAGAAAATAAAAGTAGCTGAAGCTAAATTAAATTTATAATACAATTATTTTTAATTTTTAAAATCTCTTTGCATTTGCACTAAAAGAACTCTTATTAATAAGCTGTTGTCTCTTCTTACCATATTCTTGATGCATGTCTAGGATGATAAATACAAAGATTTATTTATATAATTTAATTAAAATAAAAAATCAATTTTTTTGCAATTTTATGAAGCAAATATAATTTTGCTTAAATACTTACAAGTTTAATTAACTCATTTAAAAAAATTAAGTGAAAATGGCTAATTAATCTATATTAAGAGCAGCAAGTGGAGTTGAAGCTGTGAGAGCGCAAATTTCGCTCTGCCTACGTTTGCGCTCCACGCGCTCGCACTGCCTATGATCGCTCTTTATAGCTTACTCTCCTATGCTCGCTCTCCGCGTTAGTTAGCTCCGCATAATATTGAATTCACATAATGAAATTAGTACACAATTGAATCTAAAGCAGTGAAGAAGTGCTCATGTTTTTTTTTTTTGTTCTGCACCCTGCTTGGATTAGACTGGACGCTTTTTATATGAAATATGCAAAGCAACGAATATAAACTCTGGGCTCGCCGTATATGTTTAATCAAATATTAATTATAAAGTGAATATGAAGTAGAAAAATATGTTATATTTTTTACAAATTTCCATATTTTGTTTACCAAAAAAAAATTAAATAGTGTAAGTTCATATTTTATGCATATGCAAGGCTTAAACCAAATAACTAAATGGAAAATCAACTTAATTATTTAAATTTAAGGATATCAACTGAGTAGTTTTTTCTCATCTGTTTCAGAAGCTTAAATCTGAAATCTTTAATTAATTACAAATTTTCACCTCAATGAAAAATAAACTAATAATTTCTATTTCAAGCTGAGTCTCTATCATATCATATATAACACCAATCTAGAGCCAAAGCTTAGCATTTCTTGCACATGTCAGAATAGAGCTCTAACTACTCTGATAAAAATTGATGCTGATCCAACATATATACTATATATCGACATCAAGTATTTTTATTTATCGAGTGTTACACAATTCATGGTAAAATGTGTAATATTCCGGGCGAAGGGCATAAAGACACAATATGGATGCGTTTATGTTGTTGTCGCGCGCTCGTTCGCTGGGGACTTGCATTAAAATGCCGTTTGCTCCGCTTTACTTTATTTGACAGAATACATTTTGCCGCTGGCCACAACTGGCGCAGGGCTGATTGCTGTGGCAAGTGCATGGAGCAGACGTGGTCCAAGGACGAAATCGATGCCAGGCCACCACGTGCCAAATGTGTTTGGAATGTTATGAATAGGATTTACCCACTCGCAGCTACTCATTGGAATGTATGGCCGACCACACACGGCGCGTGCACAGACCTGTTGGTGGGGCGGCGCGCGTGGCCAAGTCAGCTGGTTGGCTGGCTGCGTGGGAGCGTGGCTAAGACAGAGATATTCAAGAAAGCAACTTTAAAATAGATATATTTTTCTATCTATTCCTCTTTGGCACAAAGAAAATATATATTTAAAATCTCAAATCTCTGCAAGAAACTTTATTTAAATTCTAATTGCATTTGCGTTTGAAAGTTTTGGCTGTCTTGTCTGCTTTGTAACTTGAACTCGAGTCCAGCTAAATTGCTGGCTTCTGGTAGGCGTTTGCCTGGGCGCTGTGCCTGTGGCTCTGCCTGTGGCTCTGCCTGAGCTGAGGTTTTTGCATTTTGGGGCTCGCCGCAATGGCTCGTTGCAAATGGCGAGCCAGCCAAATGCGTTTAATTACATTTCGTCCATTTGGGCCTCTCTCCAGGTTTCCTCGCTAATTTGGCTTCTGCTGACACCGCTAGCCAACTTTATGGCTGTAATTTCGCTAAAAACTTTGGCATTTCACTAAATCTTGCACAGCGCTGAAATTGAGCGTTCTCTGCGAAAATCAACAGCTTGGCCACGTTTGTTTTGGCTTCAACTGCAAAGGGCAACAGAGCGCCAAGATAACAGAACAGCGACATTAGCATATGAGGCCAAAGGTAAATACAGAGACACAAACATACACACACAGAGACACAGCACACACAAGCATATGCACTCACACACACACACACACACACACACACACACACACACACACACCTTACATATCAATAAACTTTACGTGGATTTACTGTCAGGCATCATGCGTTGTTATACTCAGCAGTCAACACATATGGAGCCGACTGTGAAGAGTATATTGACTTACTGCATAAGTATGTGACAGGTAGGTGAGAGTAAGGGTATTTAGAGAGTATAACATATAAGGGAACCTTGAATATGAATCTGCATCAGAATTAATTTTAGCTGAAGCATTGAGTTCCGTGAACTCTAACCATCTCTGAGAGAAGAAACGAAACCAAGTCTATAAGTCGATATTTAACTATTTTCACACAGTTGTCTCATGTCCATTCAAGACTCGCATCTGGAATCTTTGATATTGAGTATCTTAATTCTTATGTTTTTTTAGAGTCTTGAATGAATGAGATGTATTCCTTTTTCCTTCTCCCCCTCTCACTCGCATACACTCTCTATCTAACTCACCATCGCAATCTTTTCTTTCTCTCTCTCTCTCTCTCTCTCTCTCATCCACATGCTTTCTCTTTCGCTCTTTCTCCCTCTCTCTGTTTCTCTCTGTCTTTCTAACTCTATAATCACAAGTCTTTCCTTCGACTTTAGACTTTTGTTTACGCACTCCACAATTCTGATTCTACAAATCATATTATCTCAGAGATATGTATCTAAAACAAATTCTGTTGTACTATAAAATTATTGTCTAGATAAAATGGTATAAGTTATGGCAATATAAATTAAGTTTTTAGTACGCAGTCAATTTCTCAGCGCCTCTTGAAGTGCGCATCTCAAAGGCCGCATCCATTGCCGCAATATTCATATTCAAAATATTAGAGAAAGTGCAAAACAACTTTATTTCAATACTTACCATTTATCGCTTGAGTTGCTAATAAAAATATGGAGCTTTGTATATTTCTGTGGATCTGTGCAACTTCAACTCGTTTGCTGAGCGCTTTTCAATGTCAGCAAAAGCATTCCATAAATTTTAGTTTTAGCGTTCTGCGTGGCTATGAAGTAAACACATGACTTGAGTGCTACCAATCGATGTTTATGGCATTGCAAATGTTCGATAAGTTTGTTTATATAAATAAAAAATACAAATATAATAAAATAAAAAACACTGCCATAAATCAAGGGTAGTCGAGAGGCTGAAGCTGCCTCTAGAGCTGCACAGCTCAAGGCATACATTAATGTTGCGTCTGTTTAGGCCGGCTGAAACATGCTCAGCCAATACAAATATTTAACTTAGAGCACTCTACGCTCTTTAGGTTAAATGTGCCTCATTTTTTTTTTTTTTTTAATTTAGCTTTGACAATGGAACTTGAGTGTTTTTGGTTTTCTCTCTCACCTTGCCTAGTCGCATTTTTAATACAGAATACATTAAAGTAGATTAAAGGCAAGCGTGGCAGCAGGTGTATTTGGCCAAAAAAAAAAAAACCGATTTAGCTCTCTTATCACACACACACATACACACCACACTAATTTCGTAATCCAGTCACGAGCTTCTCGCCTCGTATTGAGGCAGGTCCTTCCAGCTCGCATTGGCCTCAAGCTGTGCCGTTCCGCTGCTTGTTTGGACTAATTTTAATTATTTCTTGCAGCATTTTTCATTAGGCCAATGTAGAAGTTACAGCACAAGCAACAGGCACACACGCGCTCGCACACACTTACAGCTGGGCAAACAAATGTCTCCCCTAGCAATTTATTTAATGAAATTATCAAATTATACAAAATGTGCCGCCAAAATGAAACTGCAAAACAAATTTAACATTGTTGTTGTTGTTGTCGTTGTTGTAGCTGCCGCTGCTTCTGTTGTTGTTAGTATAGTTGGTGTTATTATTGTCAGACCACATGAAAAATAAAGCCACAGTCGCGACATGCTTCATCTAGCATCTCCTACCCCACGCGCCCAGGCAGACAAGCCCAAACAAATATGCCAAGGATGGGCAGCTCCAAGCACGACGCACGATGCATGTTTTGTCCGCGAGTCACGCACGTCTTATAAAAATATATATTTTACCTTAGGCATTATATATAGACAAAATTTAAAAAGAATATATAGAATAAGATTATATGAATATAAATATATATTAATAATAATATGTATACATAAAATATATAATCAATAAAATAACACAATAAAAAAATATATATTTAAAACATATAAAAATAAATACATTAAAAAGAAATAAATAATTAAATATATAAAAATTAATTTATATAAATATTTATTTACTACAATTATACATTTAAATTCTCTTTAAATTTTTGTTTATATATAATACAAATTTTGATATTTATTTGTTACCTATGATATGTGATCAACTAGATTGTAGAATATTTTATCTCATATCATTTCATATAGGTTTTAGTATTAGCTAAAAATAAACAAAAAAATTGTATCAGCAAATGAATGGAAGGCCACTGGCACTGGGATACCAATCATTCGACTCTTCTATTTTGAATATATATAATGTATTTATCAATATCACAATACACACACATACATGCATGCGCAAGCACATAAGCAGGCGCTCTGCTTACTGCCAAGTTTACGCAGCGACTGCGTTTGGGCTGCGCTCGGGTCGGGCTCGAGTTGCTTCGGCTGCATTTGAGCAGCGCCTGGGCTGCGCTTGGCTTCAGCTTGGACTGTGCCTTGGCTTGAGCTTGGGCAGCGCTTTTGCTGCGTCGGATTGCCTCTCGGCTTATTCTTATTCAGGTAAGCTTTCTCAATACAATTTTAAGACTATGATAATCATAAAGATCTATATTATATTCTAGTCTATATTTTACTTATATATAAATTATATATTTTTATTACTTTAAAATTTCTTATTTAATTTTCTTGCTTAACTTTTCTTTGTCAAGCCAACTCGTGTCCATCTCACACACGTCTCACGCTGCCTGCTCTAGACAGACAGTTGAAATGTTGCCATTACGAGGACATAACTTGAGTGTGCTGCCCACTGCTCTAGCCCAGATCGCCAGTCAGCCGTCAGCCGTCAGCCACGTGGTGGTAGTATCAAATTTCGTGGCTCAATTACACAATTAATCAGAGCATTTGCAGTCGTTTATTAAGCAGCTTGAGTTTGCTGCGCATTCATAGATCTGTGGCCAAGCCAACTTTTTCAATTAACACCAAATTATGCAAATTGTGTGAGTGTGTGTGTGTGAGGATGCCAAAGACCCTACGCTGGACACAGTGCCGCGGGGCAGCTCAGCGAGCTGCTGTGGCTCTAACTGCCCCGTCGGGCAGAAGACCAAAATTGTTCAAGTGTCAAAGTTTACATGGCGCTGCCATAAAAAATAAACTTTGCAAGTTGTGAGGTGTGTCCGCTCCTGAGAGGCGTAGAGAGGGGGGGCCGCACCACATAATAGCCACGCTAATGGCTTGCACTGTTAACGCACTAAAGAACAATGTGATAAATTAAATTGAAATGATGCAAGGGTAGCTTCCTAAGTTCTAAAGCCCGAAATTTTATTCTCACAAATACTTGAGCAAAAATACATAAAAAATGAATTGAGCTGGGAATAGAAAGGAGAAAATGATAAAAGCTTTAAGAATTTGCAATTGCAATTACACTTTACAATTGTTATTTATTTTTTATATCTTTATTATTTATAGTTTTTCTTAGTTTTTCCCAGAGAGCTATGTGGCCCACCTCGCAGCCTTGATACAATTGCTTGGTAACGTTGTTAGCGTGTTCATTTTGTGGATGCCACAGCTGCCAGCAGTTGCAATATATTCGCTTCAATATATGTATATAACGGGAAGCATAGCTATATTCCAATTTCCAGCGCACAATACGATTCCCAGTCGAGCCAAGGCAAAAGTTGGCAACGCCAATGGGGAAGCCAAGTTGCGCCATTCATCAGACTGCGGTTGCACCGCTCTCGACCGCATCTCCGACACTCACTCTGTCCTGCCTTATCTACCTGATGTCCCTCTCGCTGCCTCTATCTATAAGTCTCACTCTCAATTGGCACTCGAGTTTCTTGGTTCGTCTCGTTGCGCTTACTTAGACGCCTAATTTACGAACTGTGCATAATACAAATGATGCATTGTTTTAGCAAGTTATCGCTGTGTATGTGTGTGTTTCTGGGCGTGTTTCTGGGTGTGTGGTTTGTCTACTGTCTAGGTGTCAGCTATGTGACTTGAATAGACAAGCTGGCGGCAATATCTACTGCTGCTGTGTGCTCGAGCACCTGAAATGATTTAATTACGCGACAGCCTCAAGCTAATTACGTTCTCAATTTAAATTTCTACTTAAATTTAAATGAAAATATTTATCATAATTTTGTAAAAATAATGCACTAAATTTAAAAATGAAAATGAATCGAAATTAAATAATTTAAATAAATAAAATAAACTAAAACTTATGGAATTTCAGCATTTAAAAAAAAACTATGTTTATATATATATATATATATATATATATATATATATATATATATATATATATATATATATAAAAATATTCATTAATATCATTAACATAATTATTAAATTTAAGTTTATACTTATTCACATTTTTTTATATATTTATAAACTTCTTAAAATAATATAAAAAATATGAAAATAAAAAGATGAAAAACAAATTTATCAAATCAAATAAAATAATTAAAATAGGTTCTCAACAGCATCTCAATATTTTCAAAAATTCATAAATATTGAGATGATTTTCAAAAATTCATATTTTATATAAATTTTCATCAACTCATTCTAAGAATAAATTTTTCTAGTCTAAATTGCAGTGGAAGCGTCAAGCAGAGCACAAAATGCATGCGAAAAATATGAAAAAATGAAAATGAATGAAAATAGATGAATAAAATAATAAATAATGAGAGAACATATATTTTCGCTTAAGTCGCTGTCGAACTGACAGAATATTTTAAATTATGTGTGTACATACTTAATGTAATTGGAATAAATCGATTTCAAAGGCGACTTTGGGTGATTTGATTGTCGCGACGCGGTCGTTGGTTGCTGCATAAATCAATTTTGTTATTGTTTTTGTAATTTCAATTGATTTAATGCTGCTGCTGTCTATGTATGGCTTTTTATTTGTTGTTGCTCACATCGATGAGCCTGTGGTTTGCATCAGTTTTACAAAATTTATGCATGTTACCTGCGCCAATTTATGTACGGTAAATAATGCATAATGCGCAGAAAGCGTAGCATACTTTGAGGCGCTTGCGTTTTTTTTTTTTCTTGTGCTTGTCCCTGTTTTCAGCACTGATTTATGTCCAGGCAGCGTTCGGTGTTTTGCCCACACTTGATTTGTGGCCGCTTGGCGCTGATGGAAAGGTCACGTCGACTGGCCTGAACTTTCAACTCAGGCTTTTGATATACGATTCGCGTTGGCGAAGACAGCAAGAAATCACTTTGAATCACTTTGCAAGCTAAAATTAAATGGCATTTGGCTGCTTAATTGTGGTTGGGCGGGCGTTTCATTTCTTACGGTTGCTCAGCCACTGCCAAGGCATCGGAACGCACCGAAATCATTTCAATTAGCGACGCTGCCAGCCATGCAAATGTGGGCCACATGCAAAGCAAAACGTTGTTTAGCCATTACAAAGGCCCATAGTGTTGGCTACTGTTTGAGCATTTCTGCTGCTTCAGCAGACCGTAAGATACGTCTATTGGGTAATAGACGACAACAGCCAACCGACAACAAACCAGCAAACGACAACAATCACATTAGAAGTCAGCTTAGAATTCCCTTTGCGTGTATTACAATTTGTGTGCGATTTGTAAAACGGATGTGGCCTCCATCACACACACATACACACATACACACACACGCACACACTCTCATACTCATAGACATGTCCTGCGAACTGCAGACACATGTCGCTTTTAACGAGCGCTCCCGGCTCGGCATCCGACTCAACATTATTAACCTTTTTTTATGTCTGCCTCTGCCATCGAAATAACTCAAATGCTTTGCTGCATTTGTTGTTCCATTCTATGGCAATTTGTGTAGAATTTATTCACACACCCACACACACACAGATTTAAAGAAGGGTCTGTACATTGTGGTCAATAGTTCTAAATTTATGTTAATGCCCGAACAACTTACTTTTAGACAAACTCTATTAATTTATGCTATTGAATTGGGGTATGTATTTGGAAGGTTATATATATATATATATATATGTATACATATTTATATGTGTATTTTTATTATTTTTATTCATTTATATTTATCATATATTATTTAGCTTATGCATAATCATTTATTATTCCATGATTTTTTCAAACAAAGCTCTCATATTAAATTTTTGCAAACAAAATTATAAACAATTAAGAAAACTCTAATTTACTAATTAAATCTTAGTTTTTTATTATACACAGTAACTTGCATGCACAGCATGGTTAATAAGTACACAATAGAGATGGTTTAAGCCCACACCCGAGACTTTTGCTAACGTACAGACAGACAGACGGACAGGGCTAAATCAACTCGGCTTGTCATCCTGATCAAGAATACCTATACTTTATGGGGTGTGGCATGCCTCCTTCTGCCTATTACATACTCCTAACAAAACCATTTTTTCCGATTTTCAATGTGATCAGTGTATAAAAAATAATATTTATATTGGAAAATAAAAATTTCATTGAAAAACGGCAATTAAATTAAGTAGCTGACATTAATTGACAATTTCAATTAAAATATGGTATTTAAATTTGCTCGTAGTGCATCGCAATTTTCCATCGATATCAGCTTAACTAACTCAACGAAATTGGCAAATGAATGCCGCAGCTGAAATTTAATTGAGTTATGGCCAAGGGACGTTCTTATGCTCGCATACGAAGTAGAAATGAGTGAGCATGCTGTAGTGGGGAGTGTACGACTAGCAGCTGCGCTCTAAGTGAAAGAAAAGAAAAAATAAAAATCTTTGGAAAATCACTAAACCGAAACGCCTCCTTCCTCTGCCACGCCTCCTTCCTCTGCCACCCCTCCTTCCTCTGCCTGTTATATACTGTTTTAAAAGCACATAACACCCGCTCTCTACCATTTTCAATGGGTATACAAAAAGGAGCATATTGGTTTTGTGCAATATCCGTTTCGGGCTGTTCGTTCATCTGTCCGATTGACCGTCTGCCCAATCATGCGTCTCCCCGTCTGTCTCGCAATGTGGAATACATATTTGCTATACACTTATGTGCGGACCCTCATCTAATAAAGTGTTTATATTTTTTGGACATACCCATTGGGGCGTGGCAAATGACGAATTTACTTTCTTATTTACAATATAAGCGCTATTATTTATGGTTAAATTGAAAACGAAAGTCTTGATATTGGAAATCTGGCCTTGAAACTTCTATAAACTCTAATAAATGAGAATCACCAACTAAATCTTTTTAAGCTTGGAAGCTATTATTGCCAAGACCTAAAAACGGACCTCTCAGATCAGTCAAATAAGATCAGTAGAATAAAACTTCATCTGTATGTTGGGTTAAATGTTCTATTTACAGTGAAATCAAACAATTATTCTATTTATAGAATGAGAATGACACTATATCAACTGTACGTTAGAATAAATACGAAAATATAAACATTTGTAAACAATTAATTTCGTTTTTCTTTTAAGCCTGAAAGAGCATTCAGCAGTCGGTTAGATCCTCCTCTTCTTACACGCCAATATATGTTTTAGACAGGCTATAAAAAACTTGACATATTTGTTTTCATTTAATAGTTCAACTTTGAGTTAATCCCATTTGTTATGGCTGCCAGCGAGTTTTATTTTATGTGGTTTTTATATTTGTGACTTTAATTTGTAGCTTTTAGTATTTGTAGAAATTCTTCCCTTTTTTTTCCCTATTTGCTGTTTGTAACATATTTCCAATTGGTTTTTCTAGTTGCGCTCAAGACTTTGTTGCAATTATTGAGTGCGAAAAGTTTGCGGCTGAGTCGAAAAGGCAGCGTTAATTAATAAACTTTTAATAAGCTAATAAATTGTAGAGGACATTTTCCGAAACCGCAAGAATTGTTCGGGCCATTCAGATACCACGTATTTTCAATGGCCTTTCGTGTTCAATATATAGTGTGTTGCCAAAGATTCACTAATAATCAAGAGTCAATTGTTCAGCGCACGATTCGCTATTCAGTTGCTAAATAAATTTCAATTGAACGCCGACTCGATGGCAGCTGCGGGCTTAACCAAAGCTCGAACGGATTACAAAAGACACGTTTCTGCAGCGGCAAGCGAACAGTGAAGCCTCGCTATTAATGCCGCGCATTGATCTCCCAAATGCGTCATTCGATGCTTTAAAGAGCAACTTTAAGTTTCAGCCATAGCTGAAGTAGATTATTATGTGCACAGAGAAAGACGGAGTGAGAGAGAGAGAGAGAGAGAGAGAGCAAGCATAAAGAGATTCGCTTTGGCAGTTGGCGGTTGGGTTTTTGAATGGTTGTTGAATGCTAGTTCATGGGTCCTTGGTCAAGGCTAAGAGTCTTTATTATACGGTTGCAATTGTACAAGCCATTCGAGTTATTTTTGGCCCTACACTTGAATGTGGGTGTGTGTGTTTGTCTGTGTGTGTGTGCTTGTGACAAGCTGCAGCTAATCTTTAGCCGTCTGCTTGGCCTTCGTCTGATTTCGCCTTTTTGTTTTGCCCTCTTCTGCTGTCAATTCAACTACTGCTGCTGCTGCTGTTGTTGTTGTTGTGATTGTGCAGAGCACATGGAGGCCATAAAGCAAACACTTTTAGTTTGTTGAACTGTGACCGAGGGCTGCGTTTAATTTGTTGTCAAAATTTGCTACCAAAATTTGATGCGGTTGCCAGCTGCCAGCTTGACAACAATTGCTACAATGTTTTCATCCAATTTTCAACTACTCTGCTTATCTTTTATAAACTTATAAAAATATGTTAATATAAATAAATATATAAGTATATAAATATAAAAATATAAAAATATATAAATTTAAAAATATATAAATAAATATTTTTTTTATTTAAAATACTTTTTTTTGCTTTTAAATTCCTAATTAAACAGAGAAAGAGAGAAAAATAGAGTTCATAAACGAATCTATTCATAAATTAGCTTTAGGCATAAAACAAGCTCTAATTGTCATAAAATATTCTATATATTAATTATTTAAATATCTGTTAAAATTAATTAGCGCTTCAATATAATCAAAATTGCATTATTATAGCTAAATTTATAAAATTTTAATTGCAATTTCCATTGCTGCTGTCAATGCAAGCAATTTCTATTGCGCACTTGCTGATGAAACAATTAAACTGTTGATGCCAATACACTCTATAGCTTAATAGACAATAGATGAAACCACAAAAGCGCCGAGTTTAGTTGAAAACTATTTGATTGCAATTTAATTAAAATTTCGCAACAACGCGCAGAAAAGTATGCTATGGAAAATATAGCTCAACAACTGGTTGAATCTGAATTATTGACAGTTGAGCTACAAATACTGCAGATAACATCTATAATGGCAAACACAATGTCTAATTGGTAGCATATATATTATGGTTAGCTGAGGCATAATAAGCGCAGGCAGTTGTTGACCTCATTGAATGAATACAAAAACCAATTGGGTTCATCAATATGTATAATGTATGTAAATATATATTATTTTTGTATTATTTCTTTTTATATATTTATTTTTTACATACACATTTCAGGATGAGATCTGTTTTGGCCATACACGCGCACTAGCCGATGAATTGCTGTGTAAATTTTTAATTGCCAAGCTTAGAAAATTCCAAATTTGTTAGTTCAGCACTTTAAGTTTTTCGAATTGAACTCCACGTCCCCCATCTCTCCTCTTGTGCTTCAATGAGTTTCAGAGCCTTTCCTGCGGCTACCCGCTTGCTCGTTAAGCGCAGACAAAAGCCACAAAAAATAGAAGGGAAAAACAAAAATTGTTGAAATATAAACTAACTGACAGGATGTGTGGGATTAAAATCTGGACTTGAGCATGTCAGCTTATGAGATACAAAATTCTCATAATTTTATACTCGTGCGTGCTGCCAGACGACAATGGAAAACAATGCCATAGACTTTTTATCATATATAAATATATACATATATATTTTTTCACATAAATATATATAAAGAACAGACCTTAAACACTCCACACGCATCGCTGCTGCAGCAAAGGAATGTGGGCAGCAGAGTTGGGGCGCACTCGAAAGCTAGACACCGCACGTGTAACTGTATTTGAAAAATGTCTGGTCTATTGGTCGTATCCGGTTGACAGATACCCTAAGTGTACTTAAAAGCTTTCCAGACTTTGGAAACAATGGACAAGTTGAAAGTGCGCGACTAACTTTACAACTTAGCAGTTTTAGGAAAGTTTAGGAAATTAAGTTTTTCACTGTCTGTAAGAATATTTTCGCTTTCAAAATTAATATCGACGTCCGCAACATCCGACTTGTGTCTAATCCACTGTATAATGTGCTTGCATATACGCCATCATCTTTGTAATCCTCAAAAGGGAACAGGCCACGTACAATAAATTAAAAGAGATTCTGACTTTGTGTCAAGAGCTTAAAAGAGTTTAGCTGCCCTTGGAAAAAAATGAAAGCATTTAGGCAAATAAGCGGAAGTTGGGAATAACCGAAGAGTTTATACCTTAAGCCCAGCTTTCATATTTGCTATATTCTAACATGCAGCTCTTATTAGCCATGAGTAGCATAGCTGTACCCATAAGACTAACTAACGATATTAATAAACTAAAATATATATTAATGTATAAATAACAGTCAACAAGCGCTTCACTTTTGTAGACCATGAGATGGTTTTATTTACTTTTAGCCTTCTACTATTTGACATAGAAACAATCGACGCCTTTCTTGCTCATCTCCAATGGGTATGAATCAGCAGCAGCGACACTGAGGTCCTTGGCTGGCTGATACTCATTTTTATGACTACTCTGCATTTTGATTGATCACACAGACAGTCAAGCGGCGATTGGGACAAATGACTAACCGGAAAAGCAATTTTTGTGCGATGAAAAGTCTCACAGTTCAAAGACTTGCCGCGCCATAGAAAATCTTTGCCAATTTGACTGGCTGTCAAGAGTGAAAAGTATATTTAATGGAGAAAACATGTTGCCAAAAGACTAAGCTGCCTTTTTCAGCCTTACGTGAAGACGTGAAGTGCTTCAGGCAATATGCAAACTGAATTTTATTTTATGTCAAGTTAATCAGCTGTTAAATAGACTCCCGAACGACCTCTAGAGTCGGCCATAAACTTGCAGTCGTAATTTTATGTAAATTTTTGAATTTTGTCATTGCTGTTGAGCAATATGTTGAAAGGAATTTGTTGAGCAAAAAATTTAATGAAAAATTTAGTTTAAAGACTTTGGGTTGGCATTTATATAAAAATATAAAATATCAGCAAAAAAGTAGATCTAGATGTAGTCGAGCTGCCCTGCACTTAGCCAGCTGCCAAGTGCAAGTGCTAAGCCCAGTGCCGTAGCAGCATATATTCCTTAAAGCCAGGAAGACAAATTGAACCGTGCAAAAAGTAGCTGCCAAATGCATTGGATGAGAGAAAAAAAAAAAATCAGTCTTCAAGCAGCATTTGCTGCAGGAGTAGAGGAAAATAAAAACGAATTTTTCTTTCGATTTGTCGATGAGTCTTTGGCTGCAGCTGCTGCTGGCAGTGTATTTAAGGATAATAAAAGGAAAAGCCTCTTCATTTATTTTCCTTCTTTTTTTTATTTCGTGAAGAGCTTTATTCGCTGTACGTCGACTTGTTGCCGCCTAAACACTTAATTTATGTTTGGTGCTTAAGCAGTCGTTGGTGTTGCGCCGTCAGTTCGTCACTTGCAGTCGACATTAGCTCGGCATAAATCGTCTGGGCCCAGTTAATGCAGCCGCTGTCCTTTTTTTGCCCATAAACTGTCATGCAAAGAGGGTTTTCTGACCCTAGCCGAATTTGCTTTTTGAGCGCGTGTAGCCATAATAGATAAGGCAAGTGTAAAGTGTTTGCTGCCCAAATATTGAAAATATATCTAAATAAATTTTATTTTTATTATTTTGTTGACTCTATGTTGTTGTTGTGTTTTGTCTAAGGAATTTGAAGCATCAGAGAACTCCAATCACTACAAAAAAAAAATACAGAAGTTTGAATCGTTGAGGGTTAAGGCAAGTAGACAGGAATCCTGATATGGCACCTGAAATACATTTACCTAACATAACTCCAAACATAAATCACATTCCAATCCATAAGCTGAAGCTGTCACATTTGACATGCCTAAGCTAAAACAAGTAAATATTTTGTAGTCGTACACAACTTTTTGAGACGAGGATATAAACGAGCTTATACTGAACATTTCTAACTTCCATAGCAGCCAATTGCTTCATTGTGTTCATGCGGACACCAAGACAGACATTACACAAAGTCAATATACTTTTTTTACGCTTGGGAACAGAGCATAACAGCTAGCAGCCCAAGGGCTATCAAATGAAGTATTTGGCCAATGTTGTGAATAATTAAGGAAATAGACTTTTAAATGAGAGAAGCTTAGAGAGAAATATATTGAGAGAATAAATTTTATATATATTTATATTTTTTTCTCCCTCTATATATATATATATATATATTATTTATTTATTAAATATATATTTACTTGGAGCTACAATATATATATTAAGAGCCAAAGTAAGCTCATTTAAGTATTAGCATTTCTCTGTCTGCTCACTCAAAGTTGTGAATTATTAAGAATAGACTTTAAAAGAGAGAAGAAAGAGAGAGAGAGGAGGTTTATATATATATATATCCCATATGGTTCTCTCTATTCTTAATTATTCACAAATTTTTACTTGGAGCTACACTTTATGTTAGGTATTCAAACTCAATCTGTCCTGGCGCGCCATCAACAACTTCACCAAAAATAATAACAACAATATCAATTAGTTGAACATTCAATTAAGTTAACATTTATTGAAAACACGTTGTAGGACAAGTTTTAAAATCTGAATTTTACTTAAGTGTGGAAAACGTATAATGAAACTAATTTCAAGGCAAAGCCAGCTCAGGCACACTTTTGCCACAGTTGTTAAATGGAGCTATTTGTTAACGTTAACTCACTATGCATTTATGTATGTAGATATATAACTATTGGAGTCTAACTAGCTATAAACATTCATTGGCTAACTAAACAGTTGCACAGCTGGCGCCTTTCATTTATCACAGCGACTTGGGCGTGGCATAGCCATTTCTGCCATTGACCGCTTCAGTGGTGTTGGCCACGTTCGGCTTCTTGCGCTTCTTGCGCCATGGAAACTTGCTCACCGCGCTGTCTGCATTGTTATTACCTGTGCTCGCCGTCTCCTGGTCGGGCAGGCTGCTGCTGCCACTGTAGGCCGGCTCGTCTCGGCGGCTGATCACACGGGTTAGCTTAAGGCGTGTCGGGGGCTGGGGTTCGTCTGTGGGCTGAGCAGTGGCCAGCAGCAAGGCGCCATTGTTTGTGGCCAGCAGCGTGCGTTTGCCACGAGCCGGCGCGCAATGGCTTCGAGTCACATCAACCGCTTCCGGGTCCAGCAATGCGTGTGTTTTGGCATCGACTAGCCGCGAGGGCTGCGTCTGCAGCAAGCGATGCGGCACGGCGCTGCCCGACGGCGTCGCATACAACTCCTGTTTTCGCAGTCGTCTGCCCCCAGCTACAACACCACCAGCACCGCCACCACTGCCGCTGGCACCTGCACCACCAACGGCAGCCAAACTGCTGCTATTAATTGTTGTGGTTGTCGTATTCGTACGAATGCTGTCCTGCAGCGATAGCTGGTGGTTGGCATCGCGACACCGAAACTGCACCACACGATACGATCCGTACGGCTCCAGGGCATTGTTGTTGTTGCTGCAGCTGACGGGCTGCAGCCGCATCGAGCCCTGCAGCCGCATCAGCGCACTATAATTGTGCTGATGGTATTGGTGCTGCTGCTGATGGCGGGCCAGACCAAACTGACGCGTCAATGTGATCTGCAAGGCAAATGAAAGCGAAACTAGCCTCAGGCTGTGGCCGCGCTACTCACCTTAAATGCCTCGCGAAACTTGTGGCTCATGATGTTGTACAGCAGCGGATTGATGCACGTGGACAGAAAGTAGAGCACGCCGGATGTATAGTGCAGTATGTGATAATAGTCGTTGAAGGCATCGCGACAACGGCACACATTAATCAGCGACACGCCGTAGACGGCCATCAGGCGCTGGGCGTGGAAGGGCGCCCAGCAGAGAAAAAAGGCAACGGCTACAGCTACTGCAAAGAGGGTAAAACGGTTTATCAAGTGCTAAGCATTGCCTCTGTCTCCGCATGTGAATGGTATACTGCGGTTCACATCGCATATGCGCATCATTGCGTAATGTTTTCAAACTGCGTTGCCTACTTTGAGGCGTTTTTTTGGGTGTGTAATGACGGGGTGTGAGTGTGTGTGAGTAAGCGAGCGAGAGTGTGAGTGTATGTGTGTTGGCATTAATTTCGAATTGCGCGTTGCTACACTAAGAGAAAATAATATAAAAGTGCCAAGTGGGAAGAGAAATTTTGAACAAATAATAAGAATAAATAGTATATAAATAATATAATAAAAATAATAATTACGAATTTCAAATAAAAAAATACGAGAAAAAAAATAAATTTAGAAAAATAATGAAAGTTCTTGAAAAAAATATATTAATGTAAAATTGTTTTTATATCATTTGACAATAATGATTTTTTTTTTTCTCATAAAATAATTTACATTTTTATTTATTTTATTTTACTAACCAATAAAATAATATAGTAGGAAAAAAAATAATCCTAATATCATTTTTTATACTTTATAAAAACTGAAATTTAAAGTCAAAATAATAAATATAAAAGAAAAAATAATAATAATAATATAATTGTTTGTACTTATTCAAAGTAATAAAAATTTTATAAATAAAATAAATTAAGAAAATAATTGATTGAAATTCTTGACAAAAATATACTATACTAATTGGTTTTTTTATAATATTTTTTTTACCTCAAGGATTATTTAAATTAAATGTATTATAAATTGAAAATGATAAAAATATTTCCAGAATTTTCTCCAAGTGCACGACAAACTTTGTCAGCGTGAAATGGTTGCTGAATTCAATCAATCAAGCAAACGAGTAACTTGGCCCGCACTTACCCAACATTCTGATGACGCGACTCTGCGCGTTTAGGCCGCGATGCGCGTCGTAGGCGCGTCTTGGCAGCGACTGCAGCAGTCGGCTACGCTTGAGCTTCATGCCAATCAGCACATAGAGCACACATATCGCCGTCATGGGTCCGCAGAAGAATATAAAGCCCGAGACGGCGAAAACATGCGCATAAAAGTTGTTCTCCATCTGCAAAATGAAATACATGAAGCCGTGTCTTGATGGCCAATTAAGTCGGAGTTTTACCCACCGTGCAGGAGTAGCCATTACCCTGGTTAACTACCGAGAACTGCATGGCCTGCGGCAGCGCCAGCAGAAAGGCGGCCAGCCAAATGGCAAAGATGAATTTGATGGCACGCGACAGCTTGGACATAGTGTGTTGCCTGTAAATGTTATTTTCAATTTATATTACAGACATGCCTTAAGCGTACTTAACGAAAAACACTGTGTGTGTGTATGTGTGTGTGTGTGAGTGCCAAGTTTTGAGTGGGAAAAGAAAAAGTACTTAGTTATTGATTTCTGCAGTTCATACAGATTATCGTAGATGTTGCGAGATATAATCAATCAAAATATATCTTGATAATCTGTATGAACTGCAGCATTTATATAAATAAATATATATAAATAAATATGTATATATATAAAATAAAATATTTATATATATGTCCCATGCAGCCCCAACTCAGCTTAACTCAAGGACAACTGCCGTAGTCTGAGATGTTTAGCTTAGAGCTCTTCATAGAAATGCCCACTCGGGTCAATAAGAAGTAAAGCTCTGTCAATTAAATATTTAATATATTATTGCATAGCTCAATAAATACATAGAAAAATTTATAATCATAATGTAGCAACTCAGATAGTAATAGAACAGCAATAAAAGTTTAGCTTAAGTCAAGTCCAACATGATATATGTTAGTCTGTCCGTTTATGCACAGACTTAGTATGCTTGTCGTTTACGCATTCTATATCTAATATCTATATCTAAAATTTGTTACACTTTCGTGCCAGTCTAAATTTGCACTGAATTCAAATCGCTAAGCAGAAAAGGCCAAATTTCGATACATTTTCTAGGTTCTAGCTGACATTTGCCCATACATTTTCGAGCTGAAATTTGTGAAGACCCCTTATACCCCTTAATACAACCAAATGAGTTGAGACTGCTCCGTCACATGCAACAGAAGCTAATGAGAACAATGATGCCCAGATTCCATATTACATATTTCTATGAAAAATATAAGACCTATTTTGAAGATTTCTAATGAAAGTAAATTTAAATAATAAATATTTCCAAAGCTAAGTCCCAACTATTGAAATGATTAATTTATATAAATCTCATAGATGTGTCGTTGAATATATTATAGTAAATAAATCTCATAAATGTGTCGTGGAATATATTAATATTAAGTAATTCAATAAAGAGTTTGAGCATTCACAACAACCTTGCAAACTAGTGGAAAAAATGACAACCCCATAAAGGAGTCTATAAAATTCTAATAAATTTATTTTCTATTTGTCTGTTTAATTGAAATGTTTAAATGGAAACTGGGAAATACGCTAAAACTTTTGAAAGTTTTTTAAGCCCCAGCGGCAAGAAAAACTGCAAAGTTCAATAACAAAAAAAAATAAAATAAAAAATAAATGAAAAGAAAAAGGGGTAGAAAAACAAAAGGAAAAACAAATTGAATAAAATTGATTTTTCTGCTTGTTTGTTTCCATTTAATTAAGGAGACAATTGCAATTGATAGATATATACATATATTTATCATATATGATAACTACTTTATAAGCTATATTAAAGGTGTGTATATTCATTATATTTGATAACTATAGTAAAGGTGTTTATTATGTGCTCGATTGCATCTCAACTAGTTTGGCACTAATTACAAGCACATAAAACTCAATGAAATTATTTCGAAATATAATATTGTAAGTAGTAAAAAGCAATAAATATAATATATAGATTCGGGGATTAATTAAGCGAGCTTATATTATGTTAAGGCACATAAATTACAGACACAAGCCGCAAGAGCTGTAGCTATGGCTAATTAGTTGTTATCTTTGAGTCAACACACGCACACACACACACTCACACACTTACCGAAACGGATGGCAGATGGCGATATAGCGCTCCACGGTAAATGCCGTGATGGTGAGCACCGTTGCGTTGGCTGCCATTTCGGAGAGTACGCTCTCAATGATGCAGATGCCGTCTGTGAAGGGGTACGAGTCGGGGCACCACAAATCGTATAGTTCCTGCGGTATGCCTAACGAGCGGGCCGGAAGCAGAGCACATTAAGCATACGCAGCGTTAGCCACATGGCAGACTTACCTGCGATGAGCAGAATCAAATCGGACACGGCCAAATTGAACAGATAGAAGTTGGTGGCCGTGTGCATAAAATTGTTCCTCGAGATGACAATACAGGTGATTAGGTTGCCCAGCACGCCGGCCACAAAGATTAGCGCATAGCAAATAGTTAGGAAAATAAGCAGCGTGGGCGACTCCTCCCAGTTGTCCGCAGCGGCAGCTGTTGTTGCCGTTGCCGTTGCCGTTGTCGTTGTCGTTGCTGTTGTTGTTGTGCCATTTGCGCTGTTTGCTGTTAGCAGATTTGTTAGATTCTCGGTCGTCATGTGAAGCATTTGAGCGACATGTGTTAGGAATTTGTCATTGTGCAACAACAACAGCTCCGGGCTGGAGCTCGCACTCGTACTCGCACTCGCCTTCGGACCGAGACTAACACTCAGACTGTGCCTGCCATCTGGCAACGTATGAGCCATGAATGATTGATTGAGACCATCATCATCGTCATCATCGCCGCTGGCAAGTGCAAAGTCAACGCTTTGCCTCATGTTCTCGCCGATGTCAATTAATTCAGGCCGTTTGGGTGTGTTGGCCCCTTAACACTGTTATTAATAAAGTCTGCTGCTGCTGCTTTTGTGACTGTTACTGTTGCTGCGCGCGCTTATGGTTACGTTTGACGTGCTGGCTGTGCACATGGCTGATAAGCGCGGCAGCCAGACGACGACAGGCCCGAAAAAAAAAATCAAATAGAAGAAAAACCCTAAGCACAAAAAGCGCAAAAAGACAAAAAATTGTGCATTCGCCTGTAAAGCAAAACAACAACATTAAAAGTCATTAGTCTCAAGCATGAATTTAAATTGTTTTCCAAAAATACCTCGAACATCGGCCTATATCTGTAAGCAGCTCCTGCCCCCCACTTTGCCCTATCGAAGCCCATCTGACTCCCCCCTTTCTGATTACAACAGGTGGCACTCCACCTGGCCCTTGCAGCTGCCGCCAGAATCTCAACTGCGCAGTTTGCGAGACACTTTAACTGATAGAAATTCATGCGGAAATTTTATGGCTTTTGTTCGACTATAAATAGGCGGCATCTACTTTGCCCCGAGTTGTGGCATAGTTTGGGCCATTTGTTTGCTGCTTGCAAAACTTTTCTCGTATTTATGGTCAGCAAAGTGAGCGAAAAGTTGTGGCCGCCCGAGCTGGCTAGGTCAATTATTATCGGGATATCCATCTACATTTGAGCCCGTCCTGGCCTGCGTATACGCAATTTAAAACATCTTTGACAAATGGCAATTTGAGCTCATAATTCACTCATTATGCCGTTGGCACGTTGACAATATGCATACGTAAATCTAACAGCTGCCAGCCGCACTGGCAGCACTCGAACTTTTGAACCGCATGAACGCCATGTGGCATGAAATCGAACCACTTGGCATTAATCATATTTACAGCTGGTGCTATGTGGCAGCCTTGGAAGCGGAATACCTTTTGCATACATTTAGCTAACGTCCAGCATATTGCTTAAGGTGAACTCTGTCCAAAATTGGGCAAACCGCAAAGTTTACATTGAAAATTCTTCGTCTGAAATGCGGTAAACGAAAATGATTCCTGGAATCATCAATGGCTTTACTAATAATGAACTATATTTGTGTATTCAGTGCATGAACTTGACTTAAGTAAAGATAGATTTACATATATTTAAAGGTAGATATATATATTTCTAATTATATATATATAAAGCGTTGGGACCTACATTTTGTAGAAAAGTTGATTAATTGAAGCCGTTGACTGTTAGGTCTGCCAATAAATTTATTTCCCTCTTCGATAGTCGAGAAAAATTTACTTGAAATTCTCTTACATTGGACATTTCTGTGAATTTATTTTATTGTTGCAATATGTAGGTGAGTGTGGAGTGTAAAATGAGATCGATATCGGTATTGAGTCATCATAGAAGTTGAGTTTCAATTTGTTTGTGTTGACTACCAAATAGGAAGTGGATGAGTTTTAGGAATTAAATTAGTTTTATAGATGACTTTATGGGCATTAAACGATTGCTTAGATAGGTTCTTTCAGTCTACTTATTAATGGGTTAGCAATGGCAATTATGCAAGCCATACTCCCTTAAGATTTGATCTGTGTAGATTGTAGTTATTTGATAAAGTTAATGCAGCAACCATATTAAAGCTTTTATTTAGTTCAGCGAAGTCTATATTAATTATATTGTTAAGTGAGTTAATATTAATTTTCAATCAATAAAAAATATATGAAATTAAATTTAAATTTAAATTAATTTTCACAAAACAAAATAAAAACAGTAAAAAATATTTTTATTTCATTTTAATTTTTACGTTTATGTTCAATTAATTAAAAACAATTATTATTATGAAAATTAGTGGGGAATTTTAAATTTAAATTAATTTCTTTATTTATAGAGCTAATATTTATTTTCAAATATTTAAAAATAATATTAAATAATAATTTTCAATATTTAAAAAAAAAACTCTCTAAATATTAGTTTATATTAATTTTCAATTAATTAAATACAAAGACAAGAACAAAATATTAGAAAATGTAGATACAAGAACTAGTTGATTGAATTATTATTTATTAATATTACATTATGTAAAACAAATAAAACCGTAAAAAATATTTGTAAATTTTAAATACTTTTTTTATTGCTTAATATTTGATTGTGTTATTGTGAAACCTTTTCAAGGGAAAAATTTGTTGTTTGTCTTTGAGGATATATTGCGACGTTGTAAATATTTGTTGACGGAATAATTTATTTGTCCAATCAGGCGTAAATGTTAAGTGAGCCAACTGAAAAACCTCAAAAAATAAATAATTCACTCTCTTCTGCCTCACTCTTTATCTGTCTCCGTCTCGGCCTTCCTCGCTCTGTCTCCTGCCTCAATTCGATTTATATTAATTGTCTGTCTTAAATGCCAGACATTGGATTGTTGAGCAAGGTCACGTCAGCAGCTGTGGCTTAAAATTTGACAGGCGCTCAGACTGGCTCTAAGTGCAGTGAGTCTAAACGAAAATTCAGCTTACCGAAATGCGTTCAAATGACAAAGGCCATTAAAAACGTTTTGATTTGATTTGCCGTTACTTGGTTTGGTTAAACGAGAACTCGCGCTGGAGGGCAACAATTGTTGATATCATTTTACATCCTGTTGCCTAGACTCTCGTTGTTGCCGAGCAATAAAAATGACTGCACAGAGGAGCAGCTTCCGCGATAATATCTTAAGCAGTCTATGACTAGGAGAAATTTTAACTAAATATTTTCAACACAATTTTTACACTTTGATTTCAATTTACTTTATAATATTTGACACCATTTAATTATTCATAAATTTTCATTTAATTTTGAATTGATTTGAAACTCGCGCTTCTTTAGTTTCAATTGTGCTTGGCTCTCTATCGACCCGGTCACGTCCGTTTGGCAGCGCAGTCAGTGTTCGACTGTGTTTCCGTGTGGCACTTGACGCTCGACTGTGGAGCGTTAACAGCTGTTAGCTAACAGCTGCGCCGCGTCCTGTTATGCGTTGCTTGCTCTCTCGCTCGCGCTGTGAATGGCCTTTGGTGGCATAATTTCATTCATAAATTCATGTATTTTACCTTGACTTTGGCTCTCGAGCTAGAGCAATTCGACTAGATAGGCCCTCGTCTAACGTGACGTATGCGTCATAAAGCGCTAGTACCATAAATGGTGAGCAATCTAATGAAATGGAATTGAATTAAAAGTGGCACAAGCATATTTAGCATTTTATTGAAATGCCAAATGGGCCAAGTCACTAACAGTTACTTTTAATATTTATCGGCCACGGCGCCGCCCAGTGGCGTTCAACTGGTTTTCCTCTGGCCGCCAGACATCCGCAACTGTTCGAGACGAGGCGAAACAATCAAAACTCACGCGAAATCTAAGCCGCAGTTGGCTTCTAAGTCTGAACAGCCACAAAGTACCAAAACAAATGCCACTTTTCTTTCTCTACTTCCCCCTCCTTGCCTTGACTTTCGCACGACTTCTGAGGACACAGCGGACGACCGCATATTAATCTTTGGCTTTGGACTAGCCACAGCCCCTCCAAATGCTGCGGACGGCATTTTGTGGCTTTAAAGCGGATTTCTTTAGCCATAATGCTTATGGTCATGTCTGTGGGCGTATGCCATGAGTACTTTGTCATCGGCTCATAATTACACCCCGAATATGGCTTGAGCCAAATTGCCTACGCATAAATTTGTGAGATGAAAATTTTACGCTTTTCTGTGTAAATAAACATTTAATAAAAGTGCACGGGAAGATCCCTCATGTGTAAGTACTTAAAAGATATGCTGCTGAAAGCACAATAAAATTGAAGATTGCTCAGTTGACGACTTAAATCTACTGCTGCTGCTGCTGAGTTTAATTTTTCATAGACTTGAAGTGAGATTCTCGTGTTCATAGAATTTGCGGACGATAAACCTTTTATGCTTGCTTATGCATCTATAGAGAGAGTAGAGTAAAAGCATGTGGTGGGAATAACAAGTTGTTGCAGTCGAGCACCATCGACTGCATAATACTCGTCCACATTATAAAAAGACTTGAATTAGTTTAAGTCGGAAGAGTAAGTTTACTGTAAGTATATGGTGCACTAGCCACAAAATTAGTTTAGTGATAATATTTTATAATTCACCTAGAAACAGGGAGATTAAAATTACTTTTGATATTTTTCAAAAAAAAAAACAAAACAATTTAATTCTTTTTGAAATTTGTTACACTTATTAATCAATTGATAAGGTTAACTTAAACTTTTATTATATAATTCAAGTTTCAGCTTCTAACTATATAACTGAGATATATGCCATATTTCTCAGCTTGCTAGGTTCTCTGTGGGCATTTGAGTAAAGTCTCCGAGCTTAAATATGCCAAACTTTAACTATGTTTAATAGCGATAGAGTGAGCCAGCTAGATTTACAGACGGATGAATGGATAAACGGAGAGATAGACCAACAAATGGTTGGATGCATAGACGCACGGACAAAGGAATAAACGGACGAACGGCCATTATAAAAAATTATAACAATATTTCAATTCGTGAATATTGCACGCCAATCTTACTTAGACTTTTTTAATAATATTTTCTATATGTATATATAATATATCAAAAACAAATCTAAGTAGAGGCATGCACAACACAGACTTAACTATAAAAACCCGTCTAGAAATTCAATTTTCTTTTATATTTCAGTGCTTTTGAAGTGGCAGACATTAATTATAATTCCACAATATTCTTACCAAAGAAATGTATTCATTTGGAATATTCTCATTTGACGGTCTTCATGCTCACTTACACAGCTGTTGTTTATGTGTGTGCACATCAAGGACGTCTCAGCTGAATGTGGCGCAAATAATCACAGACTATAATCTCTTTTTCGACCATGGATTATTCATGAGATATGCAGATAAGATAATCTAGAGAAAATGCGAACAAAACACAATTTTGTGTAAGCATTGGCTCACACTAGTTAATTGGGTTTTGCGCCACCTTGGCCAGCTTTGCCAATTTGGCCAATTCAATTGTAATTGCTGCGACAAAGTCTGCGGTCAGGCAGGGCCCACACTGATATTAGCATAAATTGGCGAGCATTGAGCAGTTAGCAGGGAGGAAGGGGGACATGTGGCACATGTGGACCACCCAGCGTGGGCAGCTGGGCTCATATCAAAAAGGGTCGACCACAGTGTGTATGCTCCTTGAGGGCTAGCTTATCTTGATTGACGAGTGCAGTGCGTTAAATGATAACGATAACGATAGCTTGACCAACCATGAAATGTCTGCTTTGAGTAACATTTAATTGAATTGAAACGAGCGGCTCGAGCTCAATGAACTTGGCAGCTTTTCTTTGCTCATTACTCATACGCCCCGAATGCCAGTTATTAGATTTGGCCGTGAAGTTGCGGACAGGCTTTTAATGAAATGAAGCCGCTGTCAGAATTTTCGACTCTTTCTTTCATTCTTAAATTTAATTATGGGCAAGGCCATGCAGCTAATGCGCGGCTCAATGGCTAATCGAAGAGTACAATTAGCTAACAAAAACCAAAAAAAAAAAAAAGAAAGTAAATTCACAAAGAGCCAAGACGATGACTTGTTGCCCCGCGTGCTTGCGCCAAATAAATTGAAAAAGCAAAAAAAAACAAAAAAAAATAATAATGCCTGGGTAAAGAAAGCAATTAAAAATGCCTGACATGCCAAAATACCCTTGACTGCTTGTGGTATGCACTCGATTTGAATTGCGTGCAAAATTTAAAGAGAGCAAAATAATTTGTAAACTCATAATGGCAACAGACGCTGACTGCTAAAGGATTGAAGCGGGCCTTTGCCCGCTGCCAATTTGTCCAGTTTAATTAAGAGACACATATATTAGGTATATGCTAATCTTAATTTACCTTTGCTAAGTGCGTTGCGTGCCCTCGATAAGAAAGTTAGTATATGAGGCAATGGCCAACGGGTTGGTCGAACTGCAAATGACTTTTGCCCCGGGTCGACCCGACCCGACCCGACCCGACTCGACTCCGTTTGGTTTGGCTTGCAATAAAACTAAATGAATTGGAAACTTGCACAAAAATTCAAGTCAAGCCACTGACAGCACCAACTACGTTTCAACTACACAGCGACAATGGCGAAACTTCAAAAAGAAAAAAAAAAAAAAACAAACAAAAAAACGAACACAGAAAAATAAGAAAAACACCAACGTGAACCACGGTCGGCTCTCCCGGCTGATGTCATGCCTGTTGTTCATAAAGAAAACAGGCGACTTCTTTGAAAGAAAATCTGGGCACAACTTGAAAATTGAAAAGCGACAGCTGACAATTCGTGAGCGGGGCGTGAGTGTGTCTCACCCGGCACGTGCTGGGCATGTGTTTGCTCTGGCATTGAGAAGGATACATGAGCCATGCCGGCCGCTGGGCTGCCGGCTGCCAGCTGCCAGCTGCACAGCTGCTAAACAGCTAACTGAGCAACTGTAACGCCTACTGTTTGTTTAGGCCTTTGCCTTACTTTTGATTAAGTGGTATGCTCCGGTCCCGCGGTTGGTTGGTGTAAAAATTGTTTTTGCAATATTTGCATAAAGATTGAGAGATCGAATGCAGCGGGCAATGAATTTGATTTATTTGCCCTTGTCATTCGCACGCCATTCCTCAATCGCATCAAATAACAGAATTTATGCGTTTTTATGGTACTAGGCCTTAGCTTTTATGAGCCGTAAAGCTATGATAGATTCCCTGGCACACGCCCATTAAACTGACTGAGCTAACAAGCGCCCAGTGGAGCCATAAAATCTTACCAACTACAAGCCATAAAATTGGCACACGCCAATTTCTGTTAGCCATTTAGCTGGCCAACAATTCAACCTTACTCATCAGCATACTCTGTCTCACTCTCCCACTCTCTCTATCTCTGTTAAATTGAAATTTCAATATCTGACACTGACAAAAGCGATGTAAACAGTGATCTATTGCTGCTTTCAGTTCCTAGCTTGTAAGCCGAGTATTATATATTTTAAGAATATAAATTAACTTCAATACATACAAGCTTAGTAAATAACTAGCTCAGTGTTTAGACAATATTAAAATGCATCAAATTTGTAAATTTGTAAAGCGTTTTGCTTTAACTACTTAACTCAACTCAATTAAGTGCGGGAAAATTGCTGCGGAAACATTTATGAGGCCAAGTAGAAGTCTTTTGTAGTTAATTGAATCCTGTATGGAATTGTGTTCATTAACGTGGCTAAAGGTCAACATTGTTGGGGCTGTGGCTGCGCCAAGGACTCAGATGCACGTAATCAGCCAGCCTCAAACACTTAAAGAAGAACCTAAATAAGATTAAGTGCATGCTACAATATTAAGTATTTGCATTTTCATTCTACGCACAGAGGGAGACAGGAGCACAGAGAGAGAGAGAGAGAGGGAGGCATCTCAGCTCTCTCGAGCGCCGTCGCAGAGTATGGCTAAAAGCAACCGGTAGTTCTTCTTGCTGCGCTGCCAGCGTCGTTAGCCGCGGCAACAGCAACTGTTGCGTCGCGCTGTTAACGTCGGCGGCCAAAGATTTTGGGCCAACAAAAAAATCAGTCGCTGTTAAACGGATGCTGCGGACAGTTGTTCTGTCGCTGTCGACCAGCTTGAGGCTCGGCTGCCAAAACGAAACGTGACGCGTCGTATACGCTATATAAATTCGCAAAAAAAAAAAACAAGTAATTAAACACAAAAAAATAAAAAAAAAATTATTAAATATTTAAAAGTGTTGCAAACAAATTTCAATATCTAAAAAAAAAATTTGTTAATTAATGTCTGGTCATAAAGCTTATTAAGCTTGCTTTTAGCGAATTGTCACTAATAAGCGCATGCAGGCCTTATTCCAAATAAGTGAATAAATATATATATAAATATATTTAAATGTATATTACAAAGTGCATTGCTCGCAAAGTAACTCAAAACAATATCAAAAGCAGTTCAAAGCAATAAAAAATAATCAAAAGACGAATGCGAAAAGCTGACTGCAGCATTTAATAAATTTGAATTAAACGTGTTTTAAATGCACAAACGACGAAAGACTCACAATGAATTCATAATTAATTGGCATTAAGTGAATAAATACAAAAATATTTACAACAGCCATTTGAACGAAATGGATGAAATTCAATTAAAATTTCCACTCTAATTATTCTGTTTTAATTTATTTATTTTCGAATTTTGAGTCTATCGAAAACTCATAAAGTGCCAAAAAAACAAAGCTACAATTTACAACAAACTATGAAAAAAATAATTAAATAAAATCTAGTAAATTTCATATGCAAAAACTTTCCAAAAAAACCAAATTCGAAATTCCACTAATTCGATTGAGCACTTAATGGCAAATGTCGGTGCATAACTTATGGATGCGATTTGAGATACGAAATGACTTTTTGGCCATGTTGAAGCCGCTGCCTAATCAATGGGCAACAAATGAAAACCAAAAAAAAAAAAACAAAACACATAAAAACGCCAACTCGAATTATTAGTAGTTAATAAAATCTAAGAAAAAGAAGCCAACAGAAACGAAACCTGTTCTGGCCTAAACATTTTTATATGAATAAAATCCAATTCGGCAACATTCTTGAAAAATAACGTATGCATATTAGAAAAACATAGCAAAACAAACAATACACACACAAATATATATATAAATATATTATATATATTTTAGTGAGGAATTTGAAAAATATATATTTGAGTGTAACATTAAATTAAGACTCACTTGAGCCACTATCAATGAGTTTGTCGGTTGCTAGCCAATTAAATGTGAATTTATTATGCAAATGCATTGCAAGGATATTGTAGATCCTACAAATTGCTGAATATCAACGAAATTGTTGCCGTCTGCCGTTGCTAATGAAAATTTAATGCGCAAACTTTGCGCATTATGAAAATGTTATGGGCTTTACGGCGCGCAGACATCAAATAATTGTTTATGCATTTGGCATAGATCTGAGAAGACGACTTTTACATATCTAATATATCAATTGGCATATATATATAAACTTATATATATATATATATTTATCTTACACATTCAGTCTGTTCAATTGAGCACACAAATGACACTTTAGCTGCCACACACTCACACGCGCACACACACACACACACGTAGAGCCATGACAGCCATTTTGCTGGGCACAAATGTGTCGAGCGCGGGCGCGAACACGCCCCCTTTGTCTGAACTGCAATTGTTTCACAATGAGAAATTCCTTTTGAATTTAACCCAAGTGCTGAACATATCAGCGGACAATTTGACGGAGCTGCTGCAGGGACTGGAGCCGCACGATCTGCTGATTAATCAAACGTCGCACACAATGGCCACCCACATGGGTCTATTAGCCACGCTTAGCATTGGGTATGCCCTCATCTTTGTGGCCGGCGTGCTGGGCAACCTAATCACCTGCATTGTCATCTCGCGGAATAATTTCATGCACACGGCCACCAATTTCTATCTATTCAATTTGGCCATATCGGATCTCATACTGCTGTGCTCGGGTCGGTAGCATTCAGCGTATTATTATTCTTACTGTTGTGTCATAGCTGGTTAATCCTTTGGCTTACAGGCATGCCCCAGGACCTATATAACCTATGGCACCCCGACAATTATCCCTTCTCAGACGGCATCTGCATACTGGAGAGCGTGCTGTCCGAGACGGCGGCCAATGCCACCGTCCTGACCATCACCTCGTTTACCGTGGAGCGCTACATAGCCATTTGCCATCCGTTCAGGTGAGTGACCTTGAACCTGACCGTTACATCGCTGCTGACTGATGTCAATTCCCACCAGGCAGCATACCATGTCCAAGCTGTCGCGTGCCATCAAGTTCATCTTCGCCATTTGGATAGCCGCCCTCTTGCTCGCCCTGCCACAGGCCATTCAATTCTCTGTGGTCACGCAGAGTCCGGGCTCATCCTGTACGGTAAGTGTGGCCACAACTAAGAATTTTCAATTTCCACATAAAGAAACTTGTAGAGAAGAAGAAAATGAAGTATAAAAGATTAATGGGAAGGCATAAAGTGTTGTCTCTATAGACACTAACTGTCGCAGTACTTGCACGGAATTCAAGATGGATAGGATGATATTTGATGAATTGATGAAATATGATATAGATATCCGAATTTTTAAGATTATATGTATATATTTGCCAAATCATTATATTCATTATATATATATATATATATATATATATATATATATATATATATATATATATATATTATGTGTATATATAATAATATATATTAACTTAATAGAGCTTAAGTTAGTTAAGTTTTATGGACTGCGTACTATAATTTCCTGAAGTAATGCAAGAAGCCACGATTTATATTAATATTAAATATATATATTTTTATATAAGATTTATACAATATATATATATATATATATATATATTTATATATAACTAATTATACGAGTATATGTACATATATTTAAATATATTATTTATTATATATTTTATGTTATTATTGCATATATATATTTTTTTTTTATACACTATAAACACCAAAAAAAGGCGGATGCTATTCTGTCTCTCACTCTCCGTCTTCTTATAATTTTTTATCTGTCACCATATATCATATTACTCTCCAAATATCCAATTCAATCAATTTGGCTTTCCAATTCCTACTAAAACTCATTAATATTTGATTTCTCTAGTGTATAGATCTCGTATTAAAAATAAATTTTATGGGCCCAAGAAACCGCATGCTGCCTGGCAGCTGAGTTAATATAAGAGCGGCAAATCGGCCAATGCACAATATTAAAAGAGATCAAATTTTAAAGAGACTTGGATTTCTTTCGTTCCATTTTCTCTTATTCATATTTCGTTCTCACAGTGCAAAAACTTGATCAGCTGATCAGCAAAAGCCACTCGAGCTAAGCTCATGAAAATGTCAGTAATTAATTCGAAAAAAAAAAGAAATGTCAAGAGCTCAGCAGTAAGAGGAATTGGCACTGCTAAAGTAAATATGTAAAACCTATCAATTTAATTAAAATTTATATAAAATGCAATAGAATAGTTAAGTTAATTAGTTATGACATAAGTTAAAAATGTATTAAAAGGGGAAGATATATAAATAAATGCGGAATATAAATATATGAAAGGAATAGACAAATAGTCCATATTATATTGTATAAATATTAATTAAGAGGGAATATATAATATAATATAATATATAATAATAATATAATAAAATAATATTTAAATATGCAGACAATTTGTCTTAGGAAACTTATTTAGCATTTGGTAAAACAAATTGAATATTTGACTATTTTCCTAGTATACGCTTGCTGCCGAGCGAAATAATATGATGAAAAAATAATAAATTAATTAAAAATAATAATAAATATTATAATAATTATTAATGTTAAATAGCACATTCGAGTATGTATATGTATGTGTATGTGTGACTATACAAATGCGTGATAAAAATATGATGCTCCAAGGATAATCAGCTTTTGCTGTACCAATAAAGTTAATCTATTTCTGCTTAATATATTCCTGTTACCCTTACTGAGTTAAGCTAATATATTTAAACACTTATACAGAGAATATATGTTTACTTAAGGGCACTTAGGGGCATTATATGCTTCAGTGAGCCAAATGCAAGTTTTCATTTTCTGACTAGAATGATTTTCTACCAATCAGATTATATATTTTATGCCTAGCAAAATATTGGTATGGGTAATCAGTTTTCGGTTTATTGCTTAAGACTTTTTTTTTCCATTTTCTGTTAGTTAGATTTTAGCATATATATTAAGCTAAAATATATATAAATTTTCGCTCCCTCATATACCCTCCCAGTTAGAGTATTTCTTAAGCAGCAACGCATACTTATGCATCCGGATAACATTGTCATTACTTTTTTGACAGATGAATAACGACTTTTTTGCACATGTCTTCGCCGTGTCCGGCTTTTTGTTCTTTGGCGGGCCGATGACGGCCATCTGTGTGCTGTACGTGCTCATCGGGATCAAGCTGAAGCGTAGCCGTCTGCTGCAGGCGCTGCCGCGGCGCAGCTACGATGTGAATCGCGGCATCAGCGCCCAGACGCGCGTCATCCGGATGCTGGGTGAGTGAAAGAGTGAGAGAGAGAGAGAGAGATAGAGAGTGTGTGTGAGAGAGAGAGAGAGTGTGTTGCGTGGGCACTGACACAACTGAAAACTGAACAAATTCATCTTTTGGGATTTGCAGTCGCCGTGGCTGTCGCCTTTTTCATCTGCTGGGCGCCCTTCCATGCTCAGCGCCTGATGGCCGTCTATGGCTCCACCTTTGGCATCGAGTCGCAGTGGTTCAACGATGTGTTCAACGTCTTGAACTATACATCCGGCGTGCTCTACTTTCTCTCCACGTGCATCAATCCGCTGCTGTACAACATCATGAGTCACAAGTTTCGCGAGGCATTCAAGGTGAGTGCAGCTGTGTCAGCAAGTGTCCTGATCCTGTTTAACTCTGTCCGTCCGCAGGTCACTTTGGCACGTCAATTTCGACTGTCCGGCAAGCATCAGGGTCACGGCTTGCCGCACAACTACAGCGCACTGCGGCGCAATCAGACGGGCTCGCTGCGTCTGCACACAGTAAGCATACGCTATGATGGACAACATTTTGTCAGCGATAGTAAAATCTTTTTCATATCTCTCTCTCTCGTTGCAGGACAGTGTGCGTACTACGACGACTCTGACGACGCTGAATGGCTGCAGCAGCAATGGCGCCGCTGTTGGCGGACGCAACTCGCAGCGCCTGCAGCGCGGCTCGCTCAACAGCTCGCATGCCACGCTGCTGAGCACGCAGAGCCGCAGCAGACAGGATCTGTTTGCAGCACGTTTGGCTGGCTTGGATGTGGCAACAGCCACGGCGGCCGCAGCAGCTGCCGCGACAGCGACGGCAACTGCGACGCATCCATACCCGCATCGCACGCTGCAAACGCAAATCTCACAATTGTCTTCGGTGGGCGATGCGCACTCGCTGCTGGAGGCGGAACTGCAGTGGCCAGAGCAGGAGCATTACGAGCTGGCCGCCCGGCACAAGTGCGCGCACACAGCGATGGGCGCCATTGACGAGCTGAGCTGTCAATCGACTGCTGTGGCTGTAGGTCTCTCCCGGTCGCGCGCAAAGCTCACGCGCATCACACGCCAGCCACAGCAGCTGGCAAGCGGCAGCGAGTCAACAGCAGCAGCAGCAGCAGCCGCAGCAGCAACAGCAGCAGCAACTGTTGCTGTGGCGAGCAGCGGCAAAGTGCGCAAGGCAAAGTCGAAGCGTTCAAATACCTTCAAGAGTCTCAGAGCCAAATTGAATTGGCGCAGCAGGCAAAAGGAGGAGACGAGCGCCAGCAACGATGCTGCCGATGGTCAACAAACAGCGGCAGCAGCACCAAGTCCCGTCTACTAAGCGCCACTCAACTCGGGTTGGTCAACCGGTCAGTCAGTCAGTCAGTCAGTCAGTCCATTCCACATAGGGGACAGGTACTCGTAACTGTGATAAGAGCAGCAGCGGCTGCGGCAGCGGCAGCAGCAGCGGCACGCATACTACAACAACTAAAACAAACATAAATAATTCCAATTTGTGGCCAATTTAGCGCCAACTATATTCCTAGCAAATACTTAGTCATATATACTATATATAATCGTTATGTTTCATGATCTGCTCACTTTCTCCTAATAAAGCAGTCACACTTTACTCCCATATTTCACTCAGCGTATCTCTCTTGGGCATGCGAAAATTCCACAGACTAATGAGTTTCATGCAATGCTCTAAATGCAGCAGCCGCTGTAGACTAATCCCCAGCAATTAAGATGTCTATCGGACGCATAAATTCGCTGTGTTTTTTTTTCTCGGTCTAGACTGTTCGAGTGGCTTAGCAAGCGACAGCTGTAAAATTCGCATCAGCCATTTTTTAAAAATGTGCGTGCATGTGTGTGTGTGCGTGCGTGCATGTGTGTGTGATAGAGTGTGTGCGTGCATGTCCATGCCCTTGACTAATTACGACAACTCATTAGGCAAGCATTTCGAGCTCTTGACTCTCATATACCCGCGCTCAGGCTTACCCAAAATTCAGCAAGTGCGTCGAATGACTCATAAAGCCAAATTACTTTAAACTAATTGAAACAAAAATTAAGCGTAATTTGCAAAAATAAAAGAGAAATTGAAATGAAGCGCGATTAGACTGATGCTTGGGTGCATTGAACGCACCATTTAACAGCTTTATTATGCTCTCTTTGCTGTGTAGCACAAGTTATCATAAATACGCAGTTTGCTTGGATTTTCATTTCCATATACTCCAAGCTCATTAAATCATACAAGTTGTAGAGCGGCTCAAGCCTAAGCCTTTGGAGCTTAGAATACATTTTTCTTGCTAACTTCGTAAGTTACTTTTTGTATATTAGAGGCGCCGCGATCAATTTATGATATTTTATATTTATATTTATATTTTTATATTTTATTGTTATAGCAATCCCCATAGCCAAAACTCGGCACAGTTTAAATAGCAACTTGGGGACTTTCACATATATATTTGTTCATCTCTTCAGATTCAGTTTCGTACTAATTTTTTCATATGAATTCAACATGAGAAACAGCTAATGCAACTGGAGAGCGAGCTTAGGAGAGCAAAAATATGGAGAGCGATCGTAAAGAGAGCCATAATCCAGCTCACACAGTTTAAACTTCATCTGTTGATCTTCATCGGGCTTATTGCTCTTAGTGTAGACTAAATTTACAAATTTATTTAATTATTTCAAAGTATTAAATATTAATTGAAAGTGCTTATAGAAGTATAAAAATTAATATATTTCTGCCTGCCCAAGCAGAAATAATGCCTATGAAGACGTCTAAAAAGTTTTTTTTTTTTTTTTTTTTTTGTAAAGAAAAAAATCATTTCTAATATTTTAGTGAAGTAAAAAACGAAAAATCAACATTTTCGCAATTGCTAACAGCCAAGTTAACAATACCCTTTAGCAAAAATTTGGTGCAGGTTGTCAAAGCGCCAGCTGTGCACATTTTGGCGCATTTAGTTTTAATTGTCAGCGAGGAATTAATTAAGCGACAGAGCAAAATTTTGTGGCTAAAACCGCGTGTGAGCCAGAATAAATGTTTCGCAAATTCATAAAGTGCAGCGCGTGTTGCACAGTTGTTGGCAACATTTTACAGCTGACAGTATTTGACCGCAACATAACGAAATTTCGGGCTAAATGAAAAGTACATTTATAAATGCCAACTGGCGCAGGTGAAAGCGCCATGGAATCTAGCTTTAAGAATCGAAATTTTAAGTGTGCCAAATGAGAGAATTTAAGGAGCTAAGGATTTTAGTTACAAATACCATATCAAGTATACGCACTGAGTCATGCTTGCTCTATGTCCATTCTGGAAAACCAAATATCTGTGTAAGTCAAGGATTCATTTTACTATGCTAATCTTTTGGCTTATGGGAAAAAAAACCCGGCCATTTGTCTGAAATGAAAGGCTTTTCATCAAAATGGCCAGCATTTATGGTGTGTGTCATGTCAAAATAGTTGCCGACGAACTTTATCAGTTTTTCTGGCCAACCAAAAAAAAGAAATTCCTTTCAGCGCGTACGCACATTATGCAGACATGGCCAAAAATTGGTTACTCTGGCAACCACACAATAAATTTTAGTGTCCCCTTATGCCATCAAATTTACTATCACTTTGCCATGCGTTCAACTTGTCTGGGACCGTAACATTCAATTTACGGGCAAATGAAATTTCGCCTTTCTGTTTTGTATCTTGTTTATTTGCTTTACGTCTGTTTTGTATTTTAAATTCGCTAATACGTCTTTGTTTATATCGATACACGCACTCGCTGCTCGCACACAATTGAGATTGAACGCATAAATTGCATACAAATATCGAATGGGAACGGCGCCCGAGCATTGAGTGCTAAAAAGGGTCCCGTGGCCAATACAAGCGGCTCACAGACACAATTTCATTTATATGTATAGGCGCTTAGTTAGCAATTCAAATGCGCCTTATCAATTGGGGGCGTAATGACGGCCTCATAAATTATTGTTGCCTACTTTCTTGGGACGCCGCAACAGAAATTATTTATCGCCCTCGGCTGCTGGTGTGGCTCACACTTGATATCGAGTTATTTAAGGCTCAATTAGTTAACACGCTCCATTCGCAATCTAATTGCCAGGCGTAAGCGGCCACTGTCTGATATACATACATTTGCATAGTAAATGCATGAAATGATTTGATTTGAGCATTCCAGCTGTCACCTACACACGCACAAACACGCCTCTTGGTCAGTGCCTGTCAAACTAGAGAGGAGCGCGTGTCGTGACACAAATATATATATATATATATATCTATATCTATATCTATATCTATATCTATATCTATATCTATATCTATATCTATATCTATATCTATATCTATATCTATATCTATATCTATATCTATATCTATATCTATATCTATATCTATATCTATATCTATATCTATATCTATATCTATATCTATATCTATATCTATATCTATATCTATATCTATATCTATATCTATATCTATATCTATATCTATATCTATATCTATATCTATATCTATATCTATATCTATATCTATATCTATATCTATATCTATATCTATATCTATATCTATATCTATATCTATATCTATATCTATATCTATATCTATATCTATATCTATATCTATATCTATATCTATATCTATATCTATATCTATATCTATATCTATATCTATATCTATATCTATATCTATATCTATATCTATATCTATATCTATATCTATATCTATATCTATATCTATATCTATATCTATATCTATATCTATATCTATATCTATATCTATATCTATATCTATATCTATATCTATATCTATATCTATATCTATATCTATATCTATATCTATATCTATATCTATATCTATATCTATATCTATATCTATATCTATATCTATATCTATATCTATATCTATATCTATATCTATATCTATATCTATATCTATATCTATATCTATATCTATATCTATATCTATATCTATATCTATATCTATATCTATATCTATATCTATATCTATATCTATATCTATATCTATATCTATATCTATATCTATATCTATATCTATATCTATATCTATATCTATATCTATATCTATCAGATTAAGTGCACTCATCTCTAGGCCCACTTCAAACCAAAAAGAAACAAAAATACTTACTTAATAGGAAAGTTCTTGAGCATCGATACTATTCGGCTGGCACGTACAAATCGCTTTCGTTGTCAATGTGTCTGGAGTGGCGAACATGCGTGAACAGGGATAGATGGCTGGGATTTCTTGATGTTTGCTTAAGCCTAGTAGCCTAGTAGCCTTTAGCATTTCGACTTTGCATTTGCCATTGACTACACGCTTCGCTTTGATAACCTTATATTTCCGTTTCAGTTTCAGTTTCAGTTTCATCTGCCATCTCCATTGCTATTTCTGGCAGTTGCTCTTGCTTGGCTTTGTTCTTGCCATTTGGCACGTTGTTAGTGGCCTTTGGGAGCATGCAGCAGTCGTAAAATGGAATTTGATAGGCCATGACATGAATATAGTAGCTGGACACCCACACAAACACACACACACATATATATATATAGACATATACAAGCATGCATGTCTATTCTTCGATTGCTTAAATGCCAAATAAACTGTAATTCAATGATCGAATCCTGTGCCAAATATAAAATACAAAACATGCAAACAATTCTCTTAGAAATGGCAACGACTGCGCAATGCTCTGTAATTAAATAAAAAATTTGTGTGAATAGGAAAAAAAAATAATTTATAAATATATTTGTGATTGGATGACTCTTTGATTAATGACCCTCCTACGTTAATCAATAATGTAACTGTTACAATTCAACAATAGTTATTTAATATATTTAGTTCTAATGAAATTTGATGCATATTAGAAATATATTTAATATATATATAAATATATTTAATATATTGACAAATGGAATGCATAACTAATATACCTTTGTTTTATATATTTATTCTGTAAGCAAAGTATTACAAATATGCAAATTTAAATACACATAAAAAAAATATGTTGTTTACCTGCAGATCAATACATTCCATTTCCGCTTTAATAGCGCAAATTTGTAATATAATTTGCTGGCTTTGAGTTTTCGAGAAATTGTTGGCAAGCTTTGAGAAAAGACTTATATAAAAATGTTTTGCTTATTTGTGTCACGTTGGCAATATTACAACAGGTAGGCGGGGTGCTTAGCCACTAAAAGATGGCTAGTGCCTATAGCTGGGTGCATCGCTATGGCGACCTTAAAGCTGCTTTACGGCCTAATTTCCGAAAATGTCGATGTTCGTAAATAATGAAAAATATTCATAAATTAGCTGTTCAAAGGGAAATTCTAAGGAAATATGAAAATGAAAATGAAAATTAAGATAGCGTATCTCGCATTCGTTGTCAATTTTAACGACTAAATAAATGCGAGCCAACGAGGAATTTAACATTTATTTAAATTGAAAATGAACATATTGAATTAATTAAGATCGCAGAGCCGAAAGCAGCTAACGAAATTGTTGTTTAGCTGGCCGAATTGAAGACACATGTTATTGTTTATTTCTATATATCTTAGACACAGTTAATATATGCAAAATACCTATTGGCACACGACAGTCCAAGCCGGGGCTATACGCCCGCCTAAAGCAAAATACAAAAACTGCGATTGATCCAAATAGCAGACGAACGCTGCTGATTCAGCCAGAAGATAAACTTTGTTGTTGCCCGCCTAAGTTTTAATAGCAAGCGTTAAAAGTTTGGCACACATAGACATAAGTACATATATATATATATATATATATATATATATATACACTATTGTGTATCTGAACTATAGATCTGAACTGAGCAAAACTTAAAAGCCATTCAGCTCGGGACTACACATTAGGCCTTGACATATCTATGATGGGCACGGGTCTCATATTGACTCCCAACACAGGGCAACTGAACTTCAAGTTTCTTTCTTTATTTGAATATATATTTACGCATTTTTATTAAAACCAGTCGCATTGGCCATGAACCTGTTGTCATATGTCGAATATGAATTCGCTTTATTGAATTGGAGCAATTTATATGTTAAGTTTGTTTCATGTACGCACAACGCTGGCCGCCTGGACTTACGGCCACAGATTTTAATAGCTTCTGTAATTGCTCCCAAGGCAATTGCGTCACGATCTCTAAACTACATCATTATCTCTGAAAAAGCATTAAATTGAGTTTACGTGTTTAGAATGCTTCAATCTGATGCAGAGTGTTAAAGAAATTAGTTTAAGTTAGCTTCGATTATATAAGATAATTTTATATTAAAATAAGGTATGTTATGCTATGTTAGTTTATTTATTTGAGGCAATGTTGATTATTATTTGGCCTATAAAGTTCTGTTATCTTAGGCTAATTTTATTAAATTATTAAATAAGACTAAGGTTAAGTTAAAATTATTATCAAGAACTTTGTAATGCAATGTATTCATGATATCTTAATATTTCTAAATATAATTAATTAGATATTTTTTGTTATATTATGCTATGTTAATATATTGTGAAATATTTTAATATATGCTATGAAAAAGATTGTTACTTTATATTATATTATTTTAAATAGGATTATTGAAGCCATGTAGGCTTTTAATAAATTATTTTATTTTATACAATGCAAATATTATATGTTCTTTTATATTAGCGCCTTGGTTTGTGAAAATAAATATATCATGTTAATAAGTTAAGTTAGGGCAAGCAAGTTCCAAGTACTTTGTCATTCCTTGTTTCAAAAAGAATAACATATTTCTTGAATTTCGTCCACTGACTCACAGCTTAGCTTAGCTACTTAGCCATAAATCACTGATAATTCAACAACCAATTTTGGAAGCAGTCTTCGCCTTTGCTAGAGCGACATTTATATTAGTCGCAATTCCCTAACATAAATAATTTAATCATATTTTTCAGATTTGCCAAAATTGATTGCAGAGTTGTTTGCCCCTAGATATATGTTTTCGCTGTCGAAATACGTGCAGCTCTTTTATTAAGCCAAATGAATGAGAAATAGCAATGAAAAAGCAATAATTTGACATTGATGTGGGTTATTAAAAGATATATAAATATATAACCAGCTCTTAAATTTAAACAGAACTTCCGAAATGATTTTGGCAGAGCGCATGGCACAAAGAACTGATTGAATCAAATGGAAACATAACAATCTTAATTAATTGTAAACAAGCCATGCAAAAAGCCGCAACAGTTTCCCATCCCTCCAACACTTGAAGAGCATTTTAACTTTTGATTGTTTACATCATGGACAGGCAGGCATATGGCTGCCACGATATGCCAGTGGCATATAAATATGTTATAGATGTGTGGGCGGCATTGGGGAGCATCGGGTGTATGCCCAGTTCTTATTGTGCGCATGATACTTATGTGGCGCTTGCTTGTTGTTGCGTCTTGCGACTTTCAACTGACTGCAGTGGGACTGCGAGTGGGTAAAGATTGATGGCGTCGCCGACATTTGCTATTTGTATGCCATACAATAATATTGTGATTGAATTTTCCAGACAGAAGCAGCTCTGCGCGCTGAGCTGCACACACAATAAAATGTCATTTTATTTATGGCAAAACGTAAAACAAGCTGCACAGAGAAAATCCCAACGTGTCGCCTTTCAATCAGTCGGATGACACTTTGCAATTGTTAATTTTCAGCAATTATTCGCAGAGCTAAGTCAAAGCGAACTTCAACAAAACGTCATGTTATTGACCCAATAAATAAATATTATGAATGCAAATAATTATTTACATGGATCGGATCGTTCTCAAAATAGCACAAAGAATTTCCTGGAAATGTATTTTGATCAATTGGCTTAAATGCTTTGAGCTTTTGTATTATTCGGGCTATGAACAATGGTAATGATTAAAGTATGGCAAATAAATAAAGAGCTAATGGTAATAATAAGGATATTATTATTATAATATTATTGTTCATTGATCTTCATTATTTATGCCCATGATCAGCATGCTAATGATAACCATGATAATGATACTGACAATGATCAGGATAATGCCAATAATCATGAGTATGACAATGATAGTGGTAATGCAAATATTAATGATAATGATAATAATCATTATTCAAGATCATGAATAATGAATATGATAATATTCATGAATATTCACATGATATTGATTATTAATGTGATCTAGTTGATGATCACGACATTAAGATTGAGAAGAATAATAATTATAATAATGATATATGGTTAAGATAATAACAATGGAAATGATAATGATAATGATAATCATGACTATCACTCTCATTAAAATGCCCATGCTCATAATGCTAATGATCATAACAATAATCATGAATATGATCAAGCTTACGATCACGATTATGTTAATGAGCATGATAAAAATTATAAAAATTATCATCACAATGATAATAAATACTTTTAATCTGATTATCATTTTCATATGGATATTGAGGTCAATAACCATATCACTATCAAGATAGTGATCCCCATAATCACAATGACAATGAAAGTGCTAGTGATAAACATAAGAATAATTATGATGTTAAAGATAATAATAATGAGCATTCGAAATGTTCTCATTTCATGTGTTTTTCTTTTTTGTGCAATTAAATTTAATGCCAGAACATTTCTCACCGTCAGTTTTCAAGTGTTTTGTTTTATTCTACATCTAGACATCTGTTTGCATTTACTCTTAATTGCGCTGATTTTTCGTTTCTTTGCGTTTCTATATTTATATTTTTCACGCATGTTTGCGCCATTCTGAGTAATTGGGTGGATGAGCGTTTGGGGGGGCGCATCGGTGTCGCTGTCGCTGTCGACAGAGCCAAATACCTCATTCGTCAATAAAACTGTGATTCATTGTGTCGTGTTTCGACTGGCCGACCAGTTCAGTCCAAATATTGTTAACATCTTAATTATCGCATAAATCTGTATGAGAGTTTATCTCATTAATAATGTTCTCTTCTAATGGGCAAGCAATATACGAATGTATTAATTGTTGTGGGTGTTCTGTCTTGCTGATAATTAAATTGAATCTGCAGCAGTCTGAAGAAGCACTTATTGGGTTATGGAGCTGCAGTCACAGGGTAAGTTACGTATGTCAAGTTATTTAAGAGTCAATAAATAATAAATAATAAATAATAAATAATAAATAAATAAAGTGAATAAATATAAATAATTTTTGAAGCTTTGGCATGAGTCGGCTGCAAAAGTTTTTTTTAGCATTTTAATATATATTTTTAATAGAAGCGAGCTAATGTTAGAGAAGTCAATATGAATACTCCTAGATTATAATAAATTTGATTACTTAATTTATTTACGATTTAATATATCATTTAAATCGAGTCTATCCGTTAAAATTTCCACATTTTATTAAAGAAAATTTAAATATTAAGAAAAAAAAATTATTGTATAAAAATATATAAATTCTTTCTTAAAATTGTATACAATAGGAAATGGAAAATTTTTTAACTTTCAATGTCTAAAGATCGAGTATTCTTCATTCAAAAGTATTTATTGATGTTACAATTTTGATATATATTCACGCCGAGTAGAAGTTCATCGACAGCAGATGTATGAACGGATAGTCATAGTCATAAACGAGCACAGCGAAATTTCAAATATATTCTCTAGATTCATGTATCCAGGGTATCTGCTGGCTTGCAGTCTCGTGTTCTTGTTGATGCAAGATTTATGGGACGTATGGGTGCGTCTCGATTTATTTATAGGCAGGCGAGATAGCCGCACAGATTTGTCAGTTCATTAAAAATGAATCTATGTAAATGTTAATGAATTTAATGTGCGGCTCGGAGCAGCGACCACAAATGTCATTTGATTTGACCACAGTTGGACAGTTGGACAGCTGGAAGGTGTCAGCCGTGTGGCGGCTCTAATTTATGGCCATTATTTATGTGGGCGCGTGCGAAATGCACTAATTTAACGCATTTGCATGCCCAATGGAAGTGCAGTTGGCCAATTGCATAAGTTGTGCAAAGTGTGCGGAAATAAATTTAAATAAACGCCAGCCTGGCTATCGAAACTTTGCCAATAAAGGCGGCTGGCTTAACGGGCTAAAGGCAAGCCGACTGGTAAATGCCAATTGAAAATGGAAATGAAATTGAAAACGTAGTCGCACGCCGAAGATAAACGCAGCGGACATGGCATAAACAAGCGAAAAAAATGCAACCAAAGCCAAATGCGAGAAAAGCCTTAATGCAAATTGCTAACGCTCCAATTGTCGAAAAATCGTATCTCGAAGCCATTGTCATCAAGGCCGCAAGCAAACCGCTTGGAATAAGCAAATTGCATTCATATAATTGAGCATTAACTGAAGGTTGAACATGACCAGACGCTCAGAAACTCTGCTTTTTTTTCTGAATATTTAAAATAAATAAAGTAAAAATTGTTATTTTTAAATATTTATATAAAAAACAAAAATGACATTTCGTGCATCAAGTCCGAGATACAAATTGAATTTACTTAACTAATCTACCCAATTTGTACTTGCAGCAGTCAGACGCCACACAAGTTAAGTATACGCAATGTGTGCAAATAGTCGAAAGCTGTGCTCAATGATGCAGATTTTGTTGCACGCGAATCTGCAGCTGACTTTAAATGGAATGGCATTCGCTTGAATGCAATAGGGAATTTCGCTATCGCCATTCGTAGCGCTATGTTTTTGTGCTTTTCTCTAGTTCCATGTTTATTTATGACCTTGTTTGCTAAGCGAAAAACAAGCAGCAATAAATCAAATGTCATGTTCCCGGAAAATATAAATTAAGAAAAAATATACACAATAGTTACAATTTTGAGGGTAAATGAGTAAACTGCGATCTGGATCATTCATTCAATTATAACGATAAACATGCATTTTGAGGGCCAATTCAGGGGCATAGAGTTCACTCGCAATACGTGTGCGTGGGTGTGTGACTTTGGCATTTAATTACAGACAGTCGCATCATTAAAGCCTTTTTATTGCAATTCTTTACCAAAGAAATTTTACTGCCAACAACAACATGAGCAGCAGTTTTATACCATTTTATGCACAGAACAGCAGACAGCCGACAGCCAACAGCCAACAGCCAACAGCCAACATATAGATGGCAGTTTCATCCTGTGACCCACACACACACATACACACTCACTTTGTGTATGTCTGTTACGCATCGGCAGTTGCCTGACCAGCTAGTAAATATTGCTCAGCAAATATTCGTATGTAAACGAACCATGCAGAAACTCCATGAAGCGTCAATAGCTATAAAACTCAAAAGAAACTTCAATAAACACAGAGCAAAAGCAGCTCAGCAAATGCCATAAAATATTTAATATTTCAACTAGATTAATACCCAACTGGAAATAGTTTCTATTCAAATTCTTTTTCATGTCTATAAAATGTAAAAGAAAATAAACAAATGTCTTCATGTGCTCCTAATGCGCTACAACTTCCATATGATAAAAAGTATTTATAATAAACTCACAATATAATATATAAATATATATGTATAATGTCAATTGATATTAAAAATATGTATATACGATTATTTTATATAAATTCCTTATTACCATTAAATATAAATTTGAGTTTTGTATATTTTTATTTTATTATTTATTATAAACTGTGTTAATAATGCTACAAAAAAAATTTATTTTTAATACTTTCAGTTTCAATCAACAAATTCACATTACCTACAAGCAATTTACATAAATTAATTTATATATATATTTATAAATAAGTAATATATGTAATATGCACATACAAATTTATTATATATAATATATAAATACATATATATATATATATATATATATATATATATATATATATATATATATATATATATATATATATATATATACGTATATATATATTATAATATAATTATAAATTATAAATGTGAACTCATTCTTTATATATACATATATATGTCATAAATATATCTTTAATTTTCAATAATGTTCAAACACAAATCATTTAATCATATAAATGTATTATTGAAATTAATTGTGTATAAATTATTTATTAATTTTATTTATTTTTCTATATAATATAATTAGTATAACAATATAATTTATATAATGCTATGCAGCTAGTCCAGTGGTCTCCAAACTGCGTCCAGAATAATAAAATCTTGGGACTCCAATGCAAGTGCGTGTTCACTGCTCAAGGTTCAGTTTTGTACTAATTTACGAATCTAACATTAAGCGTATTTAGTGCACTCCGAGAGCGATCATAGGGAGAGCAATCAAATACGGAGAACGATCGTTGGGCATTCGATACTCCCGCTCATACAGTTCCAACTCTTTACATATACATTTAATTTCATTATGAGTTTAAGTGACTCAACAACTCAACAACTCAACAACTCAGTTCAAGAATGCTCTTAATATATTCTTATTGTAGCGTATCGTCATATTCGACTACTTTGTTTTATTTCACATTTTTCACAAGATTCAAGAATTTCTTAATACCCAAAAAAAAAAAAACGCTTTGTTTATTAAACCGTTCAATGCGCAAAAGAATTTGAATAAATAAAAATATAAGAAAATAAGACTAAATTAAATAAATTTCAAGAAATGAACTTTAATGAATGCATTTTATATAAATACAAGTCTCATTCATTAATTTGATACGCTTGCAAATAAAAACTGGATCTAAGAAATACGATCAAAAGCAATAAACCAAAATAAATAAAACACATATTTACACGCTGTACCTGAAGGTAAATAAAGTATATATGGCCAAAAGGAACGTGGTAAGTTAAAAAATATTCTCCTGAACCTTCAGTTGTAGGAGACTGAGTCACCTAGGTGAATAGATTATCTCGCAGTCCCAATATTATTTCTAGCTTAAAGTGAAATTTGACAATTTTGGATATGTTACTTAACTTTTTTTGAGAATTAAAGTCAAGCAGAATCGATATTTGGCCAATTAATGTGCTCAGAGTGCCGCGTGGCCAGGCTCAAGTGTCGCTAATTAGCGCTGGGCATCGGACCGGCAGTGGAGTCTTCTCCGTTGCCTAACCGCAGCAGACAATTTAATTTTTACGAGCCGCTTAATGTCGCTTTAATTACAAAAAGGCCTAAAGCAAAGGCGCATCGCTTGATTGAATATTTGCACCGAATTAAGATTAATGACTGAACGCCGCAGGCCGTGCCAGGATGTTGCTATTATTAACACAACATAAATAAGGACACCCGAGTTTAGTGTTTCCGTTGCCGTAGCCGTAACCGTAGCCCTAGCCAAATCCAAAGCCAGAGCCGCCAACTCAATTTATCAGCAATTTCCGGCGCTTGGCAACAGTTGCGAACACGCTCAAGTAACACACTTAAAAAAGATCGTAAAAAAAAAAAAAAAACAAAAAATAAGAGTCAAATATTAATCACTTAGCAAGGAATAAATGGTATGCCTTATCGGCATAATCAAGTGGACGATGGCAATTCAATTAGCTGCGAAATGAAGTACTTTGAAGAGTTTACGAATTACTCTACCATTTCATTGCAATTACAACAGGTTTGACGTCATAAAAATGCCAATATAAAAGCAAAGGTCACTTTTATTGCTACACACACACACACACACAAGCAAGAGCAATTAGGAACTCTATATGCCTCGCAATTTCAGATGTCAGTTGGTCCGGCAGAGGCGCAAGTCAATGGCCGCACGTGTACGACATGGCGTATGGGCATTGCTCAAGCTCAAGCAAAAGGCCAACAAAACGAGTTTTATGACAAACTTCCTTCGTTTGCCCACACAACTGACATTATTATTATATTTTATTGATAGTCAGACAATAGAGCTTAATTGCAATAAATTAAATAAATGTATATGTTATACCTATACATATATATATATATATATAAATACAAATGCATTTGCATGCGTGAAAAAAGTTGTGCGAAAAAAAAATAACGAAAAAGAGAAGATTAGCTAATGCGTTCCTATAAAATTAGTCAAGTTTATGACTTTAATCTAGACACATCCACAGACTAATGCAGTCTGGCTATTTGCATGTACTTTTATATAAGCATAAACTTATGGCATATATTGCTGCTGTAGTCTATTCGGCATGTGGCGTGTTTATTGCCAACGGCATCTTCGGCGCAACAATAAAACGAAAACACCTAACAAACACCCAAGTACCATAAAAACCCCATTAAAATAATATATCAATCGGCTGCCATCGAATGCATAATACTCGCTCGCAGCCGCCTAAGATATTAGCTTGTGTAATAAAAATGATAGCACCAACAAGATGAAGTTTTCTATCTAGATAAAATTGCGAGCTTATTAAAGAGTAAAATTAAAGCTGGAGTTTCGAAAAAAAATAATCATATTTAAGTATGTTTTTAGATAATATTATTATATTTAATTATAGAAATTTCTTTTGAGGCTGGTGATATTTTATATTTCGGCGTTTTTATATTTTAAATATATTTATTTAAAAGAACTGTGAAAGTAAAGAATTAAAGCCAAAGTCGGCATTAATATTTTCACATCCATATTATACCCATTGAAAAAGGGATTGCATGTCCTTATTTTTAAAAAAAGTTTTTAAACTTTTTAAAGCAGAGTTTTACATACAGCTCGAACTCTCACTTCTACTCCGTTTGCTGTTCTTTGCAGTGATAATTGCTTAATGTAGATTATATTTTAATTTAAATTATAATTTCAATTCATTATTTCAATAAACGAATTTTTCAATGTTTAAATGCAATCTTTTTTGCATAAATATAAAAAATAAATTTAAAAATATAATTATATTTAATTAATAAATATAATTATATTTTTTAATTTTTTTTTTTTTTAATTAATAAATATATTTATATTTTTTAATTTCATTTTTTTTTTTGTTAATTAATAAATATAATTATATTTTTTAATTTTATATTTATGTTAAAAAGATTGCATTTAAACATTGAGAAATCCGTTTATTAAAATTATATTAATTATTTCTCTTACTCAAACAGCGCCAAAAAAAATTGCACTAAAATACCAAGAAATCTGATTAAGCAATACGAATATACTCACTCGCTTAAAGAAATTTTCAGTACACTGATTATATACTCTATATAAGTATAAACTATTAATATACATTAACATTTAGAGCTGGCGCAGCACAGACGAAAGCATAACAAATCTTTGGGTATACTAAAGCATATTCCTAAAAATGAAATTGTAGCGGTGCAATGCAAAGTCCTTGCACCTATGGCAAGGGAAAATTAAAGAAGATTTTGTATATTTGAAATTCAATTGAAATGCACTCATTTGTAGTCAGAAATGCTAATAGTGCTCGAATAGTGTTTACAAGTTGCTCTGCATGTGCCTACAATGAAGCAGTTGCCAGACCGAACTTAGTTTGCCTGCGGTCGTATGTGCTGGCAGAGAAAGTTCTGCCAGATGTTTATGGCACACACTGGGGCACAGGCGAGAGCAGGAACAAATGAGTCGAGGCTGAGTGCAAGTGGGAATCATCATTTGAGTGTTTCGTTCGTCTGTGGCAATTTAAACGCCTGCAGCCTGTTGCAAGTAAATTTGGTAGAATTGAAGAAGTTTTCGCGAGCTGCCTCGATAGTCGCACACTCACTCACACATTATTGTGTCTCAATTGTGTGATTTCATTAATAGGGACAGCGTCTGCTTGACTGGTCGATACGCATGACCTTCAGGGTGGACACTAACACTTAACTTGCCGCTTGGAGGCTCAACCAAAAATCGAGCACTTTAATTTGCCCACAGAACACAATGCAACTAAATGTCAGGCAATCAGGAATTTACGAGCTGCCAGTCAGCCATCAAATTCATATAAAATCGAAATCAAATAAAATAAATGGCCAGCATTTTGAGCGACAGATTATTAAGGGCAATTCTGTGAGTTATGCGTGCCGCTGCAAAATATGGCAATTTGTATATTTTACTGTTGCCCAAAATTTATGCAACTGGCTCGATGCGGCAGCGTTGTCATTGAAGTGTTGCCATCATTTGTTGTGTATGGAAAGACCATTTGAGCGATTGGCTTTCAGCTGCAGATGCTGCTGCCTATGGATATTATATTGGCCTGGCCCATAATCAGTTGGCAGATTCAATTGCGTTCAATTGAAATCGTAAACAATTTTACCTAATGGCCATAAGTAAACAACAATAACATCTCTGATGTCCTGTTGCCATAAATAGCTTGGCCAACGTCAAATCATAATAACAGAATAAAAAAAAAAAAACAACAAACAAACAGCAGCACAGCTTTCGAATTAAATAGCCACGCGCGTCACATTTCGCCTCGTTTCCGTTTCCGCTTCCGCTGTTTTATTGAAAATAACGTCACAGTGAAATTTAGCCAGCAAAGTCATAAAGTCATAAATTGGTCAAAACTGATACCATTTTAATATCCATATCTAATGTTTGCGAGTCTAAGCAAAAAACTTTTCGCCGCTTGATGTCAAGGTTTCACTTAGCCTTGGGCTTGTGTGGTTTGTGGATGTGATTTTAGCAAATTCACAAACCCAAGCTAAACTTTTTGCTTTGCTTTGCCGGAAAATTGTTGGCATAAAATTTTATATTTGAAATTTTTCAATTTTAGTTTAAGTTTCAATTAGTTAAATCAAATAAATAATATCTCAATTAGAATTTTATTCAAAAAATAGTATTCACAATTCCTTTCATTCACATTTGCAATGCACTCAAACTATTCAAAAATATGTTTGTAATATACAGTATGCCCTTTGAGCATTTTAGTTTAGTTGATGCGATTTGACACAGCCGCCTGTTGCGCATAGTTGGCCAACCACTTGCCTACTTGAGCCTGATTCAGCTCCAGCCACTTGATGTTGGCTTTGACCGTTTCCAGTGCCTGTTGACGCGCCGAGGTGCCAGCACCAGCCTCTGGATACTTGGCAAAGAACTGTTGCATCTCCTCCAGTTTGGTTTGCGTTGCAAAGCGCGCAGTAATCGTTGGAATTAAGCGACCCAAAGTGCGCTCGTTTATGCCATAGCGTCCCACCAGCTGTTCCCAGTTTTCGCGCACATAATCCCAGACGAGACTCTGGCCCACTGGATTGGCGGAAATGTATCCCAACAGTGAAAAGTAGTCTTGACGGCGTACATTGCTCTCGTCCCAGGCCAAATTGATGTAGCGCTGCAGCAGCCAGGGCACCTTTATAGCTGACAGGGCATTCATCAGCTTAAGCTTCTCCTGTGCATCGGGCTCAGTCAGATACAATTGCCAGACCTGATCCCAGGCGGCCTCGGTGTTCACTTCTTGCAGACCAAAGTAGTACACAACATCGCGCACATCTGGATTGGGGCGTGTGCTCGGCGCGGCCAGCCACTGCTTGAACAAAGTGGCAGCCTGTGCCAAGGAGCCTTCGTGTCCGACTCCGCAAGCAGCGTTCAGCACCTTGATGCGCAGCTTACTAAAAATTATATACATTTAATATATGTTGGGGCATCCGTGTGATGTTTTATATTTACTTTTCCAAATGATCCGTGCCTACGGTAAAGGTAAGCTGCTCCACAATGTTGGACAGCAATTTGCGTGCGTATTTTGTAAAGTCCTTGTAAATGCTCGTATAGTAGACGCGGTTTCTGAGCGAGCTCAGTGCTGAGGTGCCCACGCTCCAGGGCACGTAGTCTTTCTCTGCTTCCAGATATGTGCTCAGGTCCAGGGCAATGGTATAGTCCAGCTGTGATGCATCAGCCAATGCATTGGCGTCGTTCAGCAAATGTGCACGATCCGCAGTGCTAAAGTCTTCACGTGATTTCTTAAGAGCGTCCACCAAAGTTGTCCACTGTTCGACGGCGTAGTTGACGCGATAGTAGCCCACCTGATCCTTGTTGAATTTAACCCAACTGACAGTGCTTGGCACAGAGATGACAACCTGATTATCGTTGTAATTGAATATTGTGGTCTTTGGCGTGCTGTCCGCACTGGTTATGTAGGTTATTGGGATGGACCAGCGATAGCTGTGCGACGGAGAGAAAAGGAGCTCAGTGAGCTGTGAGTTTGCATAAAGAATTCTGACCTACTTGAAGGTAGATGGCTCGACATTAACACTATAGTCATCCTGGTTGGCTAGAAAACGCTTTTGCTTCAGTCTGTAATTGTTGCCATCCTTCTCGACCTCAACCACCGGCAGGCCCATCTGTTCGGTCCACGTTTGCATGATTTGCCTGCAGAAACAGAAACAGAAGAGCGAAGGGATTAATTCTAATTCCGCAGCTCAATAGCCGCTTTTACATACTTGACATCAAAATCGAGACCCTCTTCCTCCTCAATGGCCGTCAGATAGTCTTCAGTTGTGGCTGTGCTATAGATATGGCGATTCAAATAGCGCGTGGTCGCGTTTTTCAGTTTCTCCTCGGTCACTAGATTCTCCAGCATGCGCACCAAAGAGGCACCCTTCGAGTAGGTGATGGTATCAAAGTATTCGGTGATCTCAGCGGGACTTGAAATCGTTTTGACAATGGGATGTGATGCAAGGGTGGAATCGATCTTGAGCACCGGTTGCAGCTCGTCAATCACAAATTGATTCAACTGCGAATTGCAAATATGTTTGTAAGCAAAAGGATAAAAAGAGAAAACTGAAAGCTCTTACCATATCCCAATCCGGGTGCATGTAATGGACTCCCTTGTACTCGATAAATGATGCAAAACCTTCGTTGAGCCACAAATCGCTCCACCAGTTCATGGTGACCAAATTGCCAAACCATTGATGAGCCAATTCATGGGCAACGACAGTTGCAACGCGCTGCTTATTCGGGCTTGAACTGCTCGACTCATCGTAGAGCAGCGCCGTCTCCCTGTAAGTGACCAGACCCCAGTTCTCCATGGCACCCGAGACAAAGTCGGGTATAGCAACCATATCCAATTTGGGCAACGGATACGAAATGTTAAAGAGATCTATATAATATTCAATAACGCCGGCGCCAATATTCAAAGCGTATTCGGTCTTCTCGAGCTGTGCTTTCGGCGCAAACACGCGTATGTCAATATTGGTTTCACCAATTTTTTTCGTGGTATACGCAAAGTCCGAGACGACAAAGGCCGCCAAATAGGTGCTCATGGGCACTGTCTCCTGGAAGGTAACTTCAGTCAAGTCTCCCTCAACAGTTTCGCTCTGCAAAGACCGCAATTAAAGATATTTGATAAGAGGCATATATTTGGGGTGTTCTCTTACGACAACTGGCATATTGGAGAGCACGTGGTACTCATCGCCACTGGGCCGGGCAATAGTTATGGCAAACTGCGCCTTCAAATGCGGCTCATCAAAACAGGGGAAAGCCTGGCGCGCGTAGGTTGGCTCGAATTTGGTGCTGGCGATCCATCTGTAGACGAATTAAGCATACTCATTATCCAATACATATAAACAAATTGACTGAGCTAAGAGTTAGTCAGAGGCGCATGCATTTGTGGTTAGCTTATGAAAGACACAAAAACTGCGGCTACCTGGTGCGATTTTTCAGCGTATCGTTGTATAAGCTCTGGTACAGCCCCGTTAAGCGATCGACCAATGAGCCATTAAAGCTCAGACGCAACGTATAGTTGCCCACCTCCAGTGGTTGCTCGAATTCGCTCACCCAGTACTCGAGGTCGGGATGGGCAAAGCTGAGCGTTGGCTTGATTTCAGCCAATGGAGCACCCGAATCATCCAAGCGCTGCAGTTGCTCATGGCTCACATTCAACTGCTTGATATGCACGGGTATAAATGCAATGGGATCCAGCACTTGTAAATTGATGCTAATGTTGCCTGTATAGTGCTTTGCTTTAAAATCGGGACGGATGACCAAATTATATTTTTGCGGCTGCAGCGCCTTGGGCAAACGGAAGTTGAGTTTGTGCAGAACACGGCTGGCAGCACGAATTTCAGGTGATATGGCGGCCATGGCGGGAGCTTTTCTTGTTGTTGGCACTTGGGTTGTGAATGCTCGATTATCTATATTATTTTTATTATTAGTTGTTTATCAGTAATTTACAAATCTTTTCTTTGCAACTCATACAAAAATCAGCGCGTTCAACAGCTGTTGCGTTTTCGATAACTCGTTATCGATAACGCAGCACAGTATGCTGAGCAAGCAACACTAAGCTGACTGCTATGAGAGTAAGAGCTGCAGTTGGCGCGCTCTCGTTCACTATTTGAACTTGTAAATGTGAAGCAATTGTAACAAACCTGAGAGCACACTCAATATTGGCTTCGTGGATAGCAGTTGATCGCGATCCACATATATGGTGCGTACTGTATCGTTGAATACAGTTAGGCTGCCAGCATTGTTCGCCTGCTGCTTCAGATGCTCATCGGCAATATTTTTACCCACATAAACCAAGGCGCCAAGCAGAAAACTGCAGAGCACCAAAAGGAACACACAAAACGCGACCAGCGTGAGCACAGTATTGCTTGGCGACTTCTTATGGACGCGATTCGTATCCTTGATGCGATGATTGTCGTCTGTTGAGAGGCTGCTGCGTGGACGCACGTTTTTTGTCGCATACATGCCGACTTGACTTTTGAGCACTCTCTTTATTTATATAATTTCTATTATTTGGTTTATTTTTTAATGTATATATATTCTGTTATTCTAACATCTATGCAGACTGGGCGTGCTATATAAAATATGTAAGAGCATCATGTATATTAAATAAAATATTTCAAAGCTTTTCACGTGTTTCGTGAGGTTTTAGAAATATTTACCTCAGAAATATTTACTTAATGAGGAAGGGTTTGAATAAAAAAAAATAAATATAGCAACTAGACATATAAATATGCTGGCTAAAATAACTAGTATTTAATCTTAAGCTTAATCTTAATCTTAAAAAAAAATCAAAAATCGAGATAGATATGATATCTAAGGTAGCTAAAATTCAAGCTTGCAAAAGATATTTTTATAGTTTTTTTTGTCAGACCCAAAATCTATCAAGGGCCTAAACTTTTCTTCCTTCTGCCATAGCTAACTTTATCTTACAAAATGAAACGGATATATATATATATATGTATTTTCACTGCAATCTATATTACAAATACCTGAAACTAACACTCTGATAAACAAAATAATATCTCTAAAAAACATTTGATATTTTTTTAGGACTGATCAGTATTATTGTGTCATCGTCACATGTAATTTGAGCGCTTCATAAACAGGGCAAATTATCAACAAGTTTTCGTCAGTTAAGTCGAATAAACATAGATATGTATTTGTATATACATATATATATATGTACATAATATTTTCTTGTCGCATTTGATACGATTTTCATTCAAAGCTGATGCGATTTTGTCTCCATTGCAGATCAATCAAATGTAATCTTTAAGCTGTCACGTAATTGAGTTGCTTATTTCGCCTTCACTGTGTAATTGTAGCCAAGTCGAACTTTTTTTGTTATTGTTATTGTTGCTTTTGTTGGCAAGCCGCAATGTTATTACAAATTTCCAGGTTTATTGCAATTGCAATGATTCGAAGACCGCAGGCCACTTTCTATAAAGGCGTTGGCTGCGACGTCAGCGTCGCTGTCGCCTGAGTGTCTGCCTGTTTGTGTGTGTGTGTGTATGTGAGTGATTGACTGATGGATGGATGGATGGATGAATGGAAAAGGTTGTTGGCTTTTTGCCAGTTGATTTGCACTGCAGCCGCTATCTCTCTCTGTATCCCTCTCTCTCTCTCTCTCTCTCTCTCTCTACCGCCTGGCCCATGTCATGGGAACAACTTTTCGCACCAAAAAGTAAGTTTTGCCTATGAATTGAATTAGCCATAAAATTGAGATGCGGTAGTCAAAGCAGCTGTAACATATGTATGCATATGGGATGTTAGGCAATAAACAAATTAGCATAAGATTAATGGCCAAAACTAAACTTGTTTAAGCAATCAAGTGAGCAATACATACAAATATTTTATATTATTTACAAAATCTATTGTATTTAATTAATTTTGCACTTCATAAAAATACAATAAACCAAATATAAATCCATATGTGCTGGGAAATATATTTAAGCAGCTTTGTATAAAACAAAAAATATCTATAACTATGCAAGATCTCTGTCGCGCCTGCATATAAAAAACTAAGCTAGAAAAGTATTTCATAGAATATTTTCATATCAAATAAAATTAATCCAAATTAATTTTCAAGCTCGCATGTGCTTTAAAAACTACTTTAAAAACATTTTAAAAGCAATTTAATTTTAAGGTATTAAAAAATGTATATTCTTACAAGTATAGAATTACTGAATTTAACTAAAAATTTTAATATATACAAGATCATGATTTATTTCCAACTCAGCAGCATAGTTTTTTTTTCGTATTACTCAACACTGCTTGCTTTTATGCAAGCTAATATAACTGTGTCTTCATTTTGGGTTCTCATAATCTATGCTGTGCGCTGACAATTGTGATTTTTAAGTAGTGTGGTGTACACATGCCCATACTTAAGTAGCTCAGCCTCCACAATAAAATGATTAAGATACAAAACTCGAGAGAGACACGAGATGGAAAGCATATGCGTTAATTTCGGCAGCTTGTGCGAATCCAAATGCGAATGCGAATCTAAAGTGTTGAATATGATAAAATATGATAATTGTCTGGGGCAGAGGGGCAGAGGGGCAGAGATGCAGATCGCCTGTCTGCTTGCCACACAGGTCTCAGCCAACTCATCATCATCGTCGTCTCTATTTCCATCTCTGTCGCTGGCAGCTACGATGATGCAATGCATTGGCGTTGACTCAATTAGGCTGCAGACAAAAGCCAACAACAACAAAAATAATAACAAACAAAAAAAAAGAGCAACTGCAACAATAATAAACAGTGAAAAAATGCATGACTACCTTATAAGCCAAACACTTGATGTGGCAGCTGCAAGGTATCTGCGACTGCATAATTTTATGTATCCCATTGTATCTACAGCGGATGCACTCAGAGAAACAAGAAATAAGAACTTTCTAAGAATGTTTAGAATTTTCCAAAAATGTATTAAATTTGTTTAATATACATAAATATTGCATAACATATTGGCACATCTGGACAATATAAATGTCGATGAGAAATGCTATCCGAATAATAATCTCTCCACGTATACATATATATCAGTTAATCTAATGAACGAAGCTGCTCCCTAGGTTCAATATTGATCTTTCGCTCAGTGTATGCTGTTAATGACAGCGACATTAAGAGTCAACTTCGTTAAAAATTGAAATGAATTTAATGCACGATCCCAAGTTGAATGCACTTGCAGAATGTTAATATAATTATTAAAAATCAAATTTGATTCAGACGCTTTTAATACTCGTTCACTTAGTAGCAGATGAGTATATTGTTTTTTACTTCTACAGAATATGCAATATATTTCGAAAACTCTATATAATTTTTTGATCACAGTTAAGACTTCTGGCAAATTGGAAAAAAATCATAATTTTTAAGAACTACGAAACTTTGCCGAACGCACATTATGCAGTCGAGCGCCCCACATCTCAGTTCTGACTTGCTTTAAGTTAACTTTCACAAGGCAAACGAAAATAAAGAAATGCCAAGTGCGACCCACAAATGCCCAAAAACTGAGCCACAGCAATATAACAATCGCCTAGCTACCTGGCCGCCGGACTACTTAGATTGGGTCACTGTGACTAAGAAATACGTGACTGAAATTGTTAATACGCGCAGACATAAGTATTTCAAAAGCACACCCAAAAACCTTTGAAGTGAATAAGAAATTGAAAACACTAATAAAAAAAACAAAGGTAAACTTTCAACAGCTTACCTGTTATGCACAGTAGATAAATGGTTTTGTTTTTATACAAATTACATAAGGATTTGAATATAATAGGAAACTAAATAAAAATAAAGATAATTGATGTAAGCCTCATAAATAATATATTTATACAAATTCATAATAGAATTTTGCTTAAAAAAAAACAAATCATAAAAAAATGCATCAATTTTTAACGCTTGTTTTCAACTATTTCCACTATAATTATTGAAAATTTTAATTTAAGCTGAAGCTTAGAACGTATTATTATAAATGTAGACCAATTTAGACCATACTAAAAAAGAAACCATTTAAAATAAATTTGTAAGCTCTCATTTCGAAACTAATTTTTCTGAAGAAACTCTATCATTATTATTAGATTTAAGTATACGAAAATCCATGAAAATCTTAAGCTCGTACAAATTAGGCAGACAAAAATTCATATACAAGATTTATTACTAATGAATGTGTAAATTTTCATTTCATTAAATTGATTAATAAAAGTGAAGAGATTTCAGAAAGTCAAACTAATGAGAAATTTTGCTTTGAGCCATATTTTTGTTAATGACAAAACTAATGGCGACCTTCATTTTCTGACCGAACACCAAAGAACAATGAATGCAAGAAAGAAATTTAAATAGATCGAGCGACAGTTGCCCCAAAGGCTTTAAAGAGAAATGAAGAAGTAAAAAAAAGAAAAGAAATCAGCGCCAATGAAAATGAAAAAGGTTGCATGAACTTGTCAGAACCAAACAAAAAAAAAAAAAAAAAAAAAACACAAAGACCAAACATGAGATTCAAAAAACAAAAACAAGTTAGAGCCTATTCCAAGAAGCTTAACAGCGTAATACCCTATGTAACAAGACTATCAATTTATACTGTATAATTGACAACTCATAAAATCTTTCAATTTAAGAAGAGAGAGCTTAAGCTTATTAATTAGATTTATGCCTGAGAATAATAAAATTGATAATTGATATATATCGTTTATGCTGGTCTCTAAATAATTACTAAGGCTAGCTCACAGTTAATCATATCTCATTGCTATGCGAAAAATTAGCATTACTTAAAAACAGTAAGTACAGCTTAATTAATCGATAATTATTAATTAATGTTGTTGTTTAGCAAAAATTAAATTTATAAAAAACAAGTTTAATTAAAAGCATAAAAAACTAGTTTAACTATGATATTATGGGACATTGGCAAGAAGAAAAGAGTGCGGGGTATACACTGCTTCAAATAATCACAGAGTATTTTTAAAAGAAAAAGATGTTCGAGCAAAAGAAACAAGAATTAACGGCGACAACAAACGGAAATAACGCTAAAGTCGAAGGCGACCCATTTCATTTCAGCTTTTGACGAAAGTAATATTTCTGTTTCTTCTTTTTTCTACGATAGAGGAGCCGCAGCTTGCGCTTGGCCACAACAACAACTCGTAAATGTAAACACAACTCAGAAGCGAAGTGAAGTCGACGTCGCTGACGCTGTCGTCGTCGCCTGCGCAGCCACCGTCGTTGTGGTCGCCTTCGTGTATTGGCCGATTTTAAGGCCAAGAACTTGCGCGGCAAGTGAACTATGGAGAGAGGCTGCGCCGAAGCCTGTTTGCCGGCTCAGCGGATGTGGAGCAGTAGGAGCTGGCATGGGGCAGGGGGCTAGCTCCACTAGTGTTTTGCGGTCTTGGTGTGGCAAGCGCAGTTGCAACCTGTTTTGCGTGCGTGAAAATTCTGCTGCTTCTTGCGGTTTTTTTTATTAATTATTTATTTATAATGTTTATTGTTGAAAGTCAAAGTTGGCATCGAATTCAATGGCCGCATTTGTGTTTTATTATTATTATTCTTTTGTATTATTATTATTGTTATAGCAACGCATTAGAAGTTTGCGCCTCAATGCGCTCAATTAGCTCTACAGCTATATATAGTTATACAGTTATTTAGCGTCGCACCACTCTCCCTGCTTTGATAACGGCAGTCGGCTTAATCTTTTTGCTTTACTTAATTCAAATCGATGCCGCGCACGTTTCTTTCACATTCGTACGAACGCGCGAGAGAGCGAGAGACGAGATCAGAGATCGTTGAAGCGATGCGCATTGACAAACGACAACGACCGTCGCGCTCGGCTTTGAACTTACAACTGAAAGGCAGACTGTCAAAGCTGCTTAACCGAAAGCTCCGCACAACAGCTGAGACCGGCTTATTGAACAGCCGCGAACTCAGCTTACCACAGCCAGTTCATTGAGCAGCAAACATCTATGTAGAGATGAAACTATGCTCACGAGCTTTGACTTTATTTCATGCGCGCTGTCTATTACACCATTTGAGCATATCTAACTGCAATGTAGTTAAGTGGATATTCAAAGCTCGCTATCGATTATTCGCTGTGCGCATAAAGTAAAAAGAGATCAAAAGCTTTGACTCAAAGCATGTTCAGTTTGGATTTTGGACGCGATGACTTTCATAAGCTACCACACTAGGTGTACTCACTATTTGAAATGCTAAAAAAAAAAAACTCACCTCTGTTTGCCTTCCGCATCCGTATAGCTGCTCCTATAAGCGCCAACTAGATTATCCAATTTGCAGTCAAAGCTAGCGGATAGCGTATACGCCTTGTTGACGCTGAGCACTTCTCTCAGCTCGATTATGAGCAGCTCTCGCGCCTCATCCTGATAATACGTTTTAATGGCAATGCGCATGCGTGCCATCATATTCAGAATGCTAATGCCATGCACATTCAGATCCTTGGCGTGCAGCACTATCAAATTGGTAACTTCGTCCAGTTGGAACTGTATGGAGACGGTGCCATCACAGGCGCCGGTCTTCACATCGGGATGTATATAGAGGCGATAACGTATGGGTCGCACCTCGCTTGGCAGCCGATATAAAATCTATTTGCAGTTATAAATATTTGGTCAATATCCATGATTGATAACGAGAAACACGTTAATTGCGATAAGGCCCTGCGATAAAGCACTTAAACGTTGGTCACCTATCTTTAGTATTAACTGCACTGAATCAGCTAAAATAATATCTTAAATTTATGTGGCGAAACTATTTTTTTTTTGTTTTTTTTTTTTATTTATGAGCCATAATTGAGCAATGAGATCTAAGCATTAGAGTTCTGTGCGTAACTGATTTCTGAATGTCGACAGGCCTTTCTTCTGTATAAAATCCTCCAGCACATCAAGTTTCTCTCTGGCATCGTTCAGCTGGATCCACAGATTGTCCCTGTGTACCACAACAATGACCACAGCGACGATCAGGCAGGTGGACAGCAGGCCAAAGAATATGGCCACACGTTCTGCTGTGATTTTATCTAACGAAATTCAAAACTGACAAATTTATAGGGCGAGCAATGCACAGGGTCTTGGCCATGACTCACCCTTTAGATTTGCTATAAATTTTACCATTGCGATTGACCAACTCGCACAAAGACTACGGTTAAACTAAACTCTGACCAAAGCGTAGCGCTTTTGGTCAGCAAAGATAAAGGAGTAAAAAAACCCAAACCGATAATCGCAATGGACTACGATAATATGTGAATTGGTGCTAATGCCGACTTTACAGCTAGTCCGCTGGTTGGGGTCATAATAGCTCATATAATACCCTATACTTACATCATCTGGATTAGGCAGATCGGTGGGCAGTGTTGGATAAATGGGACTTGGATAGTTCGGTGTGGTGCCGCCATTGGGTGTGGTGCCGCCATTGGGTGTGGTGCCGCCATTGGGTGTGGTGCCGCCATTTGGTGTGGTGCCGCCATTTGGTGTGGTGCCGCCATTAGGTGTGGTGCCGCCATTAGGTGTGGTGCCGCCATTAGGTGTGGTGCCGCCACTAGGCGTTGTGCCAGCTGAGCTGGGTCTTGCTGTTGTGGTGCTGGCTAATGCCAAATCCAGCTTATCGAGCGCATCCTGCAAATCATCCTCCAAACTCGCATTCTCGACGGCCAACACAATGGTGGCTATGCAGAAGGCGACGGTGGTGATGCCCAAGCAAATGGCCACAGCCTTGACCGTTAGCCCTAACAGAGGTGTACACATTAGGCATATATATATATGGATTATATATATATTTCTCTTCACTCACAAGCAACCATTTTTTAGTTAAACAGGTCCTTTCTATACAGCACAGTTCCACATCCACTTCGCGAAGCGTCTGAAAGTAAACTAACTGTAAAATCGCATCTGGGCAACTATGTGGACAGTTTATTGATATCTGGGACAAGTTGGGCATTTTCCATGATAGGCGCCTATCATTATGATGGGTTCTTAGCTTTATATGGACGCCATATAAATGAGCTCACATATCCAGCCTGAGCAGCGGGCAGTCCACGACGAAGACTTTTATCGAATCTATTGACGTTATTAAAATCGCCACTCGGAATATCAACAATAAAATGCATGCAATTGTTTATTGGCTTTGGTAAAGTTTATTGTTTTATAGACGTCTTATTATGCAATTACGGAAATGTTTAGTGAATCGGAATTTATTGGATATAGGAAAGTTTTTATTAATATTTTTTTTTTTTTTATACTATTTTACAATGGGGTCAATGGGGCAGCCGTGCCGTTGAGCCAGCTTGCAATATCATTCTGGTTCTCCTTCAGCCAATTGATATTATATTTGATGGTCTCGATGGCCTCCTGCCTGGACGCAGCGCCGGCTCCCGACTCGGGATATTTCGCATAGAATGCCTGCAGCTCCTCTAGCCTGACTTCCGTGGCAAAGCGACTCGTTAGGCCGGCTATGAATTTGCCAAAGCTGCGATTGTTCAGGCCAAAGCGAGCTACTAGATTTGGCCACTGCTCGCGATAGTAGTCCCAAACGATGGGCTGACCCGCTGGATTGTTGACGATGTTCTGCAAATAGTTGAAATAGTCCTGGGAGCGCACAAAGCTCTCATCGCTGGCCAGATCAATAAAGCGATACAGCAGCTGCGCATCCTGCACAGCGGACAGTCCGTACATCAATTTCGACCTCTCGCTGGCATCTGTCTCCGCCTTGAATAGCTCCAGCAGCGCCTCCCAATTGGCCTCGCTGCCCGTCTGCCTCATGCCATAGTAGTAGACGACCTCGCGCAGATCGGGCGCCGGACGATTTTCCGCACTTGGCTGGCTAATCCATGCACTGAAGCGCTGCTCCGCCTGCTCCAAGCAATCTGTGACTCCCAAAGCACAGGCTGCGCTGAGCACAGAAATACGCAGGCGACTTGAAAGTGATCGAAAATAGAATTTAGAACTTGGAACTTAGCAAATAGTTTTCTTCGTCAATTGCCACTCACTTGCCCAAGTGGTTGTCCTGCTCCACTGTCCAGCCAACCTGATTGTAGACATTTGTCAGCAGGGAGCGCGCATAGCTCAGGTAGTCAACGTAGCTGTCGCTGAACATGAGACGTTTCTGCAGCGACAGCAGCTTTGAGACGGCCACATACCAGGGCACAAAGTCACGCTCGTCGGCCAGATAGGCGGTCATGTCCAGCGGCACTCGGTAGGAGAGCTGGCTGGCATCGGCCAAGGCGAAAGCATCGTCCAGCAGATGTGCGCGATCCGCAATGTCTAAGCGCGCCGGCTCCTGCACCAGCTGCTGAATGAGCGCCAGCCAAATACTGGACTCGTAGTTGACACGATAATAGCCCAACTGATGGACATTCAGCTTGATCCACTTGGCATTCGATGTCAGCGGAATGCCTAATGTATCTTCCTCGTATTCAAAAATTATACTATTAACCTCATTGGCCGCCGAGCTATCCACGATGTAGGTAACCGGTACGCTCCACTTGTAGCCGAATTCAACGGGCTCCACCACTTCTGCGTAGCTATCCTTGTTGGAGAGGAAGCGCTTTTGAGTGATGATAAAGCCAGTTTCACCAGCTCGCTCCACAGTCAGCACCGGATAGCCCATCTGCTCGGTCCAGGTGCGCATCAAGAGCTTCACATCCAAATCGCTGACCTGAGCAGCCACCTCGGTGAGGAAGTCGTCCGTGACGGTATTCTCATACTTGAATTTGGTTAAGTAGCTGGTGACGGCCGCCTCAAACTTCTCGGAGCCCACCAAAGACTCCAGCATGCGCAGCACAGAGCCCGCCTTCTCATAGCTGATCGTATCGAAGATGGCCGTAATTTCATCTGGAGACTCCACCGTCTGCACAATGGGATGCGACGAGAGTTTCGCATCGAACTCGAGCACGGGATGCAGCGCCATTATTTGGAATTGCTCCAGCTGAAATGAGGATGAATTCGCTTAGAGAAACTATGAAACTTTTAACTTCATCTAGATCTTACCATGCCCCAGTCCGGATGAACTGCATTCACGCCCTTGTACTGCATGAAGCGAGCGAATCCCTCGTTCAACCACAAATCGTTCCACCACTTCATGGTGACCAGATTGCCAAACCACTGATGGGTGATCTCATGGGCCAGCACACCAGCTATAGACTGCTTATTCGCCGTGGAGCTGTAGCTTTCGTCATAGAGCAGCGCTGTCTCTCTGTATGTGACCAGGCCCCAGTGCTCCATGGCATTGGAGGCAAAGTCCGGTATGGCAGCCATGTCCAACTTGGGCAGCGGGTATTCCACATTGAAGTACTTGATATAGTATTCGGTGACAGCGACGCCAAACTCAAGCGCGTACTGCACCTTATGCAGCTGATGGGGCGTGGCAAAGGCGCGCATGGTAAAATCGCTGCCAATGCCATTGGCACTAACCGTGCTCGACTCTGAGGCAAAGTCTGAGACAATGATGCAGGCCAGGTAAGTGCTCATTGGCACACTGGTGGCAAATGTGACCATTGTCTCCTCACCCAGATTCATGGAATCCTAACCAGAAATATTATCAAATGAGACGGAAACAAAAGAGAGCTTTGAGCGACGCTGAGCTACCTGTTCGTTCATGTTGGAGAGCGCTGTATAGGAGCCGGAGGTGGGATGCACCACACTGATGCTGTAGGTGGCCTTCAGGGCGGGCTCATCGAAGCAGGGGAACGCCTGGCGCGCATAGGTTGGCTCAAACTTGGTCGTTGCTATTTTCCTGTGAAATGTTGGCATGCTTTTAGGCTGCGATTGGAACTCGCTCAACTTACCGTAGTTGGCCCGCGGGCGTTGAGTAGCTGCTGCTGTACAGTCCGTTCAGCTTGCCCACCGTTTGGCCCTCAAAGACAATGCCCAGCGTGATGACGGCATTCACGGCTAGCGTCTCCTTCAAATTGACAATCAGCAGCTGCAGCTCCTCGTCCAGCTCAAACTTTTCCACCTCCTGATTGACCACATAGACGCTGGTCAAGACCAATTGGTGCGAGTGCAGAATGATTTGTTTGGTCGCTTCCAGCACATTGATGCTGATCTTCTCTTGGCCCATAAAGGTGTCCGTCTCCAAATTGGGATGCAGATAGAGCTCATAGTGTGTGGGCTTAACTGTCGTCGGCAGCCGATAATCGGTCTATTTGAATGAGATTTGATAAGCCAAGCGAAACACCACTTTATAATCCTAACGCTGAGAGACCCACCTGACGGCTTGTTCCATCTAGTCTAATATGCGCTTTATTTAGTGACTCAATCTTATCGCTCATCTCTTGCGGATCGCTCTTCACAAAGGAAGCCGCTGCAAAGGCCGTGACGGCCCAAAATACAAAAAAGCGCAATCCAAACATCTTGATGCCTCGACCGCCGATCGCTTACTAATGAAACTCGTCACAGTCCCACTATGAATATACTAAGCGACTTTAACCATATTGAACTGCAATAACTCAGTTTTATTATGGGCACTCGAAGCATTTTATAGCCAACATCGGCGATAATACGAGTACAACTGAAACCATTGGCTGTACTCCCATCGAGTTCGAGTTGAATAATGAAGCAGTGCAGAGATAGAAATGGAAATTAATTGTATTCGCACCGTTACCGAATTTTCATGTTTTTACGCCCTGTTAACACTTGCGATAAGCACAAAACTAATTTGATTTGCATGTTTGAGCTAATAGACGGTTTGGCTGCTCATATCAGCGAAGAGGATACCGAAATTAAATATATGTTTTTCCCATACCCAAATAGCTTACCAATAACAATATCTAGGGACAAGATAAATCAATAAATAAATATCCACGATTTTAATTCTCATGATGACGTTTTCAGCTTTAAGGATGTGATAAATATATTTAAATAACATATTTAGTTTATCCAGGTATTGTAAAGTTTAATCTATGAAGTAGTTTTTATATTATTTAAGCTATGTAAGACACACATTTTTTAAAAAATTACTGGATTTTTTAAATATTGATAAATATCAATTGACAGCATGACCTTTTTAATTTTCATTTGGATATTAAATGATTCAATCTAATTTTCTTTTCGCATAAAAATTTTCGATTTTTGACATATTGATACATATCGATAAATATTGAGATTGTCAAATCGAATTTTCATTAAAATAAATAGAAAATAAAATTTAATGAGAGCTCTAAGCTTTTTGAAATATCTTTAAATATCGATTTGCGCTTAAATTGAATTATATTATAAGCATAATAAATTTGTAATTTCATTTGATTGATTCCTTGTTCATATTTTGCACATTGACTTATCGATAAATACCGATAAATCTAATTAATGTATTTTCAATACGAATTTTAAAGCACTCATAGCAGATCAGATTTTTATGCGAGACCTGATTTTTATCAGCAAATCGATGAATATCGATTAGCAATCAAACTGATTGCCTTTTATCCAACAGTTTATTTATGATACATATTTCATTTGCAGATTATTGAAATTCACTTTTCTTTTTCAATAAACAGATCCAAATGCAGACTGACTGAACGCTAGAGAAATGTGCTTTATATTTTCATATTTTGCGGCTGTTCGTAGAATAGAAAAATATCTTCTCGCTATCACAATTATCGCATGACTTCAGTTTATGTCCAACTTTGAGCGGAATTTCCGTTTTATGAATCTACAGCAATTTCAATATCCAATTAATTGATTTCGTTACTTTTATTTGTGGGTTTCTCTACAGTTGTCTAATCTTTACAATGGCGATTCGATAAGTAAAAAAAAAAACTGTGTGACTTTGCTTTATGAGCACGTCCACTTTGATTGCCCCAGTTGGCCAGTTGCTGGGCTTTAGTGCAGTCGTTGCTGATTCTCGAGCCAGGCATTGACGCTTTCGAGATTTTCGGCCAACCATACAATATTATTCTTGACCGTTTCTAGGGCACGCACGCGCGCTGCTGTGCCAGCACCCGCCTCTGGGTACTTGGCAAAGAACTGTTCCATTTCCTCCAGCTTGGTTTGGGTGTGGAATCGTGCCGTTATCGATGGTATCAGATTGCCCAAGTAGCGTTCGTTTAGACCAAAGCGAGTCACCAACTGCGGCCAGTACTCGCGCACATAGTCCCACACCAGGGACTCACCCACGGGATTGGCCGAGATGTAGGTAAGGCAGGTGAAGTAATCCTGACCGCGCACATACTCATCGTTCCAGGCCAGATCAATGTAGCGCCTCAGCAGCCAGGGCTCCTGCACGGCGGCCAGGCCATACATTAGCTTTGACTTCTCGCTGGCATCGGCCTCATTGATGAATAACTCCCAGACTGTATCCCAAATCTCCTGATTGCCCACCGACTGCATGCCATAGTAGTAGACCGTCTCGCGCACATCGGGACTGGGTCGATTATCGGGCGTGGTGAGCCAGGACTTGAACTGCTCGCCACCTTCAGTCAAACAGGACTCCAGGCCCAAGGAGCAAGCGGCACTCAAAGCGGTAACGCGCAGGCGGCTAACAAAATATATAAAAAGGTATATTGAGAGCGAGAGTAGTGCTGGAGTCTAGGGTATATGAGACTTATTTACATGCAATGCCAAAAAATAAATGCTAGTTATCGATATATGTATATCGATAAGTCAATAGCAAAAGAATGTGTGCCTTATCGCCCATATCTCAATAACTACCTGATTAGATTATAAAATTCTATCAAGTTCAAGCTCTGTGAAAAACCCCACTTACTTATCTAAATGATCCTCGCCCACGGTCCAGGTGAGGGACGTGTAAATGGGTTCGATCAGAGCTGTGGCATATTTCCTAAACTTGGCATAGCTGTGTGTGTAGAAGAGCGTGCGCTTCAGCGAGGTCAGCTTTGACGCAGCCACGCTCCAGGGCACATACTCGATTTCCTTATCTAAGTACTTGGTCAAATCGAAGGCAATCTCGTAGGGCAGCTGTGTGGCATCGGCCAGGGCGAAGGCATCGTTCAGCAAGGACGCACGATCGCCGGCGCTGAATGCCTCTGGATTGGTCTCCAATTGATTGGCCAGCGACTGCCAGAGCGACAGATCATAATTGACGCGATAATAGCCCACCTGATCGTAATTGAACTTGATCCAATCCACTGCGCTGGGCACGGCTATGATGACTGTTAAACAAGACAATGTGTCAAAGATAAGATCATGAGCATTGAAGCTTATCACTTACTTTCGCTCTGATCGTGATAAAACCATTCGAGCTGCACCGTGGGATCTTCGCTGGTCGTATATTTGATGGGTATGGACCAGCGATAGCTGCGATCGTAAAAGCATGTGAATATCAAGACAGAAATCAAACAAAAGATAAAGTTCAAAATTTACTTGAACTCCGAGTACTCGGGCACCACGTCATAGTCATTGGGATTGGACAAGAAACGTTTCTGTGTCAATTTGTATTCAGTATCGGATACTTGGCTGATCGTGACCACCGGCAGACCCATCTAAAGCAAGATGGCCATAAAATTTGGGTTAGATATATATGTAAATGGGTAAGCATGCTGCACACGCTTACCTGCACCGTCCATGTGAGCATGATGTCCGACACATTAATATCCAGCCCCAATTTATCAATCTCCGCAAAGAAGTTGTCCGTTACGGCATTCTGGTATTTGTATTCATTGAGATAATTGGTAACCGCCTGGCGAAAGGTTGTCTCGCCCAGAAAATCTTCCAACATGCGCACCAACGAGGAGCCTTTGGAATACGTAATGGTGTCAAAGATCTCAGTTATCTGATCTGGATTTTCCACCGTCTGTATAATGGGATGTGAGCCCAAAGTGCCATCCAAATTCAAGACGCCATGCAAAGTGCTCACAATAAATTGATCGCGCTATAAAACAAAATTAAATTTGATTATAAATCTATAAAAATATATAAATTCAACTTGCCATTTTCCATTCGGGAAAGACGGAGTTCACGCCCAGATACTCAATGAAGCTAGCGAATCCCTCGTTTAGCCATAAATCGTTCCACCAATGCATTGTAACTGATAAGCAAACAGAAAATGAAAAGTCAAATGAGCTAATCCCCTAGTGCTGCTTATCTGGAGTGGACATACCCAAGTTACCGAACCACATGTGCGCGAATTCGTGCGCTATAACGCTGGCAATGCGCTGCTTGTTCACCGTGGAGCTGGTCGCCTGCTCGTACAGCAACGATGTCTCACGGTAGGTGACCAGACCCCAGTGCTCCATGGCGCCCGAGACGAAGTCGGGTATGGCTGCCATATCCAGTTTGGGCAGTGGATACTCAATTTGGAAATAATCGATGTAGTACTCAATGACGCCCTTGCCCACCGTCGCGGCAAAGTCAACCTTATCGATCTGCTCGGGTGTCGCATAGACGCCCATTTCGAACGGTTCGCCAATGCCGTTCGTATCGATTTGCACGGACTTCGACTCGAAGTCGGAGACAATGAAGCAGGCGAGATATGTGCTCATGGGCACGCTCTTGACAAAACGCACCTCCGTGTAGGTATCCATCGGCTGCTGTGACTCCACATTCATGTTAGATAATGAATGGTAATTGTCGCCCGTCGGATGCACCAATGTGATCTCAAAGGTCGCCTTCAGGGCGGGCTCATCGAAGCAGGGGAACGCCTGGCGCGCATACGTTGGCTCAAACTTGGAGGTGGCAATCTTTTTGCGGCTCTCATCGGCCTTCACATACGACGAGCTATACAGACCGACAATTTTGTTTTCCATGCTGCCGGAGAACTCGAGTGTGAGCAATACCGTTTCGCCACTGATCAGCTCCTGACTCAAGTGAATAATGAGAAACTCCCGAACCTCATCAAAGTCGTAGCTAACAACCGAATTGCTTGGCTCACTCGCCTGATAGATATGCGCACTGTTGATTGTCAAGTAGAGTGCGTGCAATATAATCTTGTCCGTGGGCTCGTTAACGGTAATGCTAATTGTCTCCTGGCCCGTGAATTCACCCGTCTCAATATTCGGATACAAGTAAAGATCATAATTCGTGGGTATCAATGAGGTCGGCAAACGATAGTCAATTTTCTCCGGCTCTGCTGTGGTCGGTGGTGCAGCCGTCGTGGTACTGGCTGCAGCCGTCGTGGTACTGGCTGCCGCCGTTGTGGGGCTGGGTGCAGCCGTCGTGGACGTGAATCCTGCCTCGAGCAGGTCCAGTTTATCCTGGGCATCGCGCAAATCGGACTTCAAATTCGATTTCTGCACGGCCAGCACAATTGTGGAGACGGTGAAGGCCGTCAGAGCCACGCCCAGGCAAATGCTAACCAACTTAGCAGTTATTATCATATTCGTTAACGCAACGGATTAAACCAAAACGGGCGACACTCAGATCGCAACTAAGCGTTAACTATGGACGTCTCTAGAGAGGTAACCATCAGGCAGTGAGCTGATAACTCGACGCTAATCTAATCACAATCACAAGTCGAAGTTGCGCCCTCTCTGTCGCGCACACATCAATTGGCTTATATCTATATATGAAAGTATTTTGAGCGATCTAGCTTATTTACGGGCCACACACTCCATTTGGCCGCATTTACGGATTTCAATTTTTACGCATTGATTAGACATTGAGAAATGCCAAAAATCTGCGCGAATTTCCAATAATTCTCGAACAATTTTGTGAAACTCCCGGCGCCAGCATCCTAATTTTCCCTAGCGCCGGCGCCCATGTGTGTATATACCTATTAATATATATATATATATATATCTCTTGTAAGACCAATTGACCAAAATGTTGACTACCTGATCGATCGATAGATCGGATCGGCTCACGTTTTGTGTATTTACCCCGGCGCCTTAGGTATTTAAAAAACCCTTTTCCGGTGCGGGATTCTCGGCCTAATTAGAGATTGCGAGTTTTTGGTATTTTCATTGTGTTAAAACCCAAAACACGATTTCCGCGCATGTTTTTAAGGCGACTGGGGAAATATAATGCAATGACTTTATCTTTTGGAAAAAGTGTGCCTCAATGTACTCCCACTCTCTCTCTCTCTCTCTCCCTCTCTCTCATCTGTTTTATATATGTTTCGCAATAATATTGTCGCGGCTTCAAGTAGCGCCATAAATTCGGATTAGATTGGCAACATGATTAAGCTGTTTTACTATACATTTTACATGAATAAATGTTGATGCAAGATAATAAGACTCGAACGGCGAGGATATGATTCACCCTTATTCACCCAGGACATTCAGTAATAGAATGCCTTTATTCATTAACTCCCTAACGCCCGATTAAATCATAAGACGATTTTGATTTCTTATAGTGAACTCTGCCGTGAGGGTAATACCAGCAAAGGGAATTCTGTCTGGCAGGCTGTTAGCTGTTAGCTGTTAGCGGGTTTCACAAACAGCTTACCGCAAAGCGCAATTAATTTTCCAAATTGTATTATTTGTCATATGTTTTGTTATATAATTGGCTTTGCCAGTCGAGTTGGCAAAACACAGGACACAGCGCATGGCCCGGCTGCGGGCAGTTGGGTAAATCCGTAAAACTGAATGGAATCGCGGCAGTTTCATTCATGAGCACGTTCACGGCGCCGCCGCGGGATATCTACCTGCCTAAGCGTGGGAAACTTGATGTCGCCAGCAAGGATGCTCGTAGTCTTCCACTCACCTCACAGGTAGACAGCGAGACAACGAAATTGGGCTGCTCCGCAATTGCGTCGGATCGCCGGGATCTGTTGGGTTGGGTTATTTGTGCGTCGCGCTGGGAGTTTCTTCTGTTCATGAAAAAGTCCCAAGTGGAAAAAAGGCAAATTTCCGGTTTTTTGATCTCGTCTCGTATTTCCCACGGCCCACAGTTCCTACGCTTGCTATAAAACCGAGCAATTGGCTCCTGCCAGCACACAGTCGAGCCAACGACAGCAAAGAGAACACACAGCGAGAGAGAGACAGAGAGAGAGAGAGAGAGAGAGATCACAATGTTTTATATTCTACAAATATTCTTGAGCGTGGCGAGCAGCGCAACGGCAGCCAGCTTGACGGAGCCTTTAAATTACTATCAATACACACAGTTCCAGGCACCATTGTCCTGGGAGGCCATCAGCAGTAGCAGCTTGGACCAGGCGATCAGCAGCTGCCAGCAGAGCTTCAAATGGCAACGCTGGAATTGCCCCAATCAGGATTTTGTGAAGCGACGCACTGCGCCAGCTCCGGCCCAGGCGCTGGATCGCGAAGATGTCTATGTGGCGGCCATTGCCATGGCCTCCATATTGCACACACTCACCAAGGACTGCGCCAATGGCGTCATCGCCGGTTGCGGCTGCAGCGATAACGCGCTCAACGTGCCCTGCGCCCATGAGCCGGCCAAGGCGCGGCAGCTGTACGAGCAGCACTATGGCGTCGGCGCCGGTGCTCTGGGACACAATCAACGTGTGGTGGGCGCGCTATTGGAACAATCGTTGCAGCAGGAATGCCACTGCGTGCAGCACAGTGCACAGGGCAACTGCCTGGAGAAGAAGTGCGTGCAGGTGCTCAAGCCCTTCGAGTCGATTGCACAGGATTTGCTCCATATGTACGATGATGCCATACAGCTGGATACGACCGCCAGCAATCTGAAGATCATGTGGCAGAATATACCACTCGATTCGCTAGTCTATATGCTGGACTCGCCCAACTACTGCCAGCCGGAGGCCAGCGGACGCTGGGCGGGCACCCGGGGACGACAGTGCTCCAAGCACGCGGGCAGCACAGCCGACGAGCGTCTCTCCTGCCAGCAGCTATGCCGCGTCTGTGGGTTCCGTGTGCGATCCCAGCATCTGCGCAGCGAGCGCCGCTGCAACTGCAAGCTCGTTTGGGGCTTTCGCCTGCAATGCGATGTTTGCATTCAACTCGAACGGCACTATAGCTGCTATTAAAGCGAGACGGAGAGAGCGTGAGAGAGCACAACAGATAGAGAGAGAGAGAGAGCGCGAGACTAAGCCAATTTGGGGCGCTGGTTGAGCCCAGTCACAGCTGCAATTATTTAGTTCAACTTAAGCTAATTTATTTATAAACAACTCTAATTTATTTACAACAATGAGTAACAATAAAAATACGTTCAAAATATTTAATAATTGATTTTAATATATGTATATGCTTATAAATGGACGTCTCTGTGGCGGCTATTGCCATGGCCCCTACATGTGATCGTCATGCGATTATTACACTTTAATCAATCTTTAGTGAATTTATATTACAGTTACAATCAGTCCTTGGGCATCAACAAATTAATGTAAAAATACTTAAAGCAATAATGCTCCAGCCGCAACGGACGTTGTTATCACATACGAGATTCTTCTCATGTTGTATGATAAGACACATTGACCAGTGGTTGATCGGTTCTTAACTTCTACTTTTCCACTTTTTGCAAACATTTTTAATTTGAGTCATTGATTAAACTGTAGTTTTTTTTTTTCTATGAAAATAATTAGAGTGTTAGATAAAGGAGTGTTAGATAAAGGAAAAATAACAATATAAGAATTTAAATTGCTTACAGAAGATGTGAAAAATCATAAATAATTTAGGCTTATGATTTGCATCTATATATAAATATAATATATATATCACGAATATAAAAAAATAAATATATATGTTAGTTTTTATTATTTTATTTATTTAACTAAAAACTCTCAAAATTAAAAAATATAATTTATATATTTTTATAATATAAAATATTATATTTTTATATATTATAGTATTATTATTTATTATTGTTATTATTTTAAAATAATGTTTACATATATATATATATATATATATATATATATTATTCATATTTTTCACTTTCTTCAGGCTCAATTTTATTTCAACTAATTAAGAAGGCGCAACAAGCTAATCCCAAGAACGAGCATAGGAGCCCAAGCATATGGAGAGTGATGGTAGGCAGAGAGCTGGAGCACCGCCTGCTGCTCCCAGTTCCAACTGCATTTATTGCTCTATATTTTAATTTAAAAATAAAAATTATTGATGTTTTTAACTAATAAAATAATATATAATATTTAGTAATAATAATAATAATACACAATCAAAATAGTTAGTTTATTTAGCAGACGCCATAATGTAGACTTGTGAATGAATTTGACTTAATAGAGCCATCTATCTACAGAGGCGCAGTGCTTGTGGTATCTCTCAGCAGTATTTGATTAACATTTTTTTATTATGCCTCTTCATGAATTATTTGTTCTCTTATTATTTTGGATCATGCTCAAAAAATAATAGACATCGAAGCACCCGATTCGTTTTTTATTTATTTTCATATTTTCATGTAACTTAATGCGAAACTTATTGCAATTTGTGTCTTTTGTTTGTTTGTTTGATCAACCAAGAGTGGACACTCTAGTTGACCCAGGTAGTGGGTTTGCCCTCCACGCGATAGCCATTGTAGGCGGCCGCTGCGGATGAGGCAGCTGCCGCCAGCTCAGATCTGCGACTGGGCTCGCTGGCCCAATAGGAGGGCGCCTCGTATGTTTGCATCATTTTATTGCTGTTCTTGATGGCCGATATGATGAGCAGGAATATGGCCAGTTTGCCAACCAAGATGGACTTGACCAGCAGCAGCTTCAGCTTGGTAACCAGAAACGGCACAATCGCCGATTGGATGAGAAACGGCAAAATGAACAGTGGCAGCACCTTGGTCATCATATCATACTTCTTGCCGCGACCTAAGCGAAACTCCAGATTATTAACACGTCACCACAATTTGTCAACGCTCAAAGCGACTCACCCTCTTCGCTGTTGTCCGTGGTCAGCCAGCGTGCGCCGAGTATCTCCTTCAAGTTCTCGCCATCCAGCTTGACGCGCACGATGTCATTGTTCATGTCCAGGCTGACATTGAGGCCGGGCCCCACATGGTATCGCTCCACGCTGTCAGCTGCTGGCTCATCCGGCTCATCCCAGCTGGCCTCTGCTTCGGGCAGCTGCTCATCCAATTGCTTGTTATTGTTGCGATTCTTGCGTTTGCGTTTGCGCCGCTTCTTGCCCGCTGACGTCTCGTTGTCATCATAGATGGGCACATCGGTTTGTGCCTGCATCAGTGCCTCGGCATTCGCCTCGTTGCGCAGCTGCTGGGCCAGCGCATCATCGATGGCCAACTGCTGCTGCTGCTGCTCGTGGTACGCAGCTATCTCAGTGGCTGACTTCTCCACAGCCTCATTGTGGGCCAGCTGCACGGCGCTCACCCGTTCACGCAATCGCTTCCGATACTCGCTGGTCGTCTTGTTGCCCAGATAGGTGCTCTTGTAGTTCTTATAGATGCCCATATAGATGTGGGAGTTCTTCTTCAGCGTCTGCCTATCCTCCGGCTCGTAGCTGCTGGCCAAGCCACGCGCCGCCTCCTCCACTGCACTGGCTGTCGTTGCCTCGTTGCCCGTGTCCTGCTGGCTGCTGGCCATGGTTGCGCACAGCGCAACAAACGTTAACAAACTCACAAAGCGGCTCATCTTTGGTGCATGTCAGAGAAACGCGAGTGTCTACTGAATACTGAGTGTGTGCACACCACACGCTGGCCACTCACTAAATGTGGCACGATCAGCGTGCAGCATGCATTTTATCAACTCAGCTGCAGTGGCAGCGGCAGCGGCAGCGGCAGCGGCAGCAGAACAAGCCACAGACCAGATCTGGAATTGGGCACAGCCAGCTTCAGACTGTGTCACTGCCAGCACATATTGCTGGCAACTGGATAGCCAAGAACGCGATGCGGCGCGCCGATTCTGAATCTTCCTCAATTGAATTGTGGTCAAAACATTGTTGGACTCGTGTGCAAACACGATAGATATCTAGAGTAGGCCTGCAATTTCTCATTGATCTCCATTATTGAATTTCTTTTAGCTGTAATTGATGCGCTCCCCCAACACCACTAGCGCCTTACCCATTAGCATTAAGTAGTCTCCTGCTCTGCTACTAACGGTCGCTGGTGTAATTCTTTGGCCATAACCAGAGACAATTAACGCTGACGGCCGCAGCATGAGAAAGTTGTTGACAGAATTGGCTAGCAAATGATCTCCTTCTTCTACTTCTTTCTGCTCCAGCTTCACGTTGAAGCGTCTGTCTCCCGCCTCGTCTACAACTGTATCTGAAATCCAGGCTAGAAAGTAAATTCTGCTATTGAATCCGCTTAACATATTTGGTGGCTACACTAACTACTTTCACATAAATTAATGCCGTTTATTTAAACCCGTTGCTAATCGATTCTAAGTCATTGTCAAATCTGAGCTTTGTTTATGCTAATCAAGAAGTGTTTAAAAATTAAAAAAAATCGAAATTAAATATAGATGAAAAATGTATGAATTATATTTTATTTTGATATTCTCGAATATACTTCATGATTGTTTAGAAAATATATGCAAAAATATCGTTTGAAAATTAAAAAAAAAAAAACAAAGTGAATTAAATTATCGTTTGAAAATTAAAAAAAAAAAAAGTGAATTAAATATGATTTTGAGTTAAGAATATTTAAGTCAAAGAAGTAAAATATAATACTATATTATGTTTGATGTATGGATATTAAAGTATTAAAAATCAGTTTCTGGACTTCAATTTCCCTAACTCCAAACATTAACATTTCTTATTTATTTATATAATTTTATACATTTATTCTATCATATCAAAATCAAATATAATTCATAGATTCTTTATCAATTTACACAATTCTCAGCTGATATGAATGCTTAGCTGATTGAAGCTTTTCTAAACAAAAGAATTACTATAATACATAAGATTGAACTTATCTTATCTGCTATTCTGTGTAGATTGAACGAATTTGATTTAGGTAATTGACTTCATAAGACTACATCACTATCGCGTATTATGGAGCTGTAAAATGTCAGTTCTTTATGAGGCTAGACACGTTTTGAGGGCTTTGCAGTTCACAATGAAAGTGAATTGCGGAATTGAACAGCGGCTGCCAAAAGTATGCCTACACACACACGCACACACACACTCACTTGCATATATATATTTATCAATGAGTAGCCGTTAATAATTGAAATGCATTGACATATTGTCAATTAGCTGATAAATCAATATTGTTCACATATTAAAACAAAAGAAGAAATGAAAGCGAATGGTTCCGTCTATGTGTCGCTGGCTGCCCTCAATATATAGACACGCGTCGTGAGAGAATGCCCATGTCTCATCCACCAAGTGCAACATGGTCAAAGCCAAAGCTAAAGCCAAAGCCGTAGGCAAGTCCAAATCTAAAAGTAAGTTGCACCTTAAAGGGCACGCAGTTGCCACCGCCGCGTTGCAGAGTGAAAATCATCGATAGCTTTATGCATATTCAAATAAAAAAGAAATATGATATGAAACATAACTGCGCCAGTGGGCAATGCACGACTGTGTAATGCCCTGGAGTTTACTAAACAAAACATATATTTGAACATTTAATTAGAGAATTCACAATTAAACGGCTTATCGATTATTATCGTTTTCTTAACATTCATTCATTCATTCATTTCAAAATAAAAACTTGTGACTTGTCTATGCTAATATGCCCCTTTCTTCATTATCTACAGGGTAGGCTGACCCGTTGTCAGATTGTTCATCGAGCGGCAGCGGCATTCCACATGGCAGCGGCACGAATTGCTTGTTTTGGCGCACGTTCGCGCGACGTCCGGCTGCCGAATTTCAAGTAGCCCACGGCCCAGACCTAAGCCCTGATAAAAGCCAATGTCAATGTGGACAGCTCATTCAATTGTCAGCCAGCAGTGGAACTGTCTACAGTCGTCGGATTATACACACACACACACACACAGGATTAAAGATCATCAACGCAATGGCTGCCGCTCAGAAATTAGCAATCACGCTGCTCGGTCTGTGTCTGCTGTGCGATTTGGCGCTCTGTCAGCAGCAGGCCGGCAATGACTCCGACGTGACGGGTTAGTAGTCTCGAGCCGATCTCTAATCCAGATAATCTTTATAGCACATATGATTTGCAGAGAGTCGCACTTTCGGCCATCACTTTCTGCGTCGCATCAGCTTCGCCCTGGTGCCGGGCGCCTTCGTTGTGGGCGTGATCACCACATTGCTGGCCGCCCTGACTGTCGTCTCGATGAAGGGTCTGGGCGTTGGTGTCATTTTGCTAGTGCTGGCCATTGGCCAGATGCTCTCGCGCGCTCTGCCCGTGCAGGCGGCGGCCGCCTACGCCGCCGCGCCAGCACCCGTGCCCGTCGTCTACTCCCACTCGCACACCCAGCAGCCCGTCTGGCTGGAGAGGGAATGGTAAATTGGACTGACCACAGCTGGTCGCAGGCCACACGATACCTCAGCGAGCATGCAACCAAATAATAATTTAAGTTTAGTTTAAATTATTTATTTACCAAACACAAGCACACAGACAAATCTTTAAATTATTTATTTAATACACAACGCAATTATTTAACGAAATCAAATGTTTTTATTTCTATTTTTTTGTTGTCTTTGATGGAAAGTGAAATTCATGCAATTCAATTAGTATGCAGCTCGGGCGGGCCACGATTTACGGTTCTTTCGTCGGCTCCAGTTTTTTAAGCGTGCGCATAGAAAGTCCCGCCCCCCATGGAATTGGGTCGCAAGAAAATGATCGAAAATAATGGAAAATAATTATTGAATTTCTCTAGCACTTAGATCTCATTATGGCCTCGCGGTTAATTAATCAACTCTCACTTGATTGGCTCGTCGGCCAATTCGATTGTCAGCCAGTTTAAGTCCGGCTGCAATTGCTCCACTTTGTGACAATTTCAAAATTTCTAAACGATCGACGATAGCAGCTGCCACCTCTGCGTCTACCTGACGCTAACTAAGTGCTGATAAGGCACAGAATGATAAGAGCAGGCCACAAGCTTTAAATAACAGTCGTTAAACTGTGCGATAATCCAATTAATTTTCTTGTTGTTGTTCGTTGACTCTTGACATTGAAAATTGGTACGGCCAGCAACTGGGCCGCCCATAACTCAGACAAATGGGCCAACAAGCAACGCCAGTTGCTGTGACCTGCTAAACTAAATCTCAAATGCGAATCAGCAAAAGCTCCATCGACACTGGGGCTGGCTGGCATCAGTTGGCGAAACCAGTTCGCTGAGCGCTTGGCTACCAGGATCGGCAGCCACTGCGATCTGGCTGATGCATTCAGTTCAAAGCTGTTGCTGCTCTCGTGCAGTTGTGCCCTCATCGAGATATCTAACTCAAGACAACACAATGCGTGTCATCATTATTCCCGCTGTGCATATCCTGCTGGCCGTCGGCCTCGCGCACGCCATCGACTGGGTAAAGCATCTATATTATATATATTTTACACAAATTAACTTTGGTGTTAAGTGTTCTGCATAGTATAAATATACCAAAAGCTCAAATATCTCGAGTGTCTCCAGTTTTATGCATTGTACATATTTTGTGTCTAAAATTGTGCCCTTTAATTTATGGACTTCATGGCCAAAATCTATGGTTGCCTAGAAATTTTTGATGCCAATAATTGATGATGATGGTGTTGCATTGCAATTTCAATATGATTTTGGCCTTGTGTTAGTTAAAGTTTTATTTGGGAATATGAAATCTCATAGTACAGAAATTGTAGGAAATATCAGATTTAATATAGCATCAGCCAAAAAGGCAAAAATTCTAGTTAATAATATATATATATATATATATATATATATATATATATATATAATATATAAAATTGTATGTATATATAAATTTTAAAAAAATTACCTTAAGCTCAGTTTGATTTTAGTTTTTAAAATAATCTTTATTTTTCAAATATATATTAAACTCAGTTATTAAATTTAGTTCATTAATTCCATGATTTCTTATACATGACAAGAATGTTGTATGCACTTTCATATGTTTATGCAAAAGGCATTTACTTGTGCAGTGGCAAATGGATCAGTCCACATATAAATTCTAATTATTTTCATGTTTATATTTTCGCATTTTATGTCTATAGCAACAAAGTGCACATATTTTATACATTACTATGTATCAAACATGTCTATAGAATACGCTACATTGCGTCAGGTACTATTACAATATATTGATCATATTATTACAATATACAATACAATATTTTTATAACATAACTTTTGATATATATATATATATATATATATATATATATATATATATATATATATATATATATACTATATATATTAATCCACAGATTCGTATGAGCTGGCCGACAATAAGTTAAGTTTAAGCTAGAGCTCATACAGTTATCTAAGCATCCAAAATTTTCAGATTGCTTTGCATACATCCCAACGTTTAATAAATTGTTATGTTCATCTTGTTAAGCTGCCACTCAGGTAGTAAAAAGCCAGTTTAAATAAAATGTAAATTATTAAAAAAATAAATAAATAAATAAATAAATAAGTAAATAAATTGTTACACTTTAATTTTATTCAAGTTAGACACAGGAAAGGCTGAGAGCTGCATAAAAAAATCTTTTCATTAATTTTAAAAAGTCTTAAAGCCTAGCAAATCCCTGGCTAAACTCACTGTACTAATATATACTTAAGCTCAGCCTTAAATTCGAATAACAATCCATTAACAATATTTAATTACATTTTTAGTCATGTGCATCCCAAACATTTGCAGTTAAACTAAAATTTAAAAACTCAAGAAATCAAACACCCACGCCCAATCTACACCACACCCACACACTCGCACATATATTATTGACTTTGAAACTTTTTCGTGTTGCATACTTTGCAGCGCGCGCTTAAAACCTGCGATGGCTCAAGTCCGAGCTGCGTGACACGCACTTTTGGCTCCACCATACCGCGGCGTCTGTACGAGTGTCTGCACGAGTTCAGCATGCTGCGCTGCACGAAGCTGTTTGTGCTGCAGAAGCTGGAGGAGCGCAAACAGATGCCGCAAACGGGCAATATGACACGCGACTTTCTCGATCAGTTCTTTGGGCCGGAAACACAGCTGGGCAGCCTCATCACAGAGAAGTATCGACAGATGACCGAGAAGGAGCTCAATCAGCGGCTGGTGCAGAACTTTCAGCGCTTCTTCAAGCATCGCGATATCAAGCTGCACTTTCTGCCCGGCATGCTGGTCAAGATTGTGCCCAGCAAGGAGAACAAGCTCAAGTTTAGCCTTAAGAAGGGTGAGTATGTGCGCCCAAAAGGAAATCTTGCTGCTGACTCTGTCGATGCTCTCTAGCTATCAAGTCGCGCCTGGGTCGCGCACGTCGACGCGATGCGGACGAGGAGCTTCATCTCATGAATATTCCCTCGCTCACTGGCACGGGCCTGGGCGGCACCAGCGCCAGCGGCGAGTCCTACGTGCCGGAGGCTGAAGGCGATTCAAAGCATCAAGGCGCCGGTGGACAGGGTGGTGATTCTGGCGGTGGTGGCGGCGGCGGCATCGGTGGACTGATCAATAAACGAAAAAAGAAGCAATCACATAAGACGACCATGCTCCAGGTGGCTGTGCCCATACTTATCTTGCCCGTCATACTGCTAGGCAGCCTGCTGCCCTTCGTCCTGCCCACCCTTAAGATGGCCACCCTTATGTCGCTCCTCATGAACAACGGCGCCTTCCTGGCCGCCATGCTCTATGCGTACTCCTCGGCCACCGCCAACAGTGCAGCCAATCAGCCGCAGCACATCAGCTATGGCTATACCGAAGGCTTTCATTGATCATTCAGTAATTTAAATAATTTTAATCCAGCTTGTTAACAATGCTTCTCCAATAAAGACTGTCTCCCGCTCTACGGATATTGGTACTTAAGCACAAGATTTTGATATTAATTGATATTAGTTTAGAAGGCACTGGAACAGGGACTCAAATACCAAAGTAATTCTTTCTGGAATTTAATATCTTTATTTTATAAAATTGAATAAATTCCATAGCAATCAAGCAGAGACTTGGGACTAGCCAGACAACCTTGCAGGTGAACCTCTGTCAAGCTTCGTTGCAATTAGTTCTACCACTTAAGTATTCAGTACATTGGAATAAATTTTTATTTCTAAATTACAAAATTCTAATCATGGGCATTTCAAATGTGAATGCATTTCAAATGTGAACTCGTGGTTTTCCTTAAATTTATGCAACGGGCAGAAGGAAATGTGACAGATCCCAAACAGTAACTATAAACTTCATTATATATTCTATATAGACAGTTTCAATTATTTATCATTTTGTCTATCCATCCATATAAAGCAAAAGCTTAAAACTTGAAATATTAAATATAAATTATTATATAACTAACTAACTATAACTATATTATTCAACCTGAGTCGATCTGGACTGGTTTTATACGTCCGTCCTTTCAACTGTTCATCCCATTGTCCATCCATTCGTTTGTCTGTTCATCCGTATAAATTCAACCATCTCAACCATCGCTTAAAACTTGAAATTTTAAATATATATTTTTATATACCACACAAAGTAAAATAAAGTGAATATATATTTTTATATATTATTAGTTTCTCACTTATTTTCGGTAACTTAACTCATATTTTAATTAACGATAAAATCTATAACCATACCAGAAGGAGTGCACAATTTCAATATTCAGTACAGGAAGCTTCCGATTCTTCCCCCCTTCAGGGTATCTTCTATTCGAGCTCTCTTGACTCTTACTTGTTTTCTCATTCCCTTTTTTAATCAATTCCCTCGCCTTGATGAATAACCCAAGTGTGCTGCTTATATAATAGATTTTAACATAGATCAAATAGCTATAAAGCTGGGTCATTAGCCTTATGCATTGCAATCGACCTATATACTACGCTTTACTTATTTCAAATACAAGCTAATTCAAGGCTGTACTCAAATATATCAAAGTCTATGTGTGCCTTACTTTGTAAACATTTAGAACCAAATGAAATTGTAATAATTTTGTTCGTTTTATCAACAATATATGTAGATGCTATATACATTTATGCGTCGAAGATTCTTAAGAGTTCAAGAATTTGACGTCACGTTTATATATAGTTTTACCCGAAAGACTTTTCGATGATAAATATGCGACTTTTTTCTTGTCGCAGCTCATTATAAATGTATAGGCGCACGCGCGTCTACAGCAACAACGGGCAGACAACTAGTTTGTCAGACAGCGACATCGAGAACAACAGCAACAATGACAAAAGCAACAACAATGACACTTAAGCTGCTGGTACTTCCCAGTCAAGCGAAAAAGAAACGAGGCATACGACATTTTTGAAGCAAGCAGAACCAGAAAATAAATATTAATATATTTTAATAATAATAGCATCAAATTTGATTTCAACTGTAATAAACTATTGGCTATCTAACACGCGGAAGTGCATGGCTAGCTCATGCCGTGCTTAGCTAAAACTGAGCAGAGTATATTATGCTGGGCAATGTCCGTCTTGTTGTCGCACAAGACTTGCAGTTGGAAAATTTGGCATAATCGTATTGTATTTTAAAATAATATGATATGCCACTATGCGCTTGGCAAATCGTATAAGTATTATGTATATTACATATATATATATATATATTTTTTTTTTCTTTTTTTTTTTAATCCAAAAAAAATAAAAAATATAATTGGAAAATCTAATAAATATATATCTACTAACATCAAATAAAATAAAAGTGTAAATATTATCTCCCACTCCACTTACCAGAAGTAACTTAAGTTTTTTCTATTTTTTATTTAAAGAAAAAACTATAAAACAAATTTTGTATATTCCATATGGACAAAAGCTACAGATAGAATAACTCTAAAATATGCCTTAGCATTTTTTCTGAAATTTAGTTGCCGAATTGAGTCTGTGTTGTTGTTTCTCTTTATATGCATATACATATATATACATTTATATATATATATATATATATATATATATATATATATATATATATATATATATATATATATATATATATACCGTTTAATCCTCACCGTTTTATCATATTTTACAGAATATTTTTGTTGATAGAATCTATCAATATAACAGCTATACCATTTCCCAAAGTTTTCTGAGTAAAAGCTTTAGTAATGTATATAAAAATGCCCGTTAGGCATAATCTTTATTCCATTTCCAGACAAATGTCTAAGTCTCGCGCCTAATTTCTTTTGTTTTAGCACGAAAGACAGCATAAGTATACAATATTTTGTTCATTATTAATTTTTTTTTTTTTGGAATTTTAGCAATTTTTTTTTTGTTGTTTTTTCTACAATTTTTCTGATTAAATATACAATTGGAGTCTTAAAGCTTAATATCCTACACACCTAATAACTAAAAACAATTTACACTCTCTCCATTTGAGAATCGAGACTTAAGCATAAGCCTTATCAAGTACATTTAAGTCTAGAGCCACTTGCGTCGTTAGAAAACTCTGGCGTTACATATTATGCATATATAGGGGGGTCAAGTGAACGATTTTAGTAGATATATCAAAAAAATATAGGTTTTATATAGAGAGCTGTTAGCTGCTGCTGTTAGTTTTGATAATCTTTATAAAATTTTGGACTAATCGCGAATAAGTTTTTGTTTGATTTCTTTCTTTTCTTTTTGGAATTGAAGCCATTTCTAAAATGTATTTGCGTCCGGATGCGCTGAACCCGTTCAACATGGATAACACATCCGCTCATATATATATATATTTGTGTATATATATATATAAAAGAACTGTATTCCCATTTAACGAAATCGACGAAAGTTATATATGTTGAGCTATATATGTATATATAAGCCATACGAGACGCAGCTAACGAACATCGTTTAGTCCTGTTTGCTCTCCAGGACACTGTTCGCAATGGTGGCACTCTTGCGATCCTCCTCGCTAATATCCTTATCGTCCCAGCCCCAGACGGCGTTCTCCTCCAACTCGTGATCCAGGTGCATCACCAGCTCATTGGTGGGCGCGCTGCTATTGTTGTTGTTGGCATCCAGCAGGGCGGCAATGTGCGAGCCATCGCCAGTGCGCAGCACACGCTTGTACACCATATCCTTGGACACGTACTTCAGATCATAGGCTTGGCCTGGCCAAAGAGTGACAATTGTTTAAAACTGCATCGAAACGCAAACTGGCTTGGTTGCATGCTTACCTATCTTGGCCATCAGATCGATGAAGGCCGTGGTCCAGTTGCCATTGTAGGTGCCCAGCTCAGCTGCCTTGTAGTCCCAGGGGAAGACATGATGATAGTTATGCCAGCCCTCGCCGAAGGTAATGTTCGACACAAGTTTCGAGTTGACCGAGCTAATGTTGATATCGTACGGCTTCATGCCGTAAAAGTGAGCGGCGCTGTTCACCAGCCAGGTGCCGTGCAGCGAGAGGCAATAGCGCAGCATCGAGCAGCTGAAGAAGCAGACCTTCAACGAGCTGCCCATCAGATAGTAGGGCACCAGCATGGGCACAACGAAGCAGCAAATGGGCATCACAACAAAGTAGTATCTAAAAGAGAGTAAGAATATGGAATTTAGAATCCATTGGCAAATATTTCATTCACAGCTTCAAGCTCACTTCTTCTGGAACATGACAACGGGATCGGCCTCAATGTCGCTCATGTCGATCTGTTTGCCCTTGCCGCGCACATCGGGATGCTTCTTGCACAGCAGCCAGCCCATGTGGGCAAAGAAGAAGCCACGTCGCGAGTTATGGGGATCGGCGTGTGTATCGGTGAACTTGTGATGCACACGATGATCGCGTGTCCACTCCCAGATGCTGTTCTGGAACGCCAGCGACTGGCAGAGCATGAGGAAGATGCGCAACGGCACCTTCGCCTTGTAGGCCTTGTGCGACCACAGCCGATGCACGCCCGCCGTAATACCCAAGCCGCCCAGGAATGTAAACAGATAAACTGTGGACAAAGAGGGAAAAGGAAATGGATTAGCAAAAGAGTTCATTCAACTTGCAGCTGGCCTGCTACTCACTGGGCAGAATTTCAAGATAGGCACTCTCAGCCGGTATCAAGTAGAGGCCATACAGCGCCGTCGAGTGCAGGATGATGAACAGCACAATATTATGCCAGACGATTGTTGCCTTGTATGGCTTGGCCGCTTCAGCCGCTTTCTGGGCACTCGTTTGGGGCGTGGCCGCCTTGACTGGCGGCATGGGTGCCGCCTTGACGGGCGCAGCAGCCGCCGTCGTTGTTGTTGTTGCCGACATCTTATTGTTATTGGCATCAGCAATGGCCGTCTCAGCCAATATAAAGGTGCTGCCTATTATGTTCGGTGCCATCTGCAAACAAAAGAGCAGCTTAGTAAATATCTACTTATGTTGACGGAATAGAAATGAAACATGCCCATATCGTTTCGCTTCCTTATTAATGGGGCCTGTCACAGCGGCAAATTGTTAGCAATTGTGCAGCTCTCGGATGCAAAGCAGACTCATTTGCTATGCAGAGCATGTTGGCTGACTTTCCACATAAATGGCACAAGCACTAGCACTCGCCAACCCCCGCCAACCCCATCGATCACTCCCCCCCTGCCCACCATCACGCGGCTAATTATGGACCAGCTTTAGGCAGCTGCCTCATTACCAACGACCTTCGATAGCTGAGCTACTTCAGATTCAAATAAAAGCGATACAAAGAATAAGCCGGAAGCAAAAAAAAAACCAGCCAAAACGAAGACAAAAATAAAACAAAAAAAAAAATTAGATATATATACATAAATATATATATATATATATATATATATTTATATATACATATATTTGCGCATATATCTAACTAACCGACACACTTAAGCACAATTCTTGAAGAGTTCATCAATAATCGATTTTATTTTAAATATTTTAACTATTTTAGCATATTAATATGCCACGCTTGACTACAAATTGCAGACAGACCGAGACACAGACAGAGTCAGTCACACTCACCTGTTTAGCCATGAATGTCTGAATTTATTGAGGTAGGCGCCTGTTTCTAATTGCAAATTACATTAGAATGACATTTTGTATGCGAATGTAAGTCTAATTTGCGCACAACAATGAGGCAGACAACAAAAAGAAATTACATCGAAAGCTTGAAAACATGCCCTGTATTAAGTTGCCATTGCGCATACGCCACGTGTTGCTATTTGATGCCACACATGATGAGTACAGAACTCACCGACCTTGGCCTTATGTGTGAGATTTTGATCGTGGGTAATTGCAGCAAATGCAGCCAGCTGCAAACCTCAATTATTATTATTCTATTATTTTTTTTTTTTTTCGGCTTAGTTACCTGACTGGCTGTCGGGCAGGTGCGGTAGACAGGTTGGCTGCGGCTGCTGCTGCTGCGGCTGCTTCTTTAGAAACGACAACCGGTTGACCTCATACCACATGCATGCTGTCTACAGCCAGATTTAGTGTTCTTATTGGTTGCTTAGCCCGTGTATTTTTCGTATTTCTAACTCGATACGAACTCGTGCCTAGTTTTCGAAGTCAATAACTCTAAAAAGTTGCCAATGTCAAGTTGAAACCACAGCCACTTAATTGAATTACAGGTGCGCGCATAGTTCAACATTTAAATATATTCGTGCCAAAATAGAAATAGACAAAGAACTTGACATTGAGCATAATAAAACAATTTAACAAAATTTACAAAAAATTCAGCTGAGAAATTTCGACTTTAGCCCGGGCCTAATATTTACATTACATTGGAAATTTTTTTAATGAAATCGAAATATAATGTAACTCAGTCGCAACTTTGGCCTGCGTAATTGCGGCTTCAAATGACTAAATTAAGATATTTGACAAGACAATTTAAATTCCCATAGGAGTGCATTGGACAGACTCAATCAGTAATAATACTATATATATATATATATATATATATACTATACATAAATTAATCTTAAGTCAGCCCTACTCTTTTCCTCTTTGAAAACTCGTTTTTGGTCCAATATGCCAATGCCAGAATATGCTAAGAAGTTGGCTAACCTTGCTCTCAGACGGTGGCCATCCTTACCGGAATTATTAGCATAGTTAAATAACCAAGAACCAAAAATTATAAAAAAAACAGCTTTTATTTAGAATATATGTATATATAGATATATCTATGCCATACGTATGAATGCTGTGGGATCAAGGTTCTGGCAACAAGTTTTCGATCAGAGTTTCAAAGCCTTGCGCTGATCTTGTATCTGTGTGGTTCGTGTGAGTTTCTTTTTTTTTTCTAATTTTTTATTCTTTTTACTAATTTTTTTTTTTGTTTTGAATTGAGCTATCAATCGGTATTTAAATGCTTAGTAGTCACATAGCACCCGAAGAGCGCGTCAGAGCAACAATGGCAATAATAATAATAAATCTTAGCTCAGTGTTGCTGTAGTTGTATCTCTATCTATCTATATCTCTATGCATATCCATTGATCAATTCGAGCTGAGCCGAGCCGAGTCGAGTCGAGCTGCGCTGCATAACAATCGGTGACGCTGACTGACTGGACTGTGTGTAATTGGAACGTGACCGCTGTTCCTTATGCGCGATCTAATGTCTTTATGACTATGGCCAGTTCGCAATTATGCGTGGCATCCATATTCATTAAATACTGTACCGAACGCATATACAAATTCATTTTAAGAATTAGCAAAAATAACACAAAACTGATATAAGCAGCCGCCTTGAACAATTGCGCTCATTACGCATACGCCCCATTGTGCTTAGAACTGGGCGCCCGCCCGGGCCTATCTACATATATGCTGGACTTTGACTCATCGCCTTTAAAGGCAAACATAATTTTTGTATTTTGTTTTTTATTTATTTATTTATGCTACGTGATCCCTTAGATTGTTTCCTTTTCTTTTTTTTTCGACTTGAAATTTTGGTGCTCATTCTTAAAGCACTTCAAAGTTGCTCTGTGATTTCCGATTTTATGGATGATTCACGAACTTTCGAGTTTCTTGTTTCGTTTTTTATTTTTTTATTATTGCCTTCTTTATATTGCGTACAATGGGGAAACTTTATGCCAATCGATTATTGACGCAATTAATAGCAGCAACAAAAAAAAAATATAATTTTTGTTTGATATTTCCGCAATCTTTAAATATGCTTCATAAGCCCTTCTTAGCAAACACTTAAGCTAAAAAAAATTGGTTTAGCCTTATTACACTTACCTTTATGGTAGTGAATTAAAGATATATATGAAATATATATATATATATATCTTTTCTATTTGTTGGTCAGGTAAAATCCTTTGTGCAGAGTTCGCCTTTGTTTACAGACTTGCTGCTTTCTTTATTAACAAACACACACCAAATATGAGTAACGAGTTACGCACTCAATAGTTCGTTTAGCATCCCAATAAGGATGTTCGATAATATTACTATTTTATTTATTTTTTTTTTTTGTTAGTTTTTTTTGGTTTGCTTAGTTTATCTGCACACGCGGCACATCCACGATTCGCGAAGAATGCACGGCGTATGATAGTACGGCACGTCGGGCAGATCGTTTTTAAGCTAGGCTAGTTCAAAATTGAAATATATATGTGTGTGTGTGTGAGCGAGTGTGAGTGTGTGTGTGTGTGTGTATATAGATTCGCGCACAACCGATCGACAGCGAATGGGATTCGGCTTTGGTGCTCCGATGCTGACGAACAACAGTGCCTCAAATAGTTAGCAACGCCGAAATTTAAAGCCGATCATGTGCAGTCGGCTCTCCGACCGATTCTTGAGCAGTGACGATCGTTGGCCGCGGTTCGTTTGTGTGAATTGTTTTTTTTTTTTGTTTTTTTATGTTTTTTTTTTTTTTTTGTTTTTTCGTCTGTTTTCTGCCCCGCCGACTTAATGTACGACGCGTGGCTTCGTTGATTTTTGGTATTAAGTAAACTGATTTAGATAAAAGCGACAAAGTAAATTAAATGTAACAAGATTTTGGTTAAGTTGGATATACCCCGCGAGAGAGAGAGAGAGAGAGGGAAGATGGGGCTTCACCTGCGATTCGTCATAAAACTAACATTTAGCCATGCACTCGACGACAATGTCTATTGGGGCAATCTCACGTAGGCCTGTGCAGCTCTCTCACACGCCTTTAAGTTGACCAACAACATTTTGGTTTTCAGTTTTTCTTTACCGTTTCTTCAACTTCTTTTTCGCTTTTCGGACTCTTCTTATCGCCGACGACTTTGGCTTACTCAACAGGGTCGGGCCAGGCGTTAATTTCAGCTGCAGGTCATGCACTATCCAAGCAGCGGTCAAGTTGAGCACGTTGGCTACTTAACATGCTTATTTTTAACTGTCTTTACGAGCTGCTTGTGCTTTGCATAAGCATGTCAGCTGGCTAATAGCCACATTAAGCGCTAAATATTCTCAATTCAAGCCAATGCTAAGATCTGCTGCGCATTAGTGGGCCGCATGTAGTGGCCCCAAAAGTGGGCGCGTGTTCGATTTATGTATATTATTTATATTTCTTCTTCTTATCTTTTAAGCTGTGCAAATCTAAGTCAATCGAATCAATTAGTGAAGCTTAAATAATTTGTGAACTTTACTTAATAATGATTTATTAATAATTGTTATTATTTAAGGTATTATGTATATACTACAATATTTAGCGCTATAATTTAGCTTAGTGCCATATCTTAATTATTACTGTAATAATTACCATTTTTATGTTTTGTTATTGCTTAATTATTATTAATTATTATCATCATATTATTACTATATTATTATTAGTAGTGTGACTAGCATCAAAGTTCAATGAACTTCACTTGAGAGATCAAGAACCAAGAAGAAGAAACCAAACTGAAGCAAATGTACAAAGAGAAAGTTGTTTTGCACTTCAGATCGATGAAAGTGAAACTTGGACGCGGAAACATAGGGAATGAGACTCAATTAGAGCATAAAGTAGACACCAACAATATAATTCTAAAATGATAAGCAACCCCAAGAGTGCCTCATTCTTAACAGGTAAACAGCAAATGCAAAACGTCATTTTGGCAAACAAATAAATATCAAGAAATTATCAGGCCGAATGCCTTAGATAACAGCGAAGTTTAGCCACAAGTTAGTGTCAATATAAATTATATCTATGCTATAAATAAATTATGATAATATATAATTTATATTAATTTTTTATAATTATATAAAAATATTTTTATTATTTATTTCATATTTTTGCAAATATTACTCTTATTAATTAAATAATATTTAAACAGAAAAATTGTTTTGATTTTTTTATTGATTTTAAAATAAATAACTTTATAAAATACTTACAAATTAAAAAAAAATTATAAATAATAAAAAATATAATTTTAAATAAATATGAAAATATTAAAAATATAATATAATTAAATATGTCATATAATATAATATAATAAAAATGTCATATAATTACATTATTATTAGTTTTATAATATTTTAAATATTAAAAATATTATTATTATTGATATTGTTTTTAATAATTATGCAAAATATATTCATTTTACAAAAGTTGACAGTATTTAATAATTAATATATTACTACAAATATTCTCATGATATCTACTCCAACACTGGCTTAGGCTAATTTTGTTTTGATTGATATATATTTAATACATATTTTTCTATTATATAACATTTTGAAGCATTTTTTAGTGAATGAATCAAATATATATTTAAGAATTCGACAATGTTCGTATTTTTAGTCTTACGAGCTCTAGGCCTATGTACAATAAGTAGTGGTATTTAAATATTATATAGATTTGAATCTATCTTGACAAAAAAATACTTATATATAATAGACCTAAAAAATATAAGATGCATATATGTATATATGTGACATCATATTTCAATTATCTATCTTAAAATTCTCTTAAGCTTAGCAAAAATAAACTCATATGCTTTCAATAATCTTCTACCTAGTACAAATACTTAAATATTTCTCCTTGATGGGATATTCACATAGTGTCTGCTCAGCAAACACCAGTCTGGAGCTTGACTAACAAGGCAGCCGCTTTGTGTTATATTTTTCTTTAAGTTCACAGTTTGCTGCTGATTTGTGGTTATGTTACAGTTCTAAGATAATCGTTTTCATGACCAAACTTAATTGCTGTTGAATCCGCATCAATATTTGAGTACGCAAAGTGACGCCGCTCGGTTCTCAAGACAAACACCCAACGTAGTTATGCCCAAGCCCCGTTTTGGGCCCATAATTATTTGTGTTTATTTCGAAAAGAAACAAAAACGAAAATGAAAATGAAACAAAAAAAAAATAATAACTGTTTACAGTTTTTGGGCAGATGTTTATTGTCGGAATGAGTTGTGTCTAATTTGGCTTAGTGACGGGCACTAAAATTGTTTGCAATGCGAACGGACAGACGGACAGCGCCTTGCGAGAGGGTCGAGGTGTCAAAAGTCATAATTTTGCAATCTGCAGCAACGGCCGAGGGTCAACAGGTGGCAACAAAATGTTGCACAGACCCACAAGTCGAGGTACTTCAACATATTTCCGACAATCCGGAACTGCGACCAGCAATGCTAGGCACAGCTCATAGAGAACGACTTTAGTATAATAGTTATCACAATGAAAATCTAATATCCGAAAAACATTAACTTTTTGGCACGTGCACAATTATTGACTAAATGCCCAATAAATGGTTCAGGCCTTGGCTCATTCAACTGGCTCTATGCATTCGCTGAATGAAATTGATATGAATGAATTTAAAACTGGAGTGCTCCGTATCAAGGTATTTGTGTCCATAAATGTGCTTCGGCTCGTACATCACAATTAGAGGACGTGCCTTAAAAGCAAATTAGATGAGACGCAGCACATGGGCAACTAAATTAAATTCAATCTATTTTGCGCCACTTGTGTGCCACTGTGCAGAGTACAGTGTGCACCACACACAGGTCTTAGCCTCCCAGAGTGTAATTGAAAGGTTGCCAGCAGTTAACAGCTAATGGCCGTGTCGCTGCCAAAACACTTAATGACTCGCAGCAATAAAGCACCAATTCACAAAAAAAAACAAAACTTTAAGAATATTAAGAAATAAATAAACACATGTGCATAAAATTAACGTAAGAAAAAAACGAAATAAAACAAATAATAAGACATAAACCTCAGCCATAAGATGCACAAAGAAAATTCTTGTCGTGCCAAGGTGAAGACGAGAACATTGCAAGTTCTTGAACAGAGTCAATTACCCAAAACAATTGTGATTATCTTGTCTCTAGTTAATACATAAGTATCGACGGTACCGACTTGAACTTTAGCATGTGATTAGTTTGACGAGCCATGAATACCCTGTAATATGTAAAAAAAAAGCTATTTGGATAAAAAAAACTATTAGTTAAGATTTGGATTTGCCGCATAAATAAAATAAAATTTTACAAGACTTTGGGCTCTAATATTATTTAAATTACTTATAATTATTCTTTTTTTTTATCAAATTGTTATATATATTTTTATTATTAAATATGACTTAGCCAAAGTAAGCCGTAAGTTGCGAATTGCTTTGTTTAATTAAGGTTTAATTGCGTATGCCTAAATATAAATAAAACATTAAAACAATTTTTGTTAAGTCTTAATGATGACATGAAATTGCAATTTAGATAAATAGATTAAGATAAATAAAATATTAAAACAATTTCTAAGTCTTAATGATAAAACGAAATCGTAAATTATAAAAATATTTTAAGAATCTCTGTTAAGTCTTAATGATGAAATGAAACTTTTAATTAGGCTATTTTGGGAGCGGAAGGTGAAGCTGGAGCTATGATGGCTCTCCGGATGCACTGTGTATATTAAAATAAGCGCCAAAAATATCCTAAGAAGCCCAGTTTGGAGAAAAATCTTTATAATCAATTTTGCCTATCAATATAAACAGATTCAAGGCCAAGTTTGCCCTGAAAATAATATAAGCATATAATTACTCAAGTTATTCAAAGATTCTTGGCATATCTGAAAAATTATACTTAGTCAAGTTTAAGTTAAAGGTTCATAAAATAAATTTAAGCTCATGTTGATTGAGCAGGCAATAGAAAACAGTTTACAAAAAAAAGCAACAAAATATTTAAAAACATGTGTTTAAAAAGTCTCGACTCAGTCAAAAACTCTCTCCCTCTCTCTCTCTCTCTCTCTCTCTCTTTCTCTTTTCCTCTCTCAGCTTTGTCAACATTTTATTTTTAGGCAATATAATTTGTTGATGTACAAAAGGTTAGCTGAGTGCTTGAACTATTGGTAAGTAAATTAAATTGAAATGCGACGCGTGACAATTGCAAAACTTAAAACTGAAATTGCGTAGAAAAACAAAACAGAGATCAATGCGAAGCGACAAGGCAACGGCTGCGCTGCCAAGTGCAAAGTGCGTGAAAACCTAATTGGGCCTGGATTCAGAGGCTTTAAGCCAAACGCTTATGCAAATACCAAAATGACAGCTGCGAAATGAGGCGTAGCCACAGGAAGAACGCAATGTCACACGTCTGAGTCAACACAGCACGCATTGAGATGCCCCATGAACATCAGTTGAGCAAACACAAACAAAAGAGTCTCGCCAAAAAATTGCAGCCACACAAAACAATAAATATAATTAAAATGTAAAAAAAAAAAATAGTAAAACATGTATTTGCCACACAACAACTGATTTCCAAAACATGCAAAAAACTTTTTCACATATTTATCGGACACAAAAATCGTGTGTGTGTCTGCGATCTTGGCCTAGGGCTAAGCAGAACAAATGAAATCCATTAAGGCTCAATTAATGCCACGATCTGTAATCGTACGAAGATGTAAAGCTACATGAAAATTACTCAGAAATAAATAAAAATGGGCGTGACTTGACTGAAGCGTGTGTAGCTTCAGAGAATGTAAGAACAAAATAAAATAAAACTTAATTGGAGAATTGAAGAAATATATATTATATATAATGTTTAAATTGTAATTTTTTTTTTTTTTAAATATTTTTATTGATTTGTAATTTAAATATTTATAAAAATATATATATTTTATGCCTTAAGAAATATTTATATTTATTTGCATAAAAAAATGAATACAAATTGAAATATTTATAACATATTAGAAATATAACTAATACTTCTTTAATATACAATTAAATTTTATTATATTCTATTATTATTTTTATATTTTTTATATAGTTATTTAAATACATATTAAATTTAAAATATTTTTATAAATATTTTTGTGCACATTTAAAGAAATATTTATATATATAAGAAATTTATATTTTTTTAACATTTTGATAATGTTCCTTAAATATTTCGAAATATTTTAATTTGTAATTTATTTAAATAAGTTCTAGGCTTAACCAATTTGAGCTAGGAATTCATATTAATAAATCAAATCAGATATTTTGCATTCAAATAGGAATATACCAAAATTTATACTACAAATTACGGTACTCTATTCTATTTTGATCTAATCACAGTTGACAACAAGCTGATCCTACATTTGATTTTTAACTAATTTTTTAGCTTAAGCTTAAACGACAAATAAAATTAGAAATTGCTGAAAATAAAAATTTAAGTGAATGAATTTTTATGTTATGGGCAGAAAATGGAGTAGCTGACCAATCAAATTAGCAAATGGATCACGTTCTCAGAGTCTGCGGCATATCAAAACTTTACGCCTGATATTATTCTTTGCCAGTATTGGCGTTTGTTTTTGTTTTATTGGCACTGTTTCCGTATAAATTTTGACAAAAAAAGGAACAAAAAAAGTAATGCTTGATTTTGCTGACCAGTTGCTGGGTGCTGGCTTAAAAGAACATTTGGCAGCAGCGAGAACTTCACTATTTTCATTAACAACTCGATCATGTTCAGCATGGATAAGGCCCGAAAAACCGCATGCTATTTAGAATTCAGCAGCATAACTCAGCAGACAGTCCGCAAAACCTGATTTGTGTTTTAAATATATGAATATACGAGTATATGTCAATATATTTAAATACATATATATATGTGTGTGTTCGTATATACTCTCAGCCTGAACCTGAGCCTGGGCATGGGCCTGGGCCCATGGCAGAAGCTATGTCACATAGAATATCATTTGAAATTTCTATTCTTAAATTCTATTCTTTTTTTAATTTCGGGTTATGTTAAACAAACACATATATACACATGTGTGTCTGTGTCTATAGATGATATTTATACAGCTGTTCCAAGATATATAGTATGAAAAATAGTCGAAAAAATAATTGGATATTGATCGATGGGCAGCGACCCTTAACATGTCTGGTTGAAACCAGTTTCTTAGGAAGCTACTAAAGGTACTAAAAATACTCTTAACTGGAGTAAGTCGACATCAGACTTGAGTATTTCTAGCCAGCTTAATAATATTTAAATTTCAATTTTGTGATTTATTAACGTGCATTGCGGAATTCTTTTGACTAAAACAGGTTCTATTCCCCTGCTGTGACCCTATGAACTTTCAATGCCTCTTATTATGATTGAGAATATTACATAATTAAGATTTTTGCCTATATATATATAGATATAGTTATTAAGTATTTAAATGAAGCAATGACACTGACATGGTCGTTCATAAAATTCTTATATTTGAGTCGTCTATTACAGGCCGCAGACATTGATAATACACTTCCGGCTATGTCTTCCGCGTACGACTTGCAAATGTAACTGTAAAGCACAACATAGTTTCTCAATACAACAACAAAATAGACGAAGAAGAGTGAAACACAGCATAAGAAAATAATTAAAATATGTAAATGGATACAAAGTCACACAAAAAATACAAAAAAAAAAGAAAAAAGGCCAAAGTCGCGCAAAATCGAACTTCACCTCGGCTGCGTCATGCGGTCGCTGCAGAGAAGAAGAAGAAGAAGAAACAGTAGCTGAAATTGAAAAGAAACACTCAAATCGAAGCACATTTATACTCAGCTGTTGCTTGATTAAACATCAGGAAATATAAAATGCTAAGCAGCCCAAAATCAAACTGTAACAGGGCCCAATGAAAAAAAAAAAAAAAAAAAAACAAACAAAACGAAAAAGAAATCAAAAACAAGTTCTCTTCGAGCAAACGTGTTCGCATTAGACCGTTGCACGATCGGCCAAGATACAGCATAAACAATAAAATATTAAATAGAAATAACCCAACAGATTAGTTAATTAATGCGTTGCCATGGCAGCGGTTGCGTCTTCCACAATTCGCATTTGCATTGACATTGACTTTGACCGACAAAACGAAATCGAAGCCAATGCGGCGAATACATATTGACCGCTTGAGCATGTGTGTGTGTGTGCGCTAGTGATGTGCGTGTGCGTATCGGTCTGGCGGTCTGGGTGTCGGTGTGTGTGTGTGTATTTTTTTTTTCGATATGTTACAATGCACTGACCGTCCAATTGACAGCAATCGCACTCATAATTCATTTGACAAGACAAAGCAGACGGGAAAAAGTCTCAGCCTTAAAGCTACGCATGTGATATGAATTTTAGATAACTGAATTGCATTTCATGGCGCATTGAAATTGACATGTATTAAATGTAATATCAGATCACCGAAATATTTATTATTTTCTGTTTATTATTTCTTTTTTTTTCGACTTAATGCTAAGATTCATTCATACGCTTCATTGGACAGCGTTCACCCTGCGTAAATTTGTTATTGCCGCCAGGCTTCATTGGGTCAAGTTTAACATTTTTAGAAATATCGCTCAAGACTAGATCAAAAAACGGCATTGACCGTCTTACTTGGTTCAAAATCACCAGCCATTGACCATAGCATAATAATACATTAAAAATAGAAGAGTTGCGATAAGCCATAAACTAAAGGCAGCGATATTTGCAATTTGTTTTTATTTTTGTGTGTGTTTTTTGCAGGGGGTCGCACTTTTGCTGAGGCTATTGCTTATGCTAATGCCGCGCCGGTATGACATTGTTTATGGGTTTTTGTTTTTTCTTCTTTATTTCCTGGTTTGTCAGTTTCGTTAAGCAACTTAATCGATAATTTGTTGCGTATCAATACACACGCACTGACACAAACATTGACCTCAATGTGTGAAAGTATATTTAAGTGTGTGTATATATACTTCTTTGGTTAGCATACATGAACTTCTCCTGTAACGGTCAAATACCAACTAAAGCTGTAACTATCGACTGTCGGTGGTATATAGTATGCTTACAGCCTCTAGCGATGGTATTCATGAAATTCTAAATGAACTGTATGCTAAAAAGCAGCTTAGCACTAATATTTATTCATTAGCTTGAAATATTATGCTTCGGAAAACCTGTTTCCAAATTTACTTGTATATCCACAATCCCTTCATAATTGATTGTGCCATCGCTATTCTAGGTTTTACAAATTGCTTATGTTGTAACGGTTAAATACAAACTAAAGCTTTAACTATCGATTGCCGCGAGTGCATATGTTGCTTGCAGCCTCTAGCGATGGTATACATGAAGTTCTAAACGAGCTGTATAACAGCTTCTTATTAATATTTATTTATTTGCATGGAAACTTTATGCTTAGAAAACCTGTTTCCAAAATTTACTTGCATACCAACCACATTAACATATTTGCTTTTGTTGCAGCTATTCTAGAGATAACAAAATATTCTAAGACGCTTCTATCGCTAACATCGATATGTTGTGATCAATCGAAACCACAGCTGTGGCTTGCCAGACCTGTGCAAAATGTAATAAATCTTTATACGCAAGTCGGTCACACTTGCACCCTTATCTCACAAAATGTTGCCAAATACAATCAGCTTTGTTTTGTAAACCACTTTTATATAGTATTTGTAAATTCAATACAATTCCTGTGCGATTATGCTTTCATTTACAATTGGTGCACAACAGTCAGTAGTAATAAAGCAATGACCGTGCGGGGCATAGAAGCTATCAAATTGTATATGCCGACGTCAAAGGCAGATGCTAAAGCAGCCATAAAAACAAACATACGCGAGGAAACGGGCAGGGCCGTAATAGAAGCAGCACCTGTTGACACAGGGCACGCCATGACCTCTGTGGAGCGCTACAGGCAGGAATGGGCACAATTGCTGTCCATTTTAGATGTGGATCCCGAGTCGCTGCGCATTGCCGCCTTCAACGGGCAGCTGAAAATGTCAAAGTTTCGCAGCATCCATTGGGCGCTGCTGCTGCGGGTGCTCAGCGCCGATCATCGCAGCTGGCATAGCCAGCGTGGACAGCAGCGAAGCAGGTAAATGGAGCAACAGCAAACGAACTAAATGAGATTCAATTTGAAAATGATTTTGCAGATATGATAAGTTTCGCGTGGATTATGTGCGTAATCCTCACGAGCTGGCCGTCCTCGTAGACGATGATCCGCTGTCGCAGTCGACGAAAAGCGTATGGAATCAATATTTTAGCGATCAGGAGCTATTCGCTGTCATACGCCAAGATGTGGTGCGCACGTTTCCGGGCGTGGATTTCTTTCGCAAACCCCTCATACAGAACGCCATGACGAACATACTCTTCTACTATGCCAGGGAGCATCCGTACATGTGCTACAGACAGGGCATGCACGAGATACTGGCGCCCATCATCTTTGTGGTCTACAGCGATCATCAGTCGCTGCTGCACTACAAAGAGTTAGCCAAGACTGATATCAATGAGGCGCTATTCAATGCGCTCGATGCGTCATATTTGGAGGCGGATACCTAGTAAGACCGTGAGAATGAAGAGTAGAGCAGCTTCAGTCGGCTAAAATGATTTTCTGCTCTTTATAGCTCCATCTTCTCACGACTGATGTCTTCTGTGGAATCATATTATCGCGTGACGAGCATAGCAGCCTCGCCCGGTGATATGCAGACGACTGGCGAGGTAAGCCAGTGCCTTGGCTTGATTAATTTGAATTATCATCAAAATAAGTATTACAATTTCAGACCCCTGGCGCTGACGCAGGCCCGCAATCAGAGGTTGAGGTTATCAGCCAGCTGAATTTGATACGCGATAAAATATTGGCCAAACAGGATCAGCACTTGCATCACTATCTGCTCAAAATGGAGATTCCCTTGCACATATTTGGCATGTGAGTGAAATTGTCTGAGAGTTGACCTACTCTCTTCATACCCTTCTAATTTCCAGTCGCTGGCTGCGTCTGCTGTTTGGGCGCGAGTTCATGCTGCTGGACTTGCTGCTGCTGTGGGACGCCATCTTTGCGGACAGCGATCGCTTTGATCTGCCCAACTATATACTGGTGGCCATGTTGGTTCACATACGTGATAAGTGTGCGTAATGCTTGATGATTTGTGTATGAGAAGATATCTCTAACCTGAGTTGCCCTTACAGTGCTGCTGAGTGATTATACCACATCGATGACATATCTCATGCGTTATCCCAGCCATGTCGATGTCAATTTGGTGCTGCGGCACGCCTTGCATATGCTCAATCCCAAGCAGTTTGACTATCCACCGAATGCCTTCGCGTGCGTCTCATTCGCCAACAATTCGCCCGCCGCTGAGACCCAAGCCGCACAGCCGCGCATGCGCACTGCCTCCGAGTCTTCAAATGCTGGCAGTAACATCGATCGCCAGATTAGCTATATGCAGGCGCGCAATGCTGAGGACTCGGCTGTGTTGGCTAAGCTGCAGGACGTCAATCGCGTTGCCATGGATGGCTACCTCGAAGATGTGAGCTGAATGCCAAAAAAAAAAAACATTTTATTTAATAACTTCTTCTTCCTTGTCTTTCAGAGTCCTGAACTGTTGCGCCTGGAGCTGAAGAACGCGCAGACCGTCATCAAAATAGCGCGCAGCAAACTGCTCTATTATCTAAGCACTGTGCGCCAGCACATGGGCAAGCAGAGCAATGAGGATCTCAGTCGCACGCTGGACGGCATGGAGGAGCTGTGCAGCTTTCTAGATGTCAAATTGATATTTCCGCTGCATGCGCGCACCGCGCCCATCGACGAGGCACTGGAGGCCAACGAGCGCAAGCAATTGAATACGAAGCGCAGCAGCGAGCCGGCCGTGATGCCGGCGATTGCTCAGCAAGCGCCCGCCGCGGCCAGTGCTTATGAAATGCCGGAGAATGCCTTCATGCACAAGTCGACGCGCCGGCTGCTGGGCGATCGCCGGGAGATCGAACTCTCGACCATCACCAGCGACGAGAGGCCGGAGCAAATGGTGCTGCAAAATGGTTTGCCTGCGGCCGAGCCGCAGCAGCCGCAACGGCTGAAATGAAGCTCTGCATGAAAACCTTAAACCGATTCACTTTTTACTTGTCAGAATCAAAATGCGAATTAAATGAATGAAAAGTGCTGAACTCAAGAATTTCCAATTATTTTATAAATATATTTATAACTTAAGTATTTGTTTATTTGAAGTAAAAAAAAGAAATAACCTGAACTTGGTCCAAGTCTTAACTAAATAAATTATCATTTTATATTGTTAGTTAAGCGCTAAAAATCGGGAGTATTCAAAAATATTCGACTGATAAATTTTATCTATAGCTGAAATAAATTTGAAACAAAAAAATAAAAAAATTATACGAATATTGGTATAAAAATAAACTCGACTTGGTTCAAGTCTAAACTAAATATATTATAATTTTCAATTTTTAATTAAAAATTGGGAATATTCAAAAATATTCGACTGATTTAGAAATTTCATTTATAGCTCAAATAAATTTGAAATTCCATTTCAATTTTAAAAATATAAAGTTCTAGGAAAATAGGTATAAACGTAAACTCAACTTGTTTCAGGTAAATTATCATTTTTAATTCAGCGTCCGAACATAAGGAATATTTAAAAATATTTGAGTGACATTCGAAAATTCACTTGTGACTGAAATAAATTTAAAATTAAATATATAAATTTATAGAAATATACGCATAAAAGTAAAGTTAACTTAGTTCAAGTCTAGACTAAATAAAAACTATTTTTTTATATTTCTTATTATGCTAAGATTTGGAATATTCAAAAATATTCATTTATGGTTCAAATTAACAAAAATAAAATTATAGAAAAATAGTTAAAAAATAATATATATATATATATATATATATATATATATTTTTTTTTTTTTTTTTTTTTTTTTTTATTTATATTTGCGGCTGGACTTCAGTTAAAATTATTCAATTCATAAATTCTTAAAAACGAAATTTGATTTCTTAACAAATGCTCGCAGTGAGGAGCGCTAACTTAAGCTATTTTTAATATATCAACGATTGGCGCCGCTGGAGTTTGCTGTGCGGTTCTGCTGCAAGAGCGAGCGGTTCACGGGCAGCGTACGCTGTGCCTGCGCCGGCGGTGGGGCCTGCTGCTGCGGCGAGTGCCGCGCTTGAGTCTGCGGCTGGCCGGGCTTCGGTCGTATTACTATCAGCTTGCGGCGAAAGACGGGCGTGGGGCCGGCGCTGCTATTGCTCAAATCCGAGCTGGAGCTGGGAGGCGTGTGCATCACAGCTGAATTCGGTTGGGCGACATGAGTGATGCCATTCGTGCGCGCACTGCTGCAATTCGTTGCAGTCGACGTGGTCGTCAGCTTGTTGATCGGCACCACGCGCAATGTGTCATCCGCTTTGGCAGCGGCAGACGAGCCCAAATAGCGCCGCACATTGAACATCAAGTCCTGGGAGCGTACAGCTGTTGCGGGAGCTGATTGAGTGGCATGCTCAACTGCAGCCGAGGCGGGATTGGACTCGGCTTGATTCGACTGCTCCTCCAGCACGTCCTCAACGGCGACTGTTTGAGACTCAGACTCTGGCGAATCGGGAGGTCGCTCCAGCTGCTCTTCACCCCAGCTCAAGCGCGTCGAGTTGGGTTGCGTCGGACTCTCGGCGGGTGCCCGTCTGTCGTCCGCCGGTTGAGCTGGCTCCGCTGGCACCGAGGCGTTGCGCTGCATGCCACGCAGCTCCAAATCGCATACGATTTGCATGATTTTGGCCTTGCCCTCGGCAGCCAGATCGCCAGGCAGAGCCTTCATGGTCTGCGTGATGCTCTCGAAGAACAGTTCCATGGTGTCGCGCGGCTGTGCCATGGAAACGTTACCCAAAGAGCAATTTTGAGCGGATGTATTCGCGGGCAGCTCACTCTCGCGCTCGAGGTTACGCAGACGCGACACGATGTCGAAGGAGGAGCAGATCATGTCCTTGGCCATGTCCAACGGGCTGCGCTCATCATTGCGCTTGCCCAGAGAGTCGCGCAGTACGCGCAAGATGCGACGGGCGTCTATAGAGCGACGACTGCGCTTCGCTGGCGGCAGCTCCCCGAAGCTGCCCTCGGACCTGGAAGGAAGTGGACTACAAATAAATAAGCAAACATTTGCTGCGACTCTCTGCCCTTTGCTTACTTAATGCTCAGCTCCTCCTCGTCGCTCTCGTGGTCCACATCCATGACGGATGTGGCGCGTTCCGTTGCGGTGATCTCACTGGTATTCCGCAGCCGCTTCAGCTGCTCCAGGTGCTTGCGAGATCCATCGTGCTGCCGCAAGAAGAAGATCTTAATGGGCAGCCGCGTCTCGCACAGTTTGCAGCGGGAATAATTCTCATCGTTGGCATCCGGCTCCAGCCAGTCGTATTTGGCCTGCAGCTCGGCCATGGCCGCCTTATTCTTCGCCTCGCCCGTGGAGAGCATCGTCGACGAGGGCGAAGCCGATACTAAAGCCTGTGAGGCCACCGTGCGTGCAGCACGCTTACGCTCGAAACGCAAACGAATGTGACGCGAGCTGCGCTGATGCTTGGAAGCGTACTTAGAGCTGGGCAGGAAGACGGACACCTCGCAGAGTTTGCACCAGCCGTAATTGTGTCGGGACTCGTTGCGCTTGTACGACAGCCAAGGGAAGCGATCCTTCCATATCATCACCTTGCCCTGCATAGTCGCCGGCACGGGCTTTGGCAACGTTTTATGGCTGCCTTTGGCCGGGCCAATTGATTCCGCCGTTGCCGCCAATGACTCTGCGTTGCTCTGCTCTGCGTCCTCTTGCGCCTGCTCTTCGCGTCGCTGCCTGCGCGCTTCCTTGCGGCGTGCCGCTTGCCGCGCCTTGAACTGATTCGACAGCTTCCTGTGCCGTGCGCTTTGCTCATGCCGCACCTTGCTCGCCTCGTTGTGGAAACGCACGCGACAAAATCGGCAAATCTGCGTCTTGCGATCCTTGGCGAGGCGCAGCCACGAAAAATGTCGCACCACGCGCTTGGTCTTGCCCGAGGGGGGTATCGATGCCGCTGGCCTGGCGCGAAAATAAAATTGAATTAAAAATTGAAGAAATTTTGTAAAACTTTTCATACTCGACGGAACTTCTGGGCGAGGTGGAGAGCTTATCATCTTCCTGTATGTAGTCATCGTCGCTGCCCTCGGTCTGCGCCTCCGATTGCTCGGGCTCGCTGCGCTCCTCCTCCTCCTCTGCTTCCTCCTCCTCTTCACCGTCGTTGGCAGCTTCTGAGGCGGCAGCAGCCGCCGCCACTGCCGCCTGATGCTTCTCCGAATTCTCATGGTTTTTACGCTTGATCTCGGAATGGCCGTAAATGAAGCGTCTGCTGCACACGTGACAGTAAGCCAATGTGGGATCATTCGGATCGGCCACCATCCAGGGATGCTGTTCCGCATACTGTGCCCAAATACCGCGATTCATGCGCGACCTAAATTTGTATAAAGAATATGTTTGGCTGTCTTTATAGATGGGATGCGATCCACTTACAGCTGCTTCTGCTTGTGCGCGTTTAAATTCTTGCAGTGCACCTTGGTCTTCAGGTGTCGCGTGAAGCTGGTGATGGCCATGCGGCATTCGCAGAGCGTGCAGCGGCATTGCTGTGGACTGGTCTCTGGCAGCAGCTCGCACCAGTCACTGGGACTCGTGCTGTTCACGCTGCTCTCGACGACGGCTGTGTCCTCGACAGCGGCTGCTTTGGCAGTTTCTCGCGTCTCCGGCGCTGCGTCGTTCGCCTTTTCCGCTTGGCTAACGCTGCGTTTGCGTTTGCGCTTCTCCTGCGTACGCTGCGCCTCACAGTGCCCTTTGCTGGTCTCGTGGCGCTTGCGCAAGTAGAGGAACTCCACGTTCATCCGTATGTTGCAGCATTTGCACATGCCAATCGTGCCCTCCTTCTGAGTGCGCGCCAGCCACTGATGCCAGCTCAGCCAGCGCTGCCAATTGAAGTCGTTCAGTTGCTCCGCCTCTTTGGCACGCTTCTGCTTCATGGCAATCACGTAGCTATCCGTGCCGAACTCATATTTGATGTCCTGCTCATCGAGGCTGGAAAGTGAGAAATTACACAGTTATGGAGAGAAGAGCGGGAGCAGGAGCTATCGATAGCCACTCACCCGCTCTGTTTGTACTCATCGCTGTTCTTGAACGCCAAATAGTTGTTCTCGCGCTCCTGGTGATAGAGCGATAGATTGTGCTGCTTTACGTATTTGTGCTTCCTGTTTATGTTGATGATCACGTTGCAGTACAGGCAGAAGGCAAAGTCGCCGTCGCTCTCCTCGTGCAGCAGCCAGGGCCAGCGCTTGGCCCACATTTGCCAGCGCTCGCTGCGACTGATGCGACGTGAGCCGCTGCTGCTTGCCTCATCGGCGCTATCCTCCTCCTCCTCCTCCTCCTCCTCCTCGTCATCCTCGTCGTCAATGTCTTTACTCGAATCGATGCGTTCCAGCAAACCCATCGGATCTGTACCATTGTATGAGCCGTTACTCTCGCCATCGTTGCTGGGCTCCGATTTGGAGGCTTTGTCCTCCATCCACGGATTCTCGTTGTCAATATTTGTCGCGCGTACATCACCCGGTGGGACGACTTCATCGACATCGTCGTCATCGATTTCAATGATTAGAGTGGCTTCCGTTGATGCGCCTTCGACTTCCATGATTTTCAGCTCGTGCTGGTTCGAGTTTGATTTATTTATCGACGACGACGCCATTTTGTTGCTGTTGCCGGTATTGCCGGGACTCGCCAGGCTATTTTTCGCAATTTGACCACCTGATGATTCCATTGCACAGCCTGCACAGGCTCAACAGTGCTCTAACAGGGAATAACTCAACTAATTATCACGCTACTCGTGTATGCCACAACAGACTAATTCCAAATTAAACTTCACTCCTAAAAATTTGCAATGCAATTCAAGGAGTTAGCGTTCGACTGAAGATATCGATTGCAAAAATGTACTCCTCTGCGAATTAATAATCACTCTCGACACGGGTATATCGATAAGTAAATGTTACGAAACATTAAACAATTGCAATTCAAAACAATTTATAAGAATTCTTAAATTAATCAATTAATAAACCAAAAAAAAAATTTAATTGCTTATCAAATATATTGTTTGTATATATTTTTAATGGACTACCCCTTACGATATATTACGATACTATTTAAGCAGTTTTTCTATAGGGTCACACTGTTGCAGCATTTGTTATTGTTGATTTTGTAGCTGTATTTTGTATTGCATTTAGCTGTTATTAAAACGAAATGACGATATTTAATTTGTATATATTCGACAAAATGGGCACGCTGATGCACTACGCCGAGTGGAATCGCACAAAGAAATCAGGAATAACACGAGAAGAGGTGCGCTTGATACTAAGTCTTATACAGAGAAACAAAAACAAATAACAAATTTCATAACTAATTTCAGGAGGCAAAACTAACGTATGGCATGCTCTTCTCCATCAAGTCCTTTGTCAGCAAAATATCGCCACACGATCCACGTGAAGGATTTCTTTACTACAAAACGAATCGCTATGCGTTGCACTATTTGGAAACGCCCTCTGGATTAAAGTGAGCAAATCAACAGCTGATCTAAAGATCTAAATATTGAGTAGTAATTGAATTTGTTTAGATTCGTGCTAAATACGGACACGGCTGCCATCAATGTGAAGGAACTGCTGCAGCAGCTGTATGCGAAGGTCTGGGTGGAGTATGTGGTGCGTGACCCACTGTGGACGCCCGGCACAGTGGTCACCTCGGAGCTATTTCAAAGCAAACTCGACGAATTTGTCAAGCAGTCGCCGATTTTCGGCATTAGAAATATTTAGTAACATAAGCCCACTGTATAGCTAATAGATATTGTACATAAAACACCAACTGATGTCTCACTAGCGCAATGCGTCACCTAATTGTAGTTTTTAACGGCTGCGGCGGCCTCCAATTATGCTCGAGCAACAGCAGGAAACTGCGAATTGTCGCAGCAACATTTGAAAAGCAGCCGCCTTGTCACTTGCGCAAGGGACAAACAACTGAACCGTTACTCGCAGGCATCAACATTTATGATTTACAATTGCATATTGTGCTTTTGTTTTTTCTCTTTTTTTTGCGCGAGCAAATTCGTTAGTGTTTCGCATGTGAAGACAGTTATTGTTGCAGCTATTAAATTTGTGAGCGACTCGCCCCCATCGCCACATCCAAGGGCTTTGCGCAATGGAAAATGATTTGCAAAATGTTGCCAGCCGCGTATATACATATGTATGTATGTATGTATGTATATGCACACACTTATGTACATGTGAGGAATGATGGAGCGTTAAAGAAAAAGAAGAGTAGAGCAAATGCCAGCTGCATGAATGACAGAACGAGATAGAAATGTTTAACTTCGAATTTGTTTTACGGTTGCCTTTTCACAAAACCAGTCGCTGCAGTACCGTTAGCAACCTTTTGGGCATGCTAATACAAGCATACTCATAAATGAATACATACATATGTATTTATATACAATCATATTTAGGTACTTTTGCCACGAGTACTTTGACTATGCCGTTAAATGTGCAGCGCTTCAAATATGTTGATTGAATGTAATTTTTTAGTTTCATATAAATAATAATACATAAATATATTGTCTTGACATTCTTATTTACATAGGTGTATGTAAATTGAACTAGTTCATGCCGTACATACATACATATTTATTCATATGTGTTTCAACTGATTGCAGAGTATTTCAACTTCGTCGAACCCAAAAACAAAAAAAAAAGACAACCAAATATGTCTTAAATATTTTATTTTTGCTATTTTATAAGATGTCTTACTTATTCAAAATTTCATGCATGTCATCTGCAGTTTTTGGTCTACATTTTTTTTTATGTTTTCTTTTTGTCAACACCGTGGCTTGGGTCAAACTCGAAACCGGGTTTCAACAGGGCATTGCAAAAGCAAACGCAAAATCAAAAGCAAAAGCAAAAGTTGCGAACACAATGGAAATCGAAACGTAAAGCGAGTTTTTAGGCCTCTCTGCCTATGATTCAGTTATCGAGTGGGTTAGCAGCATATAGTAATAGGAAATTGTGTATGCATGTATGTATGTATGTATGTATGTATGTATGTAGGTATGTATGTATGTACATATATAATATTTAATAAATCAAACGGACTGTCGCATTACGGCGCCAGCATCTTACAAAATGCCCTTTCCAAATCCAATTATGGCATGCATACATATTTATGTATGTATTTATGTAGGCATGTATTTGTGTCCGTATGTATGCATCGATATTTATGTAAGTATTCAGATCTGTGTTTATCAATCGCAGATACCGGTTGGCGGCAGCTGCTAGGCTTTGGCTTTGGCTTTGGCTTTCTTTCAATTTTCTAGTTGGTTTTGTTTTCGTTTATCGATGACACGATCACGATTACCATCGATTTAGTCACCTCAATTAAGCACAGCTCGAATCCCTACAACATCGTGTCTATGCAAGTGTGCGTGTGTGTTTGTGTGTGTGTGTGTGTGTTGAGCTCTTACTTGTTTATTTTGCGCACAACTTTCTGCATTTCAGTTTTCCCAAATTTGTTTTTGTTTATTTTCTGTTTTTTTTAGGTCTGCAAATGTTACGCAAATTATGAAAGCTCAGTGATGTTGATAGATGTCAACCGAATACAGTCTACAAGGTTATTAACGGTTTGGTGGGCCGCATCCAATTGGAAAATAAAAAATAAGAGTAAGAAAACTCGAGTCGAGTTTGACCGGCTAGTAGGTACCCTAATCCACGAATTTTAATACCTCATAGCATATAATATATGTACAGCCTAAATCGACTCCACTCTGATAAATAGATATATAAAGAATATATAGATTTTTCGATTCTGCCACTCCTACTGCTGCCTGTTACAAAACTATTATACCCTGTTTTGTATAAATTTGGTGTGCTCTAGTTGGAAGTCTGAGCTTAAGTGGAAGGGACTGAAATCGGTTTGAAGCGCTGTGCGGGATATACATTTTTTTTTTTTAAATCTGTTATTTTTTAGTATTCAATTAAAATATATTATTTTAATTATTATAAAATCAAAGACTACATTTATTCTACTCAATCAATTTTTTACTACTCAATCACTGAGTTCGCTCATAAGGTTCAAAGAACTATTTTGTTTCTAGATTTTCTATCGTGGAATTGCACTTCATTCAAAGCCCATAACAAATATTATATATTCCAAAATGTTCATTATAGCCATTTTAATAACAGTTTCCACAGCTTAACGGTTAGGCTATAATATTGTTTTGCCATTGTTTTTTTTTGTTTTTTTTTTTTTTTTTTGTGGGAACTGGGAGCCAACTGGACGGGGAAATAATTGTGAAACCTTTGACTGGCAATTGTTGTACAGCTTTTCACTTTATCGCAATTAAATGTGAAAGAGGGAGCGGGAGCTTTCAACTTAGTTGCTAACTTAGCTTAACTGAGCAATCAAAAACATTTTTGCCCACGCTCAGTTGTGAAAGGCCTTGAAATGATCATATTTGTTAACCAGAAATCTTTGAAGCTGCGAAGCTGTCGACCAACTAGAAAAAGTTCGATGCTAATGAAGTTAACTAAAATAGTATGCAAATTAGTCTTTAGCCTAAAATAAGAACGACAAATGACCAAGACAAATAGTGATGCAATTTTAAATACTGTTTAATCGGATTTGTGTACTACAAGAAATTGACAACCAACCTAAGGTAGTATTTTAAAAGAAACTAAATTCAATCATTTTTTTTTATTCCAATTTTTTTTTAATTAAAATTTTTTTAATTTATATTTTTTTTGACATATTAACAAAGTCCCAGTATACCCGCTTTAGTGCATTACAGGGTATTAGCTATTTTTTACTTTTAGCCTTTACATATTTGATAAGGGTTCCCTTTTCGAAGCAATTCAAATAAATATGTATAAGTCAAATGAATAAAGAATGTTTTGGCATATTGTAGGACTTTCTATAATAATCTATGAACACCTTTTACTTATTTTTGACAAACTCTAGCGTTATATCATCTATAACGCTGTCTGCTCATTGGGAAATTAGGTCTTGTTTAAGTTATGCAAATTTGAAGAAATATAAGAAACAATATATTATATTATATTATATATTGTATATTATATATTATATATTATATATTATATATTATATATTATATATTATATATTATATATTATATATTATATATTATATATTATATATTATATATTATATATTATATATTATATATTATATATTATATATTATACATTATATTTTATATATATATATATTATATTATTATTTATATTATATGTCACCAAATATCTAGTTTCTACTGTGTTTGCTGATTTGTCACTAATTATGAGCTCTGCGACACGTGAAGTTCAGTCAATTGCGACTAACAAGACTCCGAGGAAGATCTGAGGCGTTATATGGCTAAGGTAATATTGATACAGCTGCAAATAGTTGACCTTTTTTTTTCGTAATTTACGCACAATGACGGATGGGCCTGGCTGATAAATAGTTCATAAAAATTAATGAGACATGCGTTCGGTTGATGAACAACTCAACTCAGCTGCACCGCCCAGGTGGTGGCTGGTGGCAGGAATTCCTCAAGGCGCGCATTTATGTGAACCTTTTCAAGGTTCTAGAAGCTCGTCGTCGAGGTAGTCATGTCAATTGGCACGTAGGCCAAGCGCAAGCCTCATTGCTGGCGCAATTACCTAGCGACTCCTAGCGTTCTGATCTTCTGGGATTCTTATGCTGCTGACTGTACAGTGGAGACGACGCGATGCGCACACAGCCTTGACTTCAGTTGAGTTGGCTTAAGTTGGACTCGATGCCGCCTTGGTCACGTAGGCCAAAACTCTTAGATCCAAACCAAACCAGTTAACCCCTCGCCAATTGTTCCAGCTCCAAGGGCCGGCTAGCTGCAACTCACATACCATATATTTAAACCAAATCAGACAAATACATAAACAAATAGTTTTATTTTGCTTAAACGCATTTGCATTTGCATTTTGTCAATTTGGTTTTGGGTCAACAGATGTTCAGCTTGAAGATAATAAGTTGAGCGTGGGTCGCCGCTGCATCACAGTATATAATAGATATATATGGTTGACAATGTATATAAATATATATATATAGTATATATATAGGCAATCGGACAGGCACGTAGGCTATTCATGCATCTCTAATGATGCATATCTGTAACTCATTCACCGCGGGGAATTTTCAACCATCAAAGCGAACAGCGTCTGAGACTGGCATATACCCTAGCTAGATTGAGTCAGCTAAACACAGATACTACATGGAGCAGAGTATATATATAATATTATATAGAAAGCTAGCTTTTGTCTATCTACCTTTGTCTGCTGTCAGGATATGCTATCCTGTTACTCGATTGCAGGGTGTATAAATAACCAAAAATTTAATTAAAGCTTAAGCCAACAGGCCGAATCTAAATGATCTAAATGAAAGCTCTTAATCGCTCTAACTCTTAACTCATAATGACATTTACCCTGTCTACAGGTATCAACATTTCTTAATCTATGAAAATTTACATATTTTAGCTAAATAAAATATTTTCTTTTACAAAAATTTTGCATTTCTTTAAGCCATGATGCCCCGTCTTAAACATTTTCAAGGGGTATTAAATATATTAAGCCGACTTTCGCAAGAATGAAACGTGAGGCAGATATGTCTCTTAAATAAAACTTCCAAATGCCATTTATAACTCGAGTAAAACATATAAAATGCCATCAGATCTTGAGCTTGTGCAAAGGTAAATTAAATAATTTCGAGCTCCATTAAAAGTGATTTAGCTTCAATACAAAACCTCTGAAGCGACTCACTTTCAAGACTCTACAAGTCTTTCTTTACATTAACATATCCTCTGACTCTAATTTACAGGGCATAAAAATGCAAACAAATTAAAAGTGAACAATTCTCGGACTTTGATGGCGGTGCTTATATTATTGGGTTACCTAGAGCACGATTTTTTCCCTTGATTTAAGAGCTGCAACTCTTCACTTACTGCTAATTTTATTGTTATTCAATATGCAAATTTTCCATTAATAAAATTTCCTGAATATGTGCCTTTTGATAATTTAATTAGATGCAAATGTGTCGCACGAAAAATAACAAATACAAATTACCGTTAACTCGGTCTGTCCACTGACTCAGCTCAACCCCGGAATATACTGGACGATTGGAAACATATTGATGGCGAGCCAAGAATCAATAAGCAATGACAAAACGGAAATTGAAACAATTAATATATTCATTTAAATATTTATACTTTTAAATGTATTTATTTTATTTTTTTATTTATATTTGCTTTTATTTATGTAATATATTTTATTTTTTGATTTTTTTTTATATATATAAATTATTAAAATTCTTTAACTATCCATATATTCTTATTCATCGATTATTTAGTTATTTTTAAATATTTTAATTTTGCTTTAAAAATAATTTTTTGTTTTTAATTTACCTTTTTATATATTATATATTAATTTATATCCTGCAACGAAGTTAATAAAAAAATGTTGCTATAAAAATGAATAATATTTAATACCTTTTGAACTCAAACAGCCCAAATGGTTTTTAATTTCAAACAATTCGCATTAATTTTTTATTCCCAATCCAATAAAAAAACCAATTTTTTCTTTTTTTTGTAATTTTTTTATTTTTTTACACTCGTTTAATTTTTTTGTTTGATTTTGTGTTTGTTGTTCGTGTTTTTATTTAATTTGCAATCATTATTTTATAAAAATGCTTTGCTTAAATTATGACGTACCAATCTAGTATGCTAGAGAATACCTAAACCTACGCAAAATGAATAAATGAGGGATATGTGGATATCGTTGAATATGGAATCTCTGATCGTGGGTAGGGGTTTCGTGTGTGTGTGTGTGTGTGTGTAGTATTTGGATCTGTTTTTGTTTTTTGTGTGCACACGGCCCTCGCACCTGTAGCAGATAATGTGATACGAATATAAGAATAACAAATTAATTATAATAAAAATATTAATTTAATAAAAGAAACGATAAGCGACCATCACCCGCCCCACGCCCAAGACGCACAAGTTGCGGATGCCTAGATTCATATATCGCCTGCACACACATATATATATTCAAGGATACATATACATGTTTATATATGGAAACAGCCGGATGTGGCCTGCTTCCAGTATGACAAGACCTCGCATTATTATATGAGTTAAGTGTTAAGATTTGCAAGAACATTTCGCTATTGTTGTTGTTGTTTCTTTTGTTGTTGTTGTTATTGTGTTTTGTATTTGTTTTTTTAGGAGCCCCACACTTAATTAAACCGCTGAATCCTTGACAATTCATAATCTGTTCTTAGCACTACTTGATCCTTAAGCTGCCAACTTTTTTGTCGCCTTCTTCTGTCGCTCGCTCTCGTTCTCGTTCTCATCGAGCTTGGCGCTCTCAGTGCTGCTCGACTCGGCATCGTACTCTAGCTCTGGGTCCGGCACCTCGGCATAGTGGATATGTCCAACCATTTGGGTAGTTCCACTGGGTGCAGAACCATATGCGGTTGCTCCTTTGCCGCGCTGCGTCTCATGGCTGCCATCGCCATATTTCTCGAGAGTGCGACGCACCAGCTCCTTGGAGGGCTGTTTCATGTCATAGGCCCAGCCCAGCCTTTGGAAGGCATCCAGCACCATGGTGGTGAAGTTGACCTTGTAGTTGCCCAGCTCAGCTGCCTTGTAGTCCCAGGGGAAGACATGATGATAGTTGTGCCAGCCCTCGCCCATGGCCATGATGGACACATAGATATTCTCGCTGGGCATGATGCGCCTTGGGTGAAATTGAATGCTATCACTGGAACCATCTATATATCTATATCTGGGAGCACACTTACTTGTCATATGGACGCGAGCCCCACAGATGGGCGGCACTGTTCACCGACCAGGTAAAGTTCAGGCTAAACACGTAGCGGAACAGGCACTGATGCACAAAGGCATGGAACCAGGTCTCATTCCAGCCATAGACGGGCACCAGCGTGGGCAGCACAAAGCAGAGCAACACCTTCAGCACATAGAAGTATTTCTGATGGAATTGTATGACGGGATCCGCGACAATATCGCTCATATCGATCTGACGGCCACGACGCAACACTTCCGGATGCTTCAGCATCATTAGCCAGCCGACGTGCGAGAAGAAGAAGCCGCGATTCGCATTATGCGGATCGGCATCCGTTTCCGAGTACTTGTGATGCACTCGATGATCTCGCACCCAATCGTACATCGTGTTCTGCAACAGAGATTCAAGTTGTTAATCTGAGTTAATAGTCCCCATAATCAGCGAGTGGGCTAAGCGCAGTCATTAAATAAGACAAATGTATCTGTCAGATACTTTTTCTCTCTCTCCCTCTCTCGCTCTCCCTCTATTTTTTCAGGCTACACACCTTTTGTGCATTGCATTGTTGTCAATTCACAGTTTTCGGCATGAAGCTGTTGCACTTAATGATTGCAATTAATGTTAATTGCACTGCAGCAAATTTATCTCTCGACAAAAAAAAAAAAAACGAAACCTTTGAAAACTAACGAAGCGCAAATTACATGAGTTGACTAAAATGCCAAAAATTGTACTTCAAATGAATTGGCTTTAACACCAGAAGGGGTCAGCTAAGCAAATAGTTGACACAGGGGCAGAGAGAGAGAGAATGGGGAATAGCTATCATAACCCTGACAAGTAATTATTAAAAGATTTTAATAGAATTGTGTAAAGATATTAAAGTATAGATAATAAAATATAAATAATGATGCTTAATATCAAAAGATTTCTGCAATTTGTTTACAGCTTCAAAAAAAGCTTTTTAATTACGAATTAAAAGTTATCAACATTTTTGTCAACAACGAAATAATATAATACATATACAAATATATACATTTATATATTAAAATATATATATATATATATATATATTTTTTTAAATATTTATGCTTCAAAGAATTTTAAATGTTTTGAAAAATACCTTTACAAATGTTTATAAAGATGTCTTTAATATTTAATATTTTTTTTTTAAATATATTATTACTTTAAATGTCTTGTGAAATATCTAAGAAACAAAAAAAAAACATATTTTATAAATATTTAATATATTTTTAAAATATATTAATTTAATATTTAAGTGAAAACAATTAAGTTATTAGACTGAATTCCGTAAAAACTTGGGAAAACATTAACATTTGAAAGAGGCATTTTATATAACCACAAGAAATACTTAGAAATTTGTATTTCCATTATTTTTTAAGGACTTGCAATAATATTATTAAATTTAATTATGATATTTAACTATATTTGAATATATAATATTATATTTGAATATTTTTCTAGTATTCAAGCTTGTAAATATTTATAACGAGCAATACCTATTCACATCTATTTTATTGCGCTAACTATGCATTTAACTTACCTGACCAGCAACCGAATAGCTGATCATCAAAAGACTTCTCAAGATCGGATTCGCCTTATAGCTGCGATGTGTCCAGAAGCGATGAGCACCTGCCGTAACGCCAAACCCAGCAACGCCGCCCATGAATAAAGCTGCAAAATATGAGAAAACAAGAAACTTTAGATGTAGACACATAGACATAAGGTTAATAGACCCAATCAACTGTCCTCATAAACATTTCTGTCAATAAAATAAAAACAGGTCAGAGTGCTCAAGATGTGCTCGACGAGTAGATACCCAACGCGCTGCTTTTGAAAAATATGTTAAAATTGTAAAATTTTAAGAATAATGAAGGAAGAATGAGCTAAACTTGGGACACAAAGGTCTGGTATCCCTTTTATGTAGTATACGAGGAATTGACATGATAACATCCAATTGCATAGACTTTGAAGTAATGACAAAAATATTGAGTTTAAACAAAGTAGAGCTAGTTAAGCTCTTAGAGAACAGACACGGAAAGATCCAATTCTAGTTTTCATATAATACGGCTCACAGAGATATCCTCAGATATTCTACTGACATATGCGTATGCGGATATATGGCTATCATTACGGATGGAGTCTCCGTCGTAGCCTTCCTATCACATTTCCTTGGGTATATCAAAATCAAAAAATCTCCTGCTAATTGAATATAAAAAATTGTATAGAAAAATTTAAAATAGCAAAAATTACATTTGACGGAAATTGAGGCATTTGTGTTATGGTGTTAATTTGTTGGTCAAGACGGAAACTTGAAGTCGGAAAGTCGAAGCGAAGTCCACAAGGCCAGCCATGGGAGCATTTATCAAAATTATTTAATCATTTGTGTTAGTAAGTACAGTAATTACCGGTTACAGCGACAACGTCGTGATAAACTAATAGCATAATGAATGCACGTGACGCCGACTGTGGCTGTGACTGTGACTGTGACTATGTCAGTGACTGTGATTGTCGCAGCATTTCGCTTTAATGACACCCACACTGAAGCTGTGCTTCCCCCAAGCACTGTTTAATGATCGAGAAAATATTCCATTATTGGATTGTCACCAAACGCGGTCGCTTGTATCCGAATAAGCTGCCAATTGTATCTATAAGATACACGTCGAAATGTGCTTCAACAACAATTAATAGCGGCAGACGCGATTTGCAAGTGCTTTTCCGCCAAACCCCCAACACCTAATGACCTAATGACAACAGCAACAAAACAATGATCAGACAATGACAATTGCAATAGACAAAGACAAAAAAAAAAAAAAAAATAGTAAAGAAAAAAACAACAACTTTCCTGACAATGGCCAACGGTCGTAAGCGATATTGATAGATACAGAGTTACACAATTTTTACTGATGAACTATTAACAGCTCCCCGCAGCCCCGGCCGCTGCCCAAAGTCCTAGCCCAAAACACTGAATGAAAGATTAACCTTCAAAAGTTTATTGCTTGTGGGATTGCGACAGGGCAACATGCCGAAAAGCCAAAAACCAAAAACCAAAATAACCAGTTTTCCCCAACAATTCAAGACCTGACAAATTAGACATGTGTTGGCGATATATCTAGGCGCCATACGCATTTAACATTTGACCACTAAATATAATTCCAATTGGTAAACTATAATTCCAATTGGTACTTCCTGCTGGGCTGTGAGGTTAATAAGCCTAATCAACGTCAATCCAATTAAATGCATATCAATTGACAGTGCAGCAGGATTTTTTGCAATAAGAAATCATTTATTAGAGCTTTGCAAGTCAAATCGAATGCATAATCCAGATGTCAAAGTTGCCAAGTCCAAGACTTAATTGCGCTTTGTCGAATCATTTGATGCGCTTTTGCTTAACGCCTAATGATTTAATGAATGACGCGGAAAGGTTAATTCATAAACTTGCATTAGTCTGAAAGGTTTATGCAAAGAAAAAAAAAAAATAAATAAAGACTAAATTTTACAAAGGTTTTTAGTTGACCTTTACAATTTTCTACATTGATCTTGGAAGTTATATATGAAGTAGATATTTTAGATTTTTCTTTTGTTTTTTGCAATTTGTAGCAATTTTAAGATTATACAAAAATCTTAGAAAGTTATTTATTATTTTTTGGAATGCATAGAAATTACGAGTTTTTTGCATAGATCTCTGAACTTTATATATATTTTGTATATATATATATATATATATATATATATATATATATATATATATATATATATATATATGTATATATATATATATATATATATATATATATATATATATATATATATATATATATTTATATATTTTTTTTTATAAACATTTTTTTATTTATTTTTTTTTTGAGTTTGTAGAAATTTCTAGTATTTTATGTGAAGCATAAATATATATATATATTTTTAAATTTATTATTCGACTTTATTTTATACTTTTTTTTGAATTTCATAGGAATTAATACTTTTCCTAGTCTTAATTTAAATTTCGTAATTTTGTGACCAAAAGCCATTAATTAGCACCGCATTTACTAAATATTAAAACGTGGCTATTGGCGCGAAACGTCTTTTGTATAACATCATAACGCCCCAGAAACTAATTAATATCATTATTACTGATGCCTCGATCGTGTTAAACATAACTAAAAGATTTCGCTGAAAGCCAAAAATTGTAAAAAATGAAATTAAAATATATATGCACAATAAAAGCTCGACTAGTAGATACCCTAAGCACATGGGAAAACTTAAAAGATCTAAACATGACTTAAATATATACAAAAAGACAAGCAAATTTTTTTGACTCTAGCTTGTAGCAGCTAAGAGCTATGCTAATGTAGGAGAATTTGGCTAATGATTTTTAGAGTTTTTTTTAGACATTTAAATGAATGGATTCAGGCTCAGGTGCGTGGGAGCTGTTACAGACAGACAGTAGGTATAGAAAGAGCTAGATAAACTGAACTCATCAGTTCCTATATATCATATAACCATATAAATCTGAACTCATCAGTTCCTATATATCATATAACCATATAAATCTAGATGATATGGATATATGTAGTCTGGCACGACTCCACTTGCCTGTTACCACATAGTCTATACCCTCCAGTCAATGCTCATAATAATATGTAAAGGTAACGATCATTAAATAAACGCCGCACGTCGGCCTGTAATTTGCCAAAATATTTACGAGCGGAACACCGCCCATAAAGGGTCTAGACAAGTGCGTGCCCCATGCACCATGCACCAGGCACCACGCACCAGGCTGCAGCTAGCAGGCTCAATAAATATTGAAATTAAACGCAAGTATTTTGACGTAGTTTTTACCTGCGCATCTTCTGCATTAAATTACAATGAGATGGAATTTCCAATGATGCGCCAATGAAAACTCAAGTTCAGACGATGCTGTACCGCGAACCGATCTCAATGTCAAGTGGGACTCTGTTTAATTTAGTTTGTTTTTTTTTTCTTTTTTTTTCATTATTATTTTTTGTTGTTTTTTCGCATGCGTAGAGTCATAAATCGTGTATACATATGCGTATTGAGCCATGACCCTGGCTGGGACTTACATGGAAGTATCTGAGAGCTCCAGCACAAATATGGCCAAAATGGCGAAGAGTCGGCATTGTGTTAAGTTTGGCTAGAAAACACGAGAATGCGTGTGGCTTACAAATAGCCTTGGTTTATGGCCATACATAAGCATTTGACTAATGTCCCACAAATAAGAGCTGATATTTATGTCAGCTGAACATACAGTTGGCTGGCTTTTCGGTTTTACGGTTTACTTTTCATACGTTTTCATTTTCATTTTCATAACTGAATTGTGTCACTTCGTTTTAATGCTGAATCTGCAAGCGCTGGCAAATTCGTCAAAAACAAAAACACAAGAAAAATATCAAAAAAATACAAAAAAAACAACAACAAAACCCAACAAAAAAAAAAAAAAAAACAAAAGCAATACCCTATAAACCCGATGCCAAAAGAAATTTCAACATGGCGAGGGCAAAGAAATTGCTGGCAGCGCTGCCGTTGGCGACGTCGCTGCCAGCAATAACTGTGTTGCCAAGTAAAACTGCCATGTGAAATAGCAATTAATTAAAGCCAATAAATATGAGTTCGAAGTGTAAATGTAAATGTTAATGTAAGCCAAAAATATTGTGAAATACTTGAGATGCCAAGCCGCAACGCCCCGCCCGCCCTGCTGTTCACTCTCCCTTTCCCATTCGGCCCCCCTGGCTGTGCTGTGTAAATTTACTTTCTTTCTCGCTCATCAGCACATGCGACCAAATTGCAAATAACGGCAGAAGACAGCGTGAAAGACAAAGAGCGCGCGAGCTGAAGCGCAAAGCAGAAGTTGGAGATGGGCAAATGGGAAATACATAAGGCAATACAAAACATGAGATGACACCACACAAAACTGTTCATATGCATATGTGTGTGAGTGTGTGTGTGTGTGTGTGTGTGTGTTTGTATGCTTATACATAATCGTTCGTAATTTCGGAATCAAAGCAACTGTAGTCGTATTTGTTGTTGATGTAACTAGCTCGGCTGCTGGGCAGGTGGGCGACAGCTTATATAATGGGGTCACCATACTTACACCATATGAGCGAGTAGAGGCGCAGCTCTTGCAGCGGATAGGTGACCAGACAGAAGAGGGCGACCAGGTGCAGCAAGGAGATCTGTATGACCTTGTCCCATTTCAGCGGCGCCTTGAATTGCCAGCCCAGGATGTTGTCGCCTTTGAAATTGCGCGTGTACTCCTCCATATTGATCTGATCCTTGGGTATGTGATCGATCAAGTGCTTTGGAATATTCTTGGAGGAAGCCTCTGCCGACAGTGCCACCGCCGGCGGCTGCTGTTGCTGCTGCTGCTGCTTGCCGCGCGGCATTGATTCGGGCGATGAGTCGTCGCTGCGACGAGCCTGTGACTCGCTGCTCAGCTTGGAGCGACGCGCCAGCAGCGGCGGGCTGCCCTCACCTGTGCTGGCCATGGGCGTGGTGCTGCACACGCGCTCCGATGTGGACAGGTGACCCATTTGGTAGAGCTATGGCTAAGTGTGTGTGTGGGGGGTTAGGGGGGGTAGAGCCTTGAGTAAGGCGATTACGAATTTTCAAACTTTTCACTGCGGGCTAGCGGAAACCCAGGTTTCGTAATGGCCGCTCCAAATCCAAAAACTTTCTTCTTCACAGATTTACACACAAAACAAATTTTTTAATTGCGGCTGGAAGTACGTTTTTGTTGGCTTTTGTCGCCTGTTATTTATCTTTTTCGTTTCGGCTTTTATTTTATTTATTTCGCTTATGCCTCGCACTCGTAACACTTGACGCGGCCCTTTTTTATGGATCTCTGTGTGTGTGTGTGTGTGTGGTTGGTTGCCTGGGTCTTTGGGTGCAAGACCGACCACGTTTTCTCTTTGTCGGGGGGCTGGGACTCGATTGGGGAATTTGGGATTTTCCTTGCGCTCTGACTATCTAACGAACTTAACCCGACGCCGTTCCGTAGACAAATGATCGCAGTCAAAACTTTAAATTTCTACCCTATGCCGGCGTTGGCTTTGACGTTGCCGTTTACGTTGGCGGTGACGCTGACGGCGCTGTTAGCGTCGCAGCTGCTGCTCTTGCTGTGGACATTGTTGCTGCCGCTGCCGCTGCTGCTGCCTCTGCTGCTGCTGCTGCTACTAGCTGGGCTGACACGCCACCAAACTGACTGATTGACCGACTGACTGATTATTGTTGTTGTAGTTGTTGTTGGTGTGCACTGTGGACTCAGAAAATGTAATATAAAGACAAAAACCGCAAAGCAAAGGCCAAGATTATGCCACCATGTACACACACACACACACACACACATGCATACTGGCACGCACACTTGCAACTGCGTCAAAGCTCGTTTGCGACTTCGGCACAGGGCTCGAGCTTCGGCTGTAAGCTTCGGCGCAGCATCAGCAGCATCGCGGGGAACTTTATTGTATTTTTCGACTGCTCTTCAGCGTCTGCTTCTGCCGCTGCTGGCAAAGACAATCGACAAGAAGTCTGCTGACTGCGCGGCCGATTACTCAGTCAATCGATTTCCTGTTAGTCAACACGTAGGAGTTGCCGATAAATATCTATGTATCTATATTTGCATGCATTTAAATTTGTTAATACGAATATTTAAATATGCAGCCAAAGCTATGTTAGCATTATATTTTTATTGTGTTTGTGGGACTTAAGGGCATTTACCTAATAAATGTAAAATGATGTAAATTTAGCTGATCATTCGCAAGCCGATTTCTTTTTGGCACGATGCAAAATTATTTCACAAGGGCCAACGACTAATTCTGTTCATCGATTATATTTGCATATGACAAAAGCAAAAGCAAAAACAAAATCAAGACCAAAAACAATTTCCCAATCAATCTCTCCCATAAAATCTCTGTGGTGTGTGTGTGTGTGTGTGTGTTGTCTTTAAAATTGGATCCGCAGTTCGCTGTTGTTGTCTTGTGGCCTTCTCCACTTTGGCTTTTTTTGTTGACCAAAGTCAAAAACCGTTCGATGATCATGAAGTTCAACAGCAGCAAAAGCAGCCGCGGCCGCAGCAGCGGCGATCGCTTTGCTTTCTCTTTACGTAACGACGACAAAGCCAAAGACAAAAGCCAAAAATTTAATTAAAAGGCAGCAAAAACAGCAAACTAAAATAAAAAGCGAGCACTAAAAGGAAGCTAAAGCGCGATCTTTACCTAAACGAAACATGGAGATATATAAAATAAACAAAAAAACAAAAACATTTTAAGTCTGCAGCTCGCACGGTCTTAACTATTTCAGCGATTCCCGTGCATTTACGAGACTTTGTTGTCGTCGTTGTCGCTCTTGTGTTGTGTTGTGTCTTGCGGTCTATGTTGTAAGCTTCACACATTAGCAAATTTAGCCGAACATCAAATTTCAGTTGTCAAAAGAAAACAGCCAAAAACCGAAAACCAAACCCAACTTGACCACAATGCAAAAGGCAACAGCGAGAATGTGCATACGCATATACACTGTTAGAAAATACTTGTATATAAGAACAATCGATGTAACTGGGCATCAAGTGAGTCTCACTGGAGATGCAAAGCGTATAACTTAGACACGGTTGAGTAATGCTTAGGCATCAAGAGAGACCCACTACAGCTTACACTTACAGCTACACTCACTTAGGTACACTTGGAACCAACATTTAATGATACTTGGTACTTTTGTTGCTAGAGGCACATTTGTCCTTCTTGGCAAACTTGGTACTCTTGCAATGCTAGGTTAGCCTGGTATCACCATACCTACCTAAAATTAGTAAATGTGGCATACTTGCTAATCTTCGCAAAATTGAAAAACTAGGTACACTAGGTACACAAGAGGTAACAAGTGATAATTGATAGACTAGGTATTTTTTATACACTTGACTGGTAACTATTTTATGCATTTCTTATTGTAGGTATGTTTCCCACTATTGGTAAAATTGGTACACTTGCGATGCTGGCTTAACTTGGTACATTTAATACAATTAGTACATTTGGTAAGCTTGCCAATATTATCATAATTGGAATACTAGGTACTTTCGATAAACTTATAGATACATAACAGTACACATGGTATAATTGGTACACTTGCTATATATGCCATATGCCATACACTTGTCTAAAGAGACACATTTGCAATACTTGTTAAACTTGTTTCAATTGGTAGACTAGGAACACTTGGAGTGGAGCAGCCGAAAAATTAATACACATGGTACACTTTGTATATTTGCTTCACTGGGCTGGATATACTTGATATATTTGTTAAACTGAGTACACTTGGTATATTATATATTCTTAACACTTAGAACACTTGTTAAACTTGGTTCAATCAGTAGAATAGGAAAGCTGGGAGTAGCTGGAGACTTGGTACACTTGGTACAATTGGTACACTTGGTATACTAGGAACACTTGTTACTATTTGTACACTAGGTACTCTAGACCAATCGAGTATATTTATTAGATTTTTTACATTTACAGCGCTTAATGCATTTACTGCGCTTGGTACATTTGGCATATTCGCTGCAAGTGGCCAACTGGTACACTTGACACACTTAGAACTGCTGGAATTCTCGACACAGCTGGTACTTCAACATATGGTGAGCTTCACACTCTTGGCACATTCAGTGCACTGCGAAACCTTCAATACATATTATAATAGTCCACTTTACTTCAAAGAATTGTTGAAATATAAAAACAAATCGAATTTATAATCTTCTGACACCTTTACGATCTGTTAAGCACACCTTGCCAATTGTGAGGGAATTGTTTAAAACAAATTTGACAAATTATCTCATTGAGCATTCACAATATTTTCAGCCAGTAGCTGTTTATTTGCTTATACCCATTTACGCAGTGAAGCGAGTATATTGGCCTTGCGTAGGGCCCACCCATTAAGCAGCTAAGCTAGAGACTTGAAATTTGGAATATATTTCTAATTTCTTCTTCTGATAAAGTATCATGATTTTTTCGATTAGAAATCGGGAAATAACCATAGCTGACTTTCTAGTGATTAGATAGATATTTTCTATTTAAAGCCTGTCTCCTTTTTGCTGGCGTAGCATATTAAGAATACCCTGTAATTTGAACAGTATAGAAGCGTAAGCTCATTGACATTTTTGTTAGTGAAAACTGCTCTCAAAGATTTCCCAAAAATAATATGTCTTTGCCTACTGGCAAAACTCTCATCTCCTCAACAGCTTTCAGCGAGTATCATGCAGTCGCTAGCATCCGATTGCAACATACTCACTTGTTGTATCTTGGTTTATTTGCTTTATTGCGCAGCTTCAGTTTGTCAAGTTTGCATCGTCAGCGGTTTTTATGAGCCGAAACAATTGAGAGACAAAGAAATAAATTCTGGGCCCAAAGAATGGCGCGAATGTGAACAAAGCTCTTAACTATGTACCTATGTGGGTACACACACACACACCTATGTATACATGGGCCAGCAGTCGTACCTTATGCTTAAACAATGTGAATAACAACAAATATCTGAAATTTAATCATTTCCTTCTCTTGCGCTATTTGGTCACAATCAAAAGCCATTCATTCCATTCCATTCCCGTGGCTGCTGCTGAGTCGTATGAAAACTCAATTTGCTGTCGATTAGTTGGCTAAGGTTTATTTCTTTTTCGATACCCTGTAGCATAGGTAATCGATGGGCATGACTTGCTAATGCTTAACATATTAGGGAAGTATTTCATATCCAACTTATATATTTGTCGATTGACTCTTATTCATCTATGCAACGAATGAACTCAAAGACTATAAGCGTGAGGAATCTAAAATTTATGTGAAATATACTTGTATATCTTATAAAGAGTAATCTTATTGCATTTTATCAATATGTATCTCGATCTCTATAATATATCCATTTAAAATATATCGATTTGGGAACTTAATGTCTCTTTGTCTCAAATTGAACTCAATGAGCTCTGCAGCATTACACATGTATTATTCGTAAATATCTATATATGTGGAATATATAAACCCTCGGTTAGAAATATTGCACTTTCATATACGGGTGCATTTCGTCGAGACTTGCAGAAATGAATGGGCTTTGTTTAGCACAAGAAAGTTAAGCTATAGGTGCAGGGATTGCGTGCATAGAGAATAATTTGCAATTGCTGAAGCATTCATTTGCATTATTTTATTGACTATCTAATTGAATGCAAATCGCATAATTCTTTGGGTTCAGGGTAAATTATAGTCGGGCATTCATCACGAATTAGGCATACGTGTTTTTTTACGCGCTTAGATGTTTTTTCCCTACCTTTTTGTGTTTAAATGCTGTTCAAGGTTATAGACAAATGTATTAAGAGTGGTACCTATTTAAATCTATGGTACAAATCAGTCAAAGGTACACTTTAATTGCATCTGCAAATGTTTTATATATGTATGCTTTGATCTCTTATAGGTTTTTTTTTAATATTTTGCTTTGATATCTCATATTGAAGTATTTCCTTAAATGTTTCAAGCTTTGGTACATTACATAGTAACTATATAAATTGGTAGGTACATTTAGATTATTGGTTCACCTTTGCTGGCGCACTTGGTACATCTCAGACACTTAAGCGCATTTGGTACATTATAAATACTCGCAAATTCGTCGTGTAGTAAATTCCATAAGAATTTAGGTACATTTCGTCTTTTTGTAGGTACTTCATAGGCACAAATATTTTGGTACATTTTAAGTTTTTAATGAATAAAGGAATATGCAATTCCAGATTGTTGGCACAGATATTTACACATAGGTACATTAGGTACTTACTCATGCTTCCCTTTGTTCGACGACCGAAGACAGTTTTATGTGTGGGCCCATCAGTTATTGTTTGTACTCAATTGGTACATGAAATAATCGATGATCTGCAAAGGGCAGCGGCCATCGCAGAGCAAACATTAACTATTAAACATTGCACAAGTTAAAGCCGTCAACAATTGCGTATCTGTGCAACCTTCAACTGTCGCTCAGTTGACTATATCCATGAAAAAAAAAAAAACAAAAACAAAGCAGAAAACAAAAAAAAAACATACAACAAAAACAAATTAACATAACAAAACGCAAAAGTAGGCACAGCACAGCACAGCACAAGTGCAATTTGCAACAAACTTAATGCCCAACCGAAGTGTGAACAAAAAGCAAACTATCTACAAACACACACACACACACTCACACACACACACATGCAATCAAATACCTTTTTTGTACCTGCCACTGCCACATAAAATCAAGAACAGCGTCAGTAGAAACAATGAAACTCGAATACTCTATCCGCATGGAGCCTAGCATATGAGTCTTAAGATATTACAAAAGCTTTATAAAATTGTTACATAAAATAAAATAAAAAACAAATAATTCAAATTTTTATATAAGAAATATATTAGCTGCGATTTCAGCAGGCCTCAAAAAGTTTTAGAATAAATGAATAATAAATTAAATTAAATAATTAATATTAAGCACAGCTTGACTTAATTTCAGCTTTCTATATTTTCTATGAATATGTATTTATATGTATATACATATAAAGAAATTATATATATATATATAAATATATATATGTATTTATATATATACATTAAAAAATTTGGGCTCAGTATGAACTCTGCTCAGAATAATAGCAACTATGGGATGCCAAGAAAAATGCTTCTTCACTGCTCTAAGTCTAATTTTGTTCCACTTTTCACTTTCCACTCGGAGAGCGATAATAGGAGAGCAAACATAGGGAGAGCGATTATACGATGAGCAAAAATATGGAGAGCGAACATATGGAGAGCCATATTACACGTTCTCACAGCTCCAACTCCATCTGCTGCTCATTGTTTAATGTCGACTATATTTATAATTTCATTTCATTATTTCAAATGACTTTCCAATCTTGTAGTCTCTTAGTTTCATCTAGGCTCACCAAAGCCCACATGGAGCGATTAGACAGACACGCCGACTCGCCCGCCAACAGCCTTCTTGATATTAGCTCCGTCAACCTTCAACTGCTATTTAAAGTAATTCCTCTCTTTATTTATTAATTTAACTATTGAGCTTTAGTTAAATAGGAAATATAAATTATAATATTCTGATTATGAAAATTTAAATATGTGTTAATAATAACATTTCAACTTCTTCTTAAAAACTCACATGCCCCATTTGGTTAGGGCATATGAAACAACTGTGAGCTTTACGCCGGCGCAGCTTTTAGCCAGCAAATTCATTAGTAATCACTTCACAGCCATTAGGAATTAGTACAAGTGCCTCACACACACACACACACACACACACACTGGCACACATAGACGTTTGCCGCAAATCTCGATTATATTAAGTCGAGATTTACATATGAGCATATCAGATATGTGTATATAAATTCGGAGTCGCCTAAAATTGTTTTACTATCTTAACAAATTGCTTTAGGATGAAAGCATTGTTTAAGCAAGTTGGACCGACTGCGTGATACTGTATTCCCATAGGTGGCTCTGTCATTCGGGCTGAAATAATGTGGGTATTACAGGGTATTTTCGATATGCCACGACCTTAAAATGACAAAAACTTCTTATTTGATGCATCAACAGAGGAGGTCAACAGTAGCTCAGAAGCGCCAGATTTTTTTCCTAGCTCTAATAGTTTAGAAGATACATAGAGCTTACAGATTTGTAATGCTCTCTATGAGTATTTATATATATATTTTATTTATATAATATATATATATATTTTTTTTTTTCTGAACACAGTCTTAACGTATTATATTGCAAATTTCAAGTTTCTAGCTAGCAAAAGCGCCAAACTGCTTTACGTTCATATGGACGCAAGCAAGTCGGGCATTGCTGAAAACAAAATATACTCATTTAAACTAAGAGAAGAGAGTATTATAGAGAATATCTCAAAGATACTGAATTAAATAATTGCTAGAACAACATTTACAGACATATTATTTGGGTTTTTATGGGACTCTGATGTTATCTTCATTTTAAATGTTCGCTGAGTCTGTAAATCAATAAAACCAGTAAAAATAGTTTGAGTCTAAGCGGCAATGCTCGACTGGAATTTAATTTCACCTTATTTTGAGGGCAAGTATTATCAATTTAAAACTCAAAATATAAATCAGCATTGGTTGACCGGAGAATGCTCAGCAGCTCGAATGTTTTTACGAAATCTTACCTAAAGCCAATATACTCTCTTGGCTCTATGTGTGCAGAGCATGTAAAGGCATATTTAAATTCCTTTTCATTTGGATTGCAGAACTTGGATTGAAACGCGCCCAGCTTGATTGGGCGCAACTCAAGCGAAAAGCCTAGTCCCAAATGTTGTTGACTCAGTCAATATTTGCAGTGGCATTCGACCAGGAGTACAGCCTGTACACCACGTAGAATACCAGGCGATCTATGTATATGCTACTTACTTTGGCTTTTAGACTCAGCAAAGGTTTTAGGTTTTTTTCTCATTTCTTTCTGTCAACTAGGCTTCTGTACGCAGCGAAGTGCTTAAATATTGACGCATCAATCAAGCACTGGGCAAACATTGCGTATTAGTGATAATTTATTGAGTGCGACTCATTTAATTTGCGCATAGTGCCACGCAAAGCCCTTTTGGGGCATGGCCGCGTGGGGGCTTGGGGCCACGCTTGGGAAAATTTTAAGTGAATCGATTGCCAAATGGAAAGGCATTTGAAAATAGGTATTCCGACTGTCGTCGGCTATCGTAAAACTAATTTGGAAAGCCTAATTATAAAGATTTGTAAAGTTGTTCAGGGCTTTAAGTTGATTTTATGGCTCGGCCTTATTGGCAAGATTATCTTAGATGCGAGCATTGGGCAAGCACATCCAACTCGTAGCTAGCCGTAGCGTTAAAGAGGTTTGCGATACACAGAATTGGATAGATGAAAATGGAGCATTAAGAGATCATGACACACTTCTAGTGTTGAGGGATTGCAGGGATTTTCAATAACATTGAGTGATGAGGTTTGAGTGACGATTTGTAAGTGTTGAGTGATGAATGGTGAATGCAGAGCTATGAGAAATAAGAGTTGAGTAATGAGTGATGAAGAATGAGTATTGAGTAAACAGGAAAAATGAACAGTGATGAATGATGAATAATAATTAAATTATAAATGATAATTGAGTGAAGATTGATAAGTGACGATGATGATGAGTGATAATATAAATAATGTATGATGAGTGAAAAATAATGAATAATGATTAAATTATGATGAAGATGATAAAGATGGTGATGAATAATGAATGATGAGTGAAGAATATACAATGAACAGCATGAATATTAAATGATAATATATGATGATGAGTGATGGATGAGTAATGAGTGATGAATAATGAATAATGAATTAAGACTAAAGAACAAACACACAATTATGAATAATAAATAACGATTAAAGAACGATGATGAGAAAATTATAAATATTAAATAATTGATGATAATAATGCACAATAATAACTGATGAGAGATGAATAATAAGCAATAAGCTACAAATAATTGATAATATGTTTTGTGCTGTATTTTACGGTTGCTAGAATTATAATTAGGAATGCTGCATCTAAAAAAAATATTTAATTTAATCAATACACTCTTGTTGAGAATGAACAATAATAGTAAAATTTACAGCTTTACCAATTAGTAATAATTGATCATTGAATGCCATCACGCTATTCCCATTGTGTGCGCCTCACATGAACTTATCGCGATTGAGAAAATGATTGGCTGGCCGTTCACTCTCTTCCAGTTTGATCTGCTCCTTGATGCACTCGATTATTGGACGATTGCTCTCGACGGCCTCCGTTAGGCCTTTGCGTACCGCCAGCGAGGAGACCGTGTGCAGATCCCTGGCCAAGTCAAGTGCCGCAAAGACACGGATAATGGCGGAGCCGGTGCCATTGGCATAGTCCCCAAACTCCCCGCTCAGATAGTCATTGGGCAGCAGATAATGGAATTGGGGCCAGAAAGATTTTGTAATAATGAAAATGCTATTCGAATCGGTGGGCTTGAAGTCCTTGTGTATGCTCCAAATGAAATGCGCTGAGTTCACAAGATTTCCCAAATTCAACACAATCAAACTACGCAGCCAGAAGCCCACGAACAAGGAGGCGCTCAATGTCTCGCCGAAGTACTGGAACGGCGTATTCAATGGTATCAAAACATTTATCAGAACATAGAGTGGCACATAGAAACTGAAAAATATATCGAATTGCTAACAGTTGTGGAGCAGAGTCGTTGTCATGGCACCTACCGCTTCTGGAACATGACAACTTTGTCATTCTCTATATCGGACATATCCACATCCTTCAAGAGATCCTCCTGCTGCTGCGAGTACTTCAACAGATTGCCATGCAGCTGAGCATACAAGAAGCTATGTTTGCTATAATAAGGATCTTCGTCCTGTTGGAAGTGCGCATGATGCAGCCGATGCGCCTGCACCCGACTGTAAATGGTGCCCTATAAATGAATTAAAAAGTATTTAATTTAATTTATAATTCAAACTTAAATTTCTCTGCTGGGCATGCTATAAACAGTTATAAAATCATGCGAAAATTCTAAAACCAAAATTCATATTCCATCTGCCCTCGACAATAACCGTTTGAGGTTTTGTTATGTGCTAAGGTTTGTGTCTTTGCTAAAACATAGAAAGCAAAAGCTTTCGCACGAGCTTTTTCGACAGTGGCGTAGCTAGACTAGACGCTTGGCTTACCTGTCCGGACGCCGTGTGGCAGAGCATGAGGAAGACGCGCAGCGGTCTAACTGCCGTGAAGGTGCGATGTGCCCACAAGCGATGCACGCCAACCGTTACGCCCAGTATGCCCAGCAAGGTGAGCAGCGTGGCTGGAATAGTAGAAGCGACACAGGTGTGCCAGGCATTGCCAAATTGAGAATGCAGTCACCTCGCACTGCCTTAATTAACTCACTGAATAATATCGTCGACCACAAGGCTGTTGTGAATGTTACATAAATGCCATAGGCGCCCAGTATATAGACATGGATATACCAGAGAACGAGCGGCCAGCTTGCATCGCGCTTCTTGTACTCCGTGCCGACTGGGTTATCCTTGCTGCCTGTGCTCGCCATGGTGTGGAATAAGCCGCTCTTCTCTATCCAGGTGAAGCTAACTGTTGCAGACGCTAGCTGGAACGCTACTAGATTGGACTGTTGCACGGCGCAGCGGTCTAAGTCTCATAAGGTTCAAGTAGGAGTACCCCTATGCATATGCATGAGCGCCTTATAAAAATGCGCACATCGGCGCATGTTCTTTATAGCGAGTTCACATTGTATATAAAACATTTAAATTAAAACTGTCTTAGCTTGTGTTTTAATGAGCCCACTTCTATATATATATATATATCTAGAAAAATACCCCCTTGCCAATGTATGAAAACTAGTCGAATGTGCATCTTCATTTCAAATTAATGTGTTCGACTTTTGTTCATTTGAATTGAAACTTTATTTATAGGTAAGTAAAAAGAATACCTCTAATGCATATGCATTATGCAGCGTTTGGTGTGCTTTTAGGCACTTGCAACTTGTAAATGAGCTTAAAGCTTATTTGTATTGTAAATTCACTTGGAATATCCCTAATCAAATGCATATCCATATGCTGAGAATACACTGATCAAAAGCTTAAAAGCTCTTTATAATCAATGTATATTTTTCTGCGTAAAACACACAAGTCTGACCTATGCAAAATAGAATTGCCTTATTTATAAAGAATATAGAATATATAGGACCACCCCTAATCACGTGCATGAATAGCTAAGAGAAATATTTGGGTAAAATTCTGTCTAAAGAGCTAGAACTATGGAATAAATTAGCATTTCTAAAGTTGACTACCCTTAATGATATACGATGATATAGAACGGAAATAGGATATATGGGATACATAATTTTACCAGCTGCATTGAGTTCTTAATGGCAATTTTCAATTGTAAATGCATAACATGAATACCCCTATGAATTAGCTAAAGTCAATAGTTTCCAGCTGACAAATAAATGGAACGAGTACCCCTAATTATATGTTTGCTTCGCTTGTAAGTACATGGCATGAATACCCCTAATAAATAGCTTTCAGCTCACAACTCAACAGGAAGAGTACCCCTATTCAAGTATCCACATCATATAAACTAGGCAAATATTTTCCACAATAATTTTGCAAAGTTGATACATATATACAGGAATACCCCTAATGCAGATGTTCTCACAAATCGTGCTGCTCATAGAGTTGCGAGAACGTATTTTTATTGTATGTAAAAAACTCAATGCTTAAACTATTTTAATTGATATTTTGATGATGATCGGCCGTTAGATTAAATAAATCAGGAATACCCCTATGCGAAACACACCAAGCTTAGACTGGTAGCAATTATTTTATGTCATACTCATAGGCGAACAGTGTACAGTTTACATCTGTGGCACGGGCTGGTTATTGGGGCGCTTATCTTATAACTTAGGATTAACAACAAAATACAGGCGAATAGGTGCTAATACTATAGCAGCACTTGGTGCCACATCTGCCCTTAATTTTGCATCTTGGCCAACTCGGCGAGATCCTCGCGTGGCAAGTCGCAATCCCCAAAGCCCCAAACTTGATTCTTGTGCGCGTACTCGTCACTGAGAAAGCGCGTGCCATCGCCACACTTGGCCGCGCGTCGCTTCACCATGTCCGGCGAAACAGATTTGCCTGTGGAGAGAGGAAATTTCAGATCATTCGAGACCACTTGAGATCCGTGGAGCGACTTACGTCCGCTAGCTATGCCGATGCGCGCGCAGAAGTCAATGAAAGCAGTTGTCACATTCAAAGTGTAGTTCCCGAACTCTCCCGTCTTGTAGTCCCACGGAAATACGTGATGATAGTTGTGCCATCCCTCGCCCATGGCCAGAAACGAGACAATCGGTGCCTCCACGGGCGTGATGTTTCTATGTAAAGCGAATAATCATAATAAAAAACTCTTATTACTATAAAATCTTTACTCACTTGTCGTAGGGCTTGTTGCCGTACATGTGGGCCACGCTGTTCACGAAGAATGCCACATTTAGCGTCCACGTGAAGCGCATGTTAAAGTTAATCCAGAAAGACATCCAGAGATCCTCTTCCCAGAAGTACCATGGCACCAGCACGGGCAACACAATTGAGCAGAGCGCAAACAGAGGTATATAATACTTGCGCTGGAACATAACCACAGCATCCGCCTCCAGATCCGACATATCAATCACCTTGCGCTTCTCAATGACCTTCGGGTGCGGAGTCAGGAACAGCCAGCCAACGTGCGCAAAGAAGAACCCGCGCTTGGCGTTATGCGGATCCGCATCCGTCTCCGAAAACTTGTGATGTATTCTATGGTCCAAGGCCCACGTATAAGCATCGCGCTGGAGAGATAAAAATATGTTAGGAATAATTGGAGTTAACTCTCTGCGCTTATTCCAAATCGAATGTTGAATTCTACTTTGAGCAGCTTTTGCCGGAAGATATTGTTTTTAAGTTTAATATTTGAATCGAAATAAAGATTCTCAAATCTGAATTTAAATCTCAATATTTTATTTCTCTCACCTGTCCTGCAATGGAGAACATGAATGCCAACAGGATGCGCAGGAATAACGATGCTGTGTAGGACTTGTGCGACCAGAGCCGATGTGCACCGGCCGTAATGCCAATGCCCGATACCCAGATGCAGCCAACCACTGCAAGGAGAGAGCGAAGTTAAAGAGTGGATGGGGAAATGGGGTTGATGCTGTCACGGTTGATTTGCTCTCAGTTTGATGATGCAATGGCACCGTGCTATAATTCTATATATATACGCATGGCAATGGAAATAGACAGAGCGCTACGTGGGCAGGGTAGTGAGCACGCCCTAGCCCTCTCTGTTCCACTCTCTCTCTCTCTCTCTCTCTTTCGATTTCTATTGCCATGCGTCAGAGCTGCTGTCACCTATTCGCTCAACTCTATGGAAATCATTTTGATCACCGTTCAAAGCCCAATGAATGCCAATTGAAACGATCGTTAACTTTAATTACTCTGGTCAAAGTGCACAATATTTGCTCTTCGAGTCTTTGTAAGTTCTAGGGTAAATCTCGCAAAGAAATAGCCTGATTTTAAAGAGCACTTGGTAGACTAGACTTTCAAGAATTGTAAAAAGTCAAAGTACAACTATATTTATATACAATTTATTGAGAGCAGATGGCTTATTCATGATCATTATTATAAGCATTAGCATTTTATTATCAATTGCTTTCGTATTAGCATTAGCATTATAGCTATTATTATCATTATTATATTATTCTTAGTATGGTATTAGCATGGCATTAGCATTACCATTAGAATTAGCATTATACTTATTATTTTCACTCTCATTATTATTAGAATTCGAATCATCATTATTATGGTTTATAATTAGTATAGCACTAAAATAGCTTTAGCATTAGCATCATCATCATTATTAATATATATATATTATTATTATTAATATATATATAATTAATTAATTATTAATATATATATATTATTATTATTAATATATATATAATTATTAAAACTATCATCATTATCATTCAATATACTTGCAATTATAAATTTCATTATAATTAATTATTAATTGAATTTATTGTAATTGTCATTATAATTATTATCAGTATTATAATGATAGTTACCATTACAATAAATATTTTCACATTTTCATGAATATCATTAACATCAAAGTTATCAATATTATTTCTTTTATCATTAATAATATTTTTCACATTTCTAGAAACGCAATACTAATAACCAATTTCATCAGCCATTTTGCTAACATTATTAGCAAGCTTATCATTTTCGTTATAGGTCTAATTCCGTTTATTTCCTTCATTTTCGCATCTAATCTATATTGAGGAATAATATGCCCATACCTTCAGTGACGCCAGAACATTTAAAGGCTTTAAGCCACTTTCATATCAGTCCCAAATTTACGAGCTTATCGTTTGCATATCTCGTAATTCAGATACGATTATGAGTTATGCAGCCGTAACCTAAATATTTTATTCATACAAAATAGTTTTGCCCATAGTCCATGAAGATAGCAGGCAGACAAGCCTAATGCCTAGCTAATGAGTAAACAAAATATTGCTCAAAGCCTAAGTGATATATAATTAACATATTGTTCGAGACAATTAGAGAGTCTCCAGGGAATAATTCACAATGCTCGCATATGTTAATTGCAGGTCACCACCCAGTGGAAAATATATTCGGGGTATATACTATATGTGCTATATGCAATTGATTATTGGATACATACCCCATAGGAGTGTGTAGAACTTGGCGTCAAAGAGCAGGTATATGCCATAGAAGGCGCCAACGTGTAAAAACGTTTGCGCCCCAAGATCGGGCCATCGAATCTGGGGATTGTAGACGACTTCATCGCTATCGTTCGATTTCTGCTGCTGTTGCTGTTCCTCGATTAGCTTTAATGTCTTAGCCGCATTCTCCTTGTAGACGGCGTTCTCCTCGTCATATCCTAGACTATTATCGACTGGCTCTTTGGTCTGTTTAGCATCTGTGGCTGGGGCTTTTCTGTTTTTCAATTGATTATCCCGGCACATCTGGCCTAGTTGGCAGGCCTCACCGTTGCTCTGTCCAGCAACGGAGCCGTTGCTGACGTTGGGCTTACCGGGCGTTGGCGTCGATAGGCACATTCTGTTCAAGTTTTTGGTATTTTCTGTTGAGCTCCCTGGTCTATCTGAAATTATATTCAACGACATAAACGATGAGTAATCGACTCGCCATAGACTTGCTAATTGCACTTTCGAACGTTCATCATTTAACAGCCTATTGATTGGAAATAGATATTTTAAATGATGCCGATTAAGTGTGAATTAACGTAAAAGCCTCTCACATTTTTACTACCAAGCCTACTAAACTGTTTTTGAGTAAACTAAATTCAAAGCAACTCAACTCGGCCAGAGTTGACACGAACTATTAACATTCGCCTTACCCCAGTGAAGTTTGTCGATTCTCCGACTACTTGATCTTATCTGCAGCGGCTTAGATAAGACCACCAACTCAATTAATAGTATAGTGACTTATCTCTTTATATAGTTGGTTTCTGTTTGCTTCTCACAATATAAAAAAAAATTAAGTATTGACATTATCTTGACTATAGCCCTGATACTACAGTTTATTGTTTAAGTGGACTTCAAGTGAATAGATGCTTAAAATATAACTTAAAATCTATAAAATGTTGTTTCCTATATTAATCATGGTGATTCTAGTATTTTTTTTAAAATACCAAATAGGAAAACATTGTTATAAAAATATATTTATTATTATTTTTATAAAAGTTTATCTTTTCAAAACTTTAAAAAAATGATTTTTCTCCATTTTAGATATATTTTTGCATTTACAGAAAATATAATACGTAAGATATACTTAAAAATTGCGTGAATGCTAAGATATTAGTATTTTAAAAAACTTATATATATTTAAAAAAATTGATATATATTTTAAAATACTAATTTAATAGGATATTTGCCGAGTCGAGCAATCGCAGCTTCAAGAAAAACATTTCTAGTCTTTTTTTTTGTGGTTTTTAGATTCTTTATGTTATTTAAGAATGAACATATTTTAGCACTATGACATAACGCACTATGCAAATAGATGAGATAAGCGATAAACAATGATGCTGTAGAGCATATACGACTAAATCTTACCCTATGCTCGGCGTAAGCATTGGCACACAAACTGCTAAGCAAACTCTGAATGCTTTACATCTGTTCTCACTTTGATTGAGGCAATGTATTCATAGATTTATTTTTGATCGGCACAATAATAAAATGTATAATACATTTTCTTCATCATATAACGCCTGAATTATTCGTAACAATTTTGAGTGCTATGAACTGGAATTTTCAATTGCGCTCAATGTGCCATAAAGCAAATGGTTTAGCTCTAACAAATCTAGGAGGTTTACATATATATTTGCATTTTGAATACTAGATTTTATCGATAGTTTTTGATGCATGTGAGCAATTAATAAATTTAGATATATAATTTGTTGAGCTATCATGATTTTTGGCATAGGTTTTGCTCTTGTTAAATTATAATTAAATAAAATAAAAGGTTAGCAATTCAAGAGTCTGGGTAGCTCAATATAATAGAGATCAAAAAAAGTGAGAGCGAAAAATGAAGAAGGAATGGAGAAAAGAACGAAATCTCTTTCAAGAAATTTTATAGACTAATAATATTTATATTAATATATACATCCTCTCCGATATATATTAAACCAATATTATGCATGGATATATGTAACATCTCATATATATATATATATCTTTATATCTTCATTCTCCTAGTATATAAAAGCTAATAAAGTTGCCACTAAAGGTAGCAGAACCATAAGTTGATTAATTAAATATGCAAACTTTTAATAAAAATAAAAAAAGGGAACAATTTTATGATATACTGCCTCAGACGAATTTCCGCTCTTAAATCAACCAAATTATTATATACAATAAAATTTACTGGGCCCAACATAGATATAGACTTAAAAGAGACTTATGTAATCATATATAATCATCTGTGTTTTTTATACATATTTTAATCAACGAATTCTAAGAATAATAAATCTACTGATTGCAATAATTCCATATATTTATAGGTAGCATTATAAATAGGTCAGCATTATCAGATCCATATCTGGAAAAAACACAACAATGAAATGAGAGCCTCCAGCAAATACGGATAAAAAATCGCTTTGTCACTGGGAATCATGAGTTTTGTTGGTTCTTGGCAAGTATCAAAATGCTTATCAATTGCCAAGAAACAAAACAAATTTGCTAGACAATTTCTAATCAGGGGCGGTCTCAGTGCCACTGATAAGTGGTGGAACACCTGGCGCTTTCGCATTTATGGCTCAGTGTCTAGGCACGTTGCTTCCAGCCGAAGTTCATTCTGAATTTTGGCCATTGATAAGTGATAAGCAATCATAATCAACTGCAATCAAACAACACCTGCTATGACTCACGCATAACAATTAGCAGGTGTACAATGACTCAATTATTTTGACGGTATAATTGCGATCTTATATAACATGATGAGCGAAGTGCGTATTTGAAAAATGAGCAGGTGAGCGATTGGCCTGCTTGATAGATTGCACTGCAAATGTCTTTGAATCGGCGAAAGCAAAAGCGACAGGTGAATCCAAAGCCAACTGACGTTTCTTGAGATGTAGTTAGAAAATAAATGAAACTTTTAATAAAACTATTTTTGATGTTGGCACGAAAATGATTAGAATTCATATTAAATCAATAAGCCATGACTTAAATCACGAGCAAATATAACTTGAATCCTTGTGATATGTAGTAAACTGAAGAAAACTCTTGTTAATATTAGTACTGGGAGTTGTTCTGCCATTAATATAAGTCGTGTCATGACAGAAATCAACACTTAATATAAAGCAAATTTAATTTTAATTAATTTAATTTAATTTATATACCTTTGAAGATCTATAAAAAATCGATTATCGATTATGAAGTCGTCTCACGGCAACAAGCAAGACACAGAATTACGCAGGAATCTACAAAATATCAGGCAAATCTTATAGGTTTCATTCCTTATAAAAAAAGTAAAAGATCTGTAGAAGACTAACTTATGGAGTAGCAAGCATGATAAGCCCTACAGCAAGAATTTTGACGTATTTCTATAAATCACATGTGCAGTCGTCTCAAGGGAGCAAATACTGAGCATAAAAAAAAGCATTCTTGAGCACCCACTTAGCAGCTCACTTTCACCTGCATAAATAGGTAGAAATAATTTCAAAATGTCTATCACGCGCCCATCTCTAATGCATGCCGTTTGCTTTGGCCATGGCCAAAGGAATTTTATGGCCACAAGCTACGTCGAGTGACAAATGCCTGGCATAAAGTTGCAGCATGCCATTGGCAATCTGCTATTGGTTCCGCACTTGTAGCTGATAAGATAACTTATCGCTATAGTACACATCTCTCAATTGAAGGCGTGTGTATACATATCAACCAAATATATATAGATACAGAAAATATATATACTCTGTGCATACATGTTGTTGCCGGCATTGCTCATACGCAGCGCATGCCGCATTGGCGTCCACATGGCGAGCGAACACGCCCCGGTTTGCATTGCCTTTTAATTAAAAAAATGTAGCACATTAGGAGCCAACTGAGAGCATATGCCTGGCACGCTAATTTGATAAGAGGCAAAAGAATACAATTAATGCCAACTAAAAGAGCTCGAACGGGTAGCCTTAGCCTTAGCCGTAGCCGTAGCCGTAGCCGTGGCCGTAGCCTGTCAATGCCAATCAAATAAAGTGAAAGCTGTCTATGTGGCAGCAGCAAAGGGTATTGGCCCAACTCGAAGCACAAGCCCAGACCACGCCACAGGAGCGTGTCACAGAAATCCGCTCGACATTTTCATTGGACCGACTCACGCGACTCGAGCGTTTGCAGAGCCGCCAGGGTTTGAGTTCAAAGTCCGGTCGAGAGCATGCATAAATTACGCTCGATATACAAAATTCATTTGTTATTGCGGCTCGGCCACAACTTGGCAACGGGCGAAATTCTGTTACGCTTAATAATAAATAATAATAAACAATAAAAAAAGAGGCCAAAGCCAAACCATTAGCTCTATTGACATTCGTTAAGGCCCCGCCGAGCGACCGCTAGCCGAGTTCTTCGTGCTAGCCAATTGACTGACGATTCGCACGTCCCTATCAATAAACTATAAACATTGGAAGAGCTTAAAAAAAAAATACTAAGCAAAAAAATTAATAAATAAAATAGTTACGGCCGGGTGTCATCAGTTGCAGCATACTCGCTCATGATTCAAAGGATACATAAATAAAAAAAATTATAATTTATCATCGTCGATCTCAATAGTTATTTATTATTTTTGCTCCCAAAAAAGAACTCTTAATATAAGAATTCCTAAATTTTGATCGAATAAATATTTTTATTTATCAAACCAGGACCAACATCGCAAAAAACCAATATAGGCTTTTCCCATCGTGGGCGAGCATAAAAATTTAGCAACACAAACAAATATAATCTGCATTTGTATATAAATTGACAGACTGACACTTGCTGCCAATTTCCATTAGTTTTTTATAGGAACTTTTTTGGGGACTTATCGAAAGAAAAAAACCACCTTCGAAAATGTGTTGAAGTAACTGATTTGATATATCCTGTTAATTTATTAATGATTATTAAAAATAAATGGAGAACAATTTATATTGTTTCAGACTGAACAAAACGACTAGTAGATACCCCAAGTCTAATATACCTAATCAATATTGCCTATTATTAATCTGTTTTGATTTAACAAAATTATTAATACACACTAAAACACTTGCTCATAAATGTCTATATATATTAAAAAAATTATCCTGATTATCAGAAAACAATACGACTTTCAGATACATATATATATAGATTACTTATGCTGGTACCCCTACGAGTTAAATGTGAAGCAATCAAAGTAATTTGAGCAAAACAATCAGCAATTACAACTTGCTTTGCAATGAATAATAATTTATGTATATATATGTATATATATATATATATATATATATATATATATATATATATATATATTTATGTATATATATACGTATGTATAATATAACAAAAAAAAAAAACATTGTAATTTAAACAAAGTCATCCGCATGTCAGATAAAACTAGAACAAAACTTATTAAAATTCTCATTATTTAGCACGATAATAACCACTGATTTCGCTAAGTGTCCATACATATACATATGTACATACATATATCTAAACACGAACATTTTTGTTATACCATATCAATTTGAAATTCATTTTAGAAAAAATTTGTCAGTATAATTAAACAAGTAACTAAACTCTAGTCGAGACTGCTCGACTAAGAGATACCCTGAATCCATTGGGCTGTAATACCAATCATTAAGAGCTTAATTTATTCATTAATAGTAACCAACACATGCACACACACACACACAAACATATGCATGCACTTAATATGCTCAATGCACAGTGTTGCGGCTGCAGCAGAGGCTGTACTATGCAAACTATTTGCCAAATTTCAAGTCTCTAGTATTTTATATACGTGAGTTATAGTTTTTGTTGAATTGTGGGCGAAAGGGGCGTGGCATCAAAAATCCAAAAATGACAAAATGTGCGGATTCAATATAGCAATCAAACACAACTTAGTGCACGATTCTATCTTTAACGGTGTGCACGCCAGACCTCAAAAACAAAGCGATATTTTCGATAGTTATCGATAAAAAAGAAATGGGACGAGTTATCGAAAAAAAAAAATAAACTCGTACAGCGTATGGTATTATCGAGCATTTTGCTTTTTATTTGAAGTCTCTAGCTTTTGTGGTTGCAGAAATCCAGGTGTTTACACGGACGGACGGACGGACGGACGGACGGACGGACGGACGGACGGACGGACAGGGCTAGTTCAACTCAGCTCGTCGAGCTGATCAAGAATATATATACTTTATGGGGTGTGGCACGCCTCCTTCTGCCTGTTACATACATTTGCACAAAAACATTATACCCTGAAATTTCCATTTTCAATGGATTCAGGGTATAAAAATATTTCGAAATCACACACATCACATCATAGTTTATACATATATATATATATATATATATATATATATATATATAAATAGATTTACTTACAAAAACAGCTGATTGCAAAATATAGAAAAATCTTGATAAATTTCTGAACAAAATTTTTTGACTTTAAGAATTTTTTTCAAAGTGAATCACAATTTCAATTTCATTAGTAAGCATTCCTCCCCTTTATATTATCTAGCAGTAAACCGAGAATCTAGTTGTAAATAAATATATTAAGAATGGTACACATAAAAAATTTGTTCAAGTCGACTTGACGAATATTACACCTCGTAACAAAATTAACTCAAAAGCAATTCCTGTTGGACTCGCTAAATGTGTAATTTAGGTGAAAAGTTGTTCCGGGTAATGCGAAAACTTACAAAAGCGCATATTAATAGAAAATGAGTATAACAGTATAACCGTTTATTTTAAAAGTATATTTCATAAACAACAGTACAACAGGTTCAACTTAAGCGTATAAGTTTCAGACACCCACACATCAATAGTATACGAATATAACAGTATAACAGTCAAATTTAAGAGTATAAGTTTCACACACTCTCAATTGAATAATTCATGAGTATAACATTATAAAAACAGAACTGTAATGCTTAAGATAACACACCCTCAAATTAATAATTCTAGAGTATAACAACAATCTAATATAAGAGTAATAATCCCAAAAGTTATATATAATAACAGTAATAGTATTAGTAGTAGTAGTATTACAGTTAAACATATTATTAGCATAACATGTAATGACTTACAGCACAACAGTTAACCTGTAAATCATTATAAACGCATAATTTTTTCCCAGTATAACAGTTTATAATCTTATAAACTCGAATGTATAAGTGTCTGATATAAATGTATAACAATATCACCCATTGGCCACTTTTATTAATTTACCCCGTCAAAGTCTTTTAAGTCAGTATTTTAAGTACTGGTATACAGTATAACAGAACAATTATAATTTGGCCAGTAAAAATTATATGAATTCATTGGAATCAATTTCTGCAAATGTCACAAAAGCCGCACAAATTCTCGAATTTTTGAATGATTCGCTTACGTCAGTGAAACGAGCGTTTCGCATTTCCCTTAATATGAACATGAATTTCGTTCCGTGTCTATAATTTCTACATATTTGTTTGTTTGGCATATGATTTATGAGTTTGTAAATTACTTTGTTAATAAGCAAACGTGGGTGAATTTGTATGGACGCACTTAGCTTTCGATGGCGATGCGCGGAGATTTCGTATTTAAGAATTAAGTTTTTTTTTTTTTTCTTTTCTTTTTTTGAAACTAATGTCAATGTTGATATAGTTTTTCTCGCTGCGCGCTCTGCTGTTCACCAACCGAACGAACTTAAATGACTAACAGACACTGCTCAACTGGCCGACATTTACTACATCCACATCAAAGAGCTGACGGCGCCGGCGACGTTGGCGTCGCAGCGGAGCAGCGAGCGGGCCGCTAGTTGTACGGTGTGAAGGAGGTGTGGAGTGGAGCACCCTTTGCCGCGATTCATATTCGTTATTTTTCGTTTTATTATTATTTCACTTTTATTTTTTGTAGCTGACTGAGTAGTTATCCCAAACGCCCGCCTTCTTTATCTACCCATTTTTCTCTTCTATTACTGTTTACTATTCTCTGTTGTGCTCACACATTCCGTAAACATTACAAAAACAATGAAGAAAAAACCTGCTTGCTGCCTGCCTGCCTGCCTGCCTGCCTGCTGGCGCGCAAAGCAAATTGTAGTTCAAAGTCAATGCCTTGCACACTCTCCCTCTTTATCATTCGCTCTCTCTCTCTCTCGTTCTGTCTCCCTCCGTCTCTCGGCGTGGGCGATAGGCGCTCGTCGGCTAGGGGTGAGCAACAGCGTTAGTTTAGAACCGGCATTTCGTCATCGGACGCAGTCAAAGCTCGTAAATATCGGCAGCCGCCGCGCAGCTCGCTTCGTTGCCTGACTGATGAACGCTAACCCAGTTTTTTGCATGACTCCCAAGCACGCTTGTTGCTTTCCCATGCCAACGAAACTTATATTGCCGCTCTCTCGCTCTCGCTCCCGCTGTCCCACTCCCATTCTCACGCATTTGTTTGTTGCCTACTCTGGCTTTTTATCGGCTTCGTATTGCTTGCACTTCGTCTGCGTCTGGACAGTCTTCGGAGTGTATGTGTGTGTGGGCTTAGTGTGAGGGAGAGCACAAATATCAGTGGGTGGGAGAGACTAGTAACACATGCGTAGCGCGTGGCTATCGTTTGTATGTTTCTTTTTTTTCAAATTTCGTTTTTCCCATATCAAATACAAATAAAAGCGTAAAATCAGACGCTAATGAAACGGAAGCAAAACGTTGCTGCTTATCTCAGTCGAGTGTTAAAGACAAAAATGTTAAAAGCTGATAAGCCCAAAAGCAAACACTTAACTAATGCTTGCGTTGCACATATTGAAATTCTAAATAACCAAAACATAAGATCAAGATCGAAAGGTTTTTTTCTCAGCCTTCAAATTCCAAAAATGAAAACTTTTATGAATTGAAGATGTAAAACTAAGAGAAATAGAAAAACAAAGTCATAATGCTATGGACCGGTTTGCGTTGGCCTCAGGGGCTGGGGACGTAGACCAACACAGCGAATGATGATGCAATGGCAACGCGCTGATAAATATAGAATACGCTGAGCGCGCAACTCTACACTAATGTATATAGAGTCTACACATGTGCAAAGCTAGCGTGAGTATGTGTGTGTATATGTGTATGTACATGATCATTGATTGTATCTTTACGCTTATCGAGCAAAACAGAAGAGCATTAAAAAAAGTGTTTAGTTTCAGCGCTTGGCTGGCAGGAATGAAGCTAACGGATTTCGTTTGTTTATTTTTGTTGCTGCCTTCTCTACACTCGCTATGAAACGAAACGAGTATATTAGCTCTTGGATTACATAATTACATTCTGCTACTATCTGCTATCAGTCACCTTTGATAAGAACAGAGGATTGCGCAATTGGTCAATTGTGGCTTCTAAGAATTGCTAACTATATATATGTACATATATGTATATAAAATAATTTTGTGCCCGCTGCACTCCTCCTAGTCCACACCAGGGGCGTATACTCAACAGCCACGGCAGTCACCCACTCTCGTGGCACCCTTTCAGATATCAGAGCGGAGCCCTAAGCAATGTGGGCATTATTGACACAGCTGTGCAATGGCATAAACATGCGATAGTAGTCCACTAATTGGGTCTTCCATTGATAAGACGATAAGATTTGTCACCATACAGGGTGTGCTTGGGCGTGAAGTGCTGGTCCACTCTAGGCACTTGCAATCCAGGGATGAGTCATGCCTCGCGCATTGCCAATGGCAGCAACATGTGATGACATAATTCTCGCACAACTATGAGTCAATAATTCATCAAGCACGCCCAGAGCCCCCCTCCCAAAAGACAGACAGGATTATAGCTGAAGGACAACTTGAACTGGATGAGTGCCATAAACATTTTTTCGCCAAATAAAATTAACATAGAAAGTGGCTGGAAATTTACATAAATAATAATTTGTGCGTGTGTGTGTCTGTGTGTGTCATCTAATTGACGTTTGGCTTATAAGTCCAGGCGCATGCGCCACCAACACCGCCTCGCTGTTGGCAAAGCATAGTGCAGCCAAATTAGTCTAGCTGATAAGGCTCACGATAAAGCTCATGTTAAATCATATGGTAGCCGAACAATTGGGCTAACATGAATAATTGATTAGACCCACTGGATGACCATTTGGCTTCCATGCCGGTGATGACAATCAGACCAGTTGTAATTGGGTATGGCACTAATCGAATGCCACTGGGGGTATGCACGCCTATCTGTCTGGCCAGACTATCAATCAAAACACCCAACAACAGCAACAGGGGCAACGAAAGCAAATGTTGTGGCCGGGATACCTTTTTAATTGCGTGGGCAAAACCGTGTTCTATATCCTTGTGTTAACAGTCGATGCAGTGAAGCCTCAACAACAACTCCAAATGGCAATTATATTTCTAAGCCATGTCTTAAATGCATGCTTAAAAATCATTATTTTATGTATTTTTTTTTTCAAATTTTCTCTCTGCAAATAAAGGAAATACTAAAAAAAAACTGTTCATCTTCTTCGAGGCTTCACTGTCCATTTGGCTTTAGCCAGAACATTAATGCGCGGCTTTTGCTGTAATTCATTTCAAAATTGTTTTATTGCGTGATTTCATTGTTGACTTAAATCGAATATCAAAATGGCAATCAATTTGGTTTGTTGTGGCCCGCAGCTTTCTGTCTGTAACCCAGAGACACAAAATATCCGAAACTAAAGCCCAAAGTGCAGGTGTCAATATTTATCAAGTCCATATTAAATTTACAACTTGGCTGGCCTTCACTCTGCATAAAACATATATATGTACTTTATGGCGTTGTGTATCTTAAAACAGGGTATTTCACAGTTGAATTATTCAAGAAAGAATTTATTATAAAATAGTTACTAGTTTGGTTGTTGTACCTGCTGTGTGCCTTAGTAAAAACAACCACCACTGTGTTGAATTTATGAAGGTGCATAACGACAAGCACCAAGGTGGCGAATCTTAAGTTAGCCAAGATGCGAACCCAATTTCTTCAGCCTTGAATGGTTTTTTATGTAAATTTAAATGGTGTATTAAATAAAAATAAAATAAAAAATTTGAGCATTTTAAATAGACATTAAATATATTTTATTTTATTTTTATTTCATACACCATTTAAATTTACATAAAAATAAAATAAAATATATTTAATGTCAATTTAAAATGCTCAAATAGCTCGTAAGAAATTAAAGCAATTGATCGCCATTAAAAATATTATCAATGACACAATAAAAACTATTTTTAAATATATAAAAAACAATAATTTTAATGAAAACTGAAGAGTAAAAAATTAATATAAAATGGTTTGTTAATTTAAAATAATTTTTCTTTAGCAAATTTTTTAAGTTTTTGTACAGAATTTTCTATGCTAAAAAATTGTTTAAATTTTCATTTATATAAAAAATATTCTAATCACAAAAAAACAAATTTATATATTTAAAAAAAAAAGTTCAATTATAAAATAAAAACACATACAAAAAAAGAATTATGTTTCATCTAAAATGTAATAATTTGAAGACGTTTCATAATGTTTTACTCCTCCGACCTAGCGAGTTTTCCACATTATATTACATTAAGATATTTCCACATATTTAAATACCGCCAGTTAAAGGTGCAGCCCCATAAGCGTCATACAAATTTAATTAAGTTAGAAATTTCAAATGCGCCAAATCATAAATTTAGAGACTACATTTGTTTGGATTCACGCTGCCAGTATAAATCATTAATCCTTTTACTTGTAACAAGCAAGCAACTCCCATTTCCCATCTCGCCCACCCCAACACACGTGATTATACCAAATACTTATTACCGATTCCCACATGTCCTGTAATTACAAGCGACGCATGTAAATGAGCCGAGTCGAGTGGAAGAGCGCAGCAAGTCAGCCGCAGGATTAACCCCTTTTCGCACATGTGTGGCAAAAGGATCTCACGCATCGCTGCCACAAATGCGTGTTCAGTCTGGGCTAGCCTGACTAGGGCATATATCAAACGAAACCAGTTACAAAGTGAATCCAATAAATACACTTTTTAATTAAAGCCCTCCGCGTCACACATATGCAAGTCGTTGCCTGGGGAAATGAGCGAGCGACGTTCAAAAGGATATTTCTCACAAGGCGTTGGCTTCTAATTTTACGCCATACCTCCCTGGATGTAAATTAAAAAAGGAATTACAAATTATCCTCATAATGACCTGTTGCTCTCTCTCCGCCTCTCTCTAAGATTAAATTACAATTCATGATTTGACAGGTAATCTAATACACGTTCAATTGTATTAAATACAAAAAAAATTGGTTTAAATTAAATTTTTAAAAATGTTTACTGTTTTATTTAGTTGACGTTGCGTATTCTTTCAGCTCGTTTGCATGTTAAACTAACTTCTGTACGACAGAATTCCTTTTGGTGAAACTTAAGGCCACGCAACGACGACGACGACATTGCCAGTGGAAAACACTCTTAGACATTCAGGTAGTTGTCTGGGAATTCGAAGGTAACATCGCGGCCTGTAAGCTTCTTGTAGACCGATGTGAAAGTGTCAACCTGCGACAGAGGGAAATTAATTAATTAAATTAGTACATTTTTAATAGATATAAATGCTTATAAACAAGTGTCGAACAGTTCAGCATTTGCTGCAACTTGATGAAGTGCAGCAAAGGAACTGAGCGCGTTCGTTTGTTTTGCCGCCGATGTAGGAAGTCGCGAGGCGCCACGCACAAAAAAGGCGCTCGCGAGGCAAATAGGCGGGGGATGGATGGGATAATAATGGTCATGAACTATAAAATTGCTGAAGAAGCTGTAGCCAGTGAATAGTAATGTAAAGCCTGTGGGTAAATAGGCTCAACATTGTGGATTCAGCTGACCTGAAGTTCACTGTACGTTCTGTTTGACAATCACTGAATGGGAGTACAAGTTCAGCAAATAACACAAGAACGGTAGATCTATATTAATAAACAATTTCGTAAATTGGATGTAGCCAGTGAATAGTAATGTAAAGCCTGTGGGTAGATAGGCTCAACATTGTGGATTCAGCTGACCTGAAGTTCACTGTGCGTTCTGTTTGACAATCACTGAATGGGAGTACAAGTTCAGCAAATAACACAAGAACGTTAATGTCAACAATTATGGAAATGTGGCCAATATATGGAGATGTGCGCCCGCAGGAATGCGTTAATGGCGCGCAATAACGAGTTATTGGCTAATTTGATATGTGCCCCCTTTGACAATCACGGCGCTTGGTGAACGTGCCGCAAAAAACACGGAGGCAACATCAAATCCAAATTAATTAATAAAATCCTTATGCTTAATCCTTACTTTGTGTTCAATGGTGGTCTGCTGGTTCTTGTCCAAGTGCACCTTGACCAGCTGAGAGCCGTCCAGCTTGACGCGAACGCGCTTGCCAACGATCTCGGCGGGGAATACCAGATCCTCCAGAATGGCATCGTACACAGCGGTCAGAGTGCGAGAGCGTGGACGCTTCTGTTTCAGTGGATTGCGCGCCTTGCGCGTTGGCTTGGGCAAAATCTTGCGCTCGCCAATGACAACAACGTGCTTGCCAGAGAATTTCTTCTCCAGTTCGCGCACCAAAATGATCTGGATCTTCTGGAACACCTTCTGCTGTGGAATGGGCACGTAGATGATGACGGCCTGCACACACACACACACACATACAGAGATGAGGAAACAATTGTTTAGAATATAAACACAGCTATAATAAGCAAAAACTCACCTTCTTGCTGCCAAACTCAATCTCGCGCGCACGAGTGATGTGCAGATCGCGCAGGTAGGGCTTCAGGTCGCTGTTGGCTTCCAGCTCAACGAGCGCCTGGGCAATCGACTTCTCGAAATCATCGGGGTCCGCGCCGCCGGGCTTAATAATTTTAGAGCCGATAGCCATCTGCAATTGAATGAACGCAAACGTTTAGCACATATGGCACTGCTGCGAAGCGAAAAACGACAACACACAACATCGCTGCCAAGCCAATATTTTCTACATTTAGCTCAGTCGTCTTTAACCTTTTCGCAAATCACTGAGCATCGACTTTGTTTCAATGGTTTTCACTTGGCAATTTAAGCCAATTTCATTGGCGGGAATTAATGGACGCATTTTGCCATTCATTTTTGGCATTGAATTGCATGTTGTGCCGGTTTTTCGGCTTTTTCCAAGCATTCACAGAAAATGTACACCAACCTTTGTCGACTATTTTGACAGGAAAGGAAGTCGACGATATGACACTGAACTGTGCAAACGTCATCGATGCGCAGGGTTGCTTTCAACATGAAGTTGGTGGCGGACGGTTATGTTATGCGCATGCCCAATAGATGGCGCCCGCGTGCATTTTAATTTTATTTTATTAACTTTATATTAATTAGCATAAATTCAAAAAGAATAAATGAAACAAATTTATTGTAATAAAAAAAAGTATAATTACTATACCAAATTTAAATATTATGTATTAGTTTAGTTTTCAATTCAAATTTCTTATGCATACCCGTAATTTATTAGATATGAAAGTATTTAATATATGAGATGTTCATAAAAAGATAATTAATAAATTTACATATAAATATCTGGTTTAACACATCCTACCTGAGGTCAGAGCCCAAAATGAACTGGGTCACGATTGTTAATTTTACACACTCAAATCCTTTTCTAATTTTATCAAGCAAATTTTTGCAAAAAAAAAAATAATCAAGTTTCAAAGAAAATATTTTAAAAATATATACAAAAAAATTAATGCTTAAATTTTGTCTAAATAATTATGGTAAAAAGTATAAAATAATATATATTTTAAAAAAATGTATTTAGGATTTAAGGTATGAAAAATAATAGAATAAAAATATAAATATTAATAACAAAAAAAAAATTAAATATATATTTTAAACATATATTTGTATGTATAATAAAAATAAACAACTTTTATTACGTATTATAAATGTTAAACAATATTTTACTTTTTATTTGAAGCGTAGAGTAGCAATATTCGATGCCTAAATAAATTTAATTCTCATGAGTCTGTCTCGTAAAAAATTTAATAAAATAAATAATGTAATGTAAATAAATAAATAATTAAAGATATACATCATATATTTAGTGCTTAATTTTGATAAATGTTTATTGAATGAATTTAAATTATTATCCTTAGTAAATAAATAAATATTTATATTTAAATAAATAATAATAAGTTTAACAAAGGTTTAGCCTCTGGCTGTGGCGGCAACATTTGCAGCCTGCTGAGCGATGCCCAATCCCTGGATGGTGGCATCACGAGTGTGCTGGCCAATGCGTTCCTGTAAGCATAGAGTATAAAGAGTATTATAAGTAATTTGTAAGATTTGATATTAGTTGCCCAAACACTTACGATTTTCTTGCCAATCTTCTTCAGCCAACCAGCCTCGGATTGACCCATGCTAATGGCCAGGATGAGGGCGACGAAGATGAAGACCTTGTAGAAGTTCATATTGGATTTGGGTATATAGAAATATTCCTTGAAATATTAAAGTTGCGATTTGAGCTGTAGCTGTAGCTGCTGTTGCTGATGCTGATTGACTGATGAACTGTTCAGCCCGACACAGTCGCTTTTATAGCTCGCGTCATCTGAGACGCTGATAAGCTTCGCTTTGGATGGATGCCTGAATGGAGGGGACTTTTCGAAAAACTACGCTGATTATAGCTTTGTATGGTAGGTATGTAGGTAGGGCATGCTACGTATGGTATCTTTATATGAATCATAAAACTTTTGTCTGCAGTAATACATTCCTGAATCCCATTAAGACTGTTTAATATGGTTAATTACCTCAAATTAATTAATTCTATATTCTATTTTTACCAATACATCCTCGCCTCACTTTGTTTTTCTCTTCCTGTCTGTCTCCCTGCCTTTCTCTCCTTCTCTGTCACCTCAAGTTTCTTTATTTCTTTCTCTCTCTCTCTCTCCCTCTCTCTGTTTCTACCTACCTCTGCCTCTGGATTTATCTCACTCTATATAGATTTATCTCTGTATTTATTTCACTCTATATAAATTTCTATCTTTCTCTCTCTCAGTCTAGCACTTTCCTTGACTCTCCCATTTTCTTTCTCTCTCTCTCTCTCTGCCTTGTTATATTTATATCTCTCTGTCGCGCTCTCTACTCCCCATCTTTGCACCTCTTTTTGTGTCTTTCTCTCTCCCTCTGTTTCATTCTATTTCCGTCTTCTTCGCTTAATTAGCCACTCTGATCGAGCTGTCATATAAATTGTCTTTGATCGGGTAACCACCAAACATGTTTGTCATCTCATCAAGAGCTCGACTCGCAATTGGGTGAAATACAAATTTCTACTACAAATTGATTTTATGAATGACATTTTTAGCGGGTTTTTTCTGCGCTACGAATTGTGTCTACAACTGGGAAATAAATTTATGAATATGTCGCTGCCCCGATCAGGTTGCCGATAACGACAATGACGGATCGCTCGATCGAGCAAACACACACCCAACAAAGCAGAAAAAATAAATGTTCTTTGCTTGAGCTTACGTTTTGCTTTTTTTGCTCTTGCTGTGCTTTCTGCTCTCTTTGTCTGTGTTGCCATCGCACCTTATCAGCGCATCAGCTCTTCAACCCAGCTATCAGCTCATTGCGTTGATTGCTCTGCTCTTCTGCACTCTCTCCCTGCCTCTCTCCCTCTCTCTCTCTATCTGAATCCCAAGTGTTTCGATTGTCTGCAAAAATCCCCATATCAATACAATACAGATAGCACCTAAGTAAACCAATTCCAGCAATGAACAAAAGTCTATCTTATTAAAAGAAAACAAAGAACTTAGCAAGTGTAAATACAGAATCGTATACCAATATAGACTATATCCAGGTTTAGTACCACTCAAGTGCAGCTACAGTAAATACTTGTATTTGAAGGTCATATATATACTGTTTTGTATGGGAATATACTTTATTACACCTAAGAGAGTTGTGAATGTCATATCATAAGGGCGTGAATATGTGTCTTCCCCATGACTCAGCTGTATTGGGCTTGTTTTACTATGCCAATTGCAGTTACTTAATATTTTTGCTATCTGTTCTCATCATATACAATGAGTTATATAGTTTTATAGTATAGTGTATAGAGGTTGATATTTTTTACGAACTGAATTCTAGTTGGAATAACTGATAAACTTTGTTATCAGCTTATAGGTCTTAGGTCTGGATACTTGCTCATCAACTGATATAAGCATTTTAGTCGGCTCTAGAATCTCAGCATTTATTAAGTCAGTTAAGGTTATTTACAGATATATATAATTTTATGGGGGCGTGGCAAAGAGGAATGCTAGAGTGTGGAAATTTGTAAATATATTCTAAGGGAAACAACCGTCGTATAACAATTTATAAATCAGCGCTCATTTAAGGTTTTTAAAATCGAAAAATATATTTATTAAAATTACTCAACTGTATTAGAAACACAAATAATTATTGTACAGTCGGATATGCACGTCAGCAATATTTTTATTATCTTTTTGCAAGGCTTTTAATATTTTTTATTTATATTAAGTAAAATATTATGGAATAATTATAATTATATAATAATTTTATACATATAATCATAATTAATAAATTTAGTTCACAATGCTCATAGGAATAGCATACAATTTGACCTATCTTCAAGCTTACATCTTCAGAAAATCGAAACTTGATATGGAACAATTTTAAGAAATTACATATTTTATGTAATATATACCTTGTACCGATCTATCTTACCATATATATATGCCATTTCAACCTCCTTTACCTCACATAATTATATCTCTGCCCATTTTATTAGCTGTTTACAAAAAACATTTGTAACTTTCGTGGCCCCCTCTGCGCTTTTTATGCAAATAGCTGAGGACAAATGAAAACCAGTTGCATTTATTGTCTTATTTACGCTTCTCTGGGCGCTCAAAGTCTTTAACAGGGACTCGAACAACATTATGCCAAACTGTGCAGCTGGAATCGTAAGCAGAGTCGGAGTCTGAGGCTGTTATGTTTCCCGGTTTTGCCTAGGCTTTTGGGGCTGTTATGACAGAGACACAGCTCTGGATGTTGCTTGTGCCTGTCACTCAGCGGTTAAGTCGAGCGATTTTATTTACATTTGAGCAAAACAGGAAAGTGAAGATACAGTTGATGGCAGGAGGGCAGGAGGGCAGCGGAAGGGAGACTGGGAGGGAGGGAGCGCGCCTTATTGCCTAGGCAATGCGTTGAATTTGATTTTGACTAAAGTCAAGACCGAAGCGTTTTTACTTGTTAAGGAAATTAGTGGCATATCCTGACAATGGGCACATCCTGCTCCTGATATCCCATGTTGCCCACTGTTGACTTAATTCATTTGTTGTCTTTGACTCGGTGGTTGATATAATACAACAACAGCGGACACGCCCACATGTCTAATAAATCTAATGGCAAATGAGTACAGTTGCGCCTCTGCAAGAGCTAAAAAATCCAATTGTACGCATTAACGAGGCATCGAAAAAGCAACAGTTAAAGACACACTTAAGCAAATAAAGTCATTCTTATTATAATTTAGTCAATAAGAATATTTGATTTTGTTAACTCAAATTGTTGTTTTTTTTTAGTCCCACTCTGCGGATTTTCAGCTATAAAAGGAACTGTGCCTGGCTGCACAGTTTATCAGTCACTTAGCATCGGCAACAGTAACAGCAACATGAACTTCTACAAGGTCTTCATCTTCGTCGCCCTCATCCTGGCCATCAGCATGGGTCAATCCGAGGCTGGTTGGCTGAAGAAGATTGGCAAGAGAATCGTAAGTCTTTGCACAACTGATGCCAATTAATATATATTAATTATAATATTCTGTATACTCTATCCTTAAAGGAGCGCATTGGCCAGAATACTCGTGATGCCACCATCCAGGGCTTGGGCATCGCTCAGCAGGCTGCAAACGTTGCTGCCACAGCCAGTGGCTAAATATTTGCCGAATTATTACTACTTTTAAATATATTCATTAAGCATACGAATTTAATAAAAAAAAAACCCTAAATTGAAATAAGCATATGCAATATAAACCTTATTATTAGCTATTCAGTGCGCAACTCGAATCTTTTATACCGTTGAGCTGTCTTTTGCTACGCTTTGCATAGAATTTTTAAATGTATATTTGAAGGATATTTGATGGCGATCAAATATAATTAATCATTTTCCAAAAATATATATTTTTCCCGACAAGAAAAGGATCTTTCCTTGTCCCTACGCAGAGTTAATAATAATAATTAATCGTCAGTCTTGTCTATTAGACATTCATTTCATTGATTATGTATGGGGTATATTTTTGAGCTACATGAGCTTAAATACCAATAAAACGATTAAATATATTTGTATCAATAAAAAGGCTTTATTAAATAGCATATTCCATGCAATTAGGGCTTAAATATAATCTTGGCCACAGAACACCAAATTTCACAAAACTCTTGCCAGAATAATAGCAACATTAAGACTGAAACTCAAGTGCTTTTTGCCCTCTTTAGATTTTGCTCTACTTTTATTATACGAACTTAATATCAAACGCAGTTAGCGCACCCGAAGAGCGAGTCTAGGAGAGCGAGCATATGTAGAGCGAGCATATGGAGAGCGATCATGGAGAGAGCGCAAGCCCCACTCACACCGCTCCAGCTCGATTTGCTGCTGTTACACTGATAGTTTCTTAATATATTCTAATTTACCATTTCATTTAAAAATTTCAAATGACTTAATAAATGGAAAATGTGAATTTCCTGCACAATATTTGTATTTATTTATATTCAATTCATATCTGAGTAGAATTTGTTATTATTAAAAACATTTGGATAGATATTTATTTAAACTTGTCAGAGCTCTGAAAAAAAAGACATTTATTTTTTATAATTTTTTTTTTTTTTTGCTACTGAAATTTGTATTTCACTTAATTATTTGTTGTCTTTATAGTGCCAAATATGTTTGTGGTTCCCCAACAAAAACAATTCACATGACAGTTGAAATGACTTATTAAAAGTGAATGAGACGGCAAGAGAGAGAGAAATACCAGAATTAGTGGAAATAATTTGATTTGAAATTTGCGAATAGCCTAACATTTTTTTGTACTATTTATAGCTCGAATAATTCACATGTATGAATATATATATAATATCATATATAATATAATATATAATATATATATAATATATATGTATATACTTTTTCCTACATATTCCTTTCGATATGCACATTAATGTAATTTACCGTTGCCGTGTAATTTTTTGCCAAGAAAAATCCCCTCATTCTGTCGATCACTTTTGAGCTGTGAGGCTTATCAGCGTCTGCTCAGACGCCACGAGCTATAAAAGCGACTGTGTCTGGCTGCATCAATCATCAGTCACTCAGCATCAGCAACAGCAGCTACAGCTACAGCTACAGCTCAAATCGCAACTTTAATATTTCAAGGAATATTTCTATATACCCAAATCCAATATGAACTTCTACAAGGTCTTCATCTTCGTCGCCCTCATCCTGGCCATCAGCATGGGTCAATCCGAGGCTGGTTGGCTGAAGAAGATTGGCAAGAAAATCGTAAGTCTTTGGGCAACTAATATAAATGAATATATATTAATTATAATATTCTGTATACTCTATCCTTAAAGGAGCGCGTTGGCCAGCATACTCGGGATGCCACCATTCAGGGCTTGGGCATCGCTCAGCAGGCTGCAAATGTTGCCGCCACAGCCAGAGGCTAAAAAGTTGCAGAATTTCTTATTATTAATTAGTATAAATTATAAATTTATTTATTTAAAATAAAACGTTTTAATAACAAACTATATATATTCACTTTAATAATCGTATCATGTTATGAGGTGCTTTTGCTTTGAATAAAATGAGTTTTTGATTATTCAGCAAATAGCTTCGAGCTGCAGTAATGCAGCTGATAACAAGGGCTACCAATATAATATTTAATAAATGTAAAATATATTCAATAAATTCAAAGCTTTGTTCTAAAATAGCTTAATCTATAAATTTTGATGAAACTTAGCTTATTTTCAAAAAAAAATATTTTGCTAGAAATTCTGTATTAATGGACACAATCTGAAATGGCGTCAAATCAATTAAAAAAAAAAAAAAAATAAAGAGGAATAAATAAATGGATATAAATTATATTAAAATTTATAATGCATTATAATTAAAGTCGATAGTAAAATCTATATTAAATTGTTTTATATTTTAATTTAGCATAATAATGCTAATTGGAAGGACAAGAATGAATAATATTTATCCAATAAATGATGAATATTCATGTAAACTTCAAAATATAATAGTAAAAAAATTTTAAAAAAGTCTATAGTAAAGCTAAGCGAAATCACAAAAAAATTCAAGCTAAATCACTGGGAGTTCCCGAAATTATTTTATCATAAATCATAAACTGTTCCCCTGCTTTTCCAAGGGAATTTTTTAACCCAACTTAAATTAATTTTAATAAATTTTAGTCAGTTTCGTTATTAATGACATTTGAAAACTGAATTGCAAAAACACTTAATTATTTGCTAAATTCATTAAAAAGTAAAATTTCTCATAAAATCCTCTTATCAAAATTTGTCTAATTGCTGAAGCACACACATTTCCCATGAGTCATCAAACATGATTTATATTAAACACAGTTAATTTCGAGCAAACAAAATTCCCATTGGATGCAAACTTTTGTGTATAAAAGCAGCTACAGTTGGTCACCTCACCATCAGTTTATCAGTTTCTCTTGGTGCAGTTGCAACATGGACTTCCACAAGATCTTCATCTTCGTCTTGCTAATTTTGGCCATTTGCTTGGGTCAAGCTAAGGCCGATTTTTGGAAGCGACTTGGCAAACGAATTGTAAGTCATTGGAGTGTTTAATTTTACCATATACCCTATATATTTTACCATATAAATAATCTTTCAGGAGCGCACTGGGCAACATGTTCGAGATGCTACCATTCAAGTTATTGACATTGCGCAAAAAGCTGCAAATGTGGCAGCCACAGTCAAAGGCTAAAGAGAAACAAAATATTTAACTTTATATATATATATTTAATATTATTTATATTTATAGAAGCTAGAAGAAATAAAAGCATTATATATACATATTTCATTTTAATAAATATATTTAGTTTTTTTTTTTAATTTTTTGAAGAAACTTGTCGAAAGTTAGGCATATTGTATACAGAGTCAGCTTTGGATATAGGACGTGGGCTTAGGGGTATTATAACTAGAAATTTATTATTTAAATTATAGTTCTAAAAAATATAATTTAATAATTGAATTTGTAACTATAAAAATATGAGTAGTATAAAACTAATAATATAAATATTAATATTATAATAAGATATATATTATTTATTTTATTATACACTTTGTATTTATTTATATTCGTTTATTATATGTGTGTTTTAGCAAATGTAATTCGAAACCCATTTACATGTGCGATATGTTGGAATAGGTACAGTTGCTCATGTTTATGTTGCTTTCACGGGGTTGATTTGGGTTCGGTTCCCACAGTTAGGGTAAAATACCACCAATTGCACAAGTGTAAGAGCTCCCTTGGCAATAGACCCGGGAACTACATGAGAGAGCAGAGCCCGCAGCCTTTGTTGCTGGTCATTTTGAGCATAAAACGCGTTTAAATGTCAAAACACTTGTGAACCACACACGCACACACACACACACACACACACACACACATGTGTAGTTTGCTTTGATTTTAGTTACATTTGGGAGCAGGTCGACACGTGACCACAAAGTTTACATTAAATTAACAGCGTGCGCTATGAAAATATCAACGATATAGTCGAGTGTGTAGAGAGTTGGCAAATTAAAGGAAGTCAGCACTGGTCGGGCATAGGTAGGTCATGCTGCCTGCACCTCGGCTGCCAAAGTGAGCAAATGAATTGAATTGAATTTGAATACAAATTCGGTCTAATTACGGCTGCACAACTTCAGCGGCTTAGCGCAAGTCGCCTGGGAAATCGACAGGCCGCATCATCGCGCTTCCTTTTTTTTTTTTATTAGCTGCCTTTGGCGGTTGTAATGTAAGTCGGAATTGCATGGCACGACTGGCTAATACTCGCTCAGATTGATCAATTTTAGTAATTGATAAAGAAATTTGGGAATTTGATTTTTGAATCAGCTTAACAGTCATTTGTGCTTTGCTCTAAGATATATATTAGTTTCCCTGATTTTTGTCTTGAATGCATATTTTGGGTTGATATTAAGAGCAGGTATATGGGGATATGTCTGTAAGTAAGAATGCCTCAATGGCATGCAACTCTTTTCCATATTTTATGCATATATTTCTCAAATATCAAATACCATGAGTAATATCACTTCTGTGCGTCCCAGTGATTGCATCTAATTTATCTGAGCAGAGTTCTCTACTTTCACATACCACAAACAGACAGATCATAGAGATATTTCATAAAGCCAATATGCCCCTTTTGCCTTGAGTGCGTAAGCAATGTAGAGTAGCTGGCAGCACATGGCTTGAATTATTGACAGCTTAGGCGTCGCAAGTGCCAGTCAATCATTATCATTTGAGCCGCCATTTGAATAGCAATAAAGATCAGGAAGAAATTCTAATTTATGCATTGATTTCGTCCGCTTTGTCTCCCTTTCCAGAGCTTATGTAATAATCATTTTTAAATTACATATAAAAAGAGAGAAGCAACGCCACATCTTCTAAGTAATTTAACAGCTTCCTGACGCCCGCCCGCAGCGCAGATTGTAAAATTTCTCTTCATTTTTTTTTTTTTTTATTATTTAGCTGGCGTCGTAAATCCCAGAAAATCATCTGTAAGCCGCGCATGGGGCCGCATCAAACAACACTTGAAAGTATGTTGAAATATTGTAATATGCGTCGCAGATAGCCTATAGACAGGATATATACATGGATTTTAAATACAGAAAGAGAGAGAGAGAGAGAGAGGAGGGGGAGATACATAGAGGACACCCCGTGTCGCTGGCTCTTCAAAAATCGTTTACAATCCATTGAGAAGCTGGCGATGTATCAATAATATTGTTCCGAGAGTTCAATAAGGTGGTGAAAGCATAGCACATGTAGCACAGTGTAGAGCTGAGGCCAAGCCCCTCATAGCTAAAAATAATGTTTGACTTAATTTCTTTTATGGCTCAATATAACCATTATTCGCACTACTTGAACAGTCGGCCAAGTGGCGCTTGGGCCGCATAATCAGCAAATTTAAATTCAATTCGCTCGTCGCTCGACGATTTTAAAATGTTCGCCCTTAAGGCAGACGGGGCCAACAGGGCGACAGGGCAAGAAGGGGGCGTGGCGGGTGTCAGCCGCACACGCCAAAATCGTGCCACAAATTTACGAACCTTCACTGAGTTCTGTGGCTCTGATTGCGGCTGAATGAATCTCTCGCTCTCGTCCTGTGCAAATCTTTGCCACCAATTTGGCAACTGTGAAGCACTTTCCCGCAATTTATTTGGCGCCAAGCAATTTATCATATTTAAAAGACCATAATGCGTTATATTATCATAGACTTAAGCTCCATATAAGAACTTTTTTCATTGTTGTGCTACGCTGAAGGGTTTGATATCATCTTGTTGAACTTAGCTACATTTTACAGAGAAAAAGTAGTTGAAATTATCATATCTCAGTTACCTGTTTTCTATTAATGGAGTAATTCGAATTTCTGGCTGGAGCTATAGCCTACTTAGTCTATTACTTAGTCTAAACCAAGCAAATAACTCTAGTAATGTTTTAATAACTTTAAATATACAGTAATCGATTTGCATTAATATAAAAGCGGTGAGCTTACTTAGTTTATAATAGAGAAGCAGCTATATAATTTGCTGTTTATCGATATACATAAATCGATAAATATCGACAAAGCTTATGATAGGAAAATAATAAAATAATGTGAGCTTTAGGTTGCTCAACTAATATGGTTCCTTTAAATTAGTGACTTTAGTTTTACAGTATATATATAACAGTCGCTTTATTTCTGTCCCTATCTCTTTCTCTCTCTTTTCGCTGATCACTATATTCTAAATGCGTTATAAATCATGTATGAAAAACCCATTTTGTTCAGCTTTTCAAATAAATTGTTGTTATTTTTTTGTTTTGTTTGTATGTTTTATAGAAAAGCGACAACGAAAACAATGCAAAAAACAATTCAATTTATGAAATATTTTTGGCTTGCTATTTTACTATTTTTTTGTGTGTATTTTCTGTCGATATTTTCGTGCTGTGGAATGCTTGACTGAATGCACAGCACGAGCACATGAAAAATGTGATTTTTTTGGCCTCAATTCAGGCATTTTATTTCATACGCATTTCAATGGCTTTTGTTGAAGGACTCACATGTCGCCTGGCTCGTTTGCCCAGATTTATGGCCAGCTTGACGATGGCGCATTACATTGTCCAAATTAATAAAGGTGCCCCCCGGCATGAGTCGCGTTTGGCCTGAGGTTCTCTGCACTTCGAACCCTGAACTCTCACCCCTTTTCAGGCCATCCATGGCGCAACAATTTAATAAACACCGAACGTCGAGTCCTTTTTTGGCTGCATTTCGAGCATAAATTGAAATTGTTTTCTATCTCTGCGAGATACAACAAGAACAACATATATGCTGTCTCTGCATTGTGTTTAGGCATTCAACTGCGCCTGTTTGTGCATAGCTCTCGTGCAATAAAAAGAATTATTGAAATGCTGTCGATTTCCACACGAATGACCCGCAATCACAATGACAAGCCTTTTTCGCCAGATCAACACGGTTCACGCGAGGGTGATAAGGCCGGCGCATCTATAACATATACGATATGAATATCTCGTAAATGAATAATATTGCTTATGAATAGTTGAGCAGCCTGAATCTGCACATCATCGCTTTGGCTGCATGGCAAATACTTACCATATGTCGTTTGATATATTTAACGAAATTCCTAGCATTCAATCAAGTGATGTGTTAATAGCATTTTCTCGTTAGATTTAATTTTAGCCACTCTGTGAGCAGAGCAAATCAAAACACATTTTGTAATCTAAAGTAAAATATGTTTTCGATTTCATTTATTATTATTATTTCAGTCTAACCAAGTCAACTACTTAAATAAAAAAAATATTTGGTTGACTATCAAAGGTGAACTTAGCTGAGGCAATTTTGTATGGATTTTTGTTTTGTTTATTTTATTTATTATTTGTTTTATAATTTTATCATTCATTTATATCTTTGTATTTTATTTTACATATTACATTTATAACTTTTACTAAAAATTCTTTTAGTCTTAAGTGTAGGCAAATTTTGTAGGCAAATTTTCTTTTCCTATTTTCATTTGATAAAATTCAATAAAAAAAGCTCTATTAATCTCAATATAGATAACCTGGCAATCCAATTAAAACTTGTACCACACACTTACACACTTTTGACTCTCAATTCAATTAATAACAATTTAACGCTTCGTGGCACAGATCCCAATTGCCAGTTGCCCATTGCCAGTTGGCCATTGCGCGCTGCTCGATTATGAAGATAAAAGAAAATGTGGCCAAGCGTTTTCCTCTGACAGGCGCACGTCACTTTTTGCCCGGTCACAAATTAATCTCGATCCGAGGCAGTACAAAAGTTATTAATGAGACGCATGTGTGTGAGCGAGAAAAGTCTTAGGCAGAGTAAAAAAAAAAAAAAAAAAATGACAAGGACCCGGCACCCTCATTAACGGGAAATTAGTTTTTCCTGGCATGTTTTCGGCTCTGATTTCTGAGCTGGTGTCAAAATGAGGCGAACAAAGAATTCTCCTAGGGTGATTAAATGCGGAAATGAAGCAAACAGCTTGTGCCGACTGCTCGACCAATTGAGTACCAGAGCCAGAGGTGTGGTGTGCCAAAGCACATAATATTAGCGACCGGCCAGCAAGGACAATAACAAGGATGCCAGAGGATTAACTCAACTTTCGGCCCAGTTGTTGTCCCATTTCGTGTTGCCCAACGCAAGTTTCATTTGAATTCATTTTCGTGAGTCGGCACTCAAGTGCCACACATAAATCCTCGACGCGCTGCATTGTCCTGCGTGTCTGCGATTGTCCTTTGAGTGCACTTAATTATGCGGAAATAGGAATGCGAATGTGTGCACGCGCGGCCTTTGCTGGCATTTCTGACTTATTTTACATCAAATTTGCCGCAATTATTTTTCCCATTTTTCCAACGCCTGCGGCTGATGAGCGTCAAATGCAGAGCGCGACCCGACGACGGTACAGTTGTGTGCAACACGTTGTGGCACCTTCGCACGTTGCACGCCACGCTGTTGCCATTGCTCCATTCTAAAATTTCAATTACCAGTCACTCAGCATTGTTTGACGTCCGTTGTTTGGTTTATTGATACGCTCTCTCGTCTCGCTAGTCCCTGGGGGACTGCGCCAGGCCACGCCGCCTGTCATATTGCGTTTTTTTTTTGTTGTTCTTGCCCGCCCCAAATTGATGCCCTGCCAATAATTTGTTTAATGGCAGCGTAAAAAATTAGACCATATTGAATGTCAATTGTTTGATTTTTTGATTAAGGGTCCACAAAGTCGATGCCCGGTCTGTTGCTCGTCTAACTGCCTGCCTGGCTGACTGACTGCCTTCCTGATTATATCCTGGCCTGAGCTACCTCTCGTCGCTGATTAAATATTGAAAGAGTAAAGTAGTAATGTAATATGAAGCCGAATTCAACCGCAGACAAAACCTTTTTATTTATAAATTTGGTTTCTTGTTCGTAAGTGGAGAGCTATACCTTCACATGTTTCCTGAATAACAAGAGAGCGAGAGATGCGTGCATTAAAGTTGAATCATTTTGAAATATGCGTAGTCAGGGAAATTTAATTTAGCTTGTTGAGAAAGAGACAAAAATTATATATATATTATTAGAGATAAAAAGTTTAAAATAGCAATAGAAAGAACACAAGTTATTGCTTCATATAATTTGTTGATAATATATCAAAGAATTGGCATCAGCCGGTTATAAGTGTTAAATAGCTTTGATATGGTATTACAATAGGTTTAGCTGGGATCTTGATTATTTGTTTAAAGTTTAAATTTTATGTCGATTTTTTTTTTTATTGATTATATATTTAAATAAAATTTTATAAATTAAATATTTATATTACAAGTTGTATTTATTAGTAAAATTGATTTAAAATTATATTTATTAATATATTCATTTTATACTCATGATTTTAATACTTTATTTGCTTAGTCATTTCAAAAAATGAATGACAAATTTGTTGGTAATGAATTACAAATTTGTCATTATACTGTGAAGAATATCATTTGAAGTTGCATCTGTGTGAGTGGATGTGCTCTAAGATCGCTCTCTATATGTTTGCTCTCCTATGAATTTGTATAATAAAATTTAGTACTAACTTGAAGCTATCTTATTGAAGTCCCAGATTTGGTTTTATGCTGAGCCCAGTTAGAATTTACGAACTGTACAATCTGCAGCCAAATACTCAAAGCTAGTTCCTTAACCAAAATATTTGTCTATTACGAAGAAAAAATCTCAATCAGCTTAGATTCTTATTTCTATTGGAGTTAGAACATTTGTCAGATTAATTTCTATTAATGTGCTTGGCAGCTTGGCATATCCTTTAACGATTAGTTCATTAGTTGCGCTAAAATATATAGAAAACCCTTTTATTCCTATACAGCTTAAATATAATAAGTCCAAAATAAAGCTCAGACTTTTTCAGCTCAATGTGTAGTGGGAATTTTAGCTTTCAACTTAAATAATGTTTTTCTTTGATATGAAACTGAATCCCTTCGCATTATTCTCGACTTATTGTGGAAAAATTGTTAACTTATAATTTCTAGCGGCTACAGCTGTCACACTTTCATTTTTTACCAAGACTACAAGGGATCATTAATCAAAACTCTTTACGCCAACAAGATATTAGCATAACGAGCTGTAAAGGAAACCCAACACCGTCACCCCGCTGCCATCACATAGATGTGGCTAAAAAGCAAAGCTATGTCAATTTACGCAACACAAAGCTTGAGGAAAAGCCATTTTCGCCAAGGCTTAAAAATTGCAAAATGGATATCAAAAGTCAGACAGTCTCGGGCAGAAAAAAAAAAGAAGAAGAAGAAGGGATTCAGTTGAGGCGGCGCACATGTGCTGCAGTTCCCAGTCCTTACGACTTTTCGCGCTTTTCACTTTAAATGAATTTCGAGGCAAAAATATCATTAATTTCAGCTGGAGGGTTGTGGGTCGAAGGGGCGTGGCAGCGCGGCCTGTTGATGATGCTGTTGGCATTTTCAGTTGACAACAACGCCCCACTCGTCAGAACACTTTTACTTGCCACTTGCCACATGCCAACCGCCTCATGCCACATGCCACTTGTTGTTGCTGCGTCAGATTTGCAAATTTTATGAATTTTTGCAAAGTTGAGTGCGAAACATATGTCGAGTTGCTGCGCGTTACACTTTGACGTGCCACTGATTGGCGCCAGTCGAAAGGCAATGTCAGCGGCGACGCGGCATGCCCCTTGGCTGTCGCTGACGCCCAGCTACAGTTAAATGAATGCAAATTTTTTTATTTAAACATTACGGTAATGGCATTGAGCTGTCAATATGTTTGTCTTTTATTGTTGCTGCTGCACAGGCAAAGGCAAAAGCAAAGGTGGCACGGCCAGCACAGCTTAGCATGCAGCATGCGGCATGTGGCATGTCTGCTGCTGACAGCTTGAAAAATGGCAAATAGCGAGCGTAATCAACTCTTATGGCATCTTAAAACGAATCGAATCCAGGAATATACGGATCGTAAATTAGAGCTGGAACTTTTGAATAATACTGGAAAAGTTATTAGCTAAAATTAAAAAAAAAAATAATTAGCAGTTACAATTTATTAATTTTAAAATCAAGAAGAACTTAAGTAGCGACACTGATTTTATTAATTTAAAAAAATTACTAAATTAGCTAAAATTACTAATTTTAAAATCAAGAAAATTTTAAAAAACAACACTAAATTTATTAATTTAAAAAAAATATTATTGAATTGACTAAATTTATTAATATTAAAATTACTAAATTATCTAAATATATTAATTTTAAAATCAAGTAGAACTTAAGCAGCGAGGCTGACTTTATAAATATATATATATAAAAAAAAAACAGCTAAATTTATTCATTTTAAAATCAAGAAGAATCTAAGCATGATTGATACTGTTTTTATAAATATTAAAAAAAAATATAATATAATATTAAATAAATACGAGCCTGATAGTGGAGCCTGATACACACAGGTATTGAATGGCCCATCAAAGGGAGCCTGCTCGAGTGCCAGTACATATATCCATTAGGAAAAGAAATTTTTATTTAATACTATAATTATATTAAATCACCGTAGAGCCTGTAGCTAACTCCAGTCGCTTCCACTCGAGCAGAGCTTTCATAATTCACAATCTGCTGCATTTATCATGGCACACATTTTGACTTACACTGCACGCTGTGATTGCTGGGAAGCCGCAATAAAAATGGTTAATGAATTACAGGCAACAACGAAATGAATAATTTCAACCAATAAAAAAAATAAGAAGAAGAAGACGAACAAGCTGAGCGATATCATATTTCGTCATTTCGATTAAGGAGGAACAGTTGCAGCTCGATCGCGTGCCGGCCAAAACAAATCATTAATCATCGAACTGTTGCAATTGCTGTGTGGTTGGGGCTGTGGTTAAAATTAATTTCGTAGAAAAGTACAGAACGCCCCAGGCGATGTGTAGGGGGTAAGAGGCCTAAGGAAATGGAGAAGAGAGTATAGAGGAGAGAGTGTCAAGGGTGGCTGGAGCTGAGTGCCAAAAGCCTCGGGGACCAAAACAACATTAAAAACTACTAAAAAGGCGGCAAACTGTGGTTGGGGGTTGTTGGGTGGCTGAGGCTGAGGCTGAGGCCTGTGTCTGACACATGCGGCGCTTCATTTTTTACGAGCATAAAAAAAAAACTTTCACACATTGTTGTGCGGATGTGTAGCGAAAGCGCTGCGGGATATTTGTGACATGCCCCGCCTGCCCAACCAACGCCCAGACACAGACACAGAAACACACACACACACATGCAGACACACTCGTGTTCGGGGTCACAATCGGGTGTTCATTGTAAATAACGATTTGCGACGATTTGTGTCAGGGCTGATGACGTCGTCCCCGTCGATATCATTGATACTTTGTCAAACGTGTAAATTACATGGCGCATTCCGCGCTTGCGATTTATTTCTCACATGCAAATTTTCCCAAAAACCCGTTAGATGACGACGGCGATGGCGATGGCGATGGCAATGTCGACAGCATCATCATTATTCAAAGAGCTGGCAAATCCCAATGGAAATGCGAGCGCAGATGACACGCGTTGCCTGAATCCAGTTCGTAAACTACTTTAAAATTTCAACCAATTTCAAATGACTTCTTGTCACACATGTGGCTAGATGGAGTTGGTTGAGGGGAGAGGGTTAGGGAGAGAGTGGAAAGTGGAGAGAGAGCGAGGTGGCTTAGCTGAGGCATTGCATCGTTAGTGCAAATCGCATCAACGCGCGTTTTGATTGATGTCAGACGCTTGTAAGTCGCTCTCCCTCGCAGCCCCTGCGGTTTGACTTTAAGCCTAAACCCTTCTGTCCTCTTCGCCTCCGTCCGTGCTCAACGCTTTGACATACGCGCGTCACGCCAGTTTTCAGCAGTTTTTCACGCGTTCATATTTCGTAATATTTTATAAGAAAGATTCGTCGTTTTTGCATTTGTGATTGATGTATGAGCCTAAAGGGATGAGCTGTGGGGAGTTGTCTTGTTTATAAGGGTTAAGCTGTTTCAATTTCACGTGCACTGATTAGGTCAGATAAGCATGATAATGATAAGATTGTGACATGTTTGTGTGTATGTGTGTGTGTGTGTGTGGTGTGTGTGTGTATGTGTGGGGGGCGTACACACAGTTTTGCATGTCAGACTGTGACCAACTGTCGCACTTGTGCTCATTGACCAGCGAACTTTGTGCACAATTCTTGAACTTGACCAGTCACGAGTGGAGTTGCCAGTCATTTATCAAATTGCTGACTGTGGCAACTCTGGGCTAACCTGTTTCAGGAGCGTGTGACAAATGTACAAACAAATGCCCGTTATTCACGCTCGATGACTTTCAATTAGGACAGCCGGCGAGCCAAACGCTTTGCCCTACAGTCCTGGTCAAGTGCGCGTCCAGTTGTCATGTTAATTGGCTAACACGCGAAAGGGGTTAAACGTGTTGCCCACTGTCCACCCCAACAAGGGCAACTGCGCATCGTCCATCAAATCGCCCTGATGATGCAGCAAACTTCAAATTGTATTTTTCTGCTCGTTAGTTACGCAATTTTCGAATTTTCTAATGCGCCGACTGTACCCCGCCGATAAGAGAAGCCGTGAAATTACTCTAGCAATATTTTGCTGGTCATTTTGGGCATTGTCTGCGAAATGAATTTGTCAATAAGCCAGAAATGTTCGTGTGTGGAATATGTATTGGATTGAGTTCTGCTGCCTTTTTTGTAGAATGTCGATTAAGTATTACTGAGTCTTTGCCGTCAAGTTATGATACGAGGGAGTCGTAAACGGACTTTAAAATATTCTGCCCACCATAAACCTAAACGATAATACTTGCTATAATGCTCTAGTTCAAGCATGAGCATTAGAGAGACGAGCATTTCGATCGAGTACAAAAACATGAGATAAAATATTTATACTCTCTGCGACTGTTACACGCCGTGGTAGACCAAAGAGAGGTGTGTTTAGTGAGCAAGAATAATTATTCAAGCTCATAAGTATTTTAAGTAAAGAGCGTCGTTCTGTAGAGTTCAGCTGTATAAACGTCGCACACAGTTAACGACTATAAGAGAAGCATAATATGAATATGAACCTAAGTCTCAATAATTTTCATCAATAGTTTTTAGTATAACAAAACACATATTAAATACTTGAAAATTTTTAACTCAAAAATTTGTTAATTGAAATTATATTATAATAATATAAAAACTCACAAATTCTCGAGTAATGCCACTGTTGTATCGAGATTTGATTTAAATTTTGAAATATCGAGAACTAAGAAAGCAATCCCCAACTAAGTGATATAGAAACTTTGAATATCAATTTTTAATATTAAAAATAATTATAAGTCGAATTCTCTTTTGAAACTCTTCTCTCTCATCATCTTAATTGAAAGCAATTATAAATTTATTTGTCTAATTGAACCTACGATGTACAGACTTTGCCATATGAAACTCTGTAGTTAAAGAAATTTGAATGTTTTCAATTTTCAGCTACACATTTTCTGACTGACTCTGCAAATAAATAAAAAAAAAATTATGCAATAAAATAATAATAGAAAATAAAATTGGTGTGTAAAATACAAAAATTACTAAAATTGTTTTGTAATAAAATGAAGATGAAAGGTATATTCCATAGGAGAAAACATGAAAACATGATATAACTGACAAAAGTACTAAATAACAATTGAACTCGAACAGAAATCAAATCTAATTTGTTTTCATTTAACAAAGCTAATTTAATATCAAAATTCATAATGTCTGCAAATCAGCTAACAGAAGGAGAGAAAGAGATAGACATACTGCCTATCTCTGGCTCTCTCATATTACGTACAGTTGCGTGCAAAAGCAAATATGCATGAGATGCGCATCCTTTCTATCTATTATTGCCAACATATATATATATATATATCTATATATATCGAGCATGCAAATGGCGTACGCTTTTCTTTCATCATTTCCATTTTTGCAGCCGCCTTTTGAAAGCAATTGAAGCAGAAATGCCTCAAATCATGTTCCACATGACAAACAGTACTAATGTTGGCAAACTTTACGACTTTCCGCAAAGCAAACACAGGCTCCAACTGCCAACCCTTTAATGAAACATGCTACGGTTGCCCTCGCAACAAAAAAAAAAAAGAAAAAAATTCGCAAACTTTAAAGCAAACAGCAACAGCAGCAGCCAGCGCTCAACTCACATGCGTTTGACAAAATGACAACGAAGGTCCACAGTCTATGGTCCATGATGGTCCTCACGCCAAACGGATTGTGCCCATTGATTGCTCTAGCCGGGTGACTGGTGACTGGTAACTGGTGAACGGTGGCTGCCTCGTGCCTCCTGCCGGTTGCTGTTTGGCGGTCGCCTGCGTCTGCTTCACGCTTTATTGGTTCCATTTCGCATGTCAAGCTCTCAGTCCACCTCGCGGCTAATTTGCAAATAATATGCATGTGTGTGTGCGTATGTGTGTTTCTGAGTGCGTGTGTGCGTTGCCAGCATGTAAATTTTTGGCAAAGGGGATTCCATTCTCAAGCATCCACGAGCTCATCTATTTTTGTTGTTTATTCGCTTTGGCGGTTGGCTTTCAAAATACGAAATTAGATTTTAAAATCCTTTTTGCGTGCAGCTTAAGCGCTGTTCTTCATCTTTTTTACTCAATGCACGCTCAATATTTTAGTTGAAGCATATTGGTTTATAGACCATGATATAGGAACAAATTCAAATAAGACAAATATACTCTTTCATTATCTTCCTTACGATTCTATCTCTGGGTGCGTTTCATTTTAGCTAAAGCTATACCTTCGGGTGAGGTCTCCTTCTCAGCTAATCTGTAGCTTGCATTGTGAGCGAGCATTAGGCAGTCGTCCAGCGCCGTCTGAAATTCTTTACTTGATTTTATTTACATTTGCAAATTAAGGTCACAATTTGCCGCATTTATTTGTGCCCCTTTTTTTCGTTCTTTTGGCCAAATGTTTGCCCATTGGCCTTTACCTTTGAAGATGTTGGGCTTTCAGCTCACGTGGCCCACTTGAAAGCCAAAGGCAAATATGTTGCCAATTTGTTTTTGTTGTTGCTGGCAAATCTTTTGATTTGAAGAAAGCGCTTTGGTTGTCTGACACAGTGCTTGCCACATGCCACCGCCACGGCAACAGCCACAGTTTGCATTATGCAAATGACGTGCGTCTCGGCCTGATAAGAAGCGAGCGCAGGTAAGCGCGAAGCGAACAATTGATTATGATTGTGATTATGATGGAGCGACGCGCTAAAGTCAATAACAATAGCATAATGCTGCGGACACAGATACAGCTGCCAACAATGGACGCGTCACAGCTATCCCAATGGTGCGTCCAACAGTCAGTCAGCGCCCAACCACAAACGTAAAACGGAATCCCAGTTACCAATTCCATAGCGGAAACTGAGAGCGCACCACTTAAAATTAATGGAAATGTATAGCACACACACACACACACACACACTCAGGCGCAAACAATTGAAATTTAAATAAAAACTGTCGATGCTCAAGTGAAGTTCCCTGTGCTCCACTTGCTGAAGCCCGTCCCGCTGCTGCCATTCAGCAAAAGTCTCTGTCGAAGCGTAAAATATTATGGCATTATCAAGGAAACGCAATAAATTTCGCTGGACGCGCGTTAGTCAAATTTCAATACAATAAAAAAGTAAGAATAAAATACAACAAATAAACAGACGTTTGGGGCGCAGCTGCACGACAGCCCAGATACTCTGTAATTAACATTAACATTATTAAATTGCTATGACTAAATTTCTAATTTAAGTTGAAAATTTTTCATGTAAAAAAAATATTTATAGATTTTTTTAACATAGAGGAATATATATATATATATAAAAATAAAAAAAAATAAAATATAGAAAATAAAAAAAATACAAAAAAAAAATAAAATAAATGAAAAAAAAAATAATATAATAAAATAAAAAAATATAAGTGAAATAAAAAAATTAATAACCTAAATAAAATATAAGTAAATAAAATAAATAAATATAAATAAATCTAAAATGCAGTACACAATTTGATAGACTTTAAAGGTGATGCAAATTAATTTCTTCTGGTCAATATACCCTTCTCAGCACACTCTCACCGGATACAGAGTGTAATATGAAAATAAAAAACTGTTTGAATTTACAATTAGCTGTGGATGGAGTTTGAGTGGCATTGTTGTCATGGTGTGTGTATGTCAATTGATAAAGTGTTTGAGCTAGTGTCCTGCCGCGTTTCATTTTTTTCACAGGCCACTGACGAGAGGGCACTCGAAGATGGGACCACCGCGGCGTTATTATCTTGGATTTGGCATGCGTTGCGCCAGGCATCTAATTACAGAAACAGGAGCCAGTCGAGGAGTATCGAGGATATTCAAATGCGAATTTAAGCTGTGAATGACACTCGCGCTGCGCTGTTATAGCCGTTGCCTTGGCCGCCTTTGTGCCTGCCCCGTGATTGGCCATGGCAACAGTTGCCACATGACCAGCTTGCACACTCTCTCTCCTCTCTCTTTGTAGTCATTAAGAGTTCGTAATTGCTCTGGCCTGACTTATCAGTAGTCCAATAATGTGCATATGGAGTAGACTTGGAGTAGACTCTATCTATCTAATGTCGCATCCCCTGTTGTTTTTATTGCCTTTCACTTGATTTGTTAGTGTGACCAAAACTTTCTCTTGGCTAACTCAATTCACATATGAATTGTTTATGGACTATGGCCTGGTCCAGAGCCACACCCACACCCACACCCATTGGAAGTGCTACTCCAGCTGCTCATATCCGAGTTTCATAAAGGAAATGACATTTTTCTACGGCATTTCTAACCATTGACATATATATATAAATATTATAGACATATATTCAGCTTGAAAGTGGAATCTCGCTTAACGTTCCACATTTCCGTTTTTGGTTTTTCCCCTTGACTGCGTCGAGGATGACGCAGCGACAGTCGCTTTTCTTTTTCCTTGGCTTGTGGCATCGCTCGATTATGGACGGAAATGAAAACCCATAAAAATCCTTTCCTACGGTGATTAGTTAACATATTTTTCACAGAATTCAATGGGCAAGGGAAACAATTATTTATGTGAAATATTATTTTTATTATTTATTATTGTTGTTCTTTTGGTGGTGCCACTTTATGAGTATGTGTGAGTGTGGTGAGTGGTTGAGGTCCATTAAACCTTGTGACCGCTCGCTCATCTATAAGTTATGCATATTAAAAGAGGGTTCTCAACTTGATAAACATATACATAAATGTTCATATTCATATATCAGAATTTGGGACTCCTTTTCAAAATGAATAAAGAATTACTTTAAGCAGTGCATTTCAGTTAATATTTAGAATAAAGAGGGATTTTATGCAGTTTGAATCTTACATTAAAAAATTTAATTTTTAAAATATTTTTATATTTATAAATAAAAGGTAAATTTTTTGTCTCTGCATCAAGCAAGGATCTAGCTGAAAATTACCTGAAAAAAATGACCTTATGTGAGCATGCCGAAACAATGGTAGCTAAGATTTTAATCCATAATTTATTTAAATAGCAAAACATATGAATGGAAATCTAAGATGGAAAAATATATTTAATTTATTTAAAGGTATCAAAAATGTATGTAATATGTAATATTTAAATGAGACTTATTAAGGCCTTAATTTTTATAGTAAATATTTTATAAATTTATTAGTATGTATAAGAAAATGTATATAAATCTAAAAAAATTACTTAAAAATTATAAAAATATGCTTAGATACAAAAAATTGATAAATTAAAATTAAATTACAAATATTTTAAGTATGCACCCAAAAAAATCAAATTTACATATTCAAAAAAATTGATTTGTATATCACTTAAAAAGCAATTTTAGAATACCAGCAGAAAAAAATTTAAAATGATGCAGACATTGAATTGAACAAGGGAGCGCTTAAAGCATCAATGTAGATGCAACCACAGGGGCTGCATATAGTAATGTTCTGACATGCACAGCGCGCTGACAAATAATTGAAATCAATCAAAATGTTTAAGGACTTTGGTGCGGCGGCTGCTGCTGTTGCAAAAAAAAAAAAAAAGGTAGCAACGCGTGCGCCGAAATGTTGCCAACTAATCAAAATTGAATTTGAGTAACCCTGGCCGGCCAGGCGCTTAAATCATTAAAATCAAAATTCGCAAATGATGCGCATAATAAACTCAACGCATAAATTTCCCAGGCAGCATCGGCTGCGACCAGAAATGGGATCAGTAGCTGCCACAAGTCGGCCTGATGGGTTCATTCGGTGACAATTGAAATATAGTCGGGCATTTGTTGCTGCCAATGTTTGCAAACATGTAAACCCTACCCCCGGAGCAGCTCTTTTTGCTTTGCTTGTTGTTGCGGCAACGAAGCGTATCAATAAATCCATTTAAAATTGCGTGCAGGCCGCGTGTGTGTGTGTCGCATCGGGTCGAGTCGAGTGTTTGTCCTCTCATGCCGCACATAATGCAATGGGAATTATGGCTGCTTAGTGTTCCGACCATATAGTGAAAGTAAATTGGCAGCGACAGCAAAACAAAAGCGCCAAAAGACGTCACCAATTGACATCGCCATATCGCTAGACATACGCAACCCTCCCGAATTGGCTAATACTCCGACCAGACCACACCACACCACAGCAACCCTCAATTTAAAATGCAAAAAAAAAATCAAAGTAAATCAATTTCAGTTGGCGAAAAAAAAGAAACGAAACCTGGGCACGTTCTCTGCGTTAAGTCGGCCAATAAATCAAATTAGAAATATTTTTATTTTACTTTGATTTTGTACTGTCTCAAAATTATGCGCATATGCAGAGACAATCTCTCTATCTCTATAGACATTGTAATTTGTGCGAAATCCTTAAAATCCAACACATTTATCACATATATGCGCACATAAATCAGCGCGTCTTGCGTGTGGGCGTGGGCATAACTGTTGTCTTGGCACAGTTTTGGCACCCGAAAATCTAAAGTCTAAAATCTACAATTCTAAAAGGCCATAAAACGCGCATCGTCGCAACGGGCGCGCCTAATTTGCACATTTTCACTATTTTAATGTTCTCAGCTCAGATTTTTTAATGCGCCTGTTTATGATTTTATGCGCTTTCTATGCTAATTTCAGGCCGCAAATGTAGATCGTAAACTAAAGGTGACGTCATTAATCATACACAAATTTATGCAAGTGGGCGTCACGATTGGGTACTTAAGCGCACAGCCGCTCGCTTCCCGGCAAGATGCAACTGTACTCGATTTTCCCTCTTTTTTTTTGAGTGTCGGCACTTGAATACAATTGAAATTATTATTTAAAGCAGCGAAAGCTAATTTATAGCTCACAAACTAGCATTAATCATGTGTGACATACAAATAGTGTGAAAGGGAACAATATATCAAAATGATTAGCTACAATTTAATTATTATATTATATAGGTAAATTTTCGATTATACACTAATTGAAACATTTAAAATTGAAATAGGTTTATTAATTTTATTTAAATAGTTTATAGACGAACATTTAAAACTTAAATACGTTTATTAATTTTATTTAAATGGTTTTTAGTCATGGCTATTCTTTTCATAGATAAGCTTATTTATTTATACTTATTTTATTTATTTATAAAATAAAATATTTATTTGTAATATACAATATATTCGATTTTCAAACATATTTTATATACATTTTTAATTTAATTCATATAACATATAATATTTACATATTTATTTTATATAAACTTAACTTTATATTCTATTGGACCTCTTTTTGATAATGTAAATAATTTAAATAAAGATATTAAATTATATTATTATGAGGGGTTTTAAGAGTAGACTCTTAAATCAATTATTTTAATCCCATTATAATTTTGTGAACATTTAAAAAACTTTGTGAGGCTTCTATAAAAATAAAAATGTTTATGAAATTAAATAATAACTGCCAATAGTAATAAATGTTATTAGTCTATACAAAGGGCTAAAGGGCGAAATTACAGAGAATATAGTCAATTCACAACATTTTTAAGTGATTGAGTGATAGTTAAGTGATAGTTGCAAAAAGTATTCTATATATAAATATTTAAACAAATCAGGTCACATTTCTATTGGCTATTTCTGTGAAGGATACGATAACATATTGAATGAATAATAATCTTTATATCCGATCTGTACTTAATAAAAATAAAAAAAACTTTCATTTAACTAAATCTCCTTTAAGTAACATCCTTTTCGATTTCACTTTGTCTGCAGCAGACAGAGTCAGCTCTGGGGTCTTTCATCCGATTTTAGTGTCGTTTGGCAAATGCTTTTTAATAATTTAAGCCAAAATGCAAAGGAGCGAACTATGCATAGTAGATGGGTATCTAAATATATGTATTTACGACTCCCCCGTCATTTTGTCAATAACAATTTCGCAGTGAGACACACTGGCATGCAGAGAAGCGAGCTAAAACCCCTTTTGGCAACAAATCGCTGCAAATTACATACATAAAATTTTATCACCCAATATCGGAAATGGATTCCTTGTTGAACCAATACACACCAGACTAATGGCATCAACTCCTGCTCAGCACACGCTTTCAGCTAAACAAAGAGCGAATGGACAAATCTTGAAGCAGCTGCGCTCATGTCATTTGCAGGCACTCGGCCAGACCATCAAAGTAGTTGCAACAATTGCTCGATGGGATTTGCAGAGTAAAGAAAAAAAAATAAGTAAGAGAAAATAAATGAAATAAAAAATAAGTAAGCCAAAAGGGTTGCCAATGGCCATTTGATATTTTTTGATGGTCATAAGCAGTCATAATTTCATTATTATGAAGTGTCAAGTGCGCCCTACTGTTGCCCACTGTTGCCCATTATGGAAATGGGCACTTTGTGTGACCATTCCGAGGGCGGTTAACGGTTTGGGGTTCAGCCGGCAATAAGACTAAGTGCGCGATTGGAATTTTAAGTTGGCCTTGCGTCCGTCAGTCAAATCAAACTTCGTCTAATTACTTTGAATTATGCGCCTAATTTGGCGCAATATTTCGTCGCCAGGACGACGATGATTCATGTGTGGGGGGGATTCGGTTCGCTGGGTCCCTGGGCCGAGGCCAGTCAATCATGCCAACTGTTGCCATCAGTCAAGTCCAAAATTGAAGCCGTCGTCAAGACGACTTCGACCGTGGAAGGGTGCAATCGTCGTAAACGTGGCGCATTGGATTACATAATGTCAAGATGCGTACCCAAAGGCATACAGAAGTGAGACCAGCTTCTGGTCTTCATCATTTTTTTCGGTCAGCCCTAGGGCAGTTTGGGTCAGCGAAGGGATTACATATGAGTGCGAAACTGGGTCTAACCACAAGCGAACAGCAGCCAGACAAACTCATGTAACCACAAAACGGCTCTTAGAGACTTGAGCAGCTAGCCCCAGGGGCCAGTGGCAACGGCAACGGGTAAGTAAGTCAATCCTAGGCCAAGTTAAGCAGCAGCTGAAGTATTGTTAATGCCTTGGACACAGATTAATCAGTTTATCGGGCAATGAATTCATTGCCCACGCAGCTAATGAAGCCTCTCGGCCAGTAAGCAAAAGTCAGCACATTTTTTCATTTAATTGGCGTCCAATTCAAACATGCGCCGACGACACTTGAAGGGTTTCCGCAAATTACATCCTCTCAATCAATCCAATTTACACAACTCGCCCAACATAAAGAAAATCCATCAAAAACCATAACCAGCTATAGAAAAAAATCTGAAAAACTACTTCAACATTTTACTGACCCTCATACAAAGTTCTTAAATTCTTTTTTATACCCTCGCACTGGATATGAGCTTCAAACGGGGCTTGCTCTTATGTTGTTTTAAAGAGTTACAGAAGTTTTCATAACAGTATGAGATTTGATAAAAATTATTTAAATATGTTGGTTTTTTTTGTTTAAATAATTATTAGTTGTAAAAAATTGCCTAAACAAAACTTAATTGTACTCTATATAGTTTCTCTATGATCATCTTTAACTAATTTTATGAGCTGAAGACGAATATGTTCAATTTGAATTGTTGTGTGTAATTTTTTAAGCTACTGATTTTAATCTTAGTCTAATCCCTGTATTAAGTAAAGTCTTAGCATCTTTTTAATATCAAATATATTATTAAACTTTCTATATTAAACTTTAAATTTTTGCGCAAGGGGCAGTAAATGCTTATAACATGATATAAACTGATTAATTTACAATTTAATGTATACCTAAATGTTATATAAAATTCCTTAAGATATTATTTTCTTTATTAGTTAGTGTGCCTTGAATTATTATTAAACCCAAAACCCAAGCTTATAGTTTACTAAGAAACTTTTTGGCTTCGATGCCAAGATCTTTTCCGACTTTCACATATTTTTTTGACTACACCAAATCCCTTTCACTCTCTTTAAAGGGTATTTTCTAGTCCACGCTACATGTTCTATTTTCTATGCGCCGCAGTTTCGCAACAATAAATTATCAAAATTTGTGACATAAATCAGTGATGCAACCACAGCAGCAGCAGCAGCAGCAGCAGTCACATATTGGCAGCAAATAAACTTTTCACTTTTCAATATTTGCTTGGACCCTTCTCGATGTTTGCTTAGCCAGTGAGTCTGGAAGGAGCAGAGTCAACAACTGTGCGGGTGTGTTTGATTTGTTTGGCATATTGAAGTGGTCAAGTGGTCAAATGCGAATGAGGGACATGAATCACCAGCAGCAGGAGGAGGAGGAGCAGGAGTTGTGACATGTAAGTGGGCGTAACTGTGGGCTGTGCGCCCAGTTATGGGCGTTAAGTTAATTGATTAAGGACAGGGAAGCCACAGAAGGAATTTCACAAAAAAAAAATGAAGAGAATGTACCGTTAAATTGCGAGCATTGTCCAGCTTAAATTGTGCCACAAGAAGCAAGGGCTGCCACATTCTGTGGCAACTGTGCGTCTTTGTTGGGCTTTGATTGGAATTTTATGAGCGCCTACCTGCTGCGTGCTGTGTCCTGCCAAGTGTCTAAGCCAGCTTGCTATGGCAGCCAGCCTATTTGGCCATATTTATGCGTTTAATAAGCAACATGACATGTGGCAAATGTCATGTGTCTATGTGTGTGTGTGTGTGTGTGCGTCGGCTGTCATTCAAATGGAACAGCCCAGCCCCAGACGCGTGCGCAGGATGTGCTTGATTACTTTGACATTCGGCTGGCTACATGGATACCATAATGAATGAAATAAATTTAATTTTGGCAATTAATGCACTCTGGCAAGCATCAGACGTCAGCAAGTTTGGCCCCTCAGTCACAATCTGTTAACTTTATGTTTATCATTATTGACTCGTGAGTGCTGCTAGCCAGCCACACGCACTTTCGCTCGCCCTTTCACTTGTCGCTCATAATGAGCGGCGAGCTAGCACTGTGGGCGTGGCCACTCTTGGCTTAGATTGGTGCGCATTTCGTAATCAAATATTTCGGCTTTTCGCAAATTGCAATAAAGGCGGACAGCAGTGGGCACCAAGCACTCAGACGGAGGGTTGAAACGGCAGCGCTGGAGGCGAGACAACGCTTAGTCATCCAGCTCATCCACAATGTCATCGTCTTGGCCTGTCACAGCGGCAACTTATTCGATTTCTTTTTCTCAAGTGCTACTTTAACGATTTTCAACAGAGAATTTTTTTCTTCTCGCCTTTGTTTCGGCTCCACACCTGGTTCAGAAGGCATCATTGTTCAAACACTTCAAAGCCACTCGAAACTGCAACAAAGCTTTTCTATGCGTGTGAAAAGTCCTCGCAATTAGTGCTAAAAGCAGCATCAAAGCTAAATACAAAAAAAAAAAAAAGAAAAAAAATCTATATAAGAGAAAAGAGAAAAGCGAGGCTAATAACTAGATTAGAGCTTAAAGCCGCAAACGTGACTCAATTAAATATGAACTGAAGCCACACAAGAGATGAGAGAAAAGGAAACGCGTTTGCAGTTAATCGACGCTTTCCATATGAGATATGAAGGATAATATTACAATGAGCTCGGCCCATGTATCCATTACACTCGACTGGCCGACATGGCATTGGCCGAGAGGGGTGATTTCGCGTGGCTGTCCGATTAGTTCAGTCAGCCGCAGCCAAGTTCTGGGCCGTGTCCACTCGCCGAGTCCATCAATGGCACATCAAACTGTCCGAGCAATAACAACAATGGAACCATTCAATCAGCGCGCATAAAAACATAAAGAGATTTTAATTTTTTGATTATGTTGTGCGTGTGTATGTGTGTGTGTGTGTGATATGTGCGTGTCCTGCTCTCGAGGGACTCTTTTCTCTTTGCCTTTGTCCAATCGTTAATCAATGAAGTTCGTGTGTGGAACTCCCCTTCGATGAGAACCCTCTGGCTGACCAGAGCAGCAGGACAGCAGGACAGCTCATTTGTGCATTTAGCATAATAAAAAAAAAAAAAATAGAGGAAAAACGAAGAAAACTCAGGCAAGTTGATTAAATTTCATTTGGGCAAAAGAAAAGCGTCACGAAATTTTCTGTTCTAATGCGTCGTAATTTCTACTAAAGTCAATTCCGGACGAGGGGAAGCCGGCGCTAGTTGATGTAATCCAGACAATAATTGCAGTTCATCAGCTGCAACCGGAATTGCTCAGGGATATAATACAGAGCTGGTACAGCACCTGAGGTTGAGAAAATGTTAAAGCTACGCCTGCTTCCGCTCAATTAAACAATTGAATGCAATTGAAGACCTACACTCCAAGACAACAAAAGACAAATCATGGCTATTAATTCCGCACTCGTGGAATGTTTCATTATGTGTGGAAGAGAACCAGGCAGGCAACTGGAACCCGGCCAGGTCTTGCTGCCACAGCCGCTGCCACTCTTTGTGCACACATGTGGCTCAGGGATGCCAATGCTGCTGCTCCTTACTCTGCTTACTTTTAATTTCCTTGCGCCGCCTTATTACTTCCATTCATATGCAAATCGTTGGACTGTAACACAAAAGCCAACAGCAGCAGCAGCAGCAGCAGCAGCGGAAAAACCTGAAAAGCCCAGCCAGCGCAGCACAAGTCAAAAGAAAAAGGAAAAGGAAAATCGTAGAAATGAAAAAAGCGAACGCGCATCAAGTCGCTTGGCATTTTATTTTGGCTGTGAGCGATTAAAAACTGGCAACTGCCTCTGTCAAGGCATATGTTTAGCATATGAATGCCCAGTGCTCAATACCATATAGTACACTGAAAGACAGTGACGTAGACTAAATGAGAATATAAAACAAATATTTGTAAATAATATAATAAGAGAATCATAATAATAATTATATTAAATTACGTTTTTAATACTGAATCCGTGTTGGTTAAAAAAGTTAGGAGCATTAGGGAAAATATTTTTCAAACAAATTATTTCTTTTAAGTAAAGAATTCAGAATTGGTTTCCTTATGTAATAATATGCCAAACAAATAATAATAATTATTACCCAAATATAATATTTATTAAAAAAATCTTCTAGATTATAATATTTTATTTTAATATATTTTTATATATTATTTTTAATTTTTTTTTTTTTTAATTTTAATATAAATATAATATTTTTAATATATTACTATTTATATATTCTTTATATATATATATATATATATATATATATATATATATATATATATATATATATATTTTTTTTTTTTATATTTTATATATTTTTTTTATATTTAAATATATATATTTACATATAACATATTTATTCAACTAATCATTTTATGTATCAATTTAACTGAAATTTTTATTATTTTTGGATATTTTATCTCATTAACTCTTACACAGTTTAATGCATTATATTTTATATGCATTACTTTTTTGTACAGTGCATCATCTTAAAGTGTCTGAGAACTCTTGCTGGGTTCGCAGGATTTTCACCTCGTAACCCAAAAAATGTGCTCAGCGGTGTTGGTGGTGGTGGTGATGGTGGTGTTTCTGTCTTTTAACTACCCGCGAATGGACCGTCAAATGCTTTATGGGGTTGTTATTATTGTTGTTGTTGTTGTCACGAGAGAGATGCTGGGACTGTACCAACGATATGAGTGCTAAAATTACGATTTTAAGCATGCCATATCAAATTTAAATGAATCGCTTTTCCATGCAAAGGCAAAGGCAAAGGAAAAGGCAAAGGCAAAGGCACAGGCAAAGGCACAGGCAAAGGCCTACCTCCAGGGACTACATGTGGCGCTTATAGTTCTATAGATTTAGGGTTACACAATTGTATCACTTCAGTGTGTGTTTGTGTGTGTGCGTGTGTTTGTTTGGGTGTAGAAACAGTTCACATTTCCAATTTCCGCTGCGATTTCGTTCTATTGTTTGGCAAAACAATTAATGTTATTTTGCATAATAGTTGGGCGTTGGGCGTTGGCCACACAAAAGGTCGCACAAATGTTGCTGGCCACATGTGGTCCCAGAATCTCTAATTTCGCTGTCTGCTGCTCGCTATAAAATTGTATTTGACTTTGAAGCCGGCTCGCTGACGGCGACAAAAAGGTGTGTGTGCGTATGTGTGTGTGAGCGTATGTGTGTGTGCTTCTGCGTGTGTGTATGTTTGTTAAGTTATTCGCTGACAGCTTCAAGTGGTCTTCTTCCTTAGGCTCGACTTCAAGTGTCGCTTTGCTAATGTGCAAAAAATGTTGCCGAACTTTGTTGCAGCTGCAAATTGTCGCTGTGCTGCCGCAACGAGTGCCACTTGAGTGTTTGGGAAAATTGCCAAAAGACACACACAAGTGTTGTGTCACACACTCGCACACACTCGCTCACATATGGCTTGCTTCCCTGCTTATTTATTTATTTTTGCTTAAATGACACGAATTTGTCATCTGATTGAAGAGCTAACATGTACCCCGTTGCTGCGCCCCAGATCAGCTCTGCGCCCAACTGCCCCTCCACCCACTCACGCACACATATGTCGCTGTTTGCTTGGCCTAACGCCCACCTTTTGTTTGCACAGCAGCTCAAAATTTCAATTAGTTGTGAAAGGGAGCAAAAAAATGATTGTAAAGAAAATGTTACAAAATGTTTATAATTAGTTTTTCGTATGCAAATTTGTGTGGCAACAAATTGAAATTAAATATTCTTTTTATTGTGCGAACTTTGACCTGAGGCTGTGACCCACTGCTCGACATCATCTTCGACCCACAGCGCTTTATAAGTGAGGTGAGGCGGCACGTTCATTGCATTACTTCCGCCACATTGGATAACTTTATTTCAATAAAATAAATATGCATGGCTCACTGTACAGGCTGTACAATTATGAAGGAAAATTCATATAATTTGCACACGTCCAAAGGCCGAGACCCAAACGAGATAAACGGAAGTAAGCGAAGTCGACGGGAGACTCAACAGATTTGCATCTTCTCTCGCGCGATTGCGATTTGCCACTCATTTCAACAGCTTGTTGCTAATTTCTAATAAATATTGAACACATCTCGCGGGACTGGAGGGTGTGGGTTTTGCCTCGGCAATATGCAAATTACGTCAACACAATTTTCGCACAATATGAAAGTCATAATTTTTTGCATCACGTGTCGCCGCTGCCTGCGATGATTATCATTGAGGGCCACCATTGTGCCCATGTTGATTAAAAATCTAATGTCTATGGCTGTTTATGTTTACATATATACATGTTCTACAATGGAGCTTGTTGATTTTGCGTTAACGACACGTGGCACAGCATGACGAGCCTGTGTACAGTCGAGCCTATTGAGAATTGTTTATTCCTACTTTGAGCAAACTCTTCAAGTCGAGGTGAAACAGAAATTTCAATTAAATTATCTTATTTAAAAACTAAGTAAAATCTTCAATTTGAATTAAAGACTTAATCGAAATTAAGTTAACAAAACGAAATCAAAATTTTTTATAGAACCTCAAACTCTTTTGAGTCCCCAATTTCAAGTATTAAATTCACTTAAAATATAATAAGAGCTAAAACTCGTTATTATTAGGCATATATTTAATATTTTATACAATATACTATAATATTTCAAATGTAAAATTTAAAACATTACAGCAGAAAGACTAATTTAATATTTATTTCCGGGAAAAAATTTAATCTTTTTATATTCTAATTAGAATTATATAAATTAGAACTAAGCTGCTATAAAAAAAAAAAAAAAAAAAAAAAAAAACAATTTTAATTGGTGTATTAAATATTCTATGAATAGTTCATATAGTTCAAATGTGTATCTTAATGATAGGTGATTAAAGTAGTAGATTGGTTCGACTCTATTGATAGTGATCAAAAATATATAAACTTTATGGTCTAGACAAGTACTGCTTCACTCTGTTAGACATATGCCTGTGTCTATGCAGATATACTCTTATACTTCATACTAAACTCAAATTCAATTAAAGCTAAGCTGTAAATATACCTTAATTATTATAACTCAAATAACTCTATTCTTTCTTACAAAGAACATAGCCAAGCAAGTATAGATACTTTCTATTTTATTTATCTTTCACACTTCGTGCAGTCTCGTTCAACTTATTTAATACACCACTCAGTCAGCTTGACTTATCATTTATTGCATACTTTTTGGTTGTCACATTTAATACGCGAAAATTTCAGTGATGCTTGAAAGATTTTTTGGTCATGGCACTAGTTGAGCTCTGAGACTTGTGCTGCTTACGCTTTCTGCCGCTTTGACCTTGGTTCTTCTTGTGCCTTTTGGGACCGAACCGGAGTCGCTGCTGTTTCCGTGGATTGCCAAACATAATAGCAGCGGGTACCGCATGAGCGAACGCCTGAGTCGAAGTGGCCGTCATCTGTGGGCATAGGAATTGTGCAACTGTCTGTCAAGGACTGCAACTACGTACCTCCACAGAGTTGTGCTGTCTGCACTCACAAAACATCAGAAGCACACTCAATAGAGCTAAGATCAAGCAATAGCGCCACATAATACACTTTGTTTAGCTATATATATTATTTATTATTTGTTTTTATTTATTTATATTATACTTTAGTTTTTTATGCGTGCACTAAGCTCAAGTTCTGTGCCCTGAGTGATATGTTCAATGCATTTTTGTTTACAACTGACCAGATTATCGAGTATCTGTGAAGTGTGTGTATATAGAAAGAATATACACTATATCCGCTGAAGTATGAATATAGACTTGCTCAACTGAAAGATAATGTAATAAATATATACTTTTTAGTATTATGTATGAGATTTTTAAGCAAAATTATTGAAGTTCATACAAATATTGTATATATTTTATTTAGAAGTATTTATATTAAGTCTATAAGCTCATAGTTTTGTTTTAATATTAAATTATTATTGTTATTATTAAAATATCAATCATTTTCAATATGCTTAATGGAACCTGGTATGCTTCCTTCTACCTCTTCAATCAATAATAATAGGTTTAGGGTAAAAAAATTATATGTGCTATGTTTACATATATTATATTTATACTTATTTTTAGTTTTAAGTATATTCTTTAAGCTTATACATTTTAATCTTTAGACTCTAAGAGCTGCTAAAATATTGAATATCAAACAAAATACTTTTAGCAAACTTATTGCTACAAGCTTGAATACTTGTGAGGCAAACACAAGCTCAATCAATATTTAACTTGTGCAGCAAGTGCATTAAAACTTCGGTTTTGATAACTCTTATCAAGTCTTCATTTATGCTTTCCGTTCGGTTCATAAAACGCAATACGCAAAAGGCTTTTACTGCGATAAGAACTCACATATTTGTCTCTCAGACGTTCAGTTGCTCAGTCTCTCTCCATGTGGTCCGCCCACTTTTGCACTAATTCTGTTTTTATTTTCTCTGTAATTCAGACATCCATTAACTAATGAAAACGATACTCTCACACACACACATACTCTCTTTATTTATATTATAAACATTTATTTCTTTTTTTTTTTCGCATTCTAATTTCATTGAATTCCTACAACAATTTCGCCCAAATGCCCATGTGAATTACCCTTGAGCTGTGCCCATGTGCCCGCCCCTGTCTACATATGTGGCTGTCATGCAAAGCATTTGATGGTCGTATCCTGTCCTGTCACATTTAATGGCAACGTCAACGTCTGTCGCATTTTGTTGATATTGAGCCGTTCGCGAAATTAGCAAATCGATAAACTTTTATCGTTATGCATTTCGTTGCTCAGCTGCACATAAATGGAAATCCAATTGTCGAGCACATAAAGAAGCGGCCCGAAACATCTAATAAAACGGCGCTGGCAGCGTTTGCAGCCCAAAACGGTTCTGCACCTGTAGAGCTATAGCTCTATAGAGCTGCGGCCATATGGCTAATTTTATGGAGTTTACCTATTCATTTTCCAATTTTGTCCAAAACAAACTTTTCTGTGCACAAAAGCCGCTGCGGCAAAAATTCTTGCCCAACTCAATTATCAACTGCAAGAGGGTTGCTTCGACTTTTCAATTCGATTAGACGACCTTTTCTACTGCACAAATACAATTTGGGATTTTTCCAAAGTTGCGTGGGCGTGGCCACGGAACTGTTTTGCCCTATTGTACTCTAAACAAATTAGTTGGCCCTGCTCTGAAGGAATATTTTGTGCTCTTTATTTTTCAATTTTTGCGGTTATTGCTACTCATTTAATTTTCATTTTTTTCCTTTTTGGCTACTCTGAAGCGACAGATGTGACCCCAAAAATAAAACCATTCTCTAAACTTTTGTTGGCTAGCAAACAGCGGGCGTGGCTGACCACTTTGAGCTAATATATTTATGATCGCGAGGGCGAACCAATTCGATTTAGCCTTGCCGTGTCTTGGGAATCGATCTAGGCATAAACGAAAGAAGTTTTTAAATATTATTTAATATTTATTCTATAATATATTTCATTTCATTTATATATTTATTTATATAAATATATGGTGTCATTACGCATTTGCCGTCCTTTATTAATTATATTAACTAAAATTATAAAATATAATATTACTATTTAAATCTTATTACTGTTTGGGTAACTCGTTAATTAAAAAATCTTCCTCAAATACAATTTGCACCTACCACAAAATTCACATTTAAATTTTGTTGCGATTTTCAATGTCAAATATATTTGGTAATTTCTTTATTTTACATTCAGGTTTATGTAAGCACAAATATTTGTCTGCTTACATATATACAAAGTATATCTCTATGTAGTTCAAGGTTAACCAAAATCGCCAACAGCTTCGTAATGAACAGTGCAAATAACGATAGCAACAACAGCAACAGCAGAGATAGCGACAATGAAGCTGCCTCGCTATCTTCTTCTGACCGTTAAACATCATTATAAATATTAATGCGACATATCGCACACATATCAGCATGAATAACGTTAACGTTAACATTAACATTAGCATTAACAGCAACAACTGCAATAGCAGCAGTCGCAGTCACAGCAACCCGTCAAAGAGTCAAGTTCACTTTCACTGCGCTGACGCATCATCATCACCAAGACGATGACAACGATCATCATTATCATCATCAGCATTCAGTGTTGGCCAGTGACCAATTTTGGTCAGTGGCACAGTTGAAGTCAGCAGCCAAACTGTGCATACAAATCGTTTGCTCTGTCTTTCGGCTATTTTTGGCCAACTCGGTTTGGCCTGATGAATGGCATCGATTTGAATTTGGGCAGCATTAGGCTTGGCTTGGTTTGGCTTGACTCAACTATGGCTTGACTTCGCCATGCCCAATTCGTCTCCATTTGGCCCGCATTGCATCACTGATCACGCTCAAAATCGGCCGTGGCCAGCGGCGTTGAGCCAGGTCTACGCCAGCTCTGCCCGCCTGGACTGCACGCGAATGACGAGTGAAAGCAAAGTGTGGCAATCAATGACGACATCAAAACGACGATGAAAAAAAAAAATAAAAACCAAATATAGTAGAAGTGTAGAGAGACAAAGATAGACCGAACTTTAGATGCCCTAGTAATGTGACATATATCTATAGCTTAAAAATGAAATTAGTCCATTAAATTAAATTTATTAAAAATTATTATTTTTATGACACTTATTTGTTCACAATGGAAAATGTAAAATAAATAAATAATAATAATAAAATAGATGCAAAAATAATTTATAGTATATTTCACCTTATAAAATATTAATAATATATATTTATATATATATTTATTATATTTTATTAGGAATGCAAAAATGAAAAGATTTTCATTTAGATTTAGATTTTGACTCGCATTGAAGAAATAAATTATATTATATTATTTAATGTCTTAGCTTACATTACATTAGTAGGTTCATGACCATGTTATAATACCTCTTGATAGTGTATTAAAAACTGCAATATCAAGTTTAACCAGCTGCTGACAGGGATGTAAAAAAAGTGAAACAGCTGACTGTCTGTATGACTGTCTGGATGGCAAGCTGTCCGTTCAGCTGTCGGTTCAATCATTTGCCTAACGACTCGCCTCTCTCGATGGACACGCCCCACAGACACACAGCCCCAGGGCTCAAGGGCATGCGACGCTTACTAAGTGCAAATACAAACTGTAAACTCAACACATCTTTAATGTTGTTTTTGTTTCATTTTCACCCATGTCCAATGCGCAATGAGTCATCGTGGACACTGCAGCAGCAGCAGCAGCAGCAAATCTAGCTCCAATTGCAATTGGAGCCGAGCCAAGGCCAATTAAGGTCTTGAAACATTTCTGGCATTTGATTAATAAGGAAAAACACGCTAGTGTGTGTAAATATTTTAATAGCTTAGTCAAATAGAAACATGTTTTTCAGACTTTTGTTAACTCACACTCACACACACATACACTCATGCAGACATACTCTCCCAGACAGACACCCACACACACTCACACACACAAACACACTCACACTAATTAACTGTTAGATAATTAGCAAAATATGTACAAATATTTAGAAACAGTTCAGTCCAATGCCCAGCAGGCCCCACATCGTCCCCTTTCGGCTAGGCGCCAACTGTTATTAGCCCATTGAAATGTCTCCGAATTGCACATCTGACGTCAACATTTCACATTCCATAGCTGAATATGGCACTCGATCCACTTGTCGTCAAAGGCAAATCTGAGGGCAACATTCTCCAACCATCTCTCTCACTCTCTCTATCTTTGTCTGCCTCCATGATTCGGTAACTCGCTCGATCCAGCTGTTCTATATTGGCTAACCTCTTTCTCTTTCTCATTTTCTCTCATTTTCCCTCTCGCTCTCATTGCCCCTAGCTATATCTCTATGACTTCATTGGCTCACGATTCCATTATTTTTCCATTGAAAATATAATCTCATCTCAACCTCTCAATCCTCTACTCCCTCCTCCACTCCCTCCTCCCGTCTCTCCTCACGTTCCTTCTCCTCTATCTCCTCTCTCTCGTTCTACTCTTCCTAATCCTTCTCTTCCCCCTCTATTTCCTATCAACTCCATTATTTTCCATCATCTCCGTCTCTACGTCTTGATAATGCTCTCGATCCAGTTAATATAGCTCAGCACGGATGTATATACGCCCGGTCCGGAGCCGCATTGTGTGAATCCAAAGCTAACAATGCCGTAAGCCACCCAACGTGAATGCTGGCGATCGAAGAACATGAGCGGACCTCCACTGTCACCGGCACAAGTGTCTTTGGCTTTCTCGCCGCCGGCGCAGAGCTGCTTGGGACCCAGACGCACTCCATACAGATCCAACATCTTGCTGCAGTTCTCGTTGGACACATAGGGTATGCGCAGCTTCAGCTTGATGGGGCTGTGCGTATTAATGAAATACTTGTTGACTACAAGGGAAAGAAATAACAGAGTTAGACCGGAAGAGTGTTGGCAGCGGGGCCGAAACTCACAGAGATCGGTGCGTCCCCAGCCGGAGACGGAGAACATTTGCCCCTCGGTTAGCGGCGCCTGCACGGTCTTATTGGGCAGGCAAATGGGCATGATAAAGTGCGTGAAGCTGACCGGATGCTTCAGTCGAATAATGGCAATGTCATTGTACTTGTGGCTCGAGTACTCCTTGTACTCCGGATGCACATGGATATGCTCGTATGCAATGTCCAGTGCCGCATCCGCACAGCTCAAGTAATTGGGCTCCTCAATGCAGTCTGGCTCCGTTTTGACATTAAACTCGCCTAAACGCACGTGTTTCCTAAAAAGTAACACCTGAAGTTAATAGACCCTAAAAATTGCGCACTTAACAGACTTACAAACCGCGACGTTCCCGCACGCCCTCACCCTGAACGCAATGGGCAGCTGTCAGAATGTGACGATCATCAATCAGAGCACCGCTACAGCCATAGTCATCTATGGGAAGTAAATATTTAAATTATATTTAAAATTATAAAATTATTGAATATTTTACAAATTTTTCTTTTATTTTTAATTTTTTTTTATTGCCAACATCTTCTCTCCCATGCCCCTTAACTCACTTGAATGATAAACCAACAGCGCCAGCCAAGGATATTCGTCCAGCTCTGCGATTTCCCCACCATAGATGCGATTCGTGACCTGCTTGCCGCACTCGTTGAGCAGATTGAAGCCGGTGCTGGGCTCCACGGTTTGAATGCGTCGCTTAAGCTTTTTGCGCTTGAAGCGCGCAGTGACATCCAGAAATCGGCGATATTCAAACTTGGTGAACTGTATAACCGGATACAGATAGTCCTGGCCATTGGCGGGGCAGCATACGAGCGGCTTGTAGGCAACATCCTCTGCCGCAGCAGCAATAGCAACAAACGGACTTTCAGTTGCATTTGCTGTTGCAGTTGCATTTGTTGTTGCCTCCATATCGCATTGCACCTTCTTCAGAAAGTTGACGCGCTCCGAACTCAAATTGGTCACATTGCGCACCTGTAAGTAGGCGGCGCAGCGGCTCACCTCGACGCAAACGCCGCGCTTTGTCTCGTTGGGTATATCGCAAGTCTGCTGCGCCGCTTGCTGAGGCTGAGACTCAGCGTCGGCGGCTGTGATGCGCAGGGCAAGAGCGAGCAGTGCGCTGGCCGCCCACAATGCGCCGCTGTTTGGGTAAGGGTACATCAGCGATCGGCCGATCTTTAACAAGTCAAAGGTGCGAAGATGGCTTTGACGACAAACAGCGAGGCGGACAGCGGGGCACAACGCGACGTATACGCAATCGCGAACGCGTGCAATGGCCAAAAGCAAATGTCGCGAATATCGAATTGTTGATTGTGGATTGTTGACTCTCGATTATTGAGCGGCTTTTGAAAACGCATACGAAAAGTGAATCCGCTCGCGTGAACGCTCGGCCGTGTATTAAAATCCAATTTGAATGCTGCGCGCAGCGGCGACAGCGACAGCCGAAACCGAAACCGAAACCGAAACTGAAACTACAGCGGCGACTCGGAAGAGCCGAAGTTAAAAGTGCCAAAAAAAAGAGAAGAAAACAAAAAACAACAAAAACAAATAAATAAACGACGACGACGACAGCTTGTGACACCAAAACGAGCCCAAAAACTGCAATCGCCGTTAACGAAACGGGAGCAACGGTCAGCGCTGTCGCTGTCGCTGCTGCTGTTATCGTTGTTGTTGTTTTTGTTGTTGCTGGCAACAGGTACACGAGTCCGGTTATGCAATCAGCTCTCAGCTGTGCAGAGTCAACTCGTGTTTCTTTCTGTTTTCACTTTCATTCGCCGCTTGAGCTGTGCGAGAAGACACTGCCGACTTTTAGGAGAGTTCGTTAAGCTTACACCGAAAGCTTTTTAGAGTAAGAGAGAGAGAGAACGAGAGAGAGAGAGAGCTTTAGTAGTTGTTTTGCTAAATACTATATTTATGATCAATAGAGAAGAGAATTTAACATTAATTAACATAGATAACTGGCAATCTTACATAAATCTTATTATTTATTAAATTCTTAATATTTAAATTCTATTGGATTCTCTGATCATAGTTTAGACGCATATATATTTTTAAAATATATAATAAATTTAATTTGTAATATGCATGTTATTTTATTATTATTCTAATTAATTTAATTTCAACTGAGCATGTTATATTATTATTATTCGAAATATTTAAATTTTATTCTATTCTTCAGTCTAATACACTGCTGATCATAGGTTAGACGCATATGTTTTTTTTTTAAATAAATAATAAATGTAATTTTATTTAAGCATATAAAATTATTAGTATTCCAATTAATTTAATTTTAACACAGCATATTATATTATAAATTTTCTAAATACTTAAATTCTATTAGTTTTTTATAAATAATTAATTTAATTTTAATAAAGCTTGTTATGTTATGCTAATGAAAACTTGTAGACTTAAGAAGAAACAGATTAGTTTGTTATTCTAAGAGTCAGGCTCACATATAGCATTAGGGATTTTCCCTCATTATTATTTATAAAGAAGAAAATAGAACAAGAGGTATATCCCCATTCCATCTATATTAACAATATCATGAATTCTTGAGTCTCCCCAAGTGAGAAAAGACCGCTAAATCCAGTTCACAGTTCCAGATAAAAACCGAATTAAGAAAAAAAAAACTTTGAATAAAATTCAACTAGTACATACTCATAGTATATTTAAGTATATATTTACATTATATTTAACCCAAAAAAAAATTGTCTTTTAAGCCACATTCCTCTAAGTTACAGTTAATATAAAGTCGAGCCGAAGCTTTGGTCAAAGTCCAAGAGCAGCAGGCACGACTTCTACAGCAGCTGTTGCTGTCGTTGTTGTCTTGGCCAATTGTTACCGGAAGCTTTCGTTGTGGTTTATGTTTATATGCGGTGGCCAATTAAAGTGCGGTGGCAATGTCAATGGCAAGCGATTGTATCGGCGGACGTGCTGGAAAATCCAAAGGTTTTTCAAAAGCCAGTTCATTCACTTTGTGCATTGTCTCTAAGCTAGATTCTTTTATTTTGGCTAAAACACTTAACACTAAATTTAAATATGTTATTGATATGCGTATGTAAACGAATATGTTGGCAAGATCACAATTTGAGCTTCAATATTGAGGCCAGCTCCAGCTCCCGCTAGGCTCTCACATTCTGCTTGATCCAGATGTCGTAGGCTGCAACGCTGGTGTAGACGCCCGGCCAGTCCTTGAGGCCGCACTTGTAGCCAAATGACACAATGCCCTCCAGCACCCAGGCATTGTTGCGGAAGCGCAGCAGAGGTCCGCCGGAGTCGCCGTCGCAGCTGTCCTGCGCATATTTCCCACCCGCACACATCTGGGTGGGCATGATGCTGATCTTGCGCTCCGAGAATTTGCGCTTGCACTGCGCCGGCTCCACAAAGCTAACGGTTAGCTTCTGCTTGACGGGACTGCGTGCTGTCTGCAGTGTCCGACCGTAGCCAACCACCGTGTACTGTTGTCCGGCACGCTTCACTTCCGGCGCCACAACCGAGGGCAGGCACGCTGGCTGTATGTTGTTCGCGTAGCGCACATTGCGCTCCAGCCGCACCAGGCCAATGTCGTGCAGCTGATTCGGTGTCCTCTCCTTGTACAGCTCATGGACGCGTATCTCCTCAACAGCCAAACGCTGTGCGGCCGGCGCACAGGCACCACCACCAACCGGACAATCCACGGCCGTGCGCGTATCGTGCTCGCCCAGACGCGCCGAAACACTGTAAACAGCAAATATAACAAATTAAATAATAAAATTAAATTTATAAACTTAAGTTAACTTAAGCATGGGGCGCGCTTGCTTAGCAGGAAATCAGATATATTGCTAATTGAATTTAAAAAGTGCGAACGGGTCAGCCGCCCAACACCCAGCACAAAATAAGATAAAGGCAAAAGCTAAACTAAATTAAGAGCGCAACGAATTGTTCCACAACTGTAGCCCCCATGCCTCCTCCCCTAACCAACGCTTTAGCTGGTCAAAAACAACAAAACAAAGTGAATCACGTTAATAAGGCAGCAGCAACGGCAGCAGAAGTGGCTAAACGCTTTGAATCTGGTTTGGCCAACTTAATTAATATTCCACAGCATTTAGAAAGCAACAATAAGAGCGTATCACACCCTGAACACTAAAAAAAAAAAACAAAAATCCAAGCAGCTAGCTGGAGTCCCCCTCAGAGCCTAATTAGCTGCTCGGAAATCGCAGTTCAATTCGCAGAAATGCGTGAAATTTTCGAGCATGATTAAGCAAATGCGAACTCCTCTTAGGGCTAACGGAGATCAGGCAACCTGTTCTTAACTCAATTCAACTTACAGTGGTCCAATTTCGCGCACGATTCGCCCGACCAGACAGTGGGCAGCTGTCAGCACATAGCGCTGATTGATCAGCGTGCCCGCACAGCTGGTCGTGAGTCCGTTGCCGGCCAGGCGTCTATATTCGAGCAGCACCATCCAGGGGAATTCATTGAGATCGGCATCCTCGCCGCCGTAGATCTTGTTGTCAATGGTGACACCACCGCAGGCGGGCGGCTGTGGCAGCAAACCCGAGCCATCTCCCTGTTGCGACTGCCCGCGTCCCTGACTCTGCTGCGTGCTGCTGTCGGCGTTTTGCTCCTCGCCAAAGCTCCAGGGTCGTTGATCTCTGCGAAAGAGCTGTGTTGTGGGCGCTGGCGTATTGGGTGCACGATTCCAACTATAATCGTAGTCCTCGTTCCGATCACTGAAGTCCGCATAGTCGGCAAAGCTCGGCGTCACACGTCGGCTGCGCGTATAGCCCGTGTCTCCAGTGCAGCAGACAAACGGACGATTATCCTGGCCTATTCCGCAACTCGATGCTCTAATAAACTGCTTCTCCGCGGCCGACAGACTCGATTGCTGCAGCACCGAATACAAAGTCTGGCACTCGTTTATCTGCACACAAAGGCCGGCTCGCTGATTGGGATTGATGCAACGGGCGTCTGCAAGAGAGACAATCGGAGATCCGGTTTAAACGGGGAAGAACACAAGAGCATATGAGAATTGACAGCGACATTCCTGTGCTCCACCTACTTCCCCTAATACCCTTGTCATTGACATATTTACTTATGTATGAAAAGTACAAAAAGTATGCTGGAGCAGTTCAGATTTGGCTCAGTGCAGAATGCCTGTTTTTTTGTATAAAACTAATTGGAATATCGGCTATATGAAAATTATTGTCAGAGAATTATTCTGTTACCAGATAGTTGTTATGTATTCCATATTGACATTTTTCTAACATTTTGTTTGCCTGAATAATGACATATTTTACACACAAAAATTAAATATATTTTTAAAGAATGTAAGAAATTTTAAGCTAAACTTTTTTAATAAAAATAAAATGTATTTAGCCTTATTTATAATTAATAAAAAAAATATATATAATATTTAAAATATTTTGTAATAATATGTTTTCAGAATTATTCAGTCATTATTTATGCATTTTCATATGTATTTTGTGTATGTATCAACATATTTTTAATAAAAATTAATAATATTTCCACAAAATATTATTAAAAATATTAAGAAATTATATTTTCTCAGCAACAAATTTTAAATCAGATATATAGAATACTTTTTATGAAATCTAAATGGAATTTAATATTTTTTTTTTTTTTTTTTTGTATTATATACATATACATTTAAAATATAAAATATATATTTATTTCCAATATAAGCATTAATACACCGAAACGCAACGTTTTACCAAGTAAATTGCTGCAAATTAATATTTCTCTGAGATTGCATTGAACTTGGCACGCGCTGGTGCTTAACAGACTTTAGCGAGTGGTTTAAAACTGGCTATAATTAATATTTAATTAGCCACTTTTTTTGCGTTAAGCAAAGCACTTTCTCAGTATTAAGTGTGTATTAACGAAATGTCCGAGGGTTTTTGGTTTTTCATTTGGCACTTACAACGCGCTTTTGTATAATCCGCAGCCAAAATGCACAGCAATAGCACAAACAAATTCATTATGATTAAATTAACAACAAATACTAAACATTTAAATATGGCCGATTAAATGCAAATAATTTTTTTTTTTTTAAATATCCGTCGAACTGGACGTTTGAAATGAAACTGTGAGCTGTTAGCAGTCGAGCGGCGTTTTTATAGCCGCGATCGGATTTAGCTGAGAGCTAAAGCAACTAGAACGAGCGGCATACGTGAGTTTTGTGAGAACCGGTGCCAAGAACTCAGAAGCAAGCGGAGCATCGCTCACAGCTTAATCAGCAGCTAAGATCGAGCCACAAAAGGGGTTTAACTTGCGGTTAGAGCATTTACTAATCACCTAATGACTAGAAAATTATCTAACAAAATATGCCACAGCAATATGTATATCAAAAAACATGTATATATATTTGCATATCACTGGGTAACACTCAATGTCACTAGAAGAAACATCTATGCTTTTGGGTAAAAATCTTATAAAATTTGACAGCGCGTACAATGAACTTAACGTCAAGACAATGCAATCCGTGTGCTACGTCACAAATGTGACTGTGCCCGAAATTCCGGTTAACTTTTTTAAAAATTGCTCTGCTTTGTTTACTCATCGGCCTGGCAATTAAAATTGTTCTATTACCAATTCTATTTGTCATGCAAAAATGATCTATCAATAGATTAAAATCCTGGTAGAAAGTTCAGATGTGAAATGTTATTCATTATGAATTTTGTAATATATTTCATGGAATAAAATAATGTATATTTATTTGTCGCCGGAATTTGCCATATTTGCATTTATCAACAAGTTCTGAATGCATATTAAATCTGTCGATCTGACGATGTGTAGCATTAAAATTTCCATAGCTTGTTGACTCAACTGCAGAGCAAATTTAAATGATCAGAGAAATATAATTTAGGTAATTATTTTTATTTTATTTTATTTATTTTATTTTTATTTATTTTATCATATGTATTACAAGTATAAATTATATACAATATTATAATACTCATACATATGCATATTCTAATATAATAAAGATTTTAATTTATGAATATTTCATTGATTATTAAGTGAATCGGCCTCCAGGATATATATATATATATATATATATATATATATTTATCTTATTTATATATGTTTTTATAGATATGTTTCTATCCTGCAACGTCATAATCTAATACGAATTGATTTGCAAAAATTTTCTTAAACATATTCTACAGAAGCAAGATATAGGTGCTTATAATTTCAATGAATTATAATGAACTCATACTGTCCATTAGTCACTTCATACAGCTCCATACAAAACGTCTAGTTATATGAATCTTTAATCTGGTGAACTTATAATTGAACGTATAATTCTATAAATAACAAATGCTTTATTGATCTTTATATTCGTAAGACTATTCAAATAATGCTTTAAGCGAAATTTGTAAGATATGGGTGCACGCCTTTTGTCTTGCGTCTTTTCAATTAGCTTCCAAGGGAAGCTATAAGAAAAAACATTAGATAAGTTTGGCTGCTTACCATTTGATTCATTTGTTCGCCCCGCGGCGAGGACAGTTACATAGAACCGCAAAATCCTTTAATTTCCTGTTGCTTTTCCTTTCATTTTCTGCCCAAATTGGACCGACCACGGCGGGTTACTAACAAGATCAACGTCTTACCGCAGAAAGGGTTCAAATGGAGTTAACTAAGCGCACGCGGGAAATGTCAACGCCAGATAAACGTCTGTGGCGGAAAGTGGGCGTGGGCATGCTCTAATTAAGCGCGAAGTATTCTCCGTGCAAATGCAAAACAGCTTGCAACCCCCTGAAAATAAAAAAAAATAATCTCATCTTGACAGCGGTGGGATTCGAACCCACGCCCTTTCGGACTGGTGCCTAAAACCAGCGCCTTAGACCGCTCGGCCACGCTGCCATGTGTTAGCGCCGTGATTCCAATCACACAACTTACACACAACCTATTTTGTAATGAAAACCATTCTAATAGAATCAAATACATTATCTGTACTATATATTCTTTGAAGCAAATAGTTTATCTCCCATATAAATCTATTGATAACCCATCCAATTTCTGTAGATCTATTATGCTAGGCATTATATTGTTGAATTTTAATTGTCATAACAATAAGAACCTGATACTTAAATTTCTTATCCAGGTTTCTACAATGATCCATTATAATTATTATTTGATTGTATACCATATTATGATATATATTAAGATATTAAAAATAAAAAATATTTTAAAGTATTGAAGACCCCTAAGTAATAGGACATAGCATATATTCTGAATGAGGACATATCAATTTGTTTTTATAAAATTACTGTATGCAATTTATTTAAATTATTAATAAAATAAAATATTAAATTCTTTCTGACAGCGGTGGGATTCGAACCCACGCCCTTTCGGACTGGTGCCTAAAACCAGCGCCTTAGACCGCTCGGCCACGCTGCCTCGTTCCATTTCGTGTCAAATATTCTAGTTAAGCGTACAGTAAAATTCAGTCATCTAACGTAAAAACGTTGGTATAGTTTCGGGGATGATTTACACGAGTGTTGCCGAACTGAATTTGTAAAAAGTAGTAGACCAGAAATAGTAGTATCAGCTGGCACTTGCTACTCTTTGGCAGGAAAAATATTGACTTCAAATTAAATGTGATTTTAATTATTTGGTGAATGGTGAAATAAAGTTATACATTTTTTTCAAGATTATTAAATATGAATTAAATGAAAGAAAATGTTGTTTTAAAATATCAATAATAATTGTGTTGTATTTGTATTTATATTAATTATAATTATATTTTGTGCATAAAATATATAAAATATATTTGCTAAATTTAGAAACAGTGAGTAATAAAAAGAAAATAAAACAATATATTAATGCTGAGAACTACACATTTCTTATCTCGAGCAATAAAAAAAAATATATTATCAAAAATTCATTTAGTCAAGCCATATTCAGTTAGTGTCAGTAAAAAATAAAACCATGTACTATATAAAAAAAACCTACCCAAGTAATAACAATGCCAAAAGTACTTTTTATGACTCACATCAAAGCGATTCTAATTCATTGACAAACGCATTTTGATTTTGCGATAATGAGAAGGGCAGCGGGTCGCGTTGGTCAGGGCATGTTGAGATACAGATGCAAACGTTTACCTAGCACCTTCTCTAACCCCGCGCCCTTTGGGGTCAGCAATGGCTGGCCGCACACCCCGTTGTTTTGTTGCTATTTTACGATTTGTGCATTTCGCAAATTCGCAAGCAAAATAAAAAACAAAGCAAAAAAAAAAGAAAAGGCTTCCCTTTAGATATTTTATAGCATTTTTATGACGATATAGTTTACTATTTTGCTTCTATTTTTTCCCTCTCTTTACGAGCGTTTTATAACTTGTTTACATTAGGCAAGTGAGTAACGGTAACCCTGGGAAGCGTTTTATGCAAAAATCTATTAAAACGCTGGCAAGCTGCATAAAAATCACAATAAATGCGTCTTAAACGGTTCATAACATCGCCACCACAGGGATTACGCCAGCCCAACTTGACTTTGCCCCACTCCCATTTAACATCTCGGCGCCTCGAATTGAACTCGAAGCTTGAGCCAAGCGTTGCCAATGGGCCGTGATAATAGCGGCAACAAAAATGTCACATGAAGACCTCTGCAGCTCAGTTTAGCGTCTGATTCGTCAGCTGACAAAATGTTAGCTCCCACAACAGCTTTAACGGTACTCACAATATATTTGATACATGCTGCCGCAGAGACCCAGCTCATTAATACCCTAGAAAGACAGATGCATGAAATGGCAAACAATATGGAAATTTCTCCCAACAATGTTAGCCCACAGCTGAGCAATGCGATCACCAAACAGTTTGTGAGTATTCATCAGATCTAAACATTATGATTGAACAATTATTTTACTCGTTGGCGAGCATAGGCATAAGGATCTTCTGTTAAAGTCTCAATTTTTAATGTATATTGTATTTTTGGGAGTTATTTATTTTATTTTATTATTAATCAGTTTTTTACTAAAGCTAAACTCACTCTAAAACATGAAAAAACAAAAAAAATAGATAAATAAAAAAAAATAAAACAATTTCTTAAGAAAGTTTAAACATTTATTAACACTGTCAAGCATGTCTATTAATACTACTAAGAATCAACACTGTTTTTTTTTTTATTTTTCTTAGGAAAAATTTGGAGCACACATTGATGAAATGTCGAAGAAAAATTTAGAAGAGATCCAAGTAATAAGTGGTCAGAATTACTCTCTATATTTTGATCTCTCAAAAAAAGAACCTAGTCATATCAAAAATAAATAACAGCCTGCAGTTCAAAAATGAAATAATAAATAAATGTAAAAAATATAAATATAAATATTAAAATATTGTAGATTTTAGCTTTGTGAGCTCGAACGAATGAATTAAGCAGGTTGAATACTTCAAGGAAAGGAAGGCATTCACCACACTTAAGTTATATAATTCTTAGTCTTCGATGTTAATCGACATATATATTCATAATAAATACATACATAAATATATATACATATACATTATACAACTTTTCTTAAATTCTATCAATTATTAACAGCTTTGGAGTCTCCATTGCATAACAAATTAATGTCTTGAAAGCAAAACAAAATTTAAATTTAACGCAACAAATTGATTTGCTAAGCTAGCTAAGCAATGGAATACATTTTTACAAGCGAAAAAATATATTTTAGTGCACACAAAATGCTTAAGCTTATATGTTTTATTCAGCTAATGAATCTGATTTTAGCTCACGACATAAGATCAGTGAAAATTGATGACTTGATAGATCTAATGGATACACTAGTATGTTTTCTAATCTTTTGTAAAATATTATACGTTAACTTTAACTCTTTCTTTAATAAGGCAACATTTGAACCATTTGATGCTCCAAATAATTCAAACCGCACCAACACCACCACCAACGCTGAAAAATCAAGGTCTTTTACCATTAAACCAAGTCACAATGTTCATATTAATTTGAACTACCCAATAGCAAATCCTCGGAAAAAGCTCAAACATAGCAAAAAGAAAAATAAGAAACATAAAAAAAAACAACTTGAATACTATTTAAACTTTGTTTTCAATGACTATAAGAATCCAAAAACCGCAAAAGGGTCAACAGATAATAAACCTTATAAGTATTTTCCGCTCAAGGGCGAAGATATTAGGCACTAATAGAGCAAAGTATCGATAAAAAATGGCATTAATGAAGAAATTATTTACAAAAACCAATAAAATACAAGGAAATATACAAAAAAAATTATGTTAAAATCATAAATCCTTAGTCAATAGATAGTAGCAATAATCCAACTTTTATATCACAAACAAAAATATTACAAATTTCGTAAAATTTTTAACATTATTTAATTTACATTAATAATCATCTTAAAGGTAAGCGCAATCTTTTGTGGCACCATGCCAAAAATCTTTTGTGGCAAATGGTTTAATCACAAAAAAAAAATTGTCAATTAAACTTGAGTACAAAATTACACATTTCCATTCAAATGAACCATTGAAATTTGTCAACAAACTTATCTTTAAGCATTTACTCAAAGAAATGTATTTTAAGTGAATTGGACTTTGGATACAGTTGATTCTATAAAATCAAAAGCCTGTGAAATTGATAAGATTTTAGTTTATTTTGATTTTGTCAATTAGATATAAAAAAAAACCTTGATTTATGAACATAAATAAAAACTCTTTAAACATTTTATCTATCATATGAATTGAGCAAACTGAGATAATCTGAGAATCGCATAGTACGGCCCAATGGTCCATAATAGTAAATAAAAATACAATTTTCTTAAAAAGATAGCAATAATATATATATATATATATATATATATATATATATATATATATATATATATATATATACATATACATATATATATATACATATATATATACAGGAAACAAATTGAGTTCAGAAAATGGATCGATAATTTATCATACCACGGTCACTTACCATTGCTAATTATCGCTTAAGTAAATAACAAGCATGTGTCAGTAAATAGTTAGTGTATAAACATAGCTGAAAGCTCTAACATGAGGTTCATAGTGTTGCTATTCTTAGGCGTAGTCCTGCTAAATAGCCAGCCGGCCATGGCAAATATGATTGGCAATGCTGTAAAAATGATTGGTATCAAATCTTATCAGGCCGCACAGAGCATCGCAAATACTGCAATTAATGGAGCCAATTCCGTTGCCGCGGCAGGTGCTGGTATTGGCAAAAAAATCGCAAGCATTGTGAAAGGGTGAATGGTCAAAAGAAATGAAAGCAAAAAATTGTTTGTATTGATTAATAAATAAATGAAATATAAACAAATAACTAGCAAAACAATACCTTGGGTCGATACTTATACCCACTAGTTATTTTTATGGGGTTTGGGAAAATGAAGGCAGCATTGATCAATGCCAAAATTGAATATTTCAGTTATATGTGTGCTCAGCCCAGCTCAGAACGAAATGACAGAACTCTCTTTTCTTGTAAATTTCTTATCATATAATGCGTGGGATGAATTTCCGCTTTTTTACAAAACTTCCATTTCGCTTCAATATCGCTCTCACAGTATGTGGGCTGATCAGAAAAGCCAGTGGTTGTGGTTGCTGCAGTAAGAAATTATATATATATGTATATAGGTTACTCCGAGAATTTTTTTTTTTTTTTTTTTTTTTTTTTTCAAAAAATAATTTACATTGAAAAGTCTTTTTCATTTATTGTATATATTTATATTTATTTATTTACCCAAAGAAACTCTCCTGTGAATTTATAATATTCTAGATTCAACTTAAGCTTCAAAAATATTGATTAGAAGTATTAGGTACTTTTTCAAATTTAAGGAATTAATTTATAACAAATACTGCACTTATTCAAGCTTCATTACAGGGTAGCTTCATGTCAATTATTTGCCTCTAAATAAATTCATTTTTAAAGACTTAACAATAACTCAATGTCAAGTACCTTTATAAGCTGCAAAGCTTGTGAATTTCAATCAAATTTCTGATGACATATAAATTACCGAAATTGACAATTTCAAATATATAATTTTGAGATAAGCTTGAAAGCAAAAAAAGCTATTAAATGGCAATTAATATAATGTCTTCGAACATAGATTTCTTATCAAATAAATAAAACTGGCAGAATTTATGTTATACAAATTAAGTCATCTATAAATTATAAAAGTATAAAATTATGAATCAAAAATTTAAACGAATTGTTTAAATGTGAGCCTTAGCTCAATACGTCTTGCTCTAGATAAGGGCCAGGCCAATTTCCAAATTATTAGCACAGCAGAAAATTCCCTAGATAATATCGGTAGACATAGTCTAGCGATAAGTATATCACAATTTATCGAAATTCATTTGCCTATAAATACGACCAGAAAATCGCAAATGTCTTTAGTTGTGATTACAATTTATTTTGTATAACATATAAAAACATATAATAAATAAATCTTACTGAAAATTTTGGAATGAAATCATTCGTTCTCCTTGCCTTGTCGCTGGCTCTGTTGGGTCTGCAGGATGTGAGCGCCAGAAACATTTTTGACGATCTTGGCCAAGAGTTTGTAAGTGTCAAATGGGATAGTTATAGACTGCGAACAGTGAAAATGAATTGTTTTTCTTTACAGGGCAATTTCGGTAACGCAATTGGCAAGGAAGCATCGGCGTTTGGTAATGCCATTGGCCAAGCAGCCACCCAGTTCGGTAACAATGTAAGCCAAGCTGCAAATAATCTGGGCAATGCTGTAGGCAGCCAGGTGGGACAGGACACTTCCAATTTCGGCAACTCAATTGGCCAAGCGGCCTCAAACTTTGGAAACGAAGTGGGCCAAGAAGCTGGCGAATTGGGCCATACAATCGCAACTAACGCATCCAGTTTGGCTCATAATATTGCCACAGGTGCATCCAATTTTGGCAACAGCGTCGCATCGAATGCATCCAGTCTAGCGCACGACATCGCCAATAGCGTAAATTCCAATTTGACTTCCAGTGTGGCTTCTGAAGCTTCCAACATAATCAACAATGTGGATTCAGAGGCTTCCAATGTGGCCAATAACATTGCCAATACTGCTTCTAATGTAGCCAAGAATATTGCCAATACTGCTTCCAATGTAGCCAATAATATTGCCAATGCTGCTTCAAATGTTGCTAATAATGTGGCTTGAAAGTTAATCTAAAAGACAATCACTTTGTATTATTAAATATATGTATATATAGAATAATAAAAAATATATATACAATATATTTATATATTAATATTTTCCATAATAAAGTATTTATTTTGTGAACTGAAAATATACTTATTGATTTTAAAAATAATTTATTTGTTTTCTTAACACGCCAAAAGTGGGAGATATATGAACTTATCATATCCTATAATTGCGATTCATATTTATGATCTTTTCACAAATTCAAATGGAGTATATTAGGTCTTTGCTGTGAAGTTACTTAGAATTTAAGACAAATTATATTTATTTTATGGTCAAATTTGTATAACCGATGAAGGTAAAGCTTATGGCTTCTGCTATCTTTGATTTTTTTCCAACTTCCTCATTTATTCATCATGGTTTATACAAACTCTTGTTGACTATTGATAGCTACAAACTATATTTTTAATACCGAAAGATTCTTAATTTCCCATACATATTTAACTACTACGAAATTAAGATCTAAAACAATAAATATAAATTTAAAAGCTTTACAATGGACGTAACTATGAGCTTCAGACACTGCCAATACTTATGTTATGTTCGTTTAGCTAATATTACAAATATAACCACAGTTCAGATCTATTTTAGGCATTTTTTTTAATTTCTTTACAAAACGGTCAGACTTTTATCAAAATAGTGAATATTAGGCAAAAATCCTAAACTTAGCATTAATCGCCGCCCGATAACAACTTGGAACATCAATCAGTGCCCACCGCCGTTATTTTGTTATGTATATGAATTATTAGCCACTTGAGCGCCAGAAGATTACAATAATTTTTATTGCGTCTCAGCTTACATAGATAAGATGTCTAGCCGATGGGTATATAAATCATGCTGCAAGTTCACAAAATCAAAACAGTTATCAAACGAAATTCAAACAAGCAAAATGCAAGTCAAAATTGTTGCGCTCTTGGCCATTGTTGTGGTGGCCCAACAAGTCCAGGCTGCCACCATTACCTTTGGTGATCTAATGGGCGATATCTCCAAGGTTGCTGTAGCTGGCGAGAAAGTAATCCACCAATTGGAGAACCAATTGAGCGTTGCTGCTCAGCCCAAAGTGTTATATGTAGAGCCCGCTACCCAAAATTTGCTCAGTGATATGGCTAATGGATTGGGTGATCTAGCTGTAAGTATAAGATCTAAAGTTAAAAATTCAATACTTTAGAGAGATCATACACCTACTATATTTTTATTTACATATACATGTATATATTTATATATTTATTTTTTTTTTGTTTTTATATAACACTTACTTCCCTTCCTATTCTAGAATGCTTTGACCAACTTGCGAGTTCAGAGTGATTATGTTCAGCCCGCGCAATACAATCTGATTGGCAGTCTAATGGGCGATATGGGCACTGCACTCGGTAATTTGGCTGTAAGTGAAACACAGATTCAATATTATTAGAAATAATACGAATACCCTATCCATAGAACACGATTACCAATCTTAGTGTGCAGATAAAGGCCGTGCCCCAGAATCTTAGCGTTTCAGTAAGCATTGAAGTCAAGTTTAATTTAAGATTTGTTAATTAGTTTTTTTTTTTTCAATTCAGTCATCTGGTGCCTCAATTATTGGTGAAATTGGCGTAAGTATTTACCATATTCCCAAAATTAATAAAAAAAAATATATATGTTTTTCATTTTTGATTTATTTTTTATTTTATCAATTTATTTATAGGGTCTGAGCGCTCAGGCCATAGCATCTGCTGCTCATGCTGCTGCACCCTATGTGAAGCAACTGAATAATGCTCTGGGCGATCTTGCAGTGAGTTTCACATTTATACTTCATTTTGAACTCAACTAATTACTTTGAACCATTACAGAACTCCCTCACGCATCTATAAATTAAACAGTATCAAATGGGAACACTTTTGTATTTTGTATCTTTATACTCGCATATACATAATCAATCAATTTGTAATTTTAATTAAGAGTGTCCTGAACTCTCTGAACCCTATAAACGATTTGTAGAGCATCATCATATTGACTATTCATTTTCACATTCAAGAACTTTTAGGAAGGTCAATTTGATATTTTCAATTTCCAAATGGCAAGTGGCTCAGAATTCCTAGTTTTTAGTCTGAGTGAGCTAATGTGAAACTTGAAAGCAATTTTAGAAGATATTCTTATGTGATAATTACCAAAAAATTAACAACAGCAGTATTCCAACGACATAATCTGAGCTAAGACGAAAGAATTCTATGCAAGCAATTAACATTTACATGAAATACATACATATACAAAATTATAGTTTCATATTATAAAATAACTGAAACAAAGTAATAAAGTAAAATATATCGAAGAAAGTTAATTTTTATAGCATTTGTAATACACATAATTGGCCTAAGCACCACGCTTCACTGAACAAATGCAATCAACTCGCGCTCACGACCATGAACATAAAATAAATATTTCTTAAGCTGGGCTACAGCCGGTAATAAAGCAGTTAAACCCTCTATCAAGGCAATGCAATAATCTTTTATTCTTAAAAATAATTTTTTTTTTATTATACAGTAGATTGAAGAAGATATTTTAGGGTATAATTCTTTTGTGGAAACGTATGTAACAGGCAGAGAGGCAATATATGTATTTTCTTGAGCAGCGCTATGAGCTGAGTCGATCTAGTCATGTCCGACTGTCTGCCTGTTTGCCTGTGGGTATATTACTTCTTCCTAGGGTTACATAGGAGACACGGTGATCTCCCACTCTGATCTCTTAATGCTTATATTGAAGATTAAATTTGAGGGTATAAAAGTTTATGAAAAAGTATGTAACAGAAAAGAGGCGCATAAAATATATATGTTCTGAGTCGATATAACTAACTGCGTCTCTCTATATGTCTGTGGCTATATCAGCACTTGGTAGGGTTACGCTGATCTCCTAGTCTCCGCTGCAGCACTCTTACTTCTTTTTTATTTAACTACACAGCCTTAGCTTAGCAGCAGTCGCAGATGCTCGTGCTGCGGAAATTGGGTCATCTAAAGGGGTGAGTCGTTATAGGAACCATCGGAAGACAGCGCCGGGGGAATCTACTCATGTGTTGTTTAAACGTTGCATGGCATATACATAAACATGTGTTCGGATGTGTGTGTGACTGGCTTTTGTCGGTTGCTGTTGCTGTTGTTGGAGGTGTTATTAAGTCAGTTTATTGAGCGGCAAATTTCGTTTGTTTTGGCAACAGAAAAATTGGATATCCATCCAATATATACGCACGATGTTCCCAAAGAGTCGTGCACGCCGCCATAAAACTGTAATTATGAACAATTTTTACAAGCATTTTGTTAATTAATTTTGGCAGCACAACAAAGTCGGGAACAAAAAAAAAAAAAAGGCTAAAGAAAAAATATGAAAACCCTTTTGTGTGCACGCCCCCACACACAAGTCAGCGTCGCATATTTATGAACTATTTAAAAAATATATAATTTGATATCAATTAAAATGCGCAAAGCATAGCAGCTACCAGCCACGACTCCACACACACTCCACACCCAAAGTGCGTGCGACCAAGAAATTATGACAACTTTTATATTTTTTATTCATATAAAAAAAAAAAAGAAATAACATAATTATTAAATGTTGACAGAACAACAAAAAAAATTTAATTAACTGTCACATCGTGTTGAAGGCACATTTATTGCAATTTCAGCTCTGAATTACATAAACACGTTTTGTGGGTGCTATTAAATGATCAAATTAAGTTCATTTTACAGATTGAGTCGGCCAACTATTCGCCACTGCACAAATTGCATTGTCGACTGCAACTGACTAAATAATACCTTATCAGGGCTTAAAAGTGGCTTAATTTAATCCATATAATCGACATTTTCAGATGCCATGTTTAAGGAATATCAAAAGTAATTTTAGTTTAACGATTTTAGGCAAAACGATTTATTTTAGGACGCAGCCATGGAAAATATATATTTCTTCTCAATCTGCTACATCCACAAGGGATGTAGCACATTATGGCGCAATATTATATTATTTTGTATATTTTTTTTCAATATCAAGTCTGATGCCTGCTGATATTCATATGGACATTGCACAAAACCAATAAGCTCTACTTAGTTCGAAAGCGGGCATAAAACAGTGGCAAACGGCGCTGGGAACCGGTTCGCGAACGTTTCTATGTTAGTGGTCAAGGTCTAAGGAGCAGCAGACACTTGGACAGTGGACAATAAATATAAAAAAGAATGCACTCAAAGCGGAATAAACAATAACAATGAACAGAGCAGGAGAAGCAATGCAAAAATATACGCGAAAAACTGGACTCAAAGCGAGAGCTTCCAGAATTGCATAAACATTGAAACATATATAAATACATATATACTTACTCAATATATATATATATATATATATATATGTGAGTATATAATATACCAGCAGCAGTATTAGTGCTGTTCTAAAAATAGAATGGGAGAATTATTAGGGTGACTCTGTGCAGCAATTACTAAAAATTATATTTAGGCAAAATCAACCGAAAATTAAAATGTGTATTATATGTATTCTGCATATATATATATATATATATATATATATATATATATATATATATATATATATTTCTTTATCTTTATAATGCTCAGTACCCAAGCACGATATTTAGATTCTCGTACTAAGCTCGGACTAGGCGCACCGGCTTAGCCGCGAGCATGTTGAGAGGAATGCGGAATAAATGACCAAACAAATTATCAAAACCAAATTCTCTTAGAATATCTCTGACATGCTAAAGCATTGGACGAGTTGCCGCTCATAACTAACTTATGTGAAGAACTGATTGCTGTGAGCAACACTCCCATTATATATATTTATTTTTTATTTTGTATATATATTTATATATTTTAATAAATATTTATTTTCATTTTTAAATAAATTTAAATTAATATTTGGTTTTTTCAAACTCAAAATCTTAATTATTTATATGTAAAAGAAACCGAAATAACTTTAATAAGTATTACTTATACATATAAACAGGCTATAAGTATTATTAAAAATTAAATTAAATTTTCCAGAAATTTCCGCATTATTTTCCACCTTTGAGTCTGTCTTAAGTCATAGTTACACAGACACTTTACTTAACTTTATTAAGTTTTTGCAAGGCTTAGCGTTTGAAATACTTTAATTTAACTAATAATTTAATCATAGTTATTTAATACTTATACATTTAAAATATTAAAATATTCATTTAGAATGTGTTAAAAATGTTAAATATAAATTCAGTTGGCTAGGCCCGTCTGCAATAAATTATATATTTTTGCATTTATTGAGCCACCCTAATGTTGGCATGCAACATGGTTGCAGTGCAACCAAACATTGCATGCATTAAATATATATATGTATAAATACATACATATATAAGTTTGCTTGAGGGACAATTGCCAGTGTGTTTGTGTGCCACAAAGGGTTGCCAAACCACTTGCCTTATGTACGAAATAAAAAGAAGTAAATAAAAAACAAAAAGTAAAACTAAATAAAAGCGGGCTGCAAAAAAAATTCCTATATTGAAATTTTTAGCAATGCGAATACATAAAATACACACGGGCTGTCCGCATGTTAAACGAAAAACTGGTTTCTTTTATTGATTACGTTGCAAGTCTCTGCCGTCCGACGCCACTTTCGTTGGGCAGTAGCCAAAGGTTGTCTTATCTTATCGTGAGAGACCGAGTTCTTGGAACAAACACCTGAACTTCAAATCGGGACTCGAATCGTCTAGCAACTGCTGCATTATTTGTCACAAAATTTCAGCTGTCAACTGTCAGTTCAAAGTGGGCCTGCAATAAAACTTGGTGTGTGTGAAGCGGCACTTAACACGCACAACAACAGCACCACCAACAACAACAACAGCAACAGCAGCTTCATTAAAATTAATTAATGCCTGGGCACACACTCACATATACACACCACACACAACAAGGACCAGGGGCCGAGTGCGACAATAGGTGTCAAAGGGGGGAAGGTCGTCATCATTAGGCGCATATCAGTTTTTCGGAGTTTTTCTCCTCGAATACCCTTACCAGAGAGTATTCTTATTTTGTCACAAAATGTGTCAAGTATAGCAAGCGACTTAAAACGGAGCTTAAAACGTTTTTCAATGCTTAAAGATTTATAGACACTGGAAAATATGAATTAGGAACTAAGAACTCGAAGCTAGCAACTGGGAATTAGAAATCAGGAACCAGAAACCTGAAATTAAGAAATCGGAACTAAAGCTTTAACTAGGAGCTAGGAAAATTGCTATCCTATCAAATACAAGCTAGGAATTGGGAACGATAAACCAATTATGAAGTCGAACTAGGAACTAGAACTTAGAAACAACAAGCTTCCAAGTTGTAAGAAAGAATAAGAAACAAAAAATAAAATACTTTTTACCTCAAATTTTTATAGGTTACTAAATTCCCAACGTAATTAAGTGTATAGAATAGTCGACTATAATATCCCTTCATATTATATTTGTTTTTTCTTTTTAACCGAAAAAATATTCACAAATTAAATTAAATGAAGTGAGTGTGAAAATGTTGCTACGGGGGTAAAGAAACAGCTGAAAAGCCACACAGCAAACATTAAACATCCGAACAGTGGGCAGGGCCAAAAGGAAATACGCTCAAGTGATTTTCATACCAAACTTGTTGGTGTCGTTGTTGTTGTTGTTGGCTGTTGATGTAAAATCAAGATAAGCAAATTGTTGCCGAAAAAAATGTGAGCACAAAGGAAGCGATTTGGACATTTTAATGATGATAGAGCATGACACAGAATAAATGAAAATAAAATTCATTTAAGTTGTGCATCCAAGTAAATATATATATATATAAAAGCATACCTGAGCTATAATATATTATTCCACAATTAAATAATATAAATTGACTTATAACAATTACACATTCCAAATAAAATATCAATAACTCAGCTAGTATTGGTCGGGAATTACAACTAGTTTCTTAGTCACTCCTATCTAAATACTGTTAAAAACATATTTAATTTAGGCCTAATTTTCTTTAAGCGTGTAATGAATAACCCGAAATTTTTTTATTAAATTTTTTTTTTTTTTGTTTACTCGTGCATACATTTTTTATGCAACTCATTTTGACTTCATTATTATAGACCAGTTGAAAAATGTAACTAGTCTTAAATGAATTAGCTAAGCAAGTCATTTTTGAAGTAAGTTTATTAAAAATAATTATTAAGTCTCCTCTTTGTTCAAAAATTACGTTTTCAATCGGATAATCTTGCATGGGCAATCTAAATAATTGAGATGCATTTGCAATTTTAGTATAGATATGCAATTAAAGCATTAAATAAAATTAAGAACTTAGCAGTCGCCATTAATCAACTGCAGCTTAGTCGTTAAATGCTACAAATAGTAACTAAATTACTAAATATTTTACTAATTTATAGTTACAATCTAATATCAATAGAACTTTTTTTCTATATTTATATACAAAATATTACAAGATTATTATTATTAAGCTAATTTATTTAATTTTTTTCAGTTAGGATCTCAATAAAAAATAAAACTAAAAAAAAAATATAATATAATATATAAAAATATAAGTATTAAACTTTTTTTTTTATGATTATTAATTAATTTATAATTTTATGATAAACATGTCTAAGAAATCCTTCTTCGGTTCTCATATTAAATAAATAATATAAATTTTTATGAATTAATTTTATCATAATTGTGTTCGATAATTTCAAGCCTACAAATCAGTTTAACTAAGCCCTTTAACTATCCCGGAGAAAAAAGACTCGCAAATAAATTAGACTCTCCCCTTTCTGGCTAAAAATTGTGTCCTTGAATCTGAACTTGAATTGTAAAATATCTATATTCATATATATGTTTGTATAATATGAAGCCTGACACGAATGCAGCACATGCCACTAATGTTGCCTGTCATAAGCAAGAGTTTCGATAATTATTATAATTCTGTTGTTTTGTTGTTTTTGTTTTTCCCCCTGTCAAATTGTCGTTGTCATAAGAATTAATGCCCAAAATGAAAAGAAGAAGACGAGAAAAAAAACACAGACAGACAGGCAGTCAGTCAGATACCCTAATGTGGCGGCAACCTGTTTCACATGTCAATATGTTGCAACTGTTTTGATTTGGTATTGCCAAAACGGGTTGCCGAACATATTTCAAGTTCAAAAGTGCAATTACGTGCAACATGTGGCAAAGTAGCTGCCCAACTAAATGGGGCAAATCAATGCGCGACTTCAGCATGGGAAATGGGGGCAAACAGCAGACGCACTTCATACATGTACAGAGGCCCCTATGAGCGGCCTGCTGTCTCAGCTGATAAAGAGATATGATGAAAAGATGATAAAAAAATCAAATTATATATGAAGAAGTGTATGTATGTATGTGCATATGTGTGTGTATGTATTTATAAATAAAAAGAAAGAGTAAATGTGACGGCAATAAAAACACAGACTGCGTCTGTCTAATTGTCTGACTGGCTGACTGACTAGCCGCGCAGTCAGCCCGTACATGCTATATAAGGCAATGCCAATGATATCATCACATACACACACACACACACACACACACTATATATATATGTATTGGCGGAGACGCAGAGCCAACCGCAGATACTTAAGTATCTCAACTGGCGTGGCGCAGGCATTATTTTTGTATTTCACTCTTTCCACTGCAAATGTTGATAATTTGAAGCATGAAATGCAGAAATACCGCGCACCAATACAAACAAACACACACACACATACACACTCCGATACAAGTTCAAGTCTGACATACAGGATCCCATTCAAGGCCCCAACAACAAGTAAATACAAAACGAGACGCAAAATCGCAAACAAGTTTCGCTTTTATTTAGTGCCTCGAGCAGCGCCAAGTTGCAGATTCAACATGCAACTGAGTGTGTGTGTGTGTGTGTGTGAGCATGCCCATATATATGTGTATACATATATATATGTATAGATATATAAGCTATATACAGCGTCCCGTCGTTACGTGCCGCAGCATTAAAATGGAACAACTTATGTACGTGAACATGGATGGGCTTGTTCCCTGCACCAGCCCCAGACCCAGACCCAGACCGAGTTCGCGAGACTCTAGACCCAGTCCAGGGCCCGGTTCATCGTCGGCACTTAATGCTCCACTGATTGCACAACGATCGCACGCTGCTGCGCAAACGCAACAGCAACAGCGACAGCGACCATAAAAGGGCGCGCTGCACCAGAATTGCAAACGTTCAAACGTTGAGATACAATTGTATCTGCATCTGTATATGTATCTGTTGCACGTCATAGTAGCCCACTGCCCAGTCGGCGGTGCCCGCTGTCGGTGTCAGTAGGTAGACTCATGCATGCATGCACATATACACACACATATATCTGTGTCAGTCACAAGGAGCTGAAATTAAAGTAAGGCAGGAGGTTTGTTGTGCCAACCATATGTTTTTAGCTTCAGCCTCGCATGTATTTGCTAGATACTTGTTGCACTTTTTGCACAATGGCCATTTAATTATTTGCAGCGAGCCTCCAGCCCCCAGCCAACCAATCGGCTGATATTGCAATTCTGTTGTCGGCAGGAGTGTGCACGCAGCGGTGGCAGGGTCTGAGAGGGGGCTACGGTAGAGTGAGCCTAAAACACGCAGATTAAAAACTGATTTCCCAGCAAGGATCGCTTGATTAATCGCAAATCGTGCGCACACAATCGTTCAGAGATCACGTTTCTCTCGTCAGCACTGGGCACTGGGCTCTGTCCACCACCAGCATCAGCATCAGCAGCAATAACAGCAGCAGCTACTTTGGAGTCTTTAAAAATAGTCGACACGCTCGTTGAGGCAGTGTCTCAGATAGACGGATACAGATATGAATTACGATCCTCAGAGGTAAGTAAATTCATCATTGCCAGATGGTCAATCGAGGCACTGAAATATCTAAGACCTATCGAATCACTCAAAATTCTATCGATATACAATACTTAATACTTAAACTAGGCATAGATGAAATTTTATGTTGTATTCCTTAAGGCAATAAGACCAGTAGTGCTAGAAACCAATTTACTTATTGTAAAGCATGATTCGTAAACAGACAGATATTCAGAGTTGATTACCACAATACCAACTATTATTATGAGTAATGATGATTAATTTATCGATCGTTTATCGATAAGCTATATATAAATATATTTTTTTCATAACATCTATAATTACATTCCTAAATATCATTATATTATAGTAGTATTAGGGAACAAGAATCGATATTCGACAGTGACATTTATATTATTGCGATCAATAATGAAACAATAAAATTAAATTACTTTGAATAAATATCGATATCGGCATTCCAGAAAATCAAGAAAGAAAATCACACACATTTTTTCTATAAAATTTAATTGATTGATTTACAATAACAAATATAAAATCGACTAAGCTCAGTTGCTATGAATTGAAATTGAACCAGCTAACGAAAAAATTAATTGTTATGAAATATATTATATATCATCCTCATCCCTTATACATATATATAATCTATAGATGGGCTCGATACATTGCATAGCCACAACTCAATTATAATATTGCGGTGCATATCATTTTTTAAGTAAAAATAAAGAAATCTTTTAAAGAAATTTTTCCATTTTTTCACTTAGGCAAACAATTCGATTCACACTCGAGTAATTATATTAAAAAAAAATTAAAGTTTAATAATAAATTATTGTATAATTTGGTATTTGTTTGAAATTCTGATTCTTTGTTGTGACATATCGAAATTCCAATTGCTTTTACTTGAGCCAGTTGCAGACAAATGATTTATATAAAATGTTTTTCATTTGTGCTTATCAAATTAAAGAGAGAAAAAAAACAGAAACCTCTGACACCCTCAACCAAGTTGTGTGACGATATTTGGGCTGTTTGAGTCTAAGCAAACAGAGCATGTGTTCTTAATGCTCGTTCATGAAGTATATAGAGCATATAGGGAGTTGAACTTGATCACAAATCATGACAAGCAAACTTAAATTGTATATAGATCGATAAACTCTAGTCATAGACTCTTATTGAAAAGTATTCCCCTTGGATCACAGAATCTTATTATGGCATATATATATCTTCGTCTGAAGCATGAACGAGTATTATGCAGTCAGTAGCAACGTGCATGCTTGATTCTTTCAACAAGATGCCAAGGCAATGAATGGGGTTGCCGTCGTAGAATTTTGGAATCAAATTTCCACTCTCTTGTAAATAACCAAATGTCATGTTGTTTCTACTGCCAGCAGTTGTGGTTCATTTGGCAAGCGCTATAAATTACAGCATATTTAAAGTAGAAGAAGAAGAACAATACAGAAAAAACACATATTTAGTGGCGTAATTTTAAGCAAATAAACAAAATTCAGTTTTGGCTGAATGAGAAGAATTATTTGTTTAGGCAGCCGTCAGTATCATATAAGGGCATATTCCTTATGCTAATTGCGACTTGACTCGAATGGCATCATAATTTCAGCTTCTTCATAAATCACACACATATATATATATTAATATAAATCCAAAATTATGGCCATGCCATGCTGACAGCATCGACCTTTTAACCCTTTGCGACATTTCAACTCATTTTTCTGGCTGACTTTCTAATTGCGCGACAAAAGCAAAGCGCGACCCAAAATATGTACTCCTTTTTTTTTTTTATTTTGATAAATTACATTTTGTATACCAAAAAAATATAAAATAAAAAAAATAAAAATACAAGGTGCTTAGCAAGGGTGTGCACAGCTTAAGGATATCCTAAAACTAGTGACGTAAAGCGCGAATGAAATTTTTGATATCGGAATTGAAGCAACTAAAAATTAAGTCAAATATATATATATATATATATGAACTTCTATCAATTAAAAAAAAATAAAATTATATAATATAAATTATTATATATATACAATATATATAAAATGCATCGATTTTTGACAGGGAAATTATCTTATCATTAAGAGAAAAATTTTCAGATATACGAAATTATTACAAAATGTTATGAGCATTAGCTTAACAGAAAGATATAAATATATAAAATATATATATATATTTCTTATGATCATAATATGTAATGTGTTCGCCATATTTTCAATAAATACAGGGTATATATATCTATGTATAGAAGAAAAATATATTCAAAGAGAGCAAATAGTCAGCATGATGTACGATGCCCTGGGGAACGTTTTGTGCCCCAATCGCTGGACAAATTGCTAACAGCACAAAAATGCAAATCAAAATGACAAAAGCAATTAAATTTAACCCATTTTCAATACAACAACAAAAAAAAATGAAAAGAAAACTTGACTTTTTGTGGTTATTTCATGTGGAAAATGTACTGCATCACGCGGCTCAAAGGGCGCGCAACGGTTGCCAACAGTTGCAGTTGAGAGAAAATTAAGAAGAAGACGGAAAAAAAAAGCAGTGACAAAGGTTAGAGGATGGAGAATAAAGGATAAAGGGGCGCTTTTAATTATTGGCGCCTGCATGTGTCTCAATTTAAATTAGCTGCGCGCGGCTCAGCACAAAATTAAAATTCAATTTAAAAATGCCACGAAAAATAGCAAAAAAAAAAAAAAATTGGAAAAAAAACGAAAACATAAATAAATAGAAAAAAAAATCGTATAACAAAAGTGAACTAATTTGCTTGGACCCAAAGGGGTGTAAAGGCTGGGGCTGGCAACCCTTTTGAAGTTACGGAAATTAGTTTTAGAATTTATTACAATAAAAAAGCGAAACAAGTAAATGAAGAAGAAGAAGAAGAAGGCGAGGCAGCAGCAGCAGCAGCACAATTCGCACAGGCGGCGCATTTAACGCGCTTTTCAATTGCCATAAAGATGATTTATGATTATCACATTTAATAAGCAGAATTTCCTTTTTCTTTTTTATTTCCTTTTTTTTTTTTAGAATTCCCGACAAATGGCCAGTTAGCTGTTTAGTCGGAAACATCTGTCTCGGCCGCCACAATTAACACATTATATGCCATGAAGCGTTCAACACTTGGAGCCTACATCAATCGCTGCATCAGCTGAGGGGAAAAAAAACTGTTTTACGCTCCTCAATGACATTGAAATGTGCACTTGGCATGCCAGTTGTGGGCGCGGGGTAGGTGTCACAGGGTTAACGCAGGGCTGTCGCTGGCGAAGCCTTGAAGCCGAAGACAGAATGCTGCGGAGGATGCTGGCGGGCAGGCGGTACGCGTCAGTCGCGGTATCAACTTGAAAGCGGCGTACAAAAGTAAACAAGAAAACGAGCTGCTTGTATACCCTGTTCGGCCAACGACAGATATGGGTATATTAAATATATTTCAGTGTAACCAAATAACGAATATTGAAAGCTTTCATAAATTTGAATAAAAACTTCTTTCTTAAGCCTTATTCTATTAACTTTACTCATATAACGATTGGAAAATCATTGAGCTAAATCAATTTTGGACTTGCTAATTTTGCCTAAGCCTTAACCTCTCAACGGATTTTTTATTGATTCATCTAAAAGTTGAAATTCCATTGAGCCTAAGTCTGCATCAAAAGCCTCAAACTCTCAAGTCAACAAAATTTTTATTGATTCATCTAAAAGTTTTACAGTTTTTAGTCATTGAATTGAAGGTCTAGAAGTCGCCAAGAGTCTGCTAAAAATTGAAATGAGCATTAAGACTTTAAATTCGACATTTACTGCCCAGTCTCTAGTGAAATGAAATCTTTAGCAAGAATTGCGTAGTGGGTCATGCCCGAAAGCTGAGCTATATACTTGGTGTTTGTGTAGCTGTTTTGCTGGGATGCTGCTAGCCAGAACAAACATTGTTAGCGCTAAATGCGCCTCAACAACGTTCTCGTTTTCTGTGGCAGCTGCCTATGCGGCCCTCAGTTGTCTGACTCCAACTGAGGCAAAGCCTGAAACAATATTTATACGTCGTGCACGAAGTTGCAACTTGAATGTGGCCATGGCTTTGACTCTTGTCGTTGCTGTTGTTGCTTGGTGTCGACAGATACGCCAAGGCATTAAAGTATAAAAATAAGAAGCATTCCGTCTGCACCGTGAGACCTGCCGCACTCAATGTTGCACTTGGCCTGGCCTTGGAACACACAGACACACTAAAACTAACTCCCTCGAAACTAGCGAAATTTTCTAATTATCTCTAGCTCACTCTCTATTTCTTTCCCTCTCTCTCTCTCTCTCTCTCTGTCTCTCTCTCTCTTTCTTTTCTGCATTTCCATGTTGCACATGAAGAACAGAAAACGACACAACAAACAGATAACCTTTGGCTGTTGCCTAAAAGGCAAACACGACGAGCGATTGGCTAAAACTGGAATTGCCCGCAAGGAGTCAGAATTTGGTCATTGATGACATTGTCTTGCCGTAACTAACTTTTGGCCACAAAACTGCGGCTGCTCGTCTGACATTGTTGCATAGTTATTATTGTTTATGCCCGACAGCGTAGAGCTTGTAACATCCGTTGGGCCTCGTCGATATGTTTGGTTCAATAGTTCATTAAAGAAATGGGTGCCCAAGTGTCTGACTAGCAAATACCCGAGCATCGGTCTACCATAAATAGAAACAAGAGTTATGAATTATATATAAAATAAACAAAAACATAAAAATTTTGAATATTTTTGAAGCAACAGGAGGCATGGCAGAGCACATAAAATTTTAATATTATTTATGTAGGCTGCGAGGTGTATCGATTTAGCCATCTCCATCATCAGTCTTCAAGTCAAAGAGTTGAAATTTTCAATATAGTAGTCCACAATACGCAGTACTAAGAAACTTACACTTTTTAATAATAATTAATATCGATTTGAGTTCGCTTTTCAAACTTAACTATAATAGTAATAAAAGATGGAAACATCAAATTTACTTTGATTTTTGTTTTCATGAATAATTAGAGACCATAAAAATTTGAAAAAAAAAAATTGTTTTGCAATTTCTTATGCTTATTGATAGTTATAACTGTGTCAGAGACAGTTTGAGTTTGATTTTAGGGAAGGCTAATATCTAATGTGGTTTTGACGAGGGTGGGATACGTGTGATATAAAAGCACCTTGATACGCTGTGCTGAAAACGACGCAACACAGGCAGAGCTCGTTGATTTTTAAATCATGTTGTTTGAGCGACAAAAATTTTTATAAATCTCAGTGGGCATTGAGAATGTAAGATATTGTTCAAAATGTGTACAGATTAGTCAGTATATATTTGGGAGTTGTGCGACGTGAAATATTTATTCGATTTTGAGAAAACAAAAAATTCTCGAAAAAATCAATTTCAGTTATTAAATTTCAGAATGTGTGAAAATGATAATGATGCTTCATGTACAAAACGTTGTAAGGCCATATTTTTGGCCATTTGGTGTATAGTGCATGGCCTCATATTTCTTATTATATCAATAGTGAACTATAGTACGCTTATGCACAAAATGTTTCCTTTCTTGTCAATAACGCAATTTTTTCACAGATTCCATTGAAAGTTGGCTGTTTATGGGCGCGGTTTTCTGGATACTGGGCATAGTAGTAAATCTCTTATGTTTAGTTGGAGGCATACTGATGTTGGTTGCAATATACAAGGTAAATATTCTGCGTCCAACCATTGTTAATTTAACATTATTTTATTTATGTATTTTTTTCTTTTTTTTCGTTTCAATCAAGAATATAAAATGGCTCCATTTGCTGGGACTAATTATTAGTTGGCCTTTTCCAGTATTGTTCTTCCTTCTAATCTATCCCTTGGGCAAGTATCAACAATCCTTTTTGTAATATGAATTCTCCTTACTAATTATACATTTAACTATATTTTCCAATTCTAGTAATTCACATAATTTTTACAATTTGTGTGTGTCGATATTATTCTCTTATGAAATAGTAACCATTTACGAATCAAGTTTCAAAAAAATGTGCCTCAAATATTTCTGTGTGAAAAGATACAAGAGCAAAATTTATTAAATATGCCGATAACACCATCTTTTTTATTTAATTGTTTTCTTTCTTATAAATGCCACATCTGCCTGGACTGGGTTAATAAAACAGGAGGATAGCTCCTGATTTTTTCATTCGACTTTTTTATAAATTGAGTATAGTTTCTTCCGCCCAAAACTCTTAAAATTAAGATGAAAATAAAAACTGTCAAAAAGTTCAATATAGTTTCTAGTCGGTTAATCTTGTTTATTGTATATCAAACAAATATTTAAATTAATCACAAAGCGACTAGTAAGTGTAAATTCTCGACTGCATGAGTTCTATTAATAATGGATTAATCATATATATGCATGTACATAAAGGATATCATAATTTGTCTATTTCTCACAAAAAAATATAATTGAAAGTTACAAACTACGGACTATGGCTTGAGCTCTAATGGTCGGCATTCATGAAACGTGGGCGAACCCAACCCCGAATTTGATGGCCAACTGATGCCGGCAGAGCCAGTTTCTATAATCTCTCATTGTCAGATTTGGATTGGGCTCGGTGATACGTGTGACCTTAATCTGTATTGACATGTTTCAGAAATTAGATAATGCAGTTGTCGTCGGCGTTCGTCAAGCACGCATTGGATGGGCTTGTCTTGCCCAATAATTGGGGCCTACCGTCGCATACGACAACAACCGAGGCTCATCCAGCTGGCCGAGCATACTTTAATCCACTATAAATGCAGATACCCATTTTGAGCTCTAACCAGCTATAGGCATTGACTGTTCGCCCAGCCATCGTTCTGTTTATTTTCTTTTATTATTTATTTTGTTTATTCTTCTTGCAAATTATCAACAACTTAAAGCTGACAACTCTGGCAACTGCGCGAAATGCATTTCAAGTGCACTTCACTTGATGACAAATGTCGTGAAGGTAAAAATGAGTAAAAATAAAGATAAACCGCAAACGATATAAGTTATTACATATAAAGTCTGTACAATATACATATGTGTTTCTTACACTCACACTCTCAGGTGCAAATAGGCGCAGCAAGAGGTTAAGAAGAGATACAGACACACACACGCACTGAATCTAGGTTCATGCGCGCAAAGATCTGAGCAAATATAACAATCTTATAAGATCGCACACTCCAATTGGATACATTAATAAGCAAAATATTTAAGTATCAGAATTTTTTTATGAAAATTGTAACGAATTTTATTTGAGAACGGGAATTGCATTTTCAAAATTTTCATATATTTGTAAGATTGTATAAAAAATAATATAATGAATATAAAAAAAAATATTTGTAATGAAAAACTATTTTAAAAGTTAAGCTAAGATAAAGACATTAAATTTATTATACTTAATTTATGAATATCTTATTATTATTTATAAAAAAAATACTGATTTTTTCTCCAATTGGAGTTTGTAAAATAAAATATAAATTTGAATTTAAATAAGATTTTAATGTCATTAATAAATGATTGAAAATATGTTTATAAATTAAAAAAAAAGTATCAACTTTAAGCAATTTTGTAAATAAAAAAATATATGCTTATGTATGAAGATAAATGATATTAAAAAATTTTGCTAAGATAGACGTTAAATTTATTATAATTAAACTAATTTTATTTATAATATATATATATATATATATATATTATAAATAAAATTAGTTTATATATATATATATATGTATATATAATATTAATATTAATGTTCACAGACAAGAATCTTATAAGCAATTTCCAATTGGGATATATAATGATTGAAATTTGAGAAAATATAATATATATATATTATAATATAAATATATTATATAATATATAATATAATTAAAGACTTTAAATTATTTGAGTCATAGATATTATGTATAGTAAAAGTTGCTGTTGAAGCATACAATTGTTTTATAAATATTTTGATAGTAAATACAAATACAAAAATAAATATTTATATATAATAGATAAATAATTATAATTGTGTACGACTTTAAATTTATTGTAGTTAAATTAACGAATTGTTATTATTATATAAAACAATGGCTGATGCTGAATGCTTGATAATTTCCCGGGCTTATCGCGTTAAGTGCACGCACAAACTGTGCACGGCCCATGTGCGCATGTATGTGTAATTAGCAAGAACGGCACAGAAATGTATGAATAGTATGGACTGTGGGGCCAACGCTGCACGATTTAACGAGCTGCAACTGCAACTGCAATTGCAGCAACAGCAACAGCAACAGCAGCAGCAGCAGCAACAACGACAGCGTTTGCCGTCAAAGGCTTTCGGCTTACGGCGCGCCCCCATGCGGCCAGCAGGGCAGCAAAAGCCCCACACATATGCATTTGGAAGAATTATGAGGCGTTGGCAACGCACTTTTGGCTAAGGAGCCCGTCTGGCGGCAACATAGCCAGGGCCCCGGCACGCCCTTGACCCCGCCACAGCCCACAAGTTACTCTGGCAGTCGCTTGGCCTCTTGAGCAGACATGCAGCGCATGCAACGTAGCGTTTCAATTTATGCGAAGTGATTCGTCATGCGGTTAACTTTAGAATCCGCACACACACACACACACAAGCACACACATGCGGGCGTGTGTTGGTGTTGTTTCAGTCTGCTGCAGCTGTGTGGCATTTGCATACACACATACATACATACATGCATATAGACTTGTCAGTGCGGGAGCATTGAAACCTAGATGCTTGCCACACAGCCAAGTCCAAGGCGACGCGTTGCCTCAGGGCGAGGTGGGTGTTGGGTGGCTTGGGTGTGGCTGCTGTATCTGATACCCTATGCCCATTGGGTGTGCTAAAAAATAACGAGGTATAATGATTTCATGGCAATTGTACGTAACCAAAAACAGCCAAGAGCCGTTGTCGTTCAATCAGTCAAACGCTCAGCTCAGCAGCATCAAATATAGAGCAAAGCGTCTTGAGCTAAATAAAAATAAATTTCATATGGCAGAGACTTAAACTTTAATTTGCATTAGAATTTATGGAATGGAACACCGAATTTATACAAACTTAGCCGAAGTTATACTCTTTTAGTTGTATAGCGCTCACTGGCATATTGCAGGGTATCTGCCAGTCGAGCGCAGCCAGCTAGATCACTTCTACTGCCTGTTGTTGTTGTGGCAACAACTCAATTGGCAACGTTGACACTGACATTTCTTACGCTCCGTTTTGTTGTACGTTTGACCATGAAAAGCGCTAGGGAGACAGAGACAGAGACAGACAGAGAGAGAGAGAGAGGGTAAGGGAGAGGCAGAGCGAGAGGTACACGTTAATGGCTAATGAAATGTTTGTTGTTTGTTGTCTTGTTATTAGCTAAAAGCCGGATGGAGGCTAGGCCACGACCGCTCTGGACCAAGCCCCATCAACGCACAATTGTTGTCAAATGTTGCACGTCCAGATAAATTTGTGTTGCACGCATTGCAGTCGCGTCGCGTCGAGTCAAGCCGAGCTGGGCTGGGCTGCGCCTGTTCCCTGACTGATAAGCCAAGTTGCGCTAATGAAGTTGTTCGCTCGCATTGTTTGCCTTCAGTGCCATTTAGCCAGTTAGAAGATAACGGGCCATTCAACCCAGAAACGTATAGCAGCATTTTAGGAGCTTTTCATATTACCTGACGGTTTTTTTTCTTCGAATTAGTTTGCTCACATAACTGAAGACAAATTGAAATGCTAAATACCATTTATTTATAGTATATACAGAGAAAAGAAAGGAAAATGTTTGAATCAAATTTATGAATGACTGAAGCGTTCGATAAGCTTAGTCAAAATATTTTAATACGTAACTAAGAAAGTTTTAGACTTAGAATAGAGCTAAAGTTACTCCAAATGAGAGAGGTAGACAGACATTGATAGAGACTTAGGTAAAGATAGAAAAAAAAAATATATATATATATATAAATTTATATAAAAATTGTAATTAATAATTAAGATGGAGAGCGAGAAAAATAAAAAAAAAAATTATTAGAAGTAGCAAGAGAAATTGAAATAATTATACATATTTTAATATTAATAATAAAGATATATATACATATAATAATATATAAACTAAATTTTGCAACGGCTACAAGAAAAACTTTTTACATATTTTATATTTAGAATAAAATAAAAGAAGTTAAACTTTAAGATTAGTCTAAAAATATAATTTAATAAAAATTTTATATAATATCTAAAAATATTCACAATATGCAATACATCAATTTAATCATAATACTTTTTTAACAGTAATTAAACAGAACTTAAGCTTATGAATATCACATAGAAAAGCAACCATATTAGATACCAAATTACACTAATGCAGAGCATTAAATATTTATTAAAAATTTAGTAGATGCGACTTGATAAAAAATCGCATCGATCGTATTAGATACGAAATTACAGCAATTAATATATAATATTTTAAATATTCACAGATGCTCACTTAAGCTTATCGCATCGAAATTACAAGCCCTTACAAGATCACACAAAAATTAGTATATATACGACTGGAAACAATAGAGCTCAGGTCACATCATAAAAAAAGGTCACAAATTTTTATTTTGGAGCACGCAAAAACTTACAGAAATAGACTTTGAAAGGCGGCACTTTGATTCCGTTAAGCTATACAAAAATCGACGACTATAAAAAAATTAATAAATTCTCATAAAATGCCCAAAACGTAGGCTCAGCACATAAGATTTCCGATGGGCAACGCTTGAACTGGGGCGTAGTAGGAGCGCGCGCCGTTTCGGCTCTGGGGCGTAGGCCATGAACTGAGTCACAGTCGCAGGCGAAGCTCTCAAGAAGCGGACCATTTTGATTTTGTTAATTTACCACAATGTTTGGTCGGCGGTTCGCCTAGTTTTTAATAGGCAGCTGCTGCGGCTGCTGCTGGTAGGGGGGAGCGATCAAAAGGTCTAGCGCGGGCGACAATAAAAAAGAATTTTCTCATGCTCGATGCTCCAAAAGCAAATTGTTTACACAGCGCTGGCGACGCTTTCCTTAGCAGATTTTGATTTCGATTGTTGGCTCTTCATTGTTGTTGCCAGGCAGTCTGATGCCCTAGCCGAAATGAAGAGTGAGTCTATAGGACTTGCAAATCTAACTATAAATTGAAAATTATCTATTTTAATATATTTTAAATAAATATAAAAAAAATCTCAAATTTTAGAAAATTCTAAGGTTTAAATGAAAATTTACTTTTTTTAAGATTTATTTAATTTTATTATTAATTTTAAGTCATTTAAAAAATTAAGTTAAATTTTAAATTAATATATATTAAGCGATGAGCACTGTAAAAAGCAGTGGCGGCGCTCTCTATCGCACTATGCTCACTTTTCTATATACCTAGAAACCTTTCCAGAGACCTACCTAAAAAGCGTCCTATGCTCGCTCTCTGTGTGTCTTTCAAGGCATATTAAAATGAGTAAAATATATCACTTGCGTTGGAGTTCCAAAATTATAAAACAGTTTGGATTGGAATGGAGCCTTTTCATGTAACAATTACAAATATTAAAATGTTTTGGTTTTAATATGGCAAATATTAAAAAAAAAAATGAATAAAAAATATTAAACGCAATTTGATCTAAAATGCAGAAATAATAAATTTAATATTATAATATTCATAAAAAGTTCAATACAATACAATGATATTGGATATTTGATATTTTCTTTCAATTATATTATTATTACATTATTTATTACATTATATTATTATTATATTATTTTGTATAGTTGCAGCTGAAAAGCAATGTAAGCCATCATAAAAACAAGTAACTAAACTCTAGTCGAGACTGCTCGACTAAGAGATACCCTGAATCCATTGAGCTGTAATACCAATCATAAAAAGTTTCATTTATTCATTAACAGTTAACAACACATGCACACACACACACACACACACACACACACAAACATATGCATGCACGTAATATGCTCACTGCGCAGTATTGCGGCTGCAGAAGAGGCTGTGCTATGGAAACTTTATTGTTTAATAACTTTTTTTCTCGACCTATGTTCTTAATGAAATTTTCGGGGAATGATTATGACATCCAAATGTACCTATTTGCCAAATTTCAAGTCTCTAGTATTTGATTTACGTGAGTTATCGTTTTTGTTAAATTGTGGGCGAAAGGGGCGTGGCATCAAAAATCCAAAAATGACAAAATGTGCGGATTCAATATAGCTATCAAACACAACTTAGTGCACGATTCTATCTTTAACGGTGTGCACGCCAGACCTCAAAAACAAAGCGATATTTTCGATAGTTATCGATAAAAAAGAAATGGGACGAGTTATCGAAAAAAAAAAATAAACTCGTACAGCGTATGGTATTATCGAGCATTTTGCTTTTTATTTGAAGTCTCTAGCTTTTGTGGTTGCAGAAATCCAGGTGTTTACACGGACGGACGGACGGACGGACGGACGGACGGACGGACGGACGGACGGACGGACGGACGGACGGACGGACAGACGGACAGGGCTAGTTCAACTCAGCTCGTCGAGCTGATCAAGAATATATATACTTTATGGGGTGTGGCACGCCTCCTTCTGCCTGTTACATACATTTGCACAAAAACATTATACCCTGAAATTTCCATTTTCAATGGATTCAGGGTATAATAATCACGGATTAAAAACATATGAGAAAAATTATATAAATTCGTTAATTATAACATTGAAACTAGCTTGAAGAAATACTTCAAAATACAGTCTTATAAGCATCATCAAATTTGTTTATATGTAAACTGTCTTACAGGGTATTTGAAGCTGTGTTTCATCAGCAGCCAGGGGAATGCTTACAGGCTTGTGTGTGGCATTTAGCAGTTGAATGATTTATGCCCCAAAAAAATTTCAGTTCGTTTCGTTTCGCTTTGTTTTGTACTCCTCAATATGAATGCCAAATGCGTAGTTACGCATATTGAACGATGATCTATACACACACAATCACATCACACACACACACAATCACATCACACACACACATAGTTATACCCTGTCAATAGGCAGATACAAATCGTTGAGCTCTCCCATTGGCTGGGGGACACTCAACGGTCTCCAAACAACAGCTACATTAATGCTCGCTCACAATATGATAAGAGTATACTCGATTCCATACAGTTTCGCTGAATCTAGAAAAAAATAAATTATCTGTAAATATTCGAGTATACCCTAGTCTTATGAGATTATGTTTTTTATAATTTATCATTTTTTATGTTTTATAATGGCAGCCTAGAACTTTGCTATTTATACTCTTTTAAATTGATAACAGATTGAAATCCTCAGTAGTATATAAGCCTGTCTTGTAGCCCAAGTCAAGAAAATAATTTTATACAACTCTTAATATTTATACATTATATATATTTAGATAACTAAATAATATTATTGGATATATTTTATAAACATTTTATATTAATATTTTGGATACTTTTGCAGATCCAAGGCTTTTTGACTAGAGATCTATAAACAAAGCCTGAGGCTGCTCCCGTACTCTGCTCGAGACGTTCCGACTGCTTAGATCTGCCACGACCCCTTCTATCTGTGCTACACATACATAGAAATTTCAGCGAGCGAGCGAGTGCTCTGCAGTCGGCCAAGCTCAACTATAACAATCTCACTTGTCTCATATATATATATCTATATGTTTTATTTTTTAATGAATAACAATTTTGGTTTACTATAAAGAAATAGACAGCGCTGGGCGGTTCCTGGAACTGTTGAGCGGATGTGTTGATTTATGCATGTTTTATGTGCTCGTCGGAGCGAGGGGGGGCGAGTGGCTGGCTGGGGCTAGGAGCCTCAACAGATGGAAGCTCGTGCGTTGCGTAAGAGCCACCATGTGCTATTGTTCAAAAAACAAGAAGAAGAAGAAGAAGAGCAGCACACAGTCTTACAATTAAGCGAAATTAATCTAATTGGGCGAGTCACAAAAAAATAAAATAAGTAGAAGAAGAAGAAGAAAAAGCATCAACAAAGCGAACAAATATCACAATCAAAAGGGGTGCCATCAAATCCTGTGGGAAAGTTTGATGACAGGTTTCACTTTTACAGTGGCACCTCGCAGTATGCGAACAATCGCCGCTCCGGTCATGGTCTAATTGCATTTGTGCAGCGGCTCCACATGCAACAAGGGGCAACAAGGGGTTAAATGGACATGCAAAAATTTGATCAGCAACCGCAGCCAGCGGCGACGAGGTCGACTCGTCTTGGGCGCGGGTCGGGCAGGCATTTGCTGGACTAATGGGCAGTCAACCAGCCAACCAACCAGGCAGGCATTCAGGCAGGCCGCCAGCATTAATCCAATTCCAGCGGATGTAACGGTCCATGGTTGACAAACAATTGCAATGTTGCATGTTGTTGGGTTCCGTGTGGAAAGTAGCCGAAAAAAAACACACACGACAGCAGAACAATATAGGAAGTGCGCCTGACTAGCAGCTACCCTGTATGCGCAATGAGAACAATTATGCAACGTGTGAAGGTGCGCGACTAGCCGGTACCCTATATGGACAAAGCGACAGCTGAGACGACTAACAGCTACCCTGTATACAATGCAGTACCCCATAAATGACTGAGCCGACTAACAGCTACCCTCTATGCGCTTCAATATCTCATATATGACAGCTGATACGACTAGCAAATACCCTAAATGCGCAGTTACAGCTTAATAACACTTTGCAATATTCAATGACTAGAGATACTCTCTAATATCTAGAAGCTTTACTTAAAATATGATAAAATGCATACTAAATCTATAAACTTTATATAAATTACTCTGCTTCTTCTTCCTTCTCTTCTTCGATATATATCCTATATTTTCTATTCTATAAATTTCTTTCTTTCCATTAACTTTTATTAAAAATCTTCAGCACTTACGATCATTATATCGTAGATATATATAAAGTAAAGCATCTAGATATTACAGGGTAATTTTATTCATTCAATATTGCATTCATAAATATGCATCTCAGCATAAGCTCCACACTTCAAAGTCAACCACACATTACATATGCCTAAACAAAATCCATATACCCTTTATTGCACATCTTCGTTGGCTACAGGGTATACAAAAGAACAAGCTGCATGACAATGTGCAAAAGTTTTTGCATGCCAATAGGGAGTTGGGGCATTGCGAACACAAATTGGGAGCAGCGCACGTATAAATCAGGCGAGAGTGTGACAGAGAAGGCGCTAACGAGAGTGAGCGAGAGGGAGTGTGGGAGGTCGAGGAGCCACAAATTGCGCTCTAGAGTCATGCAATTAATCTGTTAAGCTGCTGTGACGCCAGCGGCACACAAATATATATCCATATAGACTATATATATATTATATGATTATTTGTATAATCAAAGAGCTGAAGATTTTTCGAATTTTAATGGGAATTGGCCAACGAGTTTCAATAAATGCGAGAGACCCAAATGTAGGCGTGTTGCCTCTCAGTGGGTGGAGCTGCGCTGAAATTTCGTTATGTATTTCATATGCTGGCTGTCCAATGTGGGGGTGGCCAATACACACATACACACATACGTACGTACGCACATACCTAGACGTGTGTGTTCGGAACTTTCCTTTTCGTATGACAGAAACAAAAAGAAAAAAAACAAAGATAAAACATTCGAGCAACTGAAATGGCAAAAAGCAGCTTAGAAAAGAGTCGTGAAGGGGCATGTATGTATATATATACACACATATGTATACATAAATAAAATATTTCTTAATTTTTTTCAATTCATTTATAAATTAAATTATGTTTAAATCAATTTCTTTCCATTTACTTTTATTAAAAAATCTTCTGAAACAAAATTTTGCTTGAGCAGTGTATAAAAAATATAAAAAATATAATATATAAAAAGTTTTTTTTAAGTTCATTTGTAAAATTGGTAAAATAAATTTTCAATTAATTAATTAATTTAATTGGATTGGAAATCTTTTGCCAGCCTCTAAGCAAGATTTGTATAGCTTTATACATTCCTTAAACATGCCTTTATATTTTTACAAACAACATTTTTTTAATCTCTTTGAATAGCTCTTCAAAATTTGCTTAAAAATTAATTTCAACATTTTTTAATCATTTTTGTAAACTTTTTTTTTTTGTTTTTTTAACATTTCTTTTCTTTTAATATTTTATAAATGTTTTATCAATTTTTTTCAACAGTTTTAATTTTTTTATTAACTTTGCTTAACCCTTTATTTTATTTTTAAATTGTTTTTAAGACTTATTTAAAAATGTATCCCAAGAAATAAACAAATTATAATAATTTGTGTTTTTAAAAAATTTGTAAATTATATATTATTCCAAATAAAAAAAGGCTTTCTTAATTAGTAAAGTTAAGTAAATTAAATATTTAATCTTCCCAGCTCAGCTCCCTCCTCTCTATATGCCTACACAAATTTGAACGATATTTGTAAAATACAGCCTTTACAATATATATATTTCTATCGTTCATAAATTAAATATCCTAACATCTATATTAAAGAGTCTTCCCATATCCAATATACAAAATTTACATTTTATATTGAAATTGCCTTAACTAGATTAAGCTATGCCGAAGCAGGAGCGTCAAAACAAACAAATTTCGAGCGAGAACAACTCTAACCACAGTGATGACTCACTAAGGCGACCACAATAAAAAATAAATAAATAAAAAAAAACCGAAAGTTGAATTTATAATGGAGCTGCGCAGTAGCAGGAAACAGGACCAAATAGCGTGGCCATAATTTCGATTTCCCTTTTTCGATGTGTGTGTGTGTGGAAAATAAAACGCAAATTGGCAAAAGCTGCTGAAAATGCAAGAAAAACGAAAGAAAAACACAAACACACACAAGCAGTCAGAGATGGGCATGGAAAATGCGCAGAAACAAGGCGAGGCGAGGCGGGGCGGGTCAGTTAAGCCGCAGAGCACCATTAACAACATGAAACACCTTGTCCCAAACACACACACACACACACGGGCACACACAGGCACACACACACTGGCGCGCTCACCCACAGACGCGACCTCGGCCAAGCTGGAGTCAAAGTCTTGGCCAAACTCCGCGACGAAGCCCAACAAATGTGCAGAAAAGCAAAGCGAAAAGGGCGAAACAGCATGAAAAGAGAGGAAAAGCTTGAAAATGGGGGGAAAGGAGGGAGTGGCATAAGGGCTATAAGAAGAGGCAGAGCAAAAAGAAGTGCCTAAGAAAAACGACAGCAAAGCATAAATACATTCATGTATGCCTGCCAAGCAAGTCAAGTATCTCTATCTGTGTGTGTATGTGTGTGTTTGTATCTGTGTGTATGTGTGTTTGTATCTTTATCTGTATCTGTATCTGTGGCTGTGCCAAAGTGACATTAAAACTCCGCATTGGATGGCGTTCAAGTTTCCCTTTTACTTGCAGCTTATGTGGCACTGACGTAATGCGGCAAAGCTGCTGCGCCAAACTCCATCCCCTTTCCGCCACCTAACCATGCCCCCAACAACCAGCACCACCCCCACCCCCCTTCGCCTGCTGCTGTGCACAACAATTTCTTCTTCTAGTCATTTCTTTTTTTTTTCTGTTCAATATTATTTTCAAGGTTTCAAAGCCCAGTAGCATAGAAAATTCACGATCAAGAACGTGGAAAGTTGCTGCCGCTGCTGCATGTGGCAAGCTTGTGCCCGGGGCTGGGTTTTTGGTCGAGAGAGCGACACGCGTATTGCGTATTGACGGCGGCGGCAGGCGCGGCGGCCTGGCCGAGGCGGAGTTGCCGACTGTTGTTGGTGGTGGCTGCAACTGCGTCTGCGCAGCGAGAGCGCCCGCTTGCCACTGCCACGTTGTGGCAGTAGGAGGTGCCGCTGCAGTGGCAGGGAGTGGGGCCGCAGCCCTTTTGTTGCCAGGCATGTTTCCATGCTTTATGCGCACACTTGATCTTGGAGTTTGAGTGAGGCTCGAGCTCTGAGTTTACTGCGATTGAGGTTTATTTATGGCCCACGGCTTTTGGCTAACATTTTGCCACCACGACGTGGTTTTTTTCTTTTTTTTAATTCTCGGCTGGCAACTCCTTTATGTAGACGTTTTTTTTTTTTTTTTTTGGGGGCAGGCGAATAGCATTGGCATAGATAATGGCCAAATGGAAAAACTCCAGAAATTGCAAATTTTCAGGTAAATATGTATGTGTGTGTGAGAGACATAGAATGGGATATGTGAAGACATACATAGGATTTCATAGAAACCAAAAATTTATTTTCTTCCATGGTTTCCAAGCATACGACATATGACAACTGTATATGATATTATAAGTTATATATATATTTTTATATGATACGATATGACATCATATAATATAATATGATATGATGTAATATGATATGATTTAATATGAACTTCTATGAAAGCATTGAAGTTATATCATAATTACCATAGTGCATTATCTGATACGATATATGATGGAACATGATATGATATGCTACCATATGACATTGTATATGGATATGAAAAATATGAAATTGGATACTAAAATAAAATTATATGATGTATGACATTATATGATACGTGTTCATCATATCTAATGCTATGATGTGATATGATATGGTATTATATGAAATGGTATAAAATATGAAATAATATAATATTATATGAAATGATACGATAATATCATACATTATTATATGATATGATATATGCTATCAGTTGATTTTATATTTAATATTCACATAAATGCAATATTTTAATAGTTTTGGCAAAGAACAAATCGTTTTCTATAGACTTCTGTTTTTGTATATTTTAAAATTAAAATAAAAAAATATGCATGTTTAAAATATAAAATATATGTATTTTGTGATACTAAAAAAACCATAAATATATCTAATAATAAAAATAAAGTCAATAAGAATAATTAATATAATTATTAATAAAAAGCAAACATATTTAAAACATTTTTCATAAAAATAATATATGAATATTATTATATTTCATAATTTCTTCATATATTTTTTCTTCATATATTTTTGAACCTCCTGAAAAGTGTATACAAATCTTTCTTTCGAACTTTTTTGATTATCCAAAGTGAATATTTTTTTCTTTTATAATTTAATAAATAATGGACTTCATAATCGCTCATCTCTAAATATGCAAGTTTTTGTATAACTGTACGTACATATGGAAAATATTTGAGTATAACAGTTAAGTAACGAAAAAATATTTCAGCTTTTTTACACTCGCCAACGTTTTTTTTTTTTTTTGCGCATTTAACAACGCATGAAAGAAACGCCGAACAAAAGAACAGAACAGAACAGAACAGAACAAGTGATAAAATTGATTAAATTTCGATTCGTACATAGAAAACATTGTGATAAAGCCCGGAGCTGAGAACACGTTTTTGGCATTACATAAGCAGGCCGGCCGACGGGCAGGCAGTGAGGCAGGCGGCCGGGCAGCGACAGGATTATGGGTCGAAAACAGGAAAGCAGACAAAACAAAAACCGGAAGAACAGGAAAAAGTGGGCGAAATGTCAAAAACTGGACAGCAGAGCGAAGAGCAAAAAGAAAATAAAAGAAGAGGCAGTTGCAGAAGCAAAAGAAGAACAGAGCAAGAGGCAGGCGGAAGGGGCAGCGGCAGCAGCCTGTTCTATCTTGCTGCCCACTCGATGAAAAAAAAAAACCAGCATTATACAACGCGCACCTCATCCTGCGACTTCATTGCCGCTGCCAGCAACCAACAGCCAGCAGTTCGTGCAGTCCTCGGTATTGCGAAAAAGAGCCATAGAAATGGCGATAAAACAGAAAATGTGCAAAACCAACACGAATGCAAAAAGCAATAGAGAGTGCAAGTAGGCAAGTGAGCTCGTGTGTGTGCGAGAGTGAGCTTGCTGTCGGGTAGTGAGAGTATATGTATATACGCATATACATACATACTAACATACATATGTATGCCTGTATATACAGTCTGTCAAGAAACAGTTTACACAAAGCGAAAAATTTATATTTTTCGACTTTAGACACAAATATTATGGCTATTTATTCAAATTAACTTAATTTTTTTGATGGCAATCTATTTGATAACAAATTTTAAATTAATTTATAAAAAAAAATCAGCAAAATTGAAAAGGGGTGGGGAAATAAACAACAAAAACTAAGATTACACAAGATTCTCGCTGTCAAGAAACTCTTTACACAAAATGCTTCTTTTGTTGTTAGCTTGAAATTGAAAGCGTATTTTGCAAATTTTCGGTAATTTTAATATCTGGTATAACATTTTATAGCATTAGACACATATTGCAGTCCTTGTTTCAATGATTAAACAATTTTGTTGGGTATTATTTAGGGATGTCTTGCCATGTTTCTAAAATAGTCACTTTCCGATGTGAGCGGTTCCTTAAATACGGTTTTCCCTCAGATTTTCTTCAAGAGCTCCCAATTTTTTTGATGGGGCTCTGATGGGACTCCTAGGAGATGTATTACAATAACTTTTCCATAATTATATTTCATCCAAATCCATCATTAATCCCATTATAATTGGGCCGATTAGCTTAATGGAATATACAATTTGGCTTATTGATGTTATAAAAGCCTTATTTCCCCTACCTAGGTTCAAAATTGTGTTCTTAATTTTGAGGTATTTAGCCGCATTAATAGTGTCTTCTGCAAACAGGTGGTCTTAGACACCTCAGCTAGAGATGCAATACCAAACTATAACCGAAAAATTTTCAAATTTTTCAGTAGCAATGTTCTGTAATTTTATTCTAGAGTAATTAAGGGCATTCACCATATTCTAGATGGACCATTGTTACACTGCAGCATTATTATTGTTTTGTAGCAAATTTTGACGATTTCCTAGAATTCAGCCGGCCGACTAATCATGTTCATAGCGAAACTTTTGCTATTTTTTGCATTATCCGATAAAAACGCAGTTTTTATTGGATGACTCTAAAAGTGTACCCATACCGTAGTATGGTATCCCATAGTATTTCGTATAATACATCTGCGTCATATTATTCCTTAAGCACCTTTGCAAGTGTACGCATTGATATTTTCCGATTTTGATCAATATTCCGCTTAAATAATGGGTCTTTACAAAAATACAATTTTTATTTTTGCCCATTGATACTCTTAATTTCGCGTTTACATCCATATTCCGCCCGATTTATAGCGCTATAACGACTTTTCTTTGACACAGACAACTATTCAACTAGGTCCCCAATAGATTTTCCCAACTTGTGATCATAATAAATCCATTGGATCACATCAAAGCTAAATCTCTGGCCAGGCACTATTACAAATTAAAGTAAATCACTTTTTAGATGCGTCACCAGCAATATTTTACAAACACATTAAAGACGATGCAAGAATAAGCATGTTCAACGCGACGCACACTGGAAACGCAACGGTAAATCGCCGTTATTTCGCAGAGCTCGACCAACCCTAATTGAACAAAGAAGTGTGTAAAGAGTTTCTTGACAGCGTGAATCTTGTGTAATCTTAGTTTTTGTTGTTTATTTCCCCACCCCTTTTCAATTTTGCTGATTTTTTTTTATAAATTAATTTAAAATTTGTTATCAAATAGATTGCCATCAAAAAAATTAAGTTAATTTGAATAAATAGCCATAATATTTGTGTCTAAAGTCGAAAAATATAAATTTTTCGCTTTGTGTAAACTGTTTCTTGACAGACTGTATATGGAGTGTTAAACGAACGCAACACGAAGTTGCTTTCAAGGTCTGGAGCGCAGGCCAGACAGCAGGTTCTGGAAGGCAGCGACGCCAACGCAGCAGCGTCAGTCGTCGCATTCCATTCCCGCTGCAATTGCACGAAGTTGCCCTTGGACTTGCACTTGAAAACCGACTGACAGCGGCGACGCAGCTGCTGCCAACATCAACGTCGTCGTCGACGTCAGCATTATGTTGGAGTTGTGTTGCATGCTCGACACGGCTGAGTCCTAACATTTACAATGCGCGCGCATGCCTCAAGCCCAACTGCAACAATCGCAGTCGATGTCACAGTCGATGTCGCAGTCGCAGTCGCAGTCGCAGTCACTGTACCCACCATCAAATGCTTCGTTCGTTTTGCAGCAAATTTCGTTTTCATGCAGCAAATTTCAATTTTATGTTATAAAATCGCACGCACACTGATGCAGCCATATGATTATGCATGTGTGTGTGTGAATGCATAATGCACATGTTTTTATGTACTTATGTGCTTGTGCCTCTGTGTGTGTATGCATTTTTGGCTTTTGCCATACTTCTTTTACGCCGTTTGCCAATTGTTTTTTTGTTGTTGCGCTCGTTCGTCTGTCTTTTCCACTGCCGCCAAAATAATGTTGAAGGTCAGCGTGTTAGTATAAATTCAGTTTTTAATGTGTACATACATATGTACATATATACATGTGTAAGTATTTACATGTTGACGTGTGCGTGTGTGTGTGTAAAAACCACCCACACGCATTTGCTTTGAGTTGGTCTCACTGTACGCGCTAAACATCATCTGTGCGAAATTATATGACACTTTGGCACTGCGAGTTATGACAGTTTTAAGCAAGCTGATGCACAGATTTCGCTATGAGAAAGCAAAAGCCTTAAAAATAGCTGCTTTTATAAGTGTTATATATTATTTTGCCTCGCCCTTATATTCTTTTTGTTATATTTAGTTCTGGAACTGAATTTGGAACTAGTGCAACTGAAACCAGCTTTCAAAGCTTTGTTAAATATTATTTGAATATTTTATTTTTTAAGTTAATTGATTTTTTTTAGTTTTTTTTTATATTTAATTTTTCTCAGTGTACAATGCTAATTTTATAGATTTATTCTTATAAAATATTAAATATCTCGTGCAAAGTTCAAAAACAGAAATGAATAAAAAAAAAAATTATTTATATTTCCTTCTGAGAAAATAATGTATATCAAAATAATTAGCTGAACTTTTAATTGTTCAATCATTAATATTAAATAAATCTATTTACCGTTTATGAAATTAAAAATGCAGAAAAGTTTTCGCAACTTTGAAAACATAATTTTCCCGGGTGGGAATTATCACAAAGGGCTGCCCGACAAAAGGGTATAAATAAGGATAAATCCCGAGACTTGTTTCAATTGTGAATGGGATTGCGAATATTGTGAATTAAGGAAACTTCAGGCGACAATGATTTTCGAGTACATTAGAGAGCCAGATGGTGAAAATTTGCTGAGAGCCCGCGACTCCTTCAAATATGCCGAGGACATCATGATCTACATGGGCTGGGGCTCGACCGAGGGGCGTGGCTACATAAACAGGCGACTCTATCGACTCTACACGGGCCTGGTCGTCGCCTTTACGCTATATGTTCCGGTGCTCTTCGTGCAGTCCCTGATGTGGACCATCGACATCTCACACGCGGACACCCTGTTTACGACGCTCGAGGTGTTCTTCAATGCCCCCGCCTACACGATCAAGTCGGCCATAATGCTCCACAATAGGTGGCGCGTGGACAAGGCCAAGGATCTGCTGGACGTGATGAGCGAGCGTTGCGTGACGTACGAGGAGCGGGTGAAGGTCCATCAGCTGGCCGCCAGCTGCAATTCTATAACGTTAATATATCGAGTCATATACACAATACCCACATCGCTGAATCTGTTCTATAGCGTCTCGCAGGGATTTCCGCCTCTGAACCTCTATAATCCCTATGTGGACTGGCATAAGAATACGCGCAGCCTGTGGATCGCGGCGCTGTGCGAATATTTCCTGCAGATCTTTGCGATTCATGCCTTCATGGTCATGGATGCCACTCCCTTGATCTTCGGCCTAACCGTGCGATCCTATACCAAATGGCTGAATGAACGCATCGAAAGGCTGCGAAACGATCCCAAAATGACTGAAGATGAGAACTACCAGGAACTTGTGCTCTGCATCAAGGATCATCAGCTCATTGTGGAGTGAGTTGAAAGAGAAGAAGTTTCAGAACTGCCAACTGATTATGCTCCTTTACGAAGTAAAATGAGTACATACGACTTTGGTGTTGCCCTATGATCAGTTTTCAATCGATAGTCATCAAACAACAGTCCTAAGACTACCATATTCCATATTTTTTACTCAATATTCATTCATCCATCTTTAATCTACAATGAAAATATCAATCTTTCAGCTTCAATCTTTTATCTTCAAGCTTCCATCTCAAAATCTTCAATCTTTATTCTCCAAAATCAACGTTTCTTTAATTTTTCTTCTTCAATCATTAATCTCAACAGTACAATCATCAATCACTTATACTCAATCCTCAAATCTTTAATCTCCAATCATTCATCTTTAATCTTCAACCATCAACCTTTTATCTTTAATCATTGTTTTTATCTCTTCAATTTATAATTTTCTATCATTCATTTTTTGTCTTCAATCTGTCAAATTCAATCATCAATCCTCCATCATCCATCTTATATATTCAATCTTCGTTCTGTAAGATTCAATCTTCAATCATTAATCTTGATCTACAATTTTCAAACACATTGACTCAATCTTCAAATCTTTAGTCTCCAATCATTAATCTTTCATCTTCAATCATTATTTTTATTTCTTCAATCTTTAATTTTCAATCATTAATTTTCTATCTTTAATTTTAATTTGTAATCATCAATTTCCCATAATCCATCTTATATCTTCTATCTTCATTCTGTAAGATTCAATCATCAATCTTGATCTACAATTTTCAAACACATTGACTCAATCTTCAAATCTTTAGTCTCCAATCATTAATCTTTCATCTTCAATCATTATTTTTATTTCTTCAATCTTTAATTTTCAATCATTAATTTTCTATCTTTAATTTTAATTTGTAATCATCAATTTCCCATAATCCATCTTATATCTTCTATCTTCATTCTGTAAGATTCAATCATCAATCTTGATCTACAATTTTCAAACACATTGACTCAATCTTCAAATCTTTAGTCTCCAATCATTAATCTTTCATCTTCAATCATTATTTTTATTTCTTCAATCTTTAATTTTCTATCTTTAATTTTAATTTGTAATCATCAATTTCCCATAATCCATCTTATATCTTCAATCTTCATTCTGAAAGATTCAATCATCAATCTTGATCTACAATTTTCAATCACATTGACTCAATCTTCAATTATTAATTTTCAATCATCAATCTTCCATCTTCCATTTTCAATTATTATTCTGTCATATCTTATCATAAATCTTACAATTTTAATCTTCAATCAATCTTCAATCTTTATTCTTATATCCTCCCTATTCTATATTCAATCGTCAATCATCAATCTCCATATCTAATTATCCTATCTAGTTACTGCGAGAACATGCGTCCTCTGATCTCTCGTGCCCTGTTTGTCCAGTATGCCACGGCATCCCTGGTGATGGCTTCGTCGCTGGTTCATTTGGTGACTTTTGCCGATCTGGTCTCGGGCATTACGACGACTATCTATATGGTGTCCAGCTTATTTCAAACTTTCCCCTTTTCGTACATCTGCGAACAGATAGTCGAGGACTGCGAATTGCTATCGATGTCCATATTCCATTCGAATTGGATCGGGGCGACGGGCGCCTACACGTCGGCCCTTAAATATTTCATTCACAGAGTGCAGCAGCCAATCAGATTTCTGGGCGGCGGCGTATTTCCCATATGTCTGAACGTAAACATTCAAGTGAGTGTCTATAGATAATATATATTTTATAATATTTATTTGGATTATATGGATATGGATTGATCTGTATTCTCTCTCTCTCTTTAAGGTAGCAAAATTTGCATTTTCCTTGACAACCTTTGTGCAACAGATGAGCGTTTTTGAGAACTTCGATCGATAAATTAATATATATGATGTATGACAGACATATATGACATGTGATGATATATAATATATAAGATATATGGCATATATATAATGATAAACAAGAACGCATATAGCAAAAGCACATCGAAAAAAAAAATTTTTTTTTTATTAAGAAAATATTTAATGCAATTTGTTTGTTCAATAAAGTTCAATAAAGCTCTTCAATCTCTGTTAATATAATATATTATAATATTTATATATATAAACTGATTGATTGACTAACTGACTGATTAATTGACGATTGATTAAATGGATGTTAGCTGCTGCTCGTTGGCTACAAGACGATTTGACTGATTAGCTAATTGATTAGTGATTGAGTGACTTTAAAGGTTGACTTTCCATTCAATCGACCAACTGATTGATTGAATAATTAATGAATATGACTAAAGATTGATGGAATTATAATTGATTAATGCTTCACTGCCTATTGGGGGTCTAATTAAAAAAATATCTGAATGATTGCCTAATTAAAAGTTTATCTGACTGACTTATCATTATCTGCCCAGTCAATCAACAAACTAAATGATTGACTACCCTTTCAATCAATCAACAGACTGATTGATTGTCTTTCTATTGATATATATTTTTTATTGTACTTAAACCTTGCGCGCCACTTAGTTATAGAGTTTATCAAAATGCAACACACCCAATGCAAACCTGCATTTCTAGGGCAATATTTCGTTCCATTCAAGCATTTGTTTAGCACAATTCTAACTATGTGAAATTAGCCATATTCCTTGGCCGTATTTAATTGGTGACACGCTCATTGACAGAAAAAAATATAACTTTTTTGCGCAGCCCTAGATTAAATATTCTTTCAATGACTTTCACAAAATGAAAAGTCACCAGAGTTTTTCATATAATTAGAGAGAAAAATTCATAGATTACCATGCCGAATATTCAATGCGCTTTCAATTTAGATAATATGTATATAATATATAAAATAAAATATTTACAATCTATATTGAATAGAAAATTAGGAATATTTAATGCCATATAAACTAGATTAACTAACTCATAATAATTTTTAGGCACTTAAATATTCATAGATCGAAATATTTAAAGATTCTTTAATTTTAAAAATTTTTATATAAAATATATAAAATCCACAAAAAGCTTTAAGAACTCCAGCTCTTATTGTGTATATCTTTGTCTTTTATATTTTAATATTTCATGGGGTACAAATTCAAAATCTTTAAAAATTCTCAAATTTTTAAAATAATTTTAAAAAACTCACAAAGTCCACAATAAGCTCTAGGAACACCAATTTTTATAGTGCATATCTGCACTTGATTAACTTTTCATCAAAACTAAATTTTTTGTAACTCCCATAAAAATGCTGAGAATATTTAATAGATCTGTAGAGGTATATATAGAGCTCATTGGCTTTGCACATCTTCAGTTAACTGCTTTGAGTAGTGTGAAAAGTTTTTTGGAAGAATGAAATTTAAATACCTTCGAGAGGCAGATGGAGAGAATCTGTTTGATTCGCGTTTCTCCTACAAGTATCTGGACTATATGCTGAGAAACTTGGGCTGGGGTTCGACCACGTCGTACAGCTCTGTGAAGAAGCAGCTCTATAGGGTCTGGACGGGCTTGGTCGTGGCGTTTACTCTATATGTGCCGATTCTGTTCGTACAGTCGCTCATGTGGACCATCGATATCTCGCATGCGGATACGCTGTTCACCTCGCTGGAAGTGTTTTTCAATGCTCCCGCCTATACGATCAAGTCGACCATAATGCTGCTGAATAGATGGCGCGTGGACAAGGCCAAGGATCTGTTGGACGTGATGAGCGAGCGTTGCGTGACGTACGAGGAGAGAGTCGAGGTCCATAAGCTGGTGACTCGCTGCAACTATATAATTTGCTTATATCATGTCATATACTTTATACCGACTTCCCTTAACTTGGCCTATGCCATTTCGACCGGAATACCGCCGTTGAACCTATACAATCCGTTTGTGGACTGGCGGGACGGCACTCGCAGCTTGTGGATCGCCTCGATCCTGGAGTACTTTCTACAGGTATTCGCTATATATGCTACCTTGGCCCTGGATGCTACGCCTCTGATATTCGGACTGACCGTAAGGGCCTACATCAAGTGGCTCCACGTCAGAGTCGAACGACTGCGAAAGCAGCCCGATATGACTGAAGGCGAGAACTACGAGGAGCTAGTGCTATGCATCAAGGATCATAAGCTTATCTTAGAGTAATATAATATCTATATATTTATATATATATATATATATATATATATATATACTATATCTATATCTATATCTATATCTATATCTATATCTATATCTATATCTATATCTATATCTATATCTATATCTATATCTATATCTATATCTATATCTATATATTTCAGTTACTGCGAGAACATGCGTCCCCTAATCTCTCGCACGATGTTTGTTCAGTATGCGACGGTCTCCCTGGTGTTGGCTTCAACTCTGATTCATCTGGTTTCATTTGCTGACTTGATATCGGGCATTACTACAGCCATATATATGACGGCAAGTCTGTTTCAGACTTTTCCGTTTTCGTATACCTGCGATCTGATTGTTGAGGATTGTGAGAACTTGGCCTTGGCCATATTCCACTCGCACTGGATGGGCTCGAGTCGTTCCTACAAGTCGGCTCTGGTCTACTTCATGCACAAGGTACAGCAGCCTATTATCTTTCTTGGCGGCGGGGTCTTTCCCATATGCCTGAACATAAATATTCAGGTGAGAATTAATCGAAATTTAATTTTCCAATTGCTAAAAAAAGCTTTTTTTTCCAGGTGGCCAAATTTGCATTCTCACTGATGACATTCGTTCAACAAATGAGCATATTCGAGAACTTTGAGAAGTAATCGAAATATACTAAAAAATATTTTAAGAGCGTTAATTTTGAATGAATTATATAATTTGTATTTTATTTGTATTCTCACATAATTAACACTAATTTATGGTAATGCACCTGAGACACTTATCGATTAAAGTACATTGATATAAAGCAATTATGTGGTTTATAAATGAACTAGTTCCACGCAGACAGCTAATAAAATCGCCTAATTTGCATCCCTCTATTATCAAAAATGTTAATTTATCACTCAAATTATCCCTTTATTATCTTCGTGCACTTTATATCATTTTTCGTTTAGCTCAGCCATAGAACATTTGCGGGGGCGGAGTTAGCGAGGTGCAGGTACTCAAGAAAGCATCTATCTATACTCACACACATACATACATACATGCATACATTTTGTTGCCCTACTACGCTCCACTCTATTTGTATTACAGTTAGTATTTATATGTATGCATACATATAGATACATATGTATGTACTGGCTCTCTCGTCGGCATTTGTGTAGAAAAAATAACCCCGAAACAAGTGAGCCGAAAAATGCGTGCGCCTCAAAATCTTCGTCTCCTTGTCCTTGTCCTTGTCCCAGCTAATGCTCTCTCGCCCTCCCGCTTCCACTTAGTCTTCACGCGCACTCTCTCGCTTTCGTTACAAGCTGCTAAAAAGGACAAATGAAATTTTAGCTCTGTTGTGCTATCTCATTCTTGCTCACTTTCACTTTCTGCTTACACACACGCACACACACAAAGACGACAAATGAGCCAGTTAAGCATACATAAGTACATAGATGTTGTGTATATACATATACATACATATATGCATGTATATAAATGGGCATGCCTGGAAAAAAAAATCACTTGAAATAAATCGTAGAAAATTATGAAAATTTATGGATTTCAGTTTATTATTTAACTAGAAAAATCTTAATAAATATTAATGAATTCCAGAATAACAGAAAGATATGTATGTAATTATTTTTTATACATAAAAGTAAAGTATATAAACTATAAGCAATAATCAGGCTGAGTTGTAAATGGAATAGTTCAAATGTTGATTTTTAGGCCATTTTCAATTGCAGACGCTGACTTCATTTCGTTTACATATGTAAGACACGTGGCGGGGGAGGGAGGGCGACGGAGATACTCAAATGCTCAACCAGCAATAATAAGAGGAGGCCGACTCACGCCCACATCAACGCCCACGGCCCATGAGCCATGGCGCAGGCAAAAAGAAAAAACACAAACACAAAGTGTGAAAGAAAATGGAGTTTGAGTTATTTTTGGCAAACGAAATAACGGCACCCTTCGCGCACAGCTGGGCTCGCCATAAAGAGAGCGTCTATATATATAGCATACATACACATGTATATATACATATATGTATGTACATTTGTTATATACTATACAGTTGTGGCGTTATATACTCGACTGTGGACAGTGGTTGTCATGCCAGCATGAAAAATTTCAAACCCTATTTTGGGTTTCAAAGCTGCTTCCGATTGGATAAATGCGGGAGTATGGGTAATTACAAATAATACCCAGCCACATCCATACATATATATATATGTATATACATATAGGGTATGTGGGGATCTGTGCATCTGCTGTGTACCACTGACACACCCTCGTTGGCCACAGCTGAGAGCGGTAGGGGTCGAGGGGTGTTGCGGCTGCTACCACCGCCAACTAAATTCGAACTTGATTTTTGCATGCAACAAATTTAAAGTAAGAGTACAGTGAAAACAGCAAGAAGAAGAGCAACAACTAAAACACATCACATACTACAGTTAATGCTGTATAATGTGATTCTTACATAAAATAAAAGTATATAGGAAATTATATAAAAATATATTATAATATTTATCTATAGACAGCAATAAAAAAATATTAATTATAGTTTTAATAAATTCCCTATAAATTAGTTAGTTATATTCTAGTATATTTCATTATTGTCTTTTCTTTCTTGTTTTTTATTTTTTAATTTTAATTTTTTTTTTTTTTTTTTTTTTAATTTCTACAAGTTTTTTCTTTTAATTTTATATTATATACAAATATTTTCATATAATATTAGAAAATATTAGCTTATATATTTTTTAAGATTTTTATAATTTTCTATTGTTTATTAAATTTTCTTTTATTTCTTATTCATTTTAAATTCTAAATTATATTAAATAAATAAATATATTATTAGAATAATATTTTAAAACAACTTTTACATTTTTAAAGATTTTTAAAGATTTTTTTAAGATTTTTTTATTTTCTGGGTTTTTTTTATTACATTTTCAATAACATTTTCTTATGTTATTTTTTCAGAATTTATTTTCTAGATTTTATTTCTAATTCTAAGCTTTCTTAAAATAATTTCATATAATATTTGTAAATAATTTTTTACATTTATACAAATATTACGACTTTTAGCTATATTATTTAGCCATTCTCAGAGCTTTCACTGTACTTGCAGGCTTGTTTGCGTCTTAGCCACAATGTTTCCTTGGGCACCCAATATCGACACGCTTTCTCACACGCAAAACAGGAAGTCTTGGATGACTGGGATGTCTTGGAAGTCTTCATGCTGGGTGTCAAAAGGCGATGTTTAGACCGACATTTATTTATGGCAGCCCAGGCCAGGCCCGTGTCCAGGGGCTACGTCTTCTGCAGCCTTTAGTTGCCATTAATTATAAAAATTAAAGTTGATGCGTGTCGTCGACGTCGACGTCGACGTTGACGTTGCCGTCGCCAAAGCTAAAGCTGATGCTGAATTATGGACTCAGCCGCAGGGCTGCAACGTTTTTGCGCTGCGATCCACGAGTTTCTTGTCGCTGGTCATTAAAATTAGGTCAGCGCAAAGGCGAACAATAAAATAATAAGCAAAGAAAATAATAATAAAGGAGAAAACAAGAAAAGAAAAGAATTCAAAAGGCAAAGAAACGCAAACTAGTCCAATTCCGACTTCCTTCGCTGACGCCTTGTTCTTTGTTCTCGCTCTCTCACTCTCTCGGCCTTTCCTTATGCCTCGATCCTTCCAGCTAGAATAACAACAAGCACACACACACACATACACACATACATGCATGCGCACATGTGCTCTCATCCATTCACATTGTCGAACTTATTACGCAATGGCTGCGATCTGCCTACCTGACTTAATTATTATATCAGAGCACAACCCCTCACTCCGACCGCACACACACACACTCATACAAGCATACGCAGGTAGACAGCCAGGCAGGCAGTCACAAAAGGTGGCCCAAAAACTACGCAGTTTTTGACTTTGCCAGTTGGACGCGACCAAGGCCTTGACTTTATGCCAAGTCCTTCATTAACGAATCCTATAAGAATATATAGAATATATGTATGTATGTACATATATACACATGCGTTCGTGTGTGCCTGTGTGTTGGTGTCTGTTTTTATTTAATCTACTTTTTGCTTACATTTTGCACAACACGCGCAAGCAACAAAGCACCAGAGTTATCGAAATGCTGTATCGATAACATATTGTTTTTAATATTCATACATATGTATGTTAATATGTATGTATGTGTGTATGTACATGTTTACATATACATATACAGAACACTGTTTTCACTTTCAAGTAGATAATAGAAATCTGAATATGTCTAAATTTACATGAAAATGAAAATACATGTAAATATGTAGAAATGAACATAATAAAAAATATAGAAATATATACAATATAAAATACACATTACAAATCTGTTATACATATAATATATGTATTTGTATATAGCTTAAGCATACACACATACATAATTATCGATAGTGACATAATAAAGTAAAGCAACTTATGTGTGTAGTTGTGTGCATACACTATTCATACATATTCATGTATACATGAATTTATCCGCTATACGTTTATACATACATACATACACACATATAAAGCTCATCCTACACGTGCCCTTATTTTGGTTTTGCCTGTGTTATTTTTTTCTCCTTTTCGATTCAATTTTAATGCAGGACTCTAAAAGGGAAGCAGCACAATTCAAACGTACATAAGCAAGAATACATATACATGTACATGTTCATATACTGCACATGCATACACAAATGCACACATACATACACACAAGTAGAAGAGCAGTCGATGATGCGAAGAGCGCAACAGAGAATTGCGGCGTTACTGACACCAACAGCGAAAAAGCTGCAGAGCAATATAATAAATGAACTAATACCCTACAGTTAATACCCTAATATTTATTATTGATATCAAATCTTCAGTTTATCTTTTATATTAATTGAAGTCACCTAAAACCTGATAAACAACAATTACATTATTATATATGTATGTATATTAAGTAATTTAATATTAATATTTTTGTTCTATTATATTTTGTATATTGTATTAATAATTTTTATTTTATATAAACATTTATTGTGGACAGTGCAAATACCTTGCAGCGTACCAAAATATTCGACTTAATTCGCATATTTCCATTTTGCTCTTGCTGCTTAATGCCTTCTTCGCTTTGCTTTTTTAATGCCTCTTTTATTTTTGTTCGTGGGCCATTGTGTTAAGTTGCCTATGTATGCGTGTTATATACGTTAAATATTGTCAATGCATATGTATGCGTGTGGTTTTGGGATTATATACAAAATTGAAGCACAGTCAGCAGTAGACGGGATGCAAGGGGTCCCATTCCAGTCAAAGCCGAAACAAAGTATATTCAATGGAATGATGTACGCACTTATACACATGCATGTATGAATGTGTGCGTTTTGGATAGTCAATAAAGAGATTGCCAAAACATTTGGCACAATATAAATATGGCGACACGTGTATGTGCATGTATGCATAAATAATAGTCATATATAATATTTTACACAAAAGCTGTTGAAAAATTTAAGCTTCCAATACATTTCTTCAGCTGCCAGAACTTTCTTGGTCAATTTTCAACGAAACGCCACTTGACAGCCCTGTGCAACGCAGTCTGTTATTTGTTTTGCCGGCTTTTTTTCGTCACAACAAACACTGTCGCGACCGAGCACACCATTACCTTCATACATGTTGCTGCTGATGCGCTGTCGAGCATTTGGCAAAGCATCGCAGCGCAGTACAACATGTTGTAGGGGAAACGGCTTGCGTTTTCGTCATGTTCGAACCGCATTGAAAGTGAATTTGAATAGAACTTTTCGTTAATACCTCTCTGTTTCTATCTCCCTTGCTCGCTTGCCCAAGCGCCGCTTGCTCCACCAACCAACCCCCAAGGAAAAACGCCTCCTCAAAAAACCACCCCGCCCGACGTCTCGATTTTTAGCGCCAAAACTTCTACGAAATTTTCCTCAAATGAAAAACAAGCATTTTCCGCTGCTAGGTGGCGACGCTGCTTTTGGTGGTGGTGGAAAGTGAAATCCAACCAACCAAACCACCCCAGCACCCACCCACCCTTAAGCAACAACAACACAAAAAGTAAAACTTGCAACTGCGCTGCTAGCGTCATGGTTTGACCAAACGCTGCCGAGCCATGCAGCGGCTGTGCAGCTCGACCGACAACATCGAACTGCTCGTCCCATCCACCCACCAACAACAACAACACAACGGCAGCAGTAGCAGCGATAATACGTGTACGTTTGTGTTGCCTCTGCCGGTCGGGTGTGTGCATGTGTGTGCTTCGAATTTCAGTTTCAGTTTGTTGTTCGGCTGCTCGTGTGTACCGTTCGTTTCATTCAGTTGGAATTTCGCTTTTGATCTGGTTGGTTGTGTTTCTCGCAGCGCTCTCCGTTCGCCGCACTTGAACATAAATTGGGAAGTAGGCAAAGCGAAACAATGCAAAATCAGCGAAGAACATAAAAATAAAATAAAAAACAAAACAAAACCAAAACGGCATCGAATACGTTTTATAAATATATTTTCCTACTCAATAAATTACAAACAAAATAGTATGCATAAAAGACAGTGTGTGGTGTAAAAATAAAAATAAAATAAAAACAAAACAAAAACCGGCGCCGCCAAATAAACAATTTTGTGCGTGTGTGCAAAAATTTATAAAACAAAACAAAACAAAAAAAAAAAAAACATGTAAAAAACAAAATAAATTTTTGATACTAGAAACGCGCGTTGTAAACTCAGCTCAGGTATAAATTTAGCAATAAATTAACAATAAAAACATAGACTGCAATTTTGTGTACACTTTTTATACAAAAAAATAAAAATAAAAATTTTAATAACAAAAAAATAAACATGCTACCGCAGCTGCTTAACAGGGCTTAAAAAAAATTAATAAAAAAAAAAAAAAAAATAAGTAAAAAGGAAATAGTTTCGAGTGCAGCAAAAATTTGTTAGACACGTGCGAATTTATGGCGCCGCGTCGCAGCAGCAGCAGCGGCAACTCTCAACAGCAGCAGCAGCAGCAGCAGCCGCAGGCACAACAGCAACAACAACAGCAACTACAGCATCAGCAGGAGCCGCCGCAACTCTACAGCTACGCCACGCCACTCGCCACGAGCATGGCGCCCATGCAGCAGACGCTCAGCGTCGGCGTTCAGCTGACGCGCTGCTGCCATCCTAACGGTGAATGCACCAAACTCGACGCACTCATCGCCCTGGACGAAAAGAACCTCGCCGACTATGTGCGCGTGCTGTGCAACAATGAGAACTGCAACGAGGGCCAGTACATGCATCGCGACTGCTTCGAGCAGTGGGAGGCGGGCGTGCTGCAGCAGCTGAAGACGAGCGCCAGGGCGCGCAGCATGTCGGAGCGGCAGCGTGCGCAGCAGCTCTGGACCAAAAAGGGCTACGATCTGGTCTATAAGAGTTGCAGCTGCAAGTGCGGCCGCGGCCATTTGCGCAAGGATCTGGAATGGCCGCCGACTGGAATGTGCTTCCAGCGGTCGCTGATCAATGGCAATGGCAATGGCAATGGCAGCGCCAGCGACGACGATGACAAGAAGAAGGCGAAGAAGAAGCGAAATCGCAATGCCAATGCGAATGGCAACAACAACAACAACAACAGCAGCAGCGGCAACAACAACAACAACAACAACATTCAAAAACAATCCGTTGTTGCACTTGCGCCGATCAACACGAATGCGTCGAATATCACGCCCAATCCGAATGTGGGCGTCATTGGCTCCGGCTTGCCGCACAACAACAACAACAACAACAACAACAACAGCAGTAGCAATGGCAATCATGCAACTGGCCTGCAGCCCAGCGCTGTGGCCACCCTCAGCAACATACTCATGAGCAACAACAGCAGCGGCAGCAGCAACAATCACAATGTTTTGGGCCTGGATTTGCGTGCTCGCGCTGGAAGCCTCTCTTCCAGTGGCTCCAGTTCGCCATCGGCTTCGCAGTCCAGCGCGGACAGCTCGCTCTCGCCCGTGCAGCTGCAGCAGCAGCAGCAGCAGCAGCATCAGCAGTTGCACTTCCAGCAGCAGCAGCAACAACAACAGCAATTGCAGCTGCTGCAGCAACAACATAACGGTCTCGGGCTGGCCAAGTGCCTGTTGCAGCCACCAGCACCGCCGCAGCTGCCCGCCATGGCCAACATCAGCGGCTTCAAGCCGCCCGCCAGCTTCGATCAGCAGCAGCTCGTCCAGCAGCAGAAGAACAAAGAAGTCGAACTCTACTCGGAGCGTGTGCGGTAAGTTAACAGTAAAATCTACTTAGCCCCTTCCAGTGCAGCCGAATTCCGCTTCCACTGGCTTCCCCTTGACTTGATTGAAATTGAAATTGAAAATTTCCCAACATGTGGGCGCAATGTCAATAATTCACCGTTAGAAAAAGTGAAAAAAAAATATTAGAAATTTTACACTAAATAACAAAATTTAAGAAAAAAAAAAAATTAAAAATTAAACTCTTACATAAAATAGAATACAATTTTTTAATGAAATATTTTAATTTAAAAATAATATTTATTTATGAAATTAAAACTTGATAGAAATATAGATAAATCTTAAAATTAAATTATTTTTTATTTTCATCTTAGTCCTAGTTCCAAGAAATTTAAAGTTAGGCAAAAAAAAAAAAAAATGCATTCTGATTTAAAATACAAAAAAAAAAATCTTTAAAATAAAATTTAAATATATAGTTAAAAAAAAAGTTAGATAATTTTAAAAATTATCAATTTTCTCGTCTTTGTTTTACTTTGCACCAAATTTGCACCAAAAAAACTAAAAATAGTCGAAAAAAAATTAATTCTAATTTAAAATATAATAAATCATTAAAATAAATTTTATTTAAAATGTGGAATAATTAAATAAATAATAATTGTAATGTCAAAAATAAAATTTTTTGCATTCATGTCTGATAACTGGATTTGTCTTCCAAGCAAATTTTATATACAAAAATTAATTTATACAAAATATATTTCAAAGAGTTTTTAGCTGCCATTAATTTCGTGTTTGACAGTGTTTGAAGGCAATTTTTTATTTGCTCTTGATTTTTTTTATTTCTGTTTTAACCTTGAAATATCCAACAACGATTCTCACACTCATTCTAATTAAAATTATTTCCAAATGTGCATATATTAAATTGGTCTTTAAAATGAAATCACAAATTAATTATATTTCTTCGTAAACACTTTCAAGGAAGTTCGATTGCAGTATGCAAATCCAGCAGACTTAATGACACCATGCTAAGTGTCTCTTTCTCTGTTTGTCACATAGCTTCACTTCCTTTCGCCTGCAAGTACGCGCTCTCGTTCGCTCGGTCGCTCGCTTGCACACTCTCGCTGATCTTCCAATGCTGCTTCGTCGTATTCTGTTTGCGAATTTCAAGCGTTGCGATTTTTTTTTGTGCTTTGGCATTCTGCTTGTTATTTCCTTTTCGGTCGCACATTTATTATTTATTTATATATACGTACGTATGCATGTATACAGCTGTGTGTGTGCGTGTTTGTACTTGTATTACGAGTTTCACTTTTATCGAATTCAGTTTATTTATTTTTTTTCTTTTCTTTCGCTTGCCGCTTGCTTTATCTGTTTGTATGTTTTCATCCATTACTTTGGGTCAAGGTTTGGTATTCGCCTGCTCCTTGCTCTTGCTGCGTCTCTTTGATTGAAGATTTGCTCTGACACATGTGTGAGACGATGAAATCATACGAAATTAATTATCAAAATGATTGAAATAAATGAACAGCCGAAATATATCAAGAACTATGTAAACTCTTACATCCATACATAACTAGAGGTCTGTATGTGTAGTGTATACACTTTTATTTTCATTATGCCCAATTTTAATATTTCCGTTTCTCAAAGCGAATTCGTCGTCGTTGGGCGCATTAAAATTTATTCCAGTCCGATAAAAACATAAATGTCTGTGTGTGTGGGTGTGCGCGTTCGTCAAAGAGCAAAACAAGCAGCAAATGTTAAACAACATGATGGAGAAGAAGAAGCAGAAAAAAGAATATAAAAAAAATAGATCGTGCTTGTATGTTTGGCTGTGGCCCTCTTTTTTCTCTTATTTCTTGTTGATTTCCAAGCTCTTCTCTCATTTAACACACATTTGCCAACACAAAGATATACATACGTACATATGTAAATATGTATGTATGTATGTGTTAATATTCGTGCATGTGTTGCTCTCTTGTGTTGTCGTTTTTTCCTTCTTCTGTTTTTGTTGGTACGTGTTTTGCACAAGATCTGCGATTACCCTTTCCCTGGTCTTTCCTTCATTTGTTGCTCGTTCAAGTAGTGCTCTACAACCCTCAAAAAGAAGACGAAAACAACCAACTTCTAATTCCCTTCATTCTTTTAGGCTCTCTTCTTTGCTTTTTTTTTTTTTGTTTTTGTGCTTGCGTTTGTCCAGTTTTCAAGGCCACAATATTTGTTTTTATTTTTTTCGGCTCTCTCATTTTGTGTTGTTGTTGTCGCAGCTTTCGAATATTCTTTCTGTCTGTTCGCTGATTTAATTTTGATCTGTTTTGTTGCGTCAAGAGCACAGTTGCTGCGCCTATGCTTAAATCTCTCTCTCTCTTTGCTCTCTCAAAGACTCATCGCAGTGCTTATGCCTGTTTCTGCTTATGCATTGCATTTGCTGCTTATCAAAAGGGAGAAAGAAAAAACCGGCTGATTTGTGTTATTTTCTGCGTTTGCACTTTTTAATTCATAAAAGCAAACAATTCTTTTTATCGCTTTTTATTTCTTCTAAGTATTTGTTGTGTTTTGCTGAATATTTATTGTTTGCTATTTTTAGCGCCACACGCGGCAACTTTATTTTTATTTTTGGTTTTTTGTGATAAACAAACGTTTTAGGCATTTTTCTGACTTTGTGATTTGCGCCTTTGCTGCTCTTTAATATTTATTTGATTCGCCCTTCCACTGCTTCTGCGGCTGCTGCTGTTGCCGAGCGTGCCTAAGCTTCGTACACACACACACACACGCACGCAAATATATGTATATTCACACATGTACAGAGACGTGTGTGTGTAACGTGTTTGCCGGTATTTTCTTTTTATGTATTCGTCGTATTCAATGTCAAGGTTAAGACTTATTTTATGTATTCACTTTGTTTGGCCGTTTGTTTTTATGATTTTTTATTCTCTGCCGCTCTTTCGTCTGCCTATAGCAAAAACAAACTTTTTTGTGCAGAAAGCTCTTCCTGTTTAGAGCAACAGCAACAACAACAACAACAATAACTAAGAGCTAAAAGATTTCTCCCGCTGCTTTGTCTGCAAATGATTTATGCCCGCACCGTTGTGATTAGTCATGGTCTGTGCACAGCGCCACCCTTCTCTCTCGCTCCCCGTGTCCCTCCCTCACAGTTCTACTTCCACTCTATTCAAATGTCGCCTGTCCGTCCACACCCACGTGTTGCGAATGGCTGTGCGTTCGGTCGTGTGCTTAAAATCTATTGCCTCTTTTACGATTCTTCGCGTAGGTGCTGCATCGGCCTGCCCTCACCCGTCTCTTCCTTTCGCGTCGTTCTTCGGCCTGCATCTCAGCACACACATGATTCGTGAACTTTCTTGAAGAAATATGGGGAGAATAGAGAATAGCGCGCGAGCTCAATTGCAAACAAATTGCGCAGGGCACAGCGCCGCAAATGGTTCGGGCTGGCGAGAATAGTTGTAGTTGTATTAATATGCATTAGAAACAAAAACAAACCCAACAATAGCAACAAGAGCAGAAAACGGAATATGAAAAACAATTACCAAGTGTCTACGAATTTGTTTTTATCGACGCCATCAGGCGCAAATCTTTGCCTCACCCTCCCCGTCGCCCGCGCCCCTTGCTGCTAAAAGCGACGTGAAAAATTATACTTAACAAGTGTACATAATGTTGACGGGTGGTCACGACTAATTACATACCCTCATATTTGAGTAGAATTCACTCAAAGCTTTTTATTGTCGATTTTAAGTTGAGTGAAAAATTTAATAAAACTTTATCGATAGGTCACAAATAATCGATATTTTTATTTATGTGCACATATCGAGTTTTAGCGTCGATTCGAATTTTCATCGATGGTTTTGTCAATATATTTATATCTATCGATAATCGTTCTCTACTGTTTATTTGATCGATTGTGTCGTGTGCGAATGTCAATTGCCGATGGTCGACAGATTTATATACCCTATATATACGCTGAGCTGCGCGGTATTACGAGATTTAACAAATCTCGCACGACTTTGGTTTTTAGCTGTCGTAGATTATATAGAACTGCGACTGAGTCTGTCGTATTGGACTTGCCCGCCCAATTCATTTAAAGCATGTCGTACATTTGTATATATATGTATCACTAATATATATATACATACTTTTGTATGGTAAAAATTATGAAATAGTATTATTGCCGCGTCGCGTCGCTTCACTCGCATTGCCAGATGTCATTTGCAAATTGTTTTTGCCTAGTGCAGTGGGTAGGGGGCTGGCATCGGCTGTATTAGCCTGTTATTCGTATAACACTAATTGAGCACGTTCCAAAATTGTCGTCTAGACTTCAAGCATAAAATCTGCAATGTAAAAATTTTATTATGGCGGAAGCAAAATTGCATTACATTATATTAATTGTTGTTTTTGTTTGTTACTTTGTGTGGAGAATCGGAACAGCGGTTCCCACTGTATCAATGGACGTATAAATAAATAGTTTGTCTAAGGTTAGGTTTTATTCGGTTTTTTGGGTAAAAATATACTCTTGTATAGGGGCAGCAGCGAAGCATGAAATAAACTGTGCCCAAGGGAAGTGGTGGGGGTGGGGCAGTCATAAGTCAAGGGGCATATGGCTTGAAGTCCATTTACAGCCAAATTGAGGAAACATTAAAAAAGACGTTGACACTTGGCGTTAAATAAATAGAAATTACTGCTGGGCATTTTATTAAGGGGGAAAAGAAATAGGGTTTTTTTTGAAGAAGTAAAAAAAGAGGTATATAAGTTCTTGAAATTGTCAAATTTTTGGGAAAATGTATGGAATTAGGAGCAATGTAAAAATAGAAAAAAAAATAAATATGAAATTACAAAAAAAAAAAAACATTTAGTAAAAAATTTCTTAAAAAGACAGTAAGAAAAAAAAAATTAATAAAATATATAATATAAAATATTAATATGTATGTATGTATAAAATATATAAAAAAAATAGGATTTAATTCAGAATCGTATTTATAAGTTATATTTTTATTTTTATTTAATTTATATAAAAATATTCAACACTATAGAATTTCAGTATATATTTATATATCCATGAGTTTTCTACTACATTTTCAATACTCCTCATATTCTATGGCATCCAAAGCAGAGGCAGAGCAGAAACCATTTGCAAATTAAAGTAAAAACATTCTAGTTGGGGGCGCAGAGTTGGATGCAAAAAGTCTTATATGAGAGCAAATAAGCTATGCAGCGGCGAAAGTTTCTGGACCCTTAACACACCCAACCGAACTCTGCTTCTTTTCTTTTCCTTTTTTTTTTTTTTTTTTTTGTCCATGCTACCCACACTTGACCGCAAAAGCTATTAATGAAATCTTTGCCCAAAAAACGCATGCATACCTTACACACACACACACACACACACACACACAGAGATATATATACGCACTTATACAAATGCAGCTGGCAAAGCCCACACGTGTAAGCAGATACCCAGTAGAAAATGCCAACAAAAATAAAAATTGATTCTTATATAGCATGAAAAGTCACTGAATATTGAAACATTTTTAAAAAATATTTAATAAAAATATAATTCAATAATTTTCCATAAAAAATAAATATTATATTGAATATTTATATAAATATATATTTAGTGTTAGTTTTTCTACTGGGTCTTTTGCTGTTATACCTATGTATGTATTAATCTGTCGTCTGCCTGCGCCTACGCCACACACACACACACACACAAAGGCCTGCATGCAACGGCGCATGTCTGACGTCCTATTCAACTCTTTCCCTCGGCTGTGGCCCCAACTCTAGTCGCATTTTCATTGCCAACAGACAATGCCAGGGCAAACTCCATTACACACGCTCACACCCACACACACACACACACACACAACTACACCCACCAGCAGCTGCATGCACACACACATAAGGAGTCGCTGGCTTATAGCCAACATGCTGGGCAGGAAGCATGTGGAGCAAAATGCTGAGCCAACTGAAGCCTTTCAAGTTGCCAAAGCCGGCAAAGAGCCGCAGTGTATGCGCTGATATATACACACACATATATATGTATGTGTGTGTGTGTGTGTGTGTGTTGTGTTTATCTGTCTGCCCTTATGTGTGTGCATTTAGGCTTTTGTGCGAGCCAAACGAGGCGAGGCCTGGGCCTGGGCCCAGGACCAGCAGCAGCAGCAGCAGCAGTCGCAGTTGTTGCCGTTGAGCTGCAAGCAGAAATTGCAATCAATATTGCGCGGGGCTCCATTGTTGTTGTTGTTTTTGTTGTTGTTGTTGCCATCGAGCAGCTGCCAGACACAAAAACGCAACATGAGAAAAAAGGCAACAACAACATAACTGGCAACAGTAAAAACGAGGCTCGTAAATGAAAGCAGCTCTCAGAGCAAGAATGAAAAATTCCACATGCATACACACACACACACACACAGTTATAGTTGTATATATGTACATATATATGTATAAATAGAAATGTATTCGCATATGAAAGATTTTTGCACAAAATAAAAAGCGAAAAATGCCGACTCCCTCTGCACAATGGCAGCAATGCACACACGCAGCCTCTCACCCACTCTACCTCTCTCACACACACACACACATACACATATGCACGCACTCATCTGTTCATTCATAGGCAGCACTCACTTTAGTTGGTTTGTTTGCCTGTTCCCTATTTGATATCCATTAAAACGATTCAGTTGCCATTTTATACTCCCAATCTCTGAACATGTATGTGTGTGCGTGTGTGTGTGTGTGAGTGTATTAGTGTCCATTTGATTTGCAATTTGTGTCGCTTGCATCCTTTTTTGTGACTCTGCCTGATGTGCTCGCTCTGTGCTGTGCTCGCTTTTATTTGTTTATTAGTTTTGCTAGCACAGTTGCAATTTTCATTTGGCTATGGAGTTCCGATGCGTGGAGCTGGGGCGAGTTACTGCATAGAGGTGGTGTCCACAAATTAGAGATAGATACATATATATTTCGATACAGTGCGGCGCCTCCTGCCTGTCGTCTGGCAGCCATAAATCATTTTGTTGTTGCGTTTCGATTGCAAATGTTTTGTTAATTGAGATCAAGATAGGCTAAGCTAAAGTTGGCTAAGAGTTGAGCAAAAAGCTTTTAGCAGACGAAATGATCGCCAGATTGAGTGGGCATATGGCAATATAAATTTGTATAAATTATGAAGATGCATAAAAAAATATATATATTTTAATAAAAATTAATGGAAATAAATTTTTTTATTTATTGTTAAATAAATTAATTTTATTTTTTTTTTTTCAATTATTTCCTGTTTTTATTTTTGTAAAATTTATAAATATTGTTTATTATAAAATTTATTAAAGAACCAATATTTGCAATTTCAAATTAACATAAACAGAAATATATATTTAAAAATAAACAAAACATTTTCAAATATATTTTATGATATTTGCCAGAAATTTGTGAATATTATTATTTTTTGTATGAATTATAAGATTTAAAAGCAATTTGATAACTCAACATATTTGCATTTGCATTAATGAATTGCAATTGAATTTCGACTAAACAGAAAACAAATTTGCAAATTATTATGCCAGCCACAATTTCATTATGTTGGCTAGTATAATTCTGGTAATTGTGGTAATTGGAATTGCCGGTTATTAAGACCGTAATTTATGTGTGTGTCGAGTGGTAATTGTAATTGCATTGCGTCTGGGATATGCATTTATTCGGGCATTGCATTTCTTTAGGCATATGGATTAACAAATTTTTTGGGTAGATGTTCGCTTTCGTTCGCTTGATGATGGCCCCCGACACGCCTTCTTTTGGCAAGGCAGACATTAAGCAAAAGAAACGGCAACAGCAGCGGAAACATGAATGTATTTATTTATTTTGCAGCTTCATCGTAAAAATAATTTGCTTTTATTGCCATGGAAAACATTATTATTATTTTTTTTTTTTTTGGCTAAAGTTAAAGAAAAAAGTTGAACAGAAAGACTTGCGCTGCGGACCCAAGTTGCAGTCATTGTTGTGCCTGTTGCTAATGTTGCATGCAGCCAAAAAGTACGTAAACCCCGAAAAAAAAGAGGCAATCGTAACGCGTTTTATGTCCTCGTCATGCTGTTGGGGCCCGACTTTAATTTGGGGTCCGTTGCAAATCCGCAAATCAACGCCACATGCGCTCGCTTTCTGTTAACCCAAAAAATAAATAAAAATTATAAATGAAGACTGCTCGAGTTAAGGTTACCCTAGAAATTATGCTCTTTTCTATTATTTCGTATAGTAGAACCTATATATCATATACCTATAGTTGCTAAAAATGAAATGTGTAACAATCAGAGATAATATTTAAAACTTGACATTTGTCTTTGTTATTTATATATAGTGTTTACGCGTCTATATAGCAAATTTAAGCACAATAGCTTTTGTTGCTCCTGAGTTAAAATGGACAGGTGAAAGATGCCACAGCGTGAGTTGATATCTAAAAGTTATTGCTAGTCTTATTTACCTCTGGTACTAAGAAAGTGATTATATACCGAATTTAAGCTATGTAGCTCTGTTATTTCCCGTATGGACAGCAGAGATGAAAGCTAAGCAGTAATATTAATTTATTTTTTGCTATAGCAAAAGAGTCTTTATACCAAAGAGTCTATATACCAAATTTAAGTTATATATCTCTTTTAGTTTCTCAGTTTCTCAGCTGACATTTTAGACTACGTAATTGAGAGCTAAAAACTATTATAATTTACATTTAGTTATCGCCCCAAAGAGTTTATATACCAAATTAAAGCGATATAGCTCCTCTAGTTCCTGAGTTCGTCTAGGTCGTTGATCGTGTTTCTATACATCAATATGTATATCAATATATATATATATATATATATATATATATATATATATATATATATATATATATATATATATATATATATATATATATATATATATATATATCTATATATATATACATATATATATTTTTTTTCTCAATGCTTCTTTCTTTGCTCTTATAATTGAGGCATACCCATTTTTGGTAATTTTTAATGATTACAGGGTATACAAATTGCACTCATGCAATGACTGCCTGCAGCATGTCTGTGCTCCTTTACAGTGGGCAAAAAATAATGTATATACACATAAATCTATATATATATATATAAATACACACACATGTGTATTTAATTGCTGTGGGCTGCCTTTCATCTGGTTTTCTTGCTCCTTCTCTCTCTCTGCCATTGACATTTGGTGTTTGGCCATGGACTCAACACTTATTCAATTAAAGCAAACGCTAAAGCTGTTAACTTGGCTCAGCAAATAGCTCCATGGCATATGCCAACGCCCAACTCTCGCAGACGATCAAAATCATGAAGCGTCAAATTGTTATGAGCACAATACAAATGGCAACGGTTATCGCACCAAAGAAGCGCAATCACTCGTGACAGAGAAATGTCTCTCGCCGTCGCCCTTTCGTTAAGAGAGAGAGAGAGAGAGAGAGAGAGAGAGAGAGAGAGAGAGAGAGACAAACAAGCAGCCAACAGAAAACTAAGCACTTGCTGACTGCAACTAAATAGATATTATATAAGCATAAAGAATATGTTTGCCGCCAGCTAAAGAAAGAAATTGAAGAACTCTCACTTTCTCTCTCTCTCTCTCTCTCTCTCTCTCTCCACTCATAGCACTTGAGCTAGTGAACTAAACAAGCTAATAATCATAAAACCAAATGAGTTTGAACGTCTCAGCAGACTCTGTGTCTGTCTGTGCCTCGTCAGGATATTTTGGGGCATCTGCAGCAGCGTCGTGTGGCATGCCGCGAGCAGCATATAGCGCAGGGCGACAAAAAAATCATCAACATTATCGTCAATGTTTTGCGCTGTCGAGAGTGACGATTAAAATTTAAGCTTCATTTGAGCTTTCTTGTGGGCGTTCTGAGGGGGGTGTGGCTGCATGCTTCACTGGCTGACTGACAGACAAGACAGACAGCGAGACAAACGGACGGACTGAATGCCGTCAAAGAAGCTGTTTTGTGATTGAGTAGGTGTCAATAATCGTTGGGGCTATGCAAATGTATATTAACAAAGATTTATAGTATAAGTATATGTATGAATATATGTATATATATGTATACATGAAATGCGATTATAATGCATAGTTAAGCTATATAGCTTATAAGTCTGTGTACTTGAGTTGTCTCTTATAGAGTGAAACCGGGGAAATTGAACTGACGCTGTTAAGGTTAAGTGAGCAACAAATTTAGATTAAAGCTGAACATTATTACATATTATTTAGCTTCTTAACTATGCTGGAAAATATATGAAAAATATTTCAAGATGTTTAAATATGACCTAGAAATGAATTTCATATATTTTCACATAGCAAATATAGATATAGATACCATTGATAAGAGCAGATTAAAGATTAGATCGCTGATTTGTTAGTGTTTTATGCAAATAATATCTAGCTTAAATATTATTCTGACCAAATATGCGATTCATTTATTAATTTGTCATCTATAAATATTTCGAAATTATTTTGTAATCGAATTTAGTTATGACGTATGAAATTATAAACTATTATATTATTATAGTTAATATAATAACTTATATATTTTTTATTAATTAAAATTATTTATAAATATTAATTATTATAAGTTATTTTTTATCAATATTTAATATTATTTATTAATACTATTTATTATTATTTATTAATGTTATTTTTATTATATTTATCTTTTATATTTTTTATTTAAAAAATATTTACTAATAATATATATAAATATTTTATATAATATTTATTATTCTCAAATTATTTAAGGAATTCTCCTAGCCTAGTCATTGTCTTCGTTAATTTACATATTCATTTACGCACCGCTAAGATCAACATTTAATATTATTTAGCTAACTGTACAGTTATATATTAACTCCTATTATCAACTGCAACTTTCTGTCGGCAAAACTCCCCCGTTCGCAGCGAAGTTCATGTGTCAATTAAGTGAGCAACGCTTACTTTTTGGTTCGAGCAACTATCGCAAACACTCCTATACATAGCAGAGCAAAGCAAAAAAAAAAAAAAAAAAACACTTTCTCACGCCACAATTTTGTTGTAATATGGCCAACCCAATCACCGATATAATTAATAATAACAACAGCAACAAAAACACTAACAACAACACTTCAGGCCAATGAGCTCTGGCAATGATCGTTGCTGCTTCGTTGGCTGCGATGAACGTTGTTGGCTTTTCATTTAGCTGCCGTTGTTGTTGGCCTGGCGGCGCTTTGAAAGACGCCGTTCAAATGAAATTGCTGCAGTATCTATTGCAACAGCAACAACAACAACAACAACAACAGGAGTAACAACAACAAACAGTTGCAATTTAGCTGTAACAACAACAGTTTATTGAACTTCTTGCAGGCGCCAGCTACAATTAAAAATAAATGTTTTATGTTTAAAATTGGAAAGAAACGAAAAAAAGAGAGGAGTAGCGAGGCCCCTCACTAAATTGTCAGTTGATTCAATTAAAAAATAAACTATTCGCAAAAAAAGAATATTAAAAAGTGGCAAGTGCACGACTTGAAGATACCCTGAAGCTGATTAATAAAGAGCTCGCTGCTAGATATGTATTAATATGAATATAGATAGAGCTCACTCAGAGAGAGTGAACTAAAATCTGGTTTGAAGACTTACGTCTGCTCTTTACTTTATATGGAGTGCGTGAAGTCGCTTCAAATGAATTGTAAATTAGTTGATTTTATCACTGTAAAGAGCAGCAAAACGAGTGAAGTTGGAGCTGTGTGAGCGGAAGCTTGGCTCTTTCTATAATTTCTCTCCACATGCTTGCTCTCTCTATGATCACTCTCTAGGTATCAGCCACAAGCATTGCTGCTCGTCACATACATTTGCACACAAACCAATATACCCTTTATAGCGATCGCACAGCCCAGCGACAAAATTGAATGAAAGATTTGAGAGATCTTTAACAGGCCATGCACATATTAATAAATAAATATATATATTATAGACAGCGAGGTAGACGTGCTCAGATGTGCATTTAGTTACTCTAAAAATATATATATATTTATATATATATATATATATATATATATAAAGCGAGTCAACTTTCACTTTCGGTCATTTTGAGTGCCTGCGACGAGTCCCGCACGCTGCCTTTTGCCTGCCCCTGCTGCTGCACTATCTCCCGCCGCTCAATTGATGACAACAAAAAACTAAAAAGCTAAAAAAAAAAAAATGATAATAAAAATGCAACATTTATTGCGAACCGCTGACGTCGCAAGCTTCACTTTCGTTTTCATTTTTGTCTTTTTTTTTTCACGAGGCTTAAGATAAAAATTTATTTAATAAAAAAGCGCATAAAAATTGCATTTGCCACAGATTCATATCAATGGAACATAAATTGAAAAGAAAGTAACTATAAAATATATTGAAATGTATGCGCTTTGCATGCGTGGGGGAACTAATAGAGTAAACCGTTGACCCAAAATCGTAATGCTTAATTTTGAAATAACTATAATACATAGCGTTAGTCAACACAGAAGTAGTAAAATATATATTTATTTAAAATTTTTGCGATCAATGCTAAGCAACCTGCATTTTACAACACTGAAGCTTTAGAATAATAATTATCTATTACTTTATACAATAGTGTTGAACAATATAAATTTAGCTGCATTTTACAAAACTTATTTAAAGCTTATCAAAAATTATTTTTGCAATTCAACTTTTATGATATAATTAAGTCTCTATAATAAAATCTTCAGAACAATAAAATTAGTTTAAGTTATTTTACTAAAAATCTATTTCATTACTAGTTTTTCTATTACTGTAATCAACCACTACCAACACTAAAATATTATACTTTTCGCATTAGTCAACTCTAATAACAGTCTGTTTAGTTGGCTGCGCTAGTTAAGCTTCAATTTGAGATGCAATATTATATATATATATATATATATATATATATATATATATATATATATATATATATATATATATATATATATATATATATATATATATATATATATATAGGTAATAAGCTCCAGAATTTCCCTTTGCTGCAAGTCTGTTTTCTTAAGACGTTCTCACATAATTCAAGATTATATTTTCGCTGCTTGGCTTGTTACTCCTTTCTGCAAGTAAGATTTGCCATAAAGCCACACACAAAGTACTTGGGCTATATATAGATGCATATATATATATATATATATTTCATAATATACTTGCTGGTTAATATTTATGGCCTAGGCCTTTTGCTACTTATAAGCTGATAAGACCATGGGCAGGGCCGCAGTCGGGCCTGTGCTCTGATGCACACACAATGAAATGCCATTGAGAAGCTGTACAACGAAAAAAAAAAGAAGAATAAAAAAACGGGGTATAAAAAGAGGAGCCGTCAGCAGATGCTACCTTAAGATTAAGGCTCAGTTACAATGGCAGCAACAGCAGCAAGACTTTTGTTGTTGTTGCTGTTGTTTTTGTCTTCTTTATTTTTTTTACAGAGTGAATTTTCGTCGTTTATTTTTTGTTGTTGTTTTGTTTTCTTAACAGCAATTTTATCGCGTGCATAAACAAGCTGCTGCAGTCAGTGGGGAGTTGATCAAAAGGGGGGGAGCATAGTAAGAATGGGCGGGGGCGAGGTAGAGGCGGCTGAAAAACGACTTCAACGAGCGACTTGTTTCGAACTTCGAACTGACTTTCAAGTTTACAAAGTCATGCAACATGGCCATGTGCAGCATCATTTCGGTTATGCTCGTTCGCTCAAATTGCATAGCGAGTATATTGGCTTTTGAGCTATTGGAATTGATATTTCTAAATCCTGTTTATCTACATTTCGATGCAGCCAATAATTTTGATAGCTTTCGAGCTAGATTTCATTGTTAGGCAATCAATTTGGCTTGTGAGCGAGCATTGTGCAGTCGCATGCACTCAGCTTTCATTATGGTTGTTGCTTACCACCTCGATTGTCATTGTCATTGTCATTGTTGCTGCTGCAGTTGTTGTTGCTGGCCGCAACTGTCAGCGGCCTGTTGAAAATTATTGCAGGACATTTGCAAAAATGGCCAAAAGGCGAACTTTTTATTTATTTATGCAAAGCACTTCTGCTTTAACCTTTTGTGGTTGTTGTTCATTTGTGATCTTTCTTCTGCTTCCTCTTCATGTCTGTTGCAATTATAACAGCAACTCATTGCTTGATTTTTGAGGTCACTCAAACCACAGAAAAAACTGTTGATATGTATATATATATATATTTATATAGATATATATGAATATTGAAATATATGTATATAAATTTCTATATATAGCAAGAGTGAAGATATAAATAAAAACAAGTCTTGAATCTCCTTTGTTCACAGCTCCTTGAATATATTTTTGTACTTAGAAAGACTCTGTTTATAAATGGTATTGTTATTAATAAATTGAAATTAGTTGCTAATTTTTTTATTGCTTATAAATATTTATGGATTTTATTAAGAATAATTTATATATATATATATATATATATATATATATATATATATATATATGTAAATGAAACACTTCAGTCTATATCTAAAAATTTATATTTTTGACTTTGTTTAAAAATAGACAAATATTTTATTTTTTTTTATAGGCTAAAAAATCAGCAAAATACAAAAAAATTATAATTTTATTCAATAAATAAAAAAACAGAATCCTAAGAGAGATTAACAAATTGTAAAATAATTTAAATCAAATTAAAGCTATATTATTTATTATTATTGTATGAATTATATATATTTTTATTTATTAATATTTTATTTTTATATATTATTTATTTCCAAATATTTTTTTTATAAATACATTATTAATATTTTTACCATTTAAACAAATTATTTCTATATTATTAAATATAAAATTATTTTAAATATATTTTTTCATCTTGTTAATACCCTATTTTTCTGCTTTCTTCTCTTTTGCAGGTAAGTTCAAGTGGGCCTCTTTCTGTTTTCTCGCGAAGTGTCTCAAGTGCCGGAATGGGCAATGGGCAAACGGGCAAATAAATCGCAGCAAATGGCGCATAATTTTAGCTTTTGCCTCATTGCCTATGGTGGGTGAGTTGTCTTGTCTCGACTGGGCTTAAAGATGATCTCTGCACTCAGCTCGCTCTCTCGCTCTCTTGTCACTCTGTGCGCGATTTGTTGACGCTTTAAGTTAAATGCTCCCCGCGGCGCCATAAAGCAACATTTAAGCGCAATTTAATGGTTCAATGACATAATGAATATGCAACAACACGCGCACAGCAGACGCTGCCACTAGAAGTAGTTGTAGCAGTAGCTGCTGCTGCTGCTGCTGTTGCTGCCCCCTCCTGCCCAGCAGACTCTTGGCAGCCAGCTAATTAGCTGCATTCATAATTTTTCGTGCACATTATTTACATGCTAAGTACGGCATCAGGGACCAGGACGTGGACGTGGACATGGACAGAACAGCGCAGACCTGGAGCGGAAGCCCAGACAGCCACAGGAATGGGCTAACCGCAAAAGACACAACGTTGTCCTTTCTGCCACAGTCTGCAGCCCGCAGCCCGCAGCCCGCAGCCCACTGCGCGCGCAATTTGCTCGTCTTTCCCTTTGTCGTGCGGCTTGTCCTTGCTTGTTGCTGCCACACAAAAGCCTCAGCCGCCAACTTATTTACAGTTATGCGCCTGCATTTGCAAGCTGCAACTTGCAGCAACTTGGAACTCTTACAAGTATCAACCGAAAAAAAAAACCAACAAAAAAGGAGGCAAAAACAGCGATGCAAAGAAAAAGTAAAATTTTCACTTTTCACATCTAATCCGACGGTTTCATACTCTGTTGCTGGCATGAGAGAAAAGACAATGACAATGTCAAACTGTAGAGCAAATGTGACTCTAAAACTGTTATGTCTATAGCTTTCTATGGTATTTCTGAGTTGCTGTAAGATAAACACTCAAAAGTGAATCTGTAATTGTGACTAACTGCATATGACTCTCGAATTGTCTCTTCCTTTATATTCTTTTAACAGAATCTATGATATAGTCTTCTCTGAATGTTCTTCTAAAAGTGTCTGTTAGTTTTTAACAGAGAAGTTACATTATGTTTACTATTTAACAGTGAAATGTCTCTCTAGTCAAGCTCTTCAATTGAACTGCAAATCAAATAATGCAATCAATTATATGTTCATTAACTCAGTATAAAGTGTAGTATAAATTATATGCATAAATATACCCGCTTGACATTCAAAAGCAGGGTATGCACAACTCCTTGGCAATAGTTGTTCGTCTTCAACTGCAGCTCGAACTGCAAGTGAAAAGTTTTTTAATTGAACAATTTTAAGTTTATATTTTATTGAACATCTCAAAAAAACTGAAGAAGCAGAGGACGAAGCCGAAGCGATTTAAAACAAAAGCAAAAACTACTTGGCCAAGTTTGGAGTTTGAGTTTGCTACTTAAACTTTTGGTTTTGGCTACGGCTTCGCGTTCGCCTTCGCCTCCGTTCTGAAAGTTTGAGTTTGGGTTAAAGATGCAACCCAAGAGGACAACAAAAGACGGCAGCTTAAAGAAATGCCCCAGCAGTTGGCGCAGCGGGTGCATGCATGCAACATGAGCCACGGCTGCTGCCACTTTACTTAAGCCGCTTAGCATGCGCCAAAAGATTGCGCACGGCTCGTAAATAATGAAGCGAACGCCGCCAAGGCACCTGGCCAACTTTTTTCGCTAAGGGCTTACACCGACTGTGACTTAAAATGTTGTTGAGCTTAAACGTTTAAGCTACGCACATTAAATCGATGAAATATTTAAATGCTACACGCTATCAATTCTCATTTTCATTAACATTTTCCATTGCCATTTCCATTTGCATTCTGTGTTATCCTGGCGCCTCTTCTTGCCAAGGACCACGAACAGACAACACTGGCCAGCTGGGCGCGCCGCTGTTTCTGATTTATGCGACTGACTAGGATAGGGATGTTGATAGAGAGGGAGAGGCAGTAGGGGAGGGCGAGTGGTTGGGCAGGGCTGGGTGCTTTTGTCGGGTCAGACGCGCTAATTACGCGATCAAGTCTGTTTGAGATGGGGGCGTGGCGCAATGACAATGACTAGACATTTCATTCATTCATTCAACTTTATGACTCGTCGTCTGTCGTCTGGCTCGCTTGACTGTAAATGTAACTTTTATTTTTCAATTTTCTCAACTCTTTTTTACTGGCTTTTGCTGTTGTTGTTGCTGTAGCTGCAGCTGCAGCTGCTCCTGCTGCTGTTGTTGTTGTAGCATTGTCCTGCGATTCCCCTTTTGCTTTTTTAATGGTTTGTTTTGCCAGTCGCATTGTTGGCTTGTCAGACATAAACCAGCCAACTGTTGTTTTAAAGAGAAACTTTCATAAGCTTCTTTTTTTTGTAAATTCTCTTATAGAGTATATGTATTAGTTGTGAAATAGCTTGTTGATGAAACATAACAGCTAATATGTATGAAAAAAAATGTGACATCTAACTTAATATTGGTTTTATGTTTTATTTAATTAATTTACTTATTAAAAATTATTTTTTTTTTCATTTATTTATATATATTTTATTTATTTATGTTTTATTTCTTTATATGTTTTATTTATTTGTTTATTTTATTAATTTATTTTTTTTAAACATTTATTTCTGCATCTAATTTATTTATTTAAATAATTAATTTATTTATTTTATTTATTTATTTATTTTATTTATTTATTTATTTTATTTATTTATTTATTTTATTTATTTATCTATTTTATTAATTTACTTAATATATTTGTTTGCTTAATATATTTATCTTTTGTTTTAATTTAATTTAGATATTTAGTTTATTTGATTGATTTAGTTAATTATTATTCATTTCTTCATTTATTTATTTAATTTGTATTTGTCATACTCATCAATCACACTTTTCTTTTTTGCTCCTCTTTAAGAGTACTCGATGTTCGTTGTCGCCAGACTTTGCTCTCGCTTATTAAAATTTTTGTCTCTGCTGTGCCCGCAATTAGGAATTCTTGTTGCAAATAGTTTGTGTGTGTCCGATGGGACAACGCTTGCAGCTAGTTATTGTAGTTATTTTTGTTGTTTCAATATTTAAATACAGCATTTATTATTTAAAATGTTAAAAAATTGTGAAATGAGTTTGACATCAAATCAATTATGCAGGCATTGTTTATATTTATTTATTTATTTTGTTGTTGAATGCATTGTAAATATATTTGTTTATAATTGAATATGTATGTATATATATAAATATATGTTTATTTTATCCATTTGAAATTGGCAGCACAATTGATTATGGCCATAAATAGCATTTTGCCAGTTGTCAATTGCCATTTGGCCGAAATCTTTTTTTATTATTTTTCTATGCGTCTATTTTTTTGCTTTGAATTTTAATTTTTTTTTATTTATTTTATTTTTAAGTGCCGTTCATTACGTTGTCTCACTGTCAAATTACATTTGACTTGAAATTGCCAAACTTGTAAATGTTGAAAAGTAAAAAAAAAAGACTTTAAAATATCATCATATTATTGTGAATTATGTTTTTGTGACTTATGAGATTTTAATATACGCTTATACGAATTTAATTAGTTTTTGTTTTTGTTTATTTAATATTTATTGTTTTATAATTATGCTTGCTTAACATTTCAATGCATTACCATGAATAGCTAAGCAAACATTTTTTTTATTTTGGTTTTTAAAATTACAGAGTATTAAATATTGTACTATATATTATGTATAAAGTACTATACTATGTGAGTTGAGTAAGTTACTGTTGTTTTTTACATATCATTTTAGCAAAGTCTCTTTGCATCTATTAATATTTTTGTCGTATTTTTGTTGCATATAATTATATTACTCATACGTCTAGGCCTACGAGCAACAGCTGCTGCTGCTGAATAGGCTCAGCTACTCAACTTGGCCAAACGAAACAAGTCGGCAATGGGGCAACAATAACAGCAACAACAAACATAATAATATTAACAGCAGCAGCGACAAACACATTCAATACTCTTGCACAAAAAAACGTGCCACGCATGGCAGTCATAAGCATGGACACACAGACACTTATGCTCACTCATACACACACACACACACACACCCGCCCATTTGCTTGCACACCACACGTTTGTTGCACTTTAAGGTAAATGCACTTTACGACGTCAGCGTCGACGGCGACTTCAACGTCGGCTGCGTAATGCGTCTCGCGTCTGTCAAATAGTTAGACGAAATGATGTCTTGTCGCTAGCGCTTGCCACACACACAAACGCAGCAAAAAAAAAAAAAGAAAACAAGTAACTAAACTCTAGTCGAGACTGCTCGACTAAGAGATACCCTGAATCCATTGAGCTGTAATACCAATCATTAAGAGCTTCATTTATTCATTAATAGTAAACAACACATGCACACACACACGCACACAAACATATGCATGCACGTAATATGCTCACTGCACAGTTTTGCGGCTGCAGCAGAGGCTGTGCTATGGAAACTTTATTGTTTAATAACTTTTTTTCTCGATCTATGTTCTTAATGAAATTTCCGGGGCATGATTATGACATCCAAATGTACCTATTTGCCAAATTTCAAGTCTCTAGTATTTGATATACGTGAGTTATCGATTTTGTTGAATTGTGGGCGAAAGGGGCGTGGCATCAAAAATCCAAAAATGACAAAATGTGCGGATTCAATATAGCTATCAAACACAACTTAGTGCACGATTCTATCTTTAACGGTGTGCACGCCAGACCTCAAAAACAAAGCGATATTTTCGATAGTTATCGATAAAAAAGAAATGGGATGAGTTATCGAAAAAAAAAAATAAACTCGTACAGCGTATGGTATTATCGAGCATTTTGCTTTTTATTTGAAGTCTCTAGCTTTTGTGGTTGCAGAAATCCAGGTGTTTACACGGACGGACGGACGGACGGACGGACGGACGGACGGACGGACGGACGGACGGACGGACGGACGGACGGACGGACGGACGGACAGACGGACAGGGCTAGTTCAACTCAGCTCGTCGAGCTGATCAAGAATATATATACTTTATGGGGTGTGGCACGCCTCCTTCTGCCTGTTACATACATTTGCACAAAAACATTATACCCTGAAATTTCCATTTTCAATGGATTCAGGGTATAAAAAGTTGTTGCCAAAGTTGATGAAATATTCGCATATATTGCATTATGCGACAATTTATGTTTTTTAATTAACCATCCTAAAACTTTCGGCGATGCACAAAATATTTGCATATTGATTGCTGAAAATGGCGAAACAAAAATATGAAAAACTTCCCAAGGCTTTTCATCTGCAGACATGTGGCTGGGCCCAGTTCAACTGTCAGAAATTAAAAAAAAAAAAAATAAAAAAAAAAATATTAAAGCAAACATTTATGCTGTGCAGCTCAATAAACAAAAACTCTCAAAAAAAAAATTGACAAATCCCGGAATATAAAATAGCAATATGCTTGAAAAAAGCGAAGCCTTGAAGTGCACACACACATACTCAAAAACACACACACACAGTCAGTGGTAAAGTACGTGCCTGGCATTTCATGGGCCGTATGAATGAAAACAAAGCATTGGAGTATGATGTTGCTCTCTCGGCCCCACTGCAGCATTTATGGCAAATATTTAAAAATTAAAAACCAAATGCAGACACGAGCGCAGAGTGAAGCTTTTGCCCCTGACAGTCAGACAGAGGAGAGACAGCTGGGCGATCCCATGTCTTGTCTGTGTCTGCCTGTTGGCATTTCCTAGAGTTCTTAAGCTCCCCTCGCTGCTGTTGTTGTTGCTGTTATTTTTTGTAACCTTGCGCTTTGTTTCAGCGGCCATTAAACCACATATAGCACATGCAATCTTTATGTATTTGTATTTCGATATGCACATATTTGCTGTAGACACAAATCCCCAATGGGTCTACGATTTCACTGTCAATATTGCGCATACGCCGTGTATTCTTTTTATACCCTGAATCCATTGAAAATGGAAATTTCAGGGTATAATGTTTTTGTGCAAATGTATGTAACAGGCAGAAGGAGGCGTGCCACACCCCATAAAGTATATATATTCTTGATCAGCTCGACGAGCTGAGTTGAACTAGCCCTGTCCGTCTGTCCGTCCGTCCGTCCGTCCGTCCGTCCGTCCGTCCGTCCGTGTAAACACCTGGATTTCTGCAACCACAAAAGCTAGAGACTTCAAATAAAAAGCAAAATGCTCGATAATACCATACGCTGTACGAGTTTATTTTTTTTTTTCGATAACTCATCCCATTTCTTTTTTATCGATAACTATCGAAAATATCGCTTTGTTTTTGAGGTCTGGCGTGCACACCGTTAAAGATAGAATCGTGCACTAAGTTGTGTTTGATAGCTATATTGAATCCGCACATTTTGTCATTTTTGGATTTTTGATGCCACGCCCCTTTCGCCCACAATTCAACAAAATCGATAACTCACGTATATCAAATACTAGAGACTTGAAATTTGGCAAATAGGTACATTTGGATGTCATAATCATGCCCCGGAAATTTCATTAAGAACATAGATCGAGAAAAAAAGTTATTAAACAATAAAGTTTCCATAGCACAGCCTCTGCTGCAGCCGCAAAACTGTGCAGTGAGCATATTACGTGCATGCATATGTTTGTGTGCGTGTGTGTGTGCATGTGTTGTTTACTATTAATGAATAAATGAAGCTCTTAATGATTGGTATTACAGCTCAATGGATTCAGGGTATCTCTTAGTCGAGCAGTCTCGACTAGAGTTTAGTTACTTGTTTATTATTTTATTATTGTTTTCTGATATATTTTTTTTTTTTTTTAACACACGCCGAAGTCGATTTGCTGCGCATTGCATGCAGCTCCCATATGCAAGCGATATAATAATATATTGACTACGAGTAATTGCTGTGAACGGTATCTAGGTGGGCTTTAAATGCTAACAGATTTGCTTTAGACTAGATTTTTATTCAAAGTGAAATTCGATGCGGTGTAAGGCATTTTCATTATTTATCATACTACAATAAATTTATAATTCCTTTTCTGAGCTGTTTATCATCGTGTGCCATGAGAATGCCATGTTTACTTAAACCTATTGCTATTTTGGCCTTGTTATTGAGCCACCCTCGCCACCACTCACACTTATGGCTATGCACATAATCACACATTTATACGCGCACTCATACACGATCTAGTCGCACTATTCAATGAATCTGTCCTTGGCAAAGTGCATTGTCGGCGCTGCGTTCATTCGCCTGCTGCCGTTGCAGTCGCTGCTGCTGCAGCACTCGCTGCTTTTGCTGGCAGCGTTTTAGTTGAAGTTTTTTTTTTTTTTTGTTTTTTTTTTTGGTCTCTGTTTTTGCGTAATTTATAGACATGAAGCGGTTATTTATTGACTGGGCGGCTGTTTAACTAAAAAAAAAAAACTTCGATTGCACACGCACTTTCTAAAAAAGCAACCAAAAAAAATTTGTAAAAAATAAGTATGAAATAAGCAAAAAACGTCGCACAAATATTTACGAAATACAAATTTAAACAAAGCAACTCGCCATACAAGAAACATGCATTGTTGTTTCAGGGCTGTGAAAATGAAAGTGTTGTTGCTGTTGCTGTTGCTGCTGCTGATACGCAAACACGCGCCAAGTGGGTCACTTGAGAAGATCAGCTGTCATAGCCATACGCATAATATACCGCACATATATATTATATATATAAATTCTTATAAATATCTGTGTGAGGGTCTCTTATTACAATATAAAGCTTGGCAATTTCAGGCTCAAGGCTCATGATAAGGCTTCATCAATTTTAATACACGTTCATGCAGTTTATAGGGTATATTGGCACGAAAATTAATAAATAATTGCAGCTTGAAGAATAACAAAACAATTATATATATTCCAAAATATAATATTAATTATTAATGTATTGATTATAATGATAGGAACATTTATTTAATACTTAAAATATTTATTTCTATAAATTATCAAATCGAATGGACATGCAGTCAGTTACACCCATACTTATGCTTTTATCAGACAGCTGCATTTGTCTTGCTGTCTGTAGGGGTTTGTGGCCTGAGGTTGAGTTCGAAGTTGGACTTGGGGCTCGCACTTGAGTAAACACCACGTCTTATCAATGGTCAAATTTGATTTGAAGAGTTAAAGAAAGAAGGCCTTTCATTAGAAGCCTTAACAGCGTATTGCTTTCGCACAGGCAGGCTTACTTAATAGACAATCTATCAATGACATTATGCCTATACTCTATAGTCTTCAATGTAAATATATATATATATATATGTAATGTATGCATATGTTAAGTATGAATGGTGCTGCTTTGTTAAGAAATTTATCGGCCCTCGCCAATTGACATTTGCAAATGAAATGTAATTTGAAATGCTATATATATGTATATATGTAGATAGATATATATGCAAAGGCAAAAGCACTCGGTAAAAGTCGACAGCAACTACTTAATAATGATTATTGCTCAATGACATTAACTGAAAGTGGCACTTAGCATTTGCTATTTTAATCAGAGTTCTATTAGCGTACGTAGCGCTTGAAAGCTTGCTGCGCAGTTAAATAGATCAAAGTATATGCTTCATGGATATTTTTGAGAAACTTTCGATAATATAAAATTATCTAAAAAGTAATCAGCTCATCGAGCTTTTTAATTTGTTTTTTGCTTAAAAAGTTTATTCTTTTCATGTGTTTTTTCTATATTTTTGATTGAAAAAAATAGTTTTAATTCACTAATATGGAATCATCACAACTTAAGCTCACTTAATATCAACTTTCAAGCGTAATCTTATCTAAATTTTGGTCTGACATTTTCAGTTTGATTCCATGGGGCTCTAATTAGTTGCATTTTGTTTGCAATTGGCGAATGCCCCGATTTGGTGCGCTGCCTTTCGGCTTAATCTGCGCACAGACATTGTGCAATTGGTAACTGGGCAAGAGATAAGATCGCCGCACCTGCGCTTAGACAGACGTTGCCATTTAAATGACGTTTCTTTATCGATTTGTATTTATTATTATTATTAACGCTTCGACTTGTTGATAATTTACCGAAAAAATAAAACGAACATTTTCGGCGCCACGCCCAGTTTGTGTGTTGCTTCACCTTTGCTGCCCACCCACTGGCCAAGCGAGCAAAAAAAATAAAATGAAAACAAAAAGGGGGCAACAAGTTTTCAAAATTATTCTCACGACTTGAGCTCAAAATGCGCGCTCGTGAGATAAATGGAGTATATTAGTTTTGTGCGAAATTTGAAATACTTTTTTTGGGGATTGAAATTCACTTGATAAGTGAAATGCTATGAAAATGCATTTATTATATCTACTTTTTTTTTGGCGCGTGCTAGATTTCTGAACTTATTAGCTGTAGTAGTAGTAGTTTTTAAGCCAGCTTAGCGCGAATTATCGAGTCGCGCTTTCGATTTATTTATTTATTTATTTGTAATTACATTTTTCTATATTTATTTATTTTTTTTTTGCAATTAAAGTTTCATTTTCAATTGTATTTTGTTTAGTTTTCTACTTTCCGGCATAGTTTATTTTTTTGTTATTTATTTTTTATTTATTCATTTTTGTTGTTTTTATTTTGTTTATTGCTTTGCCGCCGTCCGACGATTTTTGTCAGTTGATCTTTGACACATTTTTGGGTGCGGCTACGTCGAATGCGTCTCCTCCTGCTTCGCTTATATTTATTTATTTTATTTTTCTTTTGTTTTACTTAAAATTGCCTCATTGTTGTTGTTGCGTCTCAGTAGGTGACTTTTGAGCTGTCGTTTGGCAGTTGTTGCTGTCGCTTTTGATCGCTTATCACCAACACATTTTTACCTTTCCTCTGCCGCGACATGTGCACGTACAGCAATTGAACTGCTGTTGTTATTGTTGTTGTAGTTGCCGCTGTGTTTGTTTAATATGCTTGGTATTGACGGCATGTTCCTTGTTGTGCCCGATTAATTGCATATTAATTTTTGGTGCCGATCTTGGCACGTTTCTTACGCCAATTGGGTGAAACGGCAAAACCAAAAGAGAGAAAAAAGAAACAAACAAACAAATGAAACAGGCAACTTGCAATTGGCTATATGCGACTGCATAATACTCGTTCATTGTCAATGAAGAGCTCTTTAAGTACCAACTGTTGCTTGTATAGGACAGTTACAGAGTAAACATGAATACAATAATTAAATATGCTGAGCATGACCAAAATTTGAATACACTTACAGAGATCTAACACATTTATACATATATCTGCTGAAGGGTAATATACAATATAAATTACCTAATTTCCATGAATATGTTTCATTCAATTCATTGACGTACTTCACTGCAAAACTTGAATGCCCCAGCGCAAGGGTATAAGAAAAATAGGTGGAAAAAGATAGCACAAAAACAACAAACTTCAAGCCCCAAAAATAATCATAACAATGAAAACGTATTTAAAATTGTGAGCGCGTGCTTTTGACTGACGTGCTTGATTTTAATAATTATTCCTATATACACACACACAGTATATATCTCTAAATACATATATATCTATCTATGTATGCTTTGTATAGCATTGTGCGAAGCGTGAGAACAAAACTAAGCTCTAAGCTCAACTTGCAATTGCAAACTGGATAGTTTTTTTTTTTTTTAATTAATCTCTAAAGCAACGTTCGAAAAGGAAAGCGGCGAATGCGTCGCTTTCAGTTTCGAATGCAGCGTGCCATGCCACGCCCACAGCGGCCGTCACAAAAGAGTGAAGGCGACGCAAAATGCTTTTGCAACATCATCTTCATTAGCAACAGCAGCAGCAGCCGGCAGCAGTCAGCAATGGCTGCTGCCGTCTTCGTGATCAGTGGCAGCAACATGTTGCCAACGGCCGCGGCTGCTGCAATGGCAAATAAATTTATTTGTTGCGCTACTGTTACAAGTTACTTAAACACTAGCAAGTTGCGGTTGTTGTTGTTGTTGTTGCTCGTGTTGATGTTGCTGTTGCTTTTGCTTTTGCACAATTTGCGTTTGTTGAACCTTTTTAAAGCTCTTTTTTTGGCTTGTAATGTTTTGTAGAAAGCGCAATGTGGCCAGTGAACAACTGAACAAGTGGGCAAGTGGGCGTGTCTGAATTTGCCTTGTTTTGAAGCCAATTTCAGTTGGATGTTGCTGCTGCTTTTCTTGCTAACAATTTTCATGCAATTATATTCAAATTTAAAACTATGTAAATTTCTTACAAAACTATTTGCATTTAAATGGCGCGGCCAGCAAGCGGCAGCTACAACATCGTCATCATTAACAATTATTGCAAATTACTTAGAAAAATTGATTGTAGCTGTTGTGTCGAGTCGGCGCTAAATTAAATGAAATGAAATGAAATTGAACTTGTCGCCCACGCAGCGCACCCTCTCGTAACACCCCCACATATACTGGCACACACACTCGCACCGCTTGAATTGTTGACATCATATATTTATTGTTGTTTATGGCTTAACTAGAATTTCAATGCACTTTAAAGTCAACTTATCAACGCTGTAACAGTAAATACTTAACAGCAACAAAAAGTCAGCTAGCTTGATTGCATTTGTCTCATGCTGATTTTATACACGTTTACTCTCAATGATTCATACAGTTTTCTTTCTTTTCTCTTTCTCTTTCCCTCTTTGCCTTCATTTTGCAATTTTTCCATTTCACATATTTTATTTTTGCCAATTGAATATAATTAATGAAATGTCAATATATAAATTAATTGATCGTTTGTGCATAGAACGGTTGCCTCCTCTGCCCCCGACTAACCGGTTCACGATCGACTCGCTAGCCGCAGCAGTAGCTGCACCCAGATTTAGTTTTTGTAATAAAACAATTTTATTTTTATTGATTGATACAAAAATATAATTAAAACTTGCATAATTTTTAATATATTTGTGGAGAGTTTATTTACTGCTTTAATTGATTTCGAACGCATCTATAATGTATTTGTTCGAATCGGATATAGAGAAGTTACAAGGCTGTGGCGTGGGTTGTAAATAAATCAAATTTTTTTTATAATTACTTTATCTATGATAAATTATTTGGTTTTATATGTTAAAAGTATAAATAATAGTATAAATAATAAATTTACATAAAACAGAATAATATATAAAATGAAATAAAATCGTAAATAAAATAAGTTAATAAATAAAAAAAAAAATATAAAAAATAATTCAAAAATCATTTAAATATGATTATTATATATTATAATTATATATTATTTTTAATAATTTAAGAAATAAAAATATTTATAAATGGCCAAAGATAATAAAACATAATGATACTAATATAAAAATTAAGAATAATAATAAAAATAATTATTGTAATGTAATAATTATAATATTCTTTAGCTCTGGTTAAACTGATTGCTCATCGGCAGCAGCAGCAGCAGCAGCAGCAGCAGCAGCAGCAGCAATTGTCGTCAGCTCACTTATAGATCTACAAATTTGCATAAATTATTGTGGGTTATTCTCTGCGGCAAATATTTTATTTGTTCACCTTAATATTTGAATAGCCCCACATCTTCTGGCCCAAGTGAAGAATTAGTCACGTTATTGAGGCTCGATCATGCAGCTTTGCTGTTTATTTTTGATTTGTTAACTACTTGCCATATGCGCCTTTATTTTGTTATCGTATATATATTTTTTTGGTTTTTCTGCCTTTGAACATTTGCTTAAGCAATTTTATTTATTTTTTTTTTATTTCTGCGAACGCGCCTGTGTTCTGTGCTCTGCGAAAAATTTTATCTAATATATTAATATTTTTTATTACTTTATTTTAATTTATTTTTGGTTGTGTCTTATCGACAAGTCAATTTCTTCATTATATGCTTAAAGTTTATATGTTAAATGAAGGCGCAAAAATCTTAATTAAATACACTTGTCTTGCTGTTCGACATGGCAATCTGAATAGAAAAGCTTATGTGATGATGATGATGACGACAATACAGATTCTGAGCGCCATGTACATGGGTATATAAAATATCTATATAGAACTGCAGCGAGGCAGCTGTTTTGATTAAATTTTGGGTTTGCGGATTCCAAAGTCTTATTCATAATTAACAAACGACTAGAAACAAAATGTTTCTTTTTGTTTTTCTCTTTTATTGTGCTCCCTATGAGAGTCTCGAATTAAATGTGCCGCATTTTGGGGCTGGCTTATCTGTTAGTGTTACAGTTTCAGTTTTTGTTGTTGCCACATGAAAAATGCCCTTTGCTGTCATAACTTCAACAACAATTACCTGCAACTGAGCCTAGCTCTTGTGTTCTGGCTACCTGCGGCTTTTTTCTTTCGCTATCTTAATAAGAAATCTGGACAAAAACAAAAAAAAAACAAAAAAAGCATATAAATATCGTCTAACATGTTGCTAGGGCTTAAGGGCTGGGCTCGGTCTAAGCTATGGCCCCCAGCACTTGCCACATTTTCATATGAATTTCATTTAATTTTTGTCGGTTTTTGTCTCATTTGCATGTTTTTCACTTAAGCAACTCGCGTTTTCACTCCAATTCACAAGCAACCAACATGTCTGCGGGTGGCCCACAGTCACAGTCTGCATACATATAAACAATATGTGTATAGAGTTGACAATTTGGCCAGTTGGCCCTGACATTTGAAGCGGCATTTTATATTTGATCTTTGCTGTGTGAGGGTGCAACACGGTGGCAACTATACAACAACTACAACAATTGCCAACGTCATCTTGCGTGGGCCAACATTATGGTGTGATATATACATTTTTTTTCTTCCTACCTTTCGGTCTTGGTCTAATTATGCTGACGTGCCGCTGGTCAGGCGTACACCCGCCACATGACTTGACTAATTTGGACTATTATGCGCGCTCATGTTTTGAATGGAGCATATTGGTTGCATACATAGACGTATATGTATATATGTGTATTAGGCATTCAGTTACGCCCGACCATGAAGTTTTCTCAGTTCATTTTCATTAATTCCAATTGCAATCTGCGTGAGGGACGCATTTTGGCCAGCTAATATTTATATTTATTATGAAAAGTAAAAAAATTGCTCACTCAACTGTGCGCGCACTAATTTTCCGTAATTTTTCTAAAGAATTTTCACGCCAACGCCCATTAAGCATTGACAATGTGTTATTGTTGTTGTTGTTTGTTTGCTTTATGGCTGCTGCTGTTGTTAGACTTTTGTTTTATTGTCTAATTTGCAGCTGAGCGCCGACTGCGTTGACTGACCACAGACAGCAGACAGCAGACCAAAAAGATAACAACAAAAACCAAATATAACTAAATTACACAATTATTGGGCAAGGCAACACTTTTTGAAGAGCTACGACAATTGCGCGAGCAGCAGCAGCAACACCGGGCCGAGCGTGCCATAAAAGCCTTGAATTAATTAAAAATCTAAGCCTATGCCGTGGCTCATAAATAACTAGACAGCAGCAGCAATAATAATAACAGCCACAGTGGCAATACCTAACAATAATGTTATTTAATTAAAAAAAAAGAGAAAAAAAATATTATGTCTGGGTAAAAAAATTGATTGAAAAAGAGTCAACTAATCTAGACACTTGGATACTCTATAAACGTATAGATAAGCCCATGGTTGCTGGCAGCATATCAAACATGTTTAAGGCTTAGAACTAGTAGTCGAAATGTATATGTTAGATAACTCATTGATTATAGCGTATATATAGAGTACACTCTAATGAACACATAAGTCGTATGAGCTGTGCCCATGCGGGCAATTAAAATGTATAAAAATTCTGTTTTTGGTTTTTTTTTACTTATTTTTTTTTTTATTTTTGTTAGTTTTAGTTTTGATCTATCGTATCTATTTGTGTTTGCGCGCCAGGTCTCTGGGCAGTTATTTGGAGGCGCATGAAAAATGTTTGTCGATTTGTTGTTGTTCGTTGGCGGCGGCGGCGGCGAACTTTAATTGAATGTATAAATCACGCGTGTGTGCATTCAGATAGACAGATCACAGACAGTTTTGCCGAAGTTGTGGCTCAGTGTTTGCCACAGTTAACTCGTTGCCGCGCTGCCCGTTGCCTTGCTGCTGCGGCTTGAAGCATTGGGCCTGTCATGACATGTGTCAGCAAGGGGCGGCTAAATGCAAGCATTTTTTTCTCTCTTAGATTTTTTTTTTGTTTATTTTTTTTTGGCATAGACATTTGGGTGGAGTGCACAAATTAGATTTGGCCATAAAGACAGTTGCAGTTACGGCTCAAGATAAACTTGCAGATACAGTCAGAGATATAGATATAGATACGTTGGCTAAAAATGTTAACATGCAGACAGTGTGAAATATCTAAATATACATATCTATATAGATATAGATAAAGATATAGATAGAGATATAGATAAAGATATCGATTAATATACGATTCTAGAACCAAAATGCTTATATAGATACAGAGACCTACATAGATACAAATACATATACATATATAGCTAAAGGCTACATACAGATACTGATAGCATGTTATCGTATAAAGACACATTTACGGCTACGTATATAGACCACAGATACATTTAACAATACATTTACAGATACAAATACACGCACGACTCACAGATACGTGCGGCGAACGCCTTTGTTTGGCATCCGAAATAAATTGCTACAAAAATATTGGCAATTGGAATTAATGGCCAACGCTTAACAGGCATCAGCAGCAGCAGCCATAGCCATAGCCATAGCCGCAGCCACAGCTCCTCGCTTGTTGCCTAATTATCTGATGAATATTTTTTCTACATTTTTTTCGGCTTCTTTTTTGGCTTTTTGTGTGCATTTGGCCAACGCCCAGCGGCAGCAAAATATTCAAAATCTGTTGTTAACTTGGCTCAAATAGTTAAAGAGCGCCGCTGACAGCTCAATTTGTTATTGAGTTAGATACAAATGCGCAACTTGAACGTATTGTTTCGTTTGCCAAGCGCTGCTCATCTACGTTCCCATGGCCTAAACGCCGCTATTTGCGCAAGGCACTAACAAATCTTCAGATCTTCAGTTGGTCTAAGCCAAATGCCACTAGTCTTACGCATGAGAGTTTCAGTTTGAGCTGAGTTTGAAGCGTTGAATATTGCTTGGACTGCTTAAATATTTGATGGCTATTCTGCGAAATGTTTTTGAAAATACCAAAAAGCTAATTAATAGTGTATGTGTGTGTAGTGTGTTCGTTTGTGTGCACATATTTGGCTAAGAGCATTAATTAAATCAAAATCAAACGATTAAATGTCTAGTCTGATTCTGTTAGCACGTGTAAATGAGCGTCTGGCCATCGATATATATCTAACTGTCTGTCTGTTCCTATGTGTGTGTGTATATGTGTGTGTGTGTTTGTTGTGCGAGCAAACAAACTAACAAGCAAACACGGCGCAGACAAACAACAGCCAAAAGTCGTTAAGCTCTTTGCATCCCAGTCGCAAATATTTACGCAAATCTTTACACCACACTAACGAAAGACAGGCAAGGCTCTAACTTTTTTGTTTTCCAACCCTATATCAATAATTACCAAACAAAAAATTATTATATATATATATGTGTATATGTATGTAAAATATATATAAGCTCATACTATCACATGCTCAACTTGTGGCAATTAATTTGACGCCTCTGAAAAATGTCTACATATGCTGCAAATACAAGCAAAAAGAGAACGAATCAAGCAAGTGTGCATAACAGGCAGATACCCTGCATTTAGTTGAGCAGCAAGAAATATACAAATTTCAATAAGAATTTATATATTAGAAAAAAATTCAATATATCTTAAAATTAACTAAAAATTTGAATTCTTTTAAATATTAAATAAATTGAAAATTCTAGAACTAAAATATATGAAATCAAAAATTGTCTACTTTGTTCACACAATCAACCCTTCAATATACTGCTTTTACAGGGTACGCAAAGACGGCGCAAAAATAATACACCAAATGCAAAAGCCCATTTTAATTGCAAAAAATACAGATACTGTGCGTGTGGCATGAGAAATGAAAAGGGATCAAGTCACAAGTCCCAGTGCTGCAAGTCAGTCGCCTACTAGCCACAGAGCGGCCTGCTGGCCCGCATATGTTTCGTATCTATGACGCTGTCCGTCCGTCCGGCCGTCCGTCTGTCTCTAGCTATATGTCTGGCTGTCTGTCTTTTAGTTTTTTTTGTTGTTTGTCTGAACTTGCCACCGCAACACGCGAACGCCGCAACCACATGCGCGCTGGCTGCCCCAACTCACATCTCCACCGAAAGCAGAGCAAAACGTGGGGCAACTTTTCACATTTGGAAGTCGACAGTCGGCGGTCGGCAGTTGGTCTATAAGACTGCATATAACACCATAACGACCATAACACTACTAACATCAAATGGCATATTTGTCCAAAGTAATGAGACTTTTCACAGCTTGGCGCGCCAGTGTCTTGTCCGCTCTATCCTCTCGCCTCCCCTCGCTCTCTATCGGTCCACGCCCACTTTTGTCTGGCATGGGGGCCAGCGCAGCGTGAAGTTGTCCACAAGCAGAGCCGCCTCGGGCTCTTGCATAGAATGCATTATGGGAATTTTGTGGCATTTTCATTAACAAGTTAGTGTGCGTGTGCATGTGTGTGGCTGTCTGTGTATGCCTGCGTGTGAGTGCGAGTGTGTGTGTGTTTTTTGCGGCATTTTTAATTTGTTTGCGATTAACACGCGAACGTTAAAAATTTTAAGGCACACATATTTTTTGGTCTGAGTCATAAAATTTTTGATATGTGTCGCAGATTATTATACTATAGCAACTTATCGCTAGTTTTATATGTATACATATAATATTTATATTTATATATGAATTCTCTAAACATAATAATAGTTAGCTAATCTCTTAAGTAATTTTTCGTGCATTTGAAATGGCTAATAAATTTGTTAAAATTCTTTAAAATATCAGTTAGATGAATTATTATACAAATTTAATAATTAAAATTTTTTATGACGAAAAAATTGAGAACTATAAAAATATTAATGGGATATAATAAAAATTAAAGAAAAATAATTAAAATAAAATAAATAGAAAATAATAATAAACTTAATAATCAAAAATTATACAATTAAAAATATTCATTTAATTTTATATTATAAGAGTTTGCTATAAACTGATTTTAATTTTTAGAAATTTCACGATTTTTGGGATTTTTTTTTTGTATTTCTGCTATGCTGTTAACTTTATGCATAACAAGTTCTTTTATGTGTTCACATGAATTGTTATGGACCCTTTAATTTTTGGATATAATATGATCATAGAGTCAAAGTGAAGGTGCTATATATTTTAAAGCTGAGTGGCTGGCAGCTGGCTCTGAAATTTATAGCGCAACTTATAAGGTTGCAAAGTAGCGTAAAGTAAAGTAAGTCCGAATGAATTTATATATATATATATATATATATATATATATATATATATATATATTTTTATTTGCGGGTGTTAACCATAATATGGCTGAGTGGAGCAGCTCGCCAGGACGCTGCTTGTAATTAATTAACGGCAATGAGAGATGTTGCCATTGGCTTTATGGCAACTAATGTGCGTTGCTTTTGTTTCTTTATGTTGCTGCAACAACAGCAGCGGCAACAGCAACATATTGCCGCATTATTTGTACGTTTTTTTGTGCTTTTGCCCTGGCTCGACTGGCCAATGTCTGGCTAATTTTCTATTTATTTCACCGCACAACGTGCATTGCCGTCTGACAGCAGCTGTGTGTGTGTGTGTGTGCGCGCTCCACAATCAGTCTAATTTATGAGTTTCTTGCACTTTCAGCCCAAAAATCGTTAAAGCGCCCGAACTGTAACTTTAACTTTAGCTTGGCGCTCTTGTCATTTGGTTTAGTTGAGTTTATTTTATTTATTCATTTATTTATTTATTTTTTTTTTGTTGCCTAAAGTTTGAATTCGTGTAGCCGACCGCACCCTAGCTCAGAACTAGTTTAAATCCATTCGTAAATTCACTCTATTCGCTCATCAACTTGGAATTGACTCTAATGACATTCACGTTTCTGTTGCATTTCGAATGGCAATTGCCAGTTCCCAGTTGCCTGTTGTCTGTTGCCAATTGGCTGGCACATGCCTGCCGCCCGCCTGGCTACTGGGCTTAAAGTTCAGCTGGGGTCTGTAGCTGGGTGCCTGTTCCTTTGGCCCGTGCGTGTTATAGTTGTTTCTATGCTGCTTAAGAGACCACATTTTCTAGTCTTAGCTGCAACTGATCACATCTGACATGGCCTTTTAGCTATGATTTATGCATGCGCTTTTCTATTTCAAGTGCATATGCTTAAATGCACTCGATTGGGGCATAACAATTGTGGGACTCTGCATGTAAGGCGAGCTATTGATAAATAAATAAATTTATATAAATATAAACTTTTAATCTGCTTTCACAGTGTAGCTCTTATCGGCAGCTCTTTTATTTATGTATTTGAAAAAAAAAAGAAGATATAATATTATAATATATATAAATATATTTTATTTATCAGTGCATTGCATATTCGTTAACTTTAAGATAATGCTCTTAATTAAGTATTTCTCTGCTTATTTATTATTGTTTTATAGTCCCCTGTTGTTATGTGGCTTGTTAAGTAATTGTTGTTTAAATTAGCTCAGTGCGCTAAGGAAAAAACATTTTTATTATTATTTTTATTGCTTTTGTATTCGTTATTATATAATAATAATTAATTAATGTTTGTACTTGAACGAGACACGATTGGCGCAAATGCATGCATAGATTTGTAATATGAAATGCCAATCGACATTTCTTCGATTGAGATAAATTCCGATCTGCATCCATGTAAATCACAGTGCAGAGTGAAAATTTGCGCAATTAATTTGCGCTGCAATTTTTTTTTTCGATTGCAATTTGATATCAGCTGAAGATTGCACCGATCAGATATGGGATAAACGGCCAGCCATATTGGGGCGATACAACAACAACAATTAATAAGCGTAGATCGGCAGCCAAACGTTCGACTAGAAAATTTCGTCTCACATTACACATTGTGAAAACTTGTTGCTGCTGCTGCCGGGTGGAAATTGTTGAATGCATTTAGTGTCCATTAATCAATTTGCAGGCGACGCTGGCGATTTTCACGTATTGGTTGCTTTGGCGGGATTTGTAGTCGCCACTGAAAACCCGCTAAAGCGAACAGTCTACTAACTACAGCCAGCAATTAAACTGCACTTTTTGTACTTTACTCAGTCTAGACTGCAGTTGCTGTTTGCTGTTTGCTGTTTGTGTGTTCATCGTCTCGAATTACTCATAATTTGTTATATGTTTAGCAGCTTTTTTTCTCTATTTTGTTTTTCCCCTTTCCATTTATTCAAATAGTCGATAATTCACATTTGACATAATCTTTATAAATTGCCTATATTTGCAGAAACTATGAATACGAGTATGTTTCAACTGCTTCTCCACAGACATTGCACCCACAATAATCAGCTAAAAAGTGATTTGTTTGCGAAATGAAAGTCAAAAGTTGATAAGAGAGATTTTTTAATATATTAGGCTTTGACTGTGGACAATGTTTAATATATTTTCGTTTATAAATAATGTAGAAAATATAATAATAATAAAATTTACGCATTTCCTACATTATTTATTATTATTTATTAAATATTTCTTATAGTTAAAACTTTTATTTTATTTAAAATATATTTTATTTTTATTTAAATATAAATGTATTATTATTATTATTTTTTAACTATATTAATTTAACTATTATTTATTTAATTAATTTATATAATAATATTTTTTTTATATATTTTTATTTTTTATATATTATTTTTATTTTATTTATATATATATATATATATATTTACGCAAGCCTTACCCTTTGGTATTACAGGTTTCAGTATTGCAGAATTGTGAGCGAATTGAAAGTAAAAAGTAAATTAGAGATAATTTTCGTTTTTTGTTAATTTTAGTTGGTTTTTTTTCTTTCTTAGGTCTTGCTTGTGGCTTCAACTTTGCCATTTGGAATATGCAATGCAGTAAATCGCTTCCTCGCAATCGCAATGATTCAGTTTTAGCAGTTTTTGCTATGTTTGGCTTTGTTTGTGTTTTGGCTTTTACCGGAGGCAACAAATTGGCAGGTAGCAAATGTTGTATTGGCCTACTGTGTGTATGTTTGTGTGTGTGTTTATTTCGCAAAGTTCAAGCCCGAGGCTAGCTGGCTGTCTATAGATGTTTGGCGGGGCGTGGCTAACCAAGTAGCCCAAGTGGCAAATTTAATCAATAACCAGCTATGGAAGTTGCAGTTGCAATTGCAAAAAAAAATGTATATATATAAATGTATTTATATAGTAAATATATCTGTGTAGCCGCACTACCCGCCACTCGTCAGTGCATATCGCAAAATTGAATTTGAATTTAAATTTGGCTTTTGCTCTTTTTTTTGTGTGTCTCCGAGCGCCAAATTGATGTGAAAAACGTGAGTTACGGCAAATGCACGAAAATTGTGTACGTCCTCTACTATTTGATATTTATTTATATGTATTTCGATATTTATGGCGAGGTGTGGCCCGACAACTGCAATTAAATTATCAACAATTCAAATAATATAACAAATTCTTGTTATTTTTTCCAAAAATATTTGGCAATTGATATAAGTTTATCTATATTCGATTTCTTGGCATTTAGCTTATAATTGAAATCGATTTGATGTATTGACAAGCCGTGGGGGCATGCGAATTGTCAATAATCTTGTTGAATCAACAAACTCTTCGCCTGACAACAGAGCTCATTAAAATATTAATATGCATTTAAATCAATGTATTTTTGATTAATAATTATGCTATATTTGCGAGGTTTCAAACTAGTTTTTGAAAATTCATTGTGAGTTTCAAAGCACAAAAGTTGTTTTTGATATAAGGAACAACAACAAAAAATGTTAATTGTTTTTAGGCCATATTAAGCATATTATTAAACATATTTTGTGTGCTTGCATAAATTAAACAAATATTTGCAGACAAATATAGGGTATTTACGTGTCTAGCATTCTGTTTTTAGTGGCAAACAAATATCGGAAGCGCCTGACAGAAACTTGGCAATTCAATCTATTTCATGCTACACAATATTCATACGCCATGTTGTACGCTGCAGCATTTGCTGCTATTGCAAGCTACAGTCAAAGTATGTGTATCTGTGTATGTGTTTGTGTTGCAAGCTTGCATTGCTTGCACCAAATTGAAGCATTTCACATTTTTAATTTGTACGTGATAGGGCAAATACATAGTTGTTGCCTGCTGCCACTCGATGTTCGAGTTCCATTTGCTTTTTGCGCTTTTGCTTTTGTTTCGATGTTTGAGCACAGAAATTATGCAACAATTGCCAAGAAGAAGAGCATTTGTTGTTGCTGGCAGCCCCTTGATGTTGCATGCTTAACTTGCAGACAAATTGTCTCTCGTGTCTGCCCTGTCTGGCAGCACTTTGCACGTGATTGAAAATTGCAATGGAATGAAGTGATTTCAAGAAGATGCAGCAACAACAATTTTTTAGTTCTTATTGCTTACAATTCATTTCGCATTCATTTCGCCTCACTTTTTGCATTTCATTTGATTGAATGTTCAGTTATATGCTTTTTTCTTTTACCTTCCGAACTTTGCAAATTACAAGCACAACATTTTTTGTCGACTCTTTGTTTTTGGCATTAAAAGCAAATTTACAAATTAGTGTGAAATTATGCCAAAAAAAAAGACACAAACAAGAACAGCTCAAATAGCAACAATAACAACAAAGTAATTTGGCCGAAAAAAGAGGAAGGCAAAAAAAAATGTGAACGAAGTAAAGCAACAACAACAGAAAGCAAACTCACCGAAAATAAAAGCTGCTAAAATAATATGTTAAGAAAACAAAAGAAAATTTGAATGCCTTGACGACTGTTAAATACTCTCAAGAGTTTAATAATTTCTAATTAATTTTTAATTGTTATATATTTTAATATATATTTTCTTATTATATATATTTTTTTATTATATATATTTTTTTATTATATATATTTTTTATTATATATATTTTTTTATTATATATAATTTTTATATTTTAAGTTTCCTTTTAAATCATATATCTATATCTCAGCCAGTCCAAACTATAATTAAATACATACAGCATATATGTATATAGATTATAGATATAGAAGCTAAAAGACATTGAAGATAAGACCCCCTCATCGCAGATCTACGCAAAATCAACATTTATTTACACGTACATTTCATATTAATTGGTTAAATAAAATACATTTGATGATGCAAAAGTCACGGCCTAGCTATAAGGCCCTGATCTGGACTAAAGTATACACACAACAAGTTGCTTAGCCGTAGTACACGGAATTTCCAGCAAGGTCAAAGTCAGCTGCTCGGAACCACAAAAAAAAAATCAAACAATGGCCAAAAAAAAACAAGAATTCCTTAGTCAAAAATGAACGTCAGAAGATACCCTAACTTATGGGCAAATAGGCATGCTCCAGATGTAATATAAATTCGTATTTTTACTTATGTTTACCAATGATTTGTAAAAAGTTATCTATCAAAAACCTACGTGATCTATATAATAACTTCGATGATCGATTACATGTTACAAACTTATCACACACTGTTCATCCGTATGCAGCATGTCTAGGGTATAAGAAAACCTTGTTCATATAGTGATGTGTTTAATATTCTAATTTAGGCTTTGTTCTATGAGCTGCTTAAGATTGTGAATAGCGGGTGGTCGAGGGCGTTGGTGGCTAAGGGGAGTGGCTGGCAGCAACTTCAATTTGACAAGACGAAGTCGTTGAGCGATCGTCTATATAAATTACAGTTCATTCGGCTGGAGTTGCTTGTTGCGGGTGCTTGGCATTTAAATGGAGTAGATATAAATTTATATACGTTTATATATACTATATATTGCGAAAGTTAAGTGGATACACATATATATATATATACTATATATATATATATATATATATATATATATATATATTTATATATATATAGTATATATATGTATATCCACTTACCTTTCGCGATATTCCAATGAATAAAATAACCATTCAAACAGCTTTTAATTAACAGTCAGCACTGCCAATCAGCGACGCACGTGCGTTCTTTTGGCCCCCACCGAAAAAATAAGAAACAGAAAATGAAAATTAAGCCGGAGCGGAGCGCAGCCATTAAAATTCATTAGCCATATGCACATCGGCCGCGCTTTTATTAATAAACAATAAAACACATTAAAGAAATCAAGCCAAAAATAATAAAATAAAAGATGTATAAAACGATGAAATGAATTTATAAATTTTGGCAACGAGAGCAGCTGCATTAACAACTCGTTTGGCCAAAATAACAAAAAGGTCAAAACGTTTTGTTGATTGTTTGCTATAATTTCGCACGCTCTCGGTTAACAGGCGTGGCCCTTCGTTCAGCTAGCCAAAAAAGGTCAAAAGTGCATTAGGTGTATTACTGTAGTAAGATCAATTAGTTTTTCATTTAATATTTGGGTAGACAAGAGAATACAAATAAATTGAAACTAGATGAAAAGAACTTAAAACATAAGAATATTACTAATACTTGTGTATAATCGAATTGCTTTGCCTTTATAAATTCATTGATATACTCACTTTGACTTTATGAGCGAGTATAACCAGATTATTTTAAATAAGTGTGGTTCTTTCTCCTTCTATCTGTCTGTCTCTCTAGTTCTGTGTCTTTCTCTCTGTCTAATTTTCTTTGCCTGTCTATCTCTTTCTTTCGCTGTATCCATCTCTACATCTATCTGTTGCTATCTCTTTATCCCAGTTTCAGTCTCATCTCTATTTCTACTATCTTTATCTCTTCTCTCTATCTTTGTCTATATTATCTCCATCTCGTTGCTATCTCCTTCTCTCTCTATCGGTCTCTCCCTCCCTTTCCGTGTCTCTCGCTTTTATGACGCAATTTTAAAGCCTCGTCATGAACTCGCCTCTGCTTGCTTAATTGTGTAATTGTTTAAAAATAAATTACAATTTCGTTTAATTTCGCGTTGATAAGCGTGCACATATGACTAATATTTTAGCTTGCTCTTCCACGACACAAGGGTATAGACCAGGGAGCAACGGGGAAGATCGGTGCTGGAATGATGGCACGTAGACATTCGGTCTGTTATACTTAATTTTGTTTATGTACATTTTTTTTCCTTTTAATTTTATTATTCTTTGTGTGCATTATATAATCGAGATATAAAATGCTGTTTAAATATAAATAAGATATTTTTATGAAATGTTTTAAATATAAGAAAGTGCCCAAAGAAAGCTGTGTATCACCGAAAATAGCTCTATATAAGTACATTGTATAAATTATCTTTATGACTATGGCTATAGTTGCGTTATATACATATAAATAAATAAATAGAGAGAACTCGAACATGATATACATATATATTTATTACTATAAATTGAGTCAAATGTCGAACCATAACAAATGCCGACTGACTAAGAAAGTGCGGCGTTCGAGCTGTTGACTAATTCTAATATTCAAATAGATGTATATATTTTATATTTATATATATGGATAAACCGGTGTGTGTCTGTGTGTGTGTTCATGTCCATATATAGCGTTAATCGTTTTACAGCACTTAAAGTTGAGTGTTTTAAAATAGTCGCTACTCTGTAGCAAACGTTAATTGTTATTGTGCTAATTCGATAAGCGCCGTTTGGCTGCCATTGAGTTCAAGTTCAGTGGGCGCTCAGTGGGGCGTGGTTGCTGTGCTGAAGGTTGCGCGCCCTCACCGCCCACTCTTGCCCACATTTGCCCACTGTCCTGGCTTGAGATAACAGTTTTAAATTGTTGCATAAATAATTTGAGCAACTGAAATAATATTTTAATCTATCCAATGTCAAGGTCAAGCTCGACACAACACAAGAATTTCGTTTGTTTTGCTCTCGACATTTCTTTTTATTTATTTTTAGCGCTTTTTATGTACTCTCCCTCGGTTTATTTCTTTGCTTGCCTTGTTGTTTTTTTTTTTTATTTTTTATTTTATTGGGCATTGTTGATAACTCTATTTGCTTGGGCTTTATATATAGGAAAAAAAAAACAACTACAGCAACAACAATGAAATTCTTCAACAGCCCGTGACAAGGCACAAATCCAGCAACAACAACCACAGCGGCAAAAACTGAGCTTTCGGCATAAAATTTGCTTTGTATTTTTATTCATTATGCACGTTCGTTAAGTAAATAGAGTATATTGGTTTTGAGCAATGCAATATACGATTGTTGCCTGCCTGCCTGCCTTTGACAGCCATGACAAATCAGTAAATTATAAATCTTCCACAGTTTGTTATAGGAACGAGTATCACGTCAGTCAGTGGTGGTCTCTGGAAATATATTTCTGCAATTGTTATTTGTTTTGAATTTGACTCAGTTGTTTGTTTTGTTTTTATTTCTAAAAAGAAAAATAACTTTTATGATATTTGCTTTATTTTCGGTTTGTCTAATTCGCAAAATATTTTGAAAAAATATATTAAATTGTAGAATTTATGACTCATGAGCGTAGATAATGCGGCTTGTTTTAGTTTCAGTTAATATTTTGCTTATGGGCCAAGATAAGCTCTCAGCATGCAGCTGTTTGGTGCTGACATCTTTAGGTTGAAAACGTCACGTATTAGCTTAATGAAAGCCAAACATTTTACATGGATAGCTCTGCTTGGGATATGTGATTGGGGGCTATGTCGCCTCTCATAGCCAACTACGTGCGCTTTGTGGCCAAAGGAAAGGAAATCTTTATCTGACGGCAACGTCACTTTGTGCAGCAAGGCACATGCAATTTCCGCTGGCTGTCAACTGCCAACGTATATGATGCGAGAATATTGTAAGAAAAATGCTGTCATAATGTATATTACAATGTATATACATATACATACATTGATATAGAATAAGCATATTGCAACTTTACCCTGCAGTGTGGGCGGATATGGGTGTAATAAAAAAAGAAGAGAAAATGCAATTGCTAAAAGAACATTCTCAGCATATAAAGTCTTCAAAGACTTTCGTTTCCGATTTTTTTTTTATTATTTATTTTTATGAGTATTATTTACTGTACAGATATGCTGAGTATCTATGCATATCTTGATATTTACCTACATACATATACATATGTATGTGTGTTTTTCCCTCTAAATTACATTTGCTTATCATATTTTGTTTTTTTTTTTCTCTTTACAGCTTCACCTCTGGTTGCAATGGCATCTTCTCACGTCGCTTGGATTTCTCATCATTCAATTTGCTGCCAAAGACGCGTTTGAATTCGTATCAAGTTAAGGTAAGTTAATGCTAAAGATATAAATATATGTTTATTTTTGTTTTGTTCATATTCAGAAACTAATTAGTAAATTTTGTATTGAGTAAGTGAGAAATAGCTAATCTGTCGCGCCATTACTCATTAAGCAGCAAAGAGTTACAAAACTGAGTATTCATATACTCATTCACTTGCTGGCCTATTCAGATTTCTTTATAATGCAGCATTCATTCACAAATGCCCAATATGCTGGGCTTTTAGTTCTTGGAAGTAGCAAACAAATATAAATGTATAAGAAATCGCCTGAGCTTGCAAACTAGCAATTGGATATGGTCTTGGGACAGGCCATGGCTATGTTAGGGATCTGATGGGCTATGGGCTATGGGCCAGCTGCTGTGGTTGCCCGGGCGGGTTGTTGTGGCATTGTTTGCATAGCGCAAGAGTTTAGATAATTTGCAGATGTTGTTGTTACGGACGGGCCAGCAAAAGAAAATGACAAAATTCTAGGAAAAAGCGGTGCAAGAAAATTGCTGGCAAAGTTTTTTTTTATCTTTTGTTATGGTTATTGTTTTTTTCTAGCTTTTCTATACATAAATGTTTTATGTGTCACATGAAAGAACTGACTGAAGTATATGAGTTTTGTTGTTCGAAATGGTGCTTGGTGGTATCTAAAGGAAATAGAGCGTTTAGTGAGTGTTTTAATAAGAGTTACGGAATTATTAAATTTGGCTGGGTAATTGGTAGCATGGATGAAGAGTGGGATAGATAAAGAGATAGAGAGGGAGGGAGAGCAAAAGAGAGAATGGAATGCATGTGGAAATGGACGGCCAAGAATGTAGCTAAACAGATATTTTTTTTAGTTTTAATTAAATTTGAAAATTGGAGTATCGTAAATGTTATTTAAGCTTTACGATAATATTTAGAATTTTTTTTTTTACTTTTATTAGGTTTACTGAAATTAAAAATATTATTAGGTAATTTTATTTATTTTATTATTAACTAATTAATATAGTTTAAAAATTCGATCAAATTAATTCCATAATCAATTGATATATAAAACCTTTGCCTAGGCTTACATTGAATACCTTAATTATATACGATATTTCTTGGTAGATTACGCTTTTTAAAGCAATCAACCTGCATTAAATCACTTATTATATGCCCATACTTAATATATTTTAAATTATTGTGAAATATGAATTTCCAATGAAAATACTTCTCAGCTGTGACTGGCAGCTTAGAGCATTTGTGTTTCGTTGTGCTCTTGTTAGTTGGTTGCAGCCTCTGCCTGTGGCTGACCGTATTAGATTACTGTTTACACTTTCTGTTGTGCCAATGTCGGCATATTTAATGTGTGTTGCGGAGCAGCGAGGCAATGCTAAAGGAATGAGGCAAGCAATTTTTAACTGCATATTGTTTTGATATGCTGCGGTTTCTATTACTATTATAATTATTATTATTATTTATTATTGGCGATAAGGCTGCTCCGAGAGCGGATATTGAACTGTACGCCATTGAGCAGACCGCACAAGTTGTTCAAGTAGCAATTAGTTGAAGCTGTAGACTCAGTCGTGAAATGCATAAATGGAAATTGCAAAGCTTTGAAAGTTTGCTTTGAATATTTCATGGCAGATACACAAACGCAAACACACACACACGCACAGGATACAATAGTCATTGCAGAGTAGATAATGTGAAAAAGTCGCTTAAGAGAGAGAAAGAGAGAGAGAGAGTGGGCAGGCAGGGACTCTGTGCATAACAATAGCAAAATATTTGTGGCTACCTGTCGCTGCATCTATAACTGTAGCCTGTATCTGTATCTACATCTAGAGCTGTGGAATCCCTAGTCAACTTATGTAGCCCATCTGCTCCCAGCTTGGTGCTAGCTGTTGTGTCTGCTGCAAAACTTTACAATTCAATTTTTTTTACTACTCCCTCTCCCTGTGCGTGTTTTATATCTCTAACTCTCTCTCTCTCACTCTCTCTCTCTCCTTATTTTTCTATCTCTGTCTCTATTTTGGCAGTCTGCCGCTTGGCATGCATTTGAAATTGCATTTTGTATTGAATTTATAAATATTTAATGCCATTCAAAATGCCATGCAATCGCCCAGACTAAGCGAAACGAGACCAAACCAAACTGAAATGAAACCAAACCAAAACCCCAAACTGATTCTGAAGCGTTGGCGTATTAAATTTGTATAAACCTTGCCATGACTAACTGTCTAGGATTTGCCTGCTAGCGAAGGATGTCCGAAAGCTCTTCTCTTTTAATTTATCTTTTAAAGCAACTCAACTTTCTGCACATCATATTAGTTGCTGGCTACAGCAATTTCAAGAGCTTTAAAAGTTTGTATTTTTGCAAAAAAGTTTTTTTCTCTTCGAAGTGGACAAGTTTTAGTTAGAATTGCAAGCTGCAAGGATTGCGGTCCAACTTTCTTATCAGTTAAAAAAAAATGCGCTCATTTTTTTGTGCTTGTGCTCGAATACCTTTTGGCAATCGCGCTGATTGCCAGTGGCGCAGCGCTCGAGCATTGTGTTTACCCAGCGGATTAAGTTATCAAAATTGAAGAAAACTGGTTCTCTAATAATTAACACAAGTCAACTTGTTAATCATTGTGCAATTGGCAGCAGTTGATTCCCGAAAGGGTTGTTTGTAAGCCGCATCGCTGATTTTTTAATCAGCGCATATCATTGACTGGCCCGCGGGTCCTTTGCTTTCTACTGGATCAACTCGTTCCGTCAGCTGTCAACATTTTGCTTACCCCTCAGCGAACTCGTCTCAGCTTTTAATCAGCTATAATTATAATTACCAAAAAAAATAGAATGCCCAAGTTAGGAAAATGTTCCGGGTAGTTTCTGGCGTGTTTTCATTGCGACTTAAGTCAACTTGTTTCATCATTTATTACGCTTCACATTGTTGCTGGCACATCTGCTAATTGTTGTTGCTGAGCTCTGACTGCGATACCCTTTACCTTTCTATTCTCATTTCGTTTATGGGGTGAAGTCCCACATTGATGATTAAGTGTGGAAAATTGCGTGCTTGTTGCTTGCTCTTCAGCTCGACGGTATTTAAAGGATGACGGGTATATTGGATCATGAAATTATTTTTGAGTAGGGCTCTCAATCAAAATTAATTGAATAACTTTTTTGATATATATATTTTTATATTTTAATAAATTTTCTATTATTTATTTTCTATTCTTTTATATTTTATAAAATTAAATATTTTTTTCGAACTTTTATATATTAAATAGAATTTTTGTATATTTTTAATTTTTAACTATATTTTATTTTAAAATTGTATATTATATTTTATTTATTTTACTATAATTAGCACTTTACTTAAAATTAATTTTATTTCAATATTCTCCATTATATATTATAATGTATATATTTTATATGTAATTTTTTTGTTATATATTTTTTTCTCTATTTTTCTCAATATTTTGTTTAATTGTTGTTTAATTTCTTTGAAATCTATTTATTTTATTTTTTTTTTAATTTACACATTTATATTTAAATCTTTTTATTTTGATTTTCTTCAAATTTTTTAGATCTTTTTCATTAGCTTTACATAGTTGGCTTCTGTCTATTATTTTCATTTAAATACAAATTATCATGTTAGTTAGTTAGTGTTTAAAGAGAGTTTACGTTTATATTAATCAAGTGAAACAAATTGCTCTCAAATGCAGTAAGGGTATTCTTATATTCAATGGTGCTCGTTTATTTCGATTTCGATTTCGATTCTGATGTCGATGTCGATGTTTAGTATGCCAATCAATCTTTGTCTTTGCATGCCACTTGCGAAAAAAGTCTGGAAAAGAGCGAACTTTAAACAAGAAAATAAGTTCGTTTTGGTTTTTTTTTTGTTGAAATGATTGATGAGCACGTTCATCTGGCTATGATGGCGCGCAGATGTCGTGAATTGGAGCTGAAATTTGGAATGTATATAGATAAATACGATACGCAAATATTTGCACAGACATTTGCTGGCAATTCAGAAAGTTTTTTGTATTCTGACTTTATTTTTGAAAATGTGTATGAAATTGAATTTATGAATGTGAATGTTTTTTAAGCTTTTGGAGGCCATTCATGTCAGCTGTATATTACGGCGGCTCTTGGAGCATTTCCGTTTCGAGTGCGTAATACTTGTTTGTGGCATAATAGAACAATTATCAAAATTGAAAAGCTAAGATAAATGAGATAATTTCCAATTTACGCTATACTAGATTGATCAAATATTAACTTTCTTTTGAGAAGAACATTCAAAAAGCACAATATACTCTTTTGTACTCTATGAGCGGGTATGTGCAACATACGCGGCTATCGCTGTCCGAATATTTTTGTTGCACGTTAGTTGACACTCTTGGAAGGAAGTGTTGACAGCTTCAAGATAGATTGCTGCACTTTTTATTCTTTATGCCCTTGCCACTGCCAAGCGTTTTATACATTTTTGGCCAGAACCCAAAAAATATGCGCCTACATAGGCGTTTGTGCAACGTGCCACATGAAATGCGTCTCGTAGGCGCCAGTCCGAGAATAATTTATGCAATTTTGAACTCTTCAAAAGGCAAACGAAAAATTGCCCAACCAAATATAATATATTTATGCATGCTGCACAGCAACGACTACCATTGTGTGAGTCTTGCACCGAGTGTGTGCACGTGTGTGCATGTGTGTGTGTGTAGGTGTAGGTGTAGGTGTAGTTCATTTCCATGCACCATATAGTTTATGGCCCGAATCACTCATCGTTGCTTTTGACTGGCATTTTGACTGCGCTGCGCTTTTTGGAAGTTTTATACTCTGTTTCCTTAAGCGAAACATGTGGCAATGTTGCGCATGTGAAATATAAAACAACTATTTTATATATATGTCATATATATTATATATGTTAGGTTCAATATATTTAAGCCTTGTTCCTCTATCTGAGGTTATTTTGGCGTGTTCACACAGGGCATGTGCTAGTTAAGCATATTTTCTGTTATTATATTGTTGTGGCATATTTTTTGGTTTATTTAAAGTGCCGTAATTTATGCAAAAGTTCTACTCTAGCCACGCCCACACACACACACACACACTCATACACATACATATCTATAGCAGGTAAATTGTGCTTTGAGCCATGTTTGCTACGTATTTTTGGAGTGTTGACTGGCGTCTGGTGACTGCCGGCTCTTGGAGTCTGTAGAGTCTCTGCCGGAGTTTTGGTAGTAGCTCTCTGTCAGCTGTAAGTGATGGGCGTTGTTGTTGTTGCTGTTGTGCTTGACTGGCTTTAACATGACATTTATTGTAACTGTCGCCGTTGCCGCCGCCGCCGCAACGCAGCAACATTGTTACAGGTTGTAAGTTGTTGCTGTTGTTGTTGTCATTTAAACATTTGATGTGCATTGTGGTAGACATGCCCTGCAGCAGACGGCGCCAGCAGCAGCGGCAGCAGCAGCAGTGGTAGCGGCAGCATCATTGATAAGTTGTAGTCGCAGTCATTGTCATGGCAACATGTTGCCAGCAGTCGCTGTTGCAACGTCTGACAGACAGATTAACAGAAAACATGCACAAATATGTATGTATATATAAGTCTGCATATATATATATATATATATATATATATATATATATATACATATATATCCATATATATATCTGTTCTTATCAAGCTCTGGCATTGTCATTTATTTCAATTTTTGCATCTCTCGCCTGGTCCGTGCGCAAATTGCTGGCAATCATATGCACAAGAGTTGGTTGCTTTTTCTGTTCAAGTGGCTGCCACAAGACGTTGGCGTTGCAAAATGAATAATTATGCTGCGTTTTGTATCCTTAACCCCACACACACAAACACACACACACAATAAAAGTGAAGTGTCTTAAGCTGTGGCAGCTGAGACTTGGCATTGTTTGTGCTTGGTTTCTGCTGCTTAATTAAAATTAGCCCAACGCTCACACACAACACCCATTGAGCTCTGCTTGTACTTCTATTAAGCGCAAACAAAACATTTGTCTCTGTGTTAGTGTTTGGGCCAGTTCAATGTACGGCTTATGTCCTTGCGTTTTTGAATGGCATTCGAGAAGAAAATTTAATTTCAATTTTCTCATCAAATTGTTTTGTTGCTTTCGTTAGGTGTCCCTTTTTTGCCGTTTGTGCCTATAACAGACGCAAGGATAATGTCGGCTCACACACAAAAACACACAAACACACACACACACACATACATAGATTAAACGTGTGCCGACATGACATTGAAATGTTGTTGAACTTTGGGGCTTTGCACATTTACGAAATGTCAAATTGTTGTTAAATTTTTGTTGCCACAGGCTGTTTGGCGGTTTGCCGGGCCCATGAATATCATATGAATATCAGCTCAAACACACTAACACGTATCACCTGAATCCATATACATATACACACATATGTCTGTTGAGGTAGCTTTCGAATGCGCTAATTGTAACGACAAATGCGTCGAGCGACGCATTAACAAATTAAAAATGCATTGACTTTTGATGTTAACGAGCAGTCAATATATATATATATATATATATATATATATATATATCATATATATATAAATATATATATATATATAAGCACACCTATACACACGCAAGTCGATGTTCTTGTTTAACCTAAAAACAAAAATCACAGCAACAATAATAACAAAAGCTCTTCAATGTCTGCCCACACGTTAAGCGTGAAACGTAATTTGCATTTGCCACCATCAGCAATTAAGCATTTGTTTACAATCCCCCAACGACAATAATACATAAAAATTACAAAAAAAAAAAAAAAAAATAATAATATAAAATGAATGCATAAAAAATAAGCTATAAAATATTTATATATCTCTATATCTGTGGACATTTTGGTTTATTCCTTCTCAATAGCAATCTGTTTAAGTATTTATATAGCTTGCAACGTCTCGCCTCGAGCTTTGAGCACTCAAAATTCTGAGACGTTTCCACACCCAAGCCCAAGCAGCAATAAAAATTAAAACCTCGTCTGGCAATTCGTTGTGGTTTTTGTTGCTTTATGATTTTATATCAATTTAATGTGTTCTATAATATATGTACGACATCTATCGATTAACAAACACCAAAAATTGTTTAATGATTCACAGTTGACAGTTAGAGATTTTTATAAGTGTCAAGGAAATTCTTCCATTTTTTTTTTGTTAAGAAATGTTTTAATAATTAAGGTCTACTATCGAAAATTTTGAATTATAAAAAGTTATCGAATCAAAAAGTAACCAAATCTATATATTTGTAGGCTCGATGATTCACAATTTTTATACTGATCAAGAAAAATAAATACTCTATGACGATGATCTCTTCAGCTTCTTATAATTATATCAACCCCATTTAACGCTTAGCAATTTTCAAGTTCCTCAAAAAATTTAGTAATTATCGAAATTTTATCGAAAGTGCTACTGCAAAATATTTGAGGCTCTTAAACTAAAAAATTTCACGTATTTTAAGGAAAATAAAGGTAAATATTTTAAAAAATAAGTGCACAATTTGGAAGTTATTTAGTTTATTGCATTGGGCGCAAAAGTTAATTGAAACTGTTTTTTTTTTTAGGGTTCGGCCTGACAGACGAATGTATTTATGTTGCATTGTTTAGCGGCAACAGCAACAGCAGCAGCAGCAGCTGCTGGCTGCTTGCCGTTGCTGCAATTGCAGTGAACCGCAACGGTCTGCAATTTTTCAAGTTAACGCTTCATTTGGCTGCAAGTGAAATTGGCTGCGCGTGAGGGGCGTTTGGGGCGAAGTGTGTGTGTGTGTGTGTGTGCTTGTGTGAATCGGGCTGAAACGCGAATTGTGGCAATAACAATTAAAGTGTCTTCTGTCTTTTAAGTTATTACCAATTTACGCTCAAAACTTAAGATGGTTTATGCATTCATATTTATATTATAATTTGCTTAAAATTTACGAAAAGCTTTTCGTTTCGTTTTTTTTTTTCTCGCTGTTTGCTGGCAACTCGAGCGGCGACACAAGTCAACAAACCTCACGACAAACAATTTCATGTGTTTATTGTTTTCACATTTTGCTGTTGTTGTTTTTGTTGTTGATGTCGCTTGGCTGCTGCAATTGAAGCCAGACTCGAATTTAGCCTCAGTCTGAGACTCGTATGACAGCTGACTGACATAATGTCCGCTGTAAGTTTGCTGCCATTGCGCCTGCCTGATGAGCAATAATGATGTTGCTAATGATCATGCGGATGTAGATGATGATGCTGTTGCTGCTGATGACGTTGATTCAGTCGCATCGGCCGAGTGTCAAGCATTTGACAGCGCTCCCAAGTGCTCTCTGTGACGATCAAGCTGCCTTTGTGCCGCTAATGACCCAATGTGCAGCTCACTCAAGACAAGCCCCATTTGCCCCCGTATATATAGGCATAAATATATATACATATATATATAAGCTTTTATATTGCGGGTACAATTTTCTTGTGAAAAAAATCTATTTAATTGCAAAAAATGGCATATAATGTGTGTATTCTGAATATATTATTAATTAATTTTGCTGCGGTCAATTAACGTTGAGCTATTCTATAACACTTTGTCTCTTAATCGAGCTTTTCTATGATTTGTTTTCTATAGGCAACAGTCCCTGTATTCAAATATTAAAGTAGTTATCTATAGCAGATAACTTTCATAGGTACTCAAGAGCTTAAACGCTATGAGCTCTTTTCTCTTGTCATTGCATCGATAAATGAACTGATAGTTAAGCAGTTGCTGCATACTGTTTATTATTTTCATTATTTTTATCGATGTTTTAATAAGCATTGGTAGTTTGATAGTATCGACATCTTTTCGTTTGTGATGTAATTCTATCGATATATACATTTTTCAATTGCTATCGCTTCTGATACATAGTTATATTGATACTTGAAATTGTATTGCTTATGGCGTGAATTATTAAATACTGTAATATTTTTTGCTTTATCGATATACGACTACCATCGATAACTGAAATTAGTCGCATGTGTATATTTCATTATGCATTTAGTATGTAAAATAGTATTTTAGGAACATCTTATACTCTCTCAGTCAGTCAGTCAACTTAAAGTTTAATGTGCTCTGTGCACTTGATGCGTAAGTTGATAGAAAATTGTCTTAATCGTTGCAATCATTTGTAATGACAGCTTTAAGATTTATGTGCGCCACCGATTGCAATTCAGTTTTTGGCGAACATTTTAATTAAAACCAAATGCCGACGATGACATAATCCGAGACTCTAGACGACTTTAGAAATCGACACAGTCATTAGCCACCCTCAAAAGCGCGTCTCGAGACACCTAACAACCAGAGCAGCACTACGAGAATTGTAGTTTGTTGTTTGTTTGTTTGTTGTTGTTGCTGTTGGCATTGTCTCGCCCCCAGATGTCTATTAGAGAACTCTATTCGCATAAGTATTTAGGCTGGCGCTGTGGACAATAAATCTGATTAATGTGCAAATAATTTTCGATTCAAGGCAAGTTCCATTGGCAGTTCAACTCGACGCGACTCGAGTCGAGTCGAATCGGCTCGCCTCGCCTCGCCTCGCCTCGAGTCTTGTATGTGGCACATTTAAGTGGCACATTTAATTTTGATGTTTGCGTTGTTCACTTGACTTTGATTTATTTTCGGTTTTTGTTTGTTGTTATTATTGCCTTTATTGTTATTGCTGCTGCATGTTCCTACCCCCTGTTTTGGCCACTTACAGCATTTTCTTTTTTAATTGCGGCCGTTTCGTTGTCAACATATGGCCAAGACGCTGCTGTAATATTCATGCGAATTAACAATTTTTTTTTTTGCTGTGCTTTTAGCACAATTCTGTGTGTAACTTAGCCTGTGTGTGCGTGTGGGCGCTATGCTTGAGGGCGTCGAAATATATGTGTTTTTTTTTTGGTCTGCTCTCTTTATTTCACTTTAAGTTTTGTGCGGGTCGCCTTTATTTGCGTTAATGAAAATAAATTGCATAATTTGTAGAGTTTACATAAAATTAAATGTAATTTTTCACTCGTCGCTCAGAGCGCACTTGCCTCAGCATAAACAAAGCCATAAAAATCACAATTAGAGCGTGCATTTTGTAGTCTAGTGTAATGCTGGGCTAGAGCAGATGTCCTTAAGAGCAGCTGTATGCAGCGCAGCACACACGTATACACTTGTTCGTAGGTCCGGTGCAATTTGCAATTTATTTTTGTTATACCCTTTACTCATCGCTTATAAAAGGCATATTAGTTTTGAGCAAACGTAGGTAACAATTGAAGAAATATCGGTTGGGTGCATCATCTGGTCGTCAGCTATGTGAGCTCGTTTCCTTCAGGGTATGTCTTGGTCGATAACTCGCGTACTCTTGTTATATTTATTTTTGTATGTGTATTTTTTATACTCTGTTATTTTGGCGCTCACTTGCAGCTGGCTGGATGGTTGCCTGGCAGGAAACAGCCGCCAGTCATCCACTCAGCAAAGTCATTCAGCCGGAGGAACTGAACACAGCTCCGAACAGGCTGCCAGTCATTGAAAAAAAAAAGGTACAAAAAAAATATAATAATAAAGAAAGAAAGGAAAACTGCGCCAACGCCTGCTGCACATTATTAACTTTTGCTCAGTTTCCGTTTCTCTGCGTCCTGTGCTTGAGGTCAATGCGCCAGGACATGCCAGGACACGCCACAGCTCCGGCTTGCATATTCCTGCAGGGCCAACAACAGAAAACCGCAGAGCAGCGAGAGCCACTTTAATTACAGCCAATCATTTATCATAAAATGAAATGCCATTCGCAAAATATGAGAGTCATAAATAAAAGCTCAAGTGTATCTTTAAACAAGCAGCACAGCGAATCTGAGGCGTCGAGGGCGTGGCACTTCAGATGTGCAATAAAAGCATTAAGCGCCATGTTGAATTCTTAGAACACTTTTTTGTTGTAGGGCTACAAAAAATAGACAGAAAACATTTAATTTAATTGGAGTCAATTATAAAAGGGAATTGAAGAGTGATAAAAAAAAGCAAGTGAAAGAAAAAGGGTAAATTAAAGAAAGCGAAATTAAATAGGGAAAATATAATGACAGTCTATAAAAGAAATTTAAAAATATATGTAAGAAATGTGATTCAGGAATTAATAATTTTGAAGCGATAAAAAATTATGAATTATTTATAATAAAATTTTAAATATTAATAAAATTAATTTTTTTTACATTATAACTAAAAAAAAAATGTTATTGAAACAATTTTGAAAACTTAAAAATTAACTTTGTTTTAAAAGGAAAACAATTTATTTTTAAAATATATTTTGTTATTGCAAATATTTAATTATTAATATAATTCTAAAGAAAAATAAAAAAAATCAACTTTTTGTAAGGATTTAATTTCCTTGCATATCTAAATATTTCCTTGCTTTATTAAATACACCTAAATTCCTTGTAAAGCATTATTTACTTCGACTTAAGCTAATCTTGTATGAAAGTATATTAGTTGCAATCACTTTTGCAGTCTGTTTCACTAATTTTATTTGACACTTTGCCACAAAAGTCGTTTTATTATTGCCAAGTGCAACTCATCAAATTTGCCTTGGCTTAGGATTAGAGAGAGAATGACAGAAAGAGAGGGAGAGAGGAGAGAGTGCTGGAGGTTCTGTGACAACAACCCGCACACAATGTGCATCTAATGGACTGTAACAGCAGCTCAACTCGGCTTCTAATCAACACAAGACATCACACACAACACACACATAGACACACTCACACTCAGACACATTTACACACTTTCACACTCATGGCTGGTTGATCTTCCTTATGTCGCATAATCCAACGATAATAGAAAACTGCTTTGATCCAATGTCTTTTATGGACCATTTGTATGCGTCGCCTTTTGCCCGCGCGTTCTTTCGCTAGCTTTCGTATCCTGCCATCGTCTGCCATCGATGCACAAAATTACCAATTTCTGGCCATAAAATGAAAGAGGGAACAAGTTGGCGCCATTATACAGACCAACAGAGAGAGAAAGAGAGTGATAGAGGCTGGCGCTATATAATGCGCTTTAAGCACATTTTCTTTTTATGTACATTATGAGGCAATATGCTTAGGGCTGAGGTCGTCCCCCTCTCTCGCTCTGCTTGCATCCTGTCGTTTCTTTAGCGGCTGCAGCTGCCGTCTACAAAGTTGCCAATTAGACGTGAAAAGAAAGAAAAAAAGAATAAGCAAAACTTTGCATGCATATTTAAAGCGGCAGCAGCTGCCCCACTGTGCATTGACCGCTGGGGCCATACACTGTCGGTCAGCCACTGACCTGGCGCCCCAGCAACACCTGCCACATACATTGAAAATGAAAAGAAAAATCCCAAAATATTTGCTCAGACTGAGCGGCAGAATTTTTAAAAAGCCAATCAATTTTATGACAAAGCCTCTCGAAACCCAAACATGCAAATTTAAATATGTTTAAAGCAATAAACATGCAGCAAGCAAAGCGCGTCTTTTATTGCCTTGACTGGTGTCGACTCGGCTCGAGTAGCGAGCAGTGAGCAGTGAGCAGTGAGCAGCGAGCAGTGAGCAGCCAGCTTAGATTGCCAGCTATTTATTACAAGTTCAGACACCTTTTATATTAAATTGTGTCTAGGCTAACGAAATGCCATAAAATGCGCACTTAAAGCTCAGTTCCCTAATACTCCCAATGTTCTGGCCGCATCAGAGCTCCAAAGCCTTGGCAGCATTTTTCCCACGCATATATATTCAGAGCGAGCAGCATTTGTCCTTCGCTTAAATAATATATAAGTGCGTCAGACAGACTTCGTGGGGTAGCCAAAAGTCTGCGTGCCGCACATTTGCCAAATGCCTCCCGGCGGAGCAGAGCGTCGCAAGGTCAAAGCACTCGGTATACCCTAAGACCCCTAAGACCAGAGAGAGAGAGAGCGAGAAGCAGAGAGGGAGTGGGAGAGGGAGAGCAGTTTATTAACATTTTACGCAACCGAAAATATTCCCAACGCAACATAAACATAAAAAGGCAGCATGCTTTCGTTCAGTTGAAAGTTGAGCGCCTACGCAAAAGGCCAAGTGCAAGGACATGCGCCTACCAGAGAAGTGGGCGGCGGTGGGTGGTGCTTGTTACTGGGTTGGGCTGGTCTGGGCTTTCACGGCCATGGCCATGGCATAGCTGTTTGGCTCATTGTCACGGCCATGGCCACGACGAGCAGATGCCGGCCGGCCCGGCCTGGCTTTGATGAAAGCTTTTTTAGGCTCCCAATTGTAGGCGCCTGCGCTTAGCGCTCTCTCTTTTTCTTTCTCTCTCTCAGGCGCTGTCATTTGCTTGGGTTTAATGTCCTTTGCAGCCGTATAGATACATTTGCTGCATGCCTTCGGTTTGCGTTTTGGAGGCGCCACGCGTGCTTCTACAACTCACAGACATTTCCAGCTTTTTCCACGTGCTCGTCTCCTGTGGCTGGCAAATCGAGAAAGTTGTTGACGCCGACGCCAAACCTCAAAATTTACCCATGACTAATGTCCCCAGCTAATGACGTGCTGCAGCAACGCCCCACAGACCGTCCGTCCACACACTGTATCTGTGTCTGTGTCTGTGTCTGTGTGTGCGCCTGTCTATTTTTGTAAATTCTTTTCTTTTGTTATTGTTGTTGTTGCCCCTTTTTATGGCATACTTTATGGCGCTTAAATTGTTCTTGTTTGACATGTGCTTGTCCATAGAACTTGAGCGTGTGTGTGTGTGTGTGTGTGTGGCTGGGGCATACCCATGCGTTGTTTTTCTATTTTGTGTGGATTTTCCTTGCTTGCCTTGGCTATTTAATTTACATGACGGTCATTATCCAGCAAGCATGTTGCATGTTGCATATTGCACGAATTTTGTGCTTGAGTTGATTATACACGATAATTTATTTGAAAGTTTTCTAATACAACAGAGCATATTTCCCCTTGAGTCTCTGTGTTTAGCTTGTTTGCTAAATATATAAATTATGAGTATGAATTATTTGGCAGGTTTTTTTCTGGTTATATAGATTCTACTTTATTTATTTTTATCTTATTTTATTTTATTTTTTTTTTTTAAGTTTTAAGCATCGCAGCTGGGACGGCTGCTCTTCTTAATTAATAATTGTCAACTTTTTCTTTAATTCCTTTGGTTCAGAGAATACTTGCATTAATGACAATTTCAACGCTGATGGCGTAACTCACGCGACAATTTCCCCAGCGCCCCATGTGAAGCATTTTTTTTTCATACTCTCGGTGCTTTGGCTTTGTGCCGCGTTTTTGCCTCTTCTTTGTCTTTTTCATATTTATTTTTCATTTAGTTTTTTCTTTGCTGCAGTTTTACATTGCTGTTTGTTCTTATTTTCATTTTTCGTTTGGCTTCATCAGCTTTTTAATCTTGCTTAATGAAAAATTATGCATCTTGTTTTTGATTTTTTTTTTTGCGACTTTTATATATGATTTTTTAACGCTGGAATTGAAAGCGCTTAAGTGAGTGACAGAGTCTCGACGTCATTTAATTGCCTCGGCGGCAAGGAAAGTGAGAGTTTTTTTTTTTTTTATTTTTTATTTTTTGCGAGGCTGTCAGCCGTTTAATGATGATGTGCATGTGCAGCGCACAGATACCCTGTGTGCACTGCCCTACCCTACCCCGGCTTGACTTCCAGCATTTGGTGCATGATTAATGAAGCGATGACGTCATGTGGCACGCAACATGTAAATAATGATGTTGACTTAACTTTTTATATTTTATAAAAAAAAAATGAAAATGCGACTTTTACATTGTTTGCGGTTGATTTGAGGAGAGAAAAAGGTTTTGGCTGGCAAAACTTTGATGAAATTAATGAGCAGCTGTGACAGCAGTGCGTTTTAAGCATTTATTTTTTTTATAAATTTCATAAAAGAAAATCAGAAAAAATACTTGACTTAAGCCCAAAAGTTGTGCTCATTAATATTATAAATTTGAATATTTATTTTTATGGTAGCATTTTGTAATTTCAACTTGATTATGTTCTGGACTACTAAATTCACAAAATGCTTTTTATATATATACATATATATTCTGTCTGTTTCAGATATGAATTAATGTAGTCTCTCTTAGTTTCAGTCTCTATTGAGATATGAATTCTTCTAGCCACTCTTTTTCTTAGTCTCTCTCAGAATTGACTCTTGCAACTGCCTAGATCAGCATATAATTTTATATAGATTTAAAAAATCAATTTTTCTGTCTTCTTGAAATACACAATTAAATGCAATTAAATTGATATCTTAGAGGATCAGATAGATTGAATTCTAAAAAAAATACAACTTTTCGGTTGATTTCTCTCAAATATAGCTCAAGCTTGGCTGCCGCCGTCCAGCTTGGGCTGCTCTCTTAATAGAGTCTATTCCAGCCCTTGCGCCACTGCCCCACTGTGTACTATATAATTTAAGTCTTTTTTTCGCTTTATTTCATAATCAATTATAAATCTTTTTATTGCTTTTCACATTATATTTAAATGTGCATTGTGCCCAACACTTTGATGCCAATTCATTGTTAAAAATTTTTAATGATTTTGTTAATAATTTTTTGGGCCTTTCTTTCTGGTTTTTTTCATTAATCATTAATTTAAATGATGGCATTTTGATGAGTATTGCAATCAGGGTGCCACAGCGGGTGGTGTTAGACTATTTGATCTGGTATTTAAATTTGCCAGCTGGACGAACGTTCGTTTGGCTTGGCAATTAATCATTCGTTCCGTTGGTCAGTTTGGCTTCGTTTTGGGTTCATGTATTTGCGTTTGTTTACACGTGATTTCGATAGCTTTTTTTTTAATGATTTTGATGCGACAAACGTTTTACTTACGCTTCAGCACTTTTTCGCATTCGCATCATGGATGCTGGCGATGGAGCTGGAGCTGGAGCTGGAGTTGGAGCTCGACTTTGTTTTCCACTTGAGCGGCGGGCGTTGTCGTCTGGCGACGCTTTGATGCATTAATTTCTTACCTTGTCTGAGCTGAATATCTTTTGTGCGTTTGGGTATATATGGGTGTTCATGTCGCCTCCGACAAATGCATCCATCATGAATGAAAAGCAAACGCCGACGTCGATGCCGTCGCTGTCGTTGACGCTGCCTTGCAGCAAAGGCGTCAGACTGTAAACTATAAGATACAGGCTGCAGATACAGCAAACAGCCAACAGCCATCAGCGAACAGCTAACATATACATACAAGCAACAAATATAGCTATATAGATACATTCGCACAATGCCCGAGGTCGCTTGAGCTGACTGACTGATGGACGGACTGACGGACTGACTGTGCCTGGCTGACAGCGAGTGCAAATGATTTGCACGTAAGCATTTGGCCGCAAAGTATTTGTATTTGCCCGCCCTTTGGCAGCGCTTTCAAGTACAGCTGCATACCCTAGCTGCACAAAAGGGTATTAAGCATATGTGATAAGCCGCAGAGAGAGAGACAGAGAGAGTGATTGATTAACACTGATTCTAAACTGAAATTATTGAGTTGCATGAGAAGCGAGTAGAGCAGCGCAAAAAAAATTAAAACGTTTAGTATAGCCATTGTAATATCTGTTAAGTAGCTTCTGTAGCATAAGAGTATTTGAAGTTCTCTAGCAATTTGCTTATAATATTATTTTCCTTGAACTCAGTTGTATTTTTGTTAAATTTGTTTGCCGGTTTTGTTGCTGCTGTTCGCGTGCTGTGCTGTGCTGTGCTGTGCTTTTATCCTGGCATCTGGCATCTACTCAGCAGCTACTCGACAGTCACTTAAATTGCCATTTCAACAGCTCATTTCGCATGCCCAGGCTTAAAGAGCTGCCCCCAGCAAATACCCTGCCTCGCTATCTTTCTCTCTTCCTCTCTCACTCTTTTGCCATTTCTTCCTCTTTGCCTTTTCTTCAGTTTGCTTTCACTATGTTTGCCTGCTGGCTGCGGCGGGTTCGTTGTCTGCGGCCTTTTTCTGCACGTGCAAATCCAAAAGGTAGTTCAACTGCCATTTATCATACGCAATGTTGTATCAGCTGTATGCATGTATGTGTGTATCTGTGTATGTGTGTGCGAGAGTATATGTGCTGTGTGTATTCAATGCGAAATAACTGCCAAAATTGACGCGTTTGCCGCACATGTTAAATGCGACTGATCAGAAATGCACAACAGGCAACATTTAAGTTATGCTTGGGCGGCGAGGCATGTTTAAAGTCGAAGACTCTTAAGAGTGTAAATAGAGAGAGGGAGAGAGAGAGAGAGAGGGAGAGAGCGAGCGAGAGATAGCGTGTGAGTGAGTGGCGTGACTGTGGAGGTCAGTTAGCAATTGGTCTTAGTTGCGACTGCGACTGCGACCGCATGCTGGCATTTCAGAGTTCCCTTCGACTTGTTGTTGTATTTACCCACCTGCTTGCCCCCCTTTTTTTTTTTTTGTTTTGTTATCTGCAACAATTTAGTGGCACTTCCTTGCGCCAAATCGTCGCCGGTCAGCAGAACGTCAAGAGCAGCAGCAACAACAAACTGGCTGTAGGTTCATTGCTCGTTAAGTTATTGTCACCTTTATGGCCGGTACCCAAGTGTCTGCTCAGGACATGGCAGTAGACTTTGGCTTTTCTAAGTGCTGCTTGTACGTTTCATGTGTGTGTGTGTGTGTGAGTGTGTGTGAGAAATTTGCACCTCACAGCAGTTGTCCTGTCCAAGGGCTAACATTTCTACTTCGTGTTGCTGATGTCGCGACGCTGATAAAGAAAAAAAAAAATATATATATATATATATAGAACGTTGGCCGCTACGATTCGATTTCTTTTGTAAACTGCAGTCGACGAAGAACGTTTTTGTGGCAGTTCAAGCAACTGAGTGGCAAGAAGTAGCAGCAGATGAAAAAGTCGCAGCTCAACTTTATTTTCTGAGTTTTCTTTACGTTATTTTATTTTTTTTTTATTCCTGTCTACACTTCATTTCCGTTCATTGATTCATATGTTGGAATATGTGTTTGCGTTATAAAAATGAATTTAATTTCAATACTTCAAAGGCACTTCAGGCGCTTCAGCTTTGTGCTTTATCATATCAATACTTGGGGCCGCTCTAGTCGCTTTTCATGGTCTTTACTAAATCCATCTATATGTATAAGTGCGCTGTCTGCTACTCTCTCTATCTTCTCTATCTCTTCCTCTGCCCTTCACAGACACTTAATAATGCATTTAATCAGTTAGATAAACACAACTAATTCGATTTGGACAACTTTTGTCTCTGTGGCTATTCGTAATTAGCTTATTTACTTTGGCTAATTAAAGTTTGTTAACTCATTTTATCCTAGCCGCTGACTGCTTTACTTTGGCGCTTACCGTTTGAATGGGTGCCTGCATGCATGAATAACTGAATACATGAATACCATTCAGAACATGAGTTGAGTGCATAGACGAATGCCAAACACTTGCTGTGGCTTTGACTATTTATTATGCTGCAGCTCAACTGGCAAATCAATTTCAATGCATCGATATTGTTTTCACGCATTGCATGGCTGTCAGGCAACACCCTTAACCATATGTTTCTTATACCCTGTGCACATGGGTATGCAGGGAATAAGGTTGACTCGGTCTGGTATGGAATTTATAAAATCTGGAGACTTTGCGCTGTCATAAATTAGCCAAAATTTAACAATAGTCGGAATTGATAATAAAATTAGTTAAGCATATTTCGAATGCTTTCAGATTTAGAGTGACCATAATTGGCTTAAGCCATGTACTTCAGTTTATTTTTTTTGGATATCACATATATCAATATTTGCAATTAGTTCAGCCTATTTCGAATGCTTTCAGATTTAGAGTGGCCATATTTGGTGTAAGCCATATACTTCAATTTAATTTTTGGATACCTTTCACCAATGTGCCCGAAAGTGAAAGAAATCTCATTTAAATGTACTCTGCATGGGTATTTTCTAGTCATGCACTCTCCAATTTGTGTGTGTGTGTGCGGTGTGTGGTGAGTGCGCGCTAATAATTTGTTGCACTCGCTTGTGCCGTGGCACGTAGCAAATAGCTATGGGTTCAATAATAAATGTGACTGGCTTTGTCAGGATTACCGTTTCAAGCGTGCACTTCTGCTTTTGCTGCTGCTGCTGCTGCTGCACCCGCTGCCTGTGTCCACTGTTGCACCTGTGCATGACGTGTTGCGTGACGTTGATGATGAAGTGGCAGCTTTTGGCCGCATCAAATTAATTAAAGCATTTGTCTCTGCTTCAAGTGCAGTTTTCACTTTTTGCTCGGCGCACAGTGGGCGCCAGACAGCTTGGCAGCATACTTACATGGCCCACGCCCATTTCCGATTGTCGACTGAGAGAGAGTGATAGAGGGTGTGGTAGGGAGTGGGGCAGAGTGGCGTCGAGCTACGCCCCCTTCTTTGTGCAACTCCTTTGCTTGGCGCAGACATGCATTTTTATGCGCCGTTTGGCCATTTCTACACATGTCTATGGTATTTTTATGGCAAACTTTTTATTTGCACCTCATAAAATGGCAAATGCGCTGCGTTCTATGCAGCACTAAACACGATGCGGCAGACACACATGTCTGTGAGTGTGGGTGCAAGCATGTGTGTGTGTGTGTGTGTGTGTGTGTGTGTGGGCACTCGTGTATGTCTGCCACAAATGTGATATTTATGACGCTCCGCTTGGTCCTTTGCTCTGTTGTCTGTCCCTCTGTCTGTCTGTCGGTATCCTGTCTCATGTGTAATGGAAAAATGCTGCTCGACGCCTTTGTAGTTTTTTTCTCTCTTCTTCATTTTTCACTCAACTGTAAGGATACTTTCACTCAGTGTAGCTTGCCGAGCTGTTCTAATTTATATATATATATATATATATATATATTTCTTGTCTAATTAAAATTTAATTTCAACATCATCAAAAATCTACTCTAATTGATATTAATTTCTCTCTCTATATATTTCTCTCTCTTTCTCAGGTATGTTGTGAAGTTTTCTGTACATAAATCTAATGTTGCACATTGAGTTTGGTAAGTGTAAAACGGAAACTAAATACCAAAAACTTTATAGACTGAAACAAAAAGTGTTCGGGGTCAGAGTCTGGCAAAAGTTATTCTAAACTTTGGGTATCATGCATACTTGTGCTTAGCTAAGGACTCGAAACTTAATTACTTGAAGTTAGAACTGAAGAAAATGTGAATTAGGCAGAATAGAGCAGAGCTGAAGGAGGAAACTGATGGAGTATAAAAACTTAAATGTAATGAGCAAATTGTTTGGACTGTGGTAGTGTTGGTAATAGGGTTTATAAATGAAATTTTATATATAGAACAAAAACAGAATTCGTAGGCCCTAAGCAAGTGTTGGAAAAATAAAAGGCAGAGCTGGTAAGTGGCAACATTGGCTTTAACTAGATAAGTGAATGTAAATTATTATTTATTTAATTTAAATTTATAAAAAAATTATGTGACGATAAAGTTGAAAAAAAAAGAAAGAGCTGAATAGAAAGAATTATTGATAAATGAAAAAAAGACTGCAAACGAGCTGTAGCAGAACCAAAAGGAAAATTTTATATTTTATATATATTTTCTAGGAAACAAAACTTCCGTTTTTATATATAGATCATCCACTGCACTAAAGTTAACAAATAGCTTATTTTTAGAAGTTTTTATGCGCTGCTTTTATGATGAATTTAACAAATCAACTGAGCTGTGGCAGACTGAATGACGTTGCACCTTTGCAGTTGCAGCGTTGCACGTCGTGAACATTCAAATATTTTATAGACCAAATTGTGTCACTTGCGCTGTCTCTTTCTCTCTCTCTCTCTCTTTGTCTCTTCATGTGTCTGCTTCAATCCTTAAATGATTTTCCACCATCCTCTGCTGTTTTTATTTACAACGCATAAACGCGCTTAATAAACACACGTTGCACGTAGCGCGCTGCAAGTTGTGCGTCGCGGGTTGCGCGTTGCGCGTTGCATGTTGCATTTTGATGCCCAAAAGCAGTTGTAAAACAAAAAAAGTTTAAATAGTTTTAGCCAAAAGTTCCGCTGCATTAAATTGCGCCCGAAAGCACTTTGGGGCAAGTTTATTAGTTGCGACCTTAACGTATTTGCAGCAGCGCAGATTGCTCATACGACACATTGGACGCTGCTTGCCACCAACTTTTATGATCGCACATTTTATTAGGAAAACAACAGCAACACAGCAATGGCTAAATTTGTATTTTTTATTAGCGCATTGCACAGTTTTTATTGCTGCTGTTGCTCTCGCTTTTATGCGCCGCACAGCAACACTCAATTGAGGTGGCAGCTCAAAAGCTGCCTCTACCGCTGTCGTTGCCGCTGCCGCTGCCACTGCCCCTGCCCCTGCCTGTTTCTGCACCTCTTTTTGAAAAGGTGAACAAACTGCCGTTCATTGTTTTGCCTGCTTGGAAATCCTGATTGTGATCAATTGACGCTCAGTGTTTTGCCATCTATTTGCGTCTCTATTTGGCGATGTTTGCTTTTGTTTCTTTGCCTTTCAGCTTATCTGCGGTTGTCTCTGCGTCAAATGTTTCGCAAGTTCTTTATTCAAATGTCATATCAATTTGAGTCCTGACAACCGCTGCGCACATGTCCTGAGTCCTTTCATCCTTTGCTACTGCGCACTTTTAGATAGATGGTAAGACGCAAAAGCGCCGAACTGCGCAGGTTTTGTGCGCTCGAGCCACAGCTTGATCTCTTTTTTCTCCCCTCTTCAGGCGCTGAACAATTAATATGCCACATGGCGTCGCCATTTGCTGAGCCGAGTCAACGTAAAAGTCAGCCAAGGAGGCGAAGCTGTCAGCATAAGAAAAATAAGCACAATTGAAATTGTAGGCAATGTTCTTTACGTTTACTTAAACCTTTTGTTAGTCAAACAATCGCCGTTAAGCTGCTCCCGAATACCAGTTTATAAAATGCTAACACTTTTTTATTAGCCATGGCGAAGGATATCTTAAAAACTAATGAACCGTGCGAATGTATCGTTTCTGTGTACAAATATGTGTGGCAAAGTATTGTGCAAGAATATGATGAAAGGGTTTTACATAAAATAGATGCCTTCGAATTTATAATGCAGTATACAAAGGTATTAATATTGGTATTAGTATTAGTATTACTATTGGAGTTAGTTTTTGCATAAGCATGAAGCATTAGAAGTGATTTATGCTTTAAAATGCTAATGCATTAACATTCAAATTAAAATTATTATTATCATCATCAACATTCAATTAGATAGTGCAAATTACAACTACAGCAATAGTATTATTATTAAATTAACATTAGTATTGTTGTTAAGTTTTATTTATTATAAATATAATAGTCAACATTCGCATTGGCATTGACATAAAAGTTAATATATAAAATTATAAGTTAGAGCTGAATAATTCTGGCGGCAATATTATTATTATTAACAATATTATTGTTATTAGAATTATTATTAGAACAATTATATATTAACTTTATATTATTATTAAGATTAAAATTGTATCAGTCTTCGACGATCATTTAATAATTTGCTTATAAATATTAGCATTATCATTACTATTGACATATTATCATTACGATGAGTAGAAATTTGAACTGCCTTTTAATGATGAATACATCTTTTATAGACATTAGTAAACTCATAAGCATTTTTCTTATTATCACAGCACTAATAATATGTTAGCAAACTTATCGCTAATAGTATCTAATATATTATCCGCATTCACGTTATTATGCATGTGCATAAGGGTTGCATTAAACTGTCTGGCCGGCGCGTGTGTGCACTTAGGTGTGTCTGTGTCTCTCTGCGTGTACTTGTGCAATGTCACCCCTCTGCCTTCGGCTGCTGCCGTTGCAAGTTGCAATTCACACGAATTGGCTACAACTCATTTGTTTCTGGTTTTTTGTGTTTTGCGTCTTTGCTAATTTATGCAACGCTTTTTAATTGCCTCTTGCCACAAAGTGCAGCACGCTGTTGCATAATTGCATTTTTCGGCGCATGTCCTTGCAGCTAAATTGGAAAAACATTTCCGTTTTCCTTTTGTTCGTGTTATTTGTTTGCTTTATTTTAGTTGTTTCTTGCTGCTGTTTTTGTTGTTGTTGTTGTTGTTGTAGCTTGCAATTATTTGCATAATCCGCAATTTTAGTTACAGACGGCAAAGCGAGCGTTGCAGGACAACGTCGTCCTGGGATTAGCTGTTGCTGCTGCTGCTGCTGTCTCTATTTCTCCCTTTTCAGCTCGCTGCACACGTAAATATCTGAATATATATATGTATATATATATATATTTATACAGCTGTACGTCTGCATGCATTGCCGCAAGCTGTCTGCCGCACTTGCAACAGAACAATTTAAATAAATTTCATGCTGCATGCCACAAAATTATGAATTTAAATGTCCGCTGATAAATCGCAGACAAAAAACGACGAGCAGCATCCACTGCTGAATGCTCGTGCTTGGCTCAAAAAAGAGCTGAGCTGTGGTGATTGTCCAATCTCAATGTCCAACTATTAGTGAGACCCAGACAAGCTGCAACTAATATAACCGTGCTCAATCGCTGAACGAGCATAAAGAGGTCTGTGCCAAAAAAGCTTTTTGAAAAATTTCGGCACACAGCTTTTACTTTCGCCCAAGCTCAATTCCCTGAAGGACCTTTACTCCTTTGTGCGTTTCAGATTAGATATGATCAGCGCCGTCGCCGATAAAGTGCATTTTGTGCTTATGATGCAAATTACAAGTCAGATAAACGTAAAATGCTGTAAAATGCCCAACTTTATGCTTATTTGTGCTTTAAAAAATATGGCCAGCTCTTGGCTTGGCTGGCTACAAAAATGTAATTAAAAACATATTAAGAGCATTTCACTTGCACTCTTTCTCTGTCGCTCTGTCTATCTCTCTCTCTTTTCTCAAATTGTGAGGGCATTTCGTCTGCTCTTTATGTGTGTCCTGCATATTAAGTGGGCCCAAGCTCAGCTGCTCCGTCGGCGCTTAAATTATGCACAAATTATTTTGGCTTAAAGCAAAATTTACGTCAATTATGCATTTTATGATATGCACGCGAAATATTTAACTCGTGCATATTACTTTTTCTTGGTAGTAAAAGCGATTTATGGCTGAAAGCGAATTACAATTTCAATTAATTTTAAGCTTCATTTTATGCCTTGTATGGTCACCTTTTTTATACGTTTGTTATTCGGATATCAGTGGAGAACAACGAGCAAAGGGTTGCTGGACGACACACATTAAGGCTCATAACTTGTATTTATGTATAAAGCGGATTAAGTGTAAAAAGATGTAGAAGTGCTGCGAAGGCTACTCCAGAAGTTGGTCGCGCAGAAACCAACTGCGGGACACTTGAGAAATCAGTGAAATGTGCTTTGCTAATGGCATTCTATGAAAAAAAAAAAAAAATTATTGCTCGAAAGTCGATTAGAGCAAAGAAACAACAGCCTGAGGGTTGTTATTAAGTTATAAATGCGTAAAAGAGGCTATGATGCTGGGGTCTATTTATTATTTTTAAGCTGTTTAGGAGATTTAAAAAAAATGAATTTTATTTATCTTATTTTTGGATATTCATATAATTCAAATACATTCTTTTAAATCTCCAGCTCGAGCTCAATCCATATGCAAATCAATAAAAATAAATTATTTTTAAATTTATATTTGATATAAACTTAAATATGAATATATTTTTGAATTTTTATACATATTCATATATTTTATATATTATTTTTAAATCTCTTAAATCTCGTGCTCAAGCTCAAGCCATGTGCAACTCAAGACGACTTAATCAACACTTAATTACATGAGCACTTACATATAATGTGCCATAATTTTTACCTGCTCTTGGAGTATCCCAAGCCCATCTTAAGTTTCCACAGATTTCATTTCATTTTGATCCCTTGTCTTGGTTTTTTTTTTAAGTAGGAATTTCCTTTGAATGAAACCCAACAAAAGCAACAGCCATATATCGAAAGCATATGCTCCGGCAACTACCGAATTACATTTATATGAAAGGAAGGGGATCAAGAAAAAGAGAAAAACAAACAAATCGCAACAAACGGGCCGGACGGACTGCATAATGCCCGTTCACTAAAAAATTTATTGAATTTATTAATTTATCAAATTATATTGTCTTTGCCAAGGAAGTTTTTAGTCTCTGCCAACTGCGAGCAGAATGCCAAAAGTCTGAAGAAACTGAGGCAAGCTAAAGCGGATATACTCGAAGTAATTCGAGACCATTACGGAGTGACGAACGGGCAGAGTGAAATTTAAAATATATGTGTATAGATATTCTTATATACAGCACGATCAATATACCCTTATCACTTTGTGAGCGAGCATAAATATTATTTCAGTGCCCGAAAGACAACAAAAAGAAATTGCCGCAGCAAGTTTTGTCTTTTTGGCTGGCAATGCGCCTACCTGAGGGCGCATTAGAACCTGAAGCAGTACCGAAAAACTCGTACCAGAATCTTTGGCTTCTTCTTTTTATTTTGGGGTACTTCTCCTGTTTTTTTTTTTTATATATATTTTTTTGTTGCTCAGGGGCCATTGTTGTGCAGTGATCCTTTTTATTTGAAGAGGGTCGCGCCGCGTGTTTCAGTGGCGCGTTGACGTTGCGGCTGCGCATTGTCGATGGGTCTTCGCTTACCCAAGTAACGACAGCAACAGCAGCGACAACAACAACAACAGCAACTGGCTTGGCAATGACAATAGCAATAACAGCATGAGCAACCGCAGCAACTCTTATCAGATTACATAATGTGACATAATTAATTTCGAAACGCTGAATTCTTTAGCATCGTCGCCCTGTAGGCTTTCTCTTAGCCCTTTTTTTTGTTTTGAAGTGGGGAGAGGGGCATAAAGACAAATCTGTGTTAGGCCTTGTTTAGTTGGGGCCCATGTTCGCAGCTAGTTAATCAAATTTGGGTCATCGAGCGTACATGTAAAGACACAATTTTCCAGTTAATCTCGTTATCGTTTTGGCCTAAGCTCGAACTAGCTGGGTGTTCAAGTTCTTGCTAAATACTTACAATACGCCTGAAATTCAATTTACAACATATCTTTTTTTTTATTATTTATTTCTTTATCGGTCCGCACATAAATCAAGCAATTCACATATATAGAAACATATTTCTCTCTTTATAAAATTCGAATATATCATTGACAATCCTTGCCACACGACTTGTTTGGTCTTTGTTTCGGTTTCGGTATGGCTGGTTTGTTGTAATCAACTTTATTTATCACAGAAATTGTATCGTCTGCTTTTGGTAGTCACTATTAATGGTGTTGTTGTTGTTGTTGTCGTCGTTGTTGCTGTCGTCACGCGTACAACAATGAGACATTAACCCAAAAAGAATCAGGCAATGCAATTTGTTAAAATATTCAGCAGAGAGACAGAGAGTGGCAGAAAATTAACTACATGAAGTGATCTAGTTAACTAAAATAGACTAACAGATACCCCGTTTTCGGTTTGGAAGTGAATGATGTACTTAAAAATATGAAAGATATATTCCAATATGTTGCCAGATCTATATAAAAAATTATATAATACATATATATCATTATTATACTTCACTGACTCATAAAAATATTCAGAAATACCCTAGAATATTTTAATTATATTTAAATATGTGGCCTAAGACGAGCTACGGTTGCTTTAATGGCTCAAGTTAAATAAAATCAATATAAAAGAAGAATAAAAAGAACTTTGTTTCATAAATGTTAAAGAAATTAAAGTACCTTACTGATATTCTATTTATACCCTGTACATTTAAAATTTTGCATATTTCAATTTAGATTTGACTCTTTGAATCTGTAGAGACAAAATTGTTTTTAATTGCAAACTGATTTGATCATAACAATAATCTGTCTTAATATAAGCATAATATAATCGAGTATTACATTTGCGGTAATACAGGGTATTTTCAAGTAAGCAATTGTAATGCCTAGTAGTAGTGACTGAAATTTGTCTTTCGCATGTTTTTGGCGACGCATTAGGGAAATGCACCAAATAAGAATGTCGTAGCTGCGTTGCTAGTATGGTTATGGCTATTGTTGTTGTAGTTGTTAATGTTGTTGTTTTTAGTGGAAAATGTTGATGCAAATTTTTAAGAGCGTATTTGTTGTTATTTTTATTGTTTTTACGATTGGACAGCATCCGCTGTTAGCAGCAACAACAACAATAATTAGAACATTTACATAAAATTATTGTGCAAAACACAAAAACGGAAAGAAAAATAACCAAAAATTACGTCATGCAACTGATTTATCAGACAATATATATATGTATATACAAATATAGTATTTTTTAAATAATTTTATTAATCAATTTTTACAATTCACTCAATTCACTCAACAAAAGCTGAGTTCGCCTTAAATATCAAGTCAATTAACAGTGCTCTAGTCGGATATGCATATATATAAACACATATATTCCCTCTGGGCTAGACGTTAGCTGATAAACCTTACACACACACACACACACAAATTGAGCAGTCAGCAGCATTGTTTTCAAGGATGTAGACACCATAAAAAGCCATACAATATTTAAGTCATAAAAAAAAAAAACGCAAAACAAATTGCTTTTTTAAGCGCAAGTTAATCAGCAAAAGTCGGTTGGCGGCACAGCCAGTCGACACGAGGTTAGGGCATACTATAAGCGTCAACTTTAGTGCACGAAAATCTATGCTCTAAACACACATACTCACACACACATACTCACACACACATACTCACACACACATACTCACACACACACACTCAATATTTATGGCTAGTTCGGTCTTTGGGTAATGTAATGTAATGCTTCATATGTAAATAGCTAAAATAAGCTGGCCACAATAATTGCGCTCCATTTCAATTCTCGTTTCCAATTTTTATGCTGTGCAGGACGTGACTTATGCGATTTATAAATATAAATATATATATATATACATATTTCATATTTGATTTTGGAAGGAAAAAAACAAGTCCATAAACCTTGTCTGGGTCAGAAGCGTACAACATAAATGTGCTGCCAGCTGTGCAAACTGAAACCTCAATATGTAAAATTTTTGTTTTGTTTTACACTTAAATATTTTACTGTTGTTAGTTTTGCTCAGATTTTATATACCCTGTAAATGGGAAAGTAATGAAAGAAAGAATTTTCTCATATCTTGGTCAAATTTTTAGTCGGCTTTAGATGAATTCTTTAAAATATTTAAGATCTAGATCTGAAAGATATTTGAGGAGCGTAAAATATATATATATATATTTTTTTTTAATTTCTATATTCAATATATATATCCAATATATGCTAATATGTCGCTCACTCTGTCTATACTTTAAGATCGAAATCGAAGATATTTAAATTAATATTTCTTAATTCTATATAATATGTGTTTTATTATTAGTCAAAAGTCTATCTTGTCTAATGCCTGTTCGACAGCTTAAAGTGTATGAGACTTATACATCAAAAATTAGACATGATATCAAGAATATATGTCACCCTATCTAATGCATAGCTTCTTTGTCTTTTCATATCATAAGAACTTATTTACAGGGTAGGTTTGGGTATGGAATTTTTTGCTTAGGCATTTTTGTCTTATTTTAAATTTAGTATTTAGTGATTACAAAATATGTGAATGACAGACAGACAGTCATACGACTGACCCTCATATCGCTGCACAGCTCCCCATTTTAGTATTTCTTTGGTATTTTTTTTCTGTTGCTTCCCCCCCGTTAATTGAATCGTAAAAGTGCTCAGCATAATTATCGCCTGCAATTGTTTATTATTTTTATAGCTAATAACATGTGTGTGCCAAGTCGTAATGTACACTTAAATAATTGCATTCCACTATTATTGTTATTGTTGTTATTGTTCGTGTTGTTTGGGTTTTGTGTTTGCATTTTCCATTTTTGCAGCCCCCAATGCAAATCCATGTAAACAAGAGCCAAATGAACTGGGCGGAGCTCGAGGTGGAGGTGGAGGTGGAGTGATGGAAGGCCGTGTGAGTTCATCGCTCCAAATCAATGCTATACCTATGCTAGGCAGCACTAACTATTCATATATATATTTATATATATAAATCTGGGCACTATCTGGCCACTGGCCACTGAAAATAGCTGCGGCTCTCACGCATCTTGTCAACATTTTGCGCAATTTTGGATGAGATGCAAATGAGAAATGCAAAGAGAAATATATTGAAGTGTGCGCCAACGAGAGGGTAGCTTATAAAGTTGAACTTGATTACATTAGCTGGAGAGTACATATGAAGTGCTTTGTAGTCTGTGGTAGATAGATTTTAATATGGGATATCGAAGTATTAGCATTTATAAATTATTTTATTTTATTATTCATATATTTTATTAAATATACATAAAATATGTTATATTTTTATTTATTTTAAGCATTTATAAAAATCATTTTAGGCTTTATTCAATTTAGTTAAAATTAGTAAAATATCTATATTGACTAATTTATAAGAATATAGATAGATAAAAGAAAAGTCTCTTGCATATGAATCTTTTTAAACAGCTCTCGCATGTACACAGCTGTTTCCCAGTAGTTTGGCTTGGCATGTCAGCAATGATAGTCTCTAGTCGATGTTGCTTAAGTTTCTCGTATTTGGCACTCATTTAACAGCCCTCGCATGTGCACAGTAGTTTCGCTTGGCATGTCAGCTGATGAGCGTAGCTGACACTTGGCCGTATTGCCATGAAGCGCATTCCGAGTGCATTCACTTCAATGCACGTTGATCTTTGGCAGCTGACGTCATCAGCAGCAGCAGCAGCGGCAGCAGCAGCAGCGGCAGCAGCAACATCCACAATGCTGTGCATTGAAATAGGGCAACCTCGTGTCTGTGCGCATCTAACTGCTAAGCGTTCAACTGATTTTATGTAATTGCATGCAATTTTCAAACAACTTTATTGACATATCTGTTGACTAAATACATGGATGAATATATCTATATGATTAATGATCGACATTTGATATTAAATGACTTTGATTATCTGTTTGACATTGCTCTTCGAGTTGGAGTAGTTTGTAGTATATGCGAAACAGATTTAGCATAAGCCTTTGCCTTTGCATTAATTATGTCAACTTAATGTGGCAACATGTTTAGTTATTCCACGTGATTAATTAGTTAAACAGTTGATTAGCATATGCCTAAATAGAGCTAATTAACTTAACGCTCATTAATTTATAGTCTCTCGTTATATATACATATATTGCTGACATTTAATTTACATTTTTATGTGCAATCAAGAGCAGTTTTATATGAGACCTTTATAAAACTTGTAATACCTTGCAGGAGGTTTTGAATGTTATTGACGAGTCGATCTGGTATATGTAATAATATATATATATATATATATATATATAGATATATATGAATATTATTCACATAAAAGCTTGCAGAAATTTCTTATTTCGATAACGAAGCTCATTTCTATGCAATCGATTTATATCGAATACTAAATTTATTGTTTAAAGCTAAACGAAAAATGCATATTTATCTGTAGGGTATATTAACTTCTGTGCCTCTTCTCTGAAGTCTAAGTTTTTTCTTGCTAGATTTGGAATCTGTTTTTATTGCACTTGTATTTACAATTCTGTGTGCCAGTTTCACTTTACAAGCAAAAAAAAAACTGAAAAAATTTAATGAAGCCAAACATCCGTCGGACAAAAATAAAATTTGTTAAACAACACGACGATACTCGGTTTTTATGCTGTTTCCCCCACGCCACATAAAAACAATGCAAATTAATGTCAACAAGCGGCATTTAACATTAAAAGTCAAGCATTCGCCTAATTACAAAGTTGCTGCATGTTGCACATTAAAAATAAAAACAGGCAACAAGTGCAACTATCGGCCACAAACATCAAAGCCGCCTGACAGAGCCAAAAAAAAAAAAATGATAGAGAAAAAAATGACATCGCTTGTGGTAATTAGTCAAATTTGCCTGCAACAACAACAACAACAACAACGACAACGATAAATGATGAATTTCATTATGCGATTTGCTAATGTGCCGTTGCAACGGCCAAGATCGCAGCGACCGCGCAGTCGCTGCGCCGTTTGCGTTGCTTAAATATATGGGAGCCGCCCACGTCAGCAGGCAACATTGAGCAACGGAGTGCAATGGACGACGTCGCTGCCTACTAAAAACGGCATATGAAATGCAATGAGCGGCGCGGCAGAGGAAACAGACAACAACAAAGGCGAAACAAAAGCCAAAAAGAAACGCGCGCAAAAAAAAAAATAAACTAAACGAAACTAACAACAATGCATGGCACAGCGTGAACAGTTGTTGCTGTTTTTGTAAAACAAAATGAAATTGTTACGCGCATTACATGACTGCGCTGTTGGCGTCAACGTCGCTGTCTGATAATAGGGGAAAAAAGTCAGCGCGGCGGCAACGGCCCAATGACAAAAAGTGTGCGATAGGTCGGTACTTTTTTTGTAAGCACTTGACGCTTAAGCAAAAGGGGTATGAGCGACTGCGAGGAAGACAGCAATAGGTATAAAAAAGATGGAAGATAATTATGTACATTTTATAAATAGATATTCATTTTATATCAATATAGATGGAGTTTAATTTTAATTACATGAAATCCATATTTCAAGGGTATTTACGTATATCAATTTGAATAACTTTTGCAGCTTTTGTTTTGTTGTTTAACTATTCGTGTGTGGCTTTTTTTTTCAACTGATAATTGTTTGCATTTGGTTGATGCATTTTCTGCTTCTGCTGCTGCTGCTGCTGCTGCTGGCAGCAGTGCAATTTGCATGTGTCGCGAGTTTATTGACCGCGGCGTGGGCAGTAAAACTATTTATAGATAAGAAAATGTGGCAAGAGTGCCAAGAAATGTTGCGCAAACGAACGCATGACGGATGGCGATGAAGTGAACGGCACAGAGAGAGTGAGAGAGAGAGAGAGAGAGAAAGCGTGCGTATAGAAGACTGAGTGAGCGAGGTAGAGTTAGGTAGCGAGTTGATTGAGACTGCAATTATTTTTGCATTGCCCGGCAACAAGTTGACGGCAGATGTTGCTAAGCCAACGCCTGACCCACCGGATGTTGCCTGCCTGCTTCTCTCTCTCTCTCTTTCTCTCTCTCGCTCACTTGCCACTTGGCTTGCTATCTTTTTCTAGCTGGCAGAGCAATCATAGCGCAAATGAAGCAAACATTTTCTGTTAACAACTTAATGCGCTCGATGGCGTCGCCCCGCTGATTATGCGCCTCAATCAACAGTAACAACGCCAGCAACAACAACAGATACAGCAGCGGCAGCAGCAGCGGCAGCAACAACTGCACTTCATAATTTTTGCTATCTGAGCTGCCGTCGCGCTCGCTTTTTATTTCACTTTTAATGCAATTAACTTGGCACTTGTCTGACTATCTGTCTAACTGTCTGTCTGCCAGTCGCTGCTGTCTGTCCCCAGACATTGCTGTCGCCGTCTTTGTCATTGTCGCCGTGTTGGTCGTTGCTGTTAACCTGTAAGCATAGTGGGCTTTGCCTTCTGCCTTTGGCCCGTTTGCTTTATGGCCAGCTAATGCTGTTTTTATCTGTTTTTCTTGGCCAAGATTTATTTTATTGTTATTGGAAAAGCCGCTTCGCAAATACACATGAGCTTGACTCTGTGTTTGTGTTTGTTGAAAGTTGCTAGAAATGTTGGCAGCAGCCATGGTCCAAGTTGGTTAGCGGTAATGAGGCTAATGTGTATATTGCCCTCAGCCCTCCAGCTCTGGTCTGTTTGTCTTATTAATACGCCATTAAAGCGTGATTAATGTTGTTTATTTCACTTGAAGTTATTAGCTAAATGTGTTAATTATGAGCGCCGATTAGTTGAGCTCAAACAACAACACAAATTTGCTGAAATTATTTCTTTGGAGCATTAAAAAACGATAAATGTAAAAAATCAAACGATTTATGTTGTTCAAACCAGAAAAGCTTTTAACTGCAGACTGTTTCCAAACGCCTACATCCTCCATGCACATATTGATGCGTCCTTCGATTTAGCCTTTAACGAAAAAATGCAATTCTCATGACATTTTTCATATTTTATTTTATTTTTTAACAAACATATTTTTCACACCAAAATCAATTAAAATATTTTTTGTGCGCAAAGTTGAGAGTGTGGAGGGGGTCTCTGCGTTTTTCATGGTAATGACCGCACGGCAACAACCCGTAATGGATGTCCATGACAAAAAAAAATGTGCATAAACAACAAATGCAAACAGTTATCGAGAGACGCGACGAGACGAGACAAGTCAAACAAACGAGCTCCAAAACGTGTCGAATATCATTTAAATAACAAATTAATTGTTAAATTATTTTTTTTTTAAGTATACTTTGTTTGCATTTAACCATAAAGTGCAAAACAGTTTATCAGTTTTTTGCACTATTTAAATATTTGCTTTCATATGGAGAAAAAATGTTTAAGTTTATGAAACTGTGGAAAAATTAAATTTAGATTAAAGTTGGAAAAAACTTTATTTTGATATTCAATAAGTTATATATGTTATAAATAAATTATATAAATCATAAATAATTTATATATATATATTAGATTAGCAATAATAAAATCAGAAAATTCAAAAATAATTAATTTTAAAACCGGATAATTGAATTAGAAAAGAAATTTAATTTATATTCATATTCATTTTAAATATGATAGTGCTAACTACACTTTTCTATGCATTACCAAAGGTTTCTAGTGCAAAAATACAAATTGTGTAAAGTGACCACTAAAATGATTCCAGTGTAGTCATTTTTTTTTCTTGCTTGAAAACTGAACTGCGATTTCCCAAGATATTGGCATAGCTGAAATAAATTTGAAATGCTATCACGACTTGTGACACCTACAGTCGCGAGCAAATAAAGTTAGTTTTTGGCGTGTTCTTGAATGCCAGCAATTGGCCAATAACTAACGATTTATATATACATTTATGTATATAGGTAGACAGGCAGTTATTTAGACGGCGTCATTGATGATTAGCGCTGCATAATTACAGGCGCTGTGCGGCGCCTGTGACAAATGAGAAACGGGCGACAACTTTTGACTGTAATTTGAACTTAATGAGATTCAATTTAATTAACACACAGACGTCTTGTCTGTGTGCCCATGTGTGTGTGTGTGTGTGTGTGTGTCTCGCTCTTGTAATTAACACCTTTGCACACACCTGTTTGGCTTGTCTGTTTGTGCTGTGCCCGCATCGCATGTTTTTGAATAATTTTGTATTATTTTTGCGCGTCACGCATACATTTTTGTAACGATTGCGTTGACCCTCGCAAAGCACCCACCCACATGCATGTGTCTTTGTGTGAGTGTCTCTGTCTGTGTCAATGCCAGCAAATGTCGCTCATTGGTAATTTAGACATTTTGACCCAAAAGCTCTCAGTTAAGATCAGCTGCTGTGTTTTGACGAAATTTATGTGCCACACAATTGGCCACAAAAAATGTTTACGATGCTTGCCACAAGCTGCCGACTACTTGTTGCCAATCCATGTTAACTCGACTGGAGTCAGACAGCCAGCCAGCTGGTCACTTGGCCAGCCTCTGTGCGTTTATCTGCCTCTGGCCATATATGTGTGCAAGCTTTGAGCATTTGTCAAATTGATTGTGAAATAAATTGTTTGTTGTATTTGGCCAATTGTCTGCGAGACACGCAACGGCACAAAGAGATGATGCATGCTCAGTTTCCCAGTCGTCTGCTGCTGCTGCTGCTTCTGCTTCTTCTTCTTTGTATTGCGGTTATCTGCATAACTTAATGCTAAATTATAGACTCCGGCGACTACTTAAAATTGTTGGCCCAAGCACGTATGTGGCTAACACAAATTGTGGGCCATCTTTAAAAGGAGTGAACTGCGATTTGTTTCCGAGAGAGAAAATGGCAACATTTATTACTATGCATGGCATATGAGATAGACCTAGCTGTAATCATATTTGCTACTTTTTATGCTGTTGCTGAATAATTTGAAATTTTTTGTGTAGAAAATATCAACAGTAAGTGCACGGTAAGTGTTGAGCGTCTCTTTATAGACATATTTATGTTGTATGTATAAATCTGTATGTTTTTAGTGTCTGACTTGCATACCTATAAAATATTTAGCTTTTCTTACTATTCACAAACTATGAGCGCAGTCTTAGCTTGATCGAACCGCTGCGCCATGAGAGCCAAATATTCATGTAAACTGTGAAGAGCAAATCGAAAAAATTATTTTTAACTTTAAGCTAAGACAATTTTTACATGTTAATATATTGTAGAGAATTGGGGCTCTTAACTAAGCAAAGCTAGGCGAAAAAATTATAGCAATTAGCATAGGTGCATTTTATATAATATTATTATAGATATATCATAGATCACCTACTGAAATCTTCAGAGATCATTTATAATGTGTCTCGAAACTCTTGCTATGTTTTCACGGACAACTGCTTAAATTACTCGATCAATTATCAAAGTGAACTCATTAACAGATCAGCATCAACTTTATTCAAATTAATTTTAGTAATTTGTGACAAATGCGAAACTTTTTGAAGATGTTTTTGACTTTTATTAAACAAGTCATTTACTCATAAATTAGTGAATACTTAAATAATGATCTTAAGCTAAGCTCAAACTGCGGCTTTGCATACGAATTTTCTATTTTCTCGTATCTAGATTAAGCAAACATTTCCTTAATGCGGTCAAGATTTATAGTTGTATTTTCCACTAACTAAACCAGAACTATTATTGTAGATAGTATAAATCAGTTTTCATATATGCCATATAACTAATCTTAACTTTATCTCTTCTTATTGCAGGTATGTACAGACATTTCCTATATATGGATGAGTCATGAAACCGAGTCAATACGATCGTGAGTAGTTCACACTAAAAACAAACAGCAAATGCTATCAAAGTCTGTATATAGTGTATGTGCCTTACCTTGATGTGTTTGAGTATATATATGTCTATATATATATGACTTTTGTCTCAGTCTGTTTTTGCCCCCACATCAACTGCTGCTGCTGCTGCTTGTCTGGCACCGCATCTGGAGCTAATTTGCATAATAAGCGCACAGCTGTTAATTAATAACGTTAACGGGTCAGCCTGGCTCAATAAATAAAGACTCGGCACAACATCAAAAGCACAGCTGATAACATAATAAGCTCAGACACAGAATCGAAATAAAAATCTGAATCGAGATCGTAAAATCGAAAATTAAAGTAAAGCAAAAAGCATGCGTCACACATAAATTGGATGTGAAACCCATAAATTTGAGGCTTACAGCTGTTTAGAGCCGGCTTGAGGCCCGAAAGCCAGCCAACAGATAACTCTCTGATAGCCAGCTGCATAGGTAGATGATCAACTTGTTGTTGTTTTTGTTGCTGTTGAACTATGTGAGATATCTCTGTATTTTTTTTTGTTTTGGGTGGGCGTTGTTTTACATTAACACGCCGAGGGCATTTCCTCTATTCGAGCAGCGTTCAACAATTTGTGCTTTTGCATAACATTGCAAATACCCTGTAACTTAAAAAAAATCATTGATGGACCTGATAAGTTGTTGGGGGGTCAAAAATATATAGCTGAAAATTGAGTTTAATATTAATAAATGGAGTTGACTTAAAAATGAAAATGATTGCTCAGGGGTTTTTTTTTTTGAAGTAAAATTTTTGCTTAGCTACAAAATACAAGGATTTACTATATTACAAGATTAAGCTAATTAAAAGAAGTTTCAACTACATAAAGTAGATCTGCCAAGATCTGCTTAGCTGTTTGCAGGGTATCAATGCGTCAATCAATCTAAGCCGTTGGCTTTTATCGTTCGGCTGTCTTGCTTCTTGAGGCAACTGCTAAATCAATTAAGAAATCATAGACACAACCACGCCCCCTTGGGGGCCGTCAATTGATGTATATTTTACATGGGCAATAAAAATGAAACGCCGACGCGTTGCTGCGACTTGCCGAAGCTTGCAATTTTCGAGTTTGCAGCAGCGGCGACGGCGACGGCGGCGCCACCAACGCGCTGCTTAGTTGCAACCGTTGGAAAAAACGTTGAAAAACGTGGCATGTTGCAATTGCATAGACAATGCACAAACACACATTTCATTTGCGTTTGCTGTTGCAAGTGGGTACAAAGTAGTCTGAAGTTTTTGATCAACAGCGCTCTGGGGAGTGCCTGCCATTGCCGCTGCCGCTGCTGCTGCTGCTGCTGCTGCTGCTGCCGCTGCTGCTGCCGCTGCTGCTGCTGCAACATGTTGTTGCTGTAGCTGCTGCTGCTGCTGCTGCTGCTTAGCTGGCAAAAATTGATTTGTTGTGGCAATAAAAGCGAAACGTTCAATCAAGCGTGCGCTAACAATCTGCCTGGCAGATCTACAACTACAACTCTTTCCAAGCAACAACAACAATAACGTTGCTGCCGCAAGCAGATAAAAATCTATGTTGCGCAATGTGTGTGTGTGAGTGTATGTTTGTTTCCAACAGGAGTTTGCACTTAAAAATTCTACATAAACAATTTCGCTTGACCAAAAAATATATTTTTGTTGTGTGGCTGCAGCTGCTGTTACTGTTGCTGTTGCCATGCAACATGTTGCTGCAATAGCAATTGCATCCAATTGGCAGCGTGTGTCATAATTGTGCACTGTCCCCACTCGCTCTTTCTTCTTTCTTTCCACCTCTCACACTTGCGCTGCAGAACGTACGTGCCGAACGGCGCAGAAAACGTCGCCAACGCTGATTGCAACAACAACAAATACAGCAGCAGCAGCGGCAGCGATGGCAGCAGCAACAGCAGCAACTGTTGCTGCTAGCGTCGGCTGTTGTCGTTTGGCCGCCATCGCAATCTAATGTCAGATAGTTTTGCGGTCGCTAACCCGCCTTGGCTATGCGTGTGTGTGTGGAAAATGTGAAAAATAGAAATAGCACAGCGCAACGCACACGCACACGCACACACACACACACTCACACTCACACTGTTTGCAATTAGTTTGTGCACTGATGATGAATGCAAATTAGGAAAAGGAAAAATAGTATAGAAGTGCACATATATATATATATATATATATATATATATATAAAGCAAGAATGAGAATGATTAGCTCCATACGAAGAAAACGAAATATGAATACTCTTCTTATACATATGTATATATTTACTTTTATTTTACATAAAAATATTAGCTAGATATATACGATAATATAAATTAGTTATTTTATTTTTCGACTGTTTTATGATTTGAAAATGGTAAACCGTTAAAAAAATGTTTATCTATTTGAAAAAAATTCAAAAATGTTTTGTGGTTTTATGGATTTGTTGAAAATATGAATTATATATATCTAAAGGTATTTTTTATTTAAATTATTATTATTTTTTTTTTTTAATTATTAATTTTATATATGTTATAAATATTTTTAACAATTTCTTATTTATTCATTCATTCATAATTTTACTTTATTTTATATATTTTTCTTTTTTTGTTTAACATTTTTATTATGTACGAAAATATTTTACTTTTCTCTCTTATTTATTTGTTGTTGCAGTCTATTTTATATAAAATCTAGAAAATTCATAATTCGAATATCTATTTTTTTTATGACTTCATATAATTTAACTATCAGTTAAGCCTCAATAAACTGTAGAAGAGGTGCAATTTATAGCTATGTCAGCTTTGTTATCAAAAGGCTATGTCTACACAACACTTTATATACATAAGATTATGGCAGAGTAGGTGGGAGGCATATATATATACGTATCTTTAATAGAACTTAAGCAGCAAGATAGCATTCACATTTTGAAAAATATTATATATTAAATATTAATTCCTAATGAAATTTACTAATCAATAAATACATGACAATATAGTTTACATAGGGAGGGAGCGCGTTTCCAGCAAATGTTGACTAATGTTGGGCAAACAAACACATTCGACTGTATAAGCAACTTACGCATAGGGCATAGAGGCTAAGCAGACAGCTTACAGCTGTAAGAGATACTCTTACTTAAGCGTAATCTGTCATTTGGTTGAGCTTCAGCGCGATTCGAGCGCCAAACATGGCGCGAACGTTGATAATCTATAAGTTGCAAGAATGTTGCTATATGTGTGTGCTTATATGTTTACCCAACAGCGTGACATCTGCCACACGTTCTGCCCCTGCCACCGTTTCACCATAGCATTTGACCAGCTGCTTTGGCCGCTTATGGCTGTCAATCAAGTCGTTCCGTTTGTGCCGTCTTCCACAATTATCCATTCTAATGACAGACCCAATGCAATGTTTGTTTATAAGCTGATGGACAGCGACGACGACAAAAAGCTGTTGCTACTGCTTGCCACATGTTTTGCTTTGACAAGATGCCAACTAAAATGCGTGGCAACATATGCAGCGCCAGCAGCAGTTGCCCTCCAAAAAAATAAAAAAAACCCCAAAGCACTTAAAACATGCTAAAAATGTAATTCCAACAAAGAAACAAAAAATAAAAAAATACACAAAAAAATTGAAAACCGAAGCATAAAAGATGTCAGGCCAGAAAATTTTGCTTATTGCTTAAGGCTTGGGCCAGTTGCTGTTGTTATATGATAATTATTGTGACTGCTAAAAATTCTACAAAAGCTTGTGTGTATGTGTGTGTGTGTGGGCAACAACATTGTTGCTGTGAAAATGCTTAAAATGCCAAACAGAGTGCCATAAAAATGGCTAGCGCAACAACAACTATCGAGACGGAAACTTGAAAACACTTTTGCTTTCAGCTGCTCAGCAGCTGCTTTCAATGCTGTTCTTTTATTTGTATTTGTATTTTTTTTTTTTTTATAACTTTCGTTTGCTGTTGCTATTGGACTCTGCCTACACTAACCTATGACAATAATTAGCAAGCTTCAGCAACAGCAACAACAACCAGCATGACATGTGCTTTGCTTAGGCGCTCTGATGTTGTTGTTGTTGTTAGCGAATTGATTGCGACGCAATTAGCCAACAGCTTTTGCCTCGCCCTCCTCGTGGTTTTGCTCACTTCACATTCTCACTGACTCTCTCTCTATTCTTCTCTCTCTATTCTTCTCTCTCCCTCTCTCTCTCTCTCTCTCTGTGTGTGTCTCTCTCAGCGCACGCTTTTTGAAGGCCAGCCAAAAAGTAGACAATACATTTAGCACAGCAAAGCTAAAAACAAACACATAAATAAATTACTCAAAACAAATTGTTAGCAGCCAGTTTTAAGTTCAAGTTGTTCGACGAGATCAAAAAACTGTCATAATTTGCTTTCGAGTGCATTCAAAATTGTACAGCTTGTTTCCAGTTTGGCTTTGATTCCGCATTTAAGAAAAATATGAATTTTAATCATGGAATTTTTTGTTGCTCAAAATAAATATGTATTTTAATAAATATTTAATCAAAATTATCTGAGAATATTTTATTGAATTTCTTACAATTATAAAAGCACTCCAAAATAAATGAATACATTATTATATTTATATTACGCGCATAATCTAATTTAGAAATTTAAAACGCCAATTCCGTCTAAATTTTACAAATTATTTTAAACTTGAAATTTTTTTATACCCTGAATCCATTGAAAATGGAAATTTCAGGGTATAATGTTTTTGTGCAAATGTATGTAACAGGCAGAAGGAGGCGTGCCACACCCCATAAAGTATATATATTCTTGATCAGCTCGATGAGCTGAGTTGAACTAGCCCTGTCCGTCTGTCCGTCCGTCCGTCCGTCCGTCCGTCCGTCCGTCCGTCCGTGTAAACACCTGGATTTCTGCAACCACAAAAGCTAGAGACTTCAAATAAAAAGCAAAATGCTCGATAATACCATACGCTGTACGAGTTTATTTTTTTTTTTCGATAACTCGTCCCATTTCTTTTTTATCGATAACTATCGAAAATATCGCTTTGTTTTTGAGGTCTGGCGTGCACACCGTTAAAGATAGAATCGTGCACTAAGTTGTGGTTGATAGCTATATTGAATCCGCACATTTTGTCATTTTTGGATTTTTGATGCCACGCCCCTTTCGCCCACAATTCAACAAAAACGATAACTCACGTATATCAAATACTAGAGACTTGAAATTTGGCAAATAGGTACATTTAGATGTCATAATCATTCCCCAACAATTTCATTAAGAACATAGGTCGAGAAAAAAAGTTATTAAACAATAAAGTTTCCATAGCACAGCCTCTGCTGCAGCCGCAAAACTGCGTAGTGAGCATATTACGTGCATGCATATGTTTGTGTGTGTGTGTGTGCATGTGTTGGTTACTATTAATGAATAAATGAAACTTTTTATGATTGGTATTACAGCTCAATGGATTCAGGGTATCTCTTAGTCGAGCAGTCTCGACTAGAGTTTAGTTACTTGTTAGTTTTATGACTACTAATCAAGACTAAGTTTTATGCAAATTGTTATGTTTTTGCTAAATGGCATAGATCAGACAGCGGAAGGCGTGACTAATAATTAGCAGCATATATATTTTTGATCGTCTTTAATATATAAATCTATGTGCGTCTGTATGACTGACTATTTGTCTCTAAATATTCTTAATTCATGCAGAACCAAGAGCATGACAGGTTAATATATAATAATGGTATTTTTTTTAGAGCGTCAATAAAATTGTATTTCTCCAATCTATCGATATAATTTCAGTCTGTTTAATGCAAACGTTACAATCATTTGAAGAACATGTATTAGGTAAATTTGGTAAATGCTCATTAATATGTCGAGTGAACACTAAGTATTAAGCGGCAACATTTTGAAGATTTTGAAAACACTTTAAAACTGATAATAATCTTATCTCTTCTTTGAAATTTAGTTATTCATTTTATATAATTATTTTTTAATGTTGCTTATTTAAAAGAGAAAAATGCATTTTTAATTAATCAAAACATTTTTAACGATCGTCAAACTAAACAATTCCGTTATTAGCATCTTTTCAAGCAATAAATGTTAGAAATTTTATTTCATTTGCGTATTTTCCTCAAATGTCTTAAGACATATATGAAAACAATTTTTGTGTGTTATTAATGACGCTTCATGAATCATAAATAAATGCATATATTGATCGTTGACAAACAGCAATTGCTCAAGTGTTGCCTTTGAGCTTTGTCATTGTTAGCTCAGTTGGCAACAGTTAAAAGAGTTGGCAACACTTGGCACGTTTATTGGCCAAGCTATTGATGGCTTGTTTGACTTGGCCATGCGGACAAATTTACTTGTGTACATAAATGCAGCGCAACTCGAACTATCGAACGGCCGCCAGTTCGCACAGCTGCCAATTGGCTAGGAAATTTCTATTAAAGGCAGTCGATCAAATTGACTAAGTCGTGTCCGCTCGTTGCTTACTATGGTGTCGGTGGCATTTGGTTGTGCAACTGAGACGAGACGCCTCCCCTAGGGGGTCAACACCGGCCATATTTGTGGCAAGTTAACGGTACACGTTGCTGCCGCACAACAACACCCACAACTGCTGGCTGATTATGGAGGGAGCGCGAAAAGCTTGAGTAAGAGGCTTGAGCTGTTGGCCCACATGCTGGGCCAATTAATAGTTGCATCTATCTGCGATAAGAGGTGCTTATATTGCAGCTGCTTATCGCGCGTGCCGAATGCTGCAGGCTGGCCAGCAAATTGGTCGACGCCCCATTTTGTGGCAAAAACTCAACAATTGGCCCGCTGCTGCTGGGGCAATTGTAAGGCTACAACTCAATTAAGTGCAACAGTTGCGGCTGCCGCTGCCGCTGCTGGTCATGATCGTGTTTTATCGATTTCTGCCAATCGTCGCCAACTGCCGTCCATTTCCTTGCCACAAGTTTTGTCACGTTTCCACCGAAACGTTTGCCCACACGCCCAATCCCTCTATCGCCGACCCTCGACTGGCACCCTTTACACCCAGCCGAGGCACGAATTTCATTTTGCAAATTTCAATTTCATTATTTTTATGCGCTGTGATGCCATGCAACGGGCATATTGGTTCTGTGCACTGCTTCTCCATCTACATGAGGGTGTATTATGCTCCATTACAACGTTCTGGCCTGTTTGGCAGTTGCCTAAAAATAGCTTTTAAAAACTTGGCAACAGCAAAAGGAAGAAACCCGCGCTGTCTGCCACAAACTTCCACTTCATTCGGTTTTAATGTGATTTGTTGGAATGAGTATGAATATGAGTGAGTGAGTATGCGAGTGTGTCTGAATGCTTTTATTCATTCATAAGAGCCTGTTGCAGATACCCTGTAAATGTGGCTGAGGTAAACTGATGGAAATATGAAAGAGAAAATTTGGCATATGGAGAGATAAGAAATCTTAGAGTCTAAATTTGATAGCGAGTAATATCAGGATTAAATGGAGCTGAAATAATAAATTAATATACATAATTCTTTAGGATTATTTAATACAAATATAAAATATATTTTGAGATCTTAAAAAATTAGCTAAATTACACGCTTTGGTTTAAGTTGTTTGAATGATTAGATTAATGCTGTTTAGTTAGTATAAAGTATAGTATAAAGTTATATATCTTATATATTTTATGTCGTAAGCCACCAACTTTTTCCTCTCCCTCCTCCAACTATACAGGATAACTGTTAGCACATCACAACTAAATAGTTTTGTTTTAGTGTTTGGACTTTTTGGTATGGCAACTGCCAGCGTTGCCCGCGTCACCTACTGCGTCTGCAGCTTCAGTTGGTCGGAGCTCATTTTCTGGCAACGATTATGCTGATATTTGAAGTGCCTTTGATGCGCATTTCGGTTTTTTTTTTCTTCTCTGTCCATTTTGGCAAAAATGTATTTTAAAACTCGGGAAGCCGGCGGTTCGGACGACCAACGTCGACGCCGCCGTCGCCGACGCCGCCTATTGATTTTTACGAGCCAAAGGTAAAGTTTGTTGAACCCGTCGTTTAGGCCAACAACAACTACCTGAAAGCCAAGCAGGCATTCAGTTTGACCATTTTTGGGCATTTCGAACGGGGCAAAAAAAAATTGTGTCCATTAATTTTGGTATGGCGACAGCTTCAAGTTAACACCAATTAGTCGCATCCTCAGCTCTCCACAAACATTTGCATTGCATGCTGGGCATTTATTTGATTTTTCAAACACAAAAACACACACATATATATATTATATGTGTATATGTATATATATATATATATATATATATCTGTTTAAAGTCACTTAAATCAACTAACTAACTTGGCTTGCAAATGTCATTGACCAGTTCGAGGCATTAAAATGGCTTGAATTGACTTTTGGCACAAAACGTTTTGCTTAGCTGCTCAAACTTGTTGTTTGCTGTGACATGGGTCACAGCGAGACAGCACTGCCCAGTCACGCCCCTCCCTTACAGCCCACACAATTTGTGTCTGAAACGTTTACACTCTCCCTCTCACTCGCCCTCTCTCCCTCTCACTCGCTCTCTCGCTCGCTGTGTGTCCTGGGGGCCAGTCCATTATGTTGGCTTATTTGTTTTAATATTCGCTGCTCGTTGTCTCTCGCTAGTTTTGGCAAAGTCTTTTGCATATCCCGCCGGCTTATCGTTAACAGCACATTAAAGGATTTCAGCAACTCGTAGCCAACGGCTCTTACAACGGCATTTGCGACTTTTGCATGCTTGGCCCCAGTTTGTTTTTGTCGGCTTATCGACAACATTGTCATAGGCTTTAAGACGTGCCGGCCAAGGACAATGTATAAGTATTTCCGGCTGCCAGACGGCATGTCTGAAGGCCAAGGGCATGCCAAATCGATGCATGCGAGAATACGTATACATGTGTATGTCTGTCTATATATATATACGTTGATTAAACCAATCCATCAACTTGCGATTCAATCAAATTCCTCGGCACAAAAACAATCGCTGGCTGCCTGAAATTCTGCTCGATTTTATCTTGAGTCTATGCTGGCTGGATGGCTGGCAGTAGACGCTATAGCCCGCACTTAATGCGCACTTCACTTGATGTGTCCTGGACACGCCCCAATTGTGTTTTTGGCATTGTCTAACGCATTGTCGCTGACAGCATCTCAACAGACGCCGCAACAGCAGCAGACACTTGTCTCGTCCTGGAGAGACCTCGACTTGAATATTTTAATGTGCTTGCTGCTGCTTGCCGCCAGAGTCCTGTGTCGTTTGTGTTAATGTCACTTGGTAAACTTGGCAAAAGTTTTACGCTGCAGTTGCCACCACCGTCGCCGCCGCCGCCGCCTGGCTCGGTCCTTGTCGCTGCTCGGCTCGTTATCTATTGCCGGCAAACGACTGGCGGCAGCAGCAGCAGCATTGATTTAATGACGTTGACGCGACTCCTTTGACTCCCAGCTGCAGCTTCAGCTTCATCCATTTATACAGCAAACCCACTTTGCTCGCCGCTGATCTGCTACGCTTTATGCTTTATTTATTGATTTAAGTTTGCAATTTCTTTGGCATATCCTTTTTTTTTGCTCCACTCGTATTTGTTGCTGCGGCGCACTTATCCTTTTTGGAATCCGCGCTTTTGCTTTCTTTATTTGTGCAGCGTTTGCAAAATTTATGCGCCTGACTGTCAGTCCGTCGTCTGCCTGTCTCTTCTTCTGCTATCACTTGAGGCAGCCTCCTGCCCCCATTGTCTAAGCGTCTTTTAAATAAATAACAAAAAAAAAAAAAAAAACCAATTGTGCAGCCATAATATGGGAAAAAAAGAATAAAACAAAAATAAAATCAAGTCAAATAAAGCACCTCCACGTGGTGCATTGAACCTGACAGCTAAATTCAGCTGCCATGCTCCGTCTCCTGGTCCTGGTCCTCGTACTCGTCTTCCATGTCGTCCTGGCTGCATGCATGCCACTTTCATTGTATTGGTTTTTATTGGTTTTTGATTTGTTTTCGGCTCTACCTTCTGCCGCTTCTCTTTTGTTGACTGATTTATTTACTTTTGGCCAAGCTTCTTCATTACCAATAAGGCGCTTAGTTTGTAATGTAATGCGAGCGCGAGTCCTTGAGCGCAAAATTAATTATCGAAGAGTGCTGTTGCCACGCCCCTCACCCGCCCGACCGACGAACCGAAGTTGTTGAAAACGCAATCGTGTTACGCCCTTTGCTTGTTTTTAGCTTTTATTTTGTCTGCTTTGAAGTTTATTTTTTCTGTATTTCTTTTTTCGTCTTGAATTTTATTTGTTTCTCACGATTGCATTTTGCTTGCCCCGTGTGTGTGTGTGTGTGTGTAATGAAATTATCTGCAATGATAACTCACATGCAGGCAGCTCTTGTAAGTCTGTCTCAGTCTAGCTTTAGTCCCTCCATTTGACAGCCACTCAATGGTCGTCGGACTCAGGTTCAAAATTCGTCCTTCAGCTTGCTCGCAAATGCAATTTAATTACTTTCTACGGTTGCCTTTCGAGCATGTGTGGGCGTGTGTGTGTATGGGTGTATATATATTTGTGTGTGTGTGTGTATGGCTGTGCTTACCACAAATGTAACCCGAGCCGTAACAAAAACAAAATTTAGCCATTTAGCAAGAAGCTGCATTATATTCATGAGAGCCAAACTTTATGCTCTTACAGTGAAAGCTGCCAATGTCGACTAACTAAATTTTATGATATTTAACTAAAACAGACACAAGTCTGATATGTCTAGTAAATTATATTAAATGATTTCCATCTCAGATACTAGCCAATTTTTAAGTCTTAAATATTTTTAAAGTCCATTAATAATATACATTAAAAACTGATTTATTTCTAAATTTAATTAATTTTTTTTTTATAATATTTTAATATTTATTTTTAAGTACTATACTTTTATAGCCCATTAACAATTTAAATTTAAAACTGATTTATTTTGAAATTAAATTTATTTCTTCTAATAATATTTCTATATTTATTTTTATGTTCAAATTCTCCACTTCCAATATTTTTACTGTACTGCAGCTGAACTGTTTCAAGTATTCTCAACGCATCAGCTTCAATTCTAGACCACATTTTTGTCGGCATTATATATCTGTTATATATATATATATACACATACATATTCATGTTCATTAGTTTACTCACAGTACACAGTGCGGTTTCAGAGAGCATGAATTTCAATTTGTGGCGCTGGCTGGAAGGCTGGTCAGCGCCACTTAAAAGACAATTGCAAAGTGTTTGAACTGAAATTTAAAGAGCAGCAAAAACTTTTGCTTGAAACTTGCTAACAAAAGGAATCCAAGGAGCAGCAGCAGCCATTGGGGGTTATCCTGGGGCGGTGTCCTCGCCATGTGCTTTAAATCATTTTCATTTTCAACAGCTGCTGCTGCTGGTGTTGGTGCTGGTGCTGCTACGTCCCTGCACGCTCTCCTCTTATATTTGGTCATTGTCCTGCGCTGATTTAGCGCTGGACACTTATCGCACCTTGTTTAGTCAGTTAAACTGTCAGCCAGACGACTGCAGTTTAGGGCGCTGGCCCAGCAGCAGGCACAGCGTGTTTAAGTATTTTGTTGGCTTTTTTTTTTTTAAGCCACACCCAGCTCAGTGCCGCCCACTTGATTAATTGCAGTTTTGTGCGGCACTTGCTGAAAAAGCAGCAACAGCAGTTGAGAGTGTCGCTAATTATTTATGTAAATGTTTTCGCCTGAAATGATGAACGCTTTCATGGGCGTGGCGCTGTGTCTGGACAGGCGCCACAAGAACCAAAAAAAAATATAAAGCCGTTCAGCAAAAAATACTGCTCTTAATTAAATACCGAACGCGTGTGTGTGTGTGCTAGTGTTAGTTTGTCTGGCTGCTGACATTATCCTGCTAGCTGCTCACATGTTAGCGCCTTAATTAGAAATGCTAATCAGAACGCGCGGCAAAGCCACTTAGAGACGTTGCGTATACGCCATGTCGCGCACCTAGAGCCAGGGCGCATTTACCTTTTGTTTGCCAGCGTATCTGTCGATTAGTGGTCTCATATGTGTACGTGTGTGGGAGTGAGTGGATGTGTGTGTGTGTGTGCTTGCGGTTATTGCCTTGCTAGTTAGCTGCTGCTGCTGCTGCGCTGCTTTGACTTTTATTGGCCTCCTTAAAAATGTCTTCAAAGTGCACTGGCTTCAAGTTTCGTTTTGTTTTTTGGTTTTTCGGAGGGAGCTTTCATTTTTTAATGTCGTGTTTATTTTGACATTTTCATTATGTGTGTGTGTGTGTGTGTGTGTGTGTGTGTATGTCTGTTTGTGCGTGTTGTCTGTCTGCATTATGCTTGAGTTGGCTTTTGTATTGCTCTTGTTGCTTTTAATTATATTTTATTTTTCACGCCGCACATTTTGAACTTTTGGCTTAGTTGAAGTGCGTCTGAAATGTGTCGACTGCAAAGTTGTTGCAGCCGAACTATATATATATATATATATATATATATATATATATATATTTTAAATGCAAGTTCAACTTGAAAACTTGAACTTGTATGCGAGGAACAACGTTTGGCTTTCTTAATCAAACTTTTGCCATAAAGTTTTTCATGTTTTTTTTTTTGCTCTCTTTTACTTTTAGCCAAATGCAACTCTTGACGCCATTGTATTTGAGCATTTGAGTTTAGAATTTGGTCTGCTCTTTTGTGCCCGTGTAATTAAAATGCAGACAGCCATTTGGCATTCCATTTTTGCTTTGCTTTCCGCTTAGCTATGCTTTCTTTTCATTATATATATATATATATATATATTTCTTCTCTTTTTTGCTATTTTTGCAATTATAAAGATATGCGTTAAAAGTTGATAAAAAAAAAGGGGGACAGCAAAAAAAAAAGCAATTTACTTGCATTGCTCCCCATTTTCTGCCCCCAGGGAATGGTTACCAATTAGTTGACTACAAAACGGAAAAAGTGCAACAACTGCGCTTCTTATCAGCAATGTGTGCGTGTGATAAAAAAGGCAATGCGTTTTGCTGTGCCTATTGGCTGCTTATCAGCTGAGCGAGCCAATGCAAGCAGAACGCATTATTAGTGTTGCTTGTGTGTGTTTAAAGTTCATTGATCCGCGGCGGCGATAAGGCCTGCCTGTTCATATAACATACATAGTTTTGTTTTATCACTCATACGCACCGTGTGCTCGTTCTGACCTGATAAGCGTGCACAAAAATAGCTGCCAGCAGCTGCATAGTAACACACATTGTAGCTGCACACGCAGACGACTCGCTAAATCGCCAGGGCATTAAGTTAAGTGGAAGAAATTACAGTCAAACAGAGAGAGAGAGAGAGAGAGAGAGAAAAAGTGAATAGCGTGTAATTTCTTTTCAGACTCTGTCAGCCAAATGGCTTACAGTTCGTTTAGTTGGCCTGGTAATATGCCAGGGCTTAAGTTCCAATCAAAGCAATCTACTGTAAGAACATAAAACGCATGCTGCTGCAACTGCGACTAGGACACACACACACACACAGAGACAAAAAAATAAGAACATAATAATAGAAAAATAATTAAACAATTAACTTTTATGATTTGGCAGCCATTTCTCTTTTGGCTTTTTCGTTTTTATTTCGTTAGCCAAGTTCTCGGGAATTGGCCATAAGAAAACTATTAACGCCGTCAAATGCATTTAAATGACATGCTTAAACACAGTGGGCGTGTCAGGCTTAAGACCTTAGTCTATTTATATACTTTATGCTAAACATGAATATAATTGCCGTTTGGGGCCAATTTTAAAACGGAAAATGTGGCAGACACAGCTCGCTCGCGGGGCCAGTTCAATAAACTGTTTGAAAGATGCCGACGCAAATTATCCTAAGCATACTTATAGGGGCGCCAGTCAAGGCAAGAGCAAAAAAAAAAGTTGTATTTCAAGAGATTGCATTTAGTTTTTAGCTTTTAGCATTTGCCAACGGCATTGGCATTGGCTTTGCCAATAAAAGGCCATTATGCTATAGAACATTGAACGCACAAATAAATAAAGCAGACTGGCCAAGCAACAACAACGACAACACCAACAACAACTTGAAAGGGCAAATACAATTTATTTGCAAATTGATATTTAAGGGTCAGACCAGGCAAAAAGCGAAGTCAGCGCATAAATAAATGATTTGCCAAAGAGACAGTAAATGCCCAACATCAAGCGGAGATAACGCTAATGGCCAAATGCAAAAAATGTCATTGAAAAACTGAAATGGAAAATAAAATAAAAATAAAACATAGAAAGCAAACGAAAGGAAAACGAGCTGAAATATTTATTAAAAAAGTGACGAAGCTGAAATATATAAATAATAGCCGGAGCATATGGAATATTTATAAAATAAAGAAAATGAAAAAATAAATCTGATTGGAATAGGAATTTAAAATAAAATTCTTGCTTAATTTTTAAGAACAACAAAATAAATCTGAAAATTATTAAAAATACCTGGAGTGGTAAATAAAATGTTCATACAAAAATTAAAAAATAAAATACAACAATAATAAATAAAATAAATATATTGAAATTAATAAAATATGAAATAATATAATATCTAAAAAATGCAATGATTATAAAATTCTTGATAAAATTCTATCTATACTATAGAACTCGTGTAGAAACATAAATATATACTAATGGATATGCACTTCTTGACTTGAGCTAACTTAATCGACTTCAATCAGCAATAAAATTAGCATCTTAATCAATTTTTCTGACTAAGACTTCATCATGACCTGTTTAATATAAACAAAAGTCGCTTATGCCACGCATTACATACCTTATGACAAATCTCGAATGCCCTTTGCAATCATAATTCCAAACAACAACAGAAAACAAATTAAATAACAGCTGAAACTGAAGTGCACTTGGCTTTTGACAAGCCAAAGAAGCTTGAGCAATGCATTCAACTGGCATATGTCCAATATGAAAATTTCAAACAGAATTTATTCAAGTCAAGAGCGTACTTCAAGTTCAGTGAACCACGCCTAATGAAGTTATAACAGCGAAATTTCATTTCGCATTATTTTCTATAGAATTTTACGCAGGTTTTTTTTTCTTTTTTTTTTATGCTCAGAGAGAGTTTTCATTTAGCAATTGTGTCGCGCATTTGAATTAAGTGCAAATGATACGATGGCTCCAGGTGGCGGCTGCAGGCTGGGGGCATGCAGCAAACGACACGCTTTTAAGCCACTTCGAGTAGCGCTTAACCCCCAAATGCGGCCCCTAGCTGCGTGCTGCTGCCCCGCATTCGCCTTAACCATAAAGTAAAGTCTGTTTCCGTCTGGCAGAGGTCTGGCTTGGCTTGGTTCGGTTCGGTTCGGTCTGGTCTGGTCTTGTCTGTTCTGCGTTTGGTATCTGTTTTGGTCGCTTTGGCACTCCTTTTGCGTGTTTTTTATTTTGTGCATTGTCTGTCTGCTGGGTTTTCTTTTTGTCTTCTCTGAATTTATTGAAATGTTTGTTTGTCTGCTGCTGCTGCTACGGCTGCTTCTGCTGGTTGCATTGTTATGTGCCATGGCACAGCTGCGCCCTGTGTCCTGGCTCCTATGCTTCGCATAGCGTATCCCTATGGCTATTGTATTCTTTTGCCGCTCGCTGCGTTTGTTGTCGCAAAATATTATTACTCCATTTCATTTATAAGAGTGCCGCCTGCTAGTTCCTTATGGCCCCGTGTTCCTGTCAAATCCCCACCTAAAACCTAAACTTCTCTCATATCTAGTCTTGCCTCTATTTGTACAATGTTCTTTGACAATATTTTTATGCTGTCATTTTAATACTCTATATATTGAAGAGATTGTGAGCATGACAGTTGAGCTGGTTGGGTTTGAGGCAGAGTCATAGAACTTGTTGCGGAGAATCCATTTTAGAATAGAGTCATTTATATTTAGTATTTGTAAGTCTAGCTTAGGAGGAGTTTCATGATTAATCACAGCTTCGGCATTTTTCTTAATCCTGGCTTACATTTTTATATATAGATGTTTAACTATGTTAATGTATAATACTATTCCTCTATACCAAATACAACTTATTATTTTCATTCTAAAGTAAGTCTAACAGAACTCAAATCATATATGAATTTAAATTTCCGATACTTTTAAGTAGTTTCGCTTTGAATAAAATTTTATAATTCATAATTTATTTACAATTTATAGAAAACTTGAATTATTTATACTTATTATGCATATTGAGTGTATTCAAAGTTTCAGTCAATGAGTCTATTCACTCTCGAAGCGATATATATAAAAGCAAGCTAATTTCTGCTCTTAAAATTGTTAATCTATATTACAATTCTGATGTTACATGTCTAACTTTCGATTAATATTCATAAAAAACACAAATAGCAACTACAGGGTATCTCGCTAACGCTCATTTCAGCTTTTGTTGCCTTTTAAATTCTTCTTTACGCTGCTCGCTTCTGCTGATTATTGCTGCTTCTGCCTGGAAGATTGCGTGTGAATGATGTTTTTACGAGTTGTTGCCTAATTTCTAAAAGCGGCTTATCAGCAATTACAGGGTATCTGCTTAATGATCATTGCTATTTATGCTCGAATTTGTATCCTTTTGACTGTGTCCTGTTTGCTCGCTAGGATTGCTTTTAAAGATTATTGTGTTGCAGTCTCAGATGCAGTGGCTCAACAAGAGTGTTCTGTCTATCTCTGTCTATCTGTGTGTGTGTATGTGTGGGAGATTTCTAGGTAGGAGCAGGGGCTCGGCATGTTTGCAATTCCATTTCATTGTCAGTGTCATACGACGACGTTTGCTTGTTTTTCTGGCTTGTCATTGGCTTTGAATGCTGCCAGTTAATCTGCAGTGGAAAGGCGCAGCTGGCTGAGCATTCGCGCAATATTAAAAGTCATTTTGTATCTGGGCTGCCACTTGGCCAAATTAAGCAGAGCCTCCTGTTGCTGCCACGCCTCACAGCGCCTTGAGTGGCATTTTGTAATTCAGTTTTTGTTGCAACTTTCTTTTGTCTTTTGGCTTTGTTGTCGCCCACTTTGTGGCTGCCTCTCCTGCTGCCCCGGTACGTGCCTCAGTCCGTTGGCAATACAATTTTTCAATTTCCACAAATGACAATCGTCAATTGACGTTGATAGTTTTTCCGGCAGACTGGCAGCCAGGCAACGAGGCAGGCTTAATAAAATCGTTTGACATCAAATAGCTGCAAAGAGAGGACGCCCACAGCTGCTGCTGCTGCTTGTGGTGGTGTGGTGGATTGGTGGATTGGTGCTGCCGGCATATCATGTAGGCTGCGACTCTACCAACATCAATTGTCGATTAATGAGGCGTTGCACAGCGTCGCATAAATTAAACAGCTACATTTCTTTCCAAGCGCCTAAAAAGCAACTAAAATATTTAATAACAGCCAGCAGCAGTTAAAGGCGGCCCAATGGGGCCAAAAGTGAGTTTCATGTTTGTTTACTGTCTGCACAAACAAAACACGTAAGCAGAGGCACACACACACACACAGACGCACACGAATGTATTCATGTATAAGGCCTGTAACCTTTTGAGTTTTTAACTTGTTTTAAAGTAAATACGCTGTAAATGTAACAGAATACTTGTTAACTTTTTAATAAAGCCTTGAAGACAGTTAAGGCAGCGCAGGCAGTGACAAAAGTTTGGCATCAACATTTAATTATAAGGTAATGCTAGAGAAGCTAATAGCAGAGCGCAATGCATAAAAACCTAAAAAATATTCAAGTCTAGCTTATAATTAGAGAAGTTGATTAAAAAATATGTACAAATTTAAATATAATAAAAATAAATTAAAATTATGCATTAAATTATAAAATGATATATATTTATATTTATTTATATTATATACATTCATATATCATTCATATCAAAAATTATCTATATTATTATCCAATTATTTTTTTTAACTCTTCTAAATTCTTTAAAAAAAACCAAATTGGGAATTATATTTTTGCAATAAATATTAAATTAAATTTTTGAAAAAAATTTCCATAAATTAAAGTATTTTTACTACCATTGATTGTGCTCAAATTTAAACTCCTATTCGAAAATAACATAAAGAGAATATATATATATATATATATATATATATATATATATATATCTAGAAACTCAGAAATGCCTCCTTTGGCGTATAAAAAAAATGTAAACATTAACTTTACACAATCTGAAATGTTTTTATTATTTCCGCATAATTTACTGAAAATAATTAAAAAATTAATATTAACTTTCAGTTCATATCAAGCCGTATTTCATATATGCTAGGCATGCATTAAATTAAGCACATTTTTTCACTCAAATCTGAATAACAATTTTAATTGGCAGCTGTAAGAGAAGCAAATTAAATGAAATATTGATTTCAGTAATTTAATTGCATTTAATGGTAAATTAATAAAATCAGCAAATTAGCAAGAAAAAAATGTAATAAAGCGCAAGTTATTAATGAATCAACTGAACTGTACGCTATCGCTATCTCTTTCTGTGCGCGCCACTCTGCCTGCCTCTCTCTCTCGCCGTCTCTCTCGTACTTATAGTGGCGCCAAATGTAGCCAAAGGGCAACGCATGAAATTTCGCTCTCAAATATTTATGGCCATCGAAAGTAACAATTTTAATGGATTTCGCCAACTTTTGAGACACTTTGCAACTACTATTTGTATATCTATATGTATGTGTGATATGTATATACATGTATATAGTCCTTCGCTTACTTTCCCCTTTTCAGCAGCTCAGCCCATTGAAATGCAATTTAATTTAATGTGTTTATGAAAATCGTAGCACTTGGCAACGGCAATTGAATTGCCATTGTCTCCCAAGGGGTGTGGCACATGCTGTCGACTCGTAAGTGCAAACAAAAAGAAATAGTAGAAGGCATGACAAATGTTAAATACCCTAAAAAGAGATTACTTAGCTAATGCATATTAAATAGAGAAAGAAACTAAATAAAATTGAATTAAAATTTAAAATCTACAATTTATCATAGAACAATTAAATGCATTTAAGTTTATTTATTTTATTTATACTTTTAAGCTGCGATTCGTATAAAGCAGATATATATATACAAATATCTGTTGTTTAAGTTTCATAAATAAAATATAGCATATATGCATGAACTCCTCTGTTATCTTCGATGTTCCTCTATTTTCTGAGCCAAAAGAGCCCAGCTAACTTAAACACCCTCTTAAAGGGTATAGCTGCTGGCTGGGCTTTGATTTGTGGCCAGTGGCATTACGAGTTACCAAATTTGTTGTTTGGCAGCAGCTCGAGGACCCTTTAATAGCATGTGAATATTTATGGTCAAAGGGAAACGCGCTGTCTAAGCTGATTTATGCTGTGTGGCTATGTGGCTGCTGTTGGCCAAGGAAATGACAACTGAATGGCTTCATTAGCGCCAACAACTTGGCCAAGTTAATGCAAAAGTTTATTGCACTTCGACTTTTGACTTTAACAATTTCGTTCGTTCAACGCACTGCTGACAACACTGGATAATGGAAAGTCGAGAGAAATGAAAATGATTTTCATGCTTATGAAAATGTTGTGGCATAAAGCATTTTGGGCAACCCCACAATGAGCACGCGACATTCATAAATGATGTGGCAGGGCGTGTTGTGGCAGTCGCCACCAGTTGCGCCACTTGACCATTTGGGCAGCCAAATTAACAAATTGTCACGTAGCCAAACAATATATAGAAATTTCTATATATATATTTCTCTCGCCCCGCATTTATTTATTGTCTGAATTTGATGTCGTGTCTCGGACAGTGCTTTTTGGCTAGAGCTTAGCTAAAATTGTTATTGCTATTGTTGTTCGTGTAACTCTAGAATATGCAATTGTTTTATGCCCCCTCGCACGCTGCCAGCCAGGCGCGCTCCACTCAATCAACTCGATTGCCGCTTAAGCGTGTCTGCCATACAGAGTGCTCTTTTGTTTAATGAGTCAAATTTGTGCTTCACATTGCCACGCCCCAAGTCTGGCCAAAAATGAATGCAAACATTGATTAATCGAGCTTAGTGCTAGCTCGCCTCTATTTCATTTATGAGAGAGACAAAGCATAGAATGAATATGAACAGGTCTCTTGAAAGGAGAGAATATCAAAAGTCTCTTTGCACCTTGTGCAAATATTAATTTCTTCATTGTTTTGTTTTTGGCATCGTTTTTGACTGTTTTTGTTTGGTTAATTCGACTCGACTCCACTCGACTCGGCTGGCGTTGTTGGCAAATATTTGCGCAGCATTTGAGCCATTCATCTGCATGTGGCCTGAGCGTCTAGAGCGTCTTATTAAAAGTGCATTAAACTTGTCCTGCTGCTGGAAGACACATAAACACGTAGTGCTTCAATTCCCATTGCTGCAATTGATTAGGATGTACGTGTCCTGGCATTCTGCTGTGTGTTTTTGTGCTTTAACTCTTATTACTAAATAATGCAGCATGTCTGTGTCGTTATGCGGGCGAGTGGCGTGTATAGGTGTGCGTGTGTGTCTGTTCGGTCACCTGGGCAAACGGCAATTACCTGCGCGGTATTGAAACTTCTTAAACTTTGATTAGTGTCTGCTGTAGCTTTTATATATTTGCCCATATTTTGTACATCTTTCAACACCTTTTTCAAAATACCCTGTAAGTTTAAAGAGGGGCATGTTGCTGTGTTGTGTAAGGCAGCTGAAGGTATGCTGGGCATGACGAGTGCAGTTGATTGCAGTAATACATTAACTAAATTGATAAATATTCATTGTTTTTAAAAATATATCGATCATTTTAATAACTAAATATGGAATTATAATTATTAATATATTAATAAATATAAAATAAATTTTAGTGAGAGAGACTTGCACAACTTGTCTCCTATTGGCATATTACTTTAGAATATAAATATATCTAAAATATATATAATATATAAAAAATATTTAAAATATATACAATATATAATTTATATATTTATAATATATAAAACATATATAAAAATATTGAAACTTTATTCATCAATTTCTCATAACGATTCGATAAGCTGTTATAAGTTCTCAGCCAAGTAGACAAAGGAAGCTGCCTGATCTGTGCTCAAATGGAAGCAAAGCCTTGAGCTGCAAAGCCCACTCTTGGCTCATTACAGGGTATATTTTATGCAGTTAGCTGTGTGCATGCAACGTCTTATTATTTTGGCATTCCTATTGACTTTGGCTGGTTGACGGCTTTATTAGAGCTGCGGCTCGCCATATTGATTATCGATTGGGGAATTGCCCTAACTCAGGTCTGCGCTGGCCATTGTATATATATATATGTTTGTCTGCGTGTGTGCTTTCAATTTAGCCATCCTGTTAGCCATTTGGCTTAGCCAGCTAGACACACACGTCGCTAGCTGCTTGGCTGGCTGAATGGCTGGGCACGTTTGGATTTTATGGTTCATTTGTTGTTGCGCTTAGACGCCAACGTCCTGCACACACACACACATGTATATATATATATATATATATATATTTATATACATATCTATATATTTGTATAGTAAGCATATTGTGCTTATGCCTTGGCACCTTGGCATTATTATAGTTTTCTCTTAGATACACATAAATTCCCGTTCAATATTTGATTATATTTCCATGCCCCGCTCGCCGCCCCCTGCACTTTAAAGTCAACCAACATATGTTAAACGAAATTTTTTTTTTTTGCTTCTTTTGTATTTGCAGATTGAGGACGAGGGCAATCATGGCAATGATGAGACACGCCTCTTCATACTCTCATCGCTGGCCCAGTCACAGATGAGCCGCGTCGCCTGCATCTTGTGCGAGGAGCCGTTGCTTGTATTCGATCGCTATCCGCTGGTCGACGGCTCCTTCTTTCTAAGTCCCAAGCAGCATTCCAGCGGTTGCATTGAGGTAAGTCTACACAGTTCTCTCTTCGGCTCGCTCATTTTGCTTAGACCCTAAATGCTCATCATTAATAACCATCAAAAGTTGGCGCTGGAGCTACGCCCACGCTCGGTTCGCTTTCACTCGCCCACGTGGCAAGCAGGCAGAACTTTCAGCTGCAATTAGTTGTTGCCAATTTGACAGCAGGCAGAGAAGATATATGTTTGTGTGTATGTGTGTATAATGTGTCTCGACAATGGGTGAAATGTGAAATGCGCAGTAAGAGGGGCACGAGGCGGGCTATGGCGCACCTAAGTCGCCTTTATAGCATTTGCAATTTATGACCCATTTCAGTCAGCATAATTACGGCAGCGCCTAATAAACTGCCAAGCGGACGCAGCGTTGCCGTTGCAGTTGCTGTTGCTGTTGCAGTTGCTGCACAGACGCACACGAAGCGACCCACGTGCAACAGAGTCCAACCTACACAGTCAGCCTTTGGCTTTTTGTCATGCCTGGCCTGACATGGCTTCCCGCTTCCCTTGTTTGCGCTTTAATTTAAACCTGGATTTATAATTCATTGCCAGCTGGCCTGGTCGGGTCTGGCTGGGTCTTGTCTGGGCCCTGGCTCAGTGTGCAGTGTGCATGACTCGCCTCGCGCCTTGGCTGTTGCCAGCCACTGTCGTAGGGCCAGCGTCTCGTGGGCGTTCGCTATGCATTTTGCATTTTATTTGAAATTATTATGTCGCGTCGCCAGTTGAAGTCCGTTTTTTTTATGTAGAAAGTTGCAAAGAAATAATTTTTCATTGTTGCACGAATGAATTATGCGACTGAACTTGAGCTTGTTTCTTTTTCTTTTTCTTTTTTTTTTCTGCCAACCAAGCAACCTTATTCAATGTGTATTGTTCCTTGTTCCAGGTCAAATACGAGGGACGCGTGCTCTACTTGACCTGCGTCTGCATGGGCTGCCTGGATGGCACCTCCAGCTGTCGCGTCATCAGCTGCAGGTAGGTCTTTGGCAAGGAAGTCTTCTGCATGCCAATCACTCAATCACATCGCCTATCTCTTCCAGATTCTGCAACGAACCCTGGGATGGCTCCAGCCTGGTGCTTGGCACAATGTACGCCTACGATATCTTTGCAGCTATGCCCTGCTGCGCTGAACGTTTCAAGGTAAGTGAAATTCTGCTTTAGTAAAGCCTAATTTATGCCAAGGCAAAATTCATTTATTTTGTATTAATAAAAAAGGTAAAAAAGGTAAAAAAAAAGTGTTTAGGGTTAAAGAATTTTTGATCTGTAGACAGTAAAGTGAGCTTTAAATTTAAACTCAACCTGCTTAGCTATGCTTTAAAGTATATTAAGATTATTTCTAGTGCAAGTCAAGTAACCTTTAAAATTTAAACAAACATTCAAAGCTTGCTAAGTCAGCGGGTGCAACTTAATTTAAAGAAGTCCCAAAGTGATTATTTAATCATATTTCTATAAATCTATGATTTCTATGTTCCACCAGCTCAACAAGCTTTAGGCATCAACAATTTAGAGTTTGATAAACAAGCCGTGAGATTTAAGCATTGAAAGCTTAAATGTTAGCCTTTCTGCACAAAATTTAAGCTTACTTAAAGTAACGAAAAATGTGCACATAAAATATTAGGTATTTACCATTTTGAAAGCAAATTTCAGTATTTTATGAATTTTAGTATTTTTTGAATTTAATATATAAATATATCCTCTTTTGTAATTTTTTAAAATCTGTAAATGTAAGCCTTTATTAATCACTGCAGCTTGTCTGAGTGCACTAGAACTCAGTAAATATTTAAAGCTCAGCTCAGCTCAGCTGTGAGCCATCGCTGTTGCAAATCCAGCGCAACATTATAAGATCTGGCTGTTGCTCAGGCTACCTCAACTAATTTAATGCAAATAGCTTTTATTGCTCGGCACTCTTTCGTAAGCTCTTCATTTGCCGAGGTGCTTTGCCACCTCTGCAGTTCAGGCTAATCCGCACAATATATTTTTTTTTGCCTTTTCGTTTACATTTGTGTTTCTGTGTTTATTTGCAGTGCAATAATTGCTTCAAGATGCTAATGCATCCACAGCAGCGGCTGAGCTTCTACAGCGATTACTCGCACGGCGTCACTTGCCCCTATTGCAACACGCAGGACACTCACTTTGTTAAGCCGCTTAGCTACTGCTACGCCAAGAGCAATGCGACGCGGCTGCAGGCGATCGCATAACATGAGGCCCCGTTGGAGACACCAACGGTTGCTGGCGCAAATGTAAATGCGAACGCAGTCGCAGCCAGTGCCAATGGTGCTTCAACGGCCTCCAAGCAGCCGCTCTATAATGCGGCCATCGACTACTCCGCCCCGCTGCAACAGCAGATTAATCCCGACTTAATTGGCGCGCATCCGCACGCCCAGCAACATCAGCAGGTAAGGCAGCAGCAGCAGCAGCAACAACAGCAGCAGCCCACACAGCAGCAGCAACAGCAGCAGCCACAACAACAGCAGCAGCAGCAGCAATTAGCAACAGTTGCCCCCACAGCGGTTGCTGCCACACAGCGTGCACCAGAAGCTGCCTATTTGGTAACAGCAGCAGCAGCAGCTGCGCGTGCTGTCAGCTATCAGCAGCAGCAGCAACAACAACAACAGCAGCAGCAGCAACAACAACAACAGCAGCAACACAAGTTAAGCTACTCAAATAGCCTGATGGCCATGGCGGATGTTATGAGCAAGTATCAGCAGCAACAACAGCAGCAACAGCCACTCAAGCAATTGGGCCACTTGAGCCTGGGCCACGATGCCAACGGGCTTTTATTGAGCAACATCAACAACAGCAGCAGCAACAACAACAACAGCAACAACAACAACATTGGCGTCAGCAGCAGTATTAGTAACTTATTAATTAGCCATAATTCACAAAGCAACAACAGCAACAGCAACAGCAACAATGGCGTCAAATTGAGCGCTTGGTCACAGCCTGCACCCGCCGCCCACATGGCCCAGGCGGAGGCCATATCTGCATTGTGGGGCTGCGCCAGCAATGCCTCAACCAGCGGCTCGACCAGCGGCTGTTCATCGGGCAGCGGCTCGCAGCCATCGCTCAGTCCAACCAGCAGCCACAGCAAGGAGCTGCTCTGGACACAGACCTCGCCCAGCTGCGCCCAGCTCAGGGATAATTTCTATGCAGCTAAAGAGCTAATGTTGCCGCATGCGGCCTCGCCCACAGCCTCGTTGACCAGCTCCTCGGGCGCCTCCTCGAATGGTGGCGGTGGCGGCGGTGGAGGCGGCGGTGGCAATGGCTGGGGCAATGGCAATGCTGCACACTATGCCAAGCTGAGCGCTGCACAGAATATTTGGGAGCTGCCAGCAGCTCAGGCTACAGCTCAGGCCGCACAGCTCGTACCGGACATATTTAGCGATCTCCTGTGCAATCTGCACATTAGCCAGGATGGCAACAACGGCAAGGGCAACAGCGCCAAGATCAACGATGCCTCAGATGTGAGCTCGAATTCGTCGTCGGCCGCTGGCGAGCTGTTGGAGATGGCCAACATTTGGCGGCACAGCAGCAACATGCAACATGCCATGCCTCAGCAGCAGCAGCAGCAACTCTTTGAGGAGCCGGCAGGTGGCGCTGCATGCATGCAGCTCTTCAATGACTATCTAAACATGAACAACTAAAACAGCAAATGTTACTCTAGCCAAATTTAACAGAGAATAGTAACAGTAACAGTAACAGTAAATATTAACAGTAACATTAAACACTAACAGCAACGGCAAAACAACCAACAGGCAGGTAAAAGCAAATTTCCAACAACAAATTTTATAGCAATATATCCAAATAAACAATACCAACTACTTGCCTCCTGCCAGCAAAGATGTTGCTGTAGTCTCTTTTTAAACTAATCTAACAACAAATGGCAAAACGATTTTACTAAAAGAGAAAAAAAACATACACATAAAAAAAAAAAAAAAACAAAACGTAACTAAAAACAAAATTCTTGTTACTTTTGTTGAGTTTAAACATTTTTAACACACACAAATGAAGAAAACAAAATCTAAACGAAAGCAATTCTTAGTTTTATATTATAAAAACAAATTTTTATACGACAAAAAAGTAAATCTACCAAAAACAAAAACAAAAACAAAAACAAAAAAAAAAAAAAGGAAAAGGAAAACGATTCGCCTGCTTTTTGGCATGACAATTTTTTTTATCATTTAGCGAGGATGAAGAATGATGTGAAAATGTATTGAAAGCAAAGCATTTAATGTTCGTTGAAACAAGATGAAAATTTGCTGTGCTGCTCAATAAAAACATAAAAAAAAAACCACAATCAACTATAAAAACACGTATAAATTAAATAATATATATAAAAAAAATAAAAACAAAACAAATTTTTGCTACAATTTATATATAATGAAAAAAAAAAAGAAACAAAAACATAAATTTATAAACTAAATTAAGCGATAAGTTGCACATCTTTACCTAAACGATTGGTAATTATTTCTAGATTTTAGTCAGCAAATTGAAAAAGCAGTTGAAGCCAACATACAGACCCCCCCTCTTAGCCCACCCCCTTAAGCACTCACCAGAAATTCAATAATTCAGCTATCGGAACCGGCACATGCAATCCAAAAATAGTTCAAGCCCCACCAAAACAACTAAGTCCCAAATGGTATTTGAAGAGCAAAACCAGTTGCCCGCCCATCCTAAGATATAAGTTATGTTTTTATTTATATAAAGTAACAAACAAACAAAAACAAAAACAAATTTTCGGCGCAGCGTGATTATTAATTGATAAGTTTTAAGTAAGCATTAAAAAATAAGTGAAAAGAATTGCAAATTTTCTTGTTTAACATTTCGGCTAGGTTTTGTACTACATATGAATATGTTTAGGTCTGCTCCCCATCTCCCTACCGCCCTTAGTCCCCATCCGTTTTCCTTTCCCGCTCCCATTCTCTCAAAATATGCATCTTTATATATTCGTATATCAGTGTATCTATCTGTAGTATTTGTTTAGCAGCAAAGCAAATTAGCAGAACAGCCGTTTGTGATGGATCTCTTGTGTTTTGTGTGCCTTGCACTCGCAAATCACAAATCGCTATTGATAGGTTTTTTCTAGGTTTAAGCAAGTATTTTTTTCTAAATTTAACAATTTACGATATTACTATATATATATACTTATATGGTATGCAAACATCCCAAACAATTTAAAGAGCGGTTCAATGTTTCCTGTTTTGTGTTTTAATTTTGTGCATCAATAAAAAAAGTCACCAAAAATAACCAACTCCACCCCATCTCCCTTGATCTTCCCAAACCCTAAAACTCAAAAAGTGTGTTAAACATTTTTAAGATTTTCAATCTGAACTTTTAATAAAATTAAAAGTAAAAACCAAATTTGATACTTGATCCAAACTGTGAAAATTAAAACTTTCTACTGTGGTAAAATTTCATAAGATTTCAATCTTAACTTTAATCCAATTAAAAGGAAAAACCAAAATCTGATATTAAATTCCAACTGTGAAAATCATTCAAAAATCAACTCAAAAATGTGTAAAATTTTAAAAGATTTCAATCTTTACTTTTAATTCAATTAGAAGGAAAACCCCAAATCTGATATTAAATTCCAACTGTGAAAATCATTCAAAAATCAACTCAAAATTGTGTAAAATTTTAAAAGATTTCAATCTTTACTTTTAATCCAATTAGAAGGAAAACCCCAAATCTGATATTAAATTCCAACTGTGAAAATCATTCAAAAATCAACTCAAAAATGTGTAAAATTTTAAAAGATTTCAATCTTTACTTTTAATTAAATTAGAAGGAAAAACGCCTTGATCGATGATCCCAACTGTGACAGCGAATTATTCGGTCCATCCTAAGCAGCAGAAACTGTGTTAAACGTTTAACTTTAATTAAGCTTGAATTGATTGCTGTGTTGTGATCGTTTATAACGTCATGATGCTCAATGATCAAACTTGTTTCTTTTCATTAAGTTTTCGTCAAACTATCTGTGAATTGCGTTGCATCCTTCGGATCCTTTTGCTAGTGATACCCAAAGTTGGTTCGCTTCGCATATAACTTTTGCCTGTGACACAAATTTTATAAAAATTTAAAAACAAAAACAAACCCAGAACCCAAGTCCTGTGTTAAACATTTTGTAAAAATGTCTAAAGAATTGAACCACAATTGCCTGAAGATATTACATAAAAAAAAAAAAATAATAAAAAAAAAAAAAAAAAAAAAACAGCCAAAACTGTGAAACAAATTCTAAATTTGCGATTTGTGAGTTGTTCGTTGCGAACAGAATTTTTTTAAATTCAAAAACCCATCCTCAATTAACTGTGAACACATTTTAGAGCTTAAGCAATTCTTTCGAAATATGTATCCAATAATTATTTTAATTAAGATTTTCTTATTTTCATTCTACCCATTTTTTTTATAAAATGTTCTATATTTCTTTCTATTTGACCTCTGTGAACATCTGCGGAACGTAGAAAATTTTGGAAAAATTGTAAAAATACTTTTGTCAGTGTGATATAATTTCGATATTATAAACCCCCAAAACCTTTTCCTTACCGCCCTCGATTCCCTATATTTTGGTGACTTTTTTTTGGCTTGGTTTCCCTCCGAAATACCTTAATAGCTTCATGGGACTGTGGGTCTATGGACTGGATTTTTGTGCATGTGCCGCGTTGACCAACACTGAAAATCTTGGCAGTTTTTTCTGAATTTGCCGCCATTTAAACATACCAAAAAAACAAAACAATTTCATTCAAGCAGGACAAATAAAATGGGGAAAAATAAACGAAGTGATAGTAAAAGTAAAGTTTCGTTTGCATACTTAACTATATAGGATTATACTTAAGTTAATGAGTATATGCATGTATATATATATATACATATATACATATACATATGTATGTATATAGTATACCCTAACCTAAAGAGAAAACTCCCAACAACACTTTTGGCATTTACTTGAGAGAATTATATATATATATATATATATATATATATATATATATATGAGTCTGGCAAACAATCGTATATAATTTTCGTCTAAATTTAAGATTTAAATATATCTATGAATTGAAAATTAAAATTTCATAATACTTATAGGCAAGCACACACACGCACACACACACACATCAACACCTTATCTAATATGCATACACAATTTTTTAGATATTTAATTGGCAAGCATAGACACACACTCGCATACACACACACACACACACTCACTAAGAGTTTTATAGAATTTCCGGAAGGAACAAGCTAAAGATAAAACACACACACATACTCTATATGCAAGGTTAAAGGCAGCAGCAGCAAGCACCACCAACTATCGTATAAGTCAGCCCGTGTTTATTAAATTTTTGCTTAGTTTTTTTTTTATTTTTTATTTAGTTTTGAATTATATTTTTGTTTTAGTTCAATGTGCAAAGTAAAGTGTTAAAACTAAGTCTAATTGACAAGTGTTGATCAGATAAAAAAATAAATAAATAAATAAAAAACTTATGCCCACCTCAGCCACCAAGAAAACAACTAAACAATTAACTTAAAGAATAAATAAAAAAATATATCCTTAACTAACTAGTAGTCACAACTTTCAATACACACGCAAATAGCAATAAATAACTTAAAATTATAAACTAAAAAAAGAAGAAATTAATTAATTAAAAACATTTAAATGTAATTTATATTACCTCCTTAGCAAAAATCAATAACAAATCATATTATAAACACGTAAAAATCATATAAACAAAAAAAATATGCAAATTGACAAAAAAAGAGAATTAAAACTTTTAAATATGAAGACAGTTTTTGTTTAGTCTTATTTAACTTTATATATTCATAAATGAAATTTAAAATTTGTTTTATGTTTTATTCAAGTAAAAAACTAAATATTTGCACGCTGCCCAAAATTTTTGCATATAATATATATAGTAAAATATAGTTATATGGCTTCTACAATATCTTCAATATATATTTATACATTTCGTACCCCCACTTAAAAATCATATATATTCATATTTATATATATATCGATATTTATATATTTATATATATATATCAACAAATTGCTTAAAAATTCAGCCAAAATTCTTTAAAAAAAATACACACAATTTTTGATAGCTCCCCAAACGAACACTTTTAAGTGGACTTTCAAGTAGCATCCATGAGCTCTCTCAGATCATCTGATGACGAAATGTACAAATTGGTCGAAATTTTTGGCAATTTGTGGCGAGGGGGTGCCATGTCTCCAATAACAAACTGTATTTCAAAGCGTAGCAAATATTTGTTTTAATTTTTTTTTATTATAATTATAAATATTTTCTTATCTATCCCCCTCACACATATATTTATATATAATATATTTTCATTTGTAAATCAATTTATATTTTTTTCGGTATCTCCGTTCCCCCCTACCACTCTCTAATTTCTATTTGTACGCAAAATTTTTAGCACACTTTTTTGTTTGGTTTAAGCATTACTTGTTTAATGTGTAATATAATACTTTGTACCTTTTTTCACTTATATTAAAGAGAAACAAGTCCCAGTGTATTTGATGCCCTGAAATCGCATGTGCAAATGTAAAGGGCAGCAGGAGGCGTGGCCATTCCCATAAAGTATACATCAGTCTCGAAAGTCAAGTATGCTCAGTCTCAATAAATATATTTTATTTCTATCCGCATGTCTATTTGTCTGTCCGTTCCAATAAATTGATGTAAATTTCATTAAGCATTCTCAAATTTTAAGCATTTCCAAATTCTGATAGCTTTCCAGTTTTCACTCGAAAATAATCCATATAAAATTGGCATCACAAGCTCTGCGCACTGTTCAGGGTATTTTTTAATCGGACAGCACCGACTAGAGCACTTCTTACTTGTTTTTATTTTGTGTTTCTTCATCTCGCCCACAAAAAGAAAAAAAAAAAAACACGAAAAAGAATCCCATCTTTGTCTACTTTTTAATGTAATTTAGTTGAATATTTTAGTTGATTTTTTTATTATTATTATTATTATTATATAATTATTATGACTATGCGTAATGAAAACTAAATAAATTTAATTATACATCAATAAAGAAAATCTATATATAAAATAAAACGAAAAATCACATAAACAATTACAACTAAAAATAACTTTTTGCTATTATTATTATTATTACAATTAATAAATATACAATTTTTGTTGAATTTTCAAATGATTAAATGAAATATTTGTATTATTTAAAAAACACAAATTCGTTTTTTATTTTCATTGGAATTGAGTTATTTATTCATTTGTTTACTTTGGTTTGTATGAAAATTTCTAATTTGTTTGCAAAAAAGAAAAAAAAAGAAATATTTAATAAAAATTTAATCAAACCAATTTGCTGGACGACAAACTGCCGAGTTTTGCATAACGTGAGTGAAGACAATTAATGAGTATTTGGATCGGGTGCACTCCAGATTCGATCGCAACCTTTACCGTCAACTGTATTGCTTAGCATTTAGTAGAAGGCCAAATCCATTTGGTTTCTAGCCTTAATAAGTTTTAATGCTCGTTCAGGATGTGAAAACGAGCTTATTAATTCCATGCGCCCGTCTGTCTTTATATATATATTGGAGTTACCAAACTTTAAGTTGGTTTAAAAACTTCTGTCAATCTCCTAGACCATTAATTGCATATTTAAGCTAATTTAGCTGCTTGTGACTCGTGAACGAGCATTATGCGGTCGGTTGCGTCCGACTGGCACGTTCTTTGTGTTATTTTTTATTGAATTTGTTTTTAGGTCCCCCAGCTCCTCACTTAGATACAGATGAAAATAGATGCAGTTGTAGCAACTTGTATAACGTAGGAACATGTTAATCGCCGCATAAATACATAAACACACATACACAGATGAAATAGCGTAGCAATTGCATTGGCGCCTCGGCGTATGCAATAATTTTTGTTTTTCGCTTTTGGTAAAGAGAATTTTTCTTTTAGGTTTTTCATTTAGCAAAACTTGCTTACTGAGTTACCTGTATATTCCCCCGCCTAGTGTGCTAGTCCCCATTGACGCTTTCCTGCCCCAACCCAAAAAAAAAAAAAAAAAAAAAAAAAAAAAAAACAAAAAACTGCACTAAATCAATTTCTTAGTTGAATTTTGTCATCTTTGTCTTTGTCAATGTTGTAGTCGAATTTTTGTTCACGTTTGTTCTCGTTATGTTACAAATTTCTTGCCAAAGTACAAAACAAACTAAATCAATTCCATGTAATTCCTAAATGACAAAGTGTACGTACCCTTTGAGTTACCTGAGAAGGAGAGAGATAGAGCAGAAAGAGAGAGCAGGAGTGAGTAAACATTGATGTTAGTAAAGGAAAAGCAGAGGAAAAGCAGTAGCGCCTCGCTCATTTTCAGATTCGAGTTCAAATTTTAATTTCGATTTTCAGTTCTATTTGATTTTTTGTAATAATATTAGCTATGTAGACTCGAATACTTTGTTAGCGCTTAAGTATGTATGAATATTGTGTGTAAATTTTTAAGAGATTCATTCAAGAAGAAGCATATGAACAATTATTTTAGAGCCCTGTTTTGTAGAGGCGTCGAAAAGGTTTTGCTAGAAACGAATTATTCTTTTCAATTTTCAGCCATATTATATATTTAGATTCGTATTTAATTGCTATATATATATATACATGTATTTAGCATAATATTGTATTAAATATTTAGTAATTGAAAACACAGAAAACATAAAACCGATAGCTGGTCAGCATGGGTACAAGAACCGCTGGTAAAGTGGACCAACAATCGGTTAAACATGCAAACAATGAAACTAACATAAACATAAACATTAACATAAACATAAAACATGATAAGTTATTATATTTAACACACATACACTTGTATGTATTTAGCATTAGGCTTTGATTCAGTAAAATAGAAAGCAAGCAAAAGTGTTGAGCAAGCAATACGAGCGAGGGCCCCAAAGGCCACAAATTCCCCCCAGGAAGCGCCGTGGCCTGGTCTCGCGAATTAAGAAATCCCCATAAAATACTCAAGTAATCATATAACTTACACATATTATATATATAAATATCTAATGATATCTTACTATATAATTTGTGGGAAAATGAATCTCTGAATATGAATTGTCGAACAATCGTTGCCATTTATTTCTCTCTCTATATATATATATAGTCTAGAAGTCTCCAAGCCAAGTGTCGTATGTGTTGTACTTAGGTTCTTGTCGTAGTGCTCTATGCTTTACGCTTTATGTTCCCTATGATAAACTATATTAATACACTTTAAGCACGAGTATTTATCGGATTAGTCTTAAGTTGCAAAACAGCCGAAGCAGAAGCAGAAAAAAAAACCAAATAAGAGTTAAGAGTTGAGATCCAAAATCTCTCTATCTGTGTGTGTTAAAGGGAAATGTGATGTGTATGCCGCAAAGTATGCAAGGCTTGCGTTAACATTAACAGCAGCAGCAGCCGCATCAGCAGCATTAGCAGTAACCGTAACAGTTACTGTTCGAGCTAACGGTAAACAGTGTATGCATAAAAAAAGACTGAATGACTGAAAAAAAATAAATGCAAACTCGTGATGATTTATAGATAAACTTAGAAGTATATCTAATAAATCAAAAATACAAAAAAAATTATACAAAAAAAATTAAAATGAAAAAATAACATCCAAGCAATTCAGGTATTTGATAAACAAAAGCAAAAACGAAACTTTCAAATGGACTTCCAAGTATTTAAGCAAAATATTAAAATAGAGACTAAATGAGATACAAATTCAAATGCAACGTACTGCAAATAAAAATTTCTACCTCATTGTTGATAACTACGTAAAAAAAAAAAAAAAAAAAAAAAACAAACAAAAAAAATACAAATGTGTTGCAGAGCCCAAATACCTCAATGCAAAAAAAAAAAAAAACAAAAAAAAATAAAACATTTAACCACCGATGAATGTAAATGTTTTGTAAACAAAAACTAATTGTTTATAAATAATTATCAGTTTATGTCATGTCGGTCAACAACAAAGTCATCAGTCATCAGTCATCAGTCATTAGTCATCAGTCATTTGTCATGCATCATCATCAGTCATTGTCACACACACACAGAGTTAACTTTTTTCCCAATTTTTTTTTCAGCATTAGAAAACATCGTTTAATTACGATATGTAAGATCGCAACACCAAAAAATTAATTTAAATAGATTTACACAAATACATCTAGCATAACATATTTATCGTTTGATTTCATTTTTCGAATATCGTAAGCGTTACGATATTCAAGAACGCAACACCAAATAATAATTTATTTGCATAGATTTACACACATCTAGCATAACGTATTTCGGTTTTCATACACTTACGAATATCGTAGAAATTACGATATTTAAGCAAGCAACGCCACATAATAATTGATATTAAAAAAACAAATAAATATTCATGTCGTACATTCAACTCGTTAGTTTTTAAAGTATATATATTCTTCTTAAGACAGCCACAAAAATATTTCATACTCATTGGCACTAAGAGATATTTAAAAACAAAAAAAAAAATAAGATTTTCTAAATTTATTATAAATATGACAAGCAACTTGGCTAAACAATCATTTTTCATGAACATAATTGGAAAGAGTTTTTCTTTTTTTCTGTTTAATTTGGATTTTCTTGTTTAAGAAAAAACTAAGTTTTCCTTGAAAAGAGCTCCCCGATATGTGATATTTAATTGGTAAAGAAAGTAAAAAGCAAAAGCAAAATTTTGTGTAATGAGCAAAGAGCATTGGACATACCCTGTCAAAACTCATAACTGTGAGCATATTCGCTTAGCATTTAAGTTCAATTGACGTACGAACGAATATTTTTCTAAAGGAAAAACAAAAACTGAATTGGGATTCGAACTGTGAGCATTCGCTTAGCATCTAAGTTGGATTGGATTATAAAATATTTTTCTAAAAAAAAATAAAGCAAAGCAAAAAACTGATTTTGGGATTCGAACTGTGAAGCATGAGCAATGGATATGTGGTATTTACTTAAGTGAGCGTTCCCAGATAATCTGATGTCATATTTTAATCACATTTCGCCTAGATATCGATGTCTATTTTGGAATATATTTTGGATTAAGCTTATTGAAAACAATCAATGCATTAAATAAAAGCAAGAAAAAAATAATAATAAATCATTCTTACTACTCATAACTGTGAAAAATTCGATCCGAAAGCAAACTCCTTGATAAGTTGCTCACAGAGCAAATCAAAATTCAATTGGCAAATAGTTTTGTGGCTGCTTAAAAATATATAACGATAAACGATAGACGACGCTCGATAATCATCGATCGATAACATTTTCACAATCTTAAGCTTTTGGTGTCAACATTATATATATACATATATCGCTTCGAGTAGGAATCTATATGTATATCTAAGTTAAGTCAGCTCTAGAGTTTAGACTAAGCACGCTTCTTAGTAAACCCCATACTGGGTCGAGCAAATCGAAATATCGAATTGTCATTAACAATTTCTTAACAATTAACTCACACACACATACATACAAATAAAATTACAAAAATAATGGAATACATACCTCAAATTAGAATTTTTTCTAGTTTAATTCTTACAACAAAAATACCTATATACATATAAATGTTAAAAATAAAAAAATTTAAAAGAAAAATGTAAAAAAAAATATTGTACGTATTATAAATCAAGAAGAAGACACCTAAATAATACCAAAAACTAAAAATACTTGAATGCAAATTAAGCTACATTTTTTAATAGTAAAATTCAAGAACAATACGAACTAAAGGGTTTTTTAAACGTTTCCAAGCTTAAGAATAAATTACACACATTCATATATATGTATATATATGTGAACACTCAGTCATACATCATCAACCAATATTTATATATCTCTATATAGAATGCTGCCAAAATCAAAGCTGCCATATAAATACCAAAAAAAAAAAACTAAATTCGTATTCCAAAGTAAAGCAAAATATTGTAGTAAAAATTTTAGCGGTAGCTGCCCCAATAGTCCCCCCGGCAAAAGGAAACTAAACTAAACTTGAATATCTAGAATATCTCAGCGAGTATTTAGGGTGTTTTCTTTTTTATTTTAAAATATATAAAATGTCTATTATAATGAACTATTATTGCATTATTATTACGCATTACGGATTATGGTATATGGAATATCTATTATATTATATATATATAGAGGGCATATATTGTATATGAAGTTTTTCATTGTACTACTTATATATAATCTATTTGAATGTCAACATTATTGAACTTTGTAGTATGTTTCGTTATATATAAACACACTCACACACGTACACACACATACACACACACTTTAGTAACTCCTATATTAGTGGTACCACACTAATCTTTATAGATGTGACTCAGGAATGGACTCGACGGCGCCCGGCTGTAGGCAGCCCTTTCACATAGTTGAATTTCTGCTGCTCAGGTATGGGCGTGTCCTACAGCCGAAGCGTCGTCTGGTAGTTCTTAGAGGCCGTTCGGTAGGCGTTATTTGCCAGTTTCTTAAGTTTTAGTTTAGTTTTAATTTAGTTCTCTATATATATGAAACTATTTCTCTCCGCCCCGGCCTGCTCTCAAGGCCCTGGGAGAAGTAGCAAGCGCCATAGTGGAATTTTGTTTAAGTTTTTTGTTTCGTTTCTATTATTGAAAATGAATAAAATTTATGCAAATCATATGATAAAGAATATTTAAACAAAAACAAAAAAAAAATACACTTTACCTTATTTAGATGCAATGAAACTTTAATTCCTTGAATTAGTCAAATTTGATTTTGGACCTGAACAAAAAAAAAGATAAAAATACAAAAAAAAAAAAAAACTTGATGTAAAGCATACATCATACATACCTTTACATATATACGAACACACTCACACACATATATATGTATAATATTACTTGCTAAATAGACAAATAGACGAAAAGGACCTCGACTTGTAATATGTTCTGCAGGCCTTGTGCTCCCATAACCCTGCAGCTCTCCATTTGGTTTTTGAGTTGAGTGTAAATGCAAAACAAAGCGAAACGAAATATCTATTGTATCTGTTTTGATTTCCTTGTTAAAACTAAAGCAAATATACAAAACGAATATTTTACAAAAACAAAAAAAGAAAACGAAAAAAATGAAGGCGAGAAATTACAAAGAAAAAACATTGAAAGATACAAAAAACATGAACCTCAGCACTCCTGCATCCTACACAAATGTAACAAAGTAAAAACAATTAAAGAAAATAATTTAAAAATAAAAATATAAAAAATAAACCCTAGCAAAATCAAAACATAATAAAAAAAAAACCAAAAAAAAAAAACACCGATGAAGGCTAAGCAAAAAAATACTATAATATAAAAAAATAAAAAAAAGCAAAAAAGAAATACAAAACTAAAAATGCGCCCCTCCCCCAATTTTTCGAAAGTACAAATTGTTTTTATTGTGAAAAGATTTTTTAAATAAAAAAACTTATGCAAAGTTAAAAGAAAGAGAAGCAGAAGCAGATGAAGAAGTATTTGAAGCGAGATGGCAGCAAGTAATAAATAGACAAACACGCCCCAGCCCCACGCCCATAGCAACAAAACAGTAAAAGATCCTTAAAAAATAAATTTTATAATACAAGAAATATTAAAAAATTGTTTTTATAATGCTTTAAATTACCAAAAAAAAAAATGATCCAAGCTTGAACTTTGTTTAAACTCTTTTTTTTTAATAAAACTTAAACTTAAAAAATATAAAAATAAACAAACGCAAACCAAACCAAAATATAATAAATATAAAAAAAAAGATATATAGAATGCAAAAACCTTAAGCTAAATAACAAAAAATGTAAAAATTGCTTTCATAACAATTAAAGCAAACAATGAAAGGAAAACATAAAAATTTAAATCATTTCTAATTAATTTTGCTTGCATCAATTATGTTTTAAAAATTAAACACGAAAACACTTAAAACTTTATATTGGCGAAACAATTTCATTATTTATGTCTTTAAACTAAAAAATAATAAATAATATAAAAAAAAAATTGGTATACACATAACATATACAGCATATTGTAATCCCATTTAGCACCTAAACATTTATATATAAATATATATATAAATATATATATATGGAAATTTATATATATATATAAATATAATATGCATATTTGTCTTTATTAATAATATTATACAAATAACATTTGCTATATTATATATTATATTATATAAAAAAAAAACACACACACACGAAACAATTAAAACTTCTAATTATATATTATATATGTATAAGAGGACAAGCAAAATGGAATATTTGTAAAACCCAAAAATAATAATACGAAACGATAAAAATCTTTCAATAAAGTGCGACCATTGTCGTTTATAATCATCAAGAACTAAAATCGAAAATCTTATTTCTCAATCGGGGCAAATGGGGCTTGGCTGTGGGTAAATAGCTGAGGGCACACTTGAAGCGAACCAGTTTCAGCTCACCCTGGGGGCATCAAGAACTGGCCACAAACAAAAGCGACAGCGTAAATAAAATCAGAAAAGGGTTGCAGCTGGGAATTTGGGGGTCCGGCAGCTGGTTAAGTGGAGCTTAGGGTGTCGCTGCTGCGCATTTTGTTTGATGGATGCCGTTAAGTAGCCCTTTGGGCCCGAATTTCATTCACTCGCTTAACTGACTGGCCAACGGCGCTGACCATTTAGCTGGCAAAAAAATGGAATAGAGTTGGCAAGATCTAGCAATTGGCAGAGTATTAGAAACTTTTTATGCAAAAAATATAACAAAGGCACCAGAAAATATGTGAAAATTACAATAAAATATTGAAAACTAATAAAGCTAATTTAATATACTACGAATTAATAATAATTTTATAATTAACAATTGTTTTTGATTATACTATATTTATGTGGTCTAGTCTTCAGTTAATAGTTATGGCAATTTCAAACGATCCATTCGATGCTCTGTTTGGTTGAATAATATATTTTCGAGAACTGTAAGAATTGCCAAATTTCTATTCGATTTCGAATAAAGAATAAATAAATATTAAAAAAACAATAAAAAATTTGAAAGAAGGTTCAAGGTCCATTTAAATAATTTTCAATTTTCATCAAGTAGATCTTTCACCACTACCAATACGAAATGTGGATCTTTGAATCAGATTATGGCTGATGATGGCTGATAAGCTTCATAGTATTTGGTTGTATTAATATTTTATCGGAGTGTTTTACTATTTTGATCAATATTTTATATTATCAGTGTCGATAAATTGAACTAGAGGTCAGTGATCTAGCTGATAATTAAATGATAATATATTATATAATATATAATTATAATAATGTAGTAAGATAAAAGTGCTCTGAATGTATTTGTAGTTTGTCTCGAGCCAATGAAAATTGTGCTTGAGTAAGGCAAGCTTGGATTGGATGGACTTTTGACGTGGTTAACTTCAGGCTCTCGCGTCTGCCATTGGAATAGACCCATTTGATTTCTAGCATTTAAACATTTAGCTACAGCCAAGTTCTAGCTGTGGGGCGCAGCACTAGCACGTGGCAGGTGACTGTCTGATTGACTGGCTTTGAGCCCATAAGCTGCAGTGGCAGCTACTCTGGCAGAGGAGAGGGGCGTTCAATGTCTAATTAGTCGCTGCACCTGTTTGGGCTGGCTAATTAATTTTTGGCCGCTATGGCAACTGATGCAGCAACAAAATATCAGAATGCGCAAATTCAATTGAACCGCAGCTGATGCAGTTGCACTGGGAGGTTGAGGCAGTGGCTCCATAAAGTGGCAACTGGAGCCGCAACGCACTTAGCAGCAGACATGGACGTGTCTGCGTGTGAAGTTTAAGCTGTTTGGCTTTCGTAAAGAGCGCGAGTGGGCGCTCGGGTGTTTGTGTGCACAGTCAGTCGAGTAGCGGAAATCAAACAAGGAAAGACAGAGAGAGAGAGAGAGAGAGAGAGCGAGAGTGGGAGTGGGAGCGTGCGTACTTAGCTGTTGACTGCAGCTGTGGCTGCCTGCTACGTGGCAGCATGGCAGCGTGGTACGTGGCATGTCTGCAATTGTCTGCGTGGCCGGCATGGCAAATATTTAAGCCAAACAATGCGCTTAAATCAAAAGCAAGCCATGTCTGCCGCATAACTACGCGACAAGCAATCAAACAGCAGCGAGGGGCAGCCAGAAATCCCGGCATTCCCGCACCCGAATCCCTGTTTAAAACCCACTTTTGACTGACGCTGCACTTTTGGCTTTTAATGCACTCAGAGCCGAGTGGAAGCAGTTTACAGTTTACAGTTTACAGTTTACAGTTTGGCAGGCAAATCAGTTTGGCCCTTGAACTCGCCCAATCGCTCCCTGGCCACATATTTGTGGCCATTGAACTGCGGCGTGTGCCATAAACACAGACAGCCAAAGGGACCACATCTGCATCTCTCTCTCTCTCTCTCTCTATATATATATATCTCTCTCAGCTATCTCTATCAAAAATGTCAGCCATGAAAACTTTCGCTTTCAGTTGGTCAGCTAAAAAGTGTCCAAGGCATGCCCCAAAGGACTCATAAGTCTGGGCTTGCATAATTAGAAAACTTTTTGGCACAAGTCATATTTGTTTGTGATCTTAACAAACAGTCAACAACAACAACAACAGCAACCAATGTGGTCACATGACAATGTGTCGTTATCTTTATAAATCAAAGGGAATTATAAGATCTGGCCCGCTGGCCAAATGCTTAGAATAGTTGCCAAAGCTCCTGCCCATTAACTGGACAAAGGAGTCCTCCTCACACATATTTTTAATGATTTATTTCCAATTTAAGTAAGATTTCGTGCCTGAAATGCTTTTACCCCACACTCTACACGACATATCCTGGCCGCATCCTGTGTGTGTGCGTGTGTCCTAATATGCAAATCAAATTTATTGCACCCGCTCGCCTTCGTCCTGGCCGTGGGTCACACCACGAATCCTTTTTATCTCTGCTGTCACCCCCCCATAAATCTTGTATAAGTTGCTCCTTGGAGCAGTCAATATGCTAAATCAGCAGACGCCTGAAGGGGTTGCCAGGCGTCGAGGGTGGGTTTGTTTGGACAGCTGCTAAGACATTTCAATAACGCTTTAGCATTCCGACTGCCAATGCGAGAATGCTGCCAGACATTCCTTGCACTCGCAGGCGGAGTCCTTTCGGCCATGTCTGCAGAATTTTAATCAAACTGCTTGACAAACTCATTTGATTAGCACAAGCTCACGTGTGCGTAAGCCAAATGCTTAACAACTATTGAAAGTGAGATAAATGCGCATTAGATAAAAGCTGCAGCTAAGAAAAATGAGATGATTTACAAGAAAAGTTCAAGAAGTTCAAGTTTAGTCTGGGGAAAATTGAGAAAATGTGAGACTAAGGTATTATTATAGTTTATATTATTATTGATATTACTATTATTATTGTTAATTTTATTATTATTATTATTTATTATTAATATATATTATTATTGTTATATTGTTATAAGGCGTACTCCACTCACATATTATCCAAGCTGAAATTATCTAGCTTTTCTGATGAATGAATGAGCGATTATATATTTTATGGTAATAAGAACTTATCTATTATTTTGGATCCATTATGCTAAAAGAAAAGTTAAAAATAAAGTTTCGAAGCCCTCGATCCCATACAGAAAGTCAGAGAAGCAAATAGACGGATGAGTAGACGAACGAACGAGCACATAAGCAAAGGAATAATGACGAATGACAGAGAAAAGAACTGAATTGCAGAACTATGGAAAAGCGGATGGACGGACGAATGCGCAGACGAACATTGACACAGTTAGTCGGTCATACGATCAGGCAAAGATCGAGTCGGTTGTTGCTCATGATTAGACATTAGGAATATGCTCTATGGGATTGAGCACTCAACCCTAACTTCGCCACTTCCATAAATTATAAAAAAAGCGTTATGCCCCACACTACCATTCAATGCAGGGTATGCACAAGTTTTCTGATTGGAAAGTGGAAAGTCAGCTTGATAACTACTTTATGAAAACTGCAACTCTCTGAAAAGTTGAGAACCGGTTTCAGGAGACTTGCTTAACGGCAATTGCCATGGCTGTCATAGTTCACGAGTCCTGCAAAGATTTATAGTGTGAAAGGCAAACAGCGCGGCCGGAAAGCGGGGCAGGGGAGGCAGTGCTAGCTGGCGGCCAAAATGAGTTGAAGACAAAGCCAGTGCAAGGATATGAAATACGCCAGTGTCCTGTTGATGTCCTGCGGTGCCAAGCAGCAGAGGCAGTGACAGTGGCAGCGGTGACAGCGGCAGCAGCTGAATGAGCTCGACCCGACGCCCTAAATCAAAGTGGAACAGACATTGTCAGTCAACGTTAGGCAGGCGCAATAAAAAGGATTTTCGCGCTGTACCAAATGCATTTTCCCATTTCCCACAATTTCCATGATATGCCTATTGAGCAGCGAGTGGGGCGAGGGCTGGCTACGGCGACTGTCGGCCGTTGCAAATTTGTCAACAGGCACAACAAATGACAATGTGATAAGCGGCACAAGTTTTTGTGTTTTATTTTTATTTTTCGTTCTGTTCTGTTCTGCTATCAGGAAATAAATCACTAGCCACAAAAAAAATGATGAAAATGAGTAGAAAATATGAAAAAACAAAATAACATACCAGGAACTCGAATGTAGCTGACTGCATCATACTCGCTCACATAAATCACATCACTCTCCATGTGTTTATCCATATATCCGCTTTTCACTCCATCAATCTATCTGTCTGCTTGAATAACCATATATCCCTTTATCCATCCATCCATTTTTCAATCTACCTATCTGCATTGGTTTGTCTGCCTATATATCCACCAATCCTGTCCAGTTATCCTTCTATTCATCCGGATAGATATTCTTCTTTCCATCTAAGCATTTCTGCCACTATCAATATATCAATCAGTATATTCATCCGACTCTATTTATCCTTCTACTTATCTCTTTATCCTGTTTGTTAGGCTAAAACTGATAGATAACTATAGATGTTTTCATATTGAACACAAACACTTTTATCTATCTCTGATACTCAACCCACAGAGTAAAATTGCATGAAACTAATACACACTTTTTGGTACACCGTGGACGAGCATAGAACACATGCTTAGAAAAAAAGCACTTGCAATAAAAATGATGAGGAAGAAGCAGAGCAAAAAAGCGTGTCGAATGTGAAAAAGTTGCTATCAGCGGCCAGGATTGATAGTGTGTCCATTTGTATGCCGGACTGAACTTTGACCCTGCAGCGCAGCACACCCCCGCTACGAGCTGAGCTCAAATTGCGCTTGAATATTAGCAAGAAATTTGCGACCCATTGTCCGGGCAGACGGTAGAGTTTAAAAGGCTTGCGGTACATCTGGGCAAATATTAGCTTATGAAATTGTTTAAAATGCGCAGCCCATCGAAGTGCGCCTTGGTCACGCTCCACAGGATGCGGGATGAAGGCACGCTGCAGCCAGGACGAGCACAAATAAGAGTGAGCCATTTGACAGTTGCCACAATTTATCATAATTCAATGCATGCCATGTCCTGTCAATCATCGAGCAGGACGAAAGGGTGAACACACATTAGTTCGATTGAGTTGGATGGGGGTTGGCTTGTCCCGCCACGACATTTTTACAAGTGACTTATGAATTATTCCTTATGGCCAACCAAACCATGTCCGCCGACTCACCCACATCCGTTTTGCTTTTTGTACTCCCAAATGAGATTAGCCTCAGAGCTTTCAACTACATGAAAGGGTCAATAGAGCCAATGGGACTTCCATCAAATGGAATACACAATGTGATTCTACAGATTAGATTTCCATCTGGATGGGCAATACGTGACCATAAAACACGCCAATGGCTAGTCAAGACACTTGTGCCAGATAAGCTGAGACATAATGATTTGAATGCTGGGAAAGAAATCTGTATTCTATATAGAAAAAAATGTATATGTAGATAATAAAGAATTGGATTAATTTTTATATATTTTAAAGATTTGAATTTATATATATATTAAATAAGCATCAATAAAATAATAAACACAATAAACAATCTTTTAAATATAATATACCAAAATTTGAATATATTACATAAATTTTTCATAAAACTTAATATAAAAAAAAAACTAAAATTGAAATGAAATTTCTTTTACAAATATTTGTCACATTTTTCACAAATAAAATAAATGTCGAAAAAGTATCAAACAACTCGCACCACGCCCACTAGTACCGCCATCTAAAAGATTGCGGTTAAACTAATGATTCGATTTCAGCAATGGCTCAAATAAGTTTAAGGTCCAAAAAGGGCGCAGCATTCGCCAAACTGACTTAAGATAGGCCAACTTTAAAATTGTATTAAAATATATATATATATATATATATACATATATTTCCCATTCAAAAATACTTACTTAAGACTGTTATTTTAATAATTTTAAATAATAATTTTTAAAAAAAATTGAAGTTCCTCATTGGAAGCAAGTCGACTTAAAAACAGATTTTTGTCTTGTATTGCCGTAATATATCTATAGCCATAAATATATTTAGGTCTACAACTTACCATCTTCAATTATTGATCAGCTAAAAAATGTATTTATTTATAAAAGAAAATAATTTATATTTGTTTTGATCGTAGTCGTTTATTAAGTTAGCATTATTATTGACTAATTGACAGAAAAATATATGCATATATTTATATGTTTATATCTAATATGGATTATTTAATTTGAAATGATTTGTTGGCGGAGGCGTTGGCCTCAAGCTGTAGAACGTCAATATGCACATGAACTTTTGAGCACACGTAGTCGTGGCGAGATAACGAAACAGTTATACTACATAACACATATTGTAAATAAATCACAACTTTCAACTGCCATACTTATGCGCATTGATAAGGGCACGACGCTTGATTCGTGTTAAGCCCTCTACGTGGAGAGCGGGATTGATAAGAAAAGAACTCGTGAATTTGACTGTGCCTTGGAATGAAATTGAATTCAATCAGAATTTATTGGGTCAATACTTTTTGTTTTCGGGAAAAAAAAGATGTGATATTTTACTTTTGAGTATGATTTAATTATAAACTAATTTTGGCAAAGAAAATGTGACTGTGGTTAACAAAATACTTGATGCGATGGAGTATCTCTTGCGGCGTCTAGTAACAGTTAATTTTAAATAGATATATTTTGGGGGAGCACAGTAAAAACTAGACAATGAGTTGAATTTGGAGCTGTTGTTTACATGTTCTTGTCGAACAGGAATTCGCCCAACTCTCCCTGGGATGACATCATCTTCTCCAAGGTGGTGATCTTGCCAGCCAGTTCGCGTTGGCCAGTCAACTGCTCCTCCAGATAGACACCGGTCAGGTAGTCAACCAGATGGTAATCGTTATCGTCAGCCTTCTTGGAGGTGCCCTCACAGGTCTTAATCAGATCGCGAATGGACTTGGTCACCTCAGTTTCTAGCTTGAAGGCATCCTCCAAAGCACTCAGTCCACTCCAGTTCTTCACCTTGACAGGCTATAAAAGGGCAATCGTAAAGGTCCCAGAAAATCAATCATTAAAAGATCCTGATCACTTACCGACACTCTGATTAGGTTCTTGACGGTATCGGTCAACTCGCCGCGCATTGACAGGTATTCAACCAGTTTGGCGCCATGCTCGCGCTCCTCCTTGGCCGCCTTGAAGAAGTGTTCAGCGAATCCGGGACGATTGACGGTGTCATTGGAGAAATAGGCAGCCATAGCCAGGTATTGCATGGAAGCATTGATCTCCTTCTGGATCTGCTCGCGCATGCTCCTAATGCAGGGTTCCTTCATGTCCGGCCATCCCTTGAACACAGCATTCGACTTGATGTTGCCTATAGAGGGTGAGATCAAAATGGGGACCAATTAATATGTAAAACATAAAAACTATATTCAAACTACAATTTAAGCTTAATATCATATGTAACACCTACACTTATGGGGAACTTGCTTAAGATCTTGCGTTTCGCTTTCTTGCTCATGTCTTTTATTTTTCAAGTCCTGCACAACACTGGACTGTTGACCTGTAGGTGCTAAGGAGTGTGACCAGTGGTTACAGTTGACATTACGTAAGCGACAGTGGTCATTGCATATGTATTTAATGGAAACTCAAATTACTAGAAACAAGTAAAACGTGTGCAAAACCAAAATTGCAGTTGTATGCTTAAGTCGCTCTCTCTCTCGCTCTATCTTTCACATCAACTGAGAATTTTTTGCTCTCGACACTACGATAACGTGCACAAGTGTCGCCATAGTAACGGCATTTGTTTTGGTTTCGTGCCGTGTGCAAAAATGCCCGCTTCTAGTCGAGCACAACTTTGTCTGTTTCACTCGCACCTTCAAGCTTAAGCTCGACGCCGTGTGCAAAAGGTTACAACAAAAACATAATACGGGAATTATTGCTGGGGAACTTAAATTGAACATAAATTGACAAATTATACAATATATGGAAATTAAGCTAATCTGTTACATAAAGCAAGCAAGCCTAGCGAAAGTTTGTGAAATTGATTTAATATATTATTTGAATAACTTCCAGATTGTACGATAAAGAGCGCAGACCAGCACAACAGCTGACCTAATGCTCTCTTAGTCTTGTGAGCGCAGGCCCAGCTGCTCTTACTAAACACTCTCTCACAAACTGCCACTCTCTCTCTCTCTTTGTTTGTATGGTGCGTCGCCATCGAGCTGAATTGCGTCGAATTTTATTGGTTTTTTCACAATATTTTTGTTTTGTTTAAAATTAAGCAACTAATAAATATAATGTATTTCAATTACTTACATTGTAGATTGTCAGCCTGGGCCAAGTTAATCGCCGCCAGAACGACCAGTAGACAAAAACTCGCAATATATTTCATCTTGTTTTTCTTCGGGTTGCTCTTGTTGTTGTTGTAGATGTCTTTACACAAAATCACAGAACAAATATATCACTTTCAGTTAATAAATCAAAGCAAACAGTTATTGTTTACGTGCTCTGCCTAAATGCACAAATGAAAATGAACCGTTTCGGTTGCTTTGCCAATGTTAAATAGAGAAGTTTCGAGGCGATCGGTTATCTCGTCTTAATTGTCTGTCAAAGCTGCCTTTACGCTCACTGGCATAGAAGGCAAAGCTTGCTTTTTCGATTCAATTGGACTTTAGTGGATTATTTGATCTTTCCGGTACTTTATGATACCGTTTTATATACCCTGTCAATCTCTTTACACGTACTTGGAACTTTTCGTAATTCTTCTGCTTAACGCGCCTTCGCTATGTGAATGCAAACTGTCGGTGCCAGTGCCGAGCAAAACACTTTTAAACGCTTCGTCGTTGGCCGCTCTCACTCACAAAGAGCGCTGTGTGAGTACACACAATACGTGTACGCTATATGTGACTCTCTCTATGTGTGTGTGAGCTCGCTCTTATCAATCCAATATGTCGTCGTACAGTTTGTTATTGTTGCTATATCATTGAAAATATAATATACCATTTGATAGACGTACTTGATTTACCACACGTCCCTCAATACAAAATCTCCTCTGGACGACATAATTATCGTTGCGGAATATGGCCGAATGGTTGGTCGAATGACCGCAGAGGCTGTCCAGTCAGCTGTTCTTTTTAGATGTGTACCCTGCAAAACGATAAATGACGAATGACCTAGATTAAAATATAGTCTATAGTATATATTGAAAAAGTTATAATATATATTAATTTTGTGCATGTGCATGTTTGCACAAATGTTGATGATGTAAAATCAACAATCTAGGGTATTGTCAAACCACCCTTTTATTTGTACTTAATTTAGTGTGCTATATGTCATGGGTTGCCATGCACTCTTGTTTGATATAAATTAAATTTGATGGCTTAAGACCTAACTTGAAGGCAGAAAAACTGATACCGCAGGATCAATCAAGATCTTGATTGACTATCTGTGCCAACATGACAACTAATTATAGAGTCACACTTGATGCCAGATATCTGATAAGCCATGTCAAATGATAAAGCAATAACAGAATGCCTTGCTTCCCTTCCCATTATTTATTCTTAGATTTCATTACATACACAATGCATCAAATTTGCATTCCATGCACGTCCAATTAAGTCTCGCTTTATTCAACATCTGGCCTCATGATGAAATTAGTTGGGTGCGAATCATTGCAAGAACTTTGAACAGCATGGTAACCCTGCTCAGCATTGAGAACACAAGCAACTTAGAAGTGACTGAGTCACAAAGAAAAACAACCGCAATCACTATAGAAAAACAACAACACACAGAGATGCGGCCATATTGCCAGAGCCATGTTTGACTGACAACGAAATCCCCAACGGAGAGACGACGAGTGCAAAATAACATACCCATACACACTCAACTTTGCACTCACACTCGCGCACTCACGCACACTGGTGTAAAGAGTGCCGCACTGCCGAGGCATAGAAACGAGACAAACGCAACGCTATAAACAGCAGTTCACAAATTGAGTTCCAACAAGCAGCACGTAAAGAAATACAAAAAGCAAAGCAGAAAAACTTTAAATTAAATTCAACGCGTATTTAAAGTAAGTGATTTTCGTCAATTGCTTGTTAATTGTTACGATTATAACAAGTGCAAAAGTAAAATATTAAAAATATATTGAACAAATTAGTTGCAAAACATTTTGAGAATGCGCTTGCGAGAGAGAGAGAGAGAGAGAATGTTCAAGAAAACTCTACGACGCAAAAGGCACTCATTTGTTTTTGATTGAATCACAATAACTCGAAAGAGACTGAACGAACGATTTAAAATTCGAAAATACGTCTAATTGTGAAATCCTATTTATTCTAATTCTAGAAAGTGAAAACAAACAAAATGAAATATTTCATTGCATTCGTTTTGGTTGCGGGCCTTTGTGCTCTTGCGCAGGCCCAAGAGCAGAGCTGCCAAGTGGATGTGCAGTCTGCTTGCGGACAAAGCGCTAACGGTGAGTATCATACAAAAAAGTAATGTAAGAGAATGACTGAGTGCACGCATGAAAGAGAGTGCCAGAGAGCGGCTGAATGGTTATTAGTACGAGCATATGTGCGTATGTGTGAGTGTGCGTGAGCAGTTGATCCGGTTTTAACTGTAACTGTGTATTGTTTTCTGAATATCTTATTTTTAAAAATAAACAAACAAGCGCTCATGGCCTTTTTCTCAGACGAAAGTAAGCGAAAAAATACTTCCTCATTATAATTAAGCAAGCCCAACACAGACACCTCTAAATATTACCCTCTGTTTGTTGTCCCTCAGGTGGTGTGACAAATTGTAATGCCCGTTATGCCGCTATTGGTCATCTGGAGCACAAGATGCAGGACTACATTCAGTTGCAGCTGAAGAAATCGTATGAATATCTGCTGCTGGCCACCCACTTCAACTCGTACCAGATGAACCGCCCCGGCTTCCAGAAGCTCTATCAGGGTCTTTCCGATCGCGCTTTCGATGATACCATTGCACTGATCAAGCAGGTGACACGTCGTGGTGGCTCTGTCGATTTCAGCCAGCCCCATAGCCAGGGTGTTGCCCAGCCACCCGAGGTGCATCTGAACGAACTGGAGTCGTTGGCCCGTGCTTTGGATAATGAGAAGGAGCTGACCAACGGTGCCATTCATGTGCACACTAGCGCCACCCACGGCACCACCGAGAATCGCATTCACGACCCGGAGATGGCCCACTATCTGCAGGAGAACTTCTTGGGCAAGCAGGCCGAATCTGTGCGCACCCTCTCTGGCTATGCCAACGATCTATCCAAGTTGGTCAGCGTGCGCGAACCCGCACTTTCCATCTATCTGTTCGACGAGTATCTGCAGAAGCAATAAGCAGTTATCTCTCTGCCGCAACACTTATCAAAATTCACTCATCTGTTATTTGCTAGTATTACAAAGATTTCAAAACAAAACTAAACGAAAATAAATCCCCCAAACGCTGCGTTCTGTAAATTTCAATTGTCATTCAAGTTGTGTTGTGAGATAATAAAACGATGCGCAGCAGCCACTAAAGCAAAAGCAAAAAAAAAAAACAAAAACAAAATGTAACATATGATTTCCTATCAACTATTTTTCAACAATGATTTATTTACTACACAAACACACGCTTACACACACACACACACCCATACACATACGCACTCTCACATATTTGTGATAACGCTTAAGGAAGCAGAATTCGCTTGAACAAATATATCTTTAAATTATGTTACCAAGCTAATTAAATAAATAAAGTCAAAGTCTATGTACGCAGTATTTCATGTTATTTTTATTTGATATTTAAAATGCCTGGCAAAAGTTTAACAACAAATCGCAGCTGTCGTGTTGTGCTGTGCCTGCACTTTGCATTCGACTCTGATTACTGAAACTATATGCAGAGCAACAAAGTATATCAATATTGGATTATATAGTATAGTGGGAAATTTGAGTGTCTGAGTGACGCGACCAGAACCTTTCTCTATGCAAATACGAATTCGCTTTTATTGCTGTGAACGCGCCTTCATCGGGCGGACTTACTAAAAAAAAAGAAATTAAAATTTATTAGGGAATGAATTTTCTATCAGCTATCAGCTGCGACTGTCCATGGTTTTGCACGTCTTCAAGGTTATATAATATATTAAGCCATATTTATTATACTCGTCGGACTTGAATAAATATCTATGACATACAAAGTTTCTATAGTACTTTCTCACTCTCTCTATCTCTATCTATCTCTCACTATCTGCCACTCTCTCCCTATCTCTCTCTCTGTCTCTCTCTCGCTCTTATTATATAAAAACACTTAGTTGCATTGTCTGATAAGCCTATTTTGATGCATTGGAATTGCTTAGTTGTCATGATCTACGAAATTATAGCAAAAATCTGCCAGTGTATATCTTATCTGAGACAGCACTTGAAATGAACTACTTAAAGCACGTTCCGGCATATCGGAACACGTCATATATTTTTCATTTCAATTTGCTTACGTCGAGATTTATCGCTCGCTGCACACGACTTCCGGCCGAGTTGGGGTTGGCCATGTTCTGTGTTGCCGCCATTTTGGCTGCTGACTAAGCCAGCACTGGCTAGCGGTAAAAAGTGCCGTTTCTCCTATTATGTAAGACGCACTAGACTTTCTGTCACTCAGTCTCTCTCTCTCTCTCTCTCTCTCCCTATGATTGTCTCTCTTAATCCCAGTCTGCTGCGGGCTGACGTGTTTCATTCTGATGCTGCAGCGCAGTTTCCTTATCTTTTATTTCGATGCGAATTGCAATTATTGTAAATATTTTCCATGACCGCAGCCAGACTGTCTTCCCCTCGCTCTCTCTCGCTCTCGTGGCATACTTCATATGGCAGGCAGCCACGCAGAAGAGCCATTTATCAATTAGTGACGCCCATTGAATGGCCATTTTATTTGGTTATGTTTCGTAGATGGACCACTTGCACGTAAAACGCACGTTCATTGCCTCAATTTTGTGGAGCAGGATAGGTGGGCCTGGGTCGGAGGTCATCAAAATCTGGGCAATAGACGCGTGTTATGCTGTAATTAGAATATGACAGCCAACTGGCAACCATAAAGGCAACGATGCTCACATAACAGTTAAGAGTGCGATTATGATGCAATAGAGTCGGGCACATGGGACGAAATGGGGCTCTGACCCTCCTCGCCTGCACTGGTCATTAAATATTAATCCACTTAATATTAATTGCGCTGATTTGCGGCCAAAAGATATGTATAAACATAAATGTATATAGCATATGAAGAGGGTTTCTCTCTTTCATAATAATTGCGGTCATTTCGACTGTATTTGTCAAGGGTTTTAGTGGGCTTACACGCACACGAGGCACACATGCGCCGCCTTTGCCCAATGTCTAATTGCCTTTGCTCCCAAATTGCGTGTGTCCATGGAACCCTTTTCCAAGTGCTCATAAAGGTGCTCTAAAGTACCAAATGCTTCAATTAATTTATGCATTTTAATAAACGCGCCAAGCAATTAGTTTTATATAGAAAACTATTTCATTTATGCTGCTGTTGCTGCTGCCGCCGCCAGCTGTTGTCAAAGGATTCGCCAAAAGGATTCATATCAATTTATGACCACATGTGGGTGGGTGTCTGTGTGTTTGTCTACTCCTCGTTTGCATGCAAAAATAGCAATTTAATTTCGTTTTATTGCATTTGCCATTTGCAGCCAGTGAACAACAGCTGCGTCACAGAACTTCAATAAATAATCCAATTCATTCTCTCTTATTCGAAATTTTAATGCATATCTTAGAACTTTGCGCCTTTAGCTATAGCAAATTAAAAAGCTAAACTAGAATATTTTACTTCACATACAATTTTGATAAAAGCCTTAAAAATTTCCATTATTAGTAGGGAACATGATATAGTGAAAATAATATTAAAGATTTGACTTTTGATTTTTAGTTGCTTTTTTATATAATTAAACAGTTTTTGCTGAATCTACGCAACGAAGCATGATAAAGCTCAAAAGTTGATAAGGTTTTTGAAAGCTAATTGAAGGGTGAAACATTTGAAAATATGTATATTATTGAAAATAATATTGAAAATATATATATATATATATATATATATATATATATGTTATGTTGGTATATTTAATACATACTTATAGGTATATGTTGAGTTCTAGCTGTTGTACTATAGCTTACTCTTCGAGTCTGAATGCTGATCGACGAAAACCTTGAGGGCGAACTCTCGAAAGTTCCTCAGAGAGCATGATCTTTACTTGGTAGTCGTAAATAAGATATTTATCTGAATAAACATGAGAATGTATGAAAGCCGAAATATCATAAGACATAAATACTTTATACGAGTGTAGATATAAGTCTGTGTTTATAGCTAATAAATATATCTGCCATTTCAGCTCATCTTGAATTAGGTCTGGTTGTTTTCGTTAGATTCTTACCTGAGGAAAGTTTTACATTCATGTGAATTTAAATCACTAGTGCCATTGCTACATATAACATATACAAGTAAAAGTTTCACTATTTTAATAATTTTTTATAAATAATATTATTATAATAAATTAAATATAATATTAAATGATCATTATGCAATTGTTAAACACAGCAATACTCGACAGGGAAAAATTAGAGAAACGCTGCATTTGACAGTCTCTGATCGAAGTCGCAAGACTTCTCAAGATTTGGTTGACAGCTTTTATAAGAAAAAGTAAAAATTGGATATACATATATGTCTTAGATAATAGAGAAAAAAATGTAGTTAATTTTGTATCTGTATGTCTCCACAATCATTATAAAATACATTACTCTAAGTACAATTTCTCTATGACGTATCAAAACTTGGAACACCTGTTTCGCCACTCAAGTGCCTCATGCAAGTATTTTATGACCATATTGTGCCTCTCAGCAATTTGTGCGTAATAAAGCGATTTGCATAGTCAATCGGTTCACTTTGAAATCGATAGCCAAACAATGGGATATTGAGGCTAGGGAATCCGCTGGGATCGAACGATTAGCAAAGCAATCGAATCAGGACCCATAATCAGGGCAAACAAGCTAATGGATTGCCGATAAGCGAACCGTTGATAAGACTAAGAACGCAAATAGGTTTTATTCTTTGTTGCTGTTGCCATTTGTTGTTTTTGCATAAATGAAATGTTTTGCAAAATCTCATATGGCTGAATTGTATTGCATGGCAGGGTGGATCGGAGGCAGCAATTGCAACCTGAAACGCTGAGATACTCAGATGCCGAGCCACCCCAGTGGGCACAGCTGCCGGCAGTCAATTTGAATAAATCCACTTTTCAAGGTCAGTGGGTAAAACAAGTTGCGAAATTTTTCAGCACACCCCATTGCAAAAAACAAAGAACAAACAAATCAAGGTGACGATTGTAATATTAGACATGGAGATGTCCTGTAAATGCAGATATTGCCACTAAGGAACACTGATGCTAAAGTAATGCTAATACTAATGCTAATGCAGGTGCTAGTGCTAATGATCATACCAACGCAATCTGTATTAATGCTATTAATAATGCTTATAATAATGGTCATACTAATAGTAATGCCAATGCTTGTTCTGTTGTTAATACTAAATTTCTAGGGTTAATACTAATACAAATATCAACGCTAATGCTTATTAAAATAATAATGCTTATGCATTTTGAAATACTATGTTAATGATATTGCTAAGAGCAATGCTAATAAAAATGCTGCAAATATAACTACCAATACGAATACGAAGACTAATACTAATGATATCACTTTAGTCTAGTCTCTCAATGCTTACACTACTGTTTATAGTAATGCTAATGCTAATAATATTATAGTAATGCTAATGACATTAATATTAAAGCTGCTGGTGCATGCTGAATCTACTGTTAATGCCAATGCTAGTGCTTACTCTAAGATCCTAAAGGTAATTCTACCACAACAATTTGTTTTAATGCAATTGATTATATTAATGCTAATTCTTAAATTCATGTTAATATCAATGATTATATTAATGCTAATTTTTAAATTCAAGTTAACATCAATGCCAAGGCTAATAATAATACTAAAGTCTAGTCATTGAATGGTAATGCTATTTCTAAACTAATACTAGCTAAAATTTTAGTACTAAAACAGACTTGAGTTCATATTCTACTGCGAATGCTAACATGGTTATGTTTATATTTAAATTAATGCTAATACTTTAAAGTCTATAAATCTTTAATTTTTTAACTCTGCTCTGTTTCAGTTTTCAAACCACCTTCTGTAATCACGTGCAGGGTATACAAAGCCACCCCGTAGCCTGCGAATGGGGTTGTGATTGTTTTTGTTGCCGTTGCTTAAAGCCTTGAAGCGGAAATGGTCAAAAATGACATGTGGCCTGTGTGAAATTTGCATACGCACAAATGCCAAAATGCGAAATTGCCGAGGGAGTATCTAAATTATAGGCAGGCAGGACTAGGCAGGACTAGCCAGGACAGCGCAGGCAGGCAGGCGCTGGTCATGCATAGGGCAAGCAAGGCACGCGCCAAATTTAACTAAAAAGCTGAAAGGCAACTGTACACCGGAGCTGGGATAAGGGCGAAAGCAAAGCAAAGCCTTCAGGGTGGCATTCGCATTCATTACTTTGGCTGCATAACTTGCAATGAGCATAACTTTTGCCTGCGCACTCAAATATTTATGGCAAATTTGCTGGAGCACTAAATTAAAATTCAATAAATCATCATTTGTTTTCATATGACTGCATAGACTTAGTCTCTCGCTCGCTCTCTCTTTATCTCACGCTTGGCTGGCTGCAAAAAGTTGATCGAAATTTCATTAGTGTCTGCGCTTTTTTGTTTAAGTTTGGCATTTAGTTTTGCAATTATCCTTTTGCAATTTGCCGCCATTCTGTCCTGCTTTGGCAAACTTTTCCAAACACTGCCAAACTTTCCAATGTGCAGTTTTTCCGCTTGTTTATCAGTTTCCCTTTACATCGAACTCTGGCTTTAATTTGCCGCCCTTAACTGTTGCGAATGTCCTGATTTAGCTGCATTTTATGACGACGTCGAGTTCGCTTATTTTTTTGGCCTGCTAATTAATTTTTGCGTGTTGCCAACGACTCTGTCAACTTGCAGCTAATTGTTATTGTTTCAACTACCATCGAGAGGGTGTCGCTGAAGGTTTTGCGGTTTCAAATCGTGGAGCGTGGTGCAAGGAGCGCATGGAGCGTGTGCAGCAAGGCGAAAATGTGCGCCATAAACATAAAAATTAACGACTGCCACAAGCTGTAAAAGACAAAGGCAGAACACACACACGCACACACACTGGCTTACCTTTGCTAGTTTGGTCAACATTAAAATCAGTTTTTATGTGGCTGCCACACCTACCAATTGGCTACTACGTGCTGCATTCCCCCTTTAGCTGCTGTTGATTAAAAATCAACAGGAAACATCATTCGAAATGGCCGGAAGATTCTTAGCTGCGCCAAAGACAAAGACAAAGCCAAAGCCAAATCGAAAGCGAAACCGAAAACGTTTTGCCAGCTGATACTCTGCACGGCAGTTCCGAAAAATTCGTCTCTAGCCGACAACTTAAATTTCACTTCACTTCCCATGCTCTAAGCCTAAGCGGATTAAATTGACTCTGCCTCAGCTGCCAAAAAAATAAAGAAAGAAACAATCAAGCTAATATCAGCTGCCTGAACTTGGTATGCCCTAACCTAAATTATGTACTTTCAATTGATGTCTATTAAATATATTAATAATTAAAAGTCTATCTACCTATGTATATGTATGTATATATATATATATTTAATCTCACTAAAATTGAATTAGACGAAATATTATAATACTTCATTTATTTTTGTATGCTCATATCTAATATATAAGACATTGAATTTATAGAGCTGAACTACCTCTTGTAATCTAGTCGCAAATTAACATTTTATTCTAGAGCGAGTTTTGAATAGAACACACACTTCAAATAGGATAGTCAAATATCAAGCGAGTCAGACATAACATGTAAATATCACACACATTTCATAGTTCGTCTAGTTCGAACTGGGTCCATAATAAAGGCAACTTCAGAATTCCAACACACCTGCTTATCTCTTTACATTCAATTTTGTACTATTTTTATTATAGAAGATAGGAATACAAGAAGAAGCCACCTTAAAAAGGGTGAGAGTGATCATAGACGAGAGATGATAGACGAGCTATGATCGGAAGAGCAGTGATAGGGAGAGCTATCATAAGGAGAGCGAAAATATAAATTCGATGATAGGGAGAGCGATCATAAGTAGAGCGCCATTCCCTCTCACCAGATCCAACTACAGCTAATGTACTTTATATATGTATTATACATATATACTCTATATTATCATATTATAGAATAATTAACAATTGTATTTCTTTATTTCAAATAACCTAAAATAAATATTATTATTATGAGGGATTTATAAAATTATTATTTGATGATAATGAATATAAAATTCTTTTGGTGAGATTGTGAGCTCAGTATATATATATGTATATATATTTATTTATAAACAAGAGTAAAAATATATGTATTTATATGTATCTTACACAAATATATACAAAATTTATTTTTTTTGTATTTTACCAACTTTTCTATATCAACATTTATCTTCTCGTTAAGATCAGACGTCATTAAAGTTTTTTTTTATTTATTTATTTTTCCCACTTAGCAATCTGCTCTACTAAACGTGCATACCCTGTGCCGCAGGGTATTATGAAATGTTTTGGCATTATTCGCACCAGGCTCGCGGATGGCTGAGCAGCTCTGGCCGTACACAGTGGCTGAATGACAGTGCGATTAACTTGCTGTAAGCCATAAATGCTGCAAGTGCAGTGCGCTCCGCTGTTGGTGCTGCTGCCTCTGGCAATCGCCTCCACTAATTTTGTATGCATGAGCTGAAATGAAGAGAAATGCGGACAAAAAAAAAAAAGATTGTAAACTGTCTGGGCGTAGGTTTTCAGTCAGTGGAGTGGGCGTGGCACTTGGCATAAACGCCTTAACGTTCATAATGCGCTGCGCTCCTCCCGCAGTGATGCGCTGTGCGGCACTTAAAAAATCAAGTTCAACATCGCCCGCAGACCCACCAGGATCAAGGACTTCCAGCCGCAGCTCCTCCTGTTTCTTCCCCTTCCCAAATGCTGGCAACATTTTAATCCATATTTCTTGCCGTCTGGCAGACAATTTCCAAGATAATAGCATATATATAGATGCTATATTTTTTTTTTTTTTTGTTCGCTCGCTCGCTCGTGCTTCAGACGCAGCCAAGGATTACGATTACCATGCGCCACACAAAAATTACCCGGACGCAGCATCTGGCAGCTGCAGTGCCGGCGCGAGTTATTGCAACAGCACCAGCAGCAGCCGTCGGGCTAACGGACAATTGGACAACCGCAATTCGCGCTCTATGCGACGACAGCGGCTACAAAATTATCATTTGCCCATAAATTGGGGCAAGCACTTGGAGCAGCAGCAGAGGCAGCAATAGTAGCTGCAGTAGCAGAGGCAGCAGCAGCAACAGATGCAGCAGAAACAGATGCAGCATTGACAGTCACAGGTTATATCATCAATATATATGTTTGCCTATCTATGATATATATGGACATATATACATATATAAAACAATTTCAAATTTCTTGTTTTGATTTTATTGAATTTAATTTGGAAGCTAATCGAAAGCAATTCTCTAAAATATACAAAATCATATATAATAATTAACAAAATAATATATGTCATATATAAAATAAGAAATTAATTTATTATCATATATAATATATATATATATTTATTCATTTGATATCAAAGTACTTTAGATTAAACAAATAAAACTTTTAATACTCATAAATTCTTGGGCAAATATAGTATACAAAATAATTTTTATTTAAAAATATTATATACCTAATGAAGCCAACAGATATATAATAAAATCGTTTAGTAGTAATAATATTAAATAATTTAATACAAGAAATTGTATGAGAGACTATTTCTATCCATTCTATCAAATTAAAAGTTTACTTAAAACCAAAGCACAGAGGATAATAAAAATTATTATTTTTATTATTATTACTGATTAAGTGTTTAAATAATATATGTATAGATAAATATTTTTAAAAATTTGTATTTTATTTTTAAATATATATCTAATTATATTCTATTATATGCTCTTTATATAGAAATTTATTTATAACTGTAAATGTATTTTTAATTTTAATTTTTATTTTTTTCAGAGCCAATACGTTTAGCATATTTCAATTCGCATAATATTTTGCAAAGTAGTATAAAATGATTTTTGGGCACCACAGAAAAATCAAGCATTTGGGCGTGAATCATAATTATTATTGAAATTCCTTATAATATAGCAAAGGTTATGATAGTGATAATGACAATGCTATAATACATCGATTTCCATCCACTAGGATTTCTTTTCTGAGTATATGAGCAATTATGTCTATGGCAATGCTAAGTCTATGAAATATTCTGCTAATCAATACCGGAAACAAAAGGCCAGACAAGGCGAGTTTCCCTTGCGAAATAGTTTCTTGGAATCAAACTTAGTCATTGAATTAATTATAATTAATACTATTTAATTGTGGTTCACTACACATATGTATATATATAAATACCACACAAGTCTATAATATATACTTATATATAAATTGCATAATCGATTTGGACTTAATTCCGCATGCATTAAACACTTTGCGTAATTAAACGCATCGAATTGCCGAATTGTTGAGCAACTCTTTCGTGGCTTTTGTGTTTAAATGCAATGTAAATAAGTAATTAGCTCACACTCCAAGACAATATCATAATGCACAAGTTGTAATTATGTGTGTGTAGAGGGGGGCATATGCCCCATGCCCCGTGCCCCTAAAACGAAGCACAGACTTGCAGAAGGCATTGGTAGACTTGGCTGCAACTGCAGCCTCAAGCGAGAATTTCAATTAATTTTCACTCGATAAAGTAGGCGGCTGCGGTCACAATTCGTAGGCGGGTAGATGGGCGTCCGGACGGGTCTTCCCGCACGCCGCTCGTCCGATGAGGTTGATTGAAAATGCCAACCATGCGATATGGTAACAAAGTAGCCAAGTTAATGCCAGAAATGTCGAAACTTTGTCAACGTTATGATAGCTGTACGTTGAACCCAATGGCGGATGGGGCGGGCCAGCGCCCAGCGATGGGGGACGATTCTGCGGTTCTGCTGTCGAGCCACAACAAAGGCCGCGCCATGACGGCGGCACGTAGCAAAAGTTTTCCAAAAACAAGATAAGCAGATTTACTTAAAGTTCTTGCGAATTCCCGACGTGCTGCTGTCTCACTCCACAGGTGAGGTTGGGGGGCGGAAAGGACGACATGTAGCCAAAAAGATGGGCGTGGCTGTGCGTTGAAAAGTGCAGTATGTTGCCCCGCCCCCCAGCTCCCAGCCAGCCAGCCAGCCAGCCAGCAGGTTGCAGTGGTTAATTAGAAACGGGCCCTGATTAGCGATAGCTATCAGGCCAGATTGCATTAGCTGGGCGCTGAGTGGGAAATGGAGGGCGTGGCGACTGCATTTAGCTCTGCACTCGACATTTGCCACCTGAATAAGACGTCCCACGCGTTCGAGTCAAAGGCAACACGTAAATGCAATCAGACTGAAGCGCACGTAACGATATCGAAAGGCTGTCAGTGCCGGGAGCCTCGGTCTCGGTCTCGGTCTCGGTCTATTTGAACTGGATTAATCAGAGTGTCGCTCGCCGTCTGGCCTCCAGTAGCGCCTGTATTTCGTCCATTGGCACGTAACGCTAAGAAGCATTTCATGTGGTTTTAAAAGCTACACGCTCGTAAATCAAACAAAGGTAAAAGCTCCCCTGCCTCTCTCTCTCTCTCTACCTCTCCCTTGCTGTATGCAATGCACTATTGCCTGAACTATTATTATTACTATTATTATTATTGACAGTATCAGCAGCAGGCTACACGTATGTACTTATAGAAATCGGCTTGGCAACCAATTGTTATCTATGTGTATATTTATTTTTTATTGTGAATATGTTGTCATGGGGACTTTGCAACTGTCAATGGTTTCATAAATTGCTCAGAGTATGATATAAAATAATATCTTTAAAGTACGTGCAGCACAGCAGTATCTGCCTGCTGACACCAAGAATCACTCAAGAAATCAGTTGACGAAGCTCGCCATGCCCAATTTATAATTATCTAATAATATTTTTAAAGTTGTATCTTAAGTCGACTTGGAAATGAGCAGAGTGAGATTTAGCAATCACTCACTATCTTTCGCCTCAGTTTTGTCGAAGTAGTTGAAGGCCTGCTTGAGTCTTTTGTAGTATATACGTAGCCTTAAGCCCCTAGAACCCCTTGAGCTGGTACTGACTCCAAGTATACACATGCAAGTTATGATTGTGACTAAAAACTAACTATATTAAGCATGACATCCTTAGGACATCCTGTGACTAACTTTCAATACCCGCCCAGGCATAAACTTCATTTGTCTCTCATACCCAAACCCCCGTTCATATTGTGTTTACTGTGCTGCAGTTGAGTTGTTGGGGGATCAGGATCGTTGGCAGTCAACCGCAGCAAATCAAAATAATTGCGAGAAAAAAAGGCAGGGCATGCGCTGGGCCTGCTTATCGGCACGCCCGATGCGATTTTAATAACATTTTTAGAGATATTGCGCCGTTAAGGATGCCCGCAAGGAGCCGGCAGGCAATGTTTATATTGCAAAGACATCAAACATCTAAACGGGCCAGAGACAGAGCCCAGAAGAGATAGAATAATAATAAACAATTCGGCAATTGTCTCTTGAACTGTCGCTACTGCTGCTGCTGCTGCGAGGGCAGGGCATAAAGTCAAATAATAAAACATTTTAACTCGACATTTGATGGTTGTTTTTATTTCGTTGGCATTGCGACGGGCAAATAAAAGCAAAACAGCACGACACGAGCCGAAGCTGACGGCTGGATGCAAGGACATGAACCTGGCTGCCACCAGCAAACACCTTGAAGCGCTTTAATTTTTATGATTTGCTCGACAAAGGCGCATCGTAAATCTAACGAGACGAGCGCTCGTTGTTGCCAAAATTTATGCAATTAGAAATTGATATTATACAATTTGATATCCCACGCGGTTGTACGTACGCCACACGTTCGTCCTGTCATAAAAACAGCCAACTGCAATTTTTATGTTTTTTTTTTTTCGAATTTGAATTTTTATGTCTGCGTGACTATGCAGCGCGCATACTTCGATTTGCTTTGGCCCCACTGTGCCACACCAATTTGTTTTGCGTCTATCTGCGTCTGTAATAATATTTTATTAATCATTTAATCCAGCCCAGTCGCCTGGGCGGACATTGATAAGCCGCCAACAATAGCAAAGTGTGAGAAGAGCCGCAGCTGCTCCTGAGTCCAGTCACTTTTTAGCCCCGCGGCTTAGCCGAAATATATAAAGATACAAAGTCATTACGGAAGCATTCATAATTAATATATTTACATACAATAGCTAACAAGACAAAAATATGTTTATCAAGCGGCAGCTGCGGGACGGCCAGAGGCAGCGACTGAAATGCAGCGAGCGTAAGAAGAATTTTTATACCCTGAATCCATTGAAAATGGAAATTTCAGGGTATAATGTTTTTGTGCAAATGTATGTAACAGGCAGAAGGAGGCGTGCCACACCCCATAAAGTATATATATTCTTGATCAGCTCGACGAGCTGAGTTGAACTAGCCCTGTCCGTCTGTCCGTCCGTCCGTCCGTCCGTCCGTCCGTCCGTCCGTCCGTCCGTCCGTCCGTCCGTCCGTCCGTCCGTCCGTCCGTCCGTCCGTGTAAACACCTGGATTTCTGCAACCACAAAAGCTAGAGACTTCAAATAAAAAGCAAAATGCTCGATAATACCATACGCTGTACGAGTTTATTTTTTTTTTTCGATAACTCGTCCCATTCCTTTTTTATCGATAACTATCGAAAATATCGCTTTGTTTTTAAGGTCTGGCGTGCACACCGTTAAAGATAGAATCGTGCACTAAGTTGTGGTTGATAGCTATAGTCAATCCGCACATTTTGTCATTTTTGGATTTTTGATGCCACGCCCCTTTCGCCCACAATTCAACAAAATCGATAACTCACGTATATCAAATACTAGAGACTTGAAATTTGGCAAATAGGTACATTTAGATGTCATAATCATGCCCCGAAAATTTCATTAAGAACATAGATCGAGAAAAAAAGTTATTAAACAATAAAGTTTGCATAGCACAGCCTCTTCTGCAGCCGCAAAACTGTGCAGTGAGCATATTACGTGCATGCATATGTTTGTGTGTGTGTGTGTGTGCATGTGTTGTTTACTATTAATGAATAAATGAAACTTTTTATGATTGGTATTGCAGCTCAATGGATTCAGGGTATCTCTTAGTCGAGCAGTCTCGACTAGAGTTTAGTTACTTGTTACTTAATGAGTTTATTAAATGATTTGATGAGCTTAAGGCGTGTGTCACGAGTTCGCAAATACAGAGTATTAGACATCAAGTATTTGAAGCTGGATTACTATAAGTTAATTTATTAATTTATCATTGTTGATTTTTGGAAAATATTTAAGTAACTTCTTTTTATAAATATTTTATTTTATATTATAAATTTTTTCTTGTATATACACATACTTTACAAAAAATTATATTAAGAAGAAAAAACAATTGAATAATAATTGTAAAATATCTATAGAACGTTAAAATAATATTTTTAATATCAATTAAAATTGTTTTATTTTCTTGTCTATTTTAAATATTAAACAAAGAATTAAGGAAAATAATTGAATTTCTATAATAATGCTCTGAGATGTGGTTATTCAATATTAATTATTTTTAGAATTTATTTTAATATTACACATCAAATTAAAAGTAATATTTATTTTATTTATTTAAGGTTCTGCCAAATTTCTAAGGCTTCAATAAAAATAATTTCCATACTCGAAATCTGCAATAAAAATATTTACTTTAAATATTACACAAATTTAAAAAAAATTAAAATTTTATAAATTAATTTTATTAATCCAATACCCACCAATAGTCATGTCATTAAATTTATAATAATCAGATATTCTGAGACCTTTACAATTACTGAACATTTAAAATATATGCAGAGCATATTGCGCACATAGAAATAATATAATAAAATAAGCAAACAAAGCGAAATTTGTTAAAAATTAAGAGAGAACTTTTCTTTGCATTACATTATTACATCAAGACTGTACCACAGTCTAGCAGCGACCGGGCTAACGAAAGGGCGAAGCAACTGGACTGGCTCCAGGTCTGCAATCTTTGAGCTCGCGCCACCCGCGCTGGCTAATTACGAATTCAGGCAAAGAAAATAAAAACAATTTCCGAGGGTTGGAAAATTGAAACAAATCTAATAAATGGAACCAAAAATGTGCGTACATCAAGTCTAAGTGAATTTGGAATCGAACTTGCAGCTTCACTCAGGCAGGCAGCACACGTAATGAGATCCTTGGACAGGACAACGGAACTGTTTCGGAAGCAGGCAAAAAAAAAATTTGCATAATTTCTTGAACAGTTTCCCATTATTTCAATGTCTGCATTTCAAGTAATTTTTTTACCCGAATTTTTGTTTTTTTTTTCTCGCAGCGTTGCAATTAAACGTGTAATTACTCGACTGCTTAAAAATGCGCGAGGTGTCCGGACTGCGAAGGGTGCGCTACCTATAGGCTTTCCGTCCTTTTGCCTTTCCTTTTCCTTTACCATTTTTTTTTTTTTAATTTGCAGCCAACATTATTCTAATTGTTGTTGTTGCTTTGCTAACGGAAGTTTTGCGCTTGTTTTCATTTGATTTTCCTATTTATCATGGTCTGAGTTATTAGCGCGCTCTCTCAATTACAGCAGGAGAAAAAAAGAAAAAAAAAAAAGAACGAAACAGAATTAGAACAGTCTGGGGGGTTCTGTTTACTTGTTGTGACATTCTCAAGTGGTGCATAAAAATGAACAATAGGTGGGTAGGTGGGGCTGGACCTGAGAGGGGGTGGTAATTGGTGGCTTCGGGCAGCCTCTTATGCGCTCTACTCAAAGTTAAATAGAGCATATTTTTATTTTGTCTCACCCGCTAGCAGAGTGCTTTGGAGCATATTGGCTTTTGCTGTTTGCTTGTCTGGCGTTGGGCGTTTCTTATAATAGTTCATAGAGTAAAGGGTATATTGGTTTGGGCAATGCAACATATTTATTATTTGTGAGTATAGATGAGATTTACATCTGCCTACAGAGTGCAGAGGGGTATATAGGCTCTTGCTATTTGCTTGTCTACTTTTGTCCTTGCTTATACTTGCTCACAAGGTCGTGGTGTATGGAATTTTGGTTTCTGACTATACTCGTTCACATATGGTAAAGAGTATATTGGCTTTTGTATAATATAATATATTTTATCTATATATTTTATAGATATACTTGTGTACGACAGAAATGAATATACATGTAAAATGAAATAGATGCCTAGATTAAGTTTATGATGACTGAATGACATATCCATTGGATGGAAGTCTTTATTTTGGGTTGATTATTGCCTCAATTTCTTATGCAGAATTCTACATTTTTATGTGTATGAAAAGTCGATCATATAGGAGAGACACTTGCATATATAAATTAAATTGAGAATTTCAGCTTCTCTACACTCTACACTCTTCATACCCTATAACTGATCAGCTAAAGTAGAAAAAGCTGCAATAGTTTGAAAGCCATTCATGTGCTCGTATAGGTTGAGAGTCATTCGTGCCACAATCTATGTAGATAATGATGCATGCTCAAGTACAAACATCTTAATTAGTTATAAAAATTGCAGTTTGAAAGCCATTGATTTGCTCATACGGCTTAAGGGTCATTATTGAAATACTCTCATGAAGCCGCTGGTTACTCTTACAGTCTGAGAGTCATTGGTGCCATACTCTACTGTAGATTGTGCATGCTCAAGCACCAAAACTTACCAACACTACAGTTTGAAAACAATTGCTTCGCTCATACAGTCCAAAATCTCTGCACTCAATAATTGCAGCTTTCAAGCGTGCAGAGCATTAAGCAGTCGTTGATGGCTCGCTGCAGATAATGCAAACGCATAAGTATATAATTTTGTTGTTCACTTGATAGCAAGTTGCTATCAATAAATTGGCAACGATACAGATGAAGGCAACAGAAGTGAGCTCGACACTAATCTCTTCAAATAAAGGATATCCAGAACGGTATCCGTTCAGTGTCCGGTTGATGGGCCGCAGTGAGCGCAACGGCGTAGGGCAGAAAAAGTCGCTGTCGGGAGCAAATGGACAGGCTGCACTTAAGGCAAGCCAGACACAAAGTCTGAGTGGAGAAACAACAGCGACAACGAGCGAGAGCGGAAGACTACAAAAGCTTCGATATAGTTGTAATAAAAATGATTTCCTTAAAGCGTGGCTGGGAAAATGCGGAAAAGTGAAATTGGCAAAAACGCGCCACGCGAAACTCTATTAGCGAGCCAGACAAAGGAGCCAGCCGCGCCGCAGCAGCTGCCCCCGCCACTGCCACTGCTCGAATAGTTTTATGATTTTGATATCAACTGACAGAGCAGGATGTGAGGGAAGCAGCAGCGTCAGCTGCCAGCAGGATATGGCCATCAGTTTTTGCTCTTGGCTAAAATAAATTTCATTTGATTTTTGTAGCTGACGAATTTTACTCATTTGCGATAAGCTAATGGATCCAAATGCAAGGCGAAGTCTCTGAGGGGGGCACGAACTCAGAGCAATTAGGCCAAACAATTTATGTTTCTTTTATATTTCGTTATCAGCCAGGCTGGGCATGTGGACAGCAAGTCAAGTTGTTAGAGCGCGCTCAACTGCGCAGAAAATTGTGTGGAAAATTGCGTCGCATCTAATCCCGCGCTGATGTCTTGTAATTGGCTTTAAAGTTCTGCAAAGTTTTTAAGCACATGTCATATGTGCTGCTGTTTGTGTGTGTGGCATGTGGCATGTGGCACATGCGACACGCTAAGCTTAGCACTGAGTGTTTGCTGCTTTATCACGACTTTCAGTTTTGTCCGCCCCTCTTCCACCTTAGTCCTGTTGCCTGAGCGCACTTTTTGCATACTCATTCTATTGCCACATATCTTGCCGGAGAGCGCGCGTGTGTGTTTTTGTGTGCGTGCAGGAGTCGTAAATCTTGTTGGGTAAAAAAAAAAAAAAAAACAGAAGCAACTGCGTGCAGTGCGTCGCGTCTGTCTGCATCATAAATCATATGCAGCCAAGTAGCTGCTTACACAAAGATACTTAAGTATCTATAAGATACGCTACGTGCATCTGAGCGTAAGCAAAGCAAATTTGATCATTTTTACGCTTTTGACATGTGAATTGCTTTTCGGGCAAAGCACCCAACACGCCACTCAGCCCGCAACAAATACCATATCCATCTGTAATTACACTTTGACTCATCAGAGCAGTTGAAATTTACTTGAAGTATATTCTACTTATATGGAGAGTTGGAACTGGAATATATTTTCAAGTGTAAGTAAAGTGTAGCTTGAGAGTGTAAATAAAATTTGAATCTCTTTTTCCTTGAGCTTGGGTATATGGAATATGGATATGGAAACTTTAATTTACGCAGTCAACAGCTTTGACTAAATAAAATAAAACTTATTTATAGTTCACAATAAATCGAACTCAATTCGTCTCTTATTGTGTCAAAACTGTTGTAAGGAGTATATTCAGAGTGCAAAAAATAAAGACATAGAATATGTCATTGATATATAATTTGCATAGCCGATTAGAGTTTCAATTGGATTTAAGCTAATTATAAATTATATTAATTAAATATATACATTAATGAGCCGATGATGTTTTAGAAGGCCTCACATAACTAAAAAAAATTCTCCGAAATTAATTGAAATATTTGCCAACGGGCAGCAAAGAGCGACGACAGCCAGGCCGATAATGACTTATATAAAATATAATATATATATATATATATATATATATATAAAATTGAATTGCATACGCAAACGACTAACATAAAGTAAGTTTATAATGACAAACAATAGAGCAATCCTTGCTTTCTTCAAATGCTTTTGTATTGCTCAACTCATTTAAGTCGTGTGCTGAGCTGAGCAAGTCTTTAGCCCCAGCTGCAACCCCTTCGGAAAAAGCAATCTCAGTCATGATGACTGGCGGGCAAAAACTATCTGATGCGCCGCACCCAGGAGACAGACTGCCAATTAACAGTTACATGTTTGTACAAAATAATTGGGTTGCGTGACACGAGGATAAGCGACGGCCAAGGAGCTGGCTGTGCTAAATAGTAAACAAATAGAGGAACTTGGCTTAAAACAAACATTGGAGCGCAACTATATAATTATGAACGTGTACGCTTATTGCCGATAGTGCGTCATCATCGTTATTATCTCAATCATCGTCATCATCATAATGATTGCAGAGGCGGGCAGCAGAGTGTGCCGCAGGACAAAGGCGTTGCTAAAGTTATTAACGCGTCGTGTGGCGTCAATCAACTTGGGCCTCGAGCGTGTTTTTGCATGCGACCAGCCCCGCCCATCGCGAGCAAAGCCGCCTTTTTGTTTGATTTTTGGGGCAAAAAAGCGAAAGGCAGGAAAACGAACGTGTGTCGGACCGAAAGGCAAACAGACGGCCAAAGGATTACGACTTGTAAGGCTGTCGTTCGGCTGGTAACGAAATTTATGTTAATTTAATTGCAACACATTAAAATAGTTTCACGTCACGAAGTCCTTAAAGGGTTGCTCCACCCCCTAGATACTTGCCGACGACAGGCGATTGATGTGTGTTTGGGTATGTGCCAGGACGTGTGTAAACCAAGATTGTTAGCCTTTTGCGGCTGCCTGGTTGCCATTGACAAATTTGAGGCATCGTCTGCAGCATCTTTAATTAAGTTACCCCCATCCCCGCCCCGATTCGTCGTGGCATTGTGTTTGGCCATGCGAAATGCATGAGCATCATTATCGATAGTTTCACATTTCACATCATCATCAACATGCTCAGCCCGTACATCAAAGGCAGACGACGACACACAGGCATCAACATAATAAAATTTAAATTACAATTGTTGCCCAAAGGCGACATTGAGTATGTCTTAAAGGGGAGCGGGCACGGCAGGTTGGCCAAAGTCTCAGCCGTGCCGACAATATGCTTCATTTTGGTAATTAGAAACTCACGTGTGTCGATTTCATGATTCGTGATCATTAAAGTTAGTTCCCTAGCAGCTGAAGCAGGCTCCAAGATATTAACATAATTTGTAATGTGCATAAATTGCCGATTTATACTAGTCAGCAAATATAATTTATGTACTTGAAACAATAATTGAACCATGATAATTGATAATTGTTAATAAGAATAGTTTACATATTGATTGCCAGTTCATAAATGCAACACTAATTAGCTCGTTTTGCATATTCTTTTTATCACTTTTTATAATAATTGATCTGAAGGATTTTATCTTAATATCTTACATTTATATTTATTTATATTTATATGTGAATAAATTTTTTTTATTGATATATATGTTTCATTGGTAATTTAAAAGTAGCATAGATACATACAGGAGTTCTTAAGAAATCTAGCTTCGCCTTCTTTCTATTCTTCCATTATGCATGTTTAGTTCTCAGAGAACTTCGGCTTTATCTGCTTAGTCGGCTCTCGTAGCGCGAATTTGTACGAAAAGAAGACTAAACTAATTCTTAATCAGTTTCTCAATTTGACACAAAATAAATTTAATATATAATATATTATTTTAATATTCTTCATAAAATGTATCACAGTTTCTTTGATATAAATATCTCTTATATCATTTTTATTAAAACTGTATATGATTTTATTTGAAATTGTCTTTTGATATAAATTCATACACTATGATTTGGGAAGCCAGATAAATCGATGTTTATAGCTAGACGAATAGTTCTATAAATACTTTTAGAATTCATAGATCTACAATATAAATATGGAAAAGCCTATTTATATTTAACACACCAAAGATAAGCACCCACAAAATACTCTCGCACCATAATCCTAACGCTACTATACCAAGCACTTCTTTGATATTCCACTCCGAATCTTTAGTCAAATCCAAATTATTTCAATATGCCACACAGACAACTCATCTATGCAGATTTCATTGGCGCTAACTAAAATGTTAATAACAATTGTGAATTGCATTTGCTCAGTGAGCAGGAAAGAAAGCTCTTAGAGGACAGGCAAACTCAATAAGTGAGCAAAGAATGCTCCAGAGCTCGGCGATTTTCATAAGTTTTGCTGCGTTTGGTGAATGTTTATTTATGGCTGCGCAGTTTGTATTTATGGCCGAATCATGATGACAAATGTCACATGTGGCAAACACTTGAAATAGACACCAAATCCCAGCCAAGAACAACCCCTACCCACAAAACGAAACTATGCGAGCCACCCTCTCACGCCTTGGTTCACTCTATGAGCAAAACATTTTGCAAATATTTTGTCAAGCTTAGGAAAAATATAGAGGAATCTATGAAGGAATAGATGAAAAAATATTTATGGCTCGCTCAGCACATTACACACCTAATTTCTATATTAGTTTTTGTTATTGGACAATGTCCAGAAGAAGTAGATGGGGTGTGGAGAGTGGGAAGCGGGGCTCGATGGAGACTTGCATATTTGTACAACTTGATTGGATTTTCGCCACGCCTTCGAGCAAAACATTTGTCTTGCCCATCTATCAAGACGAGCCCGAGTGCTTAATATTTTTATTCCTTGCCTCGGGCATTAACCATTTATGGCCGGCTCATTAGGCGGCGACCAAGTCGGACAATAACCTTTGTTCCTTTGTTTGCAAAGGGTTTAAGCCTAACAAATGATTCCAATTTGCGTTGCAGCTAACACAAATGTTTATCATTTCATTGAGGGGCAGGAGATGGCATGGCACGGCACGGCACGGCACGGCAGGGCCGCTGCTTGTCTATTGATCACAATTGAACATTATTTAATCGTGTGTAAATAATAGTTATAAATTTTCAATATAACAACAATGTTTGGCCATTGATCTATGGCACATTTATCATAGCAACTGCGTCTCAGCATGGCAATCTTGAATCGAAGAGTTTTCCAAGTTTTCATTATAAAGTCATAAATTTGATTTACGCTCCTCGCAGATGCTGGCATTTCGCTTATCCTTAATATATATGTGAAATGCCAGATCTGGTCAGATATTGAACAATTAGAGCCTCAATAAATCGCATAAAGAACGCGCACGGCACACGGCAGACGTCGGACGGCATTAACACCTCATTAGAAAAACACGGCGGAAACGTGTTCAAATGGCCAATAGCAAGACAAGAAGGGAAATAATACACTCAGGCGGCTGTAACTGACTGCTTAATGCTCTGTTCGCAGAGACTATGGACTATGGCGAGAAAGCTCTATCCAATCTTGTCTCAAGATTATCTCTTATCTATTCAAATGCAGTCGAGTGTACTGCAGCTGACCTTAGTCTAGTCTAGTTTACTTTAGTCTAGAATACTTTACTCTAGCCTAGTCTTAGTCTACTTTGGTTTATGTTTACGAATTTAATTATAGAAATTTTTCCTGATATTTTCAGATAAGAAATGCTTTGGGAATTTAAAATATTTTTATAAATAAATAAAAGCGCGCAAAATAATAATATATTTATTTTAGTTTCTTCTTAGATTTGTAATCCACTGAAAATTTAATTTAGCCCGAATATGAATATTTTCAGACCAAAGACTAAAAAACTTCTACAAAAATTTAGAAAAATTAATCATCAAAGCCAATATACTCCTTTTCACATTTGTAGGTAGCCCACTAAAAGGAAACAAAATTTATAACCAAGAAAAAAAGAAAATGCTGCGATGGACACGCTACAAATGTGGGGCAAGGCGAGGTCCTGCCACATTTTATTGCTTTTAAATGTTATATCTGTGGCGCTCGGCTGGGTGTTAACATGTAAACGCCGTCGCTAATGCCCGTGCCACGAAAATAACGGGCCACATTTAAAACTGAGAGCGTAGCAAATGGGGCAACGGGACAATCGATGGACGGAGGCAAGCGGACACAAAGGACTCTCGAGGCTTGGGCTGGTCGACAAGTTTATGTTTTTGATTTGCATTTGAAGTAGCAGTCAAAGCCACTTGGCAGTCGCTGTCAAAAGTGGCTGATTTATGTGTGTGTGTGTGTGTGTGTGTGAGGGAGAGAGAGAGAAGGATTCTGTACCTGACAGCAGCTAAAAGCTAGTCTCTGATCTGTGCGTAGAGCGCATAATTTATGCCAATTTAATTGAATGCGCCGCATATGAAAAGGCTGACTGAATTTCCCTTAGCAGCCGTTGCCCCCTTCTCCGGTCCCAGGAGAGCGGCCAAGACAATTGCAAATGAATATATATGAATTGCAAATGAATGTATTCACGAAAAAGTTAAATTGAATTTGTTGCTCATTAAAATGAGCTCCACTTGCACTCGCTGCTGCCAAATCAATTTTGAATGCGACGGGAGTGTGGGTGGCCTTGGCTAGCTGGGGTTGCCGCTCAACCTGAAAAACCACTTAACCACACACATGCCACGCCCACACGCACACACACACACATACCCACACATAGAAAGACAAGTGTTGTGCGTGGCAGCCGCCATTTTGGTTAGCCACAGTCAACGGCGACACTTTCATGTTAACGCCTCATGGCCGTAATTAGGGTTATAATTTCGGGAAAATTATGTGTGGAAACCCAAAGTTTAAAAAGTTGTAAAGTGCATATGTGTGCCGGCTAGAGATGGGCGCACGACGTGCTCTCTTACGTGACACGAAAGTGTTGGTAAAATGTAAAATGCGTGTAAAATGTTGTAATGATTGAGTGTTTGTATTGTATGATTGACTGACTGACTAATATACTGATTGACTAATGAAGTGGTTGATGGACTCATTGTATAATTGTTTGATTGATTGAGTGTCAGTCAGCTGCTTAACAAACTGCTTAAACTGATTGACGGACTTATTAACCAACAATGCATATGCAGATGTCAAAAAACGATCTAATATCTAGAAAACTTCGTTTTATTATATTAATATATTTACATATATTAGTAGTAATAGTAGACGATTCGATTACTAAGGAGTAATATTGCAGCAACCTATAACACTCATCCTAAAAGAATAGTTGTTAATGGCTTCTATGACTCAAAAATAGTATGCTCAGAAGTATAATTCTGAGGAAGAGAAGTCATTAATAATATAAAGAAATATGTATAGCCGAATATATATGAATATATGCAGCTTAAAAAGTAGTTGTTACCTGTCATCTCATCTCTAGCTACTTATACGAATTTCATATTAAACAGACGCACTCGTATACGCTGCAACAGCTGCCCTGGTGGCAAGTTGTCGTGAGCGCCACCATATTTTAATGGCCTTATGGCTTTTGCGTTATCAACGGCTTTGGCCCGATCATTGCGTCATTCCCACTCCAGAGGCCATTTCTCCCTCCAGCAACGGCTCCCAATCCCACTCCCATTCCCACTCCCGAGCCCGAACCCCTTCTTCACGCTTTGGCTTAACATGAATTTTAATTATGTGAACGACTCGGCGCTGATATTTGAATATTTTGGCCGCTGCGAGGAGAGAGAGGGAGAGTGAGCAGTTAATTTCATTAATAAATATTTATGGTTGCCGTTAAGCCTTTACTTTTGGGTGGGCGTGGCATGGCTGTAATTTATAGCGCAGCCGAGCAGAGCACAGGCAGACTTTAACTCCTTGACTCAATCTCGATTTCAATTTCAATTTCAATTTGTGTCTCGGAGCCATCGCTCATGGTCAACGTGCAGAGTGGAAAAACCTCGGTACGGCCAAACGAAATTACATGCGTCGATATGAGACTGTGTTCTGTTTTGCTTTCCTTTTTTTCCTGCGAATTTCATGGAACTTCTTTTGTTGTGCGGACATGTGTGTGGAAGTCATGCGGAGTCGGCTCGTTAGTTCGCCAATTGATTGATGATCAAATTGAGGCATGTCTCGACGGATATGTCGAGTCAGTGTCAAGACAGAACAATGCAACACGCATAGAAAAGCACTTATCACACCTCTTGCCCCAGCTCCAGCTCCAGCCCTAGCCGGCCCCTGGGCAACGCCCGCTGCATGGCCAAGTGGCATCAAATCAGCGCTGGGACTTTCAACTGACAACTGCGACTTTAAACAAACACAGACAGTCACACACACACAGACACACTTACACACCGGCACGTAGCATCGCTGTACAGTTAACCAGGAGCAAACTAAAATGTGAATTCAAAAACCACCCGCAGCCCAAAAAACTTGCGCATCATCAGCCGTGCGTGGCTGGCAGCTCTTAAGTCCTGCTGGCAACACGGAGATTAACTCAAATTTGTGGCGCCACAATAAATTTCACGGCCTGGCATTAAAAATTAAGCGTTTGCCACGAAACGAGTTGCAAGTGGCGTTTTTGCTTGAAGACACTTTTTAGCCAGACAGCCCCATCCTAATTACACAGTGCTGCAAGGCACAGCTTACTATTGAATAGATGTGCTCAGCTGTGCATGGAAACAGCTCCATAAGAGCTCCATATATATGCTACAGCTAAAAAATATATCTTAAAAAATTTGCTTATAAATAAAATTTTTATGGAAAACAGTAAATAATATATACATTTCATTAATATAATTTTATATAAAGAAAAAGAAAATAAATATTTAAAAATATTTACATCAATAAAAATTTTAAATATAGTTAAAAATTATAAATATGTAATAACTAACAAAGTTAATTTTCAGATTTATAAAGAAAAAAATGTATAAAAAAAAATATATAAAAAAAAAATATATAAAAAAAAATATATATAAATACATTTCATTTTAAAAAAAATTAATTTAAAATTTGAAATATGCAAAACAAAATTGCCCAAAAATATTTATTTTCACGATTATAAAAAAAGTTGAATAAGAACTGCATTTAAAAATATTTATTAAAATAAAAATATAATATAAAAAAAAAATTAGTTAAGATTTTGAAAAAAGTAAAATAAAAAACTAATTAAAATTTTTTTTTTGTATTTTTAAAGAAAAAAATACAAAAAATAAAAATTTTTCAAAGCATTCATAAAAAAACAATAAATATAAAATTACATTTTATTTAACAATTTTATAAATTATAAACAAAACACACATTATTTTCAGGTTGCACAGTGTAAGTCTTGACAAGTTTTGCTTAAAAAGAAAAAAAAGTTTATGTTTTTTTCGCTACAATAAATTTCACCTGCGTTGTCTTTGCGAGTTACGCCTTTGCATATGTCTCTGATGTTTAATTTATGTGTGGATAGTCACAGATCTCTGTCCGTCTCCCCAACTGTCTTTGTCTCTCTCTGCACTTTAGTCGTTTTGGGTGATTACAAAAACTTACTTAGAGACTTTTCTGTGCACGCATTTGCCTAGTTGAATCAGTTGAGTGAATTTATGGGCTTAGTGCGACAGATTTCTTTCTTTCTTTCTCTTGGCACGCCCATTCCCACGGCTTCGATCAACCCTCCGGACTGCGTAAGGGAAATCTAATAAAAAATCCATTTGGGAAAATGTGGCAATTTTTTCCTCATATTTCAGTGTGTTTTACAGCAGCACAAAAGCAAATTTCGAAATCTGTTAGAAAAGGGCATATTTTACACATTTATTTGATGATGGAAATCTACACAAAAAAAAAAGAGAAATATACAGAAACACAGGGCAGTCAGCCACGCCCACTAGTCGCACGGACAACCCGCTGTTGCGTGTGACCATTTACCCTTATTAGAGCAACGCACTTTGCATTGCTTTCATATTTATAAACACTTTTTTTTTCATTATAATTTACATAATTTATGGCCAGCAACAAAAGTCACAGACAGCATATTTTCCATATTTTTTTTTGATTAAAAATTTGTTTATAATTTACGATTTTTTAAACTGCCAAACGCCAGAACAAATGAGACGCAAATTATACGAATGCGTGCGTCTTAATTTTGGCTTAATATTTATGCACGCTCAAGAAATGTAAAGGGTATATAGGTTGCCCTCTTTGATAGGCCAGCTCCTAAGACTTTTTGCTTAAATTTTTAAAGCATTTACATATTTTACATATTACATATTTTTCTTAAATACCTAAATATATTTTTCAATAAATATTTAGAGAGAAAGAGATAGGGAGAGCGAGTGAGAGATATTGAGAGGCAACTACTAAAAGGCTATAAGAGGCACTTCCATTTAGCGAACTCTTACATCTCAGCTCTTCATAAATATCCATTTCAGCATCGAGTTAATTCTTGAACGAGCATCACACAGTCATGCCAGCCAGTCATTCACAATTGTAGTTGTTTAATTTTTTGACTTTTGCGCTGGTTCATTAAGAGCTCATTAAAAAGTGCAGAACAACAAGTTGATGTGGAGCATTTGAACACGTTTTTAATTTTAATGCATTTTATGGTCTTTTAACGATGTCCCTCAGAAGTTCAACAGTTGAGCATTTGAGCCGCCGCCGCCCTTAACCCGACTTCCAGTTCATGTTGACAGCGACTCAAATTCAACTTCAAGTTCATCCGTAACCTTAACCGCTCCTTTTCCCTCCGCTGCTCAGCCATTCCCAGCTGCCCGTCATCGTCAACGCACATCATGTCAAACTTCATTAGCAACTGCTTTTTGGCTGTCGCAAGGGTGCAACAGCCCTTGCGCCGTGCCTCCGTCTGTCCTCCTGCTTTCGTCTGCGAGCTCGGGGTTTTGTGGTCTCTTGATGCGCCCCTTGAAGCGCTCTTTGTTTTTATGGTTTGCGCTAATTAGTTACGAAGTCGTTGAGTTTAATAGAAATTGCCGTGTTGAAAGTTATTGTCGTGTTGCACTTGACACTCAACGAGCGATGCTTAGCAATCGACAGCGGACAAACGATAATTGGCATTCAAAAGTCGGAATTAATCTTTTGATAGAGATCAATCGCTATAATAAAATAATCGAGATCTAACTATAATTAATCAACAATAAAAAATTGATATTTTCACAATGTTCTAAGATCTAAGATAATTAACAATTAACTCAAAAAGTCACAATTCCCAGTCAAAGTTAGATATTTGTACATTGTATATTATCGACTTTTAACAAAGCGTGTGTATCGAATATCAATAGAGAGCAATCAATGAGCAGCAATATTTCATATCCTCATCTTATCAATATACAACAATTGATACTCCATCATTAAATTCGACCATCAACAATCGATACTCAACAAATCACAATCGATCATTAGGACACAACCATCGGATTTGAAGAACCACCAATTGACTATCGATAATCGATAATTGATAGTCATCGTTTCACAGCTAAGAGCACTCAACAAATTGCACCACAAATGAATCAACAGGCCAAAGACTGACCAAAAACCACAAAATGAGCCAATTACGCAAAACTCATTAAAGTAAAACGAAAGTGGGCAGTGGAAATTCTTAGACGCTGGATGTGGGCCATAAATCTGCTAGCTTAGTCACACAAAAGGGTTAAGGGCAGTGTCTCGAGGTTTTGTGAAATTAAACAAAAAAGAAAGTAGCAAAAGGAATACCAGTCGCAGCCAGACGATGTTATAAATCAAAGTCACGGGCTTTGTGTGCATGGCAAGGAATTTGTAGCCAAACAGAGAGAGAGAGAGAGAGAGAGAGAGAGTAGAGAGAGCTAGCCCCTCGCAATGAAATCCAATTGGATTCAAATCCCAGTTGCTGCTTTTCCTGTTTCCTGTTGCTTCATGGCACATTGTTGCTGTTGGCATTTGAATAAAGTTGCAACAATGTTTTGTACATAAGCACAATAAGTGCCGCTGACATGTTAAGGCAACGGCGCGCAAGATTTATGGCCAAATGGCGCCAATTTCAAAAATTGAATTTTTACCAAGTCCACGCCGGGCTAATCAGAGGCGCATTTTACAAGTTTTTTTTTTTTTTTTTTTTGGACACATGCCGCAAATCCCTAATACCTAAGGCGCTTATTTGCTGAGCTGCAAATAAAAAAAAACAGAAAAAAGCAAAACAAAAATGATAGAAAAAAGCTATTTGCCACTTGACGAACAAGTTTTGATTAAATTGGATTGGAAATGCTCATAACTGTCACACATGCCACAGAATGAGAGTGCGAGTGTGAGTGTTGACAGTGTTTGACAAGTTACAAAGCGAAAAAAAAAATAGAAACCACCCAAAAATCTTGTGCAATTTTTCAATAAACTCATCACAGCATCGGCTTTGAACCCTCAAAACAGCATGTCCTGCGGCTAGTCGTAAACGCAATTTGATTTATGAACAATGCCCAAAATTGAAAATTGTCCCATGGTCACTTTAATTTGTGAGTTATGCGACTTTAAAGGCAACAAACACACGCACACACGTCATACCAGGAGGGACGTGCGCCACGTTCGCCGGAAGTGAATTATGTGAGGTTATGTAATGATGACACTAACACACATAGACACAGCTGGCACACACACATAGTCAACGCTAGAACGTAGGCAACTGTACTTTTTGTAAATAAGCAAATGCCACGCGTCGCTTGTTAGCCGACTGCGACTGCGACTGCGACTGCCGACTGTCGACTCCCACTCCCAGTCCAACTCCCATAAAGTTAAAGAGCAGCAATCGGTTCAACCCTCGTGACCAGTCATCCACATTGTTTTCGTTGTTGTTGGATGCTGAAGTGCCTTCATGGTTTTAGTGTCAGCTTATAGTTGTGACAATCCGCATAGAGCTGGTGATGGCTATCAGAAAAGTCCTTTTGGCTGCTGCTGCTGTCGCTGCTGCTGTTGCGTGAAAGTGCGAAATATGCTCAACAAGCTAACCACTGCAGCAGCAGCAACAGAACTATTTCATTTAGCTCATTATACCCTGTTGCCTTTCAGATAGGCTAAAGCGGGTATAAGGCTTATGTGGCAAGGTATGCCATATGGGAATAACAGAGAAATTTATTCATTAACTATGTTTCTTCTTAAGTCTCACATAGAAGTTTTTTATAAAGATTAGAGATTTTGCTGAAAAAGTATTATTAAAAACATTTTTATTTATTTTTCAATATTTACTCTTTTATTTTTTATATGTCTATATTCAAATCTCGTAAAATCAGCTCAAAAATATTTATTTTCATCTTTTTGAACTCCATTCTTTCTCCACTCAATCGTAGGCCACCAACAGCAGTTGTAGTACTATTTTCTAGATTTTGAGTTCAGGGCAAAAAATCAAAAATCAGCTATACCTTTCGGGAGTCTCCTCAATTGTTTCTAATCTCTTCTTCTAACCTCTATTTCTAGCTCTTTCATAAATATGGCTCACCTGCCTAATACCGCTGTAAAACCCTACGCCCTTAGGGTATCTACCAGCCCAACACACCGAAACTAGTCCAGTTTTCTCTCTGCTTACACTCATCATTTGCATAAATTATCTACTTGACCAAACTGGACTGAACATGCCAAGCATACTTGAGGCGTAATGTCACGAAACCCTTCTGGCCGCACTGAACCCACTTTGATCAGTTGCGCAATTATGCGAAATTGTTTTTTAATTAAATTACATGAGGAAAATATGTGCCATGGCTGCCTGCACCTGCTGTGGCACACAATTAAAACTGAAAACTGAAAACTGAAAACTGCAAATTGAAAATGGAAAATTGAAAACCGAAAGCTGAATGCCCCAACTCAACCGCAGCTTCAACTAGCCAACAGCATTTTCATCCTTTCACTGGGCTGGCCGAATCGCGTGCTGGGGAACTGTATTTTTCATGGGTTTTCGATTTTAATTGAAATTTATGCGCACATTCCACCCGTTCGGGGGGGTTGGGGGAGCAGCCATGGCATGGTCACGTGTTCGCCAAAAGAGTGTTGCAAATTGTTGGTAACAATGGGCGTGGCATGCCCACAATGTCAGCCATGATTTACGTGCCGCACTTTTGTTATTTATGTCGCATGCAAAAACATTTTGTTGTTGTCATTTTTATACTTTTTACTGTAATTCGGTGTGTTCATGTGTAAAATTTGAAATTGTTGTAAATAATTACCCTAATGGCTCGCTGACTGGTTGGCTGACTGGCTGCCTGGCTAGCTGGCCCAAGCTAATCTCCGCCCACTTTCAACCCCTGGGTACAGTTGCGACTAGCAGTTAATTTGTGAGCCAGCATCGCCGCCATTTGTAATTAAGCTTAAACCGTTAATATTTTAGCCCGATAAGAGGCTATACCGTTTTCCGAAATAAAAAAAGTTTAAGTGAGAAAGCTGCAGTTAGGCATAACTGACTTTGAGATGCTTGTCCATGGCCAAGGAATAAATTTATTCGAATTTTGTAAACATTTAAATATCTATATATTCAGTGGATGGGTCTGTATGCAGAGGGTATCAATGGGGATATAAAAAGATATGAATATCTCTGTTTATATTGAGATATTCAGCTCATCTTTAGAATTTTAGGGATGTTAGGAATCTAAATAAATATAAATATTAATAATACTAACAATAAATAATTTTAAATAAATATTAAATTTGATCTCCTACTTCACTTCCCCCACATTTTTACCAAACCAATATACTCCTTTAACTTCCTAAGAGTATATAGTCATAGTCACGTCATAGATTTATGTGAAAGCCAGGGCGAAAGTTCTGCCAAATTGTTGGAAAAACATTTCACGGTTGGGCGAAAGCAAAAATGCTCCGCCTTGGGTGTTAATTCGGGACCAGAATCTCCATCTATGATATGCTCTTCTCCTTTCTTATCTACACTGCGCTTTTGCCCGTCGAAAATGAGACCGAAAATGAAAACGAAAACTCTCGGCTTGTTTTTGTTTGCAATCGCAGGAATTTAATTAGCCCGCCAAGTCGTTAGCAAGATTCGAAAAGTGAGATTCAGTAAGTTATGCATACGATTCAATGGATGGGAAGATGTTTAGGGTAGAGGCAACAAATATTTGGGCTCATTGACTGCAGGTTTATTAGGGAAGAGTTTTTTTTTTTAAATAATCTATGAATAAGTTAATTAATAGAATGGTCAACACTGTTCACTTTATTTACATTTAATTTAAAAATATGTGTAAGCAAAAATCTATTTTAAGATTTTTTTCTATTATGCCATGTCATGGTCAAAATAGATCAAAAATATTGATCTATGTAATACTTATGATTTAGATAAAAAATTGCATAAAATATAATATTAATTCACTGGTAAAATAGTTAAAATAAACAAACTATTTCATGTTTTTCTTTTAAATATATTGCCTAACCAATTATCTTCTAATTTGTTTTTAAAAATTTATGAAAATTAAAATAATGTATTAAAACATAATATAAATAAATTTAAATAATTAAATACATATAAGCATCTATTGCTTAGCCAATGTGAATATCTGCAAAAAAAATAAGATAATTTATAAAAATATATAAAATTAATTGTTTTTTATTTTAACTTACTATTGTGATGAATGTTTATATTTATTTTTGGTAATTGGAATCGGGGTTTCGACTTTGCCTTGCCTTTTGGCGCTGCCAAAATATCGCCGAAGCACAAGATGAAGGCAACAACCAGAAGCCACTCAAACTTGAAGTATTTCATTTCGAATTTTTTTTTTAAAAATCTAGCAAATTCGCTTTGAAGAAGCTTTCTCAGTGTGAAATCTGCTGAGAGACTATTTCTTATGTAGCATTGCGAGATTCTTAAATCATCGCGAGTCGATAGGAAATTCAATTGCGATGACCTTTCAGAGACTCTATTATCAGTGTGGAATTAACGTTGAGCTTCCAATAGTAAAAAAAGCGAAAGTGAATCCCCTACTCAAAAGTTTTACGAAAAACCCAACTGCTTAACACATTTAGAAGCCGCGGGTATGCACAATGCATAGACTCATATAAAAATACATAGACAAAAGAGTTTAAGTGCACAAATGAGTGATAAACAAGCATTGAGCCGGTTTCAACCCTCGACCTTCGTAACTATTCATTATCCACACACATAACGATGATTAACAATGAGCATACATTTTCAATGCAAAATAAATCCCCTGCTCAAAATATAATAAGACAAACCCAATGTCCTAATCCATTGCGAATTAGTGGACTCAGGCTCAGTCTCAATACAAGAATACATACATACATATATGCTAATATGTATAGTATGTATATGAAGATATATGAATAGAGTGAGTCTGATATGACAGCTCTACTCTTATTCTTAAACTAAAGGAAAATTTCATTCATTTCATTTCTAATGCAACTGCCAATGTTTTCGGATTTAAGTGAGCCGGCAATACATTGAATACTTTCAAAATCGATTTTCGGAATTTGGAGTTATTTTGTCTGTATATATTATATTTAGATATTCTCAATATATAAATTGTCTTAAAAAACTAAGACACAAAATGCTTTATAATTGATTTATTTTATTTTATTATTTTATTTATACTTATTTCCATAACATTTTATTAAATATTATCAATATATATAGTTGTATAAAACTAAGTTAGATATATAAACTGCAAGCTTAACTAATGTAAGAATCTGCAAAGAGAAAAAATATTTATTTTTATTTTTTTTATTTTTAATATATTTGATAAATTATAATGATATGTTATGTTATATGTATTATTTAAATATGTTTAATATATATATGAATTTTTGGCAAATTATAAACTTTAGCTTAATTTTGAACCGGACATAATTCCTGTGAACATATTAGTGAAGCATAAAAAGAACGCAAGGAAACTTAAATTTCACTCAAATATGAATTCAATTTTGAATATTCGAAAATTCAAATTTATCAACGTGATTGAAATCCTGAAGTTTGAAGTTACTTGGAAAACTATTTCTTCTGCAGCGATGCTAGATTATGAAATACATTGTCTGCGCCTCTCTAAAAACTCTTATCATTTTGAAATTACTCTTGAATGGGGAAAGTGAATGCTCTCAATGAATGGACTAATATAAACACGAATAAATTGCATTATAAGCGACCCAAATAAAAGATGTGAAGTGCTCAAATGTATGAAAACGGGGATTGATGCCGCTTCGCCCCTCGGCATTCGGCTCGACTTGCGTTAAATAGCCATAACTATTCATTATCGACATATAAGCGATGTTACGGCCCCCTGTCGAAGTGCTCATAACTTCAGATTTTATATTAAATAAACGAAACAAAACGAACCCTGGCAAAATGTCACGCAGAAGAGGGCAGGGTTGGGAGCCCAGACAAAGGAGGCACACATATGCACGAGCATCCTTTTGACCCACAAAAATTGAATATGTACATATATATATAAATATATATATTTTTTGGAAATGCATGAGAACCCTTTCTTTTGGTGCTACATCCTGCGTAATTCAATATTTAACTATATGAGATTTATGGCCACAGGGGCTAGCGAGAAGTTTCCGGCAGAGAGAGGGCGAGGGCGAGGGAGAGGGAGAGAAAGTGCACCGTCGTCCTCTTTTGCTTTTTATTTGTATAAAGTATAATTTTTGATTTAGTGCGATTTTTGTGTCAACGCTGAGCCCCGCTGTCGCGCAAAGGGTTAACGCAATAGTTTTGCAATATCCAATGTGTTAAAAGTGGAAAATACGTTTCTGTTTGCATTGGCCAACGGCGGATATGGGACCACATGCTGGTTGTTATTGTCCCAGTGCAGGGCCTGGCCAGGCGGGTGGTTTACGTTGAAGAAGACTGCGGAAAAGGAAAACAATGGCATTTATTGCCATGTTGAACGTTTATTTGATTTTTCACGCACTTAACAGCAAATGCGAAACTTAAAAACAAACAACAAATAATTTGTATTGAAAGTATCTGCAATTTAGATACCCTGTACGATGCGTTTTATATGAAATTTTTAAATTTTTCTAAACATTTAGAAGAAAACTTTGAACACTGATCATACTGAGGATTTTTGACTTTAGGGAAATGCCCTAAGAGAAATTCTTAGTTTAAAATATATCTTCATAATAATTGAAATTCAACTAACACTTATAGATGCTCTAATTGCTTTTTTTTTAAATAATGATTCATTTTCTAATTTCTTAAATAAATGCTTGACTTTGATAAATTTGGTGCTCAGTAATTGCTCCTCAAACTAGCCCACAAATTCGAGCAATTGCATTAGTAAATATTATTTACTATATATAAAAGAATTAATAGTATTTAAGATATAGCTAATATATGAATTACGCCCTCAAAGATTTCTCCTTCAACCTTTGACGTTCTATGTTCCGCTCAAATACAATCATAACTTTCTTAAAAGATTTTTTCGAGTCTCTCGACTGTACCAATGATACAAGCCGTTTAAAAATATATATTGGCCAAGATTTCTTCATCGATATGTTATATTATCTTGTAGTCAAAATGCCCTCTTACTAAGAAACTGCAGTGGGTACAAAGCAGCATCAAACCCACATTTATAGCGAGACTTGCGCGTAAAAATTTATTTTTATTATTATGTAAAATATATCAGACAGAAGCAGCACCGTCAGCATCAGCATCAGCATGAGCATCGACAGTGGCAGACAGTAAAAAGTCAAAAATTCAATAGACGCATGGATGGCAACAAATTGCTTTGTTTGTCGACCTTCCCATTGAATTCGTGTGGGAATTAGTTGAGGGAAAGCGCCCACGCGCTTATCAAATGGGGTTGGCGCAGCGACAGGATGCAAATGTCAGTTGATAAGGCGTTAAAAATGTTTTGCCAAAAACCAATTTGCCGAGCAGAAAATTTGCATATGAGTGTGTTACATGTCCTATGTGCTGGCAGCTGGAAGAAGTACGTAATCAAAGGGTTGCCTACGACCGGAAGCGAAGGGCGTGAAAATTTATTGCAGGTTGCATTAAATTTAATTTGAAGCGTGCGCGGAAACTTCAAAATGTGGCGCTCGTACCGCGATACAAAAAAAAAGCTATTTTGATTTTGCTTATTGAGTTACCTGAGTGCCCTTATCACGGGCGCCCCTTCATCTCCTCGATTTGCTTGAGCAGCAGCTGCATGCGATCCTTCATCAGGGGCTGGCCACGCTGTGTGCGCTTGCTGATGACTTTGGTCTTCTCCAGGCGTTGCTTTTTGTAAGCCTTGATACGTGCCTCCTTTTCAGCCTTGATCTTTTCACGTTGAGCCTGTGCCTCGGCAGCTTTTTGTTTTCGTATCATATTTCGTATTTCAGGTTTATTCGGCTTATCCTAATAAATAATGCAAATAATGAAGTTTCTTATAACTTGTTGCCTAACAACAATTTTTTACATACCGATTTTTGTTGTTTTGGCTTGTTCCTTTGCTTGAAGCTGGGCTTCTGCTGAGGACGTCCAGTTTGTGGCTTCTTCTTAAATTTGCCTTGATTTTTTTGCGGATTCGGCTTCATTATTTAGCAAAATAATTAAAATAAATAAACACCACAGCACGTGTGGGTATCAGCTGATTATAAGTATTCCATTATTTTACAGCACTGTCATAGTAAAACTTATCGATAAATATGGTATTTTACGTAAAATTTAGTACATTTATACGGTTACCGCTCGCGTGGATGTTGAATTGGAGGTTTTTAATTTATTTGTCATTGCAATGAGTTTGGCTGCAATTAAACAAAAGGAGGGAAAGGGTAAGAAGCATGGGCTCCCCAAGCTGCGCACTATATTGGCCAATCCGTATAAACAGCACAGGTTAGTGAACTTTAATTTCACTTTCACATTCATCACACTCCTAAATAATTCGTTCCAGTCCCGTCCTGCCCGACAACGAGATGCTGGAGCTACAAAGCATATTAAAAGCAGCGTTAAATGAAAGTGAACACTCTCCACAAAACTTTGCGACACAGCACCACATACACCTGGGTCTGGAGAGCTCATTACGCGCAATCAATGGACGTCACTTCTCTTGCGTTTTCATTTCTCTCAGCTTAAGGCCTTCGCATTTAGTGCGTCTTATAGCAACCACAGCTGCGGTTAAGGCTCCAGCAGCTCCCATCTATGCGCAACCCAAATTGGAAGATCTCACCCATGAACTATTTGGTGTAAGAGCACTAGCGCTAGTATTGCCAATAGATCTGAATAGCATAAGCTCTAAATTGGCTAACTGGGTGGATGCCCGAAGAAAACCTTTGATTCCAAAAACCATTAAAATCAGCTCAAAGAAAACAGTAAAAATACGAAAGCCGATGGAGCAAGATCTACAAAGCGTTTCCCCCGAACCTCAAGTGGAAACAACAGCTATAGCAGATGAAAAAGAATGGAGTGGCGATTTCATATCGTATGGAAATAATAAAGCCGGGTTTAAGAGTCGGCGATTGGATGCGAAGACAGAAACCGAACAGTTGAGCAAAGCACTTGAAAAGCTTGGCCAGAAACCTGAAAATGTAGCTGCAATAATTGAAGTCAAAGAAACAAATCAAGAGGAAGTCACACCATTGCCAACTAATGAGCCGATGGAAATTGATGCAACTGAAGAAGAGAATGAATTTCTGCCTGCGGAACTCACAAATTATCAACCGCTAACTCAGATTCAGATCTGTTCGAATCCAAACAAAAAACCGAAAAAGAAACGAAACAAAAACAAAAAGCAAAAAAACCAACCGCCACAAAGCAAAACCAACTGATAGTTGGCAACGCCAATCAATCAGCTGTTAAAATTTAGGTTATGTATCGTTTATATATATTATTTTATTGTTATCGTAATTTTAAAAGGCCGCATAAAAATGCTGCGAGGCATACGACAAGCAGTGCGAATAAGAAAATGTTTAACTGCTCCGGTTTTTAATATATGCAATACAAGAACGGCCACAGCACTGAGAGTAGTCAATCAGGCATCATTGCACACAAGTTCTGTTTCATGGAAATACGACAAAAAATCTCGAAAATCGGATGACTTTGACTCGGATGATGAAGCAGATGATGAGTTTAAGGATGAGCGTGACTCAAAGGTGGTTAAGACCAAAGTGAACTCATTGCGTGCGGACTTGCTACTAAAATCCGGACTAGGCATGGCCAGAAAGTAAGAAAATCATAAAACAATTTATGCTTAATAAAATAACTCAATATTTACAGCAAAGTAGAACTGAAATTCTATGAGAGCAAAATCCGTGTGAATGGAAAGAAGCTAACGAAAAAGAGTGAACAAGTGAGTTGGGGTCAAGCAGCAGAGCAAATTTCAGTCAGATCATGTTATTGTCTATTCTATCTACAGCTCAACGTTGGCGATGAGATTGATGTAATACGCGGCTACAGCCAGTCAAATCCATCACATTTAGTTATCGCACGTGTTGTTATACTCTCAGCCGGAGAGCGTGATGATGGTGTCAGTGTGAATTTGCGTCGCTACAAGTCTATGTTGATTGAGAACTATAGCGGTGCGAATGCCTATAAATCATCGGAGCCAGTCCAACACTAAACCCCAAAATACGAATGAATATAATCAACGGAAATCTATTTTATGTGGCATGCCTTTATATTTACACATGTGTACATGCATGTCGAATTAATTAATTAATGAACCCATTCGCTCGCTTATCAGCTTCAAATTACGTCTTTACCAGACGCGGCATTTGTCCGCTATCGGATTCATTCGGCTGCCACGCTCGCAATTGTATGCTTGTGCGAAATCTTCGTTATTGGTGACGGCACCGAGCACTCTATACTTGTCCATGGGATGTTCATTAGTTAGCTCCTCCCAATAGTGCTTCTCCTCGTAGTCGGCACACCAGAGCTGCGCAAAACCGAGGAAAAACAATTGATCCGGCGACAGATCCAGGCCAGGCATTTGCTCATCCCTTGGCACATACGATGCATTATTCTCACTATTCAGCTGCTGCTGCTTTAGATGATTGCGATACGCATTCATTGCTTCACGCAAGCCTCCGCTGTCTGCGATACTCTCGTCCTTTGTCTGATTTCCATTGATATTGCGATTGATTTCCGGTATCAAATAATTATTGAAATGATCGACAAAGCACATGGAGCGCTCGTTGAACACCTCGCCAGATTTCTTGGTCCACCAATAACGTGCCGTGCCATTGCTGTCGAAGGTGGCGCCAGTACTATCGAAGCCATGTGTCAGCTCATGGCCCACCAGGTAGCCAATGGTGCCAAACTTCAGTGAGTTTGGCCACGCTTGATCGTAGCTCGGCGGATGGAGTATGCCGGCCATTACGTTTATTGAATTATCCAAGTTGTAATAGAACGCATTCACCTGCATGCCCACCAGCAGCTCCAGCGGCCTCGTATCATTCGCCAGCTCCTTATGGTGTATGCCAACATAGCGCTTCAAATAGGTGCTAAAGCGTTTCAAATTAATATTATTTTCTGGAAAGTTGTCTGGCTTGACAGTCAGGTTACTCATTGCACGTATAAGACTCTCCGAGAGATTTTCATCGTGAAAGGCACCGATGCGAGTAACAATTGTTGATTCCTTCAGCAGCGCCTCTTTGCGTGTCTCCGCGTCCAACCAGTTGGCATCATCCAGCAACGTTAGATGACTCTTGCGCAGCTCCGTAATGATGTTTGCTATCTCGGTACTTGCCTCCTCCGTGAAATATTTCTAAGCAAAAGAAAAAATCTGGGAAATCAATTTGTTTGAGCATAGTTACAGTTGCTGCAATACGCACCACAAAATAAAGCTTGTCCAGCAGATAGGGCAGAGAGTATTGAATGGTGAGTATGCAGTGATCTCGCTGATATTTGGCAGCCGTCAATTTGGCATCCATGGTGTAAAGCAGCTTCATGGCCATATAATTGGCTGCGGCCGCTTTGTGCTTGGCACACACCTTGTCCAGTTCGAAATAGAAAAAGTCACAAAAGCGCTCAGGTGGATACGGGTCAAAATCCATACCATTCCAGGAAATTTCATAGTATTGCTTCCATTGGGGAAATGGCTCTGTGGTAAACTTATCCGACAGCAGATCACACTTATCCGAATCATCGTCGAAACGATCTGCAATCTTGAGGACTTCACGCCAAAAGGCAAAAATACTGGCAATAACCTCGACTATCTGCTCCTCGGGCAGGCCATAGGCTTCCAGATAGCCTCGCATTCGCTGCTCATTGAGTTTGTAGCCTTTGGTGTCATTGGTGGCAATGTTGTCGCTGTGCACAATATAATCGAAGCCGAGCTCAGGCAGCTTGAAGTATGGCATGAATGGATACTGTTGAAGGTTCTTTTCAAAGATGAGTCCCTGGGCGCCATAGTTAGTCAAGTGGGAGCTCATGTTGAACCAGCTAAAATTCGAGGCCAGCCACGCTTCACCCTCGACTGCGGGGAAGCCACCAACTGACTTGATAAGCGCCAGATAAGCGGGGTCGGCCGCTGGCAGCGGATAGAGCTCAGCGTTAAGGCATGCGTTATAGAATTGTTGTGTAATCCTCAGCTCAGTCCCATAGCCCAGATCCTCGGCCAGCGTTGAATTCGCCAACAGCAGCTCCTCGGCCACGTCGGCCAGAGTGTAAACAATGTCCAGTAGATTGCTACGCTTGTGCTGGGATTGCCGCTCCTGCTTAACCTTCTTCCAGTTGCCACATGCGTACTCATAAAAATCATCGCAGGGCGCCACCGAGCGATTCATATAACTTAGCATTTGAGTAGCATAAGCTTTCAAATATTCGACATGAGGATTCGTTATAGTGTTATCAAATGTGGCGTCATCAATCTCTGGCTTCGACTCTGCTGTGGGCTTTGCTTGGCAAGTAGCAAATAAAACACTGAGCATTAACGCAATAGCGCATATCAATGAATAAATTTGTTTAATCTCAAACATTTTCCTTTTCAACTACGCGTTTACTCTTTCACAAATACATCACTTGTAATCTACACAAGAAATTTTTTAATTTTGATTGATCGATTTTAATTAATAAAAATATTTACGCGCTGTCTACAGAAGCGTCTACTTCATTCAGCACCAAATTTAAAACTGTGTAGTCTGGCGGAAACACAAATTTGCTAGCATCAGCTCTCGCTGGCATTATCCGCGCACGTCGTTGTACTGATAATGAATTCATTATGTCGTTAAGTCGAAAACATGACCTATTCTAAGCTCTGTTGATAATGCTCAATATTCTCACATTAGCCAATTTATTGCTACATCTGTTTCGAAATTTGTTTGCGCGCCGAACATTCAAGCAATTGGATAACGAGCAGCCAGCAATCGTCTTCATTTTTCTTATCGATAAGTATTAGATAAAAATATTAAATGGTATGATATTTTGCAATTTAATAATGTAACGTATTCATGTTACTAATTATAGTTCAACTCATAGTACGGAGTATAAATTTTAAATTAATTTCAGTTTTGCTAAATAATATATCGATTTCAATTTCGATTGCGATTATTTATTCATACATCTTGGAAATTGGCGCCAATAGCGATGTGGCAACGCTGCATGTACGATTTATTACTATGCTATTTTTTGTTGCTGTTTGAATTGATGCATGAGTAAATATGTCGTTTTCAAGCGCCGGAGAATATCGCATAGTTTTACAGCAATATAGAGTAAGTCCTAAATTTGAACACTCCAATCATTACAATTAATTTATCATCAAACAGTATGCATCGCATAAAATATTCTGCATCATCAAAATACTACCGGAAAAAGTTAGCTTTTTCGAAAGGGAACCGAAAAATGATTTCAACTGGATGACGGCTGCTCGTTGGAATAAAATCGAAAGCGGACTCTGGCGCCTATTTTCCAGCATCGGCAATTGGCAGGAAGAAGCGCCCAAACTAAATTCCCAGCTGCTCATAGATCATATCAAAGTTACTGTGACCTCATCAAAAGATCTGCTGCCAGTGGCGCAGACATTACTACAAGATAACATAAAGGACGGAAATGATTTGGGCGTGGAGATTGTATTGCGCTATATGTCCCACGAGGATGAAACAATCATTAACACCCAGCCAATAAAACGAAAGCTTGTCGAAAAGCCAAAGGAGTCAGAACTAGAGGATGTTAAAGTGAAGCTGCACCCTATTGCCACAAACAGCTCTATTAAGAAGAAGACAACACCTAAAAACAGGTAAGAATTACCATGAACTGCTAACGATGTTTAATATAGCTTATGAGTTTCTATAGTAAATCCGAACAGTGTCAGACGCCCGATGAACACCCTAAAAGCAAACGAATTGACTACAAGTTGAAATCAAACATAAAACGTGAGCGTAGATCCATTTCCCAGGACAGTCACAATCAAAATAAGTACGTGACTCCAACGACAAAAAGAGAACATACATCATCTCGCAGCCGCACACTCAAGCGCAGCAAAAGTCCAGCTTCACGGTAAGCAAGAATATGATTTGTATCAGCCCCATGTAATATCCATTGACCATTTACAGCGCAACTTCCGTAGAACCGAAGTCTGAGCGACGGTCAGCCCGTTCCCCTGTGAAACCAATGCGCTATAATGAGTTCGTGATGAGGTAATAACATTAATAAAATCATTTAATATACATTTAAAATGTCTATACTTTACAGCGCTAAATCAACGCGCAAACCAAAACAAAAACTAGCTGATCAATTCAATCCCGACAACACCGCTGGGAAGGGATCAAGCAGTAAACCACTTGGCAAGCAACATAAACAATCAGAATCGAAACCGGCCAATCAAAAGTGGAGCCTTGAGCAGCTCAATGAAGCTAAAACTAATAGTGCTGCACTCAAGGAAATCAATGAAATGCTCAAAGTATCCAAGCCTCGCGAAGTTAGGATTCTGTAAGACTTCATATAATAGTGTATGTAGAATGTCTATGTAGATTTAAACACAAACTTCATATTTTCCAAGTTCCCTTATCACTTAGAGAATTGATCAATAACAATACTGATTCAAGTATTAGTCTATTCTATTCTATTAGTCTGAAAATATCTTATTGATCAAAATCTTTTAACCAGAGCTAAACTTATACCATTATTTTATTTATATAGAGACTAATTAAAAATATTACAAATTTGTTTGCAGTCTGCTTAAGGATATGGACGAGGCATATGTGCTGAGCACATTCGATTCGTATCAACCAGATTTCGATCGGTTCTTCCAAGAGCGACAGCACAAATATCAAACAACTAACTATATGTCCATCGATCACTATCACATCATGGATATTTTAAATAAAACGATACGCGACAGCATGATGAAGAAGCTAGCTGAAGCATATAACAAATCAGGCGTAAGTCAAAATAATACGGAATTTTATAGACATATGCTGAAATCAATTTCTTTTCTATGTAGCCACACGGCTCGTTGATCATAAATGGCCTATTGCCGCTGTGGATAATTCGCCTCTTCATGGAGAAGTACAAATTTACGGAGCAGGAGGCGGTACATCAGATTGTGGACCAACTTAAGCACGACACCTATCTCAGAGCTGTCAACAATGAGCCAATTATGTCGTATTTGGATGACTGATCGTCAGGGCCCCCCCGAATAATATTTATTTATCTATTTCAATTTAAAGTAATTCGAATGGATTTAGATTTAATTGGAATCATTACTCTGTTACGTATTTAATTTAGTTCAGTATCTCATATGTTTGCACATAGTTATTAAATGTAGATTTTTTTTGAGCAATACAACAGAGAGCTGGATTTTTATACTTAAATCTAAAAAAGTATCTAAGTTGATGTACTGTTGATGCAACGGTAGTGTATCACCTGCGCACATGCGTAGGGTATGTACTCAGTCTGTCTTCCACAATCGTATATTTACACAATTCATATACATATATATTTCTCTGCATGTGGGATGTTATAGAATGGATTTATGGGATGATTAATCTCTGATATTTTAGAGTTCATCATGCTGTTGCTCCTCGTCGTCCTCATCGACATTGCTGCTCGTCTCGCTGCTAGTCTTCGCCTCATCACTGTCATCATCATCCTCATCGAACTCAATTTGCTCGTCCAGTGGCACGCCCAGAGTCTGACGCATCATACGCTCAATGCTGTCGGCAAAGTTGGAGGTCTCCTGGAGCATGTAGCCGGAGCGCAGAGTGGAGGTGCGGAACATCATGACTGCCATATCCTTAGCCGTTTCGTCAGCCTCGTCGGCTTCGACGCGACGCAACAGTTCACGCATCAGCGGATGTCTGGGATTAATTTCCAGCGTTTTCTTCTGGTTGAGGTAGTAGCTACGCTGCGGATCATCAGCCTTCTGATGGGCGTTAGACATGGCCAGACGCTCCATGTTGCCGGTCCAGCCAAACACGCTGGCCACCAAAGCGCATGGCGAGTTGCTCAAACGCTCCGACACCTGAGCCTTGGCGATCTGATCCTTGAGGGCCACCTCGCTCAACCATTTCACCAATGGCTCGAATGTGCTCTTCAAGATCTCAAATTTCTCCTTGCTCTTCTCCGATTCGTTTAGCTTGAAGCCTTCCTTGGCAACATTCTGGAATTTCTTACCATCGAATTCTGGCAGTGCAGAGATGCAATATTCATCAACGGCCTCGACCAAAAAGAGCACCTCATAGCCCTTGCTCAACAGACGCTCAACGAATGGAGACTTCTCCACCTCAGCACGGCTGGCTCCGGCAATATAATAGATATGCTCCTGCTTGGACTTCATGCGCTCCACGTACTCGGCCAGCGAGGTGACGGCATTGCCATTGGAGCTTTGGAAACGCAACAACTTAGCCAGACGTGAACGATTGCTGGGATCCTCCATGACGCCCAATTTGATGCTGGATGAATTAAAAATTAGTATATTTGCATACCTTTATATGTAGTTACTTGGTACTTACTTGGTGGAGAACTCCTTCCAGAACTTCTCGTATGCGGCCTTGTCAATCTTCTTTATCATGTCCAATACCTTGCGCACCAATTTCTTCTTGATGACCTTGATCAGCTTGTGCTGTTGCAGAGTTTCACGAGAGACATTCAATGGCAGATCGTCAGAGTCGACTACGCCGCGAATAAAGCTCAAGTAGTTGGGCATCATGTCGTTGAACTCATCAGTAATGAACACGCGACGGACGTAGAGTTTAATGTTGTCGGATTTGGTGCCATAGCGATTGAAGGATTCCGATGGCTGAACCTTTGGAATGTATAATAAACTCTTGAAGGTGACCTCGCCTTCGGCCACGAAATGAGTTTGGATGAGGGGTTCACTTGAGTCCTTGGTCAGACTCTTGTAGAATGCATTGTATTCTTCCTCGGTGACTTCGGCGGGCTTGCGTGTCCAGATGGGTTTGCTGTCATTGATCAGTAGCCAATCCCAAGTGGTCTTTGAAACCTTCTTGGTTTTGGGCTTATCCTGCTCGGTATCCTCCTCAACCTTGGCATCTTCATCAGCATCCTCAACATCATCTTCGGTCTTATCGGCTTCGGGTGCTTCTTCCTCCACTGGCACCTCCTCATCGACAGTCTTGCTCGACCACATCATGATTGGGAAATTGATGAACTGCGAGTATTTGCGAATCAGATCCTTGACGGTATCCTCCTCCAAAAAGTCTTGAGCCTCGTCTTTAAGATACAGCGAAATGATGGAGCCACGCTTCAGGGTATCGCCACGTGGATCTTCTGTAATGGAGAAGCTATTGGCATCCGACTCCCAGATGTACTGCTTGTCATCATTGTGTTTAGTGGTGACCACAACACGATCAGCGACCAAGAAGGCCGAATAGAAGCCCACACCAAACTGTCCAATCATATCATTCAAATCCTGTCCCTCCGACTTGCTCGGATCCTGCATTTTGGCCAGGAAATCCGCTGTGCCAGACTTGGCAATTGTGCCCAAATTGTTAATGAGATCCTGATGGGTCATACCAATGCCCGAGTCCAAAATGTGCAACACTTTGTTCTCTTTGTCAGCCTTGATGCGTATATGCAACTCCGGATTCGATTCAAGCTCCTTACTGTTGGTCAGTGCCAGCAAACGGATCTTGTCAATGGCATCGGAGGCATTAGAGATCAACTCACGCAAGAAGATCTCCTTGTTGCGATACAGCGAATTAATAATGAGCTTCATCATGCGATTCACCTCCGTTTGGAATGTAAACTTTTCAGCCTATGCAAAAACAATTAAAAAAAAAATAAAACAAAATATGGATTGAATAAAGGTAAATGACTGAGTAATATAAAATAAATGCGACTTGCTGGTCGCGCAGTCCTGATTAGATTTCACTTTTTATTTATGAATGGGGGCGTATATATGATGTGTATGTGTGTATATGTATGTATTTGTGTGCATATACTTATGTGGACAAATATATAAATCACAAACGTGGCCGAGGGTACATGCTAGTAGAGCATTTTATTCTAGATTGTAGATATTTATGAATGACCTATGTACATATGTACATATGTATGTATTTATATATGTATTTATGTGCCTACCTTTTCGCGTATTTCTTTCAGCTGTGCAACATTTAGACCATCCAGTTGAATAGCTTCTTCCTCGCGCTTTAACGTTTCGGCATCTATAATAAAAAAAATTGATAAAATATATAAATATATATATGTATAAATACACATGTATGTATGTATATGGTTGAACATTTATTTGTATTGAGCTAAGGGGCGTGAGTATGGACAACGGTAAAATCTTAACGCTGACGTGTACAAAAAGAAATAGGGCGGTTGACCGGTAGGGGGCGTATATGCTGACTCTAACTCTTACCTGTTCTAGAGCCTTCTTTGAAAGCACCCATATCCAGATCAATCGTCTCGACACTGTCCGTTTCATCAGCGACGATTTGATTTATGCCTAGTTTCGCAAATAAATATATTTGTTTAAATTGAAAAATTAGGTTAAAGTGCCGGCAACAAATGTGAAGCGTGGCATTGCAGTGAAATATTTATGTACCTGCTAAAAGCAAAAGGCCGAGCAGCAAAAACTGCTTCATGTTTATATTATTTACAACTTGAATTATTAATCGTATTAAATTGGCTTCAGGCCACGTCAGTTGAACTACTTCAGATCACCACCACAATCCGTTGTAAATTCACACGTCAGAGTTTGACCGACCGACCGATTTTCGCACACAAAAATGACGCCGTCTCGTCGAAGGCAAGGCATATAAATAAGGTGCAACAGAGTTGCCAGCTTACAAAAAGTATTTTAAGCGATTATTTTATAGTTACCGGATTGGCGTTAGCAATGTTGTTCTTAATATATATATATTTTATAAATCGAAGATTTTTTATTTTTCAAAGATTAGCTAAGCAACTAGAAGAAAATCAGTAATCTCAATGGAATTTTTTTAATCTTAGAAATAAAAGTATCGATAATATTTTACTCCAGGGCTGGCAAACAAACGATAATATTCGGTTCAAGCTGTTTTTGACATTACTTTTTGATTGCGTTCTTCTCCCATGCTTAAATACACACACACACACGCACACACGTGCACCTAGCTCAACACGCAAACACGATTTGAGATTTGAAGTTTGCTAAAAAATTAAATGATTTTACATACATTCAACATTTGTGTGAGTTACTTATCATACACGTATCAAAAACATTATATCTGTTTTATAATCTAGTTCATCTTTTAGAACACTTTTTATAGAATGCGCCACGGCAGCAGCGCACAGTGACAGAAGTAGCAGCAGCAGAAGCAGCAGCAGCGAGACGCTCGAGTGCGAGCGAGCAGCAACAAAATCGGCAACGGATAGCAACATTTCATTGTTGTTCGTCGTGCGTGGAGGTGGTGCACCCGTCAATTACAGTTTCGCGTAGTCCCATACATCCGCCGTCCTCTACTTACATATACAAATACACATAAGACCGCTAACACGAAAAAGATCCAATACGGTGTTATACAACAAAATTATTAGAGTGCAAATTAAAGTACGCCGGCAATCGATGTAAATTTGTCCTTCAACTTCAACCCAGTTGCGTGCCCCCACAACTAAATTCACCATAAATAATAATAGCAACACCAACATTAAACGGACTTGCGCGTGTGTGTGTTTATGCACTTATAAATTAGTGTGTGTGTGTGTGTGTGCGCGCGGAGCGTAAGGCAATATCATCCAAAGTGCGTGCTCGCTTATCAGCTGCTCGCTGGTGGCAGTGCTTGTAAACTCGTTGCGAAAGTTAAGGCGGAAGGCAGAAGCGAAGAGAAATCACTCTGTCAAAGCAAAAGAAACGCCAATAACGCAAGCGGCTGCTCAGTATATATTTTTTGTTAATCGTAAAAGAGATTCTAATAAGAATTTTATTTGGGAATCCAAAGTCAATTCCAAATTCCAACAGAGGCCAACGCCATGAATATGGATGACTACGAATCGCTGCCGACGACCAGCGTCGGTATTAATATGACTGCTGGCGCGCTAGCGGGCGTATTGGAGCATGTTGTCATGTATCCGCTGGACTCGGTTAAGGTGAGTGTGTGTCTGTATATGATATGATTATGTTGTTTTCCAATATTCCAATGAAAGCCAAAAGTTGTATATGTAATCGAAGTAGTGCATAAACATAATGTACATAACCTCACAATTGCGCTTAACTTTTTACCCACTGGTGTGCGTCTGTGTTAGTGTGCTAGTGTTTTCGTCTCATGCCTCGGCATAATCGTGATGTAATTTCTTTGACTTTTGGTACTCAGCAATGCGCGCGTTGCTCGCCGACCTACCCTACCCCACCCCCAAAAAAAACTATCTTATTGGGAATTCAGATTCCACTCTTCTCAGTTAGCTTAGCTCAGATGATTTATCTGTGTCATGCTGACTATTTGGCTCTTATCAGTCACGTTCTTGAGGGTATTATAAAAAATATATTATTTTGTCAGATAAGATTAGCTTTCATTTATTCGGCTTCGGTAGCTAAGTCACGCATTATGATATAATCTAAGAGGTGCACGCATACGATAAAAATAATATTAATAACAGTCTAATAAATACGTCAGGAGTTTCAAATTGTCAAAGTCGGCTCAATTTCACAATTTGTATTTATCCAAACCACTTTGTATATAAGTATATATGTATTTGTGTGTGTATGTATCAATGTATGTCTGTATATATGTATGTATGTATATTGTAGAAATGTATTTAGCAATACAATTACAGCGAAAAAACAGACCAAGTTCATCACGACAATGAGAAGTCTTCCAAATGATATCAATGTGTGTGTTTACATAGAGTTCTGATTAGTTTCTTGTGTACCGATGAAAAGAGTAAAGCAAACAAGTCTGAAGTTGCAAGACTAAAAATTACCCTTTATATATACATAACTTGAAAAAATCAATTAAAATAGGCGTTATTCAAGTATAGTAAGCGAAAAAAAAAATAAATGAGATAAACCTCTATAAGAGCAAAAGAAACTATAAACTTCTGTGACCTTTGAAAGGTGGATAGCAAGGCTGCCTTCAATATTAAATACTCTTAACTATAATTTTGCTTAACCTAAGTTTATCTGATAAGAATATAGAATATTTGTCAGATATCTGTATTTGTATAGTACTCATATTCCAGTGAATTGAGAGCTACACGCCCAGTGCATCCATCTATTTGCGCACTTAACCATGGAACGTCATTGCGGTTGCTCGCATTCGTGTACATGTATTATCTTATTAATATGTATATATGCAAAGTGCGAATGCACATATAGAGAAGTGCATATATATATGTGAGAAGTCAGCCATTCTGATTCTTGGATTTAAGAAAAATAATTGCTCGTTTGCGAGTACACAACACTCACTCGGTTTGTTGAGCCGAGCGATTATTGATTTTCACAACGAAAACCGATGTGCATAATGGTCGTAGACTCTGATTCACAGATTGTTGAAATTTATAAAAAATGTACACAAACATTTTTCGATTTGATATATGCCCCATATCAAATAGGTGCTACTTTATCTGGGGTTAACAGTGATCCAGCTGATAGACTCTGTGATCCTGAGCCTAAATGACGTAAGATAATGGGTTTTTATTTTGCTATGACTCAAAGGGGGCGGTGTAGATGCCTTAGATAATGTAAATATTTAATGTTATAATTGCTATATATAATATATGTAATGATGTACAGTTGTTCACATGTCATTTAGCTTTAAGTTCTAGCTTAAATTTGTAAATGTTACATTTTTCCTGATCTGCTTAAATCTTAACGGATAAAGAAGGTTTCATCGAATATTACACGAGTATATTCCAGTTATCTATAGTAAACCCTAGTACTTCTGTTGATAATATTTGTTTATATTAATTCCTGATTAAAGAGATTGAACTAGCAATTTCTTTAGCTGTTAAACTGAATTGATAAGAGGAACAGCTTTAAGGAAGTATACTCTTTTGTAGAACATAAATAGGTTTTCCTTTTGTCGTATTCTTCATATAAATAAAAACGATCCATATTTGACGTTCGACTGGCAATTGAATGCCAAACTAAAGCTGGCAGGGATTCCCGGCGTCATCAACAGACGACAAGTAATCATATATATATATATACATATATATATATATGAGAATATATGCACATATGTGTACAGATATGTATAGGTATTTGTTGTCACGCTGTGACAAGCTTATGTCTAGGCGTTACGACACATTCCGAGTAAAATTCTCAATTGGATGACAATTAAACAAACAACTTTGTTGTTTTTGCTTGTTTTAGTTTATAAATAATTGTATTAAATTTTTGTTATTTTTTTTTATTTACTGATTTGGCGTTTTGCTTATCATGAAAGGCCTTATTTAGATCCCAGCAGGGGGTGACATTTCCTTAGTGGTCATTTAAAAATGCATTTGTGACATTTGTTGTTAAGGCCAAAAAATATATAGTCAAAGATAAGTGAGCGGAGATTAGGATTGAGATAGCCCAATGTGCGAAAAAATATATTCATATATGTATGGTATATAGATTAGGCAAGAATGAATGAATTTAAGAAATTACTGTGAGAGAAAAGGAGTCAAATCGAGGAAATCCCCAAAGTAATGTATATTATATATATATAATATATAGTCCAGGCACTCATCACATATATTGCTTTTAATTAAAATTATATTCGATTGATCATCGTCGAGCACACCTGATATGACTTTTGGCTGGGTGAGAACTTTGTTGATTTTCCAAACCTTGACTTGGCTTCTCGCTGACGCTGATATTATTATCGGCGTTGATTCGATAGAGCGGGGGCATTCACTTGATATACATGTACTTAAACCATATATATATATATATATATATATATATATATATATATATATATATATATATAATATAATATATATAATAATTATATATATAAGGGTATAGTGCGCTTTATGCATAGATAAATTGTTAGACATTGTTATAGCAAAACAGTTTAATCTTATCGTATTCGTGTCGCATTCTCTGTTTGTCACGCCTCTGTTACTTAAATTGCTTGGGAGGCTGTCAAATCATAAATGGAAAATTACTGGAAAATTGCATAAAACTCGATCTCTGAGCGCGTTTTGTACTGGCATTACGCCATATATGTAATTGATTTCCCAATATAACTATTAGCTAGTTCCCTTTATACAATTCAAAATTCAAACTTGCTGTGCGCCTGAATTACTGAATTACTATGGGCTGTAATTATATATATATTAGATAGCTCTCAAATTCTGAGAAATGAAACGTGGTTTTATTTTATTCATGATCTTATCTTATCACAAAATTTCTTTGAATCAGTTTGAAGCGCTCGCTCAGTTGACGGAACTGATGCAATAAAAATGTGCATCTGCTTACATTGCGTCTAAATACATTTGTTGAATGAGTTTCTGGTGAAATTCAATTTATTATATGAATAAATTTAATGAGTAACCTATGAATACTATAATTTTTGCTGTTGCGATTTGCACAGATCTGTAAATAACATTGATGTAAAAAGTTGCCAGAGATCTGCTATTATTAACATTAATCTGGAATAAAGTATATGCCATAAGCTATTAAAAACATTGATGTAAAATGTTATTGCTGAAATGGTGTTAATAACAGTAGCGTTTGATAAAGTACCACTTATGCAATTTTAATAACATTAATGCAAAATATCAGAGCTGTTATTCTCTCTCTTATGATCTGTTAATAACGTTGATGAAAAATGTTACAAGTCTGGTATTTTTATCTGGCTGCTGTTATGAACAATATTGAATTTTAAACTAAGTAATTAACATAAAATAAATTTAGATATCAAATAATATGATTGTTTTATAATATAAAAACGTATACCATTTTAATTATTAACTTTTTACCATTAAATTGCTGTACTTATATTGTTCTCTGATCTTTACAGACACGCATGCAGAGTCTAACATCGCCCACAGCGCATTTGAATATCATGGCCACGTTTCGGAACATGATCTCCCGTGAGGGTCTTATGAGGTATGCATATACTGAAATAATTCTCGCTTTATTGATTCTTACAATTGTATTTGCTCCATTTAGACCTGTACGTGGCGCTAGCGCTGTGGTACTTGGCGCTGGACCTGCTCATTCATTATATTTTGCTGTCTATGAGATGACAAAGGAAACGCTGACGAAATTCACATCACACAATCATTTAAACTATGGTGCGTTGCAGCTAAACTAACCCATTTGATTGATTGAGTTAATTATGATTGGCTTGGTTTTTAGTGGTATCCGGTTCGGTGGCGACGCTCATACACGATGCCATTTCCAATCCCACGGACGTAATCAAGCAGCGCATGCAAATGTACAACTCGCCATATACATCGGTCATACGCTGCATGCGGGACGTTTACCTCAAGGAGGGCATGCGTGCCTTCTATCGCTCCTACTCAACGCAGCTGGTCATGAATATACCATATCAGACAATTCATTTTACCACATACGAATTTCTACAGAATATGGTGAGAGCACTAATAATCCATAACGGAGCTCCAATAGCTACTAAATATTTTGTATAATTTTCGCAGTTAAATGTGGAGCGCAAGTATAATCCGATGGTGCACATGGCAGCGGGTGGTGCGGCGGGCGCCGCTGCAGCGGCCATTACGACACCAATGGACGTAATTAAGACTCTGCTTAACACACAGGAAACAGGGCTCACCAAGGGCATGCTGGAAGCCAGCCGAAAAGTAAATATCCAACGAGCAACGATTTGATTGCAACTAATATGAATTGTTGTTGCTTGCAGATTTATCGAATGGCTGGAGCCCGTGGCTTCTTCAAGGGCATAACGGCACGCGTGCTGTATTCTATGCCCGCCACGGCCATCTGTTGGTCCACGTATGAGTTCTTCAAGTTCTATTTGTGCGGCTTGAAGCCGGAGGAGTATAAATCGTCAATTACTGGCCGCTCTGAGCTGGCCAAACCTAAGCAAAGTGTCGACTACGTGCTGCCCAAGAGTGAGGCCGATGAGCAAGCTGAAGACTTGGCGGATCTAACGGTCAAGGAGGTAACTACGATGCATCAGCCGGTGCCACCCAGTGTAAATGCGTCCGGTGCCATTAAGACGGTCTGTGAGCTATCCACACGAACCGCTGCGCCCACCATCAATATGCATACGAGGCACACGGAGGTGAAGAATCCGTATGAGCGTGGTTTCTCCAGTACGTAAGCTGGGCACGTTAACAGCAGCGACTAAGAATAAGCGTAGCTTTTAGTTAAGAGAGCAGCCGGAACGATGTATAATATATACATATATATATAAATATATGTAAATATTTGGTGGAGAATGAGGAGAAGACTGCGATGGTGTCGGACACAGCGTTTGAAACGCTTGGCGACTGCCATTGCCCGTTCTTTGCCCTTCGCTCTGGCTGCTTTTGTTTGAATAATCGGCGTGGAGTCGGTGTGAGAGTTTTATCACTCCATAGTGGGAGGTTAAATTGTAGTTGTTGTTGTGCACAAAACTCTTGCTACCACCACCCCCCAGCCCCACCCTCTCCCCCTCAAACTCCCTTCCTACACACATTCACACAAGTAAACACAGCCACACACACACACACACACAAACATACGATACAGTCATCTGCGAAATTCTTGTTAAAAATACTGATAATAATATTGTATCTATGTTACTTGAAAATGATAAGAGAGAACCTACTTGTAAAATACTATTACCTAAAATTATGTATTACTGCGATGATTTTTTTTAAAACAAATTTAAAAGTATATATATATACATATATGAATATATTTATGTTTATGTTGTTAATCTAAAAAAAAAAAAAAAACAAAGTGCATAAAGCGCAATGCAAACAAACAAAACTTCTGTCGCGGGAAAAATTAATTGATTTGTAATCAAATTACAATTAAAACAAAAATACAATTTATGCTGTTACAAAATCAACAAATTTTCAATTAGTTTCGAAAAAAAAAAAAAAAACAACTGCTTATTGTACCACATAAGTATGATGATCCCAGACCCAGATGCTGTCGCTGGCCAACCGATCCAATGCCCGATTGTGATTTTCCATTGTTAAAGTTGTATTATTATTAATCTAATTTTTTTTTTTTTTTTGTTTAATACACGTACCAGTTTATCAAGCTATTGATCAATACTCTAATGTACCAAAGTTTTTAGGCTAAAAAGTGAAGACGAAAAAAGAGTTCAATTCTGTTGACGGCATCACAATCGAGATGCAGATCAGGCCCCAGACTAAATACATCATACTTATGCTTATTGTTTGTTATTCTTATTTACTACATTTTATATATATTTATGTATATAAATGTGCACTTGCTATTTATAAATGTAATCAGTAGCCCTTTAAAAAATTAATACATTTTATTGTTAAACAATTGAAGAAACAAACAGCAGCAAAAACAAAAAAAAGAGAGATAAACAATGGAGACAACAAAACCCCCTCAAAATAATTAAATGGCTATATAAAAAACAAAACTGTTTTATGTCAAATGCAACAACAACAATTGCCTTTTTATTATCAATTATATTACTATTTATTTTTTTTTTTTTTTTTACATATTTGAGTTTGATTTGATGTGAAGCTCAAGCTAGAGGATTGAATCCAGGCCGCGACGTCGCGAGCGCTGCGACAAAAGTGGGCGGGGCTTATAGAGATCATCGTTCGTATAGCGCTGCTGCTGGCACAGCTTCTGGCTGAGGCGTCTAGCCGACAATTCACCTGTGAATTTAGAATAAATAAATATTTATATTAAGTCATATTGGGAACTTGAGTCTTGAGTTAAAGGAAAAGTCTTAAGAGCTGCAATAGGAATGTGTTAGATATGCTGGCGTCTTACCCAGTTTTAGAGCTCTACAGAAACTACATAATGTGCGAATTATGAATTTAGGGTTTATGCGTGTCGAGGGCATGTGAATAGAGAACAAACGCAGATATGTACAGATCGATATATAGATAGATAATTGAAGTGTGATTAGTGCCTGCAGAGAGTTTGGGCTTCAATCCATGTCTATTTACCTTTTTCGTGCTCCTCGTTTTCCTTGGAATTGACGCTAATCTCGGATGGTGTGGGCGATGTTTTTGCATCGTCGCGGCGCGTTCTTTTTGCCTTGGCATTGGGACTGCCTGAGCTGCTGCTGCTGCTGCTGGAACTATTTTGCTCTTTGGAAGAGGATGCCTCGCTGCTGAGACGACGTTTGGATTGGCTGCGGCGCGGACAACTTGTCTCCCCGAGCTCACTCAGTACGTTAACCAACTGACGTCGATCCTTAATGTGCTGCTCGATCATCTGCAGACGCGCCTTAAACTCCTCTGCGTCCTCCTCGAAGTGGGTAATACTATCGCCAACTACTTTCACCTCAGCTTCGTCATTTGAGCTTATGGGTTCCTTGATGTGTTCCGAATTTTCTTGTTCAGCTACGAGCTCTTCCGCTTCCGGACTAACCTCCGCAGAAGTTTCCTTAATGCTTTCGGTCTCTGCTGGCAGCTTTGCATCATTAGCTGCGCTCGCAACGGGCTCCACAATAGGTTCCTCCTCCGCCGGCTCTACGACTAGCTCCACAATTGGCTCAACAGCTGGCTCCACTGCTGAGTCCACAACCGGTTCCACAACGGGTTCCACAACGGGTTCCACAACGGGTTCCACAACTGGCTCTACAACCGGCTCCACAATTGGCTCCATAACTGGCTCCACAACTGGCTCCACAGCTGACTCCACCATTGGCTCTACAGCTACATCCACAGCTGGCTCCGGTGACGTTGCTCTAGGCTCAGTCGCTGCCTCTGCATCGCTTTCGCTCACTTCTGGCTTGGTCACACCTTCTGGTGGCCTCTGAGCTATGCCTGCGCCGCTCAGCTCAACGTAGCTGACCGTCGATTGCTGCAGTATGTCACTAATGATGACCACATTGCTGGCAGGCACCAAATCAGCCGCATCATTGTTGCTCGTTGTCCCATTGGTGCCATTCGTGCCATTGCTCTCCGCCGGCTTGCTTCCATTTTGAACTGTTGTATCTGTGGTATTATCTTTCGCTTTGCTCTCAGCACTGTCTGCATGAGATTTACTGGAACTACCTGGTGGCGGCTCATCATTCGAGTCATTGCTGTGTCGCTTAAGTAATTTCGCTTTGACCTCGTTATGATCATCTTGGATCACGGCTGCTATAGAATTGGAGGCGGAATTGGAAGCTGAATTGGAGCTGGACTTGTTGCGATCCCGCTCACGATCACGATCACGATCTCGTTCACGTTCGCGCTTTGAATTGGAGGTTGAGCTGCCACTACCGTTGTGGCTACGACTGTGATGACTATGGCTGTGGGCTTCTCTGCTTTCGCGACTTCTGGCCCGATCGCGATCCGAGCGAGAGCCAGATGAACTGGATTTGTATTTCTTGTGCGTGGATGAGGACGATTCGTGACGACTTGAGGAACGTTTAGAGGACGACTCATGATTGCTACGGCTGGATGTGCTTGTCGTAGAGCTCTTATCATTTTTGGAGCTGCTGCTCCGATGCTTAGAGCTAGATGAATGTGTTGAGTGGGACGAAGAGTGTTTCGAGCTGGAAGAAGTTTTGCTGCGCGACTTATCATGCTCCCGTTCGCGGTCACGTTCCCGAGACTTACGTCGTTGCTTGTCATCAGAGCGCGAATGCGATTGTGAATGCTGACGTCTATCCTTGTCCCGAGAGTGCGAAGGCTTCTTTGTTTGCGAAGACGAGGAAGCGGATGCCGGCGACGCAGTCAACTCGACAGATTTGTTAATCTCATCTTTCACTTCATCAACTACAACTGGCAATGATTTGGTCATTGGGTCAGCCTCGTCCGCTTTTGGATCTTCTGCTGGTGGCAATGGTTCTTCAGGTTTTATGTCTGTTATTTGTGGCTCCTCCGGCAACGGTGGGATTTGAGGCGCTGCACTCTCTTCGGCTGTCGTTGGATGCGAACTGTGCTTTGAGTCCGTAAATAGACCAAAATTGCTTTCGGATTTAATTGGTTGTGGCGGCGGATTGGGCATTGTCTCTATGTGATTATCGATGACTTCCTTTATATTGGCCTTTACCTCGCTCATGATGGCATCCTCAATGGAAAGCGCACGCGCTGCACCATTCGAGCATTCCGATAACGAATTTCTGCGCTCAGTTCCTGGAAGTCAAATGCGTTAAGAATAAAAAAACTTTTGAATTGCACTTGGTACCAACCCTCGAATGTGATGGCATCCTGCTTGATATCAAAATGCAACTGTCGCCCGCTGATGTCGCTAGCATCGCTGGAGTTTTCATTGAACTTGGGCATTTGCGCCTCCTCGGACATGCTGGCAGCAATGTTAGTCGTCAGCTCGATGCTGTTGTTGGTGGACGACTGCTGTGGCGCGTCTGTAGATGCAATAGTGAGCCGACTGTCGCTAGATACCTGGGACAGTTGGGAGGCTTGCGAGGCGCCAGCGTCTCGCGAGTCATTCGCCAGCTCCTTGGCATCCTTGACCGAATCTGATGTATTGAACGATGCATTGTTTGTGTCTTCCTTAATGCAGCTAGTCGGTTCAAAAGCGGGCGAAGTAGCATCATCCTCATCCAGCATATCGTCAATATCGACACCAGGTGGCAGCTCATCATCTCTGCTGTCATCTTTGGCATCTGACTTGACGGTTGCGCGATCAGAGTCTGGACTAATTTGCTCCAAATCTGTGGGTAACAGGCTGGCAGTTGTCTCCACCTTAAGTAGACTGCCACCATTCATATGGCCGAGATTATGGCCAGTGTATGGCGGTAAGGGTGGCGCTGGCAGTAGCGGCGGACGTGGCGGGGGGTTTGTGGGCGGTGGTGGTGGTGTAATGCCCAAATACTTGTAAGCAATGCTCTCAATTTTCGGCTCAAATATTGTGGCTACCTTTGGGTTCACCACTTGATCCACTATATGATCAACGCCCTTGTCCAGCACATCGGAACTGAAAGCGCAGTAGTAATATGGGGGAATAGCTTTGAAATCGATTAAGACTTACTCGAGCAAATGCTTGCGTAGTCTTTCTCTCAGCTGCACTTTGTTTGTATCGGGTGTCCAATGTTGTTTGCCCAGAAACTCTTTTACAGCAATCTCCACACGATTTCGTACATTTTGGTATGCGGGCTTTGTGTCCACATCTGCCAGACAGCAATTGAAACGAAACTCGTCAAAGACTCCCTGCGACTTCACCTCCTCAATGAGAGTCTTTACAAAATTGTCCATTTTATATGGACACCACTAAATTAATTATAATTAATATTTTGGAATAATGTTTTTCTCAATTCTCAAGGTGTGACCAAAGGCGCATTTACTTTAAAATACCCTTCTTTGCCATTTTTAATTTAATTCTAATATACCGCTTTAGTATTTTCGTTATCAGCTGTTACATTTCAATTTAAGAATTGTATACGATTTTTCTTTGTTATGTATAATAAAATATTTTTTTTAATATAATTTAAAATCGCAATCAATCAAATCTAGTTGCTTTTCAAAAAGGTAATGATTGTTTTTGGTTTAACATTAACGTGATCTGTTACTATGTTGCCGTTTATAATACTATTTTAGGGTGACCACAGCTGTATGCTAATGCAACACTGTAAAAATTTGGCGCAAGCAAACGCTTGGTCGGCTTGGTGTTATTTGTGCTTGTTATATGCAAACTGGATAATTAAGCAATTGTTGTAATGAAATTAAGCGCAAATAATACACATACAGACATGCAAAATGCTGATGCTAGTCACACAGCCACTGTGACAATGGAAAACGCGCCTGCAGAGAGTACAACACCAACGTTGATAAAATCGGAATTGCAATCTTCAAATACATCTCAACGCTTTCCCGGAAATTTATTACTACGGAAATTCATAACCGACGCCGAGTCGGCAACGGATAGCAGTGAGCAACATACGGAAAATGAATTGCAGAACAACACAACAGAGCTGAGACAGACGCCGCTAAGTTCGGCGGCCGATGGAGAGAAGCACAGAGCGAGAACACAAAGTCGTAAGTAGAAAGTAGATCGAACGAAACGAGTTCGCATAACTAATAACTCTCTCTAGGAAAACGCGACCTAATCAATTTGCAATCAAACTTGAGCCCCAAATACATTGGCTATGCCAATGCCAACTCGCCAGTCACAATAATGCCTGAGAATGTAGACAAAATGCGCACAACACGTCGACGAAATCAGACCCTAAACAGCAGCTGCGATCTCAATGGCAGAGATAGAGACAGTGATGTGTGCTCCCCCAAGACGACCTATATTACGCCCGCTGCCTATATGAGCCCGATTGATAAGCTGCTCATCAAAAATGGCGCCAATTCACCCAACAGCACGGGCTTCGAGGCTGACGCTGAGGATGTGGCATTGATGAAACCAACGCGCAAACAGCTCAAACGCAAACTGAAACGTGGCCCAAAGCAAAAGATCAAAAACGCTCGCGCTGAAGCTATAGCAAAAACAACTAGTTTAGTTGAAAATGTAGATGAATTATCAATTATCAAAATTGAGCCAAAGGAGGAGGATATTGAGCCAAAAATATTTCAGACTGATGATCAAGTGGACGTTAAACCAAAGCTACACATTGAAGAGATGAAAGACCCACATCACAGCCAGGTAGAGCCTACGGCACTACAAATCGAACCATTAAAGTCATCACCCGATCCCATTGACCCCGCCAACAGCAGTGAGCAATCGATCAAGTCACCATCATCGATCAGCTTGGACAGTGCGAAGGGTTCGTCAATTATCACCGATGCGGGTTGGCCCACCTACCAGGTGGGCGATCTGTATTGGGGCAAACTTTTTACCTACTGCTACTGGCCCTGCATGGTCTGCCCGGATCAGTTGGGCCAGATTGTGGGCAATGCGACACATCCGCAACGAAAATCTACGGACAGTGCGCCCGGTGCGCCAATGCCCATACAAGTGCATGTTCGTTTCTTTGCGGACAATGGTCGCCACAATTGGATCAAAGCAGAGAATCTATTGCCCTTTGCCGGCCTCAAAGCGTTTCAGGAGCTGCGCGAGGAGGTGCGCAACAAGCATGGCGCACGCAGCCTCAAATATCGTCAAATGATAGCCAAGCAGAATAAGCTGCTTGTGTGGCAGCAGGCCATCGATGAGGCCAACATTGTTGGCCAGCTGCCCTACGCCGAACGTATGCAAAAGTTCTTTGACATTTATGAATCGGCCATGTAAGTAGCAACAGATTCCAGTCAGTCATTAACCGAATCTTAATCTAAATTCGTTCCTTGCAGCGCTCAGAATAAGGGGAAACGCAAGCAGGCAAAGTCCGTGTGCCACGACACCTCGGATGTGGGCAGCAGCCTGTATGACTCTACGGATAATTTGCTGGCCAAGTCCACATCGACGGGGCAGCTGATATCTGTCAAGCGAGAGCGCTCCTCCACGCCGTTCAGTCCAGCCTATTCGCCCGTCAAGCACAACCATCAGCAACGCACAAAGCGACGCAAGCTCAGCGGCAACAGTGAGGCCCAAGTGGGCTACGCTTCGTCTATTGCGGATGCCTCCTCGGAGAAGATGCACTCACCCGACTTGGTTAACTACAAGAATCCAGAGTTTGGTCAACTCTTCGATGCGGTCAAGGAGTATGTCATGGTGCATCGGCAGGAGGAGAAGGTCGAAAAGGTACTGCTCGCGGTGGTCCGTAACATTTGGTCACTGAAGCAGCTGCAATTGCGCGAATTGGAGCGAGATTTGGTCAATGGCGATTCAGAGCTGTTGGGCTCAGCTCGCTTGGGCAACGATCGCGGTCGCGGCGTTGGCACCATAAAGCGTCTCTCGAATCGTCTGAAGACCATGATGCTGCGACGCAGTCTGACGCCGATTGTGACGACCAGCGCAACAGCAGCAGCCACATCACAAGCAGCGCTCCATACGCCACAGCTCATGGAGCCGGAGCGGCAGCTTGCGGAGCAAAATAAGGTGAAAAAACCCACTGGCAGAGCTATCGAAGAAGTGGTCGACGATATACTGCAGCTGGACCGCAAGTATCTCTTTCGTGGTCTAACGCGTGAGCCTGTTTGCAAATACTGCTACGAGCCGGGCGGCGATATACAACGCTGTTCCCTGAACTGCAATAGCTGGTTGCATGCCGCTTGCTTGACGCAACAAGCGAGTGGAAATGGCAAATCCACGAGAGCCCCAAAGGCCATCGCGAACACGCCAGAGCCGTTGACGGCCGCTTTGGAGTTGCAGCCAACGACGACAATGCAGATAAAGCACATAACGGGCGATGAAATTAAGCAGGAGCCGGAAGAGCAGAAGGCGCCAGTTGTGTGTCACGAGTGCGTCAGTGGCAAATCGAACGCCTGTTGCGTGTGCCATCAGCATGAATTGCCAGCCAGCTCGCCGCCAGCATCACCAAACAAGCCAGATGCAGAGCAGGCACCGGCGACTAATAGGCTAATCCATTGCAACCAGCCCATGTGCAACAAAGTGTTCCATGCCGGCTGCTGTAGGTATTGGCCGCAGGCTAACGTTAGCAACTCCATCACACGCTGCCCGATGCACGTATGCCATACCTGCGTCTCGGAGGATCCCAGCGGCAAATACCAGCAACTGGGCAGCGCCAAGCTGACAAAGTGCGTCAAGTGCCCAGCCACTTATCATCAGGACTCACTCTGCATTCCAGCCGGCTCACGCATGCTGACTGTCACCCAGCTAATCTGTCCGAGACACAACATTGCCAAGGCGGATGCCAACCTGAATGTTCTCTGGTGCTACATATGCGTGCGCGGTGGCGAGCTGCTCTGCTGCGAGACCTGCCCCATTGCGGTGCACGCGCACTGCCGCAACATTCCCATCAAGACCAATGAGAGCTACATCTGTGAGGAGTGCGAGAGCGGCCGCCTGCCCTTGTACGGCGAGATCGTGTGGGCGAAATTCAATAATTTCCGCTGGTGGCCGGCCATCATATTGCCGCCCACCGAGATACCCAGCAATATACTGAAGAAGCCGCACGGCATGAATGATTTCGTGGTGCGTTTCTTTGGCACCAATGATCACGGCTGGATATCACGTCGACGCGTTTATCTGTATATCGAAGGCGACTCGGGCGACGGCAACAAGAGCAAATCGTTAATGTCTAAACGCTATACGGCAGGTGTGGAGGAGGCAACACGTTTCCTTAAGATCATCAAAGAGAAGCGACTGGAGCAGGCACTTGGTCGTTTGGGTGGCAATAAGCTGCATCCGCCGCCGTATATTAAGATCAAAGCCAATAAACCGGTGCCGCCCGTCCGCTTCGTCTACAATGAGGAGCATCTGAACATCTGCGAGTGCAAACCGGGCAGCCAACATCCGTGTGGCCCCGAATCGGGTTGTCTCAATCGTATGCTCTATCACGAATGTAATCCGGATTACTGTCGTGCGGGCAGCCGTTGCGAGAATCAATTATTCGAGCTGCGCAAATCGCCGCGCCTCGAGGTCGTCTACATGAACGAGCGCGGCTTCGGCCTGGTGTGCCGTGAGCCCATCTTCGAGGGTGACTTCATCATCGAATACGTCGGCGAGGTGATCAATCATGCCGAATTTCAGCGCCGCATGGCACAAAAGACACGCGATCGCGACGAGAATTTTTACTTTCTGGGCGTGGAAAAGGATTTCATCATTGATGCGGGACCCAAAGGAAATCTGGCGCGCTTCATGAACCATTCCTGTGAGCCGAACTGTGCGACCCAAAAGTGGACTGTGAATTGCATCAATCGCGTTGGCCTCTTTGCCATCAAGGACATACCAGAGGTGAGGAACCTGACACGATAAATATATGAAAAGAAATTTAAATTTCAATATCTTTATAGAACACTGAGCTGACGTTTAATTATCTATGGGATGATCTTATGAACAATGGCAAAAAGGCTTGTTTCTGCGGTGCCAAGCGCTGCTCCGGCGAGATAGGCGGCAAACTAAAGGAGGAAGAAGTGAAGGTAACAAAATATATGAAATTGAAATAAACAAATATTTGACTATGGCATTCACACACAGGAGACGAAACCGAAGCAATTGCCACGACCCAAAGGCATTCGCATCCATGTCGGCGCGACCAAGAAGAAGGCGGTCAAGAAGCCCAGATCCAAGCACATTAGTGCGGATAGTGCGGTCACAGCGGAGTCCACAATGGATGTAGTACCTGCTGCTGCTGTTGGTGTTGGTGTTGCCACAGCTGCTGCCGAGGAACCGTAGGCTAATAGAAATGATTTTAGTTTTTAATTTTTAAGTATATATATATATATGGCATATTTGTTGCTTATTGATTATTACATTTTTTAAACACACAACTCACTGAATATCGCTGGACTTTGGACGCTTTTATATTTACATATATAATTTATTGTTTGTTATAAATAAGTATGCAAGTTATAGAACAGATTGATACATGAATATATATTATATTAAACTTTTTCAAATTATTTTTGGAAGGAATAAAAGCAAAAGACATTGAATGAATTCATTTGTTGTTCTTTTATTCAAAAATTATATTTCATTATTAAATCAGTTCATTATTTGTTTCACATTATATATATATATATATATAGATTTAGATATAGATATAGTTGCATCGACAAAGGCCCGTAGAAAAATATGCTTATATATACATGAGTGCGTACATATGTATATATACATTATACATATTTTGTTCCACTTTTGGTTTTAGTCACTTAGCTGAGCTACAGTAAAAAAGTGTAGTCAGCTCTTTGGCATTGGCATAACTCCTACTCGTACGACTAAGAAAAAAAAAAAAAGAACTAAATATATATATTACGTCTTAAATTTAGAATCTAAGAGTATGCACTTTATTCTTAAGTGGAGTTCACTACTTTGTAACGAGCGAGAGAGAATTGGAGAAACGAATGCCAAACAAAATGATAATATATCAAAAAAGGAAGCGCAGATTGATATTAAACTGGCGGCTCACTCAGTTTCTGCTGACTAAAGTGACCCGCATTGAACTTTGGAACGACGGCTTCAATTTTCTTCACAATGGAGTTCAGAGACTCCCGCGACATCTCGTACAGCGTGTTGAGCGAGATCAAACGCATGCCGCGCTGGTTGCACACCTCAATCACAGACCACTTCTCAAACAACTTTAAGCAATTGCGCACGGAATCAGTAGAAATGCTTTCACCTAAAATACATAAAAAAAAAACCCAATTAGTTAATTTGCTTATGGTCTAAAACTAAAACATTTACCATAAACACAGCTGCCCCGGCTCACTTTGTTCGATAAATCGTTGATAACGAAACTGATAAACTCTGATTCAAGCATTGCGCTACGATGGAGAATTTGTAGCGATTGAGCGACAGCCAAATATGTTGATGCAAATGGTGCCAAGACTTCGCATATGTTGCGCTGCTGCTCCAGTGTCTCTCGGGCCAGCATCAGCAGTTCTGAGTCCTCCCGCGATACGTGCAGATAGTCTTCATTGTCATAATCATCACTGTCATCCAAATCATAGGCTAATTTACGCGCCAAGCGTCGGGTCTCTGCCATATGACCTGATTCCACGACCTACAAATATAATCAGTATATATATATTTATATATATTAGGTAATTATTTCGTAATACCTCATTTCGGCGCAGGCAACCATTGAGAAGCAGCTCATCTAGTTGTTTATGCAGCATATTCTCCAATACTTGCGTTGGCTTGTTTAGTATAAATTCGTAGCGATAGACAAGGCAATTCTCCAGAGCAGTCTCAATTAGTTTCTTTTGCGAAACACTTGGTGTTTCAGTAGCATCATCTGTGGCCTCTGGCAAGAGCGCATGAAATGTGGTCAACAAAATGGAACTAAGCGCAAAATGAGGCGTTAGCACGTTGGAATAGTAAGACAGCTCAATTAAACTCTCCACAGACGGCACGGCACGGATAAACATGTGGCCATTCTCATCGCGTGTGCGTGTCACCAGATCTAAAAATAATATTTAATATTCATATATAAATATGTAAAGTAAATTCCAAGAGTAAGACTTACCTGTGCCCAGCAGATCACAGGCATAGGCCACAATGTGCGAGGATTCGCCCGAAAAGCCCAAGTCCTTGCAGCCAGTCAGCGTATTACGCAGATCATCAAGCGCAGCGGCAATTAGCTGTTCCTCGGCGCCATTGCGAAAACGTGTGAGCAACAAAAAGGCCAAGGCATTGGTAGACATCACCGACGTGGCTGCGGCACAGTCGAAAACTACTTGGCGTGAGATGCTTTCAATAAGATTGCGATGTTCCTCACAGACGACATCGGTGCCGTACAACGAAGACGTTGATTGATTGTGCTGCAGAGTTCTGTAATTAACGAAAAATATATATGAAATTCATTTACATATTGAAATTGATTTCCTCGTACCTGGATGCTGGCTTAAAAACCTTAGCGGTACCATCTTCACGTGCAATTTTATTGTACGAGTTGACAAGCTCGCGTATTGAGTAGGGTTCGTTGAAATCGATGCGCATTAGTCCATAGTTAGAGTTGAGGGCCTTCCAAATTCCCGAAATTGCTTTCCTGAATGACTCAGGCACCTTTTTCTCGCCCTTCTGTTCACACACAAAATTACCGTCGACCAAACGTTCGTAGTTGACAGAGACGGGCACCAGCAGGGCGTCTGGTATGCTGCCATCCATGAAGGCGTTCACAATCACAGATAATATGCCGCCCTTGGGCATGCATGGCTTGCCCGTGCGCGTTCGTCCGCCCTCGATAAAGAACTCAACGTTGTGCCCTTGCTTGAGAGCGTGCGTTATATACAAATGTAGAGCTGCACGATAAAGAACGTCTTTCTTGCCCTCAACCGGATCGATTTTGCGCTTAATAAAGAAGGCACCCAGGCCACGCAATAGAGTGCCAAAAACTGGTATCTGCAGGTTGTTGCCGGCGGCAACAAGTGGACTTCGTATATCATTGTTGGTCAGTATGAAAGTCACCATTATATAGTCCAAGTGACTGCGATGTAAGGGCACAAAAATTAGCGGTGTGTCCGGTGAGCGTTTCGAGGCATTCTGCAACATTTCGATTTGTTTCGTATTTGTCACAACACCAGATAGAAAGCACGGCAGGAGCTTGTAGAGCAGCCATGAGGTTATAGCAAGCAAGGTATTATTCAAAGTCGAGCCCATTTCCTTGAGTATTGTGACAGCACGTTGCTCTTGCTTCTGTAGTATCTTTTGATACGATATGCCCTCCTTGGCGTCCTCCTCCTCATCCTTATCACCACTAATGCTGCGAGCGAGAAGTCGATGTCCATTTTTAGCATAGCGTTGTTCCCGTAACGTTTGTTCGGCTGCCTGTTTAATGGCATGCTTGAACACCACATCGTTGTGCACAATTTCTGTAACCTGTACAATACCAAAGGTAAGATTTTATTTCTAATGCAGAATATGCACTCACCTGGCGGTAATCAAATTTCTCGCTGCGCACCACTTGGGCCACATAAGGCAATACATTTCCCCAGTCGAAAACAGTTTTGAACGGCTTTAGTCCGGCATGCGGCGTTAATTGAAGCATATTTTTTGTACCGACGCCATGCTCCAGAAAGTTTTGTGGTTTCGGCTCCTGATTAAGAAAATAAATTAAAATTTTAAAGTTCTAATATATGTATGCTCCTGCTTAAGTAATTAAAATAAATTTCTAATAAATATATGTATGTACACATGTGATGCAATTCGCCCGCGTAAAAGCAAAAATACGTAATAAAAAATATTCACATATTCAAAAACACGCAAAACATACCTCAAACCAGCCACGCGCTTCAAATCCATTCATTATAATAAAAACTAAAAAACTCGTTTATATATGTATATGCAGGTATTTTTCTTTCGTATTAAATATTCACATTTCATTCAATAATAAAGCGCCGGTAAGCGAATGTGTTGAGCGATAGCTTTCGTCTAGCTTTTCTAATGTATATCGATTGGTAATTCTATCGCTTCGGACAACAACAAATATGGCAACTCCAACAAAATGTTGAGTGGCGCTACATGTAATGTTTGCATGTGTACGCTGTGTGATTTACTGAATGAAGAGCTTATCAGCGAGCCTATCGCTTGATACACATACACATTTACAGACACCGACGTGCAAATTTACGCATGTATTTTGTTACGTGTTCTAAGGTTAATGAATACACATGCGATTTGATAAGTGGTGTAAACTTACATTTGATGGACGGAGTGTAAATAGAATCTCATTGCCAATGCTGTTGAACTTTCCCAGCGATGAACGATAGCTTAAATTTAAATTGGGAAACAAGCGGGCGATAATTAAGGGTGCTCTGAAAACAAATAAATTTGAAAAATACATACAGATTATCAAATTCATATTATTTAAAATTAGTCAAACGATTTTAGCTACTGCTCCACATTTTCAAAATAATAAATAGTTACTGCGTTAATAATCAATAGTGCGCAATAAAAATTAAGATTACTACACTAAAGCACCTCATATAGTCTGTAGTCCAATTCGCAACTATGTACAGCTGTATTTGTAAATATATATTTTATAAAAGTACGTAATATAAAGTTCACTAACCTAGTTATATATATAAATGTGCGTTTGCCTGATAAGTAATTAGTTGTGCACAAAAACAAAGCTAATTGAATTGTGTGCACAGCTAATTTTACTGAATAATAAATACACAAACATACATACATACGCATACATTGAAAGTTTTCTGAAAGCAACAAAGTGGCAAGGAAGTTAAAAAACTGCCGACTATCGACTAGACAATCGACAATTGATGCTGCCAGATAGTTAAATGAGAAACCGTTATATGTGAAAATGTGCTCAATATGTTTCCTGTGCATTGCAACAACTGCTTTAAAAAACGGGAAGCTGCACCCGGATTAGAATTTCAACTTACTCGCTGCCATCATATAATCTGCGCTAGCTGCTTGCCCAATTCAACAAATGGCGAACGAAAGTGCCCCGTCTGCAATCACAGCTTCCATAGTGTTGCTATTACAAGCACAATGCCGACCCATGCTGCCAACTACTTTACGAATCCCAACATATTTTTGAAAATGTATCGAAGCATTAGCCAATTCCAAAGTGATCAGCGTAACTCTTACTATGCAAACTACTATAAGAATCAGGCGCAACTGGCTAAAAAGAAACTCAAGTTGCAGGGCTACATAAAACTCGAGGCTCAATTGCGTGAGCAAAATACGAACGAAATGCGACGCATCACCGAGTTACGTAACTACATCAGCTACTATGAACGCAACGATGACAAGTTGCTTGTCAATGCCAGCTTCAGTTCTTCTGAAATCTCAACCACTGGGCGCAGGATGAGCCGCCCTCGTACGCCTTCACTCAGCGCCACTGACGACACAACGCTCACTGATGAGGCTGACATGAACGAAAGCGCCCACATTGAGAGATTTGATAAGCTCCTTTCGCAGGCAACGTCAAAATTATCTCAACACTCTAAATCGAAGAAGATTAAAAAGAGAGACTAGGAAAAATAACTAAATTTGCTGACGAAAAAAAGACGAAATTTATGGCTTAGCTATGAGAGCAAATAAATTTAAATTGTCACCTTAGGTTCAACTAGTGTATAAAATTAGAAATTTAATGAACAGCGAAATTTAGCCATATTTTTTTGTTTAAAAACTAAATCTATTACGCTATTGTGGTTAGATGTTTAATTACTTTAATAAATTGATTTATTTCAGTTACTCGTGTTATGGAAAATTTTTTCCCTCAGTTTCATGATTTAGTTCAAGTGCTAAAAACTACAAAGAAATAAATAAATAATTACGTATGTATGTATGTATATTACTTCATATATATGTACATACATATATATATACACAGATTATGATAATCAGAATAAGAGCTTCATAAGATTAAAATTATTTAAGACTTAGAAACGACATTTTTTTATATATAAGTCGATCTCAATTCGAAGGTTCTTGAAATTAAAAATAAACTTTAAATTCAAATTCAAGTAAGAAATATAAAAATAACTATAAGTATGTAAATATATAAAAGCTATGCCATAAGCAAAATAAATTTTGTTTTATTGTACGTTTTCGTGTTTCTATATGAGCACCTGTCCAGTCATTTTGTTTATTGTGATTTTATGGTTTATTGGTTTATATTTCGAAGCGATTATCGCAAAAATACTTTCTTCAAACATCGATCAGCTCGAATTATGAATTGAGTTTTGAGCTTTGCACTGGGGTATGAAGTAGCTGATTGAGATTAGTTTTACGGGCCGATTAGGGGGCAACACTCGAAATAACAATAGCAAAAACTTAATCAGTTAATTAGCTGGTCATTTAATATTTATTTACAGAACACACACACACAAATAATACACATGCATGTGTGTATAAAGAGAGTAGATTTTCAATTATGATAATTGTTGCCAAACGATCGAACGAGTTGCTATGCTTATCGGAACAACACTGCGAAGAGAACGATCACGCGGAAGAGCGGCATTGTGGGAGGTAGAGCGTGAACACAGGTGCGAGTGCATGCAAAAACAATAATTGAATTTTGCGTCAGCAGCGAGAGAATGCTAAAATGCAAATGACCTTTATGCATCCTCAGGCATACTAACACAAACATATTGACTATCGCCTGTTCTTCCTGTGACCACGACACGTGCACGATAAGCGCACGCGCCAAACGCGACACGCTTAGACACGCAGATTTAGCGAGCCAAATTTAAAAGTTCATGTCGGTTGCGCTGCATAACTAAAGCATTACACAGTAACAACATTGTGTGATCGTTTACGACGGGATTCTCAAGAAAACATGTGTGTATGTGTGTATAAATATAATGACGCTTTTCACAGCCAATTTATATGAGTATGACAATATTGCAGAAAGACAAATTGCATTAGTGCGTTTTTAAGTAAAGCTTTTTTATACAATTGTAATTTTTTGTAATACTTTAAAAATTGAATTAGTTTATCGAACCACTTTTTAATCGAATATATGAACGATAGCTGATGATAAGAGATATTTTGCAATTGACGTACTGTGATTTATTTGCCATTGCCATAGAAATACAATGTATGCAGGAATAATAAATATGTATATCTTGTGAGTATTTGTTCTACTTTTTATCTTATAACAGATAAACACAGAAGATACATAACAAAAGCTTAGTAACAATGGTAGATTGCATAAAGGCAATATAATCTGGTTCATCTCGTAAAGTAAGCATAAATGCAAATTTACAGCAAAATGCAATCAGAGCTTGAACATCAGCATATCAATATGGTAGCCACTACTGTATTTAACTATGTACATACTCGTATGCAAGTCTGTGTATGCAAGTGTGCTTAACTGCATAAATGTGTTGTATGTATGTGCATATGTGCTGTGTATGTACAGCTGCTTGTCGGCGTCATTAATTGAACTTGACAGATTCTGTTGGCTATTGTTGCCGGCAGAACCACTGACGACGCCGCTATCGCCAGATGACTTCTCTGGCTGCCCATACCCTTCGATAGTTGCACTTACCTAGTTTTAGCGAAAACGTAGTAGACAATGAGCGCAACCGATGCAATTTCGATGCCGCCAAGCAAGGAAATTTCCGCCACACATTGGACAAAGTTTAACACGGTCGACAACATGGTGAACAAAGTAAAAAGTTCACAAAACTTTGGCTTCCAAAGTGCGTGGCCTTTTGTAATGGTGGCACGCGATAATGATGACACCCAGCAGCAGCAGTAGTAGTAGTAGTAGTAGTAGTGGCACTAAAATAAGCTGATGTTGCTGGCTGATATGTACTTTGTCTGTCTTGACTGTCCGCAATCTTTGCGGAAAAATACGAAGCGCATGGAAAGAGCGTCTCCTGCTCTCTCACTCTTACTATGTCTCACTCAGTGTTTACGTGCGCTGCTGTATACAGATGCGTCCCCCTCCGTGTGGCTATCCCGTGTGAGCTTGTGTGTGCTATGGCCATATATTGCGTTCTACTCTACATAACCGACATCATCGTCGATGTCGCGACCCGTAATTCGCGAGACTACGTTGGGAATTTTATTAAAGTATCGTATGATTTGGATTCTGCGCGTTTTGATTTATTTCAATTTCGCATCAATCTTGATAATACACGTTTTATTATCGTTTTTTGATTATTTTCGGTTTCTGTTTGGGTAAGCAATAAAAGCTGTGCAATTGTTTTTGTTCTATTTTGGCACTGTCACTTCTTATTCCCTTCCTTGTGTGTGGCCTAATTGAAACGTATATGTCGTTGTTGCCGGCTTCCTTTGTTATTGGTGAATGGATTTTTTATTCTTTGTGTTTTTTTTTAGTATTATTATTATTGTTTTCGTTTTGCAAAAGGTAGCGCAGAGAACGCGCAACTGATACGTCCGCTCGGCTCGAGCGCGCAATTCGGAATAAGCACGCTTGCAATCGTTGCTCTTTAATTAAATGCCAATTAACGTGTGACAACAAAAGTGGACACACATAAAAACGAAATTTAACAAATATATAAACTTAGCGCAAGCCGAAGATCATCATCAGCCGCAGCAGCAGCAATCACGAGTGACACAAGTTTTGCCGATAAGAGCATAGCCGATAGGCAACTGCTGGTAGAATGTTATCAGCTGTTGAGAGAAAAGAGCAAGAGAGACGTCTCTCTCAACGAATGCTCTTTAACAAAAAGAAGCATCGCAAGTGAGGGAGCGAGCGATAAGCTGTCAGCAACGTCTACAGAGCGACCACTGTGGGGACTAAGATTATGTAGCTTTCCAAGGGTCCCTCTCTTTTAACACTAGAGTGTTTCGTGGCAGAGAAAGAGAGTGAGCGAGCGACATCAAAACGAGCAATAATTAGAATGGCCTAAGACTAAATAGTTTAATAAGATATTACTTTCGCACTGTATTATGAATAAAATTCACAACTTTTGTTATTTATTATATAAAAAGAGTTTTGTAGTCGGCTATTGTGTGGAAAGTAACTCTGTTTACTTCTTGGCCGCGGGCTTCTTAGCGGCAACCTTCTTCTTGCGGGCGGCCAACAGCTTAGCGCGGTTGGCAGCAGCCTTTGTGGCGACGTTGGCGAAATGCGACTTAGCCAGCTCGACATTCTGTTTCTTTGCTTTGGCCAAAACCTTGGCCACGGTACGCTTCTCAGCGGCCAGGGCGGCACGACGCTTGAGAACCTCAGCATATGGATTCAACTTGATCAGTTGACGCACATTGGACAGAGGATTGAGGCGGCGCACGCGACGGAACACATGCTTGCGTGGATCACGCAGCACCTTGCGGATCTCCTCGGATTTCAACAGGCGAGACAGATCTGTGTTAGCCATCTTGGGCTGGGGAAGATTGTAGCCCTTCTTCAAAGTGGATGGCTTCTTCCAGGTGCCGAACAGATCGTTCAGGCGCGAGAAAGCCGACTGGGTCCAGATGACGAAACGACCAACATGACCGCCTGGAGCCAGTTTAAGCAAGTTCAGCTTATCCACACTGATGGTCTCAATTCCGGGGATGTTGCGGAAAGCCTGACGTAGACCCTCATCCTTGTCGTAGACAACCAGAGGACCACGACGGGCAATGCGGCGACGGTCGCGCATTGTACCACGGCCAGCACGGAAGCGCTGCGACTTGTACACCTGTAATGAATTTTTACATACTTAGTACACTTGTCGCCATTTGAGATTAATGGAGTTGTTGCCCTCCACTGCAAACGGCTGTAGCTTTGAATCAGGCTGCAATCGTAACGCCTAGGAGGGCATTTTTATCTAGCAACGCATTAACATGCTCAAAAGAGCACATAAACGGAATACAAAATATATAGCATTCCGCTGTTTATACATTGCTGTGTAAGTTTAAAAATGAGTCAGTGTTGAATACACACCTTCTGGATATCTGCCCAGACCTTCAGGCGACGCAAGAAGACAACAGCCTGCTTCGTTTTCTGCAGCTTCTGGACCTCGTCGGAGACAACCAATGGGAATTCGGAAACACCATCGATAACATGTCCTTTGGATTGAACCAATGCTGGCACACCGGAGGCGGCGATAGCCGACACCAAAGCATAACGACGCTGGTTCACGTTCACCTTGCGGTGCCAGCGACGGAAGGTCTTGGTTGGTGCAAACATGCGACCACCACGGCACATGTTGCCGAAGGCACCCTGGCCGGAGCGATGAGTACCACCACCACGAACACGGGGAATACGTGCAACAGCACGTCCAGTACCCCAAGACTCGGCAGATGTCTGGTGACCTGTGATGGAATTGACAAACTTGTTTTAATTTGTTTACAAACAAACAGAAGCAAACAAATGCACTTACCAGCTAACTCGCTGACGGCATAGGCCTGACGGTTGTTGCGGCGCATCAGCTGGTGCACTTCATTGACCACATCCGGACGGATGGGTGCCTTGAAAACGGCGGGCAGGCAGATGCTCTTGTCCTTAACTGCCTCATTTTTTTCCGTGTACACGGAGACCAATGGCCTAGCGGTGCCTAAGCTCTGCAATCATAACAAATAATGTATGTGAAATTGTGAATTACAATTGTCGCACGACCGACGCACACTGCCAACACGTGGAGGTTAGGAAGAGGGTTTGTGGCATATTTTTTGGTTTATTTTGTGTTTAAACTCCGTAAAACCACTGTTTTTACAGTATACGATGGCACGGTGGACACTTAAAACAATTTTCTCACCATTTTCGCTGATTTTTAATCCCAATAAATGGTTTTAATTTTTCTGCAAACGCAGATGCCGTCCTCTATTTAATAAGAAGAACGAAGAAAGAAAGAGAGCTGCCGGAAACGACCTAAAAGTGCTGCCAACCGGTTTGTATATAACAGGGTTGCATTTCTTACAACATGGCTGTTGGGCTGTCAAATTAAGAGTGCTGTAAATGCCTATCGAATAGTATGAACGTTTCACAGCACTAAATAAATATAAACAATAAATTGTGTATATTTTTGCCGAGAATAATTTAATTACTTAAACAAATGGCTGATGAAGTTATTGTTGATGCTTTGCCTTACATAGATCACGGCTATGATGATGTGGGCGTCAGAGAATCGGTATTTAACATGATGTGTACAATCGTTTTTGCTATGCTAACAATAATTTTCGATTTCAGGCGCTGGCTATGGTCGAGGAGGAATGCCGGCGCTACAGACCCACGAAAAACTATCTGGACCATCTGCCACTGCCGGCATCATCTCCATTCGAAACACCGCTGATGATCAATGAATTTGAGCGGATACAAAATCGCCAGCCAATGGAAACGCTATCCATGAAGCGCTACGAACTGCCGCCTCCGCCTTCAGGCAAGCTCTCTGAGGTGTCTGCTTGGCAAGAGGCGATCGAGAACTCTATGGCACAGCTGGAACATCAGTGGGTGCGCTCATTAAATCTGGAGCTAATGCTAGATTACGGCACCGAAGCCTGGAAAGCGTATCTGGAAGTGTTCACAGCCATGCAGGCCAAAGCTCAGCTGCAGCTGCAGCAGCTGAAAAAGGACATGCAGGATGTCAACTGGCAACGTAAACAGGCCCAAACACAGGCCGGCGAGAAGCTGCGCGCTCTCGAGGCACACTGGGTGCTGCTCGTATCGAAAAACTATGAAATCGAAAACGAATGCGTCGAGGTAGAAAAAGTCATAAAAGCGGCACGCGAGCAACTCGAGCAGCTTGCGCCGCCTGCCACAGAAACAAGCCAAACGAATGGCCATGCGTCAACCGAGGAGAGCAATGGGCACGATAGCAACGATGCTGTTCAAGAGGAGGCGGAACAGGAAGAAGAGAAGGAGCCGGAGAAGATGGACGTGGAGGATGAGCAGGAGGCTGCTCCCGTTGCAGAAGATACCAATAAAGACGGGGATGAGTGCTCAAATGATTCGTAGTCGCGCTGTGGTTTTTTGTGTTTACTATAATTTGTACAATTTGAATTAAATATACATATATATATATATTTTTTTTTTTTCGAGTCGTATAACAAGCAAAATGCGAATACTTTGTATAAATATAGGATTCGTGTGTGTATGTGTTTGTGGCAAGTTCCACCTAGTCTAGATCCAAGATTATATAATTGTAGTTAATACAGCTTCCATTTGCTGTCCTCAGTTGTAGTCGTCGTGTATGGCACATTTGTGATACTATCTATGGCTTATGGCTCGCCCATGAGCGCGCGAGGTGGGAGCAGCAGCAGCAGCAGCGAATCGAAAAAACAAAAACAGAAAAAAAAGGAGCAGCTTTTAAAGGAATCATAGCATTTAGCGGGATATGTGGTGGGCGTGTGCGCTTCATCGCTCCAGTGCGTTCAATAACCAAAAAGCTAAGCAAACACTTAAGGGATTCACTGTCAGCCTACAGCGTTGTCTCGGGCACATGTTCCGGGTGCTGTAATCTGTGCCGTTGCTGCAGCTGCTGCTCCTGCTCCAGGCGCATGTCCGCCACCTTTTGCTCCAATTTCTTCATGCGCAACTGATATTTACGTTTGCTCTGCTCCAGCATCTGGCTGAGATTGCTGCAAAGAAGGAAGAGTATTGGTTAAATCTATGCACTGGAGATGCTTAACGCTCTCTTACTCATTGGACTTTTGCAATTGGCGGAAATTCTGATGCATTTGCTCGCACTTCTCGTCGTTGGCCTTGTGCGCGGCATTGATGTTGAGCAGGGTTTGAATGCGACTCTTAAGCTCCGATTCCCGGCTGAGCGCCTCGACCAGCTGCTGCTCGGTGAGTGCCGCATGCTCCGCCTCCGAGTAGGACACACGATTGTTGGCCTGCAGCTGCTTCAGAGCCTCGTGGAGAATGCTGACACGCTCGTTCGCATACTGCTGCTCGTGCTCGGCCTCCTCCTTTTTGGCCTTCAGCTGTTGGTTCTGTTCGCGCAAGTCGAGCAGCTCTTGCATGATGACAGCCGTCTCCAGATCCATCGGTGATTGCTTCTCCTTGTCCAGCTCCTGATCCTTCTCCAAGGCCAGGCGTTTCTTCTCAAACACATCGCTGAACGGCGACTCCAGATTGACTATGGTCTGTTGCACGACCGAGCGGCGACCCTTCAGCTTTGAGACGTGACAGCGCAGCCGATTGTCGTCGTCGCTGCTCCATAGCTGCTTGTGCTTGGGCACATTTTCGCCGCCCAGATGCATGTTGTGCTGCCATGGACCCAGGCTATTCTCGCACAGATCCTTTTCGCTCTCCAGCCGCGCCAGCAGATGATGTGCCACCGTTTCCACGGCGCGGCGACTCTCCTCGGCGGCGGCTGACTTATCGCTAAGCAAGGCCAGTCTGAAAATCAGTCCAAGCATCAATAAAGCACTCAATCAATCTTACCAACTGGTTGGATCCATCTCCCACCTGCTCTCCAGCAACGCTAGCATCACATCATAGGCCTCAATGGCGCGATCGCTGCAGTTGAGCGCCAGCTGCAGGGCTACAGCATTTGATTCGTATTTGCCGCAGAGCAGATACAGATGCTCAGTGTGCTCCTTGGACTCGTCCAGGGTGAGTGAGAGCAATGTATTGCGCACTTTTAATTGCTCCATTTTGCGCTGAGCTCGTTCCAGCTCCAGCTGCAGAGGCGCCATCAAGCTATCCATTAGCGAGTTTTGCTTGCAAACCAAATGCTCGACAAGATTGATATCCTGCAGCAGGTGGAGGGGAGGCATTGAGTGTGTGTGGACATGCAGCTTGCTGACTCTGACTCACCTCATTGCTGAACTCTGTCTGGTCTTTCTCCTGGTCAGGCGACGGCTCCAACTGTGACTCGCCTTTGCTGGCGCAGCGCAGCTTCACGCGCTCCGCCATTTTGACGCATTTCTGTGGACTGGACACGGAGACGCAGGCTGCAAGGATTTGGCTGTTAGATTAGATTAAACAATTGCTGTCCGGACTAACCATTCAAGTCATTCAGTTGGTTGCCATTCTCATTGGCCTCCATGTCGCAGGCAAAGTAGATGACATTCGGTTGATCCTCAACGACGGCCGAGTCCTTGTCCTTGGTGGCCATCTCGGCCTGCAGCAGCGCTATCTGTGCGCGCAGATGTAGCACCTCCTCCTGCAGCGCCTCCAGCTGGCCCTTGTGAATGACCTCCTGTTGCTTGATGTGCACATTCTCGGCGCTGGAGCAGGCGCCCTCAAAGTCCTCCAACGGCTCCGTTTGACATTCGCCCTCCGCATTGGTTAGATTCAGCTCCGAGTTGTATATGGAGCCCTCCTGATAACTGATCTCTGTTGAATGCAGCTATTGAGAGAGTTGTTGGTGGAGTATTTAATCACTTGCACTCACCACTGCCCTCGCCCTCGGGCTCCTGCTCCTCCATTATGATATGCTCCTGTTTGCTGCGCAATTTCTTGCTAAGCTCCGCAATGACGCAGTGCATCTCGGTGATGCGGCACTCGTGCGCTTGGCTCACCACCTCCAGACGCTTGTGGCACATTTCGCGCTCCACATTGCTCTCAGCCAGCTGGCGCTCGGCCTGTTGCAGGCGCTGCGACAGCTCGCGCACTCGATTTTCCAGCTGCTGCACAGACAACTGTTCCACCTGCAAGAGAGCAACCAAGAGATTAGCTGAGATGTGAACTGAGCATAGATTAAGCTTAGCTTTTCACATTAATGGGTCGTCGGGACATGGGCTGGGCCATTAGCGTGTATTCCCAACTGCGTCGCTTCTCGGCATGTTGAAAGAAGCCACCATTGCTGTTGCCGCCCAGGGGCGTGTCACTGCAGCACATGCAGCTCAGGCTACGCGGCAGCAGCTCTCCCGATATCATTACCAATTGGGGGAGCAAGCAAAAAAAAAAAAAATAAGGCAGGAAAATAAACTAATTTTCCGCAGCGATTACGTCGTCGTTGTTGCACTTCGTCGTGCAGCTTGACCCTGCGTCTTGCAGCGCAGCTGCGCAGTGCCAAAATGACACACACACATACACACACACACACACTCGCACGCGCACATCTGTATGTAGCTATGTAACGGTCACTCACAAATTGTTGACAATGTCACATTGTATGTATGTATGCATGTGTGTGTGTGTGTGCGTGTGCTGCTTGCATTTGTCCCTGTGTGCGTGTCTGTCTGTGCAGCCATGTAACGGTATTTACTTTTGTTGACATCCTATGTGTGTCTGTGCGTATGTGTATGCGTAACGGTCACTTACTTTGTTGACAATGTCGAGGGTCGAGCAGCTGGAAATATTGTTGTCGCTTTCATTCGTATCCCGCTGCGTATGCTCTGGCGAGTCCGGCTCAAAACCATCCACAATATGTCGGTGCTGCTGGCCCAGCGCAGCGCTGGGGCCGCCGCCACCGCCGCCGCGAGGTGATATACTGCCAAAGACGAATTCAATGTCATCGCCCATGACGCCGCCGCCGCCGCCGCCGCCCTTTGATATGCCTTTGATATCCCTTTGTTTCTGTCGACGCGCCAGCTCCGTCCCAATTTTGGCAACTCGCTCCATTTGCACAACGTTGGACATCATTCAGTAAGTCCTCGCTGTCTGATTGGATTTCGTGTGTTTGTTTTTGTCTTTGTTGGCTAATTACTTGACTCAGACGCAGGTTGGCTTTGTGCTCGTTTTTCGCGTTTTAATATTGCTTTTGATTGGCGCTCCATTTCCATGTTTTAATGGCACTTAAGTTCACATGGTCAGCGCAATTACCATTCAGTTTTAAGGCATTTTTAATTCAAAAATTAAATCAAAAGAAAATAACATTTGCAACAGCTACCAATTTCTTATCAGAAAATGTATACTATGGTGGCCAGTCGCGTAGTGTTGCACAACACAAAAGTGCCAGACAACTGTGCTGTAAAACGCCAAACAAAATTAACGGAACTTTAAACTAAAAAAAAACATCCAAAATTGGTCTGTGTCACACGTGTTTTTTTATTGTACGCTGTAAACAATAGATAAATATATTTATATATATATATAGTTTATAATTCGTATTGTGTATAACGGCTTAAGCACGATATGCTTATTATGAATAGGTATGCGTGGAAGCATAACACATATAACATTCAACTAGCTCACAATTAATGCATTTTTGCCACGTTCTCAGCGCGTATTGTGACCATCGCCTCATAGTCTCTCATGTCCAATTCGTTGAGTGCTTTATGCACCAATTCAGCCAAATGTGGCGGCAAATCTTTGAGATCCTCTTTACGTTCCCGCACCACAGCGCTGGACAGTCGCGGTGTTCCATTATAATTGCCCGAATCGGTTGTTGGCGACGTCGATTTATATGTATTGATCGCTAGCTCATTCAGTCGTACGTCTATGCCATATACCGAAGAGTCGGCTGACTCTGAGGATAGCGAGGACATGCCATCATCGGACGGCAGAACAGCCGCTGTACTCGCTTCATATGGCTCGGATAAATGTGTGCTTGTAGTCTCAGTGGCTTTGACTGCCGTCACTTCGTCAGGATCCACATCATCGACCATGGCTGCACAGTAGCCATTGAGCAGCAGCTGCGATGGCGCATAGCCCAGTTCCTCCTCCTCCTCGTCCACATCCTCCAATTGGGTGTTTTCGGAATCTCCGCTAAGCAGCTGCTGCCAACGCTGCTCCAGCTCTGCCATTTTGGTAGCGAGTATTCTGTGAAATGGATTTCGTTAAATTGTATTTTGAAATTTTTGTTTTTGGTTTTATTGTGACCAACTTGTTGGTGCGCTTTTGATGCGTCAATGCCAGATTCTTATCATTCAGGTTGTCCAACAGCGCCAAGCACAATGACTTTAGATCGTGTATGGTCTCCGTTTTGCCAGGCAAATCAATGCCGCTCTCTAGTATGGTTTTAACTGTAGAAGGGAGTCTTATTTAATAGTGATAGAAAATAGAATTGAATAAACTCACCTTGCCGAGGGCTCAGTATGGTTTCATCATTTGTGTTGCCGCCAAGCTTCACGATGCCCTTTTTGCGCTTCGCTTCCAGCATGCTCTAAGCGTATAAAAAACATATATTTAAAAATATGAGTATTAGACTATGATCTAAAGAGAGACTAATGGTGGTTATGATCTGAGATCTATTATGAGTCTTATGATAAAATGTTGCTCTAGTCATAATCTCCACAATTTACCTTATATTTGCTGACCGACTGTTTGGTCAGCTCCAGCTCGCTCTCCTGAATCTTCACACGTTCGTGTAGGTACTTGTTCTCTAGTAGCACGCCATCAATGTCGAGCAACTGAGAAAGTTCTTAGTTATACACATACTTCACACATGTGTGTAAGGCTCACCTTTGGATGCATTTTGTTCGCCTTGAGTGCAACTAAGAGCTCATGGTTGAGCCGGTGCGCCTTGCACTTATACGCGTCCCGTTCCGTCATTAGCTCTTCCTTTTCATCGATAATACCCTTGAGGTCGTATGCCAATTGTGCGTTCTTCTTTTTCAGATTCTCCAGATGGCAAATGAAATTCGCGCGTTCCTTTTTCCATTGCTGCTCCTCTTTGTTGTGGGCCGCGTGTTCGTTGAGCAGCGTCTGCAGTCGGGACTTGCTATTGGTCTCTCGCTCTCGCAACAGTTCCATGTCACCTTGGAGCTCGCTCAGTCGCTGCTTCAGTGCCTCCACCTCAGTATTTAGCTTGAGATTCAATTCACGTGTCTCGTGCAGAAGCGCAGCAAGACTGGAATTTTGGCTTAAGGCGCCACATGAATTCCCATTCCCGGCTAGCAGTTCACTATTCCGTTTCATGGCTGAGTAACGCAACTGCAGCGTCTCGGCCATTAATTTGTACTGATCCCGTTCGACTCGAAACTGTTCCAGCTCCTGGCGTAAAATGCGCAAAGCTTCAACTTTACTCTGCAACTTTCGATGCACCGCCGACGTCTACAAAAGAGATAATTGCAGCCGCTTTCAATCCACGGAATATTGGTCAGCTTACCTCCACATTGTAGTTTTCCATATGTTTGCCAAACATATAATCATATTGATTGACATTGCCAATGTTGCTGTTGCTATTGCTATTACTAGCATTGCTCTGTCCATCGTCTGTGTCCATGTCTCCATATGTTCGTCTTAAATACATATAAGCTCGTTGCGTTTGACATGAACAGCCGTTAGTTGTGCAATGATTTGTTTTTCTTTTTGTAATCAAATAATGTAAGTATTATATACAATGTTGTCAAATTGCTACGTTTCCTGTTACGTGCAGCAATTCTTAATGTGCTGTTAATCCATGGAAAATTAATCAATTTTTATTTGCGACTGCGCAGTTAAACAATTTTGAATTTTAGTGTTGCTAAATGTTTCAAAAAGGAGCAGCAGGTGTTTAACAACATGTTGCCAGGCTAAAATATAATATGTTTGATTTTTGCGCCAAAAAAAGTGCTGGTTGGTCTCACTTTTTTAGTCATATCTTTTTTAGTAAATATCTTTTTATTTACTTAATTTTCTTAAGTTTTTGAATCTTAAGTTCTTATTTTATAATATGTGATAATAATAATAAGTTTATTTACTTAATTTTCTTAAGTTTTTGAATCTTAAGTTCTTATTTTATAATATGAAAATAATACTGATCTAAAAAACAAAACAGCGGCAATTAAATACTAGAATTCTAGTACTTTTCGATTGTGGACAGCTGTTGTTTGCGTATATCGAACATATATCGATGCTCCGCCACATTTTCTTTAATATCGGCAATTTTAAAAAGTTTATGTTTAAGTATATAAAGCGAAGTATTAAACTCAGTAAACGTTATCCTTAATGCTCTTTTAAAAATTATAGTTTCATGAAAAAATATTACAACGCCTGGATTTTTGACGACTGCTAAGCAAAGTCTTACACAATAAATTTCGCGCTTCTATAACTCGATGCCGAAGCATATCGATATATCAGAGATAAAATTATTGTTTCTTTTTTATCTCTCTTCGTGCTCAAAAAAACGTGCATATTGCTTATTGGTAGTTAATTCAATTAAAAGTCGTGATTTTTGGTTAAACAATTATCTTATTAAATAAAGCCAACTAATATTTTTAGTTTCACAGTTAGTTAAAATCATAAATTTCAAATTTTATTAGCAAATAATATTATTTTGCAAAAAGTCAATTACATGTGCGACGAACGCGAATGAAATAGCAATACGGTGTGAGAGGCACTGCGTTGGTTAGAAAGAATCGAATATAGATTTACGAAGCGGGTTAGCAAAACAATCAATGAAATGCACAAAAGAGAGAATAGTTAATCGGCAAATTAGTGAACGCGGGAGCGAAGACTTAGCTTTATGATAAGCCCCAACACACACTGACACCTCATCATTCTAATCAAACGAGACGACACTCCTCTGCCTTGCTTAATCAATTAGCTGGACACACCACACACACTTAAAAGTCAGTCCAATTTGGTCAGTCTAGTTTTGTACTCGAAAGCTAGCGTGCGTGTCCGGCATTAGCGCTTTTCAAAATACATACACGTAGATTACAATGGTGTCCAATGACTTACAGTCACCGACAAGTGAGATGGTGTTGCTTACACCAAACACTGAGAATCCGCCCAGTATTGTGGCAGTTGCGACCAAGGACAAGGATGCCAAGCGAGAAGGATCTGCCGAATCAGATAGCAGTCGGGTTGCGATGAAAAAGCAGCTTGGCTTACTTGAAGGCGTGGCCATTATATTGGGTATTATTTTCGGCTCTGGCATATTCGTCTCGCCCAAAGGAGTGCTGCAGGAGGTGGATGCCGTAGGCACATCCCTGGTCATTTGGGTGCTATGCGGCCTGCTGTCTATGATTGGCGCTCTATGCTATGCGGAATTGGGCACAGCCATACCCAAGTCCGGTGGGGACTATGCCTACATCTTCGAGGCATATGGTTCATTGCCCGCGTTCCTCTATCTATGGGATGCGATGATGATATTTGTGTGAGTATTTTCTTATTCTCTTTTACTTTTTTTTTTTTTCTTATTTCATTGAATAGTCGAAGTTAACCTCTTTCTTTCCATTTGCACTGGGTTAAACGAACGGCTTACGCAATTCAAGTAATTGTTTCGTCTTTTCTTGCAATTGAAGAGTCAATTGAAATCCAGAGTTTTGTATGCTTACAATTAACATAGGTCTGGGTTAAGGTCAACACTGTCGGCAAAAAAGAATTCGCTTATCAGGTTAATTATTGCCAACAAACTGTTTGTTTTATTAATGCATACGCTGAATTGCCATGATAATCACAATTGAGTGCTAATGCAGTCAATATTATTGTTATCTCAATGCTATTTTTGTTTCATCCGATACGACATGCGACACTTTATATATGTATTTATGGTTGACTCCTTTCCCCAGAGTATAGATATATATATATATAATAGTAGATTAGTTCTAATTACTTGAAACTGTAACAGAATTTCTCTAAAAGTTTTGATTTAATTGGCGTCAAGGCTACATAATTGAGGTTGTTAAACTTTTGTAGAAATTCAGCTCAATTGACATGTCTTCAAATTGATAAATCTATTTCTATATATACATGCACAAACATATTCGATCTTGATAAAAATTCATTCTAACAATCATAGCTATATAATGAAATTATTTGCAAACACTTGCGTGATTTCAATAGTTTTGCTATTTATTTTTCTATTAAATTTGTATATATTATATTTATTACTGTGGAATTCTGTGCTGCTGATTTGCAGGCCGACGACAAATGCCATAATGGGCTTGACGTTCGCCTCTTACGTTCTGCAGCCGTTTTTCGCTGATGGCTGTGAAATACCAAAGCTGGCACTGCAGCTGCTGGCAGCGGTTACCATCTGCTTTTTGACCTATTTGAACTGCTATTATATGAAGATCACAACGAAAATGCAAAATATTATAATGTTTACCAAAATAGCGGCTTTGGTATTAATCATTATCGTTGGCTTGGTTTGGATGCTGATGGGTCATACGGAGAACTTTGATAAGCCGTTTGAGAACACAGAAACCGATCCAGGCAAACTGTCGGTGGCATTTTATTCGGGCATTTTCTCATATGCGGGCTGGAATTATTTAAACTTCATGACCGAAGAGCTGCGGGATCCATATCGCAATTTGCCACGTGCCATTTATATATCATTGCCGTTGGTAACTGGAATTTATGTACTTGCAAATATGGCCTACCTGGCTGTGCTATCGGCGCCTGAGATGATCGCCTCCAATGCCATCGCTGTGGTAAGTACAGCTGCTTTATAATGAGCTTCAGATTATATTGATTGTCGCTTTTTTTACATTTCATTGCAGACCTTTGGCAACAAGATTATGGGCAACTTCGCCTTGATCATACCCGTTATGGTGGCCATCTCGGCATTTGGCGGTCTCTCTGTGCATATTATGACCTCGTCACGTATGTGTTTTGTGGGTGCTCGAAATGGACATATGCCCGCGGTGCTCTCCCACATCAGTGTTAAGAGCTATACGCCCTTGCCATCGCTGGCTTTCCTGGTAAGTTTTTCGTCTTGCTGACTTAAAGGAAGTTGACTAATTGAACTTGTTTGCTTTGTTTGCAGTGCATGCTTTCAATTGTGATGCTGCTTGTGAGCGATGTGTATGTGCTTATCACTTATGCCAGCATTGTGGAATCTTTCTTTATTATGCTCTCGGTGTCGGCTGTTTTGTACTTTCGCTACAAGCGCCCCAATATGGACCGTCCAATTAAAGTGAGTTGTGCGGCTTTCTAATGAAATTTTCAGAAATATCCATATGTATATAATAAATATCATTCTTTGTTCAGGTTTCTTTATGGATACCCGCAGTGTTTGTCATTGTGTGCGCTTTTCTGGTAGTCGTTCCGGTTTATGTTGCGCCATTTGAAGTCGCTATGGGCTTACTAATAACGTTAATTGGCATACCATTCTATTACGTCGGCATCGTGTGGAAGAATAAACCAATATGGGTGCAGCACGCGATTGGTGCGTACAGAAACGTTGTGCGCCGTGGGGCTTTGGCCTTGACAATCGCCACGTTTGGTCATTAAAACCTTTATTTACAAATTCACATATTAACAGCAAAATAATCTATTTGCCTTTTATGAAATTTTTTTTTTAGATTCGGTGACATTTACGTGCCAAAAACTTTTTATGTCCGCCAAGGAGGAGAAAGAGGATTAAGCCAAGGTTAGAATATACCTCAGCCTTTGCAACAGGGGAATTCATCATAAATATATACAATACATCACAATCGACACATCACAATTAATGCATCACAAAAAGATGAAAGGAAAGAACGTTGACCATAAGTGCAAAAACATCGAATATTTTTTTCTTTATATTTTATTGTTTTTGTCAGTTTGTGGATTACGTGAAATATTAAGTGACAGCTATTTGGTAAATGTTTGTTGTATATTGCAAATAAGAAATTACCTTATTTGCATCCTCTTTACATGACAATGAACGCTACCAAAACTCTATATTTAACTTACAACGATCTGATTTGTATCGTGTACTATAGACTATATTTAAACAGTGTTCGTCAGATTGCATGTATGTGTGAGCTTAGGCTTATAAATTATATTATTATTATTACATTATTTTATTATACCAAATTACATAAATGTAATACGCCAAAGTTCACAATAGATTAATAATTTATTCACCACTGATATACAAAATGTATTCGACCAAATGAATTGCTTACGTTTGATATTATTAATTTTCCTCGTTTTATATTACAAACTGTATTTGATAACTTAAGACAATTTGAATAAAGAATCTTTTATATATTAAATATCATCTTTTAGGCTGCGGATCGTTAGGCATAAAAAGTATGCAATGCAAATTGTTAAATTGTAAATACTCTAACATACTGTGACGGCGTATGTGTTGTCATTGTCAATGTCCGTCCAATCCATTATCACTGATAAGCTATATAAATAGAATGTACTTATTTTTAAGCCACGAAATACAGTATAATGAACGATGCTTAGCGACTTTTTGGCACTTTTGTCTAAAAATAAGCCCCTAACTACTGTCCGCAGAAATAGGTTTTGGACATGCCCGGCACGTCGCAGGCGCATGACGACAGCTTTATGGATTGTATCTGAGAACATGAACGAAGCACATGTAGTAGTCTGTATATCTGTCTAGTCTAAATATCTAAGTGTTTTTAATTGATAAAAGTATGGTGCACCCTTTGAGCTGCTTGTCATGCTGTTCATGCGCTTCCATTTGCTTATATCTGATCAAGATTTCGCATATCCATAGACAAGTGTTTTGTATGGGCCGTACGCTGACATGCGCTAAATTCAGCGCCATTCTCGTGGTTTTTTATTTCATTTTTTATAGTTTTTTAAATATATGCCAGTGAAAAGACAAATTACTTAAGTATTGTCATGAGTTTTATCGCTTTCTTTAATGCTCGAATAATTGCACTTAAATGTGATCATCATTTCGGATGTGAAGCGCTCTGCATTCCTAATGAGCGATCGCTGCGCCCATAGCGCTAACAATTTACATAAATCTATACTGAGATATATTTATATATATATTATTGTGAGATATATAGATCTATACTGCATGAGGTATTTATATATATAAGTATAAATTCATTAATCAATTCTGTCTAAAAATAGTGGATGCGATGTTAAGTTACCTGATCATATGAGTATTTCGTTTTGACACAGTTAACAATTTTTCCAGTGATTTGATTGTTTCTAAATATTATAATTATTTAATTTAACTCATTACAGAAAAAATAAATATTTTTGATATTGACGGAAGAGCTAATAAAAGTAAATTGATGGACGATTGAAAGACGGATAGCAAGAGACACAGACATATCGTAGAATAAACTGATGGTAGGACAGACAAATGATAGGACAGGCAGATAGAGGAACACAATGTATATAGTTTGGCAAAAAAAACAAGAGAAACATGAGATTTCATAGACAGACTATATATTTTTATATTTTAATTGTGTATTTTGGGATGTGTTAATTAATAATATAATTTCTAAGATTTTTTTTGTTCATTTTGGTTAAAGCTTGAATTCAGTTTTTATTAATCATAGGCGAAGTTTATTTTGGCTCAGTTAAATATTTTCCTACGGATTTAATTCTTTGTGAATATATCATTAGCAATTATAATTATTTAATTCAACTATTTATTTTTATTTCCCCTAGGGCAAAAGGAAATATTTCCTAGCCTAATTATGACATTACTATTATAAAAATACCATATTTATATATATACATATAAAACTCAAAGACTTGTATATCCTTTAATTCGAGCACGTGCTCATCATATGCCGCCGATTAACACGTTTTTCGACTGTCATTAAAAATTCGTGCCCAATCATTTAATTGAGACAAACTAAAAATTATCACGCCTTTGCAAAATGTTCTACAAACTGAGACTGGAAATCAAGCTACATATACATTTCACTTCTAATTGATTACGTTCATTTCTATGAATTATGAAAGTCAATTAAAAAATTGAATAAAATGTAGGTTATCTATATATCTTTCCTATTATGTGCATGTGAGGATAACTACTAATTACTTGAAATGCTTTTGTTTTTGTTTTTGCCCAAGGTCTAGATTGGTGCTCGGAACTGAATTCAATTAAAATTCCGACTGTCTGGCATATTATCATATAATGTACGAGCTCATAAGTAGATGTAGTAGGTTCAAAATGCATGCATTTTCAAATTGTCAAGCACGATTTTGTTCTTGTTTACTTTTCAATATAAAAATATGTCACGAGCTTCCGATACACATGTAAATGAAAATGTTTATGCACTGAAAAATCACAATTCGTACCATTGCAATTACATTTGGAATGAATCGTACAAAAATGTTACAAAAATCTTTGTCTAATTAAGTTCAGAATCGGAAATATATTATATAAATAATATAAACAGTGGTATTTGTGCAGTGCAATATGTGCATTGCATAAGACATATATATATATATATATATATATAAATTCGATCCCCTATCCAATACCTACTCGAAAATTACATCCGATAGCCATATAAGTAAATATATAAACGTGTGAAAATTCGCTGAATGACTTTGTTTGGGCTCAGCGAATTCCACTTGATTCTGATTGCCACGCGAATAATTAGTGGCTTTTTGTTTATTTATTTTTATTTGTTTTTTGTTTCTTGCTGATAATGTCAATATTTACCAGGCCTTATATATCTTAGCCCCATATAACAGCTGGAATGCAAAACAAAATATTATCAAATGATTGAAAGTCGCTTCCTTCTCGTGTTTGCTTTCAGCATTAGTCGAGCGCGAATTATGATTAATCATCTTTAATTTCTTTTTGCTTCTAATTGATGTTAGGCATACGCAGTCTGCTGCAGTTAGTTTCAATGAATTTTAGGCGCACGTAATGCTACTTCAAATTCGATTTCATTAAGCAAACAGCATTATTGCAAAGCTAAAACAGCTCAATACTTCAATACCCCTAGACATAACGATCGATGGATCGATCGTGAGCACGGCCGTAGTCTGCTGTAATTGGTGCCACTTTGATAGTAACGTGCGACTGCTCCAGTGTGTATTTTTATATACCCTGCAAGTGTGAGAGTTAAGTATGAGAATATAGTAGAAAGTTGCAGTACCTAGTACCTAGAATGTAGTACCTTGTATGTGGCACCTAGGACTTAGTATGTAGTACCTAAAACTTACTATTTAGAACCTAGTACCATGTATGTAGGACTTGTAGGACTTAGTATGTAATACACAGTAACAAGTACATAATAGTACCTAAATTAAATTAAATATAGTAAATCATGTATAATACCTAATAGTAGTACAATAAATATATTACCTAGTACCTAAGTACATTAAAAATAGTATCTAATAACTAAGTATATTAAATATAGTACCTAATACCTAAATACTTTGTCTTAGGAGTCTCTAGTATAGTATATTAAATTACTCAATAGATAGTACCAAGTATCTGGTACATAGTACATAGTATAGTAAAGAACATAGAAAGTAGCCTATTTACAGGGTATCTCTCAGTCATCAGCTTGCAGCTAGACTGCCTTGTATTTTATGGCTAGTGTCAAGAGTGTGTGGAGCACGCGCTATACGCGGGATTTAAGCTTTCGAATGTTTCTATTAGTTCGTTGACGCTTGGGGAAGTTGTGAAGGTGCTTCAAGCGCTAAACGTCCGCGCAGTTTAGAATCAACCAGCCAAGCGTAAAGGTGTTGGCAGGTGTGTCCAGTGCTCGGTGTCCAAAAGCTGCTCAGTGTAGGAGGAAAGCTTGATATATAAATTGGCCACATTAAATATAATAAGAAACGCATATGATGCACCTGTTAATACTACAAGCCGCTTTTCTTGTGATCTGCTGGTCTCAAGGTAATTTCCCATAAATATCGTGATAGACCAGGTGTTATATAACAGCTGACAGGCTGACCAAAGGCAACAGGCTGTGGTCATGTGATACCCTCGGCCATAGTACCAAAAGTGCAGTCATGAAATAAATCAATGGAAAACAAAAGTGATAATCATATATTATATATATATACTGAAGTTACTCGGCAAAAACCCAATCAGTATTAATTTAACGCCTAACATGAAACTGATTCAGACATTCGATAGTTGTTATCTGTGATAATACAAACAAAAGGCATACGACCTGACAGAATACCACCAAATGTCAAGGCCATTGTGAATCATCGTAATATATATTTATATAAATAAATATACCGTTCTATGATAGCTATATTTAGATATTTACCAATATATGATAGCACACGGTTTTAAGTACCTCCAAAGACACACTTTATAAATTTTAATTGGTGTAGATTTATGGTATTTATGTGCACTTGAAATGTTTTCAATTGTGAAATGCCAATTAATACATTTATTGCTGTCATTGATTTTGATTAAGCACACTTCAGAGATATAAATAGGCTGGCAGCTAATGAATACCGATCTTATATAACAAACTTATCTGTTACGTGATCGCTCTGCTCGATATGAAAAGGAAGAAAACAAAGTAATACTTAAGTGTTAATTCTTAAATAATCAATTAATTAGCTGCTATAAGAACTAAAGCGTTCACTTTTGAGATCATCATATGACCGCAGGTGATAAACTGTTAATATCTCTGTATATTTAGATTAAGAGGAGCGTAGGAGTGAGGATCGAGCGTATCAATCCATCTTAGATAACAGCTGAAATATGTTTGTTGTTTTATAGGTCTATAAAATTATAAAATTATTATTATTAATTTTATTGTTATGGTTATTGTTATTGGACAAATGTGTTTTGTACTTATGTATTAAATATTATCTATTATAATTTTATAAATATATTATAAAATAATTTTATATATACATATTAATTTCATAATTATTATTATTAGTATCAATTTTATACTTCTATAATATTTTACTTATTATATATTTATTATTATTCATATACAAATTTATTGTATATTTTATATATGATTATTCTTATTATTACCATTTCATAAATGACTTTATAATCATTATCAATGCTTCTATTATTGTAATAATGATTCATAATATTATTATCATTATTATTTTTATTGCTTTAAGAGTCCGTCACCCAGGTCGCGCCACTCTGACTAATATGTCAGACGGCATTTGCTGCTTATCGACTTTCCACATTCTTGTGCTGCCTTGCACCTTGGAATCGCGCGTTTTCTCGTCGTCACCTTCAAAGTGTAATCCTTCTACGTATGTTTCTGCGTCTAGACTCAGAGCTTGGGTCTTGTGACTCTTTGTCCTCTCTATGCAGCGTTGCGATCCTCAGCTTTGCAAGTGCAGCTTGATATTTCCAAGATATTTTTTAATATATAATTATTAATTTATCAGCCTGATTATTATTGTTGTAATTCTTATATATTTGTTTAGTTATTATTATTAATCTTACATAGTCATAAGTTAAGTCACTTCTAATATAAATTCTTGCCGATAACTTGGGTTCACATCAGTTCACTTAAGTTACCTCAATATCTCGATCATTTCGGTTGTAGGTTTACTTTTTACTTATTATTCTAATTTATAACGCCAATTAGTATAAATTCGAAAATAAATATTTTTCTATCTGGGCGCTAATTGAGACGTGTAGAAATATAAAATTGTCATATGATATGCATGATAATAGCCAGCTTTGCTATGTGGGCATTCTCCGTGCTTAACTTTCCTTCAGACTTGTATAATATAGTTAAAAGTTGAGCTAGCCGTGAAGTCAGACAGGTGGTAAAATATGATTGAAAAATATTTACCTGCTTCACTCATTATCTGTATCAATATAAACGATTGTGTTGCGATATCTATATATATAAATATATATATATATTGTGTTTAGTGTGACCTTGTGCTTTCTTTATAAAATTCATTTATTGATTTATCTATTTGCTAGACAGCAAACAGTTAACATTTGTTTGCTCTCTCATTTATTTGCAATAATTCACAACTGCTCGTATATGTCACTGATAAACTCTATGTGCGGCGCACGTGATTTGGTCTGGATGTTCCCCAACTATTAATTTATATAGTGGTTAGCACTAAGCACACAGAGAGACTCATCGACCAACACGCACTTAGCAATATTTCATTAAATTTCCTCCACAGTGGTCAATGGTCATGTGTTTGGCTACTCGGAGCCCAATCAGAGGCGTTGGGCGCGTCATCATGGACACTGCGCGGGCAAGACGCAGTCGCCCATAGCGATCACCTCCAGCCATGTAAGTACACAGAAGAAGATGCAATTTTACTTTTATCTTATATTTGGTTTTAATAATTTTATAATGCAAAAACTCCTATATGTAAAATATTTAAAATTCTTAAAATATTTAAAATATGTGTGCCAAATTATTTTAGAAGCAAAAATAAAAAATAAATTAAAATATTAAAAAACGAATGGAACGATCGATTGAGTAAATATTTAAAATATAATAAACAAATTAATAAAAATTAATAAATAAGAATATTTAAAGTATTATATATATTTAGTAAAAATACGCAAAATAGAATATTAATTAAATACAATTTAAATTCTTAAAGAAATATTCTTTAAAAAAAAAAGTTTGATTTAGAAAAAATTCTTGATGATAAATATTTAAAATAAATTTTATTAATATAAATATTTTTAAAAATATATTATGTAGCTTATATTGATATAAAAATATTTTTAATTTTTTTTCATTTTAATTTCTCAAGGCAAGACATTAAAATTTAAATTTATATATGTATATTTGAATGAAGAGTTTCCATTTCGCTCAGTGTAATTGTTGCAAATGGAAATTGCATTAATTGTTAATTGTTTGAACAACTCACATCGTTTCAGACAATACCCGTTCATATGCCTGCCGTGGATATGATTGGCTATCACAATCTGCTGCCGTATCCGCTGAAGATGATTAACAATGGACACACGGGTGAGTGGGTGGTGTGGTGGTTGGCTGTTGCCGTGTGGTGCAGTTGAGCTGACATAATTGCATTGATTAATTATCACAATTGCATTTTCTAGTCTCCATTAGCATACCCAAACTGAATAAGAGCGAGGAACAGTATGAATTTCTACCCTATATACGTGGCGCCAAGCTGCCCGGCGAGTTCGAAGTTGAGAGTCTGCATTTCCACTGGGGCGACAAGAACAATCGTGGCTCCGAGCACGTTATCAACGACATTCGCTACACCATGGAAATGCATATCGTGCATCGCAACAAGAAATATGCAACGCTCGGCGAGGCGCTCAACCATCCCGATGGTGCGGCGGTGCTTGGCTTCTTTTTCAATGTGAGTGCTGACAGCGGCATTATGTAAATGAATTCCTATGCTAATTGCGTTTCCATCTGCAGCTGGATGAGGATGAGGGACTGGGTCTGGTGACCATCAATCGTCATCTGCACCTGATCGCCGATGCCAATCAGGAGGCAGCGCTAAATGTCACATTTTCGCTATCCTCGCTGATAGCCAATGTCGATGTGGATAAGTTCTATACATACAAGGGTAAGTGTGGCCAGCGGGGCGTGTAATTGATTTTCTAATGCTCGCTTAAACAAGTGCAAAAGGAGTATATTGAGTTGAAGTTAATTTAGCTTATAGTTATAGAGAAATATGTTTTAGATGTATCAACTGCTGTATTCATTAGTTTATTAGTTTATAGATAAAAACTAGTTTCAGATCCATTTGATACAATAAAGTGTTAACATATATTTTAGCCTGGGTTGACCATATTTTGCATAATGTCTTCTGTGAAAGCTGAATGTTCCATGTTATCCATGACCAGTGGTTACTAGCAGTTTTAGCTTTAGAATTAGGGTGACCAAATTTCGTATAAATATATATGATAATTATGGTTCAATATGTAGAATTTGTCACATTTGAGTTTTAATAATATGCGAGCGAGTTTAAGGAATTTTGAGCTAGAACGAGTGATCACAGAGACTGACCACATTTATAACTCTAATATTATGAAATACATATTAGATCTAACTCCAATTTTTTTTTTTTATTAAATATTATATATCCTATATACTTATTGATTGAGCGAGTATCAGACAGTCATATGAATGCACACAGTTCTTGCTCGCTTTGCATGGGTGCAGCGTTGCTGCTGTCACAGTGTCTTATGTCATGTAAAATTGCATGATTGTTGATTGGATGACAGTCAGCGTGTGAATTAATGAGCGTATGGTTTTTAACATTATCATTGCACTTGCAGGTTCGCTAACTACGCCGCCCTGCTCGGAGGCCGTCACCTGGATACTGTTTCCCGATCCCATACCCATATCGCCCAAGCAGGTGTGTCTCGACTGAACCATAGCACATGCAGTGCGATAATATGTGATTTGTTGTTGCTTTGCAGATTTCTCGTTTCCGCCAGCTGTCGGATACTCAAGATGGCGCCTTGGTGGACAATTTCCGAACGCTGCAGCCCGTCGGCAATCGTCGGATCTTTGCACGCACCGGTCATGTGCGTCACACATCGATTGCGGCTCTGAAGCACGAGGGCGACTATCTCAAGTATGATTGGTTCTATTGAGTGGCCAAGCTGTGTGGATGCTCTGTGTGCCATGCTACGTTAGATTACTTTAAGCGATTAATTCTTTTTGCATTTATTAATTAATTGTAAGCTAAAATCATCTCAATAAGTAAAGAATTCTATGTTACAGAAGTGTTTTTCGACCGTAAAGTAGCAATGAATTGGGTATATCCTCCACAAAGAAATTGGCTGGCATCAAACTGAACATTTTCTTGAGCAGATCGAGCATTGTGCGCTCCAAAGTGCCTATAATCAATGGACGAAACGTCTCAAAGAAATCTCTCCAGTTATCATTGAAGAACTGATTCGTGCTCTCTTCCACCTCTTTGCTTTGGCCATTGAATAGATTATCCAAATACGTGCGCACATGGCCCACCCATAGCTTAACGTTCACCTCAGTCACATTGTAGAAGGTGTAGCCGCCCTTCTCGTACAGTCGCGTCTTGGCATTTAGCAGAATGTTCACATCATCTGTCATAAAATTATATATATATATATATATCTTTTCATTCTTGTCTTTCGTATGTGTATGTATAGTCACCAATTTCAATGAATATGTTGCCGGAGCTATGCAGTGGTATTATTAAGACACTTCCAACCATCTGGTATTTACCGTCCAAACGCATGCGCGGCAGATATAATTTGACCTGCCAGCTATAGTCTTTTTTGCTGACCCTAAATGGGGAATAAAAATAAGTTTTGATTTAAATTTAAATTACTTTTTTCATTTATGTAATTCTAGACTTTTATTTATTTCGTAAAAAAAAATAAATAAAAAATCTATAAGCAAATCTTCATTAACAAATATATATTCATATATATGCAGAAATCTTAAAAGTTCTCTAAATATTTTATGTATATATACTTCAATTCTTGTAAGTTCTCAAATAAGAAAGCTTTTGGTAGCTTTTATATATATATACATAAATATATTAACGTATATATAAATATATATATATATATATATATTTATGTAACTTTTTTGTTTATATATCATATATAATAAGAATACAATCATAACTCTCTCAATTAATAGATATTAAGATTGCTCTACAAATAATTTATAAGCTACACACATATTTGATATCGAAGTCTTTAAGTAACCTTAGTTATGCAGTAGCAAAAAAAATAATGTATAAACCAGAATTGAGTGCAACGTGCACGGAGTGTGCTACTCACTTGCATTCCTTGACTATCATTTTGCCGAAGCCGCGTATCACCATGTTGCTTAGATTTGCTGATATAGATACTACATCGCTATTCGCTTGCTGGAATGTCAACTGATCTTGTGTCATGGGATCTATGGGGCCAAAAGACTCTTCGATTTCCGGTATGCCTGTGAGAATGAAAGTAAGTAATTTCCATTATATATATGTACCTATATATATTTTATGTGTCGGGCTGCTCACCTTTTATGACCTCGTTCAGGAATGCCTGTATGGAACGCGTTGAGCAGTTCGTAAAGCCGGGCTCTTTAATACGACACGATTCGATGTATAATGCTGTGCTTAAGCAATATAAAATTAAAATCCATTTTTTGATTAAGTATAAAATAACATTGCTTACGTTTTTCCGTATAATATTCCAAGCCATCCACATAAAGGAGAGCGCCGAAAAAACAAATTAAGCTAATTTCTAGAGCATCAAACATCGTTTCTAATATGTGAAAAAATATTGTATATAAAAATCTATTTAGTTTCACAGTTCACCAAGCAAACGAGTCGCTCGCGTTAAAATGAGAGACATTTCAGTGAGATGCTGTATCTTATATATCCCATGTATACACATATATATATATATAAATTCATTTAGCATCTGGTATGCTATCACAGATACTGGCTCTGATCACCGCCTGCATTTGCACTTGCTGCGACTAGTTTTATTAAGTTAATATAATTCTGGAAAATACGTAGACTAGCGGAGCAATTTAATCAATGTGCTTGGAAAAAACTAAGTTCTCAATGCATTTAATAATTTTTTTTGATAATTTAATAAAAAAAAAAAAACATTTTTTTTTATTAAGTTAAATTAAAGTAAAAATAAATATTTAATTTGTTGTCTATATTATTTTTAAAATCATTTGAAATTAATTTATTTTTTATTATAAATTAATAATATTTACTTAAGAATAGATTTTTTCCACGAACTTTTTCATTTTTTAGTCCTCAAATCACTGTTATTAAATATTTATTGAATGATTTTTTTTGCTTAAAAATATTAAATATTTTTATTAAAATCTAAACTGAACTTGCAAAAAATAAATAATAAATTGAAATATTTTTGGCTAGAAATTTTTTTAGTAAACCATTTTCAAATTATGATTTAATTGCGAATTAATGCTCGCACGTCTGCGTTAACTTCGTTAGTTTCTTACTGTTCTAACTACGAGTGCCGACTTGAATGATCAAGCCGATGCGCTGAGAGAGAGCGAAGCATGCGTAAACGAAATAACCGAAATCTCTTAACAAGTAAAATCTCTTATGATGTAACGCATAGAGCGTGCAGCCGCTCTTAAAACAACTAATTGCTAGGAACTGTGTTATTTGCTTAGTCCAATATACGTAAAGTAATTCAGTTTCAAAACAATTATTAATTAGCTAAATAAATTGTTAACTAAATAATTGTTATTTTTAATTTATTTTATTTTTATAAAATTACAAATTTATTATTATATTTCTGAAAATTTATTTATTACATACCATAGCTATTCATATTATTTTGCAATATAGTTTGTATAAATTCTAATTCTAATTTAGCAAATTTTATATCAAAAGAAATACATTTCTTTATATTATTTATTTTATATAAATTGATATAAATAAATGAACATTTTATTATTTTTTATTAAAAATTTGAAGTGAATTTATTTGGGCTTGCATCGAAGTTAATAAAATACTTGTAGTTAGAATCTCTATGAAATTTTACATACTTGCTCTGTGTGTGCACATAAATTAAGATTCAATGACGTATCATGGAAATTCCGTTAGATAGATGAAAATACAAGCAAAAAATAAAATGGGTTTTATCTATATATATATATATCTATATATATATATATATATATATATATATATATATATATATATATATATATATATATATATATATATATATATATCGGCCGAGTTTGCGCATTGAAGGCATGCTTCATCTCTGGGTTCTGCAAAAATATTTATAGAACTCAAAACTGAGCAAGTCATTTGACTATCATTTGAGAATGTAATCTTTATCAGCAATTGGGTGCTAATTATATAATACTTTACATCCTTCATCAACATATATTTCTGATATATATGTATGATATATATACATATTCATCATCCGTTTGTTTTGCATATATATTAAATAAAACCTCTAAATGCAAAATATAATTATATATGTATAAGTCCATGACCAATTTAGACTTGATATTTTCACAATGCGACATACTTTTTTAAGAACTAAAAAACTTAAGATTGAACTAAGCATATTAATTTTATTTGTTATACAATTTAAGATGAACACTTTGAGTGTTTTTCTATCTTACTGGTGTTCATCATAAATTTTATATTTAATTAATTATTTATTTAAAATAAATATAATATTTGAAGTGCATCTTTTATATATCCTGAATCCATTGAAAATGGAATTTCAGGGTTTGATGCGTATTTTATAACTGTATGTTCTCTACTCTTGTAGCAAGTGTATCAAATGCTGCGTCTACAATAAATTTTAAGTTAAAGAATGAAAGATATGAGCAGCCAAAGTTCAGCCAAAGCGCGCATGGTTAGCGATAAGCACTTTATGCGAACTCCAAATACAACACTGAGAGAATTGTCTATATAAATTAGGGAAAATATATATATTTATATATATATATATATATATATATATATATATATATATAAAGATATAAAAACAGTTCATTACGATTCGCTGAATAAAAAACAAGTTTTGATCTGCTTTAGAATATGATTGACATTTGCTTATCCTCAAAGTTACCAATTTTTCTTGCAGTGCAAATTCGCAAGTCAGTCCCAAACTAAGTTCCATGTTCTCTTAGTTCTCATATCATTCAGTCTCATTTCTAAGCTGATCGGCATAAAGGCTGCACGATGTTAGTCCGCCATATAATTATATATCTGATATTGCCCAGTTATGTTCTGGCAATGATTTGTACGAAAACTATATATACAGGGCGAAGCGTAAGTTTTCACAGCTAGTGCCTCAAATATGTTTATACTTATAACTAAATGACTATCCTTAGCCAACGAAAGTCTCCTTTTGCTGCAGCGGCTACAAGCGTAACATACACAAGAGAAAATTGGAATGTGTGCCCATGTGTCGAAATTGTGGGAAAGGAAAATGCATAAAGCCACATGTATGCCAGTGTTTTGAGGGCTATGATAATTTCAATCATATACCCTCTAATCAGTGAGTAACAATAATTTCACAATTTGTTATATAAATATAAAGCTCTCGTTTTATCTAGTTGCGTGCCAAAATGCAAGGGAAATTGCAAAAACGGATATTGCGGATCGCCGGGAAAGTGTAAGTGTGCCCAACGCTATCAACTCAATGACGCCACCGGAGATTGTTTACCCATCTGCGAAAATGGCTGTGGCAATGGCATTTGCAAGTCACCTGGCATTTGCGTATGTAATGCGGATTACACATTAAATATCAAAACTAAGATTTGCCAACCAATTTGCAAGGCTGGCTTTAGTTTGAATGTTACAAAAAATCTTTGCGATCCTGTGTGTAACGGCGGTTGTGAAAACGGAAGATGCGTGGCTCCAGATAACTGCGAATGTCTGCCGGGACACGTCAAAATGAGCCATTCTATGTGTCTACCGGGATGTCCGAAAGGTTGTGAGAACGGCGAGTGCAACTCAGCCGGAAAGTGCACCTGCAATGAAGGATATTCTCCAGCTACCGAGAGCAGTTGTGCTCCAGTCTGTGTAGATGGTTGTGAGAACGGATTTTGTAGCGCTCCTGGAATATGCTCATGTAATAAAGGATATTCTCCAGTCACCGAGAACAGTTGTGCTCCAGTCTGTGAAGGCGGTTGTGAGAACGGATTCTGTAGTGCTCCTGGAATGTGCTCATGTAATAAAGGATATTCTCCAGTAACCGAGAACAGTTGTGCTCCAGTCTGTGAAGGTGGCTGTGAGAACGGATACTGCAGTGACCCAGGAGTATGCACCTGTAATAAAGGATATTCTCCAGTCACCGAGAACAGTTGTGCTCCAGTCTGTGAAGGTGGCTGTGAGAACGGATACTGCAGTGACCCAGGAGTATGCACCTGTAATAAAGGATATTCTCCAGTCACCGAGAACAGTTGTGCTCCAGTCTGTGAAGGTGGCTGTGAGAACGGATACTGCAGTGACCCAGGAGTATGCACCTGTAATAAAGGATATTCTCCAGTCACCGAGAACAGTTGTGCTCCAGTCTGTGAAGGTGGCTGTGAGAACGGATTTTGTAGTGCTCCTGGAATATGCTCATGTAATAAAGGATATTCTCCAGTCACCGAGAACAGTTGTGCTCCAGTCTGTGAAGGCGGTTGTGAGAACGGATTTTGTAGTGCTCCTGGAATATGCTCATGTAATAAAGGATATTCTTCAGTCACCGAGAACAGTTGTGCTCCAGTCTGTGAAGGCGGTTGTGAGAACGGATTCTGTAGTGCTCCTGGAATATGCTCATGTAATAAAGGATATTCTCCAGTCACCGAGAACAGTTGTGCCCCGGTATGTAAAGGTGGCTGTGAGAACGGATACTGCAGTGACCCAGGAGTATGCACCTGTAATAAAGGATATTCTCCAGTCACCGAGAACAGTTGTGCTCCAGTCTGTGAAAGTGGTTGTGAGAACGGATTCTGTAGTGCTCCTGGAATGTGCTCATGTAATAAAGGATATTCTCCAGTCACCGAGAACAGTTGTGCTCCAGTCTGTGAAGGTGGCTGTGAGAACGGATTTTGTAGTGCTCCTGGAATATGCTCATGTAATAAAGGATATTCTCCAGTCACCGAGAACAGTTGTGCTCCAGTCTGTGAAGGTGGCTGTGAGAACGGATTTTGTAGTGCTCCTGGAATATGCTCATGTAATAAAGGATATTCTCCAGTCACCGAGAACAGTTGTGCTCCAGTCTGTGAAGGCGGTTGTGAGAACGGATTCTGTAGTGCTCCTGGAATATGCTCATGTAATAAAGGATATTCTCCAGTCACCGAGAACAGTTGTGCCCCGGTATGTAAAGGTGGCTGTGAGAACGGATACTGCAGTGACCCAGGAGTATGCACCTGTAATAAAGGATATTCTCCAGTCACCGAGAACAGTTGTGCTCCAGTCTGTGAAAGTGGTTGTGAGAACGGATTCTGTAGTGCTCCTGGAATGTGCTCATGTAATAAAGGATATTCTCCAGTCACCGAGAACAGTTGTGCTCCAGTCTGTGAAGGTGGCTGTGAGAACGGATTTTGTAGTGCTCCTGGAATATGCTCATGTAATAAAGGATATTCTCCAGTCACCGAGAACAGTTGTGCTCCAGTCTGTGAAGGTGGCTGTGAGAACGGATACTGCAGTGACCCAGGAATATGCACCTGTAATAAAGGATATTCTCCAGTCACCGAGAACAGTTGTGCTCCAGTCTGTGAAGTTGGGTGTGAGAACGGATACTGCAGTGAACCAGGAGTATGCACCTGTAATAAAGGATATTCTCCAGTCAACGAAAACAGTTGTGCTCCAGTCTGTGAAGGTGGCTGTAAGAACGGATTTTGTAGTGCTCCTGGAATATGCTCATGTAATAAAGGATATTCTCCAGTCACCGAGAACAGTTGTGCTCCAGTCTGTGAAGGTGGCTGTGAGAACGGATACTGCAGTGACCCAGGAATATGCACCTGTAATAAAGGATATTCTCCAGTCACCGAGAACAGTTGTGCTCCAGTCTGTGAAGTTGGGTGTGAGAACGGATACTGCAGTGAACCAGGAGTATGCACCTGTAATAAAGGATATTCTCCAGTCAACGAAAACAGTTGTGCTCCAGTCTGTGAAGGTGGGTGTAAGAACGGATACTGCAGTGAACCAGGAGTATGCACCTGTAATAAAGGATATTCTCCAGTCACCGAGAACAGTTGTGCTCCAGTCTGTGAAGGTGGCTGTAAGAACGGATTTTGTAGTGCTCCTGGAATATGCTCATGTAATAAAGGATATTCTTCAGTCACCGAGAACAGTTGTGCTGCAGTCTGTGAGGGCGGTTGTGAGAACGGATTCTGTAGTCATCCGGGAGTGTGCACTTGTAATGAAGGATATTCTGTAATCACCGAGAACAGTTGTGCCCCGGTATGTAAAGGTGGCTGTGAGAACGGAATTTGTAGTGCTCCTGGAATATGCTCATGTAATAAAGGATATTCTCCAGTCACCGAGAACAGTTGTGCTCCAGTCTGTAAATATGGTTGTGAGAATGGAATTTGTAGTCAACCGGGAGTCTGCATATGCAATGAAGGATATATTGCAGTCACCGAGATCAGTTGTGCTCCAGTGTGTGAAGGCGAATGTCCGAATGGTTTCTGTGCATTTCCTAATAGCTGCAGTTGCAATGAAGGTTACGTGTCCTATGATAATAATTGTGTGGCCGAATCGGATGTTGCAGAGAGATCAGTTACAGAAACGATGAAGACATCGGAGAATTCTGACATGGCATTGATGGGGTGTGAGCAACGTTGCTGGAATGGAAGTTGCTTGGATGATGGTCGTTGCTCATGTGCGGAGCACTACACGTTGACCGAAGATATTGGGAACACTACCAAATTGCTGTGTCTTCCCGAGTGCAAGGAGAAGTGCATAAATGGATACTGTGCATATCCAGATGTATGCGCCTGCTATGATGGCCAGGTGCCGGAAGATGGAGTCAGATGTCCAATTCTTGAGGGCATTGAAAATTCCGGTCAAACTAGGAACTTGTCATATTTCAAGTGGTATATCCTAGTAATTGGTGGTACGATTATGGTATTGGCGTTTTCAATATGCGTGGTCATTCATAAGTTAAAGAAGCGTGATTACAGAGTAGACAGAAAAGGTGTGAAAACTTTCAACTTTCCCGCTATATCCTAGTATATATAATTGGTGTCTTCTCATTACAGAACAACGCTATGGCGTTCATTTTTCAGCGAAACAAGCAGACATCATACGATCTTAAAGCTATTTTGATATACGGCAGACAACGAGAAGTGGAAGTGGAAGTGGATATATCAAAATTAGCAAATGCAACTCCAAAATAATTTAAGAACTAATATAATATATAAATTCGAATATTATCAAGTTTTTTCTCAATAATTGACATTAGTTCGAAGTTCGTAATTAAATGCTGTATATATTTTATAGTAAACAATTATTTATATTAATCGATAATTTGACTTACTTTTATAATATTTATTTATTTATTTAAAATATTTACATAAGGGTAATAGCAGAAAATATGAATCAATTAAGTTTCCATGCACACTAAGAATGGTCTCAGGTCGACTTGAACTCTGTATATAAGTTAATTTATAGCTTAAACTCATTGACAAAATTAATTGGGGTATATTGGTTTTGTTGATATATTACTAAAATGTAGAAAGGGGTTGATTGCTTAAATATGTATACATTCTTGGCTGAGGGCAAAAGGAGTGAGAAACTGTTTTATCTTTATTTGGATAGCTTACGCATGGGGAAGCCTGCGTTCTCAATATAATATAAACATTATATATTATTTATTTTTCATTGGCTTCCATTATTTATGGATAGTACATGCAGTGTTATACTCCATTTTTTGGGATTTTTATACCCTGAATCCATTGGAAATGGAAAATCAGGGTATAATGTTTTTGTGCAAGTGTATGTAACAGGCAGAAGGAGGCGTGCCTCACCCCATAAAGTATATATATTCTTGATCAGCTCGACGAGCTGAGTTGAACTAGCCCTGTCCGTCCGTCCGTCCGTGTAAACACGTGGATTTCGTAAGCCACAAAAGCTAGAGACTTCAAATAAAAAGCAAAATGCTCGATAATACCATGCGCAGTACGAGTTTATTTTTTTTTTCGATAATTCGTCCCATGCAGGCTAGTATGAATCAGTTCCCATATACACTCGACAGCATAATTCTACGTACAGCAGAAAAAAAAATTTTTTTTTGTGTTCAGTTGGCTCTAGAATCTACCATAATGCACTTATCGGAATAATTCCTTTTTTATAGTATTTTTCGCTTATTTAACTACCTATTTGCATTTTTATTTTTCCCAAAATAATAATATTTATATTAAAAAACAATGTTAACAAAAAACCTTACAGGAAAGTGACGCAGCAAAAGTCTACGTACACAACAATTATACTGCGTACAACGCCGAGTTTAGGCAAGAACCGTTAGATTTTTTTACGGTTTTTCCTTTTTTTTATGCGTCTAGACTGTGCTATGGAATTTTCCATTGCCACGAAAACAATTATGTACATGGTTTATCAAGGAGAGTAAGGGGAAGGGAATCTGTGTATGAAGTTCGAAAACTTATACTAAAACACCGGTTAGAGGGCTAATCCTGTGGCGCCTGTGGGATTTACACGAGCGTAGGATTAGGCAGCGTACCATAATCTCCAAAAATATGCTTAAGGAGGTCCTCATGGACGAATGGAGCAAAATAACGGCAGAGGAGACTCGGAAACTGGTGGATTCAATGCCTCGACGCCTGGAAGAGGTGTTAAAACGAAATGGATATCCAACAAAATATTAAAATCTAATGGATCCCCCAAAAAGAGCCGATGAATTGTTGTGTACGTAGACTTTTGCTGCGTCACTTTCCTGTAAGGTTTTTTGTTAACATTGTTTATTAATATAAATATTATTATTTTGGGAAAAATAAAAATGCAAATAGGTAGTTAAATAAGCGAAAAATACTATAAAAAAGGAATTATTCCGATAAGTGCATTATGGTAGATTTTTTTTTCTGCTGTACGTAGAATTATGCTGTCGAGTGTATTTAAAGATAAGTATTATAATAATGAAAGATTTTTTTCTTGTAAATTAAACGAGTTTTAATTTTGCTTTCAGTTTGATTCGTCACTTGGTCGAAGTAAATTCAGCGCGATGTTGGTTCGCAATATATTGCTACATCTTCTATTACCCAGTTGCATCTTGGCACAAATGTGTACAAAGGTTGCATATTATAAGACTGGAAAAGTAAGCTATGTAATTGGGCTACGATTAAAAGAGTTAATGTATATAATTACTTAAACCCAGAGCAGAACTATCTTCGATTGCTGCCGTGGCTACCAACGCAGTATCAATGCCGTCTCTGCTTACAAATGTCAGCCAATTTGTGACAATTGTGAGAACGGCAGTTGCATTAAGCCAAATGTTTGCCACTGCGCCAAGGGCTATGAGAATTTTATGCATTTGTCATCCATGCAGTGAGTTAATATATATAAATAGATCTATATATTGATATTCAATTTACCACTTATTCTTATGTCAGTTGCATACCTGTGTGTAAGGGCGGCTGCTTAAATGGCAGATGCTCGGCACCAAATAACTGCGAATGTCTACCAGGATATGTTAAAAAGAGTTGTAGTTGCATTGAAGGCTACGTATTCGATGGTAATAAATGCGTGGCCGAATCGGATGGTGCAGAGAGATCAGTTTCCGAAACGATGAAGGCAACGGAGAATTCGGACATGGCATTGATGATGTGTGAGCAGCGTTTGGATGGTGCGTTGACCGAAAAGACCAAATTACTGTGTCTGCCCGAGTGCAAAAAGAAGTTCGTGAATGGATGCTGTGTAAATGCAGATAAATGCCTTGATGGCCATGTGCCGGAAGATGGAGTAAATAGTCCAATCTCTAATGGCACGAATGGCCCTGGAAATGTGTCATATTTCAAGTGGTTATTATTATTGACTGCAGATTTGGTTATTGTTTGGTCATTTTTAAATCGTTATCTAATCAGAAGCCGTCCGCTATGCTGATGAGTCTTCAGTGAAACAAGCCGATATAGTTGTTTTACATGTCGGCCTGTCTTCAGGTTGTGGAATCAAATATTAATTACTTTAAATTCCAATCATAAAATAATTTAATTACTTATTATTTATGACTGTTAATTGTATATTATTTTATGCGGGAGCAGTCTAAACAATGTCAAATAAATTATTTAAATTTATTCAAATAATTTGTAATATTTTTAAGTAATTAATTATCGCATATATAAACATAAAACAAGTAACGAAACTCTAGTCGAGAAGGCTCGACTAAGAGATACCCTGAATCCTGAAGCTGTAATACCTCATTAAAAGTTGCATTTATTCATTAATAGCAAACAACACATGCACACACACATACAAACTTGCATACGCACGCACGCATATGCACGCGCTGTGCATACTGCGAATTTTATGCGGCGTCAGCACTGTCGTTATCAAGCATTATGCTCTTTATTTAAAGTCTCTGGCTTTTGTGGTTTACGAAATCGACGGGCTTTCAAGAACAGACGGACGGACGGACGGATGGACGGACTGACGGACAGGGCTAGTTCAACTCAGCTCGTCGAGCTGATCAAGAATATATATACTTTATGGGGTGTGTATATATTCTTTATACCTGTTACTTACATTTGCACAAAAACATTAAACCCTGAAATTTCATTTTCAATGGATTCAGGGTATTAAAAAATATATATTTTTATTTTTTATTTTTATCAGCACTGTTTTTTTTTTTTTTGAGTTATGTTTTTTTGCCATACAATTGCTCGGGCGTTGGAATGTCCTCAATGAAGAAATTTGCCGGAATTAAATGGAAGACCTTTGACATTATCTCGAAGAATATGTTCTCCACGGTTTCCAGTATGAGCGGCTTCAGCGCCTCATAGAAGTCGCGCCAGTTGTCATTGAAGAACTGATTCGTGCTGCGCTCCACTTCTTTACTGCGTCCATTAAATAGATTATCCAGATGCGTGCGCACCCGAGATATATTCAGCTTGACCTGCACCGCAGTCACATTGTCAAAGGTAAAGCCGCCCTTCTCGTACAGCAGCGTCTTAGTCAGCAGCAGTATATCGAGATTCTCTAACGATATATAGATTCATTAAATATTTTTCAATGATATGTTTGGCACCACTTACCGATCTCTATGAACATGTGACCCGTGCCACTTAAGGGTATTAGGAGTATACGACCATCCATCTGATATGTCGCATCCAGGCGCATCTTGGGCAGATAAATTTTGGTTTGCCAGCCAAAGTCCTTCTTGCTAACACTGTGGGGGCATATATAGAAATTATATTACAATTAACCGGCGCTGCACGATCAGAGATTAACATAGTAACTTTTTTTTTTTATTTCCATAAGTTCGGTAGTTGAAACACGGCTCATTATTTAAGCTCAATCAACTTTTTTATGCAGTCTTTATATATATAAACTTTAATATTATTCACGGAAACTTGCTCGTAATTGCACCTGATTCTATAAGTATATATAATTATTTATATTACTATTATTACTCACCGGCTCTCCTTGATCTTGGTCTGGGAGAAACCTTTAACTATTACATCGGTCAGATTGGCTCTGATTGTGGCCACTTCATTGTTGTCCTGCTTGAAATGTATATCCCTCACATGCATGGGATCGAAGGTACCGTAGCTCTCCAAAATTTCCGGTATGCCAATGGTCAGTTGATCCAATAGCTTCTGTATGCTGTGCGTGGAGCAATTTGTGAAACCCGGTTCATAAATGCGGCACGAGGGCAAATACGATGCTGCGATGGTCAATATATATAGTATCGAGGAAGGCTTATCTATGGTCAACTTACGCTTCTCCGTGTAGTACTCAACGGCGGCGGCGGCTCCGCTCATAATGCAAACTGCAAGCAGGCTGCAGTTGAAACCAAACGAACCTATCATCGTGACGCCAGGTGACTATCTAAATGCGAATTCAACCGACTGAGTAGCTACTCGATTACATCAATCTGTGCCACACCATATATGAGATGCGGACGGAATAGAGTCGTTCTCGCCGCTGAGCTTTGAGCTCACAATTAAACTAGAAATGCTTAATGTCAGCCCGTTTTAAACCGAAGTGTCTACGCAGTCAATGTGAGTTTATGTGTAAATATATGTATATATATATAAATACTGACTAGGTATTTATAAATAATTTTACATGTACTTTATAAATTAACACTGTAATTATATTTATTGAGATGAAAAAAAAAATATATATATAAATATATTTATATATTTTTAAATTAGTTCTTAATTGTAATTTATATTAATAATTTATTTATAATATAAATTAGTTTATAAATATATACTTTATTTATTTATGTTGTTTATTATATTATTTATTAGAATTACAGTAGTTTGTAGGACTAACGCTGAGCTTCTGATGGGTTTTGAGTAATGCAGTCTGGACTACTGTCAAGATAAGATACGTTACATTATTAATTAGAGCTTGAATAACATTTGCTAATATTCATATATATTATATACATATATTAAATATCAATTTATGTATGTATGTAAGTATGTATGTATGTATGTGCTAATGTGTGTAGTATGTATGTTACACATTTATAAGACTTTGTACATTCAAGTATATATCTAAATATGAATGTATATAAAAATTATGCATGCATGCATGCATGCATGTATTTGTGTATTTATATGCGCATGTAGGTATGCATTTATATGTGATTTATATTTACATTGCATGTATGTAATAATTGATGTATGATATGAACTTAGATCTACTTGTATGAAAGAATACCTGAATGTATGCATGATGCGTGCATACATTTGTGGATGATGTATCTATGAGTGTGTGTATGAATACATCCGTATGAATGGAAGTATACAAGTATGTATGTATGTAAATAATACTTACATGTATTGTGAAAGGTAATATTTTTTCCTCTCTTTCTTTCACCCTATCGACCTCTCTATATCTCTTTGTTATTATCGATCTCCCTCTCTCTGTTGCTACATTTATCTTCCTCTCTTTCTTTCTCAACTTTCTCACCCACCCCGATAATAAAAACTTTAGCCTGCAATTAATCACAACCACATATATATACATATATTATTATTTATTCAGAGACCATTTAATTAAAAACATTTTCATCTATCATCTAGCAGTGAAAGTCGTGTACGAAGTAGGTGGCTGGAACGTAGGCAAATATATTTTTGGTACGATCCAATATCACCGCTTCGAAGGTCTGCTCAATTGCCGGTCGAAGCAAATCGTAGAACTCTCGCCAATTTTCATTGAATACCGTATGGGCTGCATTGTCCAGCTCGGGATTGCTGCCGAACAGATCATTCAGTTTGATGCGGAAATTTCCGATATCTCGGAAAACTATTTTCACGTGCAGCACATCGGCGAAGTTGCCGTCTGGAGAGCAGCGCGGCTTGACAAGCATTTCAAGGGTAATAGCAACATTTTCTAGAATTGCATAGAGAATATATCATATATATATATATATATATATATATATATATTTTATATATATGTATATGTGGTTACGTGGCTTACCAGTCTCAAAGTAACCTTTGCCATGTCCATTGAGAATGAGTGCCAGCACATGACCCTTTGCCTTATAGTCGAACTCAAAACGCAATTTGGGAAAAAAGCCAGTAGCTTGAGCGACATATTTCGTGGGATTGTAACTGCAATAAAATGTATATAAAAGTTATTTTTGATATAAAGAGTCTTTCCCTCTTTATTAATTAGAAAAATGGTCGCTTACCTGGCATCCTTCACTGTTAACAGCCGGCTGCCGGAGACATAAACATTTTGCAAATCCGCATTGATCGCAATGGCGCTGTTGGTATCCTGTGAGAATTTGACACGCTTCACGAAGAGTGGGTCAAAGGAGCCCACTGTATTTGTGCCGGGTATACCGTCCTTCCACTCAACAAACATGTTTTGTAAATTTCTTGCCAGGCATTTGTTAAACTGCGGATCCTCCAAGACGCAAGGTGTTAAGAAATTCGCTTAAGAGATTATATTTTTTTATTTCCGATTTCGAATTATCATTTCCAGATATTGTTTTATCTTACGTTTTTCATTGAGATATTTGGAAGACATTGTTACCGATATCAACATATTTATTACCAAAAAACCAAAATTATTAAAAATTCTCACTTTGTACATTTTTAAATTCAAATGCAATTAAAATCAGAGCAAATAAAAATAAATACTGTTAGCTTGCCTTGAAAGCGTGGATTGTTCTGAGATTTGAGCTGTGCAGTCATTCTATCTTATATTCGAAATAAGATTCAGAAATCCAGAAATCACAGTATAGACACATTTAAATAAATGAGATTATATAAATACATATAATTCTCTCTCTATATATATATATTTATTGTTTTCTTTGTCAAGTTCACTGCTTTGGTTTAATTGACAAAACAGTAAACAAGTTTTTTGGCATTAGACTTGTCTTCAGCATACAGGGTGCTCTTTCTCTCTGCGTGTGTATTAAATGAGATTCGGTTCCTTACTTTCCTTTCTCTCTCTTTTTCGCATTTATTTGCTACTGTGGGATTTAAAAATTTTTAAAAGCCGATGACTAATCGACCCGTTTTAGCAACACTTTATAATAATTTTGGCGGACCAGAAATGTATTTTATTGCAATTAAAATGTATAGACCTTTCCTAAAAGCTGGCGCATATGTATATTATATATTCTATATTCTTATATATATTATAATATTTCATTTAATTCTCTGAAATGTTATTGTAAAGGGGGTTTTATTGCCTTAATAAACAGAGCAAGTCTGTTAAATCACATGCTCAAATATTAAGTGTATTATATATATTATGGACAACGTCAGAAAATAAAATATTTAATTTTTATTTATAAATATTTTAATTTAATTTTTAAATAAACAAATTAAATTTGTATATATTGATTGAAGTAATATATGTAAATATATACATACGTTATATATTTATGTATATATTTTTTAATTTTTTACTGACCTATAACATGTTACATTAATACCCTGTAAGTATTAAACATGTTCGAAAATGGAGTCTGATTTGGTCTATATGATGACATTTGTTCAAGCTACGTCACAAGTGCATTATACCCTAAACCCTGTATATTGAATGCTGTGAGACCTTTGATCTTTTTAAAGTCTAACACAGATGACTAATAATGACTAATTAAGTTTTTAGCTTATCTTTTTTTAGCTTATCTTCAATGATAAGCTGATCGCAGTAAAACTGGAAAATTAGTGGTTAATGGATGTAATAGACAAAAGGAGGCATGGCAGATCCCATAAAATATGTATATTCTTGATCCGGACGTTAAGCTGATACACTTAAACTCTGTCAGTCTGCTCGTTGGTATGACGGTTCATACTCAGAGCCTAAAGACTCAAAACTGTAGATTCCTATATCATATCAGGTTCATTTTTATTATTTTTATGATTTATAAAAGCTTATGAGAAAAATGAATAAATAATTCATAAATATTTCTTAGCATTGGCATATTTATCTATGCTGCTGAAGTTCAAGTTTCGATACATGATAGCTGTATTCCAAATCAAGCCAGATCAAGGTCTGCGGCTGAGGGGCTATTAAACTCTCTTACTGCATAATATGTCTAGTAAATCGCACCGATCGTACAGCATAGAGCTGGATGGCATTGGTTGCATAGCTCTTTCGGTGTTTTTTTTTTTTACTGATCGTCAGTCCACGGTGAGCAGCCAGCTGAAGCGGTCGAGATGCAGCGGCATCAGATATTTGCCTTGTGCTTTGCAGTTGTTGCACCATTGTGCCATGCCGCGGTGCCCGCCCGACCGTTTCTGCCCGAGCCACGTCTGTATTAATCTAATCAACGATTTGTTTGGGAATTTCATTTTACATTTTATTTTTTAGCTAGTTTTTTAAAGCCTTGCCAAGTGGCGGAAAGCGATTGCTTGTCGAAGAATATCGAAAGCCTTTTTCAACACTGGCGCAATGGTAAAGCATCAACAGATATTTGAAAATTAATATTAAAAACTAACAACTTTCTAAATATATATGTGTATACAGGTGTGCCAGGTCTCAGCAGCGTTGGCTCTTTAGATCCATTTCGAGTGAGACGTTTAAGCATCGCCCAGCGCGTGCCTCCAAATGTGGATGTGCGCGTTCAGTTGCGAAATATGAGCACAGTGGGTCTCAGCCAGGCCAAGATACTGAATAGCACGTAAGCAGCCAAAGTTGGTTAACTGTATATGAAACTGAACTGTATTAAGCTCTTCTGCACGCAGCTCGTTATACAACACTGGTCAGTATACGCTGGGCTTTCATGTGCACCTAAAGCAAATCAACTTGACGAGCAGATACAAGCTGAAGGGACACGTGCTGCTGCTCAATCTGAACAGCTCTGGCGTTCTAAGCTCCGAGTTGGGTTAGTTTGCTCCATATTTCTTGGAGTATATTTAAGTTTAATATTTATTTTTATTAGACAATCTGGAGTTTTATGTGGCGCTCAGAATGCAACCAGAGCTGGACGAGGGCGTCGCTTTCATGAATGTCACCGCCATTAAGACAAGAATCGCACGCATTGACAACATTCGCATTAACCTGACCAATCTATTTAATGGCAACGAGGAGCTGGAACGCAGTGCCAACGAGCTCTTCAATGAGAATTGGCGCGTTTTGTTCGATGTCTTGCAGCCCGTGTTAACACAGACTTTTGACACTGTGCTGGAGGATCGTTTCACCAAAGTATTTCGCTATTTGCCAGCAAAGTATTTGTTCAAGGATTTTTCATAGCTATTCCAAGTTCATTTCAAAATCCATTAGCATTCAGAAACACTTGCATAAGACTACAAATCTCCATGAGACGTGGAACGCATGTTAAGTGCCCGCCCCATAAATAAAATAACTCTTAAGCACAAATTAACAGCTTTATTCAATATAATAATAAAAAGCGACAATACCCTATGATGCTGATTTATTTGCGACACGGTATGCTGCTTTCTTAGCCAACTATGTCATTTGTATGAAGTTTCTTTTATATCTAAATTTCAATGCTGAAGATTATAGACATTTTCGACTGTCTCTTAATTTGAGCGACTTTTATTAAAATATTATTTGAATATTTCTTTAAATAATTTTTTAATATTTTTAAATTATTATTTAAATATAAATCAAACATTATTAAAATATTATTTAAACATTATTTGATTTTTTTTTAATATTTTTGAATAATTATTTGTATATTATTTAAATATTATTAAAATATTATTCCTTTGTTTTTTGATAACTTTCATTTATTTACAACCGATACCAATCGAAAGCTTTACTTGGGTTTTTAAGCTTAGCTTGAATAACAAAAATTGAAGGAATCTATAATTGATTAATAATAACAATAATAATACAGGTTTGGAATAGTTTTGATTTTGAAGCCTCTGTTCATTATCTATATTAAATAGCAGAAACTTTTGCTCTGACAGCGAGACACATGTAAATATTATTATCAAGTTCAGTTTACATGTAATGAAGAATGAATGTTAAAAATGAGAGCAAAAACTATTCATCATTTAAACATCCTAAGAAAAGCCAATTAACGCAGTCCGAGCTCTGCGCAGAATTCTGGGTATCTATTAGTCATGAGAGCGCTCTTTAAGTCATATCTAATTATAAATAAGTATAATTATAATAGTTATATGATGATAGAAATCAGTAATTCAAAATTTTACATAGTATATAATAAGTGGAGCTCACATTTACCCAAGTAAGACCAGCTTGTTTTCATAAAAATATTACCTATAGTTGGCAAAAATATGTGATGCTTCTCTATTTAGCGAATAAATCCACATGTTAATCTACATACATAACGCTGTCTGGTTTCAGGGTATATATATATATATTTGGTATACACCATTCGCATTAATTTGTTGCCCGGCGAGCAACCTGTTTTGTGGTTACTGCAAAGCATTGACTAGGTCAGTTGGCTTTTTCATTCCGATTCCATTTGGCCAGTTGCGAAAAGAGCCCAAAGAAATGCAAAAGAAATTGCAGAGTTTTTCTTCAGCCAATCGTAGTACGGTTCAGGCATATGCTTTACATAACTCAAAGTGTGGGACCTCTGAGCTGAGTGTTGCTCTAGAAGGCTTCCGCATGCAATACCCTGGACGTGCTCATTGCATATGCGTGTGCGCGGGTTGGCAGCATAAATTGTTGACTTTAAGAATTTTGCTTTGACTTTAATAACCTGCTTGCCAATGGCGTTCTCCGAGGGGTGGATGAGAGGGCAGGGCGCTGTCTCTATTGGGGCATTCCATAAGCATTCGATTCTCGGCTCGGGGCACTGGCTTCGTATATATGCCGCGCAGCTGATCGCTGCCCACCTGTGCCACTGTAATTGAGTCTCGGTCGACTTCGGCTCGAGAGTTTTACTTGAAATTTACTTATTTAGTGTTTTTTTTTTTTTTTATGCGCTCAGTGCTCGATTTGTGGTATAAAAGCGTTGCACGCCCTGATTTTCTTTTGAGTTGTCGTTTCGTTGCGCAGAGTCTCGAGTCTCGAGTCGTACTTAAGCAAGCTAAGCCCAGACGTGAGATTGGTGAAAACGAAACAAACAAAATGCTGAAACTGGTGAGCAAAACAAACAGAACAGAAAGAAAAGTGAAAAGCGAATAAACGAAATGCACTTAGAATGCAATTGACAATTGGCAACCGGTTCGAAAAATTGTGCTTTTAGATTTTTAAACTGAGTTACTTATTATTGTAGCACTCTAAAATATGTATAAGTATTTTAATATATATATATATATATAAAGAAATATATATATATATATATATATATATATATTTCTTTTTATATGAGTATATATCTATATCTAAGTCAGTTGACAAAAACGTCCTTGAAAATCTGTCAATGGAATGCAGTTAACTACGGCTAACTGTGGCTAATTAACTAGTAAATGCTAATCAATTCGAGCCAATTGGAAATATAATTATGCAATAAAAAACACTTTCAATTTGTTTGTTAATGCGTAGTTAAGCAATAAATGAGCTGACTTAAAGCAAAATACAATTAAACGTTGTTAGTTATTGGAAAACTTTAAAGAATTATAAATTAAAAGCATTTAGTATCTATTTGACTTTCCAAATAACTGCAGCTGTTAATTAATGAAAAATATTATTTATTTTCTTTAATAAATGTGTTTATATAAGTGACTATTTAAATATATATGTACATATATGTTTTCAATATTTTATTCCAAGCATTTATAAAATTAATCTTAATAGAAATATATTAAAAATATTTTTTTATATGTATTTTTATTACATATTTTTTTGAATATTTTTTTATATATTATTTAATTATATTATTATTATTTTTATTTCAATATTTCTGAATTATTATTTTTTAAATATAATAATTGTTATATCTTTTATTTATTGGTTTTAAATATTTCTTATTTTTGTACTTAATATGCTTGACTCTATTTGTATAAAAAGCTTATATGTATTTAATGCAATAGTTAAAAAATTTGATTGATTAAAATAATATACTTAAACATTTTAATTAAAGAAAAATCTTATTAAAATTGTAAGAAAGTAAAAAGAAAATTATTTCCAAAGTATTTGCTTAGTAGTTGTATTTGTGAACTTGGATTTATTTTTTGCTTTTACTACCTCTAATCTCATCTCTTGCTAAATAAAAAAATTTAGTATATATAGCACTATATTATAGCACTAAATATTTAATTTTTCTTTTTGCATAATTTTGATCCCAATCATAAAGTGTTTGAAAATAATAAAAGTTTTTTCATTATAATTTTAGTAAGTTTCTAAATATTTTCTGCTTATAAAACTTGCATCAAACTAACTGAGCTGTGCCAATATTAAACCCATAAATTTCAGTTGCGAAACAAACTCAAGTTTATAAATTACATTTTTCAGTTCATTAAGCATTCCCTGGTGCTGTTGGCGCTGGGCGCACATATTGCTTTTGCGCAATATCAGGATTATACGACGCCTGTGCCCATATTGAAGCAGATCGATAAACACAATGACGATGGCTCTTATACCTATGGCTACGAGGCTGCCGACAAGAGCTTCAAAATCGAGACAAAGTATGCGAATGGCGAAGTCTATGGTAAATACGGCTATGTGGACGATCAGGGCAAGGTGCGCGAAATCGAGTATGGGGCCAGCAAGCGGGGCTTTGAGCCCGCGGGCAGTCACATCAATGTGCCGCCGCCGACGCTAACGAACAGCAATCCGTATCCGTTGGGGCCCAACGAAATCGATGATGGCCAGTACCGTGAGGATCCGGCTGTCTATTACAAGGATCAGAAATATAATCGACCCATTGCCGCCAGCAAGTTTAGCCTGAGTAGTTTCGGGAATGGCCAACAGCAGCAGCAGCAGCCACAGCCGCAATATGCCCCAGCTCCAGCTCCGGCTCCGGCTCCAGCTCGGCCCTATTACAATCCCACACCACAATATTACAATCCACCAGCACCACAGCCGCGTTTCTATCAGCCGCCAGCACCACAGCCATACTATGCACCGCAGCAGCCGCAACGGCCGTACACTGGCCAGCCGGAGCAACATCATCCGGCATTGCGTAACCTGAACATATACACGGGCTCCTACAGCATTGACTATACGGGCAGAAAGTAGATGCGAGATTCTGGAACAATATTTTTTTGTATGTGTGAGTGTGTGCCTGTGTGTGTGTATGTCTGTCTGTCTGGGTGGAATGGCTGCCGAGAGAGAGAGAGATAGCGACTGATGTCTGTGGACAATGTCAATTTTGTTACTGCCAAATAAATCAGTCACTCCCGATGTCAATCTATTTACCATATACTATATGTATAATATATATATATATATATTTTTGTATGTACGATATATATTTGTAAATATATGTTTGTATGCAATAAAGTGCCGAAAAGCCCACGATTGGATCTGTATTTGTTTAGCCACAGTGCGCTTGGGGTTCCGCTTCAATTGGAGTCCAATCGCAGCCAAATCAAATATTCAGCAATAATCGCAGCGCATTACGTCAACGGTTTTGGCTTATAAAAAGCGGACGGGCCCAAAGAATGATATAGTAAAAATTGTTACCGATTTAGATACCATTAGAAACGAGGTCCGCTTGTTTGTTGTGTTGCTGCTGCTTGTGGCTGTTTGCTTGTTTGTTGCTGGTTGCTGTTGTTGTTGTTGTTGTTGTTATTGGAATTTGGTGCACTTATGCAATGGCCCCAAAAACCACTTTCAAATGCACCACGAGCCCAACAACAACAGCAACCAGTTGATCGGTCTGCGCGCCACTGGACAAACATCAGCTCCCAAGCTGTGGACATGCCTTGGATATACGAACACATTGTGCAGGGGCGTTTGGCTAGTGTCAGCGCTCTGAGCTGCACAGTGGTTGTAGTACTTGAAAAATTAAATTAAATTGATGTGCACAAAATACAGATTTAATGAGACTAGTGAAAGTAGTTTTAGCTTCTAAAATTATTAATATATAAAAAATATATTTGGTTTCCTTCATTTTCTATGGTTTTGAGCTTAGATTCACATGTAAGCATAATAAATATACTAAACTACTACTGCATATAACTAAAGCAAGAAATTCAACACATGCAATAAAATATTTTCCATATATAAAATAAAAATAAGTTGCGGACAGAGTTGAATAATTATGGTGATGCCAGATCATATTCTTTTCCCTTTATAATATTTCTGAACATTTTTTTTTCAATTATTTTTTTTATATTTCAAAGATGGAAGTTTCCTAAATCTTAACTTTATAAATTGTAATCAATTTTTTTTTAGAATGTATATAATATATCTAAAATCTTGAATTATAAAATATGAGTACAGTGTGTTGTCCTTGTTATTTTCTATATCTCAATGTATTTCTGCACCGGATTCGAGCAAAACTATTACTCAAGCATCTGGTAGATTCCAAAAAGACGTGCTCGATTTTAGTTTTCACTAAAATATTACTCAAATAAAATCGTATCCATCACACTGATTTAACTAGCTCCATTTATATATATTTGTTTTTGCACCAGCTTCTCTAACACTTTTGCTCCACTGTGCTGTGTTGTATGGGTCATACTTGAAATGTTTTGTTGGCAACAACACGAAGAACCAAATGCTAGTTGACTGCACCTATTAAATGCACATACAAACCGTCATATGCTGCAGACATACACAAACACACACACACACATACACTAGCACTTTTTATGGCAATGGAATTATTTTTGCACAGCATTTATATAATTTTGTAGAGCAAAATGTTGCTGTAGCTGCGGCTGTGGCTGCTGCCATGAAAGTGAAACTTGTCTGGGCGCTGTCAGGGCGTTGCCATGCCTCAAGAATTTCCTGCACAGCATTGAGTCAGTGTTATTTATTCTTTTGCTTATTATTATTATTATTATTTTTGTTATTTTCTTATGGACACAGATTGTCGACAGTTCAGAGCAGCTGCTGCTCTTTGGCGTCGACAAACATGAGCGCAAGACGAACGGCCATAATAAGGCTTGAGCTCTCTGTGAAAGAGCTTAACTTAAAATGTATTAAATGGGCCCTTATTTGCTGCTGCAATGATGCGAATTTTCGCTTAAAATATTTTAAAGTGTTTTTCATTCGAAGTAATAATTTTCACTAAGCTGCTTACAATACAATTAGCATTTATTTCACCCACTGCGAACAGAACTAAACACATATATACTAAAATGTTTGTCTGCTTGGATATTTACAATTTTGCTTTTAAGCTAAATTATGTTTTAGCTGAAAGTTTTCTCATTCATTCATTAATTTTTTGTGTTTTGCTCACACAATTTTTAATTTTCAGAGTTTTTCAAGCTCTCCTGATCCCGAATCCAATTATTTCTCTGCATGTTTAATTAAAATAATTACCTGTTATGTTTACTCATACACATATAACTGTAATTAGCTTCATGTATCCGTTATAGCATACTCACTTATCTTATGGAATTCCAACGACCTTCAAATGTGCGTATACATGCGTCCAAGTTCAGGTGTAAGCGCTGAGCTTGAGACTACCTAGCTCCATCCCTGTTCCACTCATATGTCTGTCTGTATGCCTGGCATAACTGACCACAAACCAGTCCTGAGACCTGACTCTTGTAGCAACACTTAATACGCATAGTACCAGAATAATTGAGGCGGCAACTGCGTCATGGGTCAGACTTAAAGTAGTTTTTTTTTTTTTTTTTCATATTCATTTTTTGTGGCTTGGTTTCCTAGTCCATTGGGCGTTGCAATCCCGCCAACAAGTTTAACTAACCCAAGGCATGCCATGACTATATATTACACGCACACATGTGTATCTTGTAGCTGCAACAATAACGGTGACTTGCTCTGTCATTACAAGTAATGCCAACGCAACGACAAGGCCATGCCCATTGTCTGCCTGTGTGTGTGTGTAAAGTCGTATCGATGTGTTTACCTGCGCTGAGCAGCTTTCAATTCTGTTAGTTACTAGTTGGTCTGGCAGTGCAAATAACCTGCCATCGCCCTCGCCCCCACTTGCTCATTTCAACATGCAAATACAATGCGACAGACAGGCAAAGCTAACGGCAATGCTCACATTACGCATACGCACAGTTGCCGAGCAGCGGACAAGCGAGACGCACAATCGATTTGTGGGCGTTCAGTGAGGCAATCAACGACATATTTGCTAAACATATAATTGGCACAGGAAGCGATCTGCTAACTGAGCATGTATTTAGAGCAAGTTTATGTAGAGAGTGTACTCAGCTGTTGAGTAGTTAGTTTATTAGTTAGTTAGGAACTTGGAAAAAGATTGAATTACCAAACTGAAATTTAGATGCAAAATAATTTAGTTAATATTTAGTATCAGGAAAATCTGTTGTTAAGCATTTATGCTGCATTAAGTAAATGAATGAATTATTTTGGATATTATTAAAGTTTATATATTTTAAGACAAATTTAAATTAGAAAATTTGATTTTAATATAGAGAAAGCCTTGGGGGCAAGGAAGAAGATAATTTATGACAATGACAAAATAATTTTAAATTTGACAAAATTTACAAGCTGAACAAGTTGAACATTTGCAGATTTAATTTACATTTATTCAGTTTTTCTTTTATATTTTAAGTTTTTATACAAATATTGAGAGTTGTAAGCGTTATATGAAATTTTAAATAACAAAATTTTATGAAAATAAAAAATTTGTTTATATTAAAATAATTTTTTTTTATTTTATAAAATTTGAATAAATTAACAATTTTGAGCACAAATCATTAATGTCAGAATATATCACTTGTTAAACCTGTTCAAATTTGTAGTTTAAGAAGACAAGTCAGAATGCCAAACAAGTGCTCTATGCTGTCATTTTATTAAAAAAATAAATAAAAGTATTTGTATAAATATACATATATTTATATACAACAAATAAACTTTTTATTCCAAATAGCTAATTTGAGGCTTACAAAATGTGTTTTACGATCACATTCTAAGCTTAATTTTAAATTTTAATTAAAGTTAATTATCACATTGTAAAATCACATTTAGCTGATCTTACCAACTCACATGAGACACACTCCTTAAAGCTGCCTGTAACTGGTTTAAACGACAACTCCAGCTCCTGCTAATGATTGATACTTTTTGAATTGCTCAACCTGAGCTATTTTTATAGGCTGACTCGTGTGTACTCCACTTAACTTAAAATCATTTCACATTGTTCGCTCATTCTCTAATTTATTCACTCATATATTCATTTTACCCATTCATTAGCCGAGCCGCCTGTCGATTTAGTTAATTTTTCACATTTTTGCTGATTAATTATATAAAACTTTATTTGGTTTTTTTTTTGGGTGTGTTTTATAGCATGTGAACAGAGCAGTTTTTGGGCATTGTTTGTGATTCATATAAATTTTTAATGAATATTTAATATAATGTTAATAATATATAATTACAATTGTATTATATTTTTATAATATTAACAATAATTCATAATTAATTAAGTATTATATATTTAATTCAATTTAATATTAAATTTTAAAAATATTTTATGCATTATACCATATGTTATAGCTTGTTCTTAAGCTAGAAGATGTAGAATTAAATTCTGCTTAATATATATACGTAATAATAATATACACATAATTATATAATTTTAATGGCAATAGAACTTCTAGATCGCATTACACATTAAGAATATATCGCTTGAAATATTTATATGAAATAAGTTTTTTCCCGCTTATTACAGCACAGCTCAACAGAATTGGGTTACATAACTTTGAGACTTAACTTGTCCGGTTTTTAAGCAGCCGGATTCTAATTTGATATTCATATTGTATCAAATATAAGTTTCTGAATTCAAGTGAATAGTAAAGCTGTCCTAGAGGGACTCTGTGGCTCTCTCTCTCTGTCTCTGACTCTATGTCTGCGATATTACTGCTAGTTTCTTCTTATAGATGATAAGCATAGAGTTTTGAGTACAGAAAATAATGTAAGTGTTTAAACAGCTTAAGAAATCTTAAATAATTATATTATCAATCTAAATTCTAAATAAATATTTAATAATAATAAAGTATATATGAGCTGACTTCAAATTCGACTTTAGCACATAAAATACCTCAGGATAGCTTCAGCACTTTAACAACTTTTTTTATAACAAATAAATTTATAAAATTTGAACTCAATTAATTCACACAAATAATTTATAATTGATTAGATTAAGCATAAGAGATCTTAAGACTTGTCTTTGCCGCGCTAACCACTTCTTGGTCTCTCCTGTTATTCGCTTGTGCAGTGGTTGCGGTGGCGCGGAAAAAGCTCGCTGAAAAGCACAGAGAGAACCGCGCAAGAGTCAAACTTGCCCAAGCAGCTCACTGAGTGGTGTGTGTTGTGGTTGTTGTTGTTGTTGTTGGTATTATAGTTGATTTCTGTCCTTTTGCGCATGCGCCGCCGCGTCGTTGGTGAAGTTGGTGGCTTTTGTTGGTGTTAGCTCGCGATTGGGTACGGAAAAGGTTTTCCTCGAGCCCGCAGCGCGGTATATAAAGCGAAATACAACAACTTGGGCGGCTCAGTTGCTGTCGGTCTCAAGCAAATGTTGGCGCACCGCTAAACGTGAATAATCAGAAATAGCAAAAACAAGACAAGAAATACATACATATATATATATCTATGTATATGTATTAATATATCAAAATCATAAACTTCAGTTACAGTCCCGGTTCATTAGATCAATTGAAAGTGATTTTTTGTGTTGCCATTGTTGCTGCTGCTGCTGCTGGTTTTGGGGCTGGGTCTTGAGCCAGCGAAGGTCTTTTGCAATTAAAGCCGTTAAACGATACGAAAGAGCTGTGATCAAAGCTGAAAATGAAAGTGGTAGGTCCCAGAGAATGTTGTGCAAATACTAACAACAGGCACTGTGGTGCAGCACAGCTGCGCTGCACTAAGCGCTGCTTGACAAAAGGTTAAAGTTGAGCCTGAATGCGTGACAGCGCAGACCAATCAAAGGCATTTGTCTGTCTGCCTGGTTACGTCATACGCTTTATAGACTATGTGTGTGTGTGTGTGTGTGTTTGTGTGAAAATATCGCATAATTTGCTATGCAAATTGAGTCAAACCGTTAATTTCCATCCGCTAACCAGATAGTCGAGCAATTGCTCGATTTTGTGCACCCAATTTGGTAACTGGATTTTCTAATTCAATGTGATGCCCGCTCGAATGTTGCATAATGAGTTTATTGGATTGTTGCAATATTTTTAGATATTCATAACTAGTCAATAATTTTGATGATTGCGAGTAGAAAATTGAATTAATAATCACAATTGTCAGATATATATATATATACTCGCTTTGACTGAAAAGCGGGTATATCCAAAGACTACTGGTTTAATTGAGTTAAGAATATTTGCTAAAATTTTAGACAATCTCGAACTCCGAGCGTGCATTGTGCAGTCTATTGGACCCAAGTGTTTCTAGTATTTTTTTTTGGACTGCAACACATAATTTATGAGATGTCTGCGATGTGTGTCTCGTAATTGCCTGGCATTCTATTGAGAAGAAAAAAAAAAAACAAAAATGAAAATAGTTGCAGGAACTTTGCTGCAGAAAAAGTTGCGCTAACAAGCGCACTTCAAGCCCCCCTTGTCTATGGCTCCACTCACCTCGAGCGCAAATAACAAAGGCAACTTCGAATGCAGTTCACACGCTGCGATTGGATGCCAGCTTTTTCGGTCAGTTGCTGTCGAAAAAAAAACAAAAATTGGCATCAACTGAAACGTGGTCCGCAGTAGCTACTGCTGCTGCTGTGTCCATGTTCCATGTCCCCTGCCGATGCCAGAGGCAACTTCGCAACTGAGCGCCAAGGCTACGGCATATGGAGTTGCAGTGAAAGGCTTGCCAGCCAAGTGGGAGTCCGGTGTGCAGCATGTGGCATGCAATGCCTTGTTAAGGACCAAACAAGCATTGAGTCCATCTACAGCTGGGCAGATTTGCCTGACCATTGCTATAATTTCGTTAGCCAATACAGGACCCACAACCTGGGCGAAGTTTGCTCGGCCAAAGATGTGGCCGACGAAGATTAGTCAACTTGAGTTACCCTAGAAAAGGACTTAGCAATAGGAAATAAGCTCATTTACAGGGTATAAGAATAGTAGTTGTTAGTTTTTACTTTAAAATATTATTTTTTATATTATTGAAATGCAGTCTCTTCAGTTTTTCACTGTTTACAGTGTATGCTAACAGCATCAAGTTGACAAGCCAGTAAAGTTATCGTCTTCGATTGACTGTATGATCAGATTATGTCTTTATACTCTAAGCTGATTACAGGGTATGACAGAGTATGTGATCGGCTGAGCACACATACGCACTCTACAGTAAGACAGATAAATTCAATTTTTCTTTGGTCGTTTGTCACATAAGAAGTCAGAACTTGAAGCACACCCGCTACGCCACAACAACTTTTTACAGGGTATACGAACAGCAGAAAATCGCAGTCAAGCGTTCGGTTTGCTTGTCAAGCTGTCGTCCGGCTTCCAAGACTTTAGCTCTTGCACCCGCCCGCTAGCTCCTCTTCCCCACATGCCCCCTCCTCCATCGTTGTTGTAATTTCTTCAGCATTTGCATGGTCGAGATGCATCTGTGAGATACTTGTGCAACATATCTGAGATTGGCATGTGTGGGAAATTTTCTTTTGCATCTTCTACATGGCGCATCGAGTGGAATTCCCGCAGTGGCAAATGATTTTTTATGCTCACTCGAATTCATGCAATCAAATGCCAACAATGTGAGTTGCAATTGAACAAGAAGAAGAAGCAAATGAAAAGAAAATACACGAAGGTTTTTCATTGGTTTTCATTGCATTTCACCTGTGGATATTCAATTAATTGTTGGCGCGGCCATCGCGTGTCGCTGGGGCTTTATGCAACACGTCTGCCTGGCTTGGCATGGCTTATGCCACGTCGCCGCCGTATCTATTCGTTGCCATCGGTTCCTGCTTGGCATTGAGGGTGTCCCAGCCAAGCCAATGACAAGCGCTTCGAGCACAGATAAAAAAACAATTTAAATATACATATATAAAAATACTTGCGAAAAGTGAAAGGTAGCCTGACTTAAGACTTTTGTAGTTATCATATTCTTTGCCGCCTTTGCATTGTCAAGGTGTACGGGCTGTGAGTATAAAGTGATGTCTGCTTTGACTGGCAATTAGCAAACCGGTTCTCAGCCGCTCTCTCTCACACTTTGCCCGTATTTTTTGTTTCAGCTACAACATTTACTGTTAATCGGCTGCTTAATTGGCAGCTTGGTCAGTGCTCAGGACTATCAGGATTATCAGCCGAGTGCACCGCGAGCGGCGCCACACAGACTGCATGCCAGCGCCCAGGAGGAGACGCGACCCACACCAGTGCCCATTCTCAAGCAGATCAACAAGTAAGTTCTGTATATTTATATGTATGATTGACTGATTGAGTAGGAGAGCTAAGACTAAATAGAAAAAGGAGTTTAGTAATTGATGGGAAAATTTATTGATTGATTAAATGAAACACTGACATCATTGATTGAATTGATTTTCAGATTGAAAAACTTATTGATTATGTCATTTATGATTGATTGATTGTTAAAGTGATTATGGATTGAATTGAATTTATTGATTGATAAAGTAATTGATGAATTTATGGATCACTGTTTAACAGATTGATAAACTTATAGATTATTGGTTAAAATATTGATTGATTAAAAATTCATTGATTATTGGTTAACACATCGATTGATTGATAAAGTGATTGATGAACTTATTAAATATTATTGATTTAATAAATGATTGATTGATAAGTTGATGGATTGATATGATGGCTTGATTCAGTGATCAGTGAGTTTAAAGAATGATTGATAGATTAATGTATTTATTCAGTAACCAATTGATTATGATGACATGACTTATCCATTGACTGAGTCCAAAACTAAAATGCTTTAAGTCGAGAGACTGAGTAAATTTTCGGGCAACCTCATTGACTGATTGATATAAAATTTCAATCAAAAACTAATTGCTGATTTAACTGATTGTCTGACCTTTATTTTATTATAATATTATTATATTATATCTACAGACCACAGACAAATAATATTAATTACTGATTGATTGATTGATTGCTTATTAAACAGACAGACTCCTCGATAGACTTATTTAAAATATTGCAGTCGGAGCAATTAATCATAATTTCTTACTTTTCAGGCACAATGAGGACGGCTCGTATACGTATGGCTATGAGGGTGCCGATGGTTCCTTCAAGATTGAGACGAAACTGGCCACAGGCGAGGTGAAGGGCAAGTACGGTTATGTGGATGCCGATGGCAAGGTGCGCGTCGTCGAATATGGCGCCAATAAGTACGGCTTCCAGCCGTCGGGTGAGGGTATAACTGTGGCTCCGCCCACGCTCGTAGACGAGTCCACCAAGGAGGAGCCCGACTACGATGAGGAGCCTGTGCAGAGGCCTCAGAGGCCCTATGTAAGTTAATGTCATCATTATCAATCAACCAATTAGGTTCATCTAGTTTCTGTTTGCTTCTCATAGCGCGTGCAGCGGCCACAGCATCAGCAGCAGCAGCAGCAGCATCAGCCACGACCACAGCTCGCACCACGCCCACAGCCGCAGCCGCAGCCACAGTATGTGCAGTATGAGGAGGAGGAAGCGGAGCCACAGCGACGAGTTCAATATGCACCGCAACCACAATCGCCGTCAGTGGGTCCAGCTCCGCCCCGTCTACAAGTGCCCGGCGCCCAGCGCACCACAGACGTGCTCTACTCGCCGCTCCAGCGTCCCGCTCGCCCTGAGCCCGATTATACGCAGTCGCAGAGCTTCGGCGAAGGCCCCTCCAATGTGCGTGTCTCCCGGCCCGTCTATGCTCTGCCGCCGGCCTCGCCGGCACCCAGCAGCGCACGTGCTCAGGGCTTCCTGGCACCCGCATCTGGCGGTCGTCCACTGTTGGAGCCAGTGCACTTCGGACCCAGCCAGGGCCCAACCAGTGCACAGCCCGTGCAGCAGCCACAGCAACAGCCGCAGCGCAGCTATCAGCCGCAGGCCCAGGGCCGTGTGGGCGGAGGCGGTGGAAGTCTTCTGGATCAGCTGGCACGCGATTATGCCTTGCCTCAAGGCAATGCCCAGCCGCTGCACGACATCACCTTTGGCTACTACTAGACGTGGACTGAGGACTTGGTATTTGGTGTAATCAGGCGGCGCATCAGCCGCTACTTTGAGTCAGGTGCATACAATGATTAATCGAGTAGTTCCCCATCCCCAACTCTACGCCTGCCTTTAAATTTCTGTTCCAACTATATGCCAGTGATTCCTTGCTTCTAGACCCTAGAATCTTCAATCTATATATGTATTTTTCAATCCTGAGATTATATGCTCAAAGTTTTATAATAAAATAAAAGAATAATTAAAGAAATTTTTGAGTTTAAATTATGGAATATGCTTAAAACTGGAACTATTAAATTAAGAGTTAATCTTTTTTGAGAGCTTTTGAGAAATATTTTTGAATGAAATTTGCAATATGAAAACGTAAATATATTTTATAGATTATATTTATTTTTATATTATTGTTTAATTAAATTTGTGCCCTTCATTTAATTTGACTAATGGTATTAGGGATAGTCTGTCTCAAAAAAAATTTTTTTTTATTTTTATATAATATTCAACTTCTTTGAAAGAAAATTAATGGCAATAATTGTGACTATAAAAGTATTTTTTTGGTATTTTTTTTTTTTTTTTTTTTTTTTTTTTTTTTTCAAAAAATTAATTTACATTTATTATTAATTTATTGGTATTTTTCTCATATAAAAGCATTGCATAATTTGCTGGATAAGAAATAAATGAAATATATATAAATAAAAAAAATATAAAATATATAAATAAAAAAGATATTAAAATAAAAAATTCAAATTTTAAAAAATATAATTATTTTTTATATAATAAGAAAGCATTAAAAAAAATCTAAAATTAACATTTTTTAAATTAAAAAAAAAAAAGATATATATATATATAGCATACTTTTAGGCGCACCAAAAAAAAACCAATACAGAGAGCTCTTTAATATTGTTCAACGGTTATTTATTAGTTTAATATATATTATTATTTTAAATACTTATGAATAAGACAGGTAATTTCGATGAATTCGTAGCCAAATAGAGAGTTTATGTAAGAGTTGTGAATCGTCTAGAGCTAGAGATGAAGTGGGTGGAAGGAGCATTTTGCTAAGAGCTAAAAAAGTATCGAGAGTGCTGTTAAACTGAATGGGCGTGGTCCAGAGTTAACGCCCAGGGGCAGGCTGAGGGCTGGAAGAGCTGGCTCCCCTTCGCATCGACTACTGCAGATAGACTGTAAAGAGAGCGTCAGGTGAGTTGTGTTTGATTGAGCTGAGTAGCTTGTGGTAGCCAGCATCCAGGTGGTGGTGTATAATAGGTGGGGTATATTTTGAGGAGTAGGTGGTTGCGGTGGTTGTGCAGTGGTGTTGGGATTTACATAAAAGCAGTGCAAATAGAGTGTGCAATGGATGGGCATGCCTTGTGCTTTGGTTTCAAACTCGTACAGAAGCAGCGAGTTTCGCATAAATAAATAAATATATATATATATATATATTTATTTGTGTATATAATTATATATATATATATATATATATATATATGTTGACTATATTGATGTTGAAAATTAAGATAACGCGAATAAATTAGGTTAAGACGAAATTAACGATAAATGCTGCATATGACTTAGTGAACTATATAGCTAAGGTGTGCAGAGTGTGCAGCGTCTACACCTCCAGCAGACGATTGAACATTAGCGGATCCTGCACATCGTAGTCCTGTGGCCGTGTCATGCCTGGTCGCCTGGCCGTCACATGGCGTCGCACCTTGTAGCCACCGGTGTAGGCGGGTCTCGGCGGTGCACTGTACACATATTTGGATTTCTGCACCACGGGCGGCAAGTACTGGAACGGCGCCGTCTGCTTGTGCACCTGTTTCTCAATGGAGTAGGTGACGGGCGCGTTGCTGCTGCTGCCGTGTGGTCCCTTGCGCTTGGCCACCTCCAGGGCGGCTATGATGGGCGTCAGATCCTTGAGCGCATTGCTCTTGTTCGCATGATAGTTGTCCACTTTGTAGTCATTGTTGCTGGGTGCCGATGGTGGTGGCGGAGCTGCTGGTGGATAATCGTAGCCCTCATTTGGATGCTTCTGTATGTACGCCTCCTCCGCCGTCTGTGGTCTCTTGGCCATTTGATGATAAATATCGGCGGCACCCTGATTGGATGGCGCATAGGCAGCCGTGATGGATTCTGTGTGCGACAGCGACTCCAGTGTGCCCAGATTATGGGGCAGTGGTACACCGTAGCTATTATACAGATCGGCCTGCTCCACATTGGAGCCACTGGGCCCACTGTTCGTATTCAGCGCCACTGTCTTGGATGCCGTGTATTCCGTCTTGCCATTGGGCAGCATGCTCAGGATCTCCTGTAGCTGTAGCGCCGCCCTGCGTGCCTCCTCATCCGAGAGCTTCTTATGGCGTCCGTAGTTGCTGAAGTCGTCGCTGCCGGTGGTCACTGCGGTCGTTTTGATGTGCATTGTAGCAGTGTTGTGGGTGTGTGTATGTGTGTGTGTGTGTTTTGTGTATGCAATGAGTGAGATTTTATTAGATTTACCAATTAAATATTTGATTTACGGTTTCTATTTACATTTTGTTGACTTTTCGAGTTGTTCAAGTGTGTGTGTGTGAGTGTGAGTGAGTGTGAGTGTGAGTGTGGTATGAGTTTCGGTTGAGTTTTATACAGACGACGTTGATGCTTGATTATTATGAATATTATTATGATATTTTGTTGTTCATATTTTGTACATAATATTTACCCCCGCAGCGAGCATTAGTATTTAATTAGTTATTGATGAAATAATGCACTGTATAATAATTAATAAGAGTTAACATAGTTATATCTGTGACTATAGTTATATACATATCATATCATCTCATATATCTCTTTATAGTGATGTTTATGGCTTACGGCAATGGTACAGTCTTTGAGGTTCTTTAAATATTCCTTGGGAGACTTAATCTAATTTATTTTAATTTTTAAAATGCTTTCTTTGGCAGTCAGCGAAGCTTCAATAATATAATATATATTGATATAATATATAATTATTATAATTAAATTATTACGACGTGAGCTTGCAAACTTTTTCCGTTAAATATATAAATCTAATTTTAATTTTAAATATTTATAAAATCTTTTTTTAAAACTTTCAAATTAGTAAAAAATCGGTAAGTTTTTAAAAATTTTAAAAATTCTAAAAACATCTTATTTTAAGTTCATGATTTTTTTTCAAGACTTAAATTAGTTAAAATAATATACTTAAACTTATTATCTATATATATTAATTATTATTATTATTTTTTCATTATTAAATATATTCATGTGTTAATAGTTATTGTCACTTCAGCACTTACAGCTAGATCATATTAACAATAGTCTTTGAGCCATTAAATATATTAAGTATGCGAAATGTGGACACTTTAATGTCTTTTGGAATGTCATATGAGTGCTAAGCCATGCACACATACAGCTATATATATCTATAAAGGTGTTTATATACATATAAAAGACTAACGCTTATTTATCATTATTATGTACATAAAAAACTATAAACTTTGTTTTTTTTTTTTTGCTGGTTGCGTAATGCTGGCGCATTTAAATTGTGTAAGACGCGTTGGAAACTGAAAGTTGAAGCCAAATAGAAGTGTGTCATTGATCTGAGCACGTTGCTGAATATACGGATTAAGGTGTGACGGCTTAGAGCTGGCTAATATACACGAGAGTGTGTAAATTCACCTGAGTTGGCTTCAATTAATTTCAGAAATTTAACTGGGATTAAATAAAATGAATTTAACATAAAACAATTTGTTTACAAATATGTTAAAAAAAAAAGAATTTAAACAAAATGTATTAAAAAAATAATTTCATTTTCTGAACATTTTCCGATCATAAAAAACTTTAAAACGCTTAATTCAAGCCAGAGTCAAAAAATGTTTAGCTTGCTTAAAAAAATATTGTATTAGAAAACAAAGAGAAAAATTTTACAAATTATATGATAATTCAAAATATTAATAAAAAAATTATTTACATATTTTTTGATAGTGTAGATAATAAAATTTTTTTTTTTTCAAATTCAATAATATTTCAAGCAATAATATTTTCTACTTGAAGACAAAAAAAAAGGTTTGAAATAAAACTTAAAAATTAAAATTAGAAATAAACATTATTTACATATTTTCTTGAAATAAAATTGAGAAAAAATTTTAAATAAAAATTATTTACATATTTTCTGACAGTGTAGATTATAAAAAAGTATTTTTTCCAATTAAATTCAAGCCTCAGCCTAGCAAAACTTGAAAAACATTAAACCATATGGATGAAACTTAATTTATTAAACTAGTGTTTGCAGTGTTATTAAACGATTTAGCTGTTTTTTTTTTTTGCAGTGTATGGGAGTGTTTACGAAAAATCTTCGTTAGTCTGTTAGGATTGTGTATTTACAGTTGTGTCAGACAAATTATGAGCAAGTGAATGCTTTCACTTTTCATATGTTTGGGTAAGCGCGGAAGTGAGACCTCGTTAGAGGCAGCTGATGCGGTTGGGCGGCGCGGGTGGTGAGCAACCATCGCCGGTTGCCGGACAACGCGTCGTCATTGTTATTGTTGGTGTTAAAATGTTTTGTGAACTGGTTACTCGGTGGATTAGTGAAACAGGATTAGTATGTATTTACAGAGCACGAGCAGAAGTGTATTTACAGCATGTGCTGGGGACTAGACTACGCACCCTCTTGTCCATAGGCGGAGGGCAGATAGTTGCTCTGTGGCGCCTCGAAGGCCGCATGACCAATGGTAAATGGCGCACCGGCGCTGCCACCGCCGCCGCCATAGTTGGAGCCACCGGGCGGCAGATATTGATGCGTGGCGCTGCTAAACGTTGGCGGCTTCGATGGTGGACCATAGTTGGCATGACCCGTTGGTATCTCGTATGTGGTTATGGCTGCAACGAGAAGAACAAGTGTGGAGAGTGTTGTGTTCGTGTGTGCGTAAGTAAAAACAATCCGAAATAGGCTAAAACATGCAAGACACGGCCAAAACGGGTTCGAGCCGCTAACAGCCAAGAAAATGAAAGTGAAAATGGAAATGAAAATGGAAATGCGGCAAGGGGTCAATGCACGGCACGATTTGCCTCTTCCTCTCAGCCGAGCTCCGACGCTCGTTAAACTTTTCAATGTTGTGTGTTATGCCAGCGATTTAATTATAGTATCGATACTTATACACATTGATATGTACATGTGGTTCAACAGCCGTTCGACAATAAATGCGTATGCGAGTTACATAATGACCTTAGTTAATAGTTAACGCTCGAGTGGCGCTTGGAGGTGGAGGTGTGGCTCAGAAGACAAGAAAATTGATGTTTTGCAGCAGCTGGCGGGCATACTCACTCTCTGAATGGAGCACGGGACCTGGCGCCGAGGAGGAATGCTTGTTGCCGCCGCTGCTGCTGCTGCTACCGCTGGACGAGGCACCCGACAGCGAGCTCAGCTTGGCAAATGGATGGATGAACCCGCTGCCGCCGCCGCTCGAATGGCTCGTCGCGTAAGTGTGCGAATTGATGTGCGCCGAGTTGATAATGGATTTGCCGACATCGGTGACCTTGTCACCGGAAGCGGCCACCAGATTGCCACCAGCGCTCAACGCATAGCCGCTGCCCTTGATCAGCTGACCCTTGAGAGCGGTAACGCCGCCGGTAATGGCCTTGACCGCCTGGAAGATGGTGTTCAGCACAGACTTCTTGAACGACCACGGATCATAGTCCACCGAGTTGCCCTAAGGAGAAGACTTGAGTACGAATTCCCTATAGTCGCTGCTTGAACTCACATGCACATGCACCTCATGGTGATGGATATCGCCGCCGCCGCCGCCGCCGCTGCTGCCGCCAGAGCTGCCCGAGGCTATGGATGCGGAGGCGCCGCCAATGCTGCTCAGCAGTCCAGACTTCAGATGCGCCACATAATCAAAGCTGCCCGAGCGCTTGGCTATCTGCGAATCCTTGACGCTCTCGCCCTGCTCATTGTCCAGATCTGTATCCTCCAGCGACAAAGATTTGTCGGCTGCTGTGCTGCTCGTCGCCGGATAGGCGTGGCTGAGCAGAGGTAGTAAGAGGCACAGATACAAGCAAACCGGCTGCAAAAAGATCAAGAGTGAGAGTGGGAAGTGGGATGAGTGGCAGCTTGCATAATCAGTTAAGTTAATTTAGTTTCTTCTCTTTTTTTTCGCTGAATTCAATTGCCAAAATGTCATCTGTATTGCGTCAGCATTGCAGACATGGCATGTGGCATGTGGCATGAGGCAGTTGGCAGCTGCCTGGTGGCAGCTGGCAGTCATGCATTCAGTTGTCAAAACACACAGAGAAGCATACGATGATGCAGCTCGCATTAGTTATGAAGTAAATTAAATCTCAAGTACTTGTTGCGGTCACAGCCGAGCGCATTGCGGCAGCCGACGACGGCTCTGTGCGCGCTCAGCGCTTAACAACTGTTTCATGGGCCATCAAGCAAATCGATTAGGCTATGAGAATGCTTCATTTGCCTAAATGCTAAATGCTAAGGCAGTGAATACATTAATTATAGATTGCATCCAATTGAAATACAACTGAACATCATCTAATAATTGTTTAATGACTTTATTTCCATGCCAATTGTCATAACTCTTGTCTGGCAGAGCAATATGAATTGCATAAGAGCTTTTAATCTAGTTGTTAACTGGGACGGAGCTGTATAATATGCATATATTCAACAAATTGAACTAAGTGTCTCATTAATTACATTTAAATCAGTATAAATATAAGGCGGCTGTGTAAAAATATCCAAATGAATAAATTTTTTATAGCTGTGTCTAGATTTTAGATTAAATTTAAATTAAGAACTTATAAATACTTATAAATAATTTTAAAAATATTACAAAATATTGAAAGTGTTCTAAAATATTTACAGAATTAAAAAAAAAGTTCACAAAACTAACAAAAACTGAAAAAAATAAAAAAAAAATGTTGAAACACTCAAAAATTATTACAAAATAATATAATACAAATAATAAATATAATAATATTTGAAATAATCATTTATTTTGAAAATATTCCAAAATATAGATAATATTAAATATTAAAAAACTACAAAAAAATAAAAATTCAATTTAAATTTTTTTTATAAAAGACCAAAGTTTCAAAATATAATAAATATTACAAAATTATTAAAATAAAAATATTGAAAATATTACTAAATATTTAAGTAAAGATCGCTGACTTTCTCAGGATTGAGAGTATATATAAAATACTTTAATAACATAAATAAAAAAATTAATAATATAAATCGTGAATAAATAAATATATATATACATATACATGACCACATATATTGGCTTATATTCAAATCACTTTTTTATTTCTTGTCTATGACTTTTGATCTATTTAAAATGATGCGAGTTGTGCAACAAATTGCAATAAAACCTATGCGAAATGATAAACAATAGAAAACGTGTTGAAAAGATAAACTTTTAAACGAATCTGGGTCGCGTAACACTTGAGAAATGTGTGCAATTAGTGGTCAGTATTGAGTGTATATATATATATATATTCGATATTGATGTATATAGATGAATAGCTTCTTTTGACAAATGTCTTTTCATTATTTACTTCACTTTTGGGTTGCCCTTGCGGAACCGCCCTCAAAATATGAATGAAAAAAACCACACATTAAATATGATTTTTTTTTGTAGTTTTATTTCTTGTATGCAGCACGCCCAACCCAAAGGCTGTTGATTTGTGAAGTCCACATGTGAGTTTGGGCCAAATTGCTTTAGCCTTTAGTAATTGGTAATGTCATTTGCATACAAACGAACAAATTAAATTGTTTCATTCTCTGTAGATGGCCTGGGCCAGGGTCTGCAATTGGAATTTCATATTATTTTCCTATATCTATTAAAATGGCTTTTTCGTTGTTGCAATGTTTATTAATAATTTTTTATTTTTTTTTTTTTTGTATTTAATTGCATCTATAACAACTTTTTTATGTTATTTGATACGTAACGTTATTAATTAATAACATTCCAATTCGTTTCATAACGCAAATCGCACTGGGTTAATGATATCTTCTTTGCTTTTGTTGTATTTATAAATCGATTCGTTTAATGGCATATTGAACTCTAAATTTGGCCAAGCGATTGGCCTCTCTTTAGCTATTTTGGCCAAGAGAGTCTTTGCATGCTGTCCACGCTTACGAATGAGTGTTAAACGAGTCTTGTCGAGCGTCTCGAAGAGAGTGAAAGTCATGCCGGCTTTGGTTTCAGCTGCTGCTGCTACTGCTTCTTCTTCTTTAGTTTTTTATTGTTGCTTTTTCTTGGGCGTAATTCAATTTGCATGTTGCTCAATTGTTAACAAAAGACAGAAATAATATTTTGTTTATATGCGCGCACTGTCGGCACGTATTCCCCGTTTTCCACTTAGTAATTGCGGTGGGTTCAGTTTGTATACTCTTACTGCCTGCTGATATGATGTAAGTGTTAAAAAGTCTGAGCATTCTCTTTCATCATTGAGGTCTCTATGTTTTGCTAATGATTTAAGCTTGCTAAAATTGTGCTTGAAATTGTCAATAATATACGAAATATTAATATAAATGGACTTAAGTCAATACAAATCAGGATATTTGAGAGATTTAGGTATATAATTTTCTATATACGAATTCATTAAATTCATCCATTCCATTTAACATATAGATTGATCTGAGGTATAAATAATAGATATCTCCTATATATACTATACAGAGTGATCAGTGGTATAGACACACATCTCACTTGTACTAAAAGACCAGTAAATATATAAATCTGCATTATCTTTGTATAGACTAATCTGGGCTATAGATTTGTCTCTTATTAAAACGCTACTTACGCTAATTTATCTCTCATTCATGCCATAATAACTGTGAAGAAATGTATCTTCAATTAACGCAGAATGGATATCTTTCAGTCTAGATTTGTTTACTGATTTTCTAAATTTTTGTTAAATATAACAATTCCATTTAATTTAAATTTTTATATTTTAATTTCTATTTATAAATATAATACTATTTTGAAATTTATTTTGACATATTGTGTATGAAAGAAAATTTTGTATAATTAATCAAAATTATAATTTTTAGTTATTAAAAAATCTTTCACAAACTTTATTTTAATTGAAAAACATTTGAAGTTCTCGTCAAATATTAAACATATATAAAATATTTTCATTAATTTCAGCACAGATTTAAGCAGAGCAAAGGCTTTGCGTTATGCTTTTGCTCAGTTTTAACTTCTGTTTTGTTTTTATGTAGAGCAATGCTCGCATTAATTGTTTAAACATGTGGCGCTGCTTTTTTGCTTTGCCTCGATATTCGCAACACTTTAGACGCGAAAATTTCTACACGAAATTTCGAAAGCCGCAACAATGACGACAACAAAAGCAGCAGCAACAACAACAACAACAACAACAACAACAACAACACTCATCAGCAATAAGAAAGAGACTAGTCAACGTCTGACATAATAATTATGCATGACATTTTACCTTCGCACTCATTCAACTGGGCCGATGGGCTGACTGGCACATGACATAAGCTGAAGAGTTGAACTCTTCGAGTGATTCAATTTGATGTATATTCATATGTATATCCCCATAGTCGATTCATGCTTCAATAAGCATTCGAGCAGCTGCGTCAAGTGCAACGGCTTTGGCTTTCTTACATAATCAAACATTTATCTTGCATCTTCCTATATTTGTTTAGCTAATGAAATAGCTGCGGCCTGCGTGCGGAACAAGTTTTTTTTTTTGGCTGCACTTGAACTTGTTTCTTGGCTCCACGAAGATGTGGCAGATATTGCATAAAATTGCCCCAAATTTCGGCCATATGGGAATTTATCTATTTGGCACGCAGCACTTTCACTTACCTTCATCTTCTGTGTGTTTGTTGTTGCTTTGTTTGTGCGCTTGAACTGTATTGCTGTTGATTAGCTGTTGCTGCTAATCGCTGGAGCAACGGCTGCTTGGCTGTCTGGAGACAACTTTCCTTACTTGAGCACTTGCAATTTTTAGTCGAATCTTTTCGCTTTTGTTTTATTTCGTATATTTGATATTTTGACTCTTTGTGGTCACAATTTACACACTCACACACACACACACATACACATGCACATGCACTGATTTCACTGTAACGCGCGCTGCTTGTTCGCTTCGACTTTCGCTCGGCTTTGGTTATATGTGAAGCAGGGGAGGGCACGTGAGGCGGTGTTTGTATCGCTGTAATATTGGCTTATTGGAGGTGGCTCCTCGGCGACGACTGCGTTCGAACTGTAGTCCAAAATCTGGCTGTGCGGCTCTTTTAAAGAAAACTCACTGAGAGCGCCGCGCATTTGCAGCTGTCTTTGTTGCTCTTAGTGGCTGCGCGAAGAGTCGACGTCGTCATTATTGTCGCTCTGTTGAAAAATTACAAAGCATTACCTTAACTCATTTTTTTTTCGACTTTTCGGCAGTCTCAGTTTTGGCCTCAGTTGAGGGGCAGTCGGTTGGGTTCAATGCGTTTTGTTGTTACTTGCATCAGAAAGGTGCAGCCGGCTGCCTAAATTGGCCTGAACGTGTTTAATTGCAAGCATTTGGCCATTTGATATGTTGTGGTTCACATTTTTTTTTGTCTTCACTTTCATGGCATGACCAAAACAAATGACTTAGGCAACGAACTTGAAGCGGCTTGCAAAATTCGCTTAGCACCCAGAACTGCAGCAGCACATGCGAATTATACTCATTACAGAATTTTGCTAGTAGTTAATTTTAAATTTAATTAAAATGTAACTTCAGTCTAGTTTAGTTAATTTTAATTAACATTTCATTTCAGTTCAAATTTATTTCAGATTTAAAATTAGTTTATATTTATGTAATCTACACTTTAGTAAGTATCGCAAATATTTGATGAGAGCTCATAGATTTTCTGCGCATGATATGCAACAGGCAGCAAAGAGGCTTTGTTGTACCCTATAAAACATGCAAAGAAATCTTGGTACAAGTACATAATATCTAATGGGGATCCCTTCGAAGTGGAAAAAAGTGATATTGGTGAATAAAAAAAAATAATAATTATAAATAAAATAAAAAAAGGTTGGAAAGAAAATATAAATGTGACTAATCAGACCATAATCATACGAGGTCTGCCAACCAACATTAAATTTGTTCTGTAAAGCAGAGCAATTAGCTGAATTGATTGCCGTTAAACTCTTTTGAATTGTCTTTCATTTATGTGTCTATTTATTTGACCATGTGTTTCTATTTGACTGCTAGTTCTACTATTTTCCCGTCAGTCTGTTTTCTGTGTTTGTCTATCTGTATGTCTTTCTGTGGCCCTGACCACAGTCCACATGCATGCAAAAGCTACGACAGCTGCAGTAATGAAATGATAAATACATAAATATATAATAATAGCAATAATAATAATAATAATAATAATAATAATAATAATAATAATAATAATAATAATAATAATAATAATAATAATAATAATAATAATAATAATAATAATAATAATAATAATAATAATAATAATAATAATAATAATAATAATAATAATAATAATAATAATAATAATAATAATAATAATATAATTTAAAAATTTATAAATTTTAATATCTCACCTGCTATGTTATTTACTATGTTGATGCCTTCAAGAGGACTGAGAGCATTAAATAATTAATGACTCATCTTTTTTATTTTGCAAATCATATTTAATTGACTTTGCATAATTCAGTTCGTTTTATATAAGACTTCCTACTGCATTCAACTCTAAACCTTAAATATTTCACAATTATCCTTAATACATCTAAAAATTGGGCATAAAAACATAAGAATCAGCACTTGAGTCTTATACTTAAGATAGCTAGACTTGTAGCGTAATATTAAGCATTACTTTAAGAAGAGCACTATGAAATATAAAATATTTTTGTTATATAAATTTAGAACTAAACTTATTCAAGTATTCAAAGATTTTAGTAAATTACTTTTAATAACGCCAGATTTGTTGCTGACAAAGTTTAATTTTTATTTTTTTTAATTTAATTTTATTAATGATTTTGTATGCCTTTAATTTTTAAATTTACTTGTTGAATTTTTTTTAAATGTACAAAATTTGATGTTTCATGGGAAATTCCTTTTCTTATATATATATTAAATTATATAATAATTCTGTAATGTATATATATTTCTAAATATTTTTATTTTCTTTGTATTCTAGGCCAAGTCATATTTTGTTTGCTTCACATTACGATTCAATTAATTTTAATATACTTATATTTAGACAATCCCTGAACTGTCTACATATTTATTGTATTCGTAGATGTTCGTGTGGCAAGCGATTGTGGCAACAGCCTTGAACCGCGTCACATATTTTAGAAATAGCCTCCAGAGATCAGAGTGCGCGACACAGCGCTTAATTCGGGGCAGAATTATCTAATGGCTCAGCTAATTGTTTTATCTTAGGCGCAGTTCACTGCCATTGAGCTAAAAGGCGTTGTCAAAGGGCGCCCACAGCAGAAGGGGGGGCTCAAGTTGCATGAAAAACTCGGCGAGCTGTGCGCCGCGACCCGCAGTGCAAGTGACGTGAACTGCTCTCATTTCTGCTGGGCTGCTCGGCAGCCAGTTTGCGTCGTCTGTCAGTTGCAAAAGTCAAGCGTTGGCAATGACTGGCCCAAAAGCTGGCACAATAGCGGCAATACGGCTACTGTCATTGTCCTACGCAGTGCACTGTTGGCTGCACAATTAACAAACTGCATTCAAGTTGCTGTTGCTGCTGCTGTTGGTCAATCTCCTGCAGCACCCCCTGCACTGCCCTGCCCTGGCCAGCTGTGGATGGCGGTTATCTAACCAAAAGTGAAATGGGCGCCGACAACTGCCAACTGAAGAAAACATGGAAAACTTAGCCGAAAAACACAATATGTATGTGCTCGCTGTTAACAAACTGTAAATTTGCTGAAAATACAGTGGAAAACGAAGCCAAAATAAATAAAAATCAAAACGAAATTAAGAGAAGTGCTTATGCAGCGTGTGGTTGGACTAGCTAGATACCCTGTATGAAAAAAAAATATATATATGGGATATTCAAAAACTAAGAGTAAAGTGGAAAACAAGTAGAGAGAAGAAAAGCTTGAAGCGAGAGGATATTTGAAATATTCTAGAGGACCTCATGGAGAAAGAAGGTAGTCAAGAGAAGTAAGAAAAGAGAGGGGAGATACAAAGAGTTAGAAATGAGCAAGAGGAATAGAAGGGATGACATAAGAAAGAAGAGAGTAGATAAGAAAAAATACAGAAAAAACAAGAAAAAAAAGAGAGGTTTTAAGAGAGAAGCTTGAATTTGAGTCAGAGAGAGACAGTATATCGATCGCATCTATACATATATACTCATACACATATATATATATATATATATATATATATATATATATATATATATATATATATATATATATATATATATATATATATATATATATATTTTATTATTATTTTAATATACTCTCAGTTGACTATTTTTGCAGGGTATAAAAAGGTTTCTCAAGCATTAAACGTTGCAGTTGGGACATAAACACGCAACAACTGCGAACAGCTCTAAATTCAAGAAGCTGCAACTGGCGCAAGTCACAGATAAACTATGCGCCGAAGATCGAAAAAGGTTTAATTTCATGAATATAAATACATCAACAATCAAATATTCATATCTATGTATGTATAGCTATATGTACATTTAATTCATTTTACGCTCCCCCCTCGCACATAGTTAACATCAACAATTTGTCAGTTCAATTGTTTCATTTTGTGCTGCTTATCGAATTGTCAACAGTTCATGCAACATGTGCAGAGTTTCCGAGAGTCGCGTCCAGTCGAGACGCTGGTTCCCACTAATTTGTTTTGACCACAAAGTTGTGTGCCAACCAGGTCGATGGTCGCTAAACGAACGACTGCGTCCAAAACAGGCCATCAGTTTCGACTGATTGCACAGCAGCTTATGATAAAAAAAATAAAAAAATAAAACAAAACATAATAATAATGAAATTATCGCTTCAACTGTTCAACAAATGGCAAACGCAAGAATGGCATAAAAAATGTACAACAAAAATTATGTATACGACACCGTGAGACCGGTTGAGTGCAGCAACAGGAAGGAAGCATTCAAATTTAGTTTAAGCGCGGAGAAAATTTTAATAAATAAACTATATATAAATTATATATATTTATAAATATATATTTAATGAATTGAGACAGATACCAATTTCCTTATTAAAAACTAAGAAAAATGAATTTGAGCTCAAAAGGACAGGCATTCGAAAGCTTAAAATAAATTGAATTATACGTGAAAAATATTTCTTCATGACTTAACCTAAAAAAAATAATATTACATTCAGTCAAAATTAGATTAAATCATATTCAAATTGGAAAAAAAAAATGCAAATTACAAAATCTCGTTCATATATCAGTTTACACTGTTACAAAAAAAAGTGCATAAAACTGTATTTTATTGCTTTTCAGTAAAATACGCCAACGACCATTTATCATATGCCACTTGGCTCCCATTCGCATTTTCGTTTTGTTAATTGATGTGGAGCAATTGAAAGGCCAAATAAAAATTCATATGGCAAAAAGAGTGAAGTGAAAAGTTTTCAGAGTGTAACGAGAAATGCGATAACAGGCTGGCCGATTGCCTTGACAGCGTTTGCAACATGTTGCATGAGCAAGAAAAACGAATACGAAATGATAATATAACGAAATGGCAACGGCATCCTGCATGACTTCCTGCACTTCCTGTTCAATGGCGCTGCTATCGCTGTATTGCGCAATGAACTTCAACTTCAACTTCAATTCGGTCTTCAAAGTCGCGCGACAAAAATCGAAACAAAAAAAATTATTTGAAATTCGGAAATGAACTCGTTTTTGTTTGGCTTTTGGCACTTAAGCGGAAGCAGCGACCGCCATCGCATAATCAAATTTTCGCACAAAGCTTTAACTGTGTCTGTGGGCTCGTGCAGCTGGCCAAGGAGTCGTCGAATTAGCGCCCAATACAAAAAAAAGTGAAAGTCGCCAGCTCCAGATCGCTGCGATGCTCCACACTCAGCTCTGGTGGCATTCCGCGAATGCAACGACTATCGACTATTGACTCTCTCAATGTGCACCCGAAGGTGGCAGCTATTCCCATCGATGATATAATCGCCCATTGCCAGCTGACAAATTAAGTAACTGCAGCATCCTGCAATATTTTATGCGGCTACGTGTGCATACTTTTCGCCAAGAGTGTTGCCAATTTGCCAGGCAATCTGTGACGTTGAAGGAAATTTGTATTTAGTTATAATATATATCAAATTTTTATGCTTAAAGAAATTGAAGTGCGGCAAGTTTCCAGTGGCAAAATAATTAAAATGAAAAATAATAAAAAAAATTAATAAAAATAAAAAAATTGTGAGGGAAACTTAATTATATAATTAATTAATTATACAATTTAAGATATGTAAAAAATATTAAAAAAATATTAAAAGTCTGAAATATTATATAAATAATATATAAATTATACATATAATAAAATACATTTGTATATTAAATAACATTAACATTGGGAGCCTTTGCTTCTTTCAAAATTTAATCATTAATTATAGAAAAAAAGTATACAAAATCCAAAATTAATTATGTTTCATATATGTTAAAATTAGTATAGCCGCCTTAGCTTATATAAATCCCTAATACAATTATTTACATATCTTTATTAAACAGTTTCCAAAGCACATCTACCCCACTCAAACCAGAAAACTCTCGAAGAGCTCGGAGTCTCTTGGGCTTATCCAGCAAAGCCCACGTGGAGCGACTAGACAGACACTCGACTAGAGACTGATTGAATTCCCCTCTCAGCCGTTTCTTTAACCAAACTCCCAGCTTTAGACATATTCAGAAAATACAATGTATCCAGAGTATCCACGTGGCCATTTTGTCATTTGCCCATTTCATTTTCATTTTAATTGAATTCGTAGCAGAGCTCGATTCGCATATGCGAGCTAGCACCTGGACAACGTAAGCGTTGCGTGTCTTGGTCGCTATGGAGGCTGCTGTCACGGCTGGATTTGAGCTGCATTTTGTTGCCACACCAGGCATAATTTTTCCAGCTGGCGGCTTAATTGTAGCTGGTTTTATATATCTTACGACTAGTTGGCGATTTTTTCGTTTTAGTTTTTTCGTCTGATTTGCATTGAATGCGCAATTATATTTCATTAGTTATCATTTTATTGGCATTAACATTTTGTGGAAAATTTCATCATTTTCTGATGCAAATATTTATGAATTTGCTCTCGCAGCTCCAAGTGTCTGAATAATTGACGTGGCGCGCATTGAGTCATTTCCTAGCTAATTTATAACTATTAACAAAATGTTTGCTTTAGGCCAAATACCTAACAGCTTAGCGAAATGGCTGAAGTCAGTTTAAGGCGTTATTTCGTGCTAATAGTTTGGGCGTCCATTAGTTTAATGGGGTCTAATGTTGCCATGGTTATACTTAAATTGGAGCTTAGAAAGGTCAAAGATGTTTTTATTGGCCAGCTGGCCAATTTTTTATTTCAAATTTAAAGCCACCCAAAATTATGCTAATCTAAATTGTCAGTTCCTAAGAGTATGCTCAATAAAAGTCGTATAACAATGAGAATTTTTCACAAAATTTAAAAAGTTAATTTTATATTTTTCTTCTTTGTTGCTATTTGCAATTTTTTTTTTTAAATCTTTAATTAATTTTTAAAATTTTATTTTTTTTTTTTTTGGAAAAGTAGTGTTTCCTTAATATTATTTTTTAAATATAAATTGTTTTCTTTCTAATGATAAATTTAGCTTAAAAATGTTTTTGAATTTTTTATATAATTTAGCTAATTTGTTAAGTTTATACAATCAATGAAATGATTAGTGTAATTGAGAATAAATATTTGTACTGTTCTTAGTAATTTGGTTCGAATTAATTAAAATATATTTGCGAAATACTTGGAAAGCACGCGAGCTATTTTATTATTCATTCGGTAAGAACTCGAGAAGAGAGACCACGTAATATGCGATCAGTAACCTAAGATTTCGTATGACTAAACGATTTATTTGAGCATATATATATTTAAGTGCGAATACGTATGCGCTACGTCATTGCACCCTTTATAAAACATTTTACCATAATGAGTTTTATTATACAAGAGTCTTGCGGCTTCGCAATGAATGTGGATATTCCCACTGAATCATGATCTTTCCCAATTGAGAATCCGCTAAGCAGTTGCCCAGCGATCGATAAAGACGTGTGCTTGAAGTGTGCATGGGGACACATACATAAGTATATTAAGTGTGGCTTATCGCGTAAATCAGCTAGCTGAAGCTATTTTAAAAGCTTTTTAGCTCAAAATCTGCACTTTTCCTTTCAGCTGTTAAACAGCTGTTAAGTGAGCTTACTCAGTTAAAGCGTTTCTGCAGCTTCTGTTTACATGATATCGTCACGCTGTAACCATAAGACAAAGACACATGATAACAGCTGTAATTCGCTGCCGGCCGATCGCTCTTTCCGCTTCGCACACTCTCGCTCTCGTCCACTCTCGCAGTTCCTCTCCCTCTCTGATGCGCTTGCGTCAAGCTTTGCTTAAAGCTTCTGCATTGTCTAGACTTTCGACTTGTCGCGTTCAGTTGCTTTCTTGTCGCGCGCAACGATAAGCGTGTGTGCTGGCCAGTTAGTTAGTCGTGTGCTATCGTTCTCTCCCGCTCGCTCGCGATCAGTTGAAATGATATATTAATGTTTAATATCGAAGACGCGCGTCTCCCACACGAATTACACAAGAATATTTCCCCTTTGGGAAAATACACGAACAAGAAAGAGCAGAGCAGAGCAGAGCAGAGCAGACGTAACGTCGGCATAAAAGCAGCTGCATCTCAACAACAGTCTTCATTTTAGGCAAGGTCAAGCACGGTGCAACAGTCATATTAAACGAAGAAAACAAAACTTAAATAATACAGAATAAAGTTATATATGCATATGTAAAATCAGTAGCATCAGTAAATTATAAAGTGAACTACAGAGCGACTAAGTCAAGTGCGTTGGTAGCTGTTGGCAGCCACTGTGCAAAGGAAACAAACAAAGCGGAATAAACGACACAGCGCAAAGAGGCGGCTGACAACAACTAAAACAAGCAACAGCAGCTTCGACACCAACTACAATAATAAAAAATAAGAAGAAGAAGAAGCAGTGGAAAAGAAAAAAAAAAGCAGTCAAAACAAAAACAACAAAAGCAGGCAAATAAAGCCCGGCAATAATTTTTTAGTCGTGCCAGTTTGTTTATTAAATATACTACGTAAAGCGCATAAAGTAAATAATAATAACACGTCGACGTTCAGTTACCCTGTAAGAAGTTGCAATTTCTTGTATATATATATAAAAAAAAATTACAAATAATTTAAAAAAATATTAAAAATTAAAAAAAAAAAATAAATACTAAATAAATTATAGTAAACATGCCGCCAATGTGGTGGAAAATGATCAAAATTATGTTGCTGCTCTTCGCGCTTTTCGCAACGGTAAGTTTTTACTTAATTCATAAACATTTTCAAAATGAATAATGCTTGAAGCTTTTACTGAAATTTAAATAAAAATATAATATTTTGGGTATTGGTTAACATTTATAAAAATATATCATATCATTGCATTAGCATGGAGCGTATATAACAATCAATCACTACATTACATTTTACAGGGTATTCAAGTTGAAATATCAAACCACTCTCTAAGTACCACTAAATGCCTGTTCAATATGCGCATTGCTATTATATTTCCCATATCCGACAGACAGCGCACGATTTGTATAGTTTATTGATTTATGCAGGGAATCATGTTTCAACTAGAATCTAAAAGTCTAGCAAAGTTGAGGCGAGTCTAGAAACTGTTCAACTGTTTGCATCGTATGTCTGCTGAGCAGCACCAGCTCTTCAAATGGCTGCTAATTAAAAATCTCCAGATCATACAGTGCCTGAAATTCAGAACACAAATCAGATAATAACTTAAGCTCACATAAAAAAATTGAGTATTGTGATCACTTTAATTGCAGGCGATTCTAATTAAGAAAATAATAAAGAAATAAAATTCGATGCGATAATTTTTGTCTTATCTGTGCGCAGGTTAAAAGGTTTTGCTAAACAATGCGAGTCTCAACTCAAATTGTATAAATACCAAAATTCGTGAACGTCGCTTGAAAACCATATGTTTTCCAATAGTGTTAGTGTTTCTTTTCACATTATTATTATTATTTTCATTTTTATTTTAGACGTAAGCAAAGCAGCTGAAAAATAATAATTATTTTACTGACTATAAGAAATCTTCTGCAAATCGAACGAATATTAAATACACTTGCTGAAACAGAAACAATACGATGGACAGATTTTAAATTTAAGAGTATTTTTTTTTAAATATTAGTTTATTTTAACTAAATATTTATATTACGTTTTGGTAAATATTCAGAGTTTAATTTAATTTGACTGTAGATGTTTTTCAAGCCTTTAAGTAATTTGCTTTGCAGCTTACCTATTTGAGGTAGCTAAAAGGTTTTTAATATTTGTTCAAGATCACGCAGAAGTGTTTTGACTTGCAAATTAATTACTCAAAAAATAATGAAGAGATAAATTTTTTTATTATTTTACCAAGTTTTCAATTATATAATTATATAATTTTTATATATTATATAGTTTCATAGCGTCAATACTCGAATAAAAATTTAATTAAATATATTTGAAATAAAATTAATTTCTTTTCTAAACTAAATAAATAATTAATTATTATTGAATTGATAAATTACAAAATTTAAATACTTTATACATAGAGCTTATATATATTAAACTTACTCAAAAAAAAAAAAATAGTTTATGAACATTTTTAGACAACCAGAAAAAAACCTGATTCAGACAAGTAGAAATGTGCGCATGCATTGTTACACAATTGAATGAAATTTGAAAATGCTTTTAATATTTATACTGCTATATTAATGCATAGGCAGTACTAGAAAAACTCGAACCAAAAATTGACTCACAGCTAAGTTAGCCACTTAACATTATCAAATCATTTAAATAAAAATATCTTGATTCTTGACATTTAAATCAGACGTTTTGCCAAAATTGCTATTATTTTTTTCGGTCTGGTAGCTACAATTTCTGTGTTGAGTCGATAAGGCAGATGAGAATTTCAATTTCAATTCCATAAAAATATTAAATTGTATAATTATTGATCATGCCGTTATATAATTTAGTAAGTGAGCCGAGTTGGAGCTGCTTCAGCTGGTAGATTAAGCTTGCTCGATTTATTTTCGGTCGCCAAATTTTAAAATATGGTTTGGAGATAGAAGATTTGTAAACAATGAAAAATTGGAGTCAAAGTGAAGTAATATATATTTTAATGACAAACTGTACTATAAACAGGTTATCGAAGTTATAGAATATAACTATGAAGAGTATAAGCCTGCTGCTGTTACTTGTAGGTCGGATATTTCTGGGATACAAAGCTTAATTATCTTATATAGGGTATATTTATGACTACTATATATGGATATGCCTTAGAAGCGTATGCCTATGCATATAAATGAGAAAATATTCAAGCAGTGCTGCCCCCTGACCCTCTTTCATTTACTTGCACCCTGTAGTTGTCATATATATGCATAAATACAAGCCATCTTAGCCTCGGCACATTCGCACCCATACACGCACACATACACATGCTGATTACACAAGCGCGGCTCGGCGGATGGCAGTTGTTGTTATTGTAATTGCCAAACGAAATAATGTTTGGGAAACGATTATCAGCTCGTTGCGACAATCATCGCTTTTTAATACCCTACCCTCTCTCTCGCTTTCTCTCTCTTCCTCTCTCTATCCTCTGTACACTGGGCTTTGTTGATACCGAAACGCAAACCAAAAAAAAAAAAAAAAAAAAAAAAAACGTTCCACATGTATCTTTCAGATAGTTTGTATCAATAGCGAAATTTCGAAGCGACGCAACGAGGCAGCTGCTGCAGTCACGAACAGCAGCGCCAAGGATGATACGATGTCCTTTGTGTCGCATCATCTACTAAACACGGCCTCCAGGGAGCAGCAGGAGCAGCCGCAGGACAACAACAGAGAGGTGGAGGTGTGCCAAGCAGTGCTTTGTCCTCAATGTCTAAACGCTTGATTAATAATTATGTTAAATGTTTTTGTTTTTTTTTTTTTTTGTCTTTTTGTTCTTTCTGTGTGCGTTTGTTGCTTGGGCGTTTGTTGATAAATTGAAAATTTTATGCGTTTCCCAACTTTTTCGTTTCGCCACTTTCGCTGCAGCTGCCCGCCGAGGATATTGACGAGCGCGTTCGTTCCATATTCAAAGTGCACGACGGCCATGGTGTGATGCTTTTCAATGTAAGTCGCAGGATGCACCATGACAGCCAGCCAATGCCCCAAATCAGTCCGCAATCAGCCACATCAATCCATTCATTTATCCATCCGTCCATCCATCCATCCACTAACAACCCACTCTGTGTTTGTGTGTGCTTCGTTTTTGTTTTGGCTTTATAAATAGCAAAAAAAAAAAAAAAAACAGAGGGAAAACAAAATGAAAAACTAATGCAAAATTTACACACACAGACGACGGCCATGAATGATGATGCATCTCTCATGCCCATATCCACAGTCGAGTCCTGGCCATCCAACACAACCAGCTCTCACACCCAAACTCAAATTCAAACTCAAGCTCAAACTCAAAGTGAAATTCAGTCTCAGGCCAAGCCCAAGCACTATCATCAATATCAAAGCCTGAACCATCAGCAACAGTCCTTCAAAGTGCAGCGCTCACCGGATGGCAAGCTGAATCTTGTCTTTAATGACCCGATCGTTTCTTTGCAGACCACCATGCAGCAGCCAACGCCGCAGGAGCAGCTGCCATCGAGGCCGCAGCAGCCGCGTCGTCCCATCTCGGATGGTAAGTGAATTGAGTGTTATATCCTAACATAGTAGTCGACTATGAACGACTGTGCAGATACACTGTTCACAATTGCTAGCTGAGGCAGTGAGGATAAAAGTAGCTTCAAGTCGAGTCGACAGTTAAAAAAAATATTATTTTCTAAATTATAAATAGAGTGTGAGAAACTCACAATAATATGGGAAACTAGCGCTGCATTGAATGATATTATCTCCCTGTGAGATATTCAAGAAAAATTCTTAAATTTAGGTGTACTTTCCATGAAAATTTGTTGACTAGCTTAAAGTCTTGATAAGAATAAATTAGATGTTTTCAGAATTAAATTAGCCAACTTTAAATATTTCACTTACAGAGCACATATACCCCTTTGTGAACAGTGTATTATTTTGTGTCTTAATTACCTACCCTACAAAAAAAGAAAAAATAAAGTAAAACAAAACAAAACAAAGTAAAGACATTTCTCTAATGCAATAATACAATTAACAATTACTAAATCGATATCATGCTCACACAACACGTTCAACTCCCTTGGCGCTTGCCTAACATCCAGTTATAGTGTTTCCCGACTCTATAGATAAGTATAGACCCACACGGCCGACGCCCATTGATACGGGCGATCTGTGCGTGGATGGATTCAATCAGAGTCGCTCCTTCTGCACCAAGGTCAACAATTATCCGGATCTATCCGGCCTGAAGGGTATACTGTCGCGCCGCTTTGCCAACTTCTTCAGCGATGAGCCGCAGCCCACGGACTTTGGTCTGCGGATGAACGATGATGAGATGTTTTTGTGCAACAGCCATGTGAGGTACTTGTACCCAAAGCTCGGCCAGCGTTTGGATTTATCCTGGCAGTATATAGTCAATACGGATGAATTTAAACAGGGCATACTAATCGAGGAGTGCGAGTGAGTAGAACTGACAGTCAAATGCCAATTATAGATCTTACTAATATGACTCTCTCTCTTTCTAACTGTAGCCATGAGGGCGAGAGCTGTCAGTTCCTGGACAGTTTCCCTAACAACTATGTGCCCGTGTGCAAGCAGCACTATGTGATACGGCACTTGGCCACGATCAACAATGCCAGCAGCGGGCAGCCCGAGGTGGCCAACGAGCCCTTCAAGATACCCTCCTGCTGCAAGTGTGTGATCAAGAGCAAATACTCCGTGGAGAGCAAACCCTAAACAAGACTAACTCCCAACGCATAGAGAGAGAACTAAAACAAACCATGCCAATTTCTGCACATGTGATTTTGATGTAAGGCATTATTATTATTTTTTCGAAACACACAAAATTTAGTGGATATAGATCCATTTTGACAGATTCATTTCACCAGCTTTCGCAACGTCCAGCCCATCGCATAGAATCCTAGCAACTTAATGGCCATGCGCTTCCCCTCCACATTCTGCAGCTGCTTGAATCGCCCGCTCAGATTTCCCAACATACTATCCATTTTATATAGAATCCTTTCGTTTTACAAATATTTATATATATATATATATATTGTGAGGTTATACACCTAATTAAACCATACGTATAAAAAAAAAACAAACAGCCACCAACAGAAAAACAGATCGGAAAACGAAAATACAAATTATTCACAGCTTTCGATGATTTTTCCCGATTTTTCCGAAATTTGTATTTATTTGCTTTGATTCATTACGATTATCTACGCCGACTAAATTTACATGAACAATTTTCAAAAATACGTCAACAAAATGAATTTCGATTCAAAGTCAACTAGATCCAGCATTAGAGTGTTTTGAGGGTTATTAAATAGGTTATAGTATCCTATGGAGTGTTAGAGCTACTTTCCTCAAGATTCTAAATAGATACATTTTTATTATGTTTAAGGTCTTCATTAGATGCGAAAATGTTAATTTTGATACATGTATAAACTGATTATCAAATTATGTCTTTCAGCCTTTCATAACTCATATGTCAAAATATTTTTGTATGCCTATATTTGACTTTGAATCTTTGATTGATCAACTATTGCATGAAGATCTTTAAAATAAGAGTAATCATTTTTCATATATATATTGTATTCCAAGATATTGTTATAGGATTCATTTAGGCTCTTGTTGGATAGTGAATAGTAGTATATCATCATCATTTTATCTGTTCATTATATTCCACAATATTGACATAGGGTTCAGTTAAGCTCCTATTGGATGGAGAAAAAATATATTTCGTTCACCCTTAAGTTTTTTATTGAAGCTCAATTTTTTTTCGATATTAAATTTGCCTATGAATCTATCCAACTAAAAATAAATTCTTCTTGCATATATTTATATTTCTTGAAACTTATAAAATTCTTGATTTTAATATTTTTCTTCGCAGCGACACGTTTCACCCACCACAGAATGGCAGGCCAAACTGTCCAGGGTTTCTATTGTTTATTTTTATTTTATTTGATTATATTTTGTATACTTTGTAGACTAGCTGTTTTATATGCACATAAAACGCACTTTAGTACTTAAGTACGCATAATCAATATGTTTTATATAACAAATGCTAATTTTTAATGCAAACACTCATCGAATAGCCATAAATGTAAAAATTAATTCTTTAGCATTTAAAACTAATATTATTAACTGACGCTGCGTTTATGCTCACAAAAAAAAAAAAAAAAAATAAAACAAAAAGGAAAAAAAAACTTGGAAACAAGAAAAGAAAAGATAAAAATGTACGTTTTTCCACTTAATTTTCATGTAAAGTATATTTTAAGTGCATGTAATTAGTATAAGTTAAAAAACAAATAAAATATAGCAAAAAACCTTGAAACCTACTTTAAAATGTCGTTTAAAAAAACTTCAGACGACTTTATCACATTTTAGCTGCATATAATTTTTTACATATAAACTATTTTATAGTGTTCACCATTTGAGAAGTATTAAGTATTGAAATGAAATTGCAAATTACTCATTATTAAGCCATTATGACTGTTATGTCAATCTTGCTCTTTTAAAGATCGCTCTCCAATGCTCGCTCTGCCTTGCGCTTGATGTTAAATTCGTAGGCAAATAGGTTTCTTTTAATGTGTTTTATGTATGCATATATTTACTCTGTGCATCATGACATTAATAATGTATTTATTTGGCTATATTTTTACATTTTATATGAATATCATGAGAATGCAGATATAGTCGCTATTAGGAGTTTAATTATTGTTGTAACTTTAGTCGCCTTGTCAGATAAGCTCTTGCTATTCTAATAGCAATCAAAGAAACCATACTGTAGTGAAATAGCTTATAGTAATAGTTTTAGCAGGTTTTTTTTTTAGTCCTTAAAACTCTTACGATTTATTTTACAATTACTCTTATTCGTCCCGCTTATATTAGGCTAGTCCCAATATGTAAAACTGATATAGAGTTTAATATAGAAAATACTGCGGAATTTCAGCTACCGTCAAACTTAGCCTGAAGCAAATGTTGAAGTGAAATATATGAAGATATTCATCCAATCTTTTTTAAATATATGTCAAACTAATATTTCTGCTATTTCTATTTTAAGAGCTGCTCAAAGCCCATATACTCGCTCTATATACCCATTTCATATCAAACTAAGCAGAGTACTTAGCATGTGATTCTAAAATATGTGTGTCTATGTGTCGGGCAAAGCAAAGTTAAGTAAAGTTCTTTGAACTCGCATACGAAATGAGTCGCACACGATGTGAATAGTATATTTATTCTTTTTGGCCAACAAGGCAAATGGCCAATAGTGTGCAGCATGTCAACATGCATTTGCTTATTAATAATCATTCTGGACGCACGCTGTGTAAACTAATTACAGCTGATGTGTGTACACCCGCGCACACATACACTTATATATATAAATATGTATATATAAAGACAGCGACGTTCGATGGTCTGGGCGCATGGGGCGTATGCGCGTTTTGTCTGCCGACTGCATTTATTTGGTGGCATTTGGTGTTTGTTAGCTGCTCTCTGTCTGTTGCCTGGCGCGCGGCAAATCGATAATATTTATTGATTCCAGGCGCACTATTTAGCCCGCTAAGTATGTCAAAGTCGAGCCATGCGAATGCCTTGGCCAAATATTGTCGAGCATTATAAGCATATATATATATATATATAGTTGTCTCTCTGTATTGAAGTTGGCTTTTAATTATTATTATTTTGTTGCTAGAAGGCTAGCTAGAATAGGCATTGGGGCATTGCCCGCCCATTAATCATGGCGCTCACCATACACCCTACGTTTATCAATTATACGTAGTTGAGGCGCCCCCAAAGTAACAATTCTAATGGACTTTTTCCCCCCAGATTACGAAACTTTGGCCTGGACATTATTTTGATTTGTGCCCACGCTCCCAGCCCGACCGACCCAACTAAGCAGCAAAGTATTGGAAAAATTCCCGCATATATTTATTAACGAATTTGAAATACCCTTTGGCTTAATTATGGCGTTAAATGAATAATTGTATAATAAATAAATTACAGAAATCATTTGTATTTTATTGCTTAACAAATATTTAAATACAAATTAATTTTTTTTTTAATTTTTAAATTTTTTTTTTATTTTTTTTTTGTTATTATTATTTGTGTAATAAATTATAGCCACGATTTATATTTGTAAAATGGAAATTCAAAGCGCATAAATTTAAATTTTTAAGCTAGTTCCACCAGGCACGACGGCTGAAATCAGGCAATCGTAATATATAAGTATTTATATTGAAATTGGGCTTAAAAACATTTCTTGAAACATTTTCCATATGTAAAGTATATATAAATTGGCTTCGGGTCTGCCCCTTATATTCCTACAGCCTTCAACTTGTGCATACTCTGCCTGGCTGTGCCAATAGCATGCGGAAGCATTCATGCCTCACATGTCCTGCGCGTCTATTATATTCAGCTGGACAGTCAGACAATCGCATTGTTGTTGTTGTCGGTTGTTGCTGTTGCCTTGTAATTGCCGCAGCACATTTGCATGGCAAAAGGAGTTAATGGTGGTTGCCTGATTTGTTGTTGCTATTGTCGCACAGTTGTTGCTGTTGTTTGTTATTTGTTTGTTGCTGTCTCGCGCGCTGGCTCGCAGGGCGGCCTTATAAAAACCTTTGGCTGGCGTCAACGCGGCTTCAATACGCCGGCAGTCGGTAGTGCAGTCGTGTACAGGTGTTGTCAGTCACTCCGTGGTTCCTCTTCTATTCTAGCCAATGCCTTGGCTCTGGCTTATTTTTCAATTTCACATAATGCACAATTATGCAACGGCCTGAAGAGTTCGCAAGTTAAGCAGAATTTAAACAATTGAAAGTCCGTTCGATATTGATTTCATTTGTATGCGCAACATGTGGTGTGCATCCATGTGAACCACATTTGGCGCCACTCAACGCATATTAATAATACACTTAGCAATCTATCGCGACTTGACAAGAGAATTAAATAATTAAAAAAAAAAAAAAAAAAAATCACACGGTAAAAATGATTAAACGTTTTGCGATCAACTAAGCTCTAAACGTGTGCTCCGCATTCCAATATGAATGCTGCACCGCTCGGTACACGTAATCGCATCTGGACCACCGCCAGCAACCACGATGTCTACTTCGAAGAGAATCTGCAGCAGCAGCAGCAGCAGCGCCTGCAAACTCCGGGTGAGTCCGGAACGAAATCGAATGTAAAAATAAAAAGAGAAATAGAATTCCTAATGAATTTGTCTTAGTTCCTAATGCCGAAATAAGAATTAAACTGCGTTCACCAGTTTTGTGATTCATTACTCAACTACATTAGTATTAGAATAAATATTAGTTTGCTTTAACAGCAGCGATTCGATTTATTATTATTCATTTGATGACGCATCTAAATTAATAATAACAGAAAATTTTAACACTGAAGTCGAAGCTTTATTCATTCACTCTGAATGAGCATACTCAAAATAAGTAGAAAATCTTTACCAACTACTGCTCTAATCAGATCAGATCATAAATATATAAATATGAGTGTATATATATATATACATATATATATATATATCTACGCGGATTAGCTTTGCTTAACTGGCTCTGGATCTGCATCGGGATGAATTGTTTTAGCATCCACATCTGAGTGACCATCCGTTTTCTGGTCCTTTGCAACATCTTCTGTATTTGTTTGCAATGGAGCTGCTACATTCTGTGTATCATCTAGATTTTTACTACGATTGCGCCATTTCGACTTCTCATTAATAATTAGGCTAAGCACAAAAATGACTACAGCTATTGATAGGAAAGCAGCCCAAATTTGCATAATTAACTCCCATGGACTCAATATGAATTTCTTTAGGGATTCGGCATCTTTCATCAAGTCTGTGATGTCAGAGATGTCCTCAGCCATGGCGTATATATTGACTTCCAAGTTAAATGTATCATAGCCGAATAAAGAAAGAATTTGGGACATTGTTAGACTATTAAAAAAAGAAAAAACTAAAATTTAAATTTATAAAGCGCTGACAAATGAGGCAAAGTAAATTTTTGAATCAATTATAAACTAAATGGAGTTTAGTAAAACTAATGAAACAAATATTTGATAGGCATTGACTACTAGCGTCTGTATCAGAGTATATATAGGCTTGAGTTAGTTCAGCTGATTGAGCACCAATATTATATATAAATGAAATAAATATATACTTTGAATATGTTTCAAAAACAAAAATTATTTCCAACATATTCATGCAGCCTTACATAATTTGGGTGAAAGAAAAATGTTAATAAAAATATAAATTAAAAAAAAAATTATATATAATATAATAAAAATTATAATATTAGCAATGAAAAATGTATGTATCTTATCCTATTTAGTATAATAAAAAAGAAACAAACATTTTAATCATCAAAAATATAAAAAAAAAATAAAAATAATATATTGTCTATAATATTTATATCAAATTATATTATTTTTATTTTATATTTATATATCTAAAAAAATAAAATACGGCAAATTACAATTGTCTTTATTATATTAATAATATTATTATTATAATAAAAGTTTTTAATGACAATTCAATTTAATTCTACAAATTATTATATATTTAAAATATTAATATATAAATAATAATATGTATAAATATATACACATAACTCCTGACTTAACATAATGCAATTAACTTGTAAATTACACAATATTAAGCCTCTGAAAATATCAGCAGGTGGAGTTGGAGCTATATTAGCGGGAGTATCGCCCTCTTAATGATTGCTTTCCACTCGTAGGTATCAAGCACTTGTGCTGGTGTCCCAAAGCTGCCTGTTTTCTGGACGTACTTTTTGCATTGGATAATAATGGAACTGAATTGATTAAATAACTTTATTTTAAACACAGGTTTCTTACTAAGAAAATAAAAATAATTTTTTTCTCTCTATATCTAAATATAAATAGTGATAGAAATGCATGATTGGCATATAAACATATCGAGACACGCTTTAAAATTAGTTTAATGTCGCTGGACACGCAAAACATTTGCAGTGCGTTGAACCAGTGCATATTTAATGCACTTTGTATTGGCCTGTGACAGGTGAATGCATTATGGCACACAATATTCCATAAAGTCCGGCTCGCCTGACAGTTAGGGTGGCAGTGGGTTGAGATCAAGATTAGACATCACTATATGAGTAAAGAGCACGACAAATGATGGACATCTAAATCGACAAAAGCAATATAATTAGTTTTAATAAAATTTCTAAAAAAACAAAAAATACACTTTAAGGGTAGAAATATTATCTAAGATATATTAGAGTCGATGCATATGGCTAATGAATACATTATGTCTGTCAATTACAGCTAATCGAAATGTTTTGTCTGGCCAAATGGCACCGGTGCGTGCTTTTAGCGAGAATGGACACGGGGACAGTGCCCGGAGCAAGCAGCTGCCCTACGAGGCCGTCAACTCCAATCTAATTGGCGTGCAGTCCAAGTAGGTGCTCCACTGAGTGGCCAAATCATTCGTCTAATTTGAGAACTTTTGCAGATTTCGTCGCAGATATTATCACAAAGTTGTGCTGGGCGTGCTGGTGGCTCTCGTGCTCATTCTGCTAATAACAATCATAGTCTTAAGCGTAACATGTGAGTAGCTCTGGGTCGGTGATCCAATCATTATTAACAATCATCACTTACGATTTGCAGTTAAGAAATCTAGTCATATATGCCGAAGCAAGGAGTGCATCCGCACAGCGGCCAGCCTTATTTATGCCATGGACGAACAGACTGATCCCTGCGAGGACTTTTACAAATTCACCTGCGGCCGCTGGGCCATCGAGCATCCGCGTCCCGATTCGGCCACATCGAACGATTGGTTCCGCGAGCGCCAGGTGCATATAATGCGCGTGATTCGCTCCTTTCTGCAGTCGAACATAAGCAGCGCGGAGCCAGCTGCCGTCGGCATGGCCAAGATCATGTATCGCAGCTGCATGGATACGGAGCTGCTGGATGAACGCGACCTGGAGCCGCTCGTCTACTATCTGCAACAGTTCAAGCTGAAGCTGCTGCCCTCGGCACTGAATCTAACCCTGAGCAGTGCCTCGAAATATACCACAGAGCAGAGCAACTCCATTTATAACTGGCTGGACACGGTGGTGGCCATTAAGCGACATTTAAGCCTCGATCTTATCGTGGGCTTCGATGTGTTTCCCGATCCCCTGAACCGAACGCTCAATCGCATTGCGCTGGGCACGCCCGAATCGGAGTCCGCATTTCCCTTGTGAGTGGCAAAATCTTATGCTCCTTGTTAGGGTTAATTATCTCACCCATTTGGTTCTAGCAACAATGACGATTCGCACAAGATGCTGCGAAAGATCCACAGACGCACAATCTACTTGCAGAACATAGACGAGAGCGATGACAATCATGACACCGAAGAGGAGGAGGAGGAGGCCAGCAAGCAGACCAGCGCGGGCATGGCCGCCTACGTGATGTACGTGCGCAAGGTAATCGAGAAGTATTTGCTCTACGTGGATCCCGACGTCAATCAGGACGAGGCCACGCTGGGCATCAAGGAGCTGGTAATGCAGGCCGTCAAGGTGGCCAAGAAGATTCATACGGTCTGTAGGCCTGAGCGCTCCCCCAAATTCTTTTGCAGTAACGAGATTTATTTTCCAGTTAAAAGAGGAGGCAGAGAACATAACGAAGCCCTCGAGTAATCCTGCCGAGGATATCATTTACATTTCACTGGCGAAACTACAGAATCAGACAGATAAGAACATTGCGCCACAAACGATGCCCATTTGGCTGCGCTACATGCAGCTGCTGCTCGAGGGCACCAAACACGCAGCCATCGTGGATATCAGCAATATGACTGTAATAACCAGCCAGGCGGATATATACTATCTGCAGAATATTGTCGAATATCTGCACGAAACGCCGGCCATGCACATCGAATCCTATTTGTGGCTAAGTGCCCTCGAGGAGCTGGTGCTGCACACGACTAGCGACATGCGTCTGCTGCATGCGGAATACATGCGCCTCGTCATCGGCACCGAGGCCAGCTCACCGCGCTCCCTCTATTGTGCCCACGGCGTGAACACGTTCTTTGGCATGGCTGTAAGTTATGTGCTGGCTGATGAGCGCTTCACCAGGGAGACTTTGCCCCGTGTCGAGCGCATGCTGAGCGACATACGACGCTCGTTCGATCGACTGGTGCGCGCCACCAACTGGATGGATGCGGCCACCAAGCGACAAACGATGCAGAAGTCGGCCGAAATGAAGAGCTTCATTGGCTTTCCCCACTGGCTGACCAATGCGACAGCACTAAATGCCTACTACGAAGGTGTCACGGTCAATGCGAGCACCCATCTGGATAATCTAATGGGATTTGTGCACTGGCAAATGCTCACCAAAATCAATGACATGGACCAACCAGAGCCCATCGGCTGGGCGACGTCGCCCTCGAATGTGAATGCTTTCCATACGTTTCAATCGAATGCCATTAGTAAGTCGAATGCAGTCGTGCGCTCAGTTTAATCATTTCGTTGCATCTGCTGCGTCGATTGAAAATGATTTATATCGGGCACAGTGGGCTTGTGCAAGGAAGTCAACAAACTTGTAGTTACAGAGTATCAACTAGTCTGGTATGCTGAAATTACAGAATATTCAGCAGACCGACAATGTTACATAATTAATTATAATTAATTTTTAATCTAATTAGAGGGTATCTAGTAGTCTATGTACCTATTCGTATCTAATTACAGGATATATAGTAGCCTGAAATTGTCACATAATTGATTCTAATTCATTTTTCATATAATTATAGGGCATCTAGTAGTCTATATACCTATTTCAAATCTAATTACAGGGTATTTATTAGCCCGAAAATATCAAATAATTGATTTGATCTCATTTATAAATTATTTAGAGGGCTTCTAACAGTCTAACAGGATATTTAGTAGCCTGACAATGCCATATTATTGATTCTAATTACGTTTTAATGTAAGTAGAGGGTATATACCGTCTATGTAGCAGCTTGAAAATGTCGCCTACTTGAATTAATCTAATTCTTAATTTACTTAGAGGTATCTATGTCTATGTATCCGTTTCATATCTAGTAACAGGATATCTACAGCTGACAAAATCGCCTACTTCATTTCAAATCCAATTAGACAGTATCTATCAGCTTAAATACCTATTTCAAATTTAATTACAGGATATCCAGCTAGTCAGGCATGCTCACATTTCAACTATCTAATCTCTTTATTGTTTTCCATTGCAGCTGTGCCCATTGCCATTCTGCAATATCCGTTCTACGACCTTGGCCTTGAGTAAGTTGGCACTGCCACGCCCCTAAGCAAGCACGCAGTCCCAGGCACTGGGCACATTTGTCTGCACCTCGCACTCTCTCCTCGCACCGTTGTCCATGCTGCACTCAATCTTGGCTCTTTAATCCCTTAAGATAGCAAACTCAATTACATTTGTTCACATCGCATCCCTGTTAGAGCCTTGAATTACGGTTCGATTGGTACGATATTGGGCCATGAGCTGACGCATGGTTTCGATGACAGCGGCCGGCGCTTCGACAAGGAGGGCAATATGGTCGAATGGTGGTCGAACGAGACAATCAATGAGTACGTTAATCGCACCGAATGTTTCGTGGAACAGTACAGTCGCTACTATCTGCCGGATATTGGGGAATACGTAAGCATGGCAACGGAGGCGGAGGCGTGCTCCAATCAATATCTACATATTTTGACCTGTTTGCAGATTGATGGCGAACTGACGCTTGGCGAGAATATTGCCGACAATGGTGGCATGCGGGAGGCCTATTTGGCGTATCGCCTCTATGTGAAGGAGGTGGGCCGCGAGCGTCTAAAACTACCCGGCATGGAGCATTATACGCACGAACAACTCTTCTTCATTGCGTTTGGCAATCTGTGGTGCGAGACTTATACGCCAGCCGCATCGCGCTATGCGCTCGAGGACTCGCACTGTCCAGGGCAGATGCGACTAAAAGGCGTGCTATCCAATTCCGAGGAGTTTGCGCGCACATTCAAGTGCAGCCGGGGCACAGCCATGAATCCGGAGCGACCCAAATGCCGCATCTGGTGATGGGTCAAGTGATTTTTTACTACATAAATTTGTATGTGTATTGCGCATAGAGACGTAGCTAATGCAACTTTTTACAATGGCATTAGGCCAATAAATGGAATTTTCTAATGTAGCTACAAATTCTGGTAATTTCAAATGGCAGCTGCGGAAATTCAATTAGGACCAGCATCTATTATAAATGCTGCGCTCAAAAGCAGGCAACATATTTTGCGCTTGCATTGCGAAAAATACTAGAAAACGTTGCATACTTTCAGGCGTCAGAATAAATTACTGTTTTGTGCGTGGCAGAATGAAAAGCTCTTTGAAATAGACTCGCTGACAGCTATTTTATTTCGAAAATTGGTTGATTATAATTTAAATTGGTTAATTAACTTTAAATAACTTTTGTTTGTTTGTTTTGGAATTTCTATGCACATTTATTTATGATTATTTTGTAATATACATTTCTATACATTTACATTGAGTTAACATTTATACAGGAATACACTTAGCCATAAAAGTAGTTAGACACTCAACTAGATTCTTGTATTTCTATATGTGTGATACAGAAATTCAGCACATCTTTGGTTTGCAAACTTAGCTTAGAACTGTGTGGAGCTCAGGTAGCTGGCGCCGTTCAGGTGAAACGAAGCAGGGGATCGGCGCGGCTGGAGCTGTGGTTGTGGCATCTGTGCGACATCGGAAGCTACCGCAACACTGTGGTCTCCGCACATGAAAATTGGCTCTGAACAGCAGTTAATTAAATATAATTTATAGTTATTTATTGCTCAACATAACGTAGCCAGTTGAACTCACCATTTGCATAGAATTGGTGCGCAGCTTTCGCCTTGTGCTGATGTAGGTGGTGCAGGTGTTCACACGATGTAGGTGGAATGCATCTTCCGTTCCTTTGTAAGTGGCGTGGAATACACAAAATACAGCAACAACAACAGCGGCAATTAGCAAACATTTAATAGAGAGTCTCATAAAGTAATTAATTTGATAGAAGATTTCATAACTCATGTGCCTACGCATGCAGTTCTTGGATTGCTGTTGTGCTCTGTGTGTGTGTGCAACATGCCTGGGTTGTAGGAGAAGTTGAGAAACTAACTACTCAGAATAGAAACTAGCTAACGAAGTATGCCAAGTTGCTCGTTTTATAAAGCCTTGTAGGTGGTATTCGAGAGGGAGAAGGACAGAGTGAGACATAGAGTGAGAAGGAGATTCAGCAGAGAGAATAGATTATGTGTGAGCTCGGCGGACAATCATTACTGAATTGATAAGATTTAGTTAAAAATTTGTGGATAGACTGAAAAAGTCATGAAGCTTAATCAATATATATTTTATTTAAATAAAGCTGTGAAAGCATACTTTTATATACACATACAGAGTAATTATTAGATATGCATAAACATTTTACTTCTTGTTTGAGAGGATTTAAATTTAAATAAAATAGAAATCGAATTGAAATAAATTTTAAATAAAATTCAATTAAATAATAAAAGTTACAATCAAATTGAAATAAAATTTAAGTCAAATTGAAATCAAATTAATATTAAATTCCCATAAAATGTAAAAAAATAAAATAAAATAAATATACAATTTTCGCCAAATTAAACAAAAAAATTGAAAAAAAAAAATTTAAATCAAATTGAAACCAAATTTAAATTAAATTTACAAAAAAAACTTGAATCAAAATTAAATAAAATTTACATCAAATTCAAATCGAATTAATATAAAATTAAACAAAAAAAAAAAAAATAAAAGCTTAGAAAATCATTAAAAAACTGTTATACATATAAATAGCTCACATTTAAAGAATTAATTTACACAAACGTTTTGCAACCTAAAAATTTCCGAGCTGTATAATTTTTCTTGTAATAGATTTACCCCAAGCTAAACTTTTTAGATCAGAGTAATACAATTTGAATATAAACTCTAAGCTCTCTTTCACTTTATTTACAAGGCTTTATAAACTTTGGCTTGGCCAAAGATAAATTGTAAATATTTTTTGTGGTTTTTTTTTGTGGCATAGCAACGTTAAGATAAATAGATTTGATTAGAAATATTTAGAGTTGTAGAGAATTAGAGAAGGGAGGTGGCACCTAATGCGTATTTTAGGTTTCCTTACTAGACCATCGCCATTTCGGCGATTGTATTTGAAGGTCATCTCACCGGTAGCTTCATAGCTGCGCTCGCCGCGACTGCGCAGATAGCGATGCAGGCAGCAGCAGCGTCGCAGTCCGGGCACCCGGTACATGATTTGTAGGAATCCGCCACGGAAGCGAGCGTTCATATAGCAATAGATGATGGGATTATAGCAGCTGTGCGACATGGCCAGCCAGTGGAAGGCGAACCAGACATAGGGCAAAGGTTTCCAGTTGGCGAACTCCTCATCGTTAAGCATTAGCTGCAGACAGAGGGAAAGAGAGAAAGAGAGAGAGAGAGAGAGAGAGAGAGAGAGATATGGAATGAAGTGAGATTCATGCAATTTAAGTAAGATTTGTGCGCCGTGTGGCTAATTTGCTGTCAGAGCAACCAACGCAGCGTACTCACCTGTAGTATGTTGAACGGTAGCCAGCAGCTTGTGAATACAATTACAACCGTCAGCATCATTTTAATCATCTGTAAGAGCAGAACATCGAGGGTATTAGAGTTAGACGCAATAAAGCCCGTATTTTTTTATTAAGGATCAACGAAGCAGCGCAGCTGTCCTGCCCCTAAGGATGCTGTGACATTAGCTGACGGTTCAAAGTTCATGCACCCACATCCAGCCACATCCGCTTTGTCGTTGCTCGCCATTTACGAGCCAACTTCAGATTGTGGCAACAATGGCTACACGTGTGGCATGTGGCAGCATGGCGTCTGTCCATTAAAACGGGGTCAACGTCTAACCTGATTTATGCACAACGGAAGCACAGGCCAGACACACGGCCAATTTATCCGCTGCGACTTTAATCCACTGCGCACTAAAGGTAGCTTAAAGAGTTGCCCACTCCAGCAGCAGCGTGGGGCATGTCAGTTGAGTGACTGGGGCCCCCTAGCCTTAAGGGCTCAGCTAATTACGAGCATATCAAGAAGTTGTATTTGTGGTTCATTTCTTCTTGATAACTAAATGATGCGCAGTTCACAAGTTCCACTTAAAGAGCGCAACTTTTGGCCAATAAAAGCAATTTTTATGCCATTTTTCATGAGGTAGTTGGTTGACTTTATTTTTAGCACCCCATAAAATTATTACCCATTAAATGGTTGAACACTTTCTAAGCTAATAAATCTTTTAGCAGCGATTGTGGCTTGAACTGGGGTCAATCGCCTGGCTCTCTAGCTGTCTACCTAGCATTGGCCACTCTCTGGCCAGCAATAAGCGTTGCTGACCTCTGTGAGCCTCGATGCGCTTCATTAAGAGGTCCTAACTCAAATTGGATTATCGTCATGAATTTCGCTTTGCTCTGCACTTGGCCTTTCACTGCCAAAGTCTAAAACATTTTGAACATGCAAAACTTTTAGATTTGTACGTTTTAAGACTTTCATAAATATGCCAAAACTTTGTTATCTTAAATGTTTTTCTTATTTATTTTATTCTTTTCGCTTAACATTGATTCTGCATTAGAAGTTTTCATGAAAATAAATTTTAAAACTTTCTTTTAAATATTTGCAGACGCACTTAATTATCAAGAAATGATGAGGTCAAAATCAAACGTTTTTAAATGGTTTTTTAAGAATTTTAATATCAAAAGTTTTTGATTTATTTATAAGTAGAGATAAGTAGAAAATCAAATGTAAAATTAATTCCGAAGATGTCAATTTATATGCCCTTTGTGACTTATTCAGATGTGTAATTATTTTACTTCACATTTTCATTAGGGTTGCAAAGTTCGTTCGGGAGCTTAAATCTGCTTTTTGCCTTTTAAATTTATATGCCATTATAAATATATCAAATATTCTTTATGCAATTTCCATAAATTTGTTGACCAAATATCTATGCAAATTTATTTGTTGTAAGACTCAATATATTTAAAGATAATTATAATAAATATATGCGTTTAGGCTTAGTAAGGTAAATTCGAAAATCATTACTACAAATACAAATTTATTTAAATGAATCAAATACTTATTTTCTTAATTATATATGATAATTTTCATTGTGTGATTCTCATTTAAAATTTTATTCAGATTAATAATAAAAAAATTTGACAAATGTTTTGTTAATTATTTTTTGTATTATTAATTGAATATAAATATTTATTTAAACTTTTGCATATATTTTGTTAAATTTTTTTTATTATTAATTGAAGAGAATATATATTTTTAAATCTTTTGCAAGTGCTATTTACTTCCTGTTATTAAAAATCAATTATCCAAAAATTACGAATTATAAGTATAATTATTAAAAAACTCAATATTAATTGATCGCGATTCGATTATCAAAATAAGTCTGAAAAATTAACAGTCGAATGTAAAGCTTAAAAACTTGTTCCTTATTTTAACATAAATTCTTTATCGACTCTCAAAATGGCTGCCTAACTCAACTTTTAATAGGATCAGCGCTACACTCACTCACTCAACTTGTTGTGGCGCGCTAATTCGCTCTGGCTAATAGAACACTTAAGTGTTCTTAGCCAATTTTGGCCTTCAGCTAATTTCCATTTTTGCAAAGTGCACAAACTTTCGGCGCAAATGGCAGATGATGTCATAAGCCACATCGGACTCGTTTTATGATGTGCTCATCAAGTGGGGGCATATTTCATGTGTGTGTGAAGGTAAAGTACTGGCACGACATGGCTGTTACAGCACATTTGCCAATCAGCTGGCAGCAGTTGCAACCGAATGTGGCAGCCACCAAAATAGCGCCCAATGCCAGAAGCACAGGCGGGACGAGGCGCGTGTCAAGCTAAACGACAATAATCGATTCGATGCATATGTGAGCTCCAATTGAATTCAGCTGCTGCCCGAATGGCGCACTAAATGTTTATCGCATAATTCCGGCAAATATTGCGGCCATATTTACATATGTAACTCGCTGACTGTATGTTGTAGCAGCAGCAACAGTATGTGAGCCAACTTAACAGATGAATACAAATCTAAGGCCAAATGCTGCCAGAGTCAAGAGTTCATATGTAATTTGAGCGCATTATTACATTGTTCAAAACAAATGGGCCAACAAAGGGTATTTCGGTGATTATGCAAGAAGCAGTTGAAGCTGAAGAAAATATATGTCAGATATATATACATAGATTAAAAACACAAAGATAAATATATATATATATATATATATATATATATATATATATATATATATATTATATACATCTACATATCTATATATTTATATTTATATATAAATATATAGATATGTAGATGTATATAAATATATATATATATATATATATATATATATATTTATATACATCTACATATCTATATATTTATATTTCTCTGTCTTTACATCTCCTTATCTTTATATCCATTATCTGTATTTTCATAACTCTTTATTTAACCAAAAAAGATATTTTTCACTTATGACAAAGTTCTTCTCATTTGAAAAATTTGTTGCTGATCTTTTTCAGCTTTCTGCCTTTCTTCTTTCATAGAACTCTTTACTCTGCAGGTATGAGAAAAACTCCCAGGCGTATTTTGTACTTTGGGTTTTTTCATAAAGTCTGTTTAAACATGAGAATTGCTAAAAGCCGTAGACGACTGACTTAAAACATGTATACAATTTATAGTTGCCTTAAGCTAACTAAATATTTTAAGTAACCAAATTAATCAACATTCATATTCATACGAGCGCACATCAAGTAAACGCAAGCTGCGAAAATCATAAATTATATGCATGAAACGTTACACGTTCCACATATGAATTTCTGTTAAACATAAAAAAAGCTCCAGCTTTCCTTTAAGCCTTTTTTTGGCTTTTATTTTTCTTTAAATATTTTTTATTGATTCTTCATTTTCAATATTATTACACTCATGTGTACTTAAGACACTCGTGGCGCTGAGTTTTTTCTTTAAAAAGCCCAATATATTTATATAAATAAATTTGTGTATAAACAGGGTATATCAGTACATAAGTTGCCCTATGCTCTTTATCTGTTTATATTTTTGTCGATGTCAGCGCTTTGTTAAATGAATCTGATGTCATGACGCCATTCATAAGTTTATTTAGGCAGCTAGCCTACATTTTTTTATGGCTGCCATTGCACGCATATTATAATAAAATTCTGAGCTTTGCCTGGAGCTGCAATGCCAACATTAAGCATACGCCACACTTTACACACACACACACACACACACACACACATGTGCATGCATGTCAGGTTATGGCACGAAGTATGAATACCCATCAATAGCAATTGGCAGCCGCCTATGGCTGAGACAAAGTTAATAGTTTAGTGTGGCAAATTGTATTTAATGAAAATATAATCATGCAACGCCTGGTGGCAAGTGCAACTTGCTTAAAGGCTTGGCTGGCTGTGTCTGTGGAATGTCTGGCCGCTTTGCCTCAGATTTAACTTTTGGCTGCAGCTGCAGCAGCAGCAGTCGCAGATCGCATCAACTGTTTGACACTTTGACTTTTAGCGCGGTCACATGAACCGGTTACGTTTGGCTTTACGTTTACGGTTACGGTTATGCTTACGTTTACGCTGCAGCCATAAAGCCAAATGCCGACTCTGCTGCTTACATAAAAGAAACAAAATAATAAGTTCATTCGCTGCATGTTGTAATCCATTAAAAAACGAGCCCCCAAATGCGCTCGCCGCCTCACACTCGAGCACACTCGAGCACACCCGGGGGTCAGACTGACAAACGACTTGCAACTGCCCCAGCATTGAGAGATGCGAACTGAAAATCTGTGACTGATTTCGATTCTGATGCGACGCAACGCGATGCGATGCGATGCGAAGGCGCAAAGTTTTGTGTCAAAAATTTGTTCGCTAATTAAATTTCTTGGCACGTCGCACAGTTGTAAATAGACTCGACGGCGTTGGCTCTCTCGCCATTCGGCTTTTGTTTAATTAATGTGTTGAGTGACGGGTGTCCAACTTGATTGATATTTAAGTGTTTGCCAATTTGATTATGGACCCTAAGTGTGCACTCAGACAAAGAGTGACGAGAGGACTCGACTTAAATCAAGTTAGAAACTTTATTGCCTTTTTTATTCGTTAGATATATTTCTGAGTATGAAATAAAAATGAAATAATTTTGACAGCCACTTTTTTTTCAAGAATTTTATGGAATTTAATATATATTTGAAAAAGGCATATGCGTTGAGTTGGGCAGAAATTGCCTCTGTCTTTCTCCTTATTCCTCTCTGTTTCTGCAACTATGTTGTTCTTTCTATGTCCGTCTTTCGCTCCATGCCTTTCCATCTTCCTCTCATCTCTCTCTCTCCTTTTTTTATCTTTATCCATCTATGTCTTTCATTTTGCATCTGTCTTCATTCCTCTCTCTCTACACTCTAATGTTTTATTTCTCATTTTTACTATCTACTCTCTCTGCTCTCTAATCTCTCTCACTTTTACTTCTAAGTTTTCACAAATGCATCCCATAATTATTCTAATTTCAAATATATTTATTTTAAAAATATTAATAATTTTTTTTTTCTAATATAGAAAGCGAATGTTTTTTCTGCGAGTTCCGGCCAATTAGAGTGGTGTAAGCTCTGCGTAAAGCCTGTTAAATCATACGGAACTGAGCGCGCTGCATAACCATCGACCATGATACATAACATATGAACGTGGGCTGGAAATCTGTGCTAATCATCGGATAAATGTCAAATGCAAACTATGACGAAACGTAAACAAAAGGCCGCAACTTTCATCTTACCAAAAATTGACCAAAAAACAAAACAGTTTCAAATGATTTTATTATCATTATTTTGTACTGTTTTTTTTTTGCATTTTTCGAAGGTTTTATTTTTGTGTCGGCCAGCGGGGCAGACATCAAAACTGTTCGATCAGCGAAACGTGAGCGGCCTCGGCTTCCGCAACGGGCAGCAAAACACTTGGGATTGGGCTGAAAAGGCGAGCTAAGCGCATTAAGATGTTTGATTGCAATTTTTTGTGTACATTTTTTGTTTTTTTTTTTGTTTTGGCCAGCTGCCGTAAATCCATTGTACGGCTATTATTATGGTTCACGCCGTTTTCGAAAATTTACTTTTTATTTATTTACTGCGAGTTGGGAACTGACGCTATTAAAAGCGAACAGACCCAAGACAAACAGTTACAATTAAATTACATTAAAAGGGAGGAAGACTCACTACAGTTTGTCTCAATCCGACGTTTGAATGCGCTGGTAACAATAGTGTCATAGCCAGATTAACTTAACGCTTTGATTCTTTAGAAGGCAATTTTAAATTTATCTTTCAATTTGTAACTCTGTTTTCAGTTAAAAATAATTAAAATTAAAAAAAAAGGTTTCTTAAGTTAAAAAAATAATTAAATTAATTAAAATCTTTAATTTGCTTTAAAAATAAAACTATTTTATTTAAATTAACATAAAAACAAATTAAAAATGTTAAATATAAATAATATAAAAACTCTAAGAACTATTAATATTACATACATTCATTAAACAAAAATAAGTAAAAAATGGTACAAAAGATTATACAAACTGATAGATAAAATTAATAATATTTTAATATTATACATATATATATATATTAATATTATATATACTAAATATTTGGTAGAAATTTGTAATGCTTAAGAATTTATTATGAATTTATCTTTATTGCCAATCAAAACAAATTATTGAATTTTGACCTAGCTTATAGTAACCCAAATTATTCATCAAAATTTGGCGTGAAAATCAATTTAGTTATGCTAAAACATAGATATAATAGAAATTCATGTGAGAGTGTATAGATTTGTGTCAGAAATGGAGAAGAAAACGCTTAATCAAGACGCAAATTGGCTTATGGAAATGGAGTCAAGAAATACGAAAATAAAAATGGTTGCATTAAGCAGTTAATCACTGTCAAAATTGGTATCGAAATCCATTAATCAATTCATTGGGCTATCGATTAGCGCGTGCTCCCGGCTTGCCCCAGAAAAAATATAACTTTCTTATAGACACTGTGGACACGTCGTCCCAGAGGGCATTGTAATGGAGTACAGTGCTAATTGCCAAACAATTACGAAAGTGTTGCGCCAACGAAATGTGAAAACTTTGCTGGCTTTGATCCACTTAACGAGGCTTTCCATAAAGTGGCCTAAACGAATTGCAGTCAGACGTTAAACAATGCCTTAAACTAATCAGCAACTAATTTGTGCAGCGCCAATTTATGAGCAAAGTTTACGGGTCGAATTAAATGTAAAATTCGCTCAGGTAAGCCGCATGAAAATATTAAGAAATAACAAAATGCGGGCAACGCTCGTAAACATCCAAAAGTCATAAAAAATAATCATGAAGCAGCAACGGGAGCAGGGAGCAACGAGTAGCTCTATAAGGTGGTCTAAATGGATTTTCTGTTGCCAAGGAGCAAAGCTGGCATCGTGGCGGTAAACCATATTGGGCGATAAAACCAAATAAAATTAAAGCCAAGTGTGTGCTATATATATATATATAAATATATATATATATATATATATATATATATATTTTTTTTTTTTTTCTTTTTTTTCGATGGGCGTGGATATTTGACGAATGTTTGCGCTCCTTGCGGGTCTTCAATGGACGTGACGCGACTTTTACTTTTACGACAAACATACATTATAATTAAGGTGCTCGTGTCTAGGCAGGGCGTGTCCACGCCGCGAAAGGGGCTGCAAGGAAAACGGGCACAATTAATTATAACGCCGAAAGTGTCATAAACCTGATGGGAAGCCGGCCAAGAGACGAGAACTGAGAACCGAGAACCGAGAGGCTAGAGTCTGCCTGGCAATTAAATTGCCCCCCACCAGAGCTCCGATGCTGTGCCTTAGTTACCACCCAGTGAAAAGGAATGAGGACTCAGCGAACCACAAGGAATGCCCCACTTAAATAAGGGTCAAACCCATTTTCATCCATCACGCGATATTTTGCGCACGTTTCGGGTTTCTGTTTGAGCAGAAGCTTCACTGCAAGTCGCCCCTATGCAGCCACGGGGCAACTCTGCTGTGACAAGGATTCACTGTAAAAAAATACATGAAATCAAATGAAATTTGCAACTGTTTGATTAACTAATTGAGCATCGATGCGAACGCAAGAGCATTTAGTCTTCGGCCACTTATAGATATTTATTTCCCATTTTTCTGCTCACATTCTTGTTCTGCTTTTGTCCAACCACAAATTGAATTTTAAGTACTTTCCTTTAAATTTGTAAATGGCTTGTGCTATTTTATTTCGAATCTTGATTGATTACACTTGGAACGGACTCAAGCACTTTTGCGAATTCGTGTAATGGCACTTGATATATATTTATTGTATATGAGACTCCATTGTCTGCAAGTGACTAAAGACTCAAGCTGCATATCGAGCCAAAGGCGGGCCCAACTGGCCAATAGATGCGAGTGCGCTGCAAGGTCTCCGGGGTAAACATATACATTACAAGCACGTGGCGTCCAACTACAAATATATATGCATTTGGGACAGAGTCCTCGTCCTGGTTCTCAACGAGGAGGAGCAGGCGATAGCCGCACAACATTTTCGAGTGCCAACAGCATGTAAAGCATTTTCCACAAGTCGAAAAATCGCCTGAGTAATTTGCTGCTGCCGCCCTTATGGAAATGGCCATATCCATGTATATTGGCCAAGTGCAACAACAACAGACGCTGCTCTGTTGCCCAATGCCACAACAGAGCGCATGCGAAAGGCTTGCGGTCGACATTTACCAAATACAGCAGATAGCTAAACGCGTGGGTGGCCCACACCCCGTCCGCAACATGCACCTCGGCATACACAAAGAAGTGCCACCCGTATCTGATTAATGTCCGTAGGGCTATCTAGCTGCGTGCCAGCACATGAGCGAGTGCCCAAAAATAGTTTGTCCGTTCTCATGCTCTTTTGCATAAAGCGGGGTATATTGGCTTAGCTGCAAAGTGCAAAACTTAATTTTGTCTTTGGGATTGAGCTGAGACAAAGTTGAACCAGTCCTGCTCATCGTAAAAGCTACAAGGAGAAGTTTGAATAAATTTTTAGGTATACACATAGCTCCTCCCTCAAATGACGCTCGTCTCGGTAATTTTGAATAAGTATTTTTGGTAAGTGTTGATATGAGACTTGGGTGGAGCAACTTTGGCGGCCTTCAATATCTTCTTACATATTTATAGCCAGATTTCGTAGACTTGTCATGTGCTCATGTGGTCAAATACTTGAATGTATTAGAGTACCCAAATACTTAAATCATTGTCATTTTTTAAGAGACTTAATACATTGTATTATAAATAAGAGTGACTAAATTAAATTGCAAGCTGAGCTTATAGCTACGAATATAAAGCAAAGCCTCAAAAACTCTAATAAAAAATAATGAAAGCAAATAAAATAATCAAAGTATCTTGAGGTTAAAGCTGCAATATTTTAATAGGCTAATGGCTATAAATAGGCTATCTGCCTTAAGTCTATAAAAACAATAAAAAAAAAAAAAGAATTAAATTCCACACTCTCATGCTGTGATAGCTCCTATGTATATATAAAAGATAGTATATATTGAAAAAGTTACTCTACATTATTTTTGTTTAATTTATTTATTTATAATTTTATTATTTATTTATTTATGCATATCTTTAAATATCTTCAATTCAAAATCAGACTTGTGAGCGAGTATTATGCAGTCGCTTCCACTGTTTTGCAAGCATTTTGTGCTATTTTTTTTTTCGGCCATGCTACGTGCGACACTCTGGCAGCTTTATGAGCGGGCCTGAATTAAAGTGCGGCTGCTGTTATCAATTTAAGTGTAATTTTTTTTGCCACACTTAACGAGCATTGCAAGTGTAATTAAAAATGTGGACCGTATAGTCGGCAGCCGCCCACAACAAAACGAATTGAGCTGTGCGTATGACTGATGGCCCATTGATTAGACGCAAAGCTAAAGCAACAATAACAACTTGATTGCTTAGGTCAACATTAAAGGCGTCAACTGTGCGAAGAGAAAGAGCCGGAGACACAGACGAGATGGAGAGTGCGAGCGGTGAGGAAGAGAGATCCGGAAGCCAGGCATGAGTAAGACCACAAAATATATGTAAATGTGACTGGGAACAGCAGCGTATGGCCCGGGGGCCACCTACAACAACTGCTGATGCCAAAGGTAACAGCAACAGCAACAACATCACACACACACACACACACACACACACACACACAACAATCACACAGGCAAAAGTGAAAGTGACACAGCGTAGCTCGGAGAAGGAAACTGAAATTCGAGCGACAATGACAATGCGAATAGACGGCGGACAGCGCTGTGTATCTAAAGCATTAAAAACATTACACTAACAAAAACAATAAAATCAGAAAGACAGAGGCAGAGACAGAGACACAGACAGAGACAGAGACAGAGACAGAGACAGAGACAAAGAAATGAGCGAAATAAACGCGGATTGCAATGCTTTAAAAAGTGAAACAGCAAACCAAACGAAACGTGATAAATGATAAAAGAGCAGAAAAGAAAATAATCAGCAAAAGTATCTAGAAAGTGTACACTAAAGCGACGAACTTGTTACACCCTTGACTGGGCCGTAAGTCGGCTCAGAGTCTCAAATCTGGCTTAGCACAGTCATAAATTGAAGACTTTGCCTAGAGTTTATTAGCAGAACGAAATATTTGATTAGCCCATGCAAGTTTTACATATCTGCAGCGCAAACTTTGCCGGCAAATTGAGATAGGTCAAGTTTCGACACACTTGCTTGACACTTGGAAGTCTGGCTTATCTGGGGACAGCCAAGTTACTTGAAATTAATTTTCATTTTGAATGTGCCGTGAGTTGCATGAGTCCCAAAAGAAATTAACTTCATGCTGGATCCACTTAAAATGTGATTTCACAGTTTGACATTTCATTGACACACGCCCAAGAGTAAGCTCATTAAAATGTTTTGAAAAAAATTGTTTTTTTAATGGCAATATGAGACTAAATTTGCTGTTTAACTAGCTGTCAACTTAACTAATAGTCAAATTGGCAACAGAAATATTTCAAATATAATATATTTAAATATCTTCAGCTGACTTTATGCCTAAAGCCCTGTTAGGGTATTGATATATAAAATGCATGTTGAATGTTGCTCGACTTGCTAAGTTGGCCTAGAAAAGTGTTTTTTGTTAGAGCCAACAGCAGCAGAGATACGGGCGCCTGGCGCAACTTTGGCTCTAGTTGCGGCTTGTTGCCAGTTGCCAGTTGCCAGTTTTTCCCATTTACCATTTCCCAGCACTTTGGCTGGGGCTGCCCCGAACTGTCCGGTCGGATGGCAAGCGTGGCAATCGTGGTTTGTCCCCGTTCCCCCTGGACGACCCCCTCAGCGCCCTGGCCGTCTGTCTGGCCATGTTGAGTTCAAACGGAAAAGTTTGGGAAAATCATTCACACAAGTCAACTTAATTAAAATGGACTTTTCCGCCTTCCAGCCACAGCTTAGCCTTGGCCACGTTTTTCCCCTGACTTTTTTTTTCTTCTTCCTGGTTAAGTGGCGAAAACCGTTAATTTGCCCTCCTATGCAAAAGATTAAGAAACAGCAAAATAAAAAAAAGGCCAAATACAAATAACTGACTGAGGAAAAAGCGCAACTAAATAAAGAAGTTGGCGAAGGTTTCCGCTAGCTAAACTTGATGTAAAAATTATGAGACTAATGCTGAGAAATTGCTTTTTAATTAGTTTTCAGCGGGGTTTCCAGAATTTGCTCGCGTTCCAGATATAAAATTTTTGCTCGGTTTTGAGTATTTAATTAATTTTGTTGTTTTTTTTTTTTGGCAAGTAGGCCAAGTGAATTATGTGCGGATATAAAGGTTTTGAGTTAGGGCAAAATTGTGACACGTTTTGTTTTTTAGAGCAGCAGAGGAAAATATACCAGCCAGCCAGGCATAGGCACTGCCTATGGCCGAGAGAGCTGCCATTGTGAGCTGCGCCCTTAGCCATCTGCACGCTCTTATCGCCTGGCTGGCAGAGACTTTACAAAGAGCTCCACTGACGTCAGTAATCCGCATATGGAAGCCAATAGATAGATATTAGCACAATCAAAATGCAAAGGGACGGAAAGCACAAAAATCAATTAAGCTCAGGCGCAGGCATGTGAGCAGAATCTTTTCAGAACTCAACAAATTTTGTTGGCCTATAAAAATTAATTTTAACGTTTTTTTGTTTTTTTTTTTTTTGTAATTTTGTCACCGTTGTTTTTTTTTATTGTGCATAAAGTACTTAGGGCTAATGATATAATTAAAGTATATTTATATTTATATGTATTATGTATTATGAATGGAGTTATATATCAACTTTCGCATTATCATCATCTACTAGCTTCTCGTTCTCGTTCTCCTTCTTCTTCAATTTTTCTTTTACGTTGCCCCGATGCCAAGTGGAGTTCCCTACATGGAGAACCCGGCACTTGTCATCTATTAGCTAAATGGATTTGGGTTAGGCAAGTGTGAGAGGAATAGAGAAACAGACGAGATAGTGTGTGCGACAGAGAGTGTGAGAGAGAGAGTAAGAGATGGAAATGTGGTGATGTCTCGAATGATGTCTGGTGAGTGAGGAAAGTCGGAAACATTTTTATGTACAAAAGTGTCGGGCGACAGTGGTGCCCATTCATAGCGGACTGGAGCGGATGCTGGGTACGTCTTCTCGTCCAGAGTCTTGGGTCAAGTCGCAATTGTAGTGTTGAGTGTGGGCATGTTTGTCGGGAATAGTTGATTGTTAGCGCGTCAACGACAGGACTAGTCAGCAGCTTGAACCGAGTGTGTGAGTGTCTGTTTGTCCGATTGTAGTTAGATCGAGGTTCTATTCCGCGCAGCTGCTTAATAGGGGCCAGACTTGCCGGGTGGGCCGTAGTTGCTCGAGGGCGACGAGATGCCGCCACTTGAGATATCACTGCCAGAGAAGCCACCATCGCCGCCGCCAGTTGAGTAGCCGCCGCCAGTGTTAGTCTGGGTGAAGCCACCGTTGCCGCCGCCAATGCCGCCACCGATGCCGCCACCGATGCCGCCGCCGCCGCCGCCCTCCTTCTGGGTCTTGTACTTGATGAAGTAGACTTCGGGCTTGGATGGCTGCGTGGGTGCTGGCGTGGGAATGACAATGTCTTGCTGATCCTCGGGCTTCTTGACCAACACATAGACCAGGGTCTTCTCTTCGTTCTGGGGCTGCAGAGGGATGACTGGTGCCTGGTACGAGGGTGGAGATGGCGCCTTGATGAAGATGATTTTGTAGTGCTTCTGGGATTGGCCAACTGGCAGATTGGGTCGCTGGCGCACTTCCTCCTGCTCTGGTGGTGGTACGTGCACATAGATGTGTTTCTGCACCAGTGTGGTGCCACCGCCGCCGCCGCCGCCTCCGAAACCACCGCCGATGCCTGCAAAATTATCCAAGATTAACTGTGAACTTAGTTTAATTGGGAGACTGACGCACCTCCTCCGAAACCACCGCCGGATCCGCCACCGAAGCCGCCGGATCCGCCACCGAAGCCGCCGCCTCCGCCGGAACCGCCTCCAAAGCCGCCTCCCAGTCCACCACTGAAGCCGCCACCACCTCCTGAGCCACCACCGAATCCACCGCCGAATCCACCGCCGCCGGAGCTGCCTCCGAATCCGCCGCCTCCGGAGCTGCCTCCGAATCCACCGCCGCCAATGCCACCCTGAGAACCGCCGCCGCCACCGGGACGATTGTAGTTGTAGCCAGCTTCAGGGCGCGCCGCGGCCAGAGCCAGGCAGGACATTAAGATGAAGGTTTTCATGGCGCGTTCTTCGAATTGGATATATGTATATTTGTATGGGTATATTCGCGGATTAGCACGCACACACTTGCACTGTCACAGTAATCCCGGGTCTGTGCCGTGTATTGGTGTGGGAGCGACAGATGTGGATGGATGGATGGATAGATAGATAGATTTGGGAAAGAGATACGTTGGTTAGGTTGCCTGCCAAGCTAGATGTGGCTGAGGTTCTCACGTTTTGATTATTTCTTTAACTATTTACAGTTATCCTCGGAGACGGTTCACCGATGTTTATTAGACCAAATCAAATGCTTCACTGACGAACCAATGCAGCCGCATCATCAATTTATACAAAAAATCCAAGCAACATAGATGCCACAGTCGCACAGCCGAAAACTCAGTCGGCCAGCGGCACACACACACACACACACACACACGCACGCACACTGAGTCAAGCGATCATGATGATGCGACTGTGCGCATGTGTGGCCCAGGCCTGTAGCTGGCCGCAGCGAGCTGGCCAATAATGATCAGCTCCCCTCTCACTCAGCGACGCTCACTCTGTCTCTCTCTCTCCCTCTCTCTCTCTCTCACTCTCACTCTTTCTTTGCTGTCTGTGATTTTTGCAGCCAAGTCTCTCGAAGTGTAGGACAGTCGCAAGTGAAACCGAAATTACAGCACAATCAACTTATTACCGCACAGGCAGCGGCAGAGCCACAGAGCTTTACGATTTCCCGCCTGTCGGATGTGGCGCTGAGACCTCTGCCTCAGTTGCTGCCTCAGCTGTTGCTGCATCATCATCATCATCAGCAACGGCGGCTGTGGCAGCTGCTCTCACTCTCCAGGTTTGAACCCAATGTCGTGCACTTTCGCTCTCTCTGGCCAACCAACGACCAGCTAACAGCTCCCAGCGCCCAGCGGCGAGCTGGCACTTCAGCTGCGGCAGGCCGAGCGTTCGGCTGCGGCTTTCCTCGGGGCCAATTCGAATTCAAAATGAAAATGAAAATGAACAAGAAAATGCGCTCACGATCGCCGTCTTGAAGCTGGCGTACAAAAGTGAAAATCGTTAGAAAATGCCCTGGAAAACTGTGCGCAAAGTCTCAGCCTGAATCAGTTCGTTGTTTAACAATGGCAATTTGAATAATTTCGTGCGCGTGTTGTGGATTTTCCTACAATTCGAATCTGGGCTGCTATTGTGCGGCAATCTCTATATAGGCACACACATACAAGTATATTTATATATGTTCACATACTTGTATGATAAATGAGAACATGTGCAAAATGAGATTTACAATTGGAGCAAGTGTTGTGTATTTAAATGGAACTCATTGTGATACGTAGCGCGTGCGACTCGCGAATATACAGTAGACATTAACTAAATGCGATAAAATATTAAAATTTGCATTTTAAATTATTCTAGATATTTTATTTCTTAAAAGAAATTTCAATAATTATATAAAATAAATTTAATAGAAATAAAATAAAATATTGTTTGAAATATCTTAATAAATTTTTTTAATAAAATTAAAAATATATATATTTTTTACATGAAATAAAAAATTATATATATTTACTTTAATTTTTTTTATTTTTATTTTTTTTTTAATTTAATGTTTTAAGCATCAAATTTTAAATGCTAAAAAATTTGTTAAATCAATAAATTTTAAGTCAAATATATATTTTTTATGTATCGCGTTAAAACCAAAATTTTTTTTATGTATTTTTAATACTCCAATTTCTTTTAGCCAAAACCTAACACATGTATTAGCCATAAATGCCATCATCAAATTGTTGTAAAATATAAGCTAGTATATTTTCCCTTGCAGTCAGTGTTTACTGTAGCTCGCTTGTCTTAAACCGTTTTTAAGATGCGTAACGCGTTTAATAGATTTTGCAGCGCAGATAACCAAAGCCAAAGCCCAAGCTCAGGTTGAGGCACTTGTGCAATGCAGCTAAAGGGACTGTCGGCAGATTAATCGATATGACTTTAAGTAAGGGCATTCCCGAGTCGTGCTGTACATATATACAAAAAGTTAACATTCTTATAGTTTTATGTGTTTCTCAAGTTTTATTTAGGTTTCAAATGCTTTTATGATGCACATCGGAAATTAGCTCATTGCGTAACATTGACATAAAAAATAATAAAAAACAATTTGAGCAACAAAACATTTCGCAAATTGTCGCCTCTTCGCGCGAATTCACGTAAAATGCATTTTTATTGTGATTGTTGATTGCTTTTCCCCAGCCACAGCCCTACCTTCTCCACCTACACCTTCTCCCGTTGTTAACGTTATTAAATCTGTGTTTTTTTTTCTTGATTTTTAAGCTTTGTCGTTTGTTGTTTTTACATTTCGCTTTGTTAATTGCGTTGGGCACTTAGCGGCATAATGAAATGGTTCGTTCATCGAACTGCGCCGCAGTGAAGAAAATGGTTTAAAGTGGCAAAAACGTTGATGTTTTGTTTTATTCAATTTGTTGGCAATTTTGCTGCTCAACAAAGTCAATTGTTACTTTTTATCACAGCGATTCGGGGCGATTTTTAATTTTATTAAATGTTGCCCAGTGCAACTCGATTTATTTATTATGGTCTTTCGGCTTTGAGCAAAAGGCTAACAGCTCGCTGAAAGCTATTTTTGATTGAATAAGAGTTAAGCGAAAATATCAAATAAATTATATATTGAATATATAAATAAATATAATTTTTAAGTCTGCATACATATATATATATATATATTTATATATATATATATATATATATATATATTTTTTTTTTTTGTTGATTTACGATAAAGTTAAATGCAAATGCTGGTAGAAGCAGGTCGACTGTAAATTGTTGCTTCTGTTTTAAAAAACTGTTGGAGTTGCACTTAACTATGTAACCAATAAAAATAAATGTATAAATCTTGTATTGAGATAAAAATCAATAGAGTCAAGAAAAAGTATTTTAGTACAAGCTATATTCCCATAACTTAAATTATAAATATTTATAATTGATTTATAGTTAATAAAAAAATGATCTAATCACTGGCATCTCAGTTATATGCCTATTAACCATATTATATGAAAATATATAAATTCTTTTCAACAAGTCTAACTTGATTACTAAACATACACAAATGTTGTCATAGCCAAGTTTAGTTGATGTTTTCATTTTATTTAAATAAAGGTGAGTCGTGACTACACAAATTGCTTTCGGCGTTTGTTTTTAATTAATGGGTTAGCAGCGAGTGTTTACTGTATGAGAAAATGGTTTGAGTTATGTATGCTATGATGATCAAAATGAAATGCGTTTGCTATAAACTGTCAATGAAATTTCAATAGTTGTTAGCGTGGCGGCTGCATTTCCGGACTTTTAGCAAGGCTCCCGGCGATTTCACCTTGAAATGCGTTTGCATAACCAGACTCCGCATCCAGTCAATACCGAGTTGCTCCTCTTAACCAAAACGTATGCGAAAATCCATACAAAGTTTTTTTTTTCTGTTTACGAACATCGAACATTGAGCGAGTTATCGACTCTTTGGCTTGTTTTTTGACTCTTTGTCTTTAAGTGCTTGTGTTGTCTGACAATAAATTGTGTTCGCATGTGGGAAACGTTGAATTGAATTGAATTTGAATGCGCAACTGCCTGGCACTGGAGTAGACCAAGTGCAGCAGTGCAGGCCACCGGCAGATGCAATCGCTGAGGCAACCAGCGACACCTCTAAATGAGCCGCAGTAGCATTCCGATACAGATTGCGATTGCGATTGCGATTGCGATTGGGATTGCGATTGCAATTTACGATTTGTGGGGCCAGCGAATTTACATTTGCAATTTGCATTCAAGTTCACAGACAACGACCAAAAATTGCTTGAATATTTCATGAGCCTAAACGTTTCACATTCAACTTCCGACCAGACAAGAGCTCAGAGAAATTGAATTAGCTCTTCGATTAAGCTTATATTTTTTTAAAGAAAGTTTATGGACAAGGATTATGTTAATGACAGTTAAAATGCCAAAGTTGAATAGAAATTTTTTGGCAGATTAAACAATTGTTTGAGTTTCATGAATTTTATGCTTTGAATATGTTTTGTAAATTGAGGGATATTGTATTAATTACTTGTAATTCTTGAGATATTATAACCTAACAGTAATATGAAGACTATTGACTTTGGACTATGACTATATAGATTATATTACTATAGATAAAAATCTGTAGACTATAGGCTATAGATTATAAGACTATAATACTATAAGCCTATAAGACTACAGAATCTAAGGATATGGACTATAAGACTGTATGACTATAAGATTAGAAAACTATAAACTATGAAACCATAAAATGTGAATGAGAAATATAGTTTTGCAGTATTAGCTATTTGTTTAATTATTATTTTATTTTTACTATTTTACTTTTATTATTTTACTAGTATATTCAGAATGCCATATATATATATTTCAATGCCATAAAATTAATTAAGTGATATAAAAAATTTAAGAATGATTAAAAGAGTAGCTTTGCCGCAGGCTCAGAGTATCCTGCAGTAAATAACTTTCAATCATTAGGTCATTATTACTAGCTTAAGGCCTCATTTTGTTTAACTTATTCCAGACTTGAAAATTAACTTTGCATTTTTATTGGAAATGTTTTAGCTTTCGCTAATTTAACAAAGTTTTCATCTTATTCAAATAATCGATGTTTTTACTCATTTCGATTCTTTATTCGCATCAACTTCTTGATGAGAATCCAGCCACCACTTCCCACTTGCATATGCAAATTACTTGACTAATCTTTCTTATACTTAATGCAGAAGCCGCTTAACTCAATCTCTCTCTTTCTTTCTCTTTCTCTCCCTCTCTGTTTACAGGCAGTCAATTAGTTGTTAATCCTTTGCCGGAGTTGGCGCAGCTTGCAAATTGCATAAGAAATAAGAGGAAGGCGCCTGAATGCGGCATCCTTTGACACTGAAAGATGAAGATTGCAGCGGCTCACGCAATCAGCGGGTGGCTGCGATGCTCGCAGCTGTGGTGGAGTGGGTGCTGCATAGCCCTGGCTGCCAGTAGGAAGTTGCTGGCAATGAAGACGACGACGACGACGACGACGACAGCATTTGTTGCTTCCTGCATCTTTTTTGTCGCTGCATATTGTATCTGTAGTTGCTACCTCTGCTGTGTGTGTGTGTGTGTGTTTGTGTGTGATGAGACAGTCGCATCTCCAGCAGCCGCGGCGCCACTTCCTGCTTGTTAAGCAAACACAGCGACAACACCGCGTGCAAATTTTTGAATTGTTGAAGACAACAATTTTTTATTTTTCTTTTATTTTTCTGCTCTTGTCGATTTTTTTATTTTTAGCTTTGCTTTAAAGCTTTAAGCTTGAGCTCTGCCGGTCTGTTTCGCTTTTACATTTGACATTTTTGTGGCCATCCATTGGCGATGGCCGCCGACAGCAAGACAGCGCAACATGCTCCATTCATAGACTCGTTATTTATTGCACTTGACAGCATGTTTGTTGTGTTCGAATGCGCTGCGAGTTGCAGTTGCAGCGTTGACTAAATGCTAATTAGTGTCAGCGACTTTTTGCCACGAAACCCCAAAATATAAATAAAAAAGAAGCAGCTGGCGCGAATTCTATAGCGTCTTGACCATTTGGCAATTGGTATGAAAATTAAACGTTTACACGGCTCACGCAAAAGCCAACATTTTGTTGCCAGCAATTAAAACTTGCTGCCTGTTTGCATTTACCCTGACTATGTATCCAGGGGAATCGATATCCATCGTTGCTTAACCCACTCACCAACAGCACAGACATTCGATATGCGGCAACCACTCAAATCACACTCAATTTACTCGTTGTCATTGCAGAACTTTCCACTCACATTTGCACTGCTCACACGGTAGTCGTTGGGTAGTCGAACGTTTATTTAGAAAGTTTCTATCATAAAGTAACTTGATGCTAGAGAATTCCTTTTTTCCCCCCTCAAATTTCACATTCCATTGAATTTGGCTTCAGTGAAAAAATTTCATGCCTCGTTTCGTTCGCTGTCTTTGGCTGCCGCTAGAGATGCGCGTGAGTGTAACTAAAACTCAAGTTGACATTAAATGAAAATTTAGTTCAAAAGGATAACTAGGCCTTGTGAGAAGACTTATGAGTTGATAGTAATATTTTGTTAATTGATTTCTTTGAGCATCTTCTACTGACTTGAGCATTTTTTTCTTGTCAATGAACTGAATAATTATACGAGATCTGATAATGCAGTTCAGCTTACCTATGCTCAGATTGAAATTGCAACAGAGTAAATAATCTTCAACTGATAAATCATTGGGATGGTTAGAATTGTAGCTTTGTTCAACAGCATCTTTTCTAATAGGTAAAGCGTCTTGGCATTTAATTCACATCTTATTAAAATATTTAATTTAAAGCACAAATATTATATATGAATAAAAGTTATATATTTAATTAAAATATAAATATATAATATATTAATATTTAAAATGTAAATATTATATGTAATTTGTTAGATATTTTTTTTTCAATATATAACTTTTATTCTCATGTGAAATATTTTCTTTTCTTAAAAGAATGATATACTAATAATAATATAATAAATATAATATCATATTTCGTTATGTCTTGTATCTAAATTCAAATTATGAACTTAAATAAAGTTTGCAATATCTAAGATTTGTTTCATTATAAAGAAATTAGCTAAGCTAAACTTAAATATATTTTTATTAACACATATATATATATATATATATGTTATATCTGTTAATAATATATTGCTATCAAGACGTGTCTTGAGACTAATTAATAATAATATTTTTTTAACTGATATAATAGAAATATATCTGTTAATAAAAATATATTTAAAATTTGAGTTATAGTTAAATTCAATCTCCACATGTGCTTTAGTTAGACTCAGCTATAGCTCAAGTATATTATAAACATAAAATATATATACATATATATTTCATATTTATGGCCTATCTGGTTTCTATAGAATCAATCACATTCTTAGTCAAATATAATTTTAAATGACAAATAAACCAAATACCTTGCACTATTTAAGCCCTAAACCGATTAACATTTTATATTCCATATCGATTCCACATGAAGATAATTCTATATTTTTGCAGCTATTAGATTTCTCAGGTAAGTGCGAATGGGATGTGGGACAGGCACGAAATGCGACTTGTTAAAATGCATACTCTGTATTTAATTGGTTTTATTAAATGGAAACACGAGCTGCGCCCAGCTCTATGGCTGGCAGTCGCGATGTTCGTTGTCGACTGTCGTCCTTTTTAATTTAATTGCAAGAATGCTTCACATTTGTTGCCAGCTCGTGCTTTGCCTCTCGACATGTGCAAATTGTGCATTAAGCTGCTGCTGACGTTGACATTTAGCTGCAGCCGCAGCAGCTGCTATGTTGCCGTTGCCGCGAGTGTGGGCGTGGCCCAAGCACTTGTATTTCGCATTTGCATATTAATGTTATTCAACTGTTTCCAAGTATTTCAATTTGCCAAAAGCCCCGAAGTCTGTTTAGGATCCAGCCTAATTGTCGTGCGTTAACCAACAAATTTTGTGGGCGAAACATGTTAAGACCTTCACTCAGCTTCTTCCTTGAAGTATTTACGTTGCAGAAGCAGTTTGAGGTCATGAATACGACGCAGCTGCCACGCATTTAACACCAGACTAACTTTGAGCACAGTTTTATTTTTTTATCTCTACATTTTAAGTTTCTGTATTTTTTTTGGTTTGTTTAAAACGCACTTTGGTGGCAAGTCTGTGTGAAGTCGAAAGTAAATAAATTTGCTACAACGAAATTGAGGAAGTGTCGAGCTGAGGGTGCAAATGCTGGCCCAGGCCGGGCTGCATTACAACTTTGGCAATGCTGAGTAGGCAAAAACAAGTTTCAATGTGCTCTAAATCCAAGAGCGGGCGCACTGAATGTGGGCCATGCGCTGAGTTCGTTTTGTTTCAGTTGTCGTCGGCAGCCGCAACGCTTCCAACTTCAACTAAACGAATTACCAGCCAGTGCAGCGTGTCTGTCAAGGCAACAACAGCAAGCAAAAGAAGAAAAAAAAAAAAATAAATAACAACTGCAACTGACATAAAACGCGCGAATTACTTTTCCGCGCACAACGCGTCGTATGCGTAATTTGTTGTAAATCTAGTGCAAAGCGAATGTGAGGTGAACGCTCATTTGTCTATCGACTCGGTAATGTGCGTGACCCTCCAAGCCAAAACATTGTTAAACACAATTGTTGCCACGACTTTAGTTATATTGTTTTTGTTTTTTTTTTTTTACTTCTATTCAAATCGTAAAAGTTGATGTAATAAACGTCGACTTCAAACATTAAAGCAGTGGGGCGACTGGCGCTTGAGAAACGATGCCAAATCAACGGAAATGTCCAACCTAATGGGAGGCTAATTTAAAATGACGAACCCATTAAGAAGAAGAACAAAGTAAGCTAACGAAGGACACGCGCGGACAACAGCTTAAGCGAACGCATTTTTTTATGACTCCTGCTGAGGCTATCATAAATGTTGTGCGTCAGACATTTTTAATGCCAATTATATGAGTGTATATATATATATACTTGTTTTCTCAGAGTGTAGATTTATATATGTACATAGATTTCCCACTTGACTTTAAGGCAATTGAAATTGCAAATTGAGACTGAGAGTCGACGGGATATATGTTTACTTTGCATTTGATCTTAAGTAAACTCAATTTCTTTTTTTTAGAAAATATTTTCTTTGACTACCCACAGCTCAACAGGATGTCAAGAGGCAGAAAATGAAACTCTGGCTTATCATATTAATTAAAATATATAAACGAATAGTGCTTCAGTGACAGGGCTCTTTATAGTGATGAATAGAAAATATTAATTGAATTATTGAACAACATTTTTGGATTTTTTATGCTTGCAGGAGAAGAATTTTCAGTTTTAAAATAATTTTAGTAAAAGCTGAGAGCATGTTTTGAAAAGTAACTCTAGCAGCTGCTTGAGAGCTCAATTTAATAAACAATTTTATATTTTGTAGATATGAGCACTTCTCTTCGATCGTACAAAAAAAAAAATTGCATTGTTTTTCAAGTAGCATTTATAATATCTATAATACATAAGAGAACGGAACCGCTTTTTTTTTTTGAAATAAATTCTCAACATATGAATATTAAATGAAATATTTAATCAGCCACCAAATCGATTACACTAAATCAATCAAGTTTTTTATTCTTCTCTTCGTGCACAATTACTACAATAATTGAAATAAAATTTACTCAAAATTCTGACAATTCTGATTTCATTTTATTTTTCAAATATATTTATTTTAGCAACCACAGCGAACTATGTGTCATTCCGTATTATTAACTCTTTTGTGTGCTTTTCATCTGTGTGGCAACTGCAATTGGCAGCCCGCCTCTACCGCCCGCATCCAGCCTCGCTCGCCGTCAGCTCCACTCGACTATTTGCCAAGTTGCTCGGATTTTCGTTTGTCAAAATTTTATTGCACTTAAAAGTGAATTTTTATTTCATTTTCGTTTTTTTTTTTTTGTATTTATTTTTTATTTGTTTCGCTCTCTTCTCAGTTTTTTTTTTTCTTTTTTCGCCCATTGTCGTGCGATTCGTGCTGCAGTCGGTTGGTTTTGGCGTAGCCGTTGGGAATTTTAAATATGTATGTCTCACAGCTGTTGCTTTGGCACTCAATCGAAGCGAGTCAGCGCCGCATCCGCCTCCCGTCCGCCGAGTTACGCCCCCTTTTTGGTGCACGTTGCAAATGCTGCGAACATCAGTGAATAATAAAAGTCGAAGGCAAAGTGAAATCGCGGAATTGGATTTATATACATAAATATGTATACATATGTTTACATGGACAAATATCTGTGCATATAGCGCCTCTTGGCAGTCGTATAATTTATATTTACTGTGGGAATGCAAGAGATGATGAGCCCAGCTAAACTTCATGGGATCGCGGTCACAGAGGCGTTGCCTCGGATTAAAAGCGCAAATGCCAAGTGCCAAATGCTAAGTAGAGCTAAGATCAAAAGCCAATTGATGCCTAGTACATAGTACTTAGATAATACTTTCTTCTAGCCTAATGATAACAATGTAAATTTGAAAGTATTTAATATGCAGATGAAGCAATTTCAAAGAGTTTTCGAATTCTGATAAATGAAAAGAGAAGAGATGCGAAGAGAATCGGTTCCATCTGAGGGAAGGGTGTAATTATAGCCATGCAGAGCTGCATTAAAATTTTGTTTCAAATAATCTCTATGATATTGATTAGAATCGAGATGAAGGTAAAATTATTTGAGCATATGTTGCATACTTAATGAGCTTAGCTTATATATTTAGATATACATATATCTATCCGAAGTACATATTGATAAGTTACATTCCACTTCTTCAATACTTGCTCTGATCTAAATGCAAAATCAATATACTTCAGCTCAACACGATATTCAAGGCATCTCCTAGAGAACTCTAATACGCTCGTACACTAATTAAGGCTATTTTAGCTCTGGGAAAAGTTGTGTAGCTGTGTGGAAGGCAGTGTCTTTGTGAATTTGTATACAATTTTTTGCAAAAAATATTATTTATATTCCATACATGGATTAGTCCGCTACTAATATCTTTTCTACTATGCTTACATCTATAGACAATGTTTTTAATAAAATCTTGTGATCAAGGATTAGATATGTCAAGATGTCTCAAATATGCATAGCTGCCAAGCTTTCTATATGGATATATCAATATCCAAGGACAAATCCCCAGATCCTCGAGGGCATTCACATGCTCACAGCTTGTCTTAAAGCCCGTTCCGTTCTTTGTCTTGTAAATTTGCGTTTTAATCTTTTGCAAGAGGCCGCATTCATCTTTCGCATAATTATGGTATTATTTTCACATTTCCTGGGCTCATTTCTTTGAAATTATCTGGTAATTTTAAAGGTGTTTCGTCGTTTGCACGTGCCCAGCGAACGGCAGACAACAAAAACAACAACAACAATAACAACAGCAACCAAATGACAATGGCAACAAACATTAACAAAAAATCGACAACATTTGCATATCTGACGAAACAAGTTGTCAAGACAACATCAAGCCAGCCAGCCCAATTGCCCCCCTCCTGACTACAGTCTGACTACGTTTTGGCGTACAGCCCGCATCCCTCGACCAGTCGACGAGCTCAGTGAATATTTCGTGCAGTTTGAAGAACTGGCAATAGATGAGCAAGAAGAAGAAGAAGAGGCAACAGATAATGCAAATGGTCATTAGACACAAAGCGAACGTTGCAGCAGTTACCTCTCGCCCCTCTCGACTCCACACTTTATTGTCCAGCCATTGTGTAATCGCATCTGTTGGGGGGCTAGAAGTAACCACAATTATTTACATCAATTGCGTGGCTTGAAGACCTCTTACTTTTTAATATTTTTGCAATTTTTCAGTGCCTAACTGGGCACAACGTCAATTTGTATCGGTATCTATGCATTTGTATCTTTTATCGGCAGTGCGTGTGCCTTGACATCCAACCGAGTGCTGCGCACACAAATTACATTTCTTAAAGGCCTCTTTGTAGTTAAGTGCTTAATTTATACTTATATATATATTTATATATAGGTATATATATATATTTACAACTGAATAATAGAAATCCCCACTTAACGTAATGTCCTTTGCTCTGTCTTATGGACCTTGTAATTGAATTTGTCCGAGTGAAGTACTTCCGCTTGGTAATAGAAATAAAATTCAATTAAGGATAGCTTCAAAAATATAAAGGCCACACAGACTTGGGCTCTGGGCTGCGCCACTTGATAGTTGTCAAGGAAAGTTTAGTAAATTCCATTGGCACTTCAATCACAGCTAAATTGAGTGCCAACTTAATAAATGGCTCTCCAATGCGGGAGATTGCTTTAGAGTTTTTGTTGTTTATATTTTACCAGCTGTGGGTAGCAACATTATAATTTACATAAAAACTCAAGAGTTGGACCCAAATGAGCTTGGACAGCCGTCTGGCAAAACAACGTTCCACAGCTTTGAGGTCAAAAGATTGATGGTGCATGAAAAGGGTTAAAGAAAAAAAAAACAAATCCAAGCCAATGGAAAGCCTGACAGCTGCTGTTCAAGGCCAAGTAGGATTCGCACGAAAGTGGAACCAAAAAAACAAAAAAAAAATCTCGGACTCAACAAAAAGAGTAAGAGAAGAGATAAGGCTTACACTGATAGACGAGCAGATGCCAAGGCTTTAAATTGTGAAAGTTGTTAAACGTATTTAAACAGAAGAAGAGGCGAGCTAAGAACAAGCTACAGATATATAAGTGATATGCTTAGGATTACCCTGTAGCTAATTTAAAATTGTTAATGTATGTTAAGTAAATTATGTATAATATTATTTGAAATACATTGGGTCATATATATAAATAAAATAAATAAAAATAAAATTAATAAAAATACATTTTTCTCTATAGTTCTCATGAGCATTACATCTATTAGAATTTCACTCAATTTGACTGTTAAAGCAAAATAAATATGTAAGCGAGGCGACGTAACTATCTTATATCACCCAAATCCCACACACATATATTCTCAGCTCTCTGTTACATACTTCGCAGACAAGTTATACTCCATATAAAATACATATTAATAATTACAGGATATTAAAAACATGTGAAAATAAGAAACTTATTAAATTCAATTAGGGTCAGCGCCAGCGAGAAGCAAAGTCAAAAAATGACAGTTGGCCATATTGATAGCCAGGTTTAGCTGCTCGCTGCGGTCAATTTGTGCTTCACCTGTGGTTACATAAGCCGTGCGGCATGCAAATAAAAGCAGCTGCAGATCAATGTAAGACCGCGCGCGATAATCAATGCGATTTATGGTGTCTGCGAGAAATAAAAATAAAAAAAAACGCGTGGCAAACACTTTACAAGGATGCGCACACACGATGCCGCCCGCAACTCGTTGCCAAGAGCCGCTTTCCAGTCGTCCCGCACGCCAATCGTTGATTAGGTAAGCGCAAATTGAGCCAAAAGATAAATGGCTATTCGACGGGCCAAAATGCGAGATTCGAGATTCCCAGCGCTGTCGCAACGGGCTAAGAAACTTTCGCTTTTTTCAAGCTGCACAGCGAAGATGTTGCGGTTGCGTCTGCGGTTGCGGCTGCTCATCCCTCCCCATCCTGCCCACCTTGCCCGACCCATTCGCTGACGCAGTGCCTGTAGCTTTGGCAGTTGTCCGAGATTAATTTAAATGTTCGCCACAGGATCCGCTGTCAGGCCAAGCCAAAGCAAATGAGCTGTGACTCTGTTTTGACAGCCATCTGCGATTTATGTTGTTGTCGGGGCCTATATAGTCGGCCAAATGGATGAATCAGGCAATCAGCAACAAATTTGCCTCCAACAGCCAGTTTTGATACCCTCACCCATCTATATCTATATCTATATCTATATCTATATCTATATCTATATCTATATCTATATCTATATCTATATCTATATCTATATCTATATCTATATCTATATCTATATCTATATCTATATCTATATCTATATCTATATCTATATCTATATCTATATCTATATCTATATCTATATCTATATCTATATCTATATATATATCTATATCTATATCTATATCTATATCTATATCTATATCTATATATCGATATCTATATCTATATCTATATCATATATCTCGACAAGGGTATATTATATTCGGCGTGTTCGCATTCGAATTTTACTGCTGCTTTTTAACTGCCGCAACAGGACTTGCGCTGTGACAAAGGCAACAACAGGTGAAATGCGATATTTGATTTCGTTTTTGTTACAGCTCATTTCGTATGCAAAATACACACAGTTGTTGTTGCTGTTGTTGTTATTGTCGCTGTTGTTACTGCTGCTGGTGTTGTCAACTGCAACTGCAACTTCATCAATTGGCAGCGTAAATATTAATGAGCGAACGTGTTTGAGTTGCAGTAACTGCTGTTGGCCCAACCAAACGAGGCATGTTAAATACAGACGACGGATGGATGGATGGATGGATGGATGGATGGGGTGATAATTATGGCTTAACGAAACGGAGTTCATTAAGTGCCGGAAAAGCGCTGCTTCAATTGACCCGGGCTCTAAAAAGGGAAAACACTCGCGTCACGCCATTAACGTGCCAGCTGTGGCAACAAACCTGTGTGGCAAGGTCGTGCTATAAACTTTTGCAAGTTTGATTTTTTTTGATTTTTGCATTTATCGTAAATTCAGCAAGTTAAGATATTGATAGCCCTGACTACGCCTTCGTAGACGCACGCACCTGACATACGACTCGATTGCTGTTTTTCGCAACGGATTATGAAAACTGTGCGCATGCCGCACTCCGAAAGGTCACTAGCTAAACGGGTTTGCTGTCGCACATTTGGCCACTTGCCGCTTGCAGTTGTTCACCCTCGCCAGATCCTCTCGCCCCGTGCTACTCGACCCAACGGGCCACTTGACACCTTCCCTGGCCGCACATAAAACTAAAACAGCAACCGCAAGTCGTTGCCTTAACTAGCCGCTTAGCCAGCACCAGTACACTTAACCTTGCAGGCCTTGCCACAGTTGCAATTGCAACGCAGACCACATAAAAATAACAAAAACTGCAGCCTGAGCAATCCATATTGGCAGGCCAAGGCAAAGGAAGGCAATGAAAGGCGCTTGCCGTTTGCCTGTTAACCTTTAGCCAGGCGGCATACACATAACATGCCAGGAAATGTGCACAAATCAAGACGCAAGCCCCAAGGCAATGCCAACTCGAACTCCACACAGCTGGACAAAGTTGCCCAACAGATACAGATTTCTTTTGCTTTGAATTTCTGCGAGCAATTGTGTTTGTGAAGAGCGTAAGATGAAAATCAAACTATAAAATGTAAAAGCTTTGACAGTATAAAGTATATATATTATATTAGCAAACGTCTCATATGTTTGCTATTGTGTTTATTGAATATATTTGTATAGATATATATATTTGATTGAAATGCATCTCAAACAAAAGAAGGATACAGACAAGCAACAGATGGAGTATCTAGAAAATACACTTAAGCTGCATTTCTGGCAATAATTTTAGATGTAAAATATGTTATGCTAATATAATTAAATACTTTTGATAATGCAAAGCAAGAAATTTCTTTCAAATATAAAAACATATTAAAGAGATAAGATACTTACTATAAGATAAGCAACTCACATAATTTATTGCTATTCTAAAACTACAAATATAAAGATAGTCATGAGGATATACAAGTAAATTCTAGATTCAATGTCAAAGAATATGAAATAATAATATATACTATACTATCGAGTGTGTGATTTTAATTTTATTCTCTTTATAATTAAGTTAAGGGCATTTTCGAAATATTTATTATTTATATTTATTATGCAAACAAAATCCAGAGAAGCTGTTCCTGCTTTAAAATATATAATTAAGATGCTTTTCAGTTCGCTTTAAATGCAACTCGCAACCCAAAGTTGTAAATTTATTTTGAATTAAATGTCATGTTTTTTACTTAGCAGTTAGTTAAGTCTGCTAGCTTAAGTTCATAAGTATCTTAGAGACACTTGGAGCATAAAAGCAGTTTCATAAGTTGCAGATACAAGTATCTTCAAGATACATGTCAACGCCAACTGCAGTCTCAATGTCTCTGGCGTAGAATTCGTTTCGGCTGCGCTTTAAAGCTGTAACGGAACTTCCTCATTAAGTAAATGAAAAAGACGCCAAACAAAGCCATTGTCGTGGACGTTACGCAATCTTGGTGGCGACACAGGTATTTGCTTTTAAGTCACACACAGAAAGTGTATCTCATGGATGCGATGCAGCAATGCACGCAATGGATGGACTCAGGCACGGTTGCAGCTTATGCAACGCTCTCTTATGGCTAGGGACTCGTTTGCCTTTCGCACAATTATGCTAAATGCTAAGTTTGTTGATGTCATTAGGGATCCTGGTATAATTGGCGCCACGAACGCATTCAACGGGGTCGCTGGCTGGCGACTGGGGTCATGCGTGAGCATCAACTCCACCATCAGCTACCTGTGTTAATTGCAACTCATGCTCACATGCCTCGACTGCAACACCTTTAATCAGACGTGCAACTCATTACAGCAATTGCTCACAATTTAATTAAATCATTCGCTGGCGCTGCCGAAGGGCTTTTGTATCACATGACCATTAAAAATATAAAAAGTTGTGCTACGTGTGGAAAATAAATTGCATGATAACCTCAGCTATAAACTGAAAGAGAAACGTGTGCTGGCTGCCAGGCTGGGCTTTTGAATCCAAGTTTGCAAAGATAAATGCTGCGTGGTCTAGTCTCTATGCCTGGATATAGTAGAATTTCAAGCATTTTATAAGCTTTCAATGCGATTTTATGACCACTTAAGACTATCGATCTGCATATAAATCTATCAATCCTGATAGCTTAAGCAGCACTCGGGAATTTTAAATGATAATAAATTTGCAATCGAAAATGGGATCTATTGAAAAAATGTATTTTTTTATTTTATTTATTTAATCATTTAAATAAATATTTATATTTATATTTTTATATATAAATATTTTATTTAATATTTCTCATATTTTTTGCCCAATATATAATTTCAATCATAATAAAATATTCATGAAGTTCCTATTAATTTGAGGCTAGCTTATGTTTATTACATTTAAATCCGCCGTATTAAAGCATTTTCCCTAGCCAAGCTGAGCGGCATTTATATATAAAGTTATAGTTTCCTTGGCTGCGTGTTTGGGTAGTCAATAGATATACAACTTAGCAGCCAAGTCACTTTAATAGCTCTAATAAAACGTGTGCCAGTGACAATGCTGGCGAAAAGTGTAACACACACAGAGAAAAGAAACAGAAAAAAAAAAAAACCTGAAGCTAACAGAGAATGCAAGTCGCTCTGGCGCCGGTAACAATAAAAGCCAAGTGGAGCGACTTGAGGCAGGCAGCGCAGCAGTTTAATGCGCAAAAGGTAAAGAGAGAGTGGGAGAGAGAGATAAGGATTGCTAGGGAGAGCATGCAAAAGGGCAATAATGATAGCACAATATTATTTCCGCCCGGAGAGTCACTATCACATTCCGACACATAGGACGGACAGATAATGGATCAGAGGGACGTGCGGGGCACAGCTGCTGAGGAAACTGCAAACAGAAGCACCCAGCGGACCAAAGCTGTATTTATGCTTTTATTTCCGAGCCAAGAAATTATTGTTACTGTTACGTTTAGTTGAAAATAACGTGACGGCAGCGACATATAATACCAAATTGCCACTCCAACTCTGGCGTTACGTTGGGGTCCCACAAATCATTTTGACTGGAATAAAGTTGCTGCAGTTGGGCGTCTGCATTTCGTGTTGGCCAAAGGGATGAGCGATGTAATCTAATTGTATGTGTGTGTCTGTGTCTGTGTGTGTATGTGTGTGTGTGTGTGGGACGAACTAAAACAAAAAGTCAACACCTTAAGTGCCATACTTCTGTCTGTGGCTCTGTGGCTGTTTGAGCCTTTAAGAGTATTACGACACATTTCAGCTGAAGATTTATGCCGCAATTACCGCAAGTGTAAACTAATTACGGCTTTCAAGTGGCTGCGGCTTAAATAACAAAACAAAATGAACTCAACTGAGCGTTAAATAAAAACCAATCTTGCTACTCTTGCCTAACAAGCCAGAAATTAGCTTCACAAAAATATATGCAGCACTGCTGTATATAATTTTGCATTATTGTTTATATTTGAATAAATAAACAATTGTAAGACGGCTCAAAACAATGCCATGAACTAACACTTTGTTTGCTGTTAAGCTTAAGTCAAGAGTCTTATTTTGATACAATAATAAAACAATAAAACAAATTTTATGTTATGTTGAATAAAATTTCAATTTATAAACTTCTGTGCTTATGTGGGATAATTAGACTTTATAATTTTAACCTCAATGCATATTTTAATTCTTCTTTAAAAAATATGAAGCTTTTTTGTCGAAAGCAAGAATATTTCAAAATTTATTGATAACTGCAGTGACTATCTATAGATTATGACATATTTTAAATCATATTTATTACAGATAGACTTATGTCGATTGTAAGAATGTGTCATGAAATATATATATATATATATATATATATATATATATATATATATATATATATATATATATATATATATATATATTAATATTAATTAATATTTATCGGCAACATATAAAACATTTTTACTATCGACAAAAATTGACTTTTAATTCAGGCATAGATTTTTGTTGATATTCGGAATATTCTATAATTTATAGGAAACACTGTATTTATCGACATGACATATTCAATAAAAATTGTAGTCTTAAAAACAATTGCTTTAGAAAAAAGAAGTCAGGAAGCTGGGGCGGATTGGCTATATTTTAATTAGTTAAACTGTACTCTCATAGGCCATGCCATCTTCTATTCTACCCACTCTGTTTGTTATCCTCATCAATGATATAAATGCTATCTAGTATCCGCATGCCTTCTTCTTTCTCTTACGTACCTTCGCCCACACGCAATATACCCTAAACTATTAATTTTAATGAGAGATGCACGATGAAAACCACTGCCTTGAACTACTTTGTGGTTTTTAACAACTTTCGCTTCAGATTGACGCTTAATTGGAGATTCACTTGTGCCTTTGCTTAAGACTTAAGTCTTTTATAACAATTCAGAGCAAGATATTTAAGTTCACACTGTGTAAAGCTTACTCATACAATGGAGCATAAATTTATCTAGCCAAGTTCTTAAAGCTCCACCCGTGCATAGACACAACTGCGCCCAGGAGACTCTGTGTATAAATCCGCCGTGTTTGCTTGCCCAGGTAAGTCCCGCGCGAGTTACGCCCACAGGTTTTGCGCTGCTCTCAATTTAAAAAGTACATCGATTCGGTAGCCTTTTGTTCATTTCATGGTGTTGTAAACATTTTAATTACAACAACTTTGACCCCACGCGACGCGCAGTGATACAACGTTCGCAGCTATCAATCTCTCTCGTTCTCTCTCTCTCTCTCTCTCTCTCTCTCTCTCTTTTCATTGTTGTTTTCTGCGTTTCCTGGGTGCAACGCCCCGCAAAACGAGTTGGCGCCATTTAAGCTGTAACGGGCTTGTCCATAGGGCTAAATCAACAATATGAGCTCAGTTTTATATTGGGCAAAGATGTGTTGTTGTACCTTTTGTTTGGCATTGCTGCTGCTTGTTGTTGGCCAACCGCAAAAGTGTAAAACTTTTGATTACACTTTTTAAAAGTCTATTTTTTTCATATTTATTTTTTGGGTCTTTCTCTGATGGCATTTTAATTATATATACTTAAATTTATATACTGTCTATCTATTGTGAATTGTGCAAGTGAAGCTGTTATTGCAGCTGGCGAAATTTTAGACCGAATTGAGATTTATGAAGCTGTCATTTGCATCATCGCTTTTCATAGCCAAGTTAGTTAGGATTGATATAAAATAGAATATTGTGAATTAATGTAATATGAATATTCATTGGGTCAATCTGAAGTCTAGCCACTGGCTCATAAATAAACGAGTTGTTGCGCTGCTTAATGAGTCTGTGTCTGTTGAGCAGTTGCAATTGTGCTGCTGCTGATCAGAGACGATCTGCAGCTCGAGCACATTTTAGTGCGTCACTGACCCGAATTTGGCAAAGTTACAATCGAAAAAGCTCGACTGCTAGGCCAAAGCCTTTCACTTTTCGCTGCATGTAGAATAAACTTGTTCGGGCGTCCAAGCAAACAGTCAAGATGTTGCTTTATGCAATACAAGCAACAACAACAATGAGCAGATGTAACAACAAATGCATCGACAGCTGCCGGCCCAAATGCAGCTACCGAAGTCAACTCTCAGCTTTATTGAAAAGGAGCCAAGTCATGCCGATGACAAAGTGAAATTGTATAAAGTTGTAGAAGAAGAAGCAACAGCAGCGGCAGCAGCGGCAGCAGCGGTAGCAGCAGCAGCGGCAACTGTAGCTGTAGCTGACTTTATTATGTACCTGTGACTGACTGCAGCCACTGTTTAATTTGTGCCCATTAATTGACTAATTTATGGGCCATGAGCTAACTTTTCGTAATATTTATTAACAGAGACATTTATCAAATGCTAATAACTATTTAATTACGCCCTCGCTCGTATATTAAATGAAACAAATGGCAAATATTAATTTCTTTGCGAGGCGTAACAAATATAACAAATATAATTAAACGAATTGGGCGCATATATCAAATGTCCAGCCGGGGCGACTGGCAAATATATGTTTATATATTTATTTAAGGCATGCCCAAATTACAATATATTATTTATGGCTTGGTAAAATTAAAATAAATATTTTAGCAAATATTTCTAATTTATTTTAGTTACTTTCGGCCCAGGAAAACGTTTTTAGCAATATCCGCAAATTGCTCAAAGCAAGTGACTGCAGTCTTGAGTATGCCGAAGTTTATTGAATTTCAAATACCTAAATTGCTGTCTCTATGTGTGTGACTGTGTGTGTGTGTGTGTGTGCATGTCTTGTTGCAATATCCTCTGCAAGTCAATAGCTTGGCCCATCTCTTGGCTTGTCACGTAGCCCTTTGGCGATTTGAATGGATTGTAATAATGCCGCCGACGTTGCCGCCGTCGCTTGAGTCATTTTTAGATATTTGCAGTCATATTTTTCGTGCGGAGACAAATTCTTGTTGTGAAATGCTTTACAAGCGAGCCAAAATTTCGTATTGGATTCGACGCAAACAAATTGCAACGAAATAAATCAGTCAAAAGCCAAGTGCAGCTAAGAGGAAGCTGGAATGCCGGAAAGTTGTGCAGCGAGAATTAGCAGCAGATGCCACAAAGATACAAATGTGCTGATAAATCTGCATATGTGCGCGCGCGTGTGTGTGTGTGTGTATGTGTGATGAGCAGGAGAAACATGGCAGCTAATTGCGGGCTGTGTAACTGCTGTCTGCTGACTGCCGCAGCTCGTCTGCGATATCTTTTAATTTGCCACAAAACGCACCAAATGCGCAAGCTACATGAGTGTGTGTGTATGTGTGTGTGTGTGTGTGTGTGTGTGTAGGGGAGTCACTATCTGTAGGTGTGTGTGTGTGGGTGTGGATGCGGGCAGCCAAGCAGCCAAACCGCTAAGCAGCTGCCAGCGCTGGCCAAGCCTGGGAATCCTCTCACTTTTTTCCCAAGCACTAGCCATTGTCTCTCTGTGTGTGTGTGTGTGTGTATATCTGTGTATGTGTGTGTGCAATGATGATGAAGATGATGCGACTTGGAACAGCTGCCCCCGTTGCATGCGCCGCCACATGCCCTGGCTGCCCGGCTGGATATGACACAGATTACGTAAGGCGAAATTAACATTTTAACACAATTCAACAGACGGCAGATTGCAACTTGAAAAGAAAATACAAAGAGCGAGAGAGAGAGATGTGAAAGAGAGAGTGAGAGTGAGAGAGAGAATGAGAGGCAGACAGAGGCCATGCAACAAATAAGCCACTGTGTGGCTGTCTGGCCATGCCTCTGACTTGATCTTTGTTGTGGCGTGGTCAGCAGACACCTAAGTCGTATCCCTCGATGCTTGTAGACTGACCAACACACACACACACACACACACACACACACTGAGGCAGCCGGTTGCACCTCTTGCAGTCAATTATGCAATTAAAGCTTTACATGCGAACAAGTAGCAATTGCAGCCAAATGAGGCAAATTTCTAATGCGCTGACGTCGATTTGACAAAGCGCCAGTTGCTCCAACACCACAAGAGCCGCGCTCTGCCCGCTCCCAGTGATTGGCCTGCGAGCATCTGCAATTTACATCTCGCAGTCATTATATCTTACTTGCTTTGTAGGTAGACGCAGGCACATCTTTTTTTTTTATTTTTGGTCGACTGTCAACTGTGACGTGTCATCGCCGTAATTCAGCAGTTTTATGATTCCTTTTAGCTGATTGCCGTCGACGGTTTGCTCCCATGGCCAATAAGTGCAGCTCGAGCAATTAGTTAGCCTGTGATTGGCAGCAACATGAATTTTGAAAAATATTGAACCGGCTAGAACCGTGAACAGCGGCAAACCGAATTCGAAATGCACTCAGCAGAGATTACTTCACTTTTGAGACTTGATATGAAATTGAATTACTCGACTTTTTCGAGCTAATACTGAACCTTATATAAATCTATTTCTGCCAGCTGCAAAGGGCATGCCCAAGTTTCGCACATTACGTATACGCCGCAGAAACTTTGTTCATTTAGTTGACATGAAGTGGCAATATTGGATATTTTTTATATTTTTTTTTTTTGTCTTGCAGTTTTTATACATAATACATTTGGCTTTTAATAACAGACAGCGAGACGAGACGAGCTGTCATCATTATTATCGCTGTGAACATGATGATCGCGTTTGGTTTTTGGCCGTAATTTGCTAATCATTTCAACTGCCACTTGGCCAGCAATTTGAGCGCAACAAGGAAGAAATTGTCAACCAACCATTTGGAGTCATGAGAAAATGCCAACACAACTCTTCAGTGCTGGCTATTTACTTGGTGGCGTCAGCAAAAGGATGGTACCCAGATTGACCAACAGTCGAGCCAAAAGTGAATGGCAGATGATTGGCCAACAACCAACAGCCAACAGCCAACAGCCGCACCACTCGCCCAACTGTCCGGCATTGTTACGGAGGAATCTGTCGCTCGGCTGTGTTTAATCAGCAGATGCACACATGCCTCACTGAGCCGCTCGCAAGGCAGGACGCACTGATGGATACACTTCGCAGCAGACAAGACTTAATTAAGCGTCAACGGATTGTTAATTAAAATCGCCCAATAACATACATATATATAGATATATATATATATATTGATATATTGATAAATTGATATTGGGCAGCTGCTGCTTGGATGACTCGCAGAGGTCATGTGGAGCTAAATTTGCTGCCACAACTGGCTGTAGCTGTCGCTTTCTTCTATGGAAATTCCGCAATTCGATTGGCCATAAAGCGCAAAGGCTCGTTTAGCAACTGGTTACGTGGTCGTCACCCGCCGCCAAACGCTTCCTGGAAACCGCAAAACTGATCACCGTCGCGACAAAGGTGGCATCTGCCAGCTGGCTGGCATCGCACGTAGCGCGGCCGTTGCATGCGCCGCATAAATCTTCAGCTCATTTATTTATTTAAAATACAATATACGGCAAGTGCATCTTCAGCCGCTTGGGCTGGGTCTGTCTGTCTGTCTCTCTGTCTGCACTCAGCCAGCTGATTATATATGTGCATTTCATGTGCTGCGCCCTCAGAGCGGCCGGGGGCGGCCGCGTGCTGAACTCTTCAGGATCTAATTGTGCAGCAATTGACTTCATGTCTATCATTGACTTTTCGACTAAACAATGGCATTTTCATGCATTCAATTGCTATCATTAGCGCTCCAATCTATAGATACTAATCTTTTGGTATTTAAAGTATGTCTACAATTGCCGAGGAAATATGTTTCATGTGAAACACAAGTATAAATATAAATATATATTTTATATATAAAACATAATAACACATATAAAACATAAATATAAGCAAGAGAAACTCAACCATAAAATCATTCAAGCTGGCGCTAACTGAGTGTTAATATAAATTATTATACATTAATTGCATTTACTGAATCTGATTCTGACTCTGAACTCATTAAAGAAATGTTCCGAAAATCACAGAATATTTGCATTGCAAAGTGTGCCCAGAGCTCTTTAATTTCTATTCAAAATCAGCCTAGCTTTCATTAATTGTTTTCGAGGCTGTTGAAAAAATGTAAAATATTTGCTTCAATAATCTCAACTATTTTCAGCTCACGCAATTGTTTGATGCGAGCTGAACAGAATTTTGTTTGGGTCCTGCAGAAATATTTTGCATTTAAATGAAAGGGGCAAATGCAAATATATTCAGATAATCGCAGAGGAGCATTCAGTTGGAAAATGCGCACTACATGGGCGGTTTGGGGTCGGAGGCGTTACGTGTACAACGAAACAGATTTGAACAAGAAAATTCCATTGCTAAATACGTTTTGTGAAAGGAACAAGGACTAAAAGGATTGCGAGCGAGAATTTGCATTTGCCATTTATCTAATACGATTTTTGGTTGCGCTCTGGCCTCCGCTCTAATGACCAAATCCATTTGGCCGCAAATTAGTTTTTGTGGTTGCCAGACAGAGAGTGATTTGACTTACCTTGCGCTTGGAGCGTGCCATGCGCTGGTCGCGCGAGTTTTCCGCCTCGCCCGGCGGTCGCTTGCCCCACACGGCGATGGCAATCCGCGTGTAGGTGAATATCAGCACCAGCAGCGGCACGATGAACTGCAGCGTGAACAGGGTCAGCGTGTAATAATAGCCCTGCTCGGCCGAGGGCCAGACCTCGCGACATATGTATCTGATGTGGCAGGAACAGAGCGAGCACAGCACGATGCAGCGCGTGTTGTTGTGGCATGCAAAACAAAAGAGCACAGAGTGAGTTAGTTTAATGGCATGTGGGTTTGGGGCAGGGTGCAGGGGGCGTGGCATAAACGCTGTCAGCTTGCCATAAAAGCTGTCAAGTGCACACACACATGCACACACACGGTATAACTTTTATGTTAAGTCTCTCAACTGTAATGGCAGAAAAGTTAAAAAGTTGAGGAAGATAAACAAGTAACTAAACTCTAGTCGAGACTGCTCGACTAAGAGATACCCTGAATCCATTGAGCTGTAATACCAATCATTAAGAGCTTCATTTATTCATTAATAGTAAACAACACATGCACACACACACACACACACACACACACACATATGCATGCACGTAATATGCTCACTGCACAGTTTTGCGGCTGCAGCAGAGGCTGTGCTATGGAAACTTTATTGTTTAATAACTTTTTTTCTCGATCTATGTTCTTAATGAAATTTTCGGGGCATGATTATGACATCTAAATGTACCTATTTGCCAAATTTCAAGTCTCTAGTATTTGATATACGTGAGTTATCGATTTTGTTGAATTGTGGGCGAAAGGGGCGTGGCATCAAAAATCCAAAAATGACAAAATGTGCGGATTCAATATAGCTATCAACCACAACTTAGTGCACGATTCTATCTTTAACGGTGTGCACGCCAGACCTCAAAAACAAAGCGATATTTTCGATAGTTATCGATAAAAAAGGAATGGGACGAGTTATCGAAAAAAAAAAATAAACTCGTACAGCGTATGGTATTATCGAGCATTTTGCTTTTTATTTGAAGTCTCTAGCTTTTGTGGTTGCAGAAATCCAGGTGTTTACACGGACGGACGGACGGACGGACGGACGGACGGACGGACGGACGGACGGACGGACGGACGGACGGACGGACGGACGGACGGACAGACGGACAGGCCTAGTTCAACTCAGCTCGTCGAGCTGATTAAGAATATATATACTTTATGGGGTGTGGCACGCCTCCTTCTGCCTGTTACATACATTTGCACAAAAACATTATACCCTGAAATTTCCATTTTCAATGGATTCAGGGTATAAAAATATAGTAAATTCGCCTGGATTTCGCCCAACATATTGCTTTGATTTATTGCAACTTTTCACCATGCACATATGAGCTATGAAATATATTTCTGTAAAGTGCTTCGTTTGCATAATTTCATTTCTTTTTTGCGCTTCATTTTATGCGCTTGATTGCATTTTGGGCCCATGGTGTGGGTGTGTGTGTTTTTGATAGGTTCACAAAATGAAAATTTTCATTTGCCAGCTGATGTTGCGGTAATTAGGCACGTTCCCTTGCAGCACACAGCTGCCACACACACACACACACGCACACAGACGCAGTGTGACCAAAAATGTGCTCTAATTGATTGTGAAATGAGCAACAACTTTCATTTAAAGTCAAGCTGTGAGCCATTTGGAATATTTGCAATTCACTCGAGGGCGTGCCACAAATTGTGGTAAGTGTCTTAAGCAAGCAGCTCGAAAGCCAGGCGAAGCTCAAATGGTATTTGGAGCGTGTGGCCCCATGAGCTATCGATTTCAGCATGTGGCAGCTTCTGTTGCATGCCACACACATAGATATTCGGGCTGCGACTCAAGTGGCACTCGTTAGACAATGCCATGGTCATATCTTTAATGCTACACTTACAGCACGCAGACACACTGCTAATGGGCTTCTACTACTACTCACTTTTCGCACTTCTCGTGCCATATGGAGCTGGGCACCTCCAGCCGCGAGACGACGGGTATGGGAAAAGCAGTTGCCAGCGCAATAAACCAAACGCCAGCTATAATAAATTTGGCATATCTGCAAAGAGCGTAAGACAGAAAACAAATAAATACATTAATAAATAAAGGTAAAGAGTTGTATTGACAAGACTTGAGCTGACGCATACGTCCCGTGCGCCGTGGGATGTCGTGAGTGCGTAAGTGCGTGCGTGAGTGCATTACAGCGAGGCGGGATAATTATAAAGCTTATTTATTTTGTGCCTTACAAATATTTGCGTATGCCACGGAAGCCTCGCTCCTTAGCACACACTCATTGACAGGGCGTGACATAAATGCCAGCCGCCCAGCCCAGCCGCTCTCCGTCCGCCCAGCTAAACAAGTTGGCCCACGGATATCGGGCGTATTTGGTTACAAAGCAAATTGACGTTGAATGGCGAGCAGAGCGGCAAGGGCTCGTCGGATTTGGCAGCAGCTGCCGTCAGCTGTGTCTTGGGTTACTGTTTAAACCAATTAACACGACACAGTTGGACGGCCTTTAGCTAGCAGGCACGCGTGCTGGCATTGCGTGTTTTTTTTTTTTTTTTGTTTTTTTTTTGAGTCCCATGGGGACGACGCCTTTGCCGCCGGTCAAGTGCGGTTGCCAGCAAAATGCCTAAAGCGTCAAGCAATGCAAATACGCCAGCGGCCACTTAACGGCGCCAATGTCCCCAAATACAACAGGCTCGCAGCCTGGGCGGGCTTTCAATTAGTTCTTGTGCGCCTTCAATTAAGTTAAATGCTACTAAAAGCCGGCTTTGCATGCCTGAGCCAGGATCAAACAAAATAGTTAATCTAATTGGTAATTGCCAAAAGGTAGTCTAGCTATGAATACTATATTAAAGTTATTCAGCATAGAAAATGTGTTTAGAGCTGAGTTAAATATTAAATTAAATTAAAAACATTAAAGGACAAAGCTTTATGACTTTAGAAATAAGTTCAAATTAAAAATAAAAATGTATTCAATATTTCCCTTGCCTTTATAATGAATAATTTTTTTTGAATAAGAAATACATTTAATAATAATAATAATAATAATTTAATAATTCAATAAGAATTTATTTGGTTATTATTTTAATTTATAAAATTCTCTAAAAGTCTCTAATTTAGTTAGCTTTTCATTTTATTTTTCTACATTAAGATTTTTAATGATCTTCAACTAAGAGTTTCCTTTGACTAAAAAAATAATTTTAAATAAAAAGTAAAGCTCAAGTATAGCCATGTGCTTATCGATAACGTCTAGCTGCTGAAATATTAAATAATATTTCCCTTGGACGCTTGCTAAGCTTAAAAAAGTAATTTCAGAAATTCATAAAATTGGCGCTCAGTTGCTAAAATGCAATTTGAAATTCTTAAATTTCGCTGAGCTAAAATGAGTTTACTGATTTGAATCTTAAGTCATCTTGAGACGAAGTACAGCATATATAACTGTATACAGCACAAGAAATAAAATGGCAAAGTTAAGCAGCTTATGCTTAAAGTACTGCGATGCGAGCTCATGGATAAAAATAATATCAGTAAAAAAATTTCAAGCCTTTTTTTGGCTTTTCTTATGGCTCTTAATTGCTCACTCTAGAAAAATATTAAAAAGTTCTTAATTTATATATTTAAAATTATCAATATAAGATATTATAAATCAATAGATCGATATACGCACCGCTTTGTGATGCGCGGTCGCAACGGCCACATGATGGCTATGTAGCGATCGATGCTGATGGCGACCAGAGTGTAGGCGCTGACCAGGACGGAGACCACCTGCGAGTAGTTGACAAAGTGGCACAGAACAATGCCGAACGGCCAGTAGTTGAGAATGTATTGCGAGATAAACGAGGAGGGCACACAGAAGAGCGACATGAGTATGTCGCCCAGTGCCAGATTGGCTATGAAATAGTTGGTGACTGTGCGCATGCGCGGCGTGGATTGCACAATGTAGCAAACGATGCCGTTGCCCAGCAGAGCAAATATGAAGATGGGTATGTAGAGCAGGTAGACGACGCTTTTGAAGTAATCACTGGACCACAGATCATCTGAGTGGGAACTGGAATCGGTGCAGCTAAAGTTAAGCAATACGGTCACATTGAAGGCGGGCGTCGTCGATGGATAGCCTGCATCATCGGCATGCATCGGCTGCTCCGTGGAGCTGCCATTGTACAACAACAACTCGCCAGCATCCGGATAGTCATCCTCGTTACGCAACAGCGGCTGCTGTGCCCCAATGTAATACATGCGCTCCTCACTCAGCACAGACCGCTCCAAGTCTAATCGGCTGCGTTGCCAGGCCAAATTTTTAAACTCCATTTCGCAAGCTAAATAAGCCTCTTTTTTTTCTTCTTCTTGTTGTTTGTTGTTGCTTGATAAGCAAAGTCTTGTTAGTGTAACTTAATCCACACACACTTTGGCATCAGCAAATTCTAATTGCAGCCAGATTACATTTCGCTCGGCTTGCAGTCTAAATTTAACTTGCCACAGCCAGCAGATGGAGCCTGAAAGTATACGGAGAATTTTATGAAATTCGCGGTTATTATCATTAAAATCTTAAGAAATTTTCATGCATGGCTAGCCAAGAAAGTTGCGTTAGTAAATAACTGCAGCCTTGTTGGATAAGTAAAAGTTTCGCTGCAATCCTTGAGGCCACGCTCTCAAGACAGCTAAAAGGAATTTAATCCGAACTGTTGCATATTCCAGGGCAACAGGCGAATATATTACTTACATTTTGGATGTCTTCGCTTAATTAATTATAACTTTTTTTTTTTCAGCAAATTTTCGTTGACACCTACAAAAGCAAACCTCTCAAGCCCACAGGATTTATCATATCAGAATTTAATCTACTATGATTCATTCATCATTGTATTAAGTCATAAGTAAATTCATTTATTACCTAGTCAAGTAATTAATTATAAGAAACAAAAACAGGTTGGCGTTGCAAAGCCTTGGTCTTACGACACTTCAAGGATTCACTGCATCTTCTATTTATTTGTGTTTTTAATAAGGAGAAACATTCATTAGCCTTTAGCTAACAAAATTCGTATATATTCAACGAGTACAAAACACAAATAAATTAACATTTAAGGCTCACAAACGGCAAAGCAAATTTGCATACAAAAAGTCTTTTACGCAGGTTAAGAGCGTTGCCAAGATAACAGCAGAGATGTTGATGGAATACGGAAATATTTTATATATATTTATTAAATATATATATAGAATATATATCTTTTTTTTTTTTTCAAAACATAATTTACATTTTATTTAAACAGGCTTTCTACTACCTAATTGGCAGCTTAACAAGTTGAACATAAAGGTACAATTATTTACAGTAGAACACTACAGAAATTAAAAAATGTGGAACGTGTCATCCTTGCGCAGGGGCCATGCTAATCTTCTCTGTATCGTTCCAATTTTAGTATATGTTCTGCCGAAGCAAGAACAAGAATATATATCATATTTATAAATTTAAATCGTTGTGTTATATACGGACATCAGAAATCTGTTTACATTAACCTAGTATTAGGTTCTTACAAATGTAATCTTGAGTATTTGATCAGCTCAACTGTTCCATCCGATGTGCCGTGAAACAGAAAAAAACACATAAATATAATAAATCTTTCTTTCAATACGATTTAGTTAAATATATGTATTAACGCAGTGCAAAGTGTTTTTAAATCTATCAAAATGCATTCACGTCGATAAAATTGAGCTTAAAACAAATAAAAGTCGAGAGTTCACTGAATTCCCATTATGTATGAGTTCACTGTGCTCTGCTGAAACAATCTATAAAATAAACTGTTGCATACACTTGTGCGCAGAGAGTATAAGAGTCTGTGTCAGCAAGCCAAGTTGAGTGTATAAATCAAAATGACAAACCAGCAACCAGAGACCATTAAAACTGCCGAAATAAAAAAAAAAACACACACACACAAACACAGACACCGCTTAAGGATAAGTAGAAAAAAAAGAGCCGGTTGCAATGATAAATTGGTCGCAATTCAAAGGCATTTTACGCTGAGCAATGGCTGAGCAATGGCTGAGCAAATGAAAGAGAAACCTTTTTGGGAACAACGAAGTCAAAGTGAAAGAGTGAAAAATGTCGATAAATGTATTTATTTCTTGACTGAGCACTTTGTAAACGAGAAATTGTAAACTCAAAAGGCTAAAAGCGTTCCAAGCAGCATTTTCGCCCCAAAAAGAAAAAAAGCGAAATTTAGCAAAGAGAAACACAAAAGAATAGCAATTTCAATAAATATACAAACAGCTTGAGGCACACAGAAAAGAAAACAATATGCAGAAGAGTTTATGACTTCCGTTGAGCTTCAATTGAAAAACTGGCTTTAATGGGCCGCCGACAGCATGGAAAGTCTGTCAATTGAAAAGGATGGCCAAAAGGCCGCCAGACTGTGTATAGATATATTTGCTTATACATATATAACCAAATATATATATATATATATACATAAGCACATTAAGGCAATTCTATTTGTGGCCTGGCATTAGGCAAATGAAAATGATAAGCAGAATGTACATACGCGAACAATTAAATTCTGGCAACAAAAGACAATTGTTCAAGATAATATGAGAGCTGAAATTTGATTGCCAAGCGCTGTGTGTGTGTGGGTGCGTGTGGGTGTGAGTGTGTGCACGTGGGTGGGTGCATGTGTGTGAGTTAAAGGAAGTCATTTCAACTTTTACTGGCGCGTTGGTTTAATGTGCCGCTAAATAAACCCCGAGACCGACTAGCTAACAGTGCCGGCAAAGCTGGCTCATATATGTGAACGCTTGCTGTAAAAGCCGGATAAGCATATCAGGCAAGTAAATTGCTTATCTCAGCGCAATAATGAGGTACTTGCAGAGCTTCGGTCCGTCTGCTCACTGAGGGTGGCTGTGTCTGCGTAGGTGTGTGCGTGTGTGCGTGACTTGAGTTCTGTGTGACAGTCTGATGGCAACAGCGTATGCTATACTTTATCAATTATATACACAAATTCCGAAATCCCTGCCAAGCTTCATCAAATTTCAACAGACAATTGCGTGCCTAAGGATTTCTTATTGGAATTTTCTTCAAGCAAGCGGGAAAAAACACATTTCGCTTTTTTCTTGCGCTTTCTTTTTTCTTTCAAAAAGATTTTTAATTTAAAATCTATTAATTTTTAATTTCAACTACAAGCGGAGCAAAGCACATGCATTGCATGACAAAAAGATGTAAATTAAAATTATATGAGACATGTCAGAATTCAATTGGAGGCGCATTGGACCCAATTAGAATTCCATAATGAGAATTCTTTCTCAATCACGTTTGCAGAGAGTGCCTAAAAGTTGGCAAAAACTTCTGTCATTCCCCATATTGACTCATATCGAAATCGTTAAGCAGGACCGAGGGCATTAATGAAAAGTCATCAATATTATATTAGGGGCTCAGGATGCTCAAGTATGTGCACGGCATGCCAAAGCCAATAATTAACGCTGTCTAGCACAATTTCCATACAAAAAGCAATGCATGGAATTCGCTTGAGTGGAAATGGAAATCTTTTAAAATAAAAGTAAAAGTAATATATGGCCAAAACGAAGTAGGAAAATGGCAAAAAAATCACGTACTAAAATGTAATCACAGCACGTGATTTAGCCTGCGGCTTCACTGAGCTATGCCGAAAAAATAAATATATATATATATATATATTTCTATAGTATATAATTCGGTAGCCCATGGCAAATAATATCTATTTACATAGAGCATACGTAGCAGCTTTCAGCAGAAATGAAAAAGGGCCGCAAATCAGATTTGATCGGCTTAGTTGCTTATAAATTCATTTAGCGCCTTTTTAGGCTGAACGCGTAAATGGCAGTCGAGAAAACTGAGTCGGGAGTCGTTCCCTCAAACTCAGGTGCTGCGCACGTAAATTCAATTTGCTATGCCAAAAATATGACTAAAGCTGCAAAGCGAAAAAAGATTGAAGCCCATGGTAAATCTTCAAAGTGAGCCATAGCTCATATTTCCATTTGTGTTCATTGTATTTGAGGCTTACGACGTAAGATTAACATTCGTTTTATGTCCAGCTACGTTCCGCGCTAAGCGCCAGTTCCCATTGCCCAAAAAGCAAAAGCAAACAAAGACCGAATGCAACGCATTCAGAATGACCAGCTTCACGCTGGTTGAATTGTTAGAGCTGCACAGAAATTGCTTTGGCAACACCCCCCCCAAAAGCCCATAGACCTCCACGCACTGCGGCAAATATTCTGACCGCGACTGTTTGTATTTATCTAAGGAGAGCCCTGTGCGTGGGTAGAAGATATTTCAGAATTCAATGTGCCCAAGATTTTGTTTTATATATGGGGAAATATATATATATATATATATATATATATATATATATATATATATACATCAACATATATATATATATATATATACATCAACATATATATATATATATATATATATATATATATAAATTTTTAATAATATTATGTCTGAACCCAGCATCTTCAGTCTTGCACCATTTACTCTCTCAGTCTCTTCAGCTTAACTGTTCCTCTTCCAGTTACAGGATATTGCGTTCCCACTACGCAACAGTCAGGACAACGTTCAGGAACAGTTAAATTTCTTTCTCTTTCTTTCTCTCCCTCCCTCTCTATCTTCCTCTCTCTTTGCATCCCTCTCTTCCTTCTTCACTCCCCCAATCACTCCTTCTTTCTCACTCACTACATCTCTCTTTCCCTGTCTCATTCTGTTCCACTGTCAGACACAAATGATATGGAAATGGAATTTAGAATATAAAAGCGTTTGCAGCAAAGCATTGGTTGGATATATAACATATAATTCTATATTCTGCCCAGTCCTTAACTGAAATTGTCACTAATGAGCAGTATAATAACAGCAAGCTGAGTTCTACATAAATTCGAGTGAAACGGATTACCTATGAAAAAGGAAAATCCTTGTATCTTAATAATAATTGCTGGAACTTAATGTGCTTGCCTTATATTAGTATCAGCAAAAATCTCAGCTTAATTCCGGGCAATCGAATTAGTATGAATTCTATATAAAATTAAGTCTTATATTAGATTATATAGAAAATCGGTTTACTCAAGATGAAACCCAATTTATATATTCTAGAGTTGTTCGATATATTCGCAAATATTTTCCGATGAAACTCAAATTCAAAGTAAATTCTATTGACTTTTAAGAATTTTGTTTAATATTAACTGCCATAATTAATATATTTTTATCATAATCATGCTATGATTTATATATATAAATATATATTTCCCAAAGGAAGCTCAATTTAAAGACTCGTTGATTAAGTAATCACAACAGTCTCCATATCCAATTAAGATAAGCTTACATATAAAGAACGATTTCCCATGGGAGCCGCCTCTATTTCAATTATTACTCAGGTGCTGCCTTGCGGTGTATTTCCTGCTATCGAGTGAGAGGCATCACGAGCACAACTCAGCTCAGTGCTCGGCAGACACATGCCCATCTCTAGTCGCTGTCTGCCAGTCATATAAAAGACTGCCTGTAGCTAACCACAATGTCGTTGTGGATGTGGATGTCGTTGATGTTGCTGTTGCTGTTGTTTTAAGCAAGCATACCACTTTTTCCATTAGCTTCACCCACAACCATTCGTTGGGCTCTTTTTTCCGAGTGCTTGTAATTATAATTAATGAGCTATGTCAAGCGCACTTGGCACAGCCAGCGTCGCGTCGCGTCAAAGGGCAAAGGACAAATAGGCAAAGGTACGACGGTGGTGGGCATAGGCGTGGCCTTCGCTTCGTGGGCGTGGAACATATTTGTGATAGTTTTTGCCCTTCGACTGCTATTTAAATGGGCACCGAGCCACTCAGCAGGCGATAATTAGCCAAGCCAACTGCTTGTATTTATGTCGCACTAAGCCTGGCTAATGCTTTATTTATTTCTTATTGGACTCGTCATATTTGGTACTTGGAATAAAAAAAAAATAAAAGCGGAAAATGTTTATTTATTTGCCAGGTTTTAAAAATAAACATAAACTGAATTTTATTACCAGCACAAACACAAAAAGGAAGAGTCCCGGCTTAGCGTTTTGTAAGCTCTAAGAGCAAAAATGTTCTGCGAAATTTAGATTTAAGCTCGCTTCTGACCCATGTCATATTTTATGCTGACTTCATGCGCATCTTTCTGTTAAGCATATTAAATCAATTAAGCCCATTTCGAGTGTGAGCATTTAATAAACGTAAAACATGCAAATAGCCGCCCCTTGTCGGCCGATTAATTTGGTTAATCAGTTTGAACGAATTTCTGCCACTCTGCTCTCCCCCTCTCCTCTTCCCCTTTGAAATGTGACACTTTCGAAAATACGATTAATTTCAATTTTATTGAATTCTGCTCCACAGCGCCACTCCCGCCCCGACTGCTCACCTTCACCATAACCAACTCCATAAATTATTTAACATTATTAAGCGAGCGGACCTTCGGACCTCAAGGACTTCACAGCTCATATTTTAATTGAGTTATTTTATTTTTTACTGAATGCTGGCGAACAATAGGTGCAAATTGAAGCGAAATGTGTTAATTAAATGCACCGAGCATATTTAATTAACGTCTGCCACTCAGTGCCAGCTGTTGCTGCAAAATGCACAGAGTATTTTCCAAGGCACTGAAATTTTCCTTTTAGTTTACTCAACGTTTGACAGTTTCTGAGAACCCTAGACTTAAGCTGCACGCACGAGTGAAGCTTATAGCTTAAGCTCATAGCAATTTCTTACCTACAGCCTTACAAAACAGTTAGGAGTGTTCTGACATGAGTCAACACCTAGCATGTACCTTAACCAAAGTGCGAAATGTTGAATATTCATTACCTTAACCTGAATTGGACTATGCGTATTAGCTCAAGATCTCTTAATATAGAGATGGACACTGAGAAAAATTAAAGTAATAATTAGAGCCACAATCTGTCTGCCTCTCAAGAGATCTTGTGTTAATTTCATGGTCATAATCTTACTGTTTTTGCATCCCTAATATATTTCAGCTTAGAGCGAAATATTTATATATCAATCTACTCATCGATTACAAATTAAGTCAAGTTATTAAAAAATTTTTTTTTTATTAAAAAAAAATATCTGTAAATTTGCACAGATATAATGCAAATTTTATAATAATTTTGTGGGGCTTCATACTAGCAACGGAAATTGGTATAACACAGATCTTGTCAAGCTCTGGATAATAATTTTAGACATTATTAAATTGAGCTTTGATTTAAATTATTAACTTAAAACATTTAAAAGAATTGTTAAATGAATCTGCATAGCGTCGACCTAGGTGATGTTCGTTAATCTTCGCTCTTTAATGGACCGCTTAAAATTATGCAACAAATTTGGGCATTTTCTTCAGTTGTTTGCTTTGCTGTTTGCTATTATTTTCGCAAGTCATTTAACTCATGCGCTCAGTCAGTGGCCAATTAACACGAACAGGATAATCAGCCATGGAAAACTCATTAGCGCCATAATGCAAGTCGCAATCGGAGAGGTAAACACAAGCGGTGAGCGGATAAATAGGGGCTGTGGGCGCTGGAGCGGAAGTCTCTAACCAAATTGAGTCACAGTTAATCGGCTTATGCTGGGTCAGCCGAGCACTTGCTTACACTGCCCATTGACAGTTTGCAAATAGAGACTTGAATGTAGCTTTAAGCCACAGACTGAGATGCGATCAATTAACAGGCAAACAAATCTCAATCGAATGGGTTACTTACAGCTAATTAAAGGGAGTGTAATTGGCCCTGTCGGACTGATATAGATAAGAGAGACAGAACTGGCGTACCTCAACCATATCTGACAAAGTTAATATAAGTTACGTAATAAGATTATTATATGCCATGAAATTTGTTATATGTTATATGCAATGATAATTTTCATGTCTAAAATGATTATTACGAGCGTGACAAGATCGTTGTTACAAAAGTGCATTGCTGGCCTTAAGGCCTTCACAATCGTGTACTTCTACGTTCCCAATATGGAATACCTTTGGCTCTTGGTTTTGTGTGCACTTTCGGGCACATGTAAGTTATATAAATCCGAATATCCTTTAGAGCTATTTTGATAAGTGCACAGCTAATATCAACGCGCAGGAATATTTCGAGCATGTTAATGGAGTGAATGGCTGGTATATGCCTGACGAACAAGGCAATATGCAGTGGATAGACGAGAAAGAAGCAGAAGCATTGCTTGAACACCTGACCAAAGAGAAAAACCTACAGGCGATTCTTAAGCTCGTTAAATATTACTTATTAGCCAAAACTACGACTACCAAGAAAGCCACAGAGACCACAGAGGCCACAGTCTTTAATGCAACTAACACTTCGACAGATGTATCAAATAAATAAGTTTATATTTGACTTTATCCATATTTCTGGTTAGTTCTTGGCGATACCAAATATCAGAATATATTTAAGAGTTTTAGCAACTCAAGGGATTTACTTGAGTATATTACTTACAGATAGATAGTTTTATTTACCTTAGCTATTGTAATTATTATTATTGATTATATTAATTATTATTTTTAATGCCTAAACAATTTTTTCAATTTACACACAGCTCTAGTCTGTGCTCTGGATGAGCCTGAGCGTGTGAATGGTGAGAAAGGCTCTGTACCGCAGACAGATGATAACTCTCAGTTGGTCCCTAAGGATAAGGAAAAAAGTGAAGAGCGGATTTGGAATAATTTTGGCGATAGGCCTGTCAAATTCTACCTGTACACCAACGCAGATCCCGAAAACGGCCTCCATATTACAGAAAACAGTAAGCTCATCAGTAAATCAACCTTCAACGCCAGCAACCCAACGAGGTTAATATTAACAGATGGGCAGAAAAGTTCTTAGACTACATTTTTTTTTAAATTTTTTTTTTTTCAATTTTGTATTTAATTTTTTTTTTAATATTATATTTAAGTAAGTTACAAGGGAGATAAAATGATTATTGAGATTGCTTCGACTTTTGCCTCGAAAAGGTCTGAGTTTCGATAATTACCTTAAAAGTTTAGCTAAATTTCTTTCCAGGAAGCATTCTCTTTGATCTTAAATCATGAAATTGAAGTCTCAACGAACAAAAGTTGCCTTATTAAAAATTATTTACATGACAAACTGAAAATCCGAAAACAGCAATTTATACATGTATCATTTGAGGTAATGGACTAAGTTAAGACTATATATATATATATAAAATATAGGTAACGCCCCTTTTGAGTGTTAGGCTACGAGCTTTTCCGCCCAACTATTATGTATTTAAAGACCCAACTATTTATTATTACAGAAATATAATAATAAAATGTTATTTTTTTCTCTAACAAACGATTTACAGAGTTATCATCCACGGCTGGCTCCAGAGCAGAACATCAAACATGAACTCGGATATACGTAACGCCTGGCTGAGCAAAGGTGATTTCAACATTATTGTCGTAGATTGGTCTTATGCACGCACAGTCGCATATGCGTTTTCCGTTGAATCTGTGCCCAGGGTGGGCATGAAGGTAGCCAGCATGATCAACTACCTTGTCTCCCACCATAGTTTACTTCTTGACGATTTGTACATCATCGGACACAGTCTGGGCGCACATGTGGCTGGTTTTGCTGGCAAGAACACAAACGGTCAGGTGCACACGATCATCGCACTGGATCCTGCTATGCCCGGTTTCATTCACAATAATCCTAGCCAACGCCTCAACTATACCGATGCGTGGTACGTTGAGTCCATTCAGACAAACGGCGGCACGCTGGGCTTCTTGAAACCTATAGGTAGGGCATCCTTCTACCCTAACGGCGGCAAGCAGCAGCCCAGCTGTGTTTGGGATTTCACTGGCACTTGCTCTCACAAGCGCTCTGTTAGTTACTATGCTGAGGCCGCCGCTAAAAATAACTTCGCCAGCATCAAGTGCAACGATTTAGAGGCGGCCTTGCATAAAAACTGTGGCAAAAACTTCAGCAGCGTTCGCATGGGCGCCTATATCAATATCAAGGGTATAAGGAATGAAGGTATTTTCTATGTGCCCGTGAACAAGTGGCCTCCATACGGCAACATCAACTAAGAAGTATTACTAAATAAACTGAATTTCTCACAAGTGAATCGTACTTTAAATACTTTGGATTGGGAATATAATCTTATTTTTTGTTGTAATATTCTTTGCGAGAACTAAAAATTTGCTTGTAAATTTTAATTCAAGATATTTCTGAACGGCTGTATGAAATTGTGTTTACACATCGATTTTCCGGATAGATTTGGTTATATTATATTCGGTCTATATCAACTGTCCGATTGTATTCAAGGGTTTCGGCAATTGAGCTCACTCGAGAGGGTCACTTACATCAGATTAACAGAAGTGTGCACAAGTGTAATCGATTTAGATAGGGTTGAGGCACGTGTAAGACTGCCACTGATAAGGTAGAACTCTCCAACCTTAAAAGTTCGTTACGTTAATTCCAACCTATTTGAATTTTAAACCAAAAAATGCAATATTTAAGGCTTATTTAAGTCAGTGCAATTTGAAAATATTTTTATCAGGCTGAAGTACTTGAACGTATTTAATTTTGGCACCCAATGTACCCCAGCAGAGTCGAAGTCATTAAATACTTTAAGCACTTGGGCAAATCATATCAGATGCTAATTTCTTCGATTCAACCAGTTATCGTAAGCCTGATAATATGGCTCCACATGCGATAACTTCTTTCAAATGGCCTATAAAAGACCATTGCTGGTCGAAACGTTTTATCAGTCGTAAGAACCCACAAACAAAATGAAAACTTTTTGGCTCTTGGCTCTCTATGCACTCGCAGGTAATATTAATTGCTAAAATTCCGAAAACTCTTTAACAAAAACTTTCAATTCACACACAGCTTCGGTCTGTGCTCTGGACGAGTCTGAGCGTGTGAATGGAGAGAATGGCTGGTATGTGCCCAAACTAGATGGCAGCTTTGAGTGGATCGATATGGATGATGCCGAGGATTGGCTTGATCAACCAGATGAGTTGGAAACTCGCTTGACCACAACTCCCGTCAAATTCTACCTGTACACCCAATCAAATCCCACAAAGGGCACCAAGATTACAGCCACCAGCAAGTCTATTGCTGCTTCCAACTTCAATGCCAACAACCCAACAAGGTTAATATTCATTAGAGATTCAGAACTCTCTCTAAAGAACTAGACTAATAAAATGAGTCAATTTACAGATTTGTCATCCACGGCTGGACCCAGAGCAGCTCTTCGGGCATGAACAAGAACATTCGTGACGCATGGCTAAGCAACGGTGACTTCAACATTATTGTCGTAGACTGGGCTCGTGCACGCTCCGTCGAGTATGCTTCCTCCGTTGTGGCCGTGCCCACAGTGGGCAAGAAGGTAGCCAGCATGATCAACTACCTTGTCTCCGACCATGGTTTACGTCTTGACGATTTGTACGTCATCGGACACAGCCTGGGCGCCCATGTGGCTGGCTATGCTGGCAAGAACACCAATGGTCAGGTGCACACCATCATCGGCCTGGACCCTGCTCTGCCCCTGTTCAACTATAAGAAGCCCAACAAGCGTCTCAGCTCCACCGATGCCTGGTACGTTGAGTCCATTCAGACGAACGGTGGCAAGTTGGGCTTCCTCAAGCCCATCGGCAAGGGCGCCTTCTACCCCAACGGTGGCGAGAGCCAGCCGGGTTGCACTCTCGATGTGACTGGCGCCTGCTCACATGGACGCTCTGTTATATACTATGCTGAGGCCGTTGCCCAAGATAATTTCGGCACCATCAAGTGCGGCGACTACGAAGCAGCCGTCAAGAATAACTGCGGCAGCACCTACAGCAGCGTTCGCATGGGCGCTGATACTAATGCTTACATGGTCGAAGGTGACTTCTATGTGCCCGTCAACAGCAAGGCTCCATTCGGCAATATCAACTGAATTACTCTGACGCAATTAAAGAACTTTTAATAAAAAGCAATCAAATTCCGTTTAGCTTTAGGAAGTATGCCGGTTTATTGGGCCTAATCAAATAAATAGTCAAGTTAATCTCGTTTATGGCCCGGTATCAGTTCACACCTTGAGTTTCTAATCCATTCTAAATGTATGACTACATATGGCTAGCAATATGGCTATCATATTAATAATTGCTTTGAATTAAATTTAGAAAAATACAATAATATTTGGATTTGTGACTTCCCACGGAGTATATAAAACATCCGACATGCCTCCATTGATAAAATTCTGTTATCAGTTGGAGAGTCGCGCATAGAAATGTAATTTTTAATCAACTTTATCTAACTTTTTTTAATCAAGTTTCAAGTGTTCAAGTTTAAACCAACATGGAAGGATGACTTGCTCAAGAAATTTGACTATAAATAGTCAGGAATTGTCACTAGTATTACACTTGTATTTCTGTCAGTAATATGAAAGTAGCTTGTTTAATCGGACTAGTCGCGGTGTTATCTGCAGGTAAACCTATTAGTTCTGCAGTAAGTCAGAGTTTCTGACAAACTTATTTGCCTTTCAGTTAGTGCCCTGCCAGTCGATGATCGTGTCAACGGCGAGAATGGCTGGTACGTCCCGCAGGCAGATGGCTCCTTTGTGTGGATTGACCTAGACGATGCTGAAGATCTGCTGGCCAAGGCCGAGGAGATGGAGGGTCGCATCAGCCTCAATGCAGTCTCCTTCTATCTGTATACCCATTCCAATCCTACCCAGGGTCAAGAATTAACGAGCAAGACGATTGCCAACTCACACTTCAACAAGGATCATGCCACTCGCATTGTCATTCACGGCTGGACCCAGAGCTACAAGGACTCAATAAACACGGAAATCACCAAGGCCTGGCTGTCACGCGGCGATTACAATGTCATTGCTGTCGACTGGTCCCGTGCTCGCTCTGTAGACTACGCCTCATCTGTGGTGGCTGTTCCCGGCGCTGGTGAAAAAGTTGGCGCTATGATCAAGCTTCTGAACGAAAAACACGGCATGTCCCTGGACAGTCTGTATGTCATTGGACACAGCTTGGGTGCCCAAGTTGCTGGATACGCGGGCAAAACCGTTGGCGAGGGTAGAATTCACACAATTATCGGCCTGGACCCCGCTCTGCCCCTGTTCAGCTATAGCAAGCCCAACAAGCGTCTCTCCTCCGACGATGCCTACTACGTGGAATCCATCCAGACCAACGGCGGCAAGCTGGGCTTTCTAAAGCCCATTGGCAAGGGTGCCTTTTACCCCAACGGTGGTGAGAAGCAGCCCGGCTGTGGTTTGGATGTCACCGGCTCGTGCTCCCATGGTCGCTCTGTGATCTACTATGCTGAGGCCGTCACTCGGGATAACTTCGGCACCATCAAGTGCGGCGACTACGAGGAAGCCGTCAAAAAGAGCTGCGGCAGCACCTACAGCAGCGTTCGCCTTGGTGCCGATGTCAATGCCTACATGGTCGATGGTGACTTCTATGTGCCCGTCAATAGCGAGGCTCCTTTCGGAAAAATCAACTAAGAGATTCTATTGAATAAACTTGTAATACTCACAAGCAAATTATAAAAACTTTGTATTTGGAATATAAGCTTATTTTTTTATTTTTTTGATAAACCTAACTTAATATCAAGTTATCATCGGCTGTTGTCCAAATTGATTAAAGAAAGTGGATTTCCTATTGGAAACATATAAATCGTATGATTAATTGTGACAAGTGCTTAACATCTTATCACTTGCGAAAAATGATTAGCCAAACAGACTATAAATGGGTAGGCAATCCTAACTGCATAGCAAAAATACTTAAGCTATCGGAATGAGAGTGTTGCTCGTACTAGCAGCGTTGCTGGCTACAGGTAAGGCTTAATTTGAATATTTTTTACGAAATTCCTATTTGGAAAATTAATTTTCAGCCAGCGCCCTGCCTATTCAGGAGCGCATTAATGGTGAGACTGGCTGGTATGTGCCACAAATTGATGGCACCTTCGAATGGATGGATCTGGATGAGGCCGAGAAGCTCTTGGCCACGGCCGATCAGATGGATGGATGCATAAGCTCAAACGATGTGTTCTTCTACCTTTACACCAGATCCAACCCACACGAAGGCAGGGAAATTAGCGCCAAAGAGGCATTCATTCGTGACTCGCACTTTGACAAAGATCATGACACACGCTTTGTCATTCACGGCTGGACTGGTCGTCACTCGGACGCCATGAACATGGAAATTACCAACGCCTGGCTGTCCCGTGGTGACTACAACGTTATAATTGTTGACTGGGCCCGTGCTCGGTCTATCGATTATGCCTCCTCGGTGGTCGCTGTATCCGGCGCTGGTGCGAAAGTGGGTCAAATGATCAACTACTTGCACAACCATCACGGCATGTCCCTGGACAGCCTGATGGTCATTGGCCACAGCCTGGGTGCCCATGTAGCGGGATACGCCGGCAAGATCGTCGGCGAGGGTCGCATACACACCATTATTGGCCTGGACCCCGCTCTGCCTTTGTTTAATTACAACAAGCCGGACAAACGTCTTAACTCCAACGATGCCTTCTACGTGGAATCTATTCAGACCAACGGCGGCATGCTGGGCTTCCTCAAGCCCATTGGCAAGGGCGCTTTCTATCCTAATGGCGGCAAGAAGCAACCGGGCTGTGACATAGACGCCACTGGTTCCTGCTCCCACGGCCGCTCTGTTACCTATTATGCTGAGGCTGTTACCAAGGATAACTTTGGCTCAATAAAATGCGGCAACTATGAGGATGCGGTGGCGAGGGAGTGCGCCAGCACCTATTGCAGCATTCGCATGGGCGCCGACTTCAATGCCTACATGTCTGGAGGCACCTTCTATGTGCCTGTCAACAGCGAAGAGCCTTTTGGCAAAATTGAATAAGTTCGCTTATCTGTAGATCTGAATAAAGTATGAAAACAAACAATTGTCAATCGATACTGTGGGTACTCATCGCCCTATCTGCATCAAGATACAAGGCTCTAAGAGAACACTTGGGGTCCGTACGCAGCGAATCGAGTGCACGAGCACACGTCAGAGATTAGTGGAAGCGTCACCAAGGGGGGCGTAAACGGAGATTGCTTTGTTTTTCTGTTTGCCATTTCTAGCAAACAATGGAAGAAGAGTTATTTACGCTGCTCGAGCAGGCAGGTGAATTAATTGATTGGAAATTCATCACGATGACATTTTAGATTGCAAATCTCTGATAAAAGCATTACCCGATATGCAGTCGGGCAGCAAAATGGTAATTCCGAGAAGCGGTCCATGCGTGGAGCAGCTCCATTATTAGCTCTCATTGTCTTCTGCACGATGGACGATTAGCAAACCGACAACAGCACATGCAGAGCATGGGAGAGTGCAGGCGTATGGCATGCTGTGTACTCGGTCAAAACAGTTGCCTTAAACTACACACAAGTGCACGTAATTGTGTACTTTGACCCGATCAAACAATTTCTGCAGCCAAGCGGCTGGCCAGCTCAGATGCATATGGTTGGAGCTGACTGCTGCAATGAGGCAACTGCTGTTCAGAGAGCTTAAATTTCCATTGCATGGTCGCCTGTGCTAATGCCCGTAGTATTTTTAAGGTCTCATGCACGTGGCTCACTTTGGCAATACAGTTGAGCTGGCCAAATAAATCAATCATAATAATACGAAGCTATCTTTGATATATTTTTGCTACCTATCAGCACATGGGCGTAGCCAATAAGTACTGCTTCCTTAGGGGCTTCTGATTGATATCGTAAACAATCAGACATGTGTCAATGACCAAAATAAAGTGTGAGACTAAGATATGCCCTTTGCATATGGCAAAACACAATAAAATACTTAATTAGTTATAATATAATAATATTAATAATAATAATTAATTTAATATCTTTAATATTTTATATAACAATCGTATCTAAAATTAAAAATCAATATTTATCGAAAATTGATTCTTCTCTCCAAACTAATCACTTCTCGAATCGCAGTTACTTTCCAAACTAATATCCAAAACTTATGCAGGGTATAAGCATTGATAACCATAAATTTCATTGATTAGTGAACAATAAAATGTTTAAATATTTAATTTTAAATATTTATTATTATCTGTAGCGAGAGCGGGGTAAGCTATGGCATGATTGCTTGTCAATTGGCCAAATCTCAAGTGGGTCTGCAGAGCATACTCGTGATTTGATAAGATGCGTCTATATAAAGCTCCAGCCTGGGGCAGGTCCGAGCAACAGTTGAAATTGGCATTTGCTGAGCAATGAAACTTTTTTTGGTTCTCGCATTCTGCGTCTTTGCGGGTAAGTTACTAAATATGTCTTCTGCTCGATTCAAACAGGTCCTAATCACTCCTTTTCAACAGCCAGCGCCGTAGAGCACAAGATTAATGGCGAAAACGGTTGGTATGTACCCCAGGCCGATGGCACCTTCGAGTGGGTTGACAAGGATTCGGCTGAAACCTATCTGGAAGCCCATGCTGGAAACGAGCGCAACCTGCTGAATCCCGTCACCTTCTATCTGTACACCAAGTCAAACCTGAACTCGGGACAGCAAATCAAGCCCACCAAGGCCAGCATCTCCGCCTCGAACTTCAATCCCAACAATCCCACTCGTTTCACCATCCACGGTTGGACCTCCAGCGCCGATGACTATGTCAACTACGGTGTGCGCAATGCTTGGTTCTCGCACGGCGACATGAACATGATCACCGTTGACTGGGGTCGTGCCCGCTCTGTTGACTATGCCTCCTCCGTCTTGGCTGTGCCCGGTGTCGGTGAGCAGGTCGCCGAGCTGATTAATTTCTTGCGCACGAACTACGGCCTGTCCCTCGACAACACCATGATCATTGGCCACAGCCTGGGCGCTCATGTGGCCGGCTTCTCTGGCAAGAACGTCAAGAACGGCCAGGTGCACACCATCATTGGTCTGGACCCCGCTTTGCCCCTTTACAGCTACGACTCGCCCAACAAGCGTCTCAGCTCTACCGATGCCTACTATGTTGAGTCCATTCAGACCAACGGCGGCATGCTGGGCTTCCTCAAGCCCATCGGCAAGGGCGCCTTCTACCCCAACGGTGGCAAGTCCCAGCCTGGATGCGGTGTTGACCTGACCGGCTCCTGCGCTCACAGCCGCTCCGTGATCTACTATGCTGAGTCCGTCAGCCAGGACAACTTCCCCACCATGCGTTGCGGTGACTACGAGCAAGCCATCTCCAAGACCTGTGGCAGCACCTACAGTTCCGTGAAAATGGGAGCCGTCACCAATGCCTACATGGTTTCTGGCGACTACTATGTGCCCGTCAACAGCCAGTATCCTTATGGATATGGCAACTAGACTGACTTATAGTTATTTAACAATAAAATTGTATTGCACAAGTTAAAATTTGTATTGGAAATGACTCAGAGGAATATTACTTAGAGGAATATTATGTTCATTTTACAATTTGTTCAAGTAACTTGTAGCTCTTAAAACACATGTGATGTTCTTACTGGGTAAGAAATGCATTAAATTAATGTCAGCCTCATATATCAAGTGCCTTTTTTAAGAGTAAAAGAAGTTTGAATCGTAATAAATCAAGAACTTAACATTTTTTAACATAATTCAATTTTAAATATGACCAACTAACAAAGAAAACAAGTAAGAAAACTCTAGTCGGCGCGCCCGACTAGGGGATACCCTAATCCCACCCCCCCTTAGTTTTCTTAATATAGTCAATAACTCGTATGTACAACCATATCACGCAACTTAAGTATGTGCCAATGGTACTAAGAATGTCGATCAAAGAGGAATTATGCAAACAAATGCGACACACCGATTATACCAGCTCACTTTTGCAAGCTCACAAGAACTGTTCCGTTACTATTAAAGAAGAAGAATCGAAAACATATTCGCACAGCGACACACAGCGCCTGCGACTGCGACACACAGCGGCGAGCGGCAATTGGAAGTAGGTAGCAAAAACAATTCGAACACAATTCGACCCAAACTCAAAGGCAATTGCGGTTCTTAGAAAATTTGTTCGCGAGCATTTGCATGTATGTGTGCACATGTATACAAATTGAACATGTATAAGCGCCACCTGGTCTGTGTGCGCTTTGCAGTTCAATCGCTGTTGATCTAGCCAAACATTTTGTTTAATAACTTTTGTGTTTATCAACGGATTTTGATGAAACTTTCACCATATGATTTAAATAATTGATTTAGTTTTCAAAAAGACCAAACACCATATATATTGCAACTGAAAAAAATTTTCAAAATTGTGGGGAAATTTGGGGCCGGTATCCAAATGTAACAAAAACCGAAATTGGTAAAAATACTCATAAAGCTACATGCGAAATTTGGAGACTCTAGCTCTTAAGATAAAAAAGATAAAAAATCATAACTGTTTTTTCATATGGTTTTAAATCGATAACAAATATTCAGGAATAGTTATCGATTTTCTGAAATAAACTCGATATGCGCGCCCAATATACGCGCCTAACAAAAAAAATTCAAGTCTCTAGCTCTTATAGGTTCTGAGATCGACGCGTTCATACATACGGACGGACGGACGGACGGACGGACGGACGGACGGACGGACAGACGGACGGACGGACAGACAGACGGACAGGGCTCAATCAACTTGTCTTGTCGTCCTGATCAAGAATATATATACTTTTGGGGGTGTGGCACGCCTCCTTCTGCCTGTTACATACTTTTAACAAAAACATTATACCCTTTTTTCCCATTTTCAATGGGATCAGGGTATAAAAATATATATATATGCAAGTAGTCTGTAAAATTTTCAAGCAGATAGCTTTTGTGGTTAACAGTCAGTCAGTCAAGAATAATATATTTACTTTATGCCTGAATATATGCAAGCATATATATATTTCATGTCTTTTACACATACTTTCACGCAAACCAGTAGGTCTAGAAATTCAATTTTTAATGAGCTCAGGAGACAAGTTACCAGGTATCAGCGAGTAATCAAAGATAACAGATAATAATAAAGAAGAGAATCCTTTACAAGCATAATTACCGGAAGATAAAATAGAACTAAATTAGTTTATCCTTAATATTCATATCCAAAATGTAACTAATACCAGTCCCCATGTAGGGTATGGTCTAGCTGAGTATAACAATTCTATTACTTTAATTTGACTTGTCATTATCGAAGCTTTTAATCAGTTTTTAATTTGAGGAGATTGTATGTATCAAAATTTGTTTCCACCCACAGATAAATTATACAGTAAATCATTTACTCATTATATTTTGATAGATTTTAATATCAAAATATATTAATATATATTTTAGTTCAATGCACAATTTCTTACTGTTTATAAAATAATAAAGAACATGCTGAATGATTATGACTAGAAATCTAATCAATTTACTAATCTCCCTTTATTAGATATGTATTTCATTTTAATTTACTGTATTCAGCAAGTCAGCAAATGGCAACTAGACCTATTTAAAGCCGCTAGCTGCGTCGATTGCTTCATTAGACAGTAGTCATGGCATTGATCGTGTTCCTTACTGTATGCTTGTTAGCTGGTAAGTACTGCGCACCATTTTTAGAACTACAACTCAGAGTTTTCGATTGCAGTTAACGCGGTGCCTGTTCAGGAGCCGACGAGTCGCATTCACGGCGAGAATGGCTGGTATGTGCCACAGGTGGGCGATAATCCCCAGTGGATGAGCCTGGAGGAAGCTGAAGGTCAGCTGGCTGCTTTTGAATCACTCAATAACTTGGAGATCGGAGAACATTTGTCGCTTAACGCGGTTGACTTCTACTTGTACACTAAACGCAATCCGAAGGAGGGACAGCTCATTAGGGCCACGAAGGAATCGATTGAAGCATCCAATTTTAATGCCGCTAACCCAACGAGGTAGATTTCTGTCCATTACGTAGTGCGCTCTTATTTTTATTTTTATACCCTGAATCCATTGAAAATGGAAATTTCAGGGTATAATGTTTTTGTGCAAATGTATGTAACAGGCAGAAGGAGGCGTGCCACACCCCATAAAGTATATATATTCTTGATCAGCTCAATGAGCTGAGTTCAACTAGCCCTGTCCGTCTGTCCGTCCGTCCGTCCGTCCGTCCGTCCGTCCGTCCGTCCGTCCGTGTAAACACCTGGATTTCTGCAACCACAAAAGCTAGAGACTTCAAATAAAAAGCAAAATGTTCGATAATACCATACGCTGTACGAGTTTATTTTTTTTTTTCGATAACTCATCCCATTTCTTTTTTATCGATAACTATCGAAAATTTCGCTTTGTTTTTGAGGTCTGGCGTGCACACCGTTAAAGATAGAATCGTGCACTAAGTTGTGTTTGATTGCTATATTGAATCCGCACATTTTGTCATTTTTGGATTTTTGATGCCACGCCCCTTTCGCCCACAATTCAACAAAAACGATAACTCACGTATATCAAATACTAGAGACTTGAAATTTGGCAAATAGGTACATTTGGATGTCATAATCATTCCCCGAAAATTTCATTAAGAACATAGGTCTAGAAAAAAAGTTATTAAACAATAAAGTTTCCATAGCACAGCCTCTTCTGCAACCGCAAAACTGCGCAGTGAGCATATTACGTGCATGCATATGTTTGTGTGTGTGTATGTGTGCATGTGTTGTTTACTATTAATAAATAAATGAAGCTCTTAATGATTGATATTACAGCTCAATGGATTCAGGGTATCTCTTAGTCGAGCAGTCTCGACTAGAGTTTAGTTACTTGTTTCATTTAATTTGCAGATTTACCATACATGGCTGGAACTCCAATTACAAGGATGGCGTCAATACCGGCGTGCGTGATGCCTGGTTTCTATCCGGCGACTATAATATGATTGCTGTGGATTGGGCACGTGGTCGTTCGCTGGAGTACGCCTCCTCCGTGGCAGCGGTTAGGGGAGCTGGTGGCAAAATTGCCAAGCTGGTGGACTTTATGGTCACAGAGTATGGCATGTCCTTGGAGACGCTCGAAATTGTGGGCTTCAGTCTGGGCGCACATCTTGCCGGCTTTACCGCCAAGCAGGTGACGACTGGACGCGTGCAAAAGGTTGTGGGTCTGGACCCTGCCTCCCCGCTGTACAACTATGACAAGCCAGAAAAGCGTTTGAACCGCAATGATGCCCACTACGTGGAATCGATTCAGACTAATGGGGGCAAATTGGGTTACAACCAGCCTATCGGACGCGCTGCCTTTTATCCGAATGGTGGAAAATCACAGCCAGGATGTGGAATTGATTTAGGCGGCAGCTGCGCCCACAAACGCTCAGTCGCCTACTACATTGAATCACTGCGAATGAATAACTTCCCAACCATCAAGTGTGCTTCGTATGAGGAGGCCCACAATAGGGAGTGCGGCAGCACCTACAGCTCCGTAAAGATGGGAGCTAAAGAAAATGAACATGTGGCCTCGGGAGACTTCTATGTGCCTGTTAATAATGCATCGCCATATGGATTGGGCGACTCCATTGAAACTGATGATGAGACAACAACAACAAGTGTAGAGGAAAATGAGACATCAACCACGCCCAGGGTGGAGGAAAACAACAGCTCTAGCGCCGCCACCCCTCCCAGCATTGTGACGACACCTGCTCCCGAGGAGGACAAAGACAACGGACGTAAGACGAACATTTATATCCTGAATTTAATATTCATCAATGCGAAAATTAACACGAGTCGGGAGTAAACGACCCGCGAATGGGCAGAAGCAAAGTCTTCCAAATTCATCAATAAAGCGAAAATGAAATCGAGCCTGACTCACTTAATTACAGCTGATGCTCTTTGATGTGCGCTTAGCAGCAGCGCCCGTGCCACGCCTACAGCGTATTTTAAATAGTGAATGGGGTCCATTAAGCTCTGAGCTCATTTGACAAAATATATTTCGGTATGGCTTGTAGTTGGGTATCTTCGTAGTCAACCAAGCTCTCTCTTTTACCTGCTGTTAGCTAAAATGTGTGTCCGGCCTTAATTACAATCTTCTGGCTTTATCCGAAAATACTTTGATGTATCCTGCTGACAATTGGTTTTGCTTCTGCAATGTAGGAGTACGCTTAATTAAGAGCAGATTTAATCTGTAGCCGAGGGACAACATGCGACTAGTCACGTATTACTGGTTCTATCTACTTGCAGCACAAGAATTAGCAACTGGAACTTATTACTGCTAATAAGCCGCATCAATCTGCTTCCAAAAAGTAAAGGGCTTGCTGCCAGACGAAATTTAGCATTGCTAACAGCTCATTCAATTACGAACAAATGCTCTAATTCTTTTATGCCATTAACTAAAAAAAGTCGCAGCTGCTCTAAATGCAAAGCCAACTGAAAGTTTGCCCCTAGCGCAGTACAGCATATGATACCAAAAGTTTCTATTAACAATGCCCAGGGACTCGCTCGGTACAACTGTGTGCTTGTGCATAAATAGTCTAATTAAATATTTATTTATATATTATTTATTTAATATAATTATTAGGGTACAGCTCGTCCACCATGCAGTTCTTAATGCTCGCATTAAAGTAGCTGCCAGTGAGACATTTCTGTACTATGAAGTCTCCATCGATGCACTCCAGATAGTTAGCATAGTCCTCGGGGTCAGTTTCTCGTTCACCTTCCTCACAGTGGTCCGACAGAGGCGTACATATACCCTCGTCATCCACGACGCAGCTGTGTAGTGTCGGGTGGTAGTAGCTGCCATATGAGCAGAGCTGCCTAACCAGCTCGCCATCGACACACTGCAAGTAGCCCGCACAGTCGTCGGAATCGATTCTTCTCTCATTATTTTCACACTTCTCAACTCTAGCACACACTCCATTCTCATCGATCTCACAGATATTCATCTCAGCATTAAAAAAACTTCCTTTGGCACACTTCTCTTCCTCCAAACTGCCATTAACACATCTCAGATAGCCTGCGCAGTCCTCAGGATCCTCTTCTAAAGCACCTTCTGAACACTTTTCATCTATAGTAATACAAATTCCATCCTCATCGATCTCACAGATCTTTAAGCTAGAATTGAAGAAGCTTCCCTTGGCACACTTCTCTTCCTCCAAACTGCCATTAACACATCTCAGATAGCCTGCGCAGTCCTCAGGATCCGCTTCTAAAGCACCTTCTGAACACTTTTCATCTATAGTAATACAAATTCCATTCTCATCGATCTCACAGATCTTCAAGCTAGAATTGAAAAAGCTTCCTTTGGCACACTTCTCTTCCTCCAAACTGCCATTAACACATCTCAGATAGCCTGCGCAGTCCTCAGGATCCTCTTCTAAAGCACCTTCTGAACACTTTTCATCTATAGTAATACAAATTCCATTCTCATCGATCTCACAGATCTTTAAGCTAGAATTGAAGAAGCTTCCCTTGGCACACTTCTCTTCCTCCAAACTGCCATTAATACATCTCAGATAGCCTGCGCAGTCCTCAGGATCCTCTTCTAAAGCACCTTCTGAACACTTTTCATCTATAGGAGTACAAATTCCATTCTCATCGATCTCACAGATCTTCAAGCTAGAATTGAAAAAGCTTCCTTTGGCACACTTCTCTTCCTCCAAACTGCCATTAACACATCTCAGATAACCTGCACAGTCCTCCGGATCTTCTGCAAGGTCTCCATCCACGCATTCTACAGATTGTTCAGAACATATTCCGTTTTCGTCAATCTCACAGATCTTGAGAGTTGCATTAAAGTAGCTCCCCAATTGACAATTTTGCTGCTCAAAGCTACCATTTACGCATCGAGAGTAGCTGCAACTATTCCCAGGAATGACATCAATCTGACCCTCCGAGCATTGCGCAGCTGCTGCCACACATATTCCACTCACATCGATGATGCACACCTCCCATGCTGGGTCGAAATAACTTTCTGTGGGGCAGTTTTGTACTAGAATTTGGCCATTCAGGCATTGAAAATATCTAGCACAGTCCTGGGGATAGGAGTTCACAGTTCCCTCAATGCACTCCCTTGACGCACTGAGATCCAGGCTCGTTGCGAATGATGGGTACACAAAGTAGGTAATGAGCCATATATGAAGTGCTATAGCATGATAAATATTATTAGACATTTCGCAGCAAAAGCCTCCGGCAAATCAGCCTCACCAAAGTAATTTATGCAAACGGGCATTGTCAACATTTTCAAGAACTGAACTACGTCTCGACATGACAGCTGTTTTTATATTTTAAAAAGCTATTAAAATAATGAATTTACAATGTCTTGTCGCACTTTGTGTAGATAACAAGAAATGCTCAAATATAATATTTGCACGACTCTAAATGTAACATCTGTTCAGTAATTTCAAGAATAAACAGACCCATTCAAGCTTGTGCATCAGCCCGGAAATGACATAATAAAACTTTGGACTAAATCATGAACTGTATCTTAACTTGGGGAAATTAAAGATTTTTTACAGTAAGCCAAAAATGCGTTAGCTTTAAAGTCAAAAAAAAAAAAAAAAGCTCGCTGGTAGCACATAAATTTGTTCTAAAAATACATCAGATTTCAGAGCAGAAAGGTGAAAGGTTTTCTGCACTCTTTGGACTTGCATGATGTCTTTGGTTTTTTTTACTGAAAAATTCATTTGAGTAGCAACTCGGATGAGGCACAAATTGTGCGGAATGCCAGAAATTCGTGTCGAGTGATTTGCATATTTGGTTCTGTTTTAAACCTGCGCTGAGCTGAGTTCCTCACATTGGCCTGTTGGCAGGCCATCAATAATGCCGCGCACAATATTAACATGCCTAACAGCACCGCCGAGCACTTGAACCAAAACAAGCAGAATAGGCTGAGTACACACAATATGCGAAAAGGTCAAATGGCTTAAAGGACCAAAAGGAGTTCTGTACATTGGCATTGCAGAAGGCTCAACGCTTCACAGCGACTAATGAGCTGCGCGAAGTCGCACGTGTGCTAAACGAATGTGCCCTGGACCTATTTAAAACCTTTTATGTCACACCAGCACAAATAATTGTTTATAAAATTCATTTGTCATAATTATTGAATAACAGAAAGGCTTCTGTTTCATTTTCTGTGGCACAATTCAAGAAACTGAATGTTTTCAGAATATATTTACATATTATATATTGTTACACCAATTTAGATCACAATTAATATATTATATAATACAAACAAAAAGAAACATATCAAGTGCACTTTTCTGATTAAACAAATTTAATAAATATATAGCTTTAGTCATATGACTCCCAGAGCTGACACCGAGACCTATGAATCCGCTAGGCCATAACCAAAATTCTATTTCAATCAAGGATTATTCCCACTCAAAATTCAATATTTTTTCTTATTTATGTATACATTAAAAAAATTGTGCTTTATTAATATTGTCACCAAAAAAAAAAATTAAGTTTTATGAACATTTTTAATCTGTTAAAAAAAAGCTACAAATGTTGCTCTGAAGCAAATCTTTACATATATAATAAAATATCAAGTCAAAACGCAAATATCAGCTACTGAATGGGTGGTCAAATAAAGCAGCTTAACTAAAAAAATGCATTTTATTAAATTAAATTGTAAATTATTCTATATAGTAAGCTGCTGTGCAGCGGCTTCCTCGCTTATGCTCCAATGCTGTGCAAATAGTGCAAAATTTAATATAGTTCACTGAAAATCCGTTGAGTTATAATAGAATTGGGCCTAGTTGAAATGAGACCACAACCTTTCATTGCTTTTCATTCAACAACATTCAAATACATCATACTGGCGACAAATTACCCAAATCCATTAGCACACTCTCTTACATTTAACTCATCCCTTGACTTCATAAGAAAAAAACTCAGCCAGGTGCCAATTCAAGAAAACTTCACAATAATACCCTCAACTCGCTTTCGCTCTAACTTTTTACTCAGACTACACCAAGAATCATACTCACATCTTTTATTTAACATACACAATTTTTGTTGTGCAGAAAACATATTATGTCAACAGAGCCAAATATAGAATAAAGTTAGTTCAGAAAAAAAAAAAAAACTGCTTAGCAGTATCAAAAATCAATAACAATTATTGCCTAAATTATTCCAATATGGCCTAATGCTCTAATCCAAAATAACAAAAGCTTATTTATTATTTAAGTAACTTCAATAAGTGACATATGAAAACAAAATATGAGTGACTCATAAGAAATGTCAAAGTAATGCCAAAAACCATTTGCCTCACACACACACAGGCAAACATATACTTATATAAATATATATACAGACACTCCCCACAAAGTATTCCCCACACGAACAGAATCTCTACATGTTCTTTATAGCATATATATTTTACAGTCTCTCACGTATAGAAAACTAAATGATTGTAATAAATATTAATGCTGCGTGTGTTGATTTAAAAAAGGAAAAGTGAAAGAAGGAAAGGAAAAAGGGAAATTTTTTGAAAATTTTGACCATTTTGAGAGTTGCTCGATGTTTGCCTTGAGGGGGGTGGCGGCTAATGAGGGTCGTCTGCATTGGCCGCAAGTTACACAAATGTGTCAACCGGCCATTGTGTATGGAGGACCCTAGTGATTGAGTCGCAAGGTGATTCGACACAATGTGAAAGGACATTTGCAGCACATCAAATAGCCAGCCGTCTCTCTTGAATGTTTGGCAAAGCTGGCTATAAGCAAAGCTTGCACTGCAGAAACAAAGTATCCAGATATGTTTGTGTTTGAACGGTTGGACAATCTTTTAGGGTCGTTGAGCTTGTTCAATAGGCAAACGTGAGCACCCAATAAAATGACAGTCTGTGAGTCTGTGCATGTGTGGTCTACCCAGGCGTTCGGCTTGGTTGAAGCTCAATGGAAACTAAGCACAATAATAACATAAAAATGCCCAACTACTGAGAAGTCTGTCAAAAGGTCCTGCCAGGCATAAAGCTACTACGCAACACGCATAAAATTACAAATTTTATTTGAATTAATTTATGATTACATTTTATTATACGCATAGTAGAGTCATCACATCACAAATCCAGTTTTGGGCAGTCAAGTGTGCAGATCAGCGGGCGGCAGCAAGCGGACGGACGGACGGACCATGGGTCATGTGTTGCATGCCTCACTGCACCTAAGCTGGGGCTATGTAAATATTTATGATGCATTGGCAAAAATGCCGAAATCTCTGAGAACAAATATGTTTTATAGCCATGCGGCTTTTAAGTGAAAGCTCAACTGTTCGAGACAAACGCTCAGAGCAAGGGATTGAATATAAGCAGAAGTGGACTCCACAATGAAATATGAAATATTTATTTTTATTTATTTACACTTACGAATCAGTTTTTCATGACATTTGTCTGGCTTTGCATGAAAAAAAACTCTGCAATTGCAATTTATTTGCAAGACGGGTCAAACATTGGCAGTTAGAAGTCAAATAATTGGACTAGATTGTGATAGCCTCTGGTCGTGCATATAAAACTTTTGTTCGACAATCCATAATCACAAAGAATTTAGCATATCGTAAAAATGCTTGCATGAGTCGGATAAACATGTTTAGCTTGAGGCAAGCACAAGCGGTACAGATGAGGACGTATTACACATATGAGATGTGGGCTCACGTTACCTGCCGAAGAAGTTTTGTGCTTTACTCACGTCTCTCTGTCTCTCTCTCTCTCTCTCAACACAACATAATTTTTTGCATCTAATCACATTCATTTTAGTATATTGCCCTCGAGTATGACCACCAAAAATTTTGGGTATACAAAGCACCCGAAGAGATGTCGATAGGAATCGCAAAAAGCAGAGACAAAACTTTGTGCCAAACAAAGCCGCAATAAGGAGCAAAGCAAAGAGTAAACTTTGTCGAGGAATTTTTAATATGGCTGCTCGAAACTTGTCTCATTTCAAGGTTCGGGTTTCTTTTCGTTTTTTATCCCCACTGCAGCTGAATATATCAAAAGCCAGCTGGTTGCATCTGGCCAGATTGTTGTCTGGATTAGTTTTTCTTAAAGCTGTACGAAATATGCAAAGCAAACCAAGCGCACAAAGGTGATTCTAGTATAGATGCTTGAGCTGTTTTTTTTTTTTTTTTTTTTTTTTTTTTTTCTATTTTCACTCTGGCAACAAAATTGAATTTTATAAACATTCAAGATGCTTTATTATCACAACTTGCCAACTGTATGTTAAAGTTGTATGTGTGTGAGCGTCTTTCTCTCTCTCTTTCTCTCTATCTCACTCTGTATGTAAACAAATTCAATTTGTTGCTGTCTCTCATCCAGCTCACTTCCGAAAGGTGTTGTGTTTGAGCGCTGTGAGCAAAGTAGAACGGAAAAACTAGAAAAATAGCAATAGAAAAATAACTAAAATCAAGTAGAACAAAAATAATGCTCAGAGACAATAGCAAGGGAATTTCGAAAATAAACAATTTTTTGTCAAGTCTCGAGTCTAAGCTAATTCTGCTAATGAAATGCGCCTGCAAATGAGTTTTTCACATAGCAGAGCTGAGCACTTATATTCAATTTAAATATAAACAAGAAGACATATAACATGAAATATATGACAAGAAAAGCTTATAGATATCTTATAGGCATTTTTAATCTGTACATTTCATATCTGTACATAATTTATGTTATTATGATTCACTTTGAAGACATGAAATAATGAATATGAGATTTGTGCCTGCTACTTGAAATATTATAATTTTACTTGAGCTCGGCAAAGCAAACATTTCTTACCAAATAAAGGATTCCTTGGCGCTATGTAGAAATGTTGTTTACCCACAAATCTAGAAATACATATAAATAAGCTTCTGGCAAACGATAATGTTAACAGTCTTAAGAAAATATTCACACGCCGATTGTTCAGAAAACACTCTTGTACGATAAAAAAAAAACCATATGTATTTGTGTACATAAACAACAACTATGCATCACCTAGAATAAAGCAATTTTAATGACTTATATATTCAGTTCAGATAACGCGATTCATATTGTCCTAAAAGGACAACTTTGGGCCTCCGACACAAGTACTTGGTCACTGCTCTACATTGCAAAGTAGATAGAGGAAATTTCATTGGAGACTGATCATCATAAGCAGCGCGACATTACCCGCTCGCATAGCTCGAAATATATAACTAATTTACAATTTTATTTCATTATTTCAAATCAATTAATACACTTGTTTTAGTTTCGAATTTTTTGCAAGAAAAGAAAATTCCATTTTTGTAAACTTCTTATTCAAAAAAAAAAAAAAAAAAAAAAAAAACTTTAATACAAATTTTCAGAATACAATCAAAATTGCTCATAAATCATATAACAAATAAATAACAAAATAACACGACACGAATGCCAAGACAAATATTAAATATATGTATGCTACATTTTTACTAAGCTAATATAATATTTAATTAAATAGAGGAGAATTTTGTATAAAGCCAACGAAATGTGCTTTTATTTAACACTAGGTTGAAATAAAATTCATCACCTAATTATATGTTAATTACTGCGTGAGTCGATTTCAAATTGATTTATAAACAAATTATGAATTCAACTAGAAAATCGAATAGCAGAAAAATGAATTATGTGCCAACAAAGATAAAAATTTAAATAATTAAATTGGCCGTTCGGTCGTGTTCACCCATTCCCGCTTTCGTCCATTACACTATTTGCTGAATAAATGTAAACAATATTTATAATTACGCTGCAAAGGCAATAAAAACATTAATTAAAATGTAACTACTTTGAATTGAAATCAAATTTAATTGCTATATATAAATATACTGCACGATGCAATTACAAAATGAAATCTAGCTTTCACCCATTTGCACTATTTGTCACGATCTTTCAGTTGAACTTGGAATGGATAAACCACCAAAAGCGGAAACTCAGCCGCAATTCAATTTGATTATTAATAATATTTTTTTGCGCCATTTCAAATGTTTATTTATAATGATGATGCCCAAAAAATGGGAAGCGTGATGCCACCGGAAGCGTTTCAACGCTGATGGACTCTTTTATTGATGGAAATATTGATTAAAGTAACAACTGCCTTCTTTATTTTTGAATATTTACAAGCATAAAAGATTATTGAAAAGGCCAATGTAAATTTAAGCGCGTCTGCCGCATCAGAACACATTTATTACAATAAAAGTAACACACTTGGAAAAAATATATAAAATAGCTACTGAGTCGTGTAATCCGTTCAATTTGCTCAAAACTTCCTAGAATTACGACTGGAAAAAATAATAAAGGAAATTCCACTTTATTGAACTTATTATTTTTCTCAGTCGCAATTCTAGGAAGTTTTAAATAAGTAGAGCAGTATATGCGAGATTATAGATCTTAAAGTAAGAATTTCAGCATTTTCAATCAAATCAACCAAAAATATAAATTTTTAAACGCATTTTCCTCAGAGGACAAAGGACATCTTAGCCTTACACTGTTAATTCTGTAACTTTTCGCCCAGTGTACGGCACAGCCTGAGCGCAGAAGCGCCATGCCGTAAAAGCTGATACCAACAGACGAACACCCTCATGACACGCTTTGACATTTAACACACTGCCATAAACGGAGCCAAGTGTTTGTTTGGGCCCAGTCAAAAAAAAGAACTGCTTAAAGCTCCAAAAAGCCCAAAGGCATTGCCAGCAGAGCAAAAAAAAACTGGCCGAATATCAATATAGAAAGCAGGCAAACGCTGCAGGCCCATAAGCCGAGCGGATTCTACTGCTAATTGCTGATAAAATATGCGCTCACCTGCAGCAGACAAACATATGTGTCTGGCTTTGGCCAACATAATGGCCACTAAATAATTCCCAGGCAGCGGCGCACTTTTATGTCTCTCCTACGTCACGCCACGTCCCGCCGGTCGCACCCGCACACTCATAATTTATAATTAACTAACTGCTCGCATTGCTGGCAGCTGTCAGCGTAGAAAATAGCCCAGAAGCAGGGCTAAAAAAAAGCTTTTGCTTCTTTCGCACAATGCTGCGTATGCGTAATAAATCAGATATTATTCTTTTCATGGCACTTCCGTTGCTCCTTCTTCAGTGCCACACGCATAGGGGCACAGTCAAATGCAACAATAACTGTAAATTGAGCAGAGCTGATTTATCAGCTGGCAATTGATGCACATATCCGGTTGACCAATAAGCCAACCCCCCTCCAATCAGAGTAGCAATATAACTAAATAAAAACATAATAAATGTCTTTTGCAATGTCGACAGACAGCAATTGGCAAAATGGGCAAAGAATTGAATTCAAATGGCAAAAATTGCGACAGAAACAATAATTAATTGCCAAGAAAGTTCGTAAAACGGCAAGAAATAATTTAATTGCTGCTAAAACATGTTTATCCAAATTTAGAATCGATAAAATAACAAATTTTGACAACGAACCGTAGCCATTAGGTGTTGGAGTGACAAGGGTTAGCCACAAAAGTGTCAATTATAGTTGCTCTCTCGGGGCTTATGAATCGCTACATTAAAATAGGAACACGGCACGTGTTAACGTCTGACAGCAAACAAGCTGACAGCTGCCAGGTGAAAGAAACCGCACGTGAGGTAACACGAAAGTTCCCCTTGAAAATATATTTCAAATACTTGAGAATTTTTACAATACAGTGAACCCTTTGCCTGGTTGACTGCTGAGCTGCCAAGAACTCAGTGTTAAGTCTTCTGGCAAGTACTCAATGCAAAAGCCACTGTGGATTGCAAACATTTTGCAAAAGTTATTCAAACAATGCAAATGCAAACAATGGTCAAATGCCATCTGAAAGGAACTGGCCAAGTGCATGGCAAGTCTAAACGGAGACTCATTAAATTGTCTTTAACAAGTGCAGCAGGCAACAGCAAAGAAAAGAAAAACAAATAAAAGCACAGCTCTCTCTATCTCTCTCTCGACCAAGAAATGCTCTGCAATTTGCTTCACAGACTCCAAATTGAGTTAAAATTATATTTTTTCTTATAGATTACAAAATTTGTAAGACAAAGATTTAAAACCAAAGTAAATATTTAGAATTTAAATTTCAAAGTTAATTAATCATCTAAGTTTGCTGCACAAAAATAATTTATTTATATATACATTTAGATTAGATGTGTTTATAAAAAAATTTAAAATTTTCAAAATTTTTGGCGTCTATCTAAAACCAAACAGCATCAATTATTTAAGAATTAAATTTAATTTTATAAGAAGCAAATATTTTGCTTACTTATATATAATAATTACATTTATATATATTTGTTTACTTATAAAAAAAATGCACAATTTTTTGCACCTATCTAATACTTGGTCTTATTTGGCATCAATTATTCAACAATTAAATTTACTTTTATACGCAACTCATCAATTGAGCTAGCGCAACAACACAATAAGCTCACAGTGCATATAACCCTTCACAATATGTGAGCAGAGTATGCAAAAAATAACTGTAAATGCTACAAGAAGCAACAGCTAAAAGTTGTTGCCATGTGACATGGTAAGAATTTAAATGTATTCAGTTTGGCTAGACTTACACAAACTTTGGCGACTCTGTCTGGCTGGCGTGTTATCGAGCTCCCAGGTGATGAAACTAACATTTAACGGGTCAAATATCAACAGTTAACTGACCCGACACACAATAATGTGCAAAATTTTTTCACTTTTCCATTTACCGCACTTCTTTAAAAGCACAAACGCACGCACTTGAAATTACTATTGTTGTTTGCACGCACACGGCAGCTTTGTTGATTGCAGAAAACGTCTTGATAAACAGTTAATTAATTGGTGCGCTTATAGTGCGCGTGCTGGGCACATTCGAATTTTTATTTCAAATAAACAAATCGTTTTAATTACGCAAATGATATCAAGTGTACGTATTCCCGTTAGAACGCGAGCAACAAACGGTAAACGGACAGCAGACGCCGCTGCCGGGCAATTGAAACTGAAAACGCGAGTGTGCGAAATGACGCCGAAACCTTAAGCATCAGTAAAAGCAGCAACGACGACGAATCGCTGAGAACCAAAAGCAACAGCCACTGCCGCCATTACGTTGCGTCGCGCACGAACACAAAAACCGAACTGAATTGAGGGATTCCGTGACTGGCGTCAGTGGATGACTGAATGGAGATCAGCCGGCAAGCAGAGTTCTAAGCGAAACGAAGCTCCGACACGAACGAACGGCAGAACTTCGGCTGCATTTGTTGCACACTCTGCGCAATAGCTAGGACTTTGGCGCCAAAAGCAAGACAGCATGTTGCCAAGCACATGCTGCTAGCGCACTTAGAATGTTGCTAAAGCAATGGCTGTTGTCATTGTAAGGCTACTTTAATAAGCAGAGCAAACTTTTTATGTATTTAAAGTGCAATATAAAGTAAATAAGTATAAGAAAAACTAAAATGCATTTTAATTAAGTCTATAATTATGAGTGCATAATTCCTAGCACACAGCAACGATTCCAATTGAAATTTGATTGGATACGTGCTGCTAACAACATGAAGCTTTAAATGCTGCAGCTCATGTTTCCAGAATGAATATATAAATTTAAGTCAAAATACAATTAGATTTATTTTTATATTTAACCATTCTGAGTTTGTATACATAAATATATATCTATATATATATAAAAATTGCATTTTATGTTGCTATTATCGCACGCACAATCTTTCGATTTCGAAGTACAAATTCCTACGCGGAAAATCGTTCAAAACTTAACAAAACGTAACCAATTAAAAAGAGAGAAGAAAAAAAAATGAGCTGTTTACGACGCGGCGCGTCAAGGTCTGAAGGTCAAGTTTTAAAGAGCTCGACAGGGCCAATTGTCGTTAACTTTCAATAACGTGTTAATAAGAGCCTTAAACAAACCCGATTTTTATGCAATTGCAAAAGGCACAAAACGAAACGAAACAAAACGAGACGCAGCTAAATTTATAAAACATATTGCACTTTAGTAAATTCGAATTTTATTGTCTACAAACAGTTAACAAACAATTTAACAATTTTTTATATGGATAGGCAACAAGCGAGTGCAGCTGTGTATATGTGTGAGTCTCTATATGTGTGTGGGTATGTGTGTGTGTGAGCTTGTGGGCGTGTCACGCCATTTAGACTAAGCAGAGGCTGCGCCACTGCATTTACTTGATCTTCTTGAGGAAGTAGCGACTGGGCGGGCCATAGTTGGCAGCGGGCACATGGCCAGATGTGGGTGCAGCCGCATCAAGGCCTTGACGCTGCTCAGGCTCCTCGACAATGATGGGCGCCATGGAGGGCTGCTCGTTGCCGGCTGCGGTGGCTGGGGGCAGATACTGATGGGCGGGTGCGGCCAGCGTCGTCTGCACTTCCTCGCCCGTGTAGGCGGGCGCTGTGGGTGGGCCATAAATCGACGAGGGCAGGGCAGCGGGCTGCTCGGGCTCCAGCTCGGGTGCACTGGTGGTGGGCAGAACATCGGACACATCGGCCATGGGTGCGAAGTCATCGGCGTTGGCCTGACGCGGCTCCATCTCAGCTGGAGGTGGGCCATAGACGGGCACCTCATCCTTCTTGGTCTTATACTTGATGAAGTAGACCTCGGGCTTGGATGGCTTGGTGGGTGGCGGCGAGGGAATGACAATATCCTGCTCCTGGTCGGGTTTCTTGTGCAGCACATAGATCAGAGTCTTCTCTTCGTTCTGTGGTGGTGGTGGCACAACTGGTGGACGCAGCGCTGGAGCCGATGGCGCCTTGATAAAGACAATTTTGTAGTGCTTCTGCTTGGGTCCCTGCTCATGGCGCACGCGTGGCTGCACGGCATCCTCCTGCTCGAAATCCTTGGGCGGCACATGCACATAGATGTGCTTGTGGACGCGCGTCTCCTGTGGTGCATTGTTATAGCCGCTGGCATGCTGCACGCCCGACAGGCGATGGGCCATGTTGTAAGAGTCATCGTAGGCATTCAGTGACTCAGAGGTGGGCGCCAGCTGCTCCTCCAGCTGCTGATTGGGTGGCAAATAGTTCATTTGCGGCTGAGCAGAGGGCGGGGCAAAGTTGGCAAACGACTGCTCCTGGGGCAGCGCTTGGTAGATATGTGACGGCGCATTGTGCACTGAGAGAGGGTGAAAGAGGGGTAGAGATGGAGAGATAAAGTTGAGCTCCAGCGCAGACCTGACACACACTCACCATTCAATGGCAGCGCACGCTGGCTCTGCTGCTGTGGTAATCCATAGTAGGGCGATGGTGGCTCAGGACGGGCCTGAACGGCGCCCAGCAGGGCGACACAACCGATGAAGAGCGAGAAGGCGCGCATGGCAAACACTATTTGAGTCTTTGGGTTTTGTCGTTCACAGTAAGCTTAGTACACGTAATCCTTGAATTGTCAAGCTGTCGATCGACTGGACAGTTGCTGTTGCTTGCTTATTTCTCGGCTGCGGCTAGTGGTACGATTGGAAAGCGCAAATCTCAACTGATGCCCCACTGAACTCTGCGTCGAGCATTTATATGATTCCATTCGAAGAGCGAAGCGGAGAAGCAGTCAGCAAAAGCAAAGACAGCGACGCACGCTGAGCAGTCGAACTGGCTAAAATCTCATTACAAAAGGCCACAGCCAAAAATGAATTTAATTAAACATCAAAAGCCGCTAACACACACGCACGCACTCACGCACACTTACTCCCAGACACTTGCACAGAGAGCGCGCGTTGCCTAAAAGAGTTCGAAGCTGGTCAGGAGCTTAACTCTCGAGCTGTCCGCTTGTCTTTTGATGTCTCCAAGCGAGAGCCCAATGCACAGCAACAAAATAACTGGAAAATACATTTATTTACCGCTAATCGAATGACTGTAAGTGTGTGTGTGTGTGTGTGTGTGTGTTGGTTGCCAGGGTGGCCTCTTGAATGTAGCCTGGGGCCTGTCGGCGTGGCAACGACACCACCAGCTATGGCTTCCACCAGCCTCAAACTCTGGTCTTAAGGTCGTTTAAAAACGTGCCACTTTTTTGCCACATACACTGAGCGAAAATTAAAAAAGTAAGAATTTCTTATATAAAGAGCTATAAATTTCATAAGTCTAAACAGATAATTCTTGTCTTAAGAAATGTAATGAAACACTTGAAGTAAACATCTAATATTTGTACTTTATTTTACATTAATATATTGAAAATATTGCCAAGCATCAAGCTTAGAGCTAATGAAGATAATAGATAAATTAAGAGAGATTTTATATATTTTTAAGCTAATTAAAAATGAATTATTAGTTGATATAAGTTCTAAAATGTATGGAAAAAATCGTTTATATATTTTATTTTATTTATACAAAAATATATATAATAAATTTAAATAATTATATATTACAATAATAAATAAATAATAAATTAAAATAAATAAGAAAAAATTTATTTAAAACAAAAATTTAGGCATTTTTCAAGTTCATTATTAAAATTATTTTATAAAATACGCTAAAAACTATATAAATACAAAATCAAAAAAATATATATATATATATATATATATATATATATATATATATATGTGTGTGTGTGTGTGTGTGTTACTTTTATATTTAAGTTTGTGCTAAATGGTTTTACAATTTTTAAATGTAATAAAAAAATGTTATTTAAATAAATAAAAATTTTTAAAACATTAAAACATTTTTTTTTAATAAATACCGTATTAATTATCAATTTCAATACAAAGTTTTTTTTTAAAGGCCATTTTATTTCTAATAATTATTATTATATATATAATTATTACTTATATATTTCTTTGAAATGTATTTTGGCTATTTTAACGAAACATTTTGCATTTAAATTATGCATTTTAACATAGATGCATAGCTATAATTATTTTTTTCAGTTTTCGCTTAGTGTAATTTCCAAAATATACATATGTTACGGATGCGCAAATAGAAAGAGAGAGATACAAACATGAACACACACAACCTTCGGTTGAGTGTGCCAAGTGTTATTTTCACAATTGGAGCACACACTCGAAAATGCTGTCTTGAAAACGAAAGTGACCCACGATTACATACTTGGATGTGGATGTTCCTATACATTCTCCCATCACACTCGCCAAGTTGTTTCCATTGATGATTCTTCATTCATGACGCTCTGTGTTTAGCCCAGCAGTGATGGGGATTAACTTCAGCTGAAGCTGAGCCCTCGATGCCTAGCCAAAGAGCGTTGAGCAAATATTTATGAGTAACAGCAATTGCTCCCATTTCACTTAAACAGGAAATAGCCGCTTGGACAAGGCCGTTGTGTATACGCCAAGTGGGCCGGGCGCGCGCGCAATATCAAAACTGTCAACTAGCAACACTTTCAACACCTACAACAGACACACACACGCGCACACACACAGAGGCGACGAGCTTTTAAACAATTACGAAACAATGAAAAGCAAATGAAATCAAATCAAATCAAAAAGTTTTATAATTGCTGCCAAATAAAATTAAGCAGGTAAAAGTGCTTTCTATATGAGAGTGACTGACAGTCAGATACCCTGTTAAGTAGTTTTTTTTTTTATAAATGCATAAATATATCTCTCAGAAGACTTGAGCTGCATATAAGACAAATTCGATATTAATATCTATAAATTATATATTCAAAACTCTTACCAGCTATTCTCGCAACTCTAAAAAGCTCAGTCATAAATATAAACATAAGTTCTGTTGTCCGACATGCCCTTCGTTTAGCTGCCACATTTGCAGGGTATCCAGAAAACTATGAAGCTACCAAAACAAACACTAATTGCTGAAATTGTATAAAGAAAGAGATAGATCGAGAGGGAGTAAGCGGCATATAAATAAGTTGAAACACTCGAATCCACGCTGGCCACAAATTATCAAACGTAATTGAAGCGCGTCGCTCGTCTTGATGCCGAGAGAAATTGTATTTAGCTATATATAATAAAAAAGACAGGCAACAGGTCGGCGGCTGCTGCGGCTGCTTTACGTCATCATCATCATCGCAGCAATTGAAATTGGTGCACTTGGACATGCTGAGGAAGCCAAGTGCCGACAGTGAGTTGTAGCAGAGGGCGCAGAAGGTAACAAAGCAGCTGCAACACGAGGCGATCGCGTTGCGACATCACCAAAGACGCGCTGCGCCGGGGGGCGGGGCAGGTGTCTGCCTTAAATCAGGTCACCTGTGCAGTAGCTGCCACCAAGTGGCAGCCAGCGGGGCGAGTTTTTTTTTTATTTATTTATTTTTGTCTTGTTACTCTTTTGTCTTTGTCTCGGAGTCTCCACATTGGCATTGCCTGCACTTAGCGCGACTTATTGGCATTTGCGTTTGCCCTTCGTTCGATTTGGGCTGTGAACGTGTGTGCCAGGTCATCTTATTTTATTTCATATGGTTTTTTTTTTTTTTTCTTTTTTTTTTTTTTGTGGGTATTTCCACGAGGGATTTCTGGCAGCTTAAAAATAGACTGATGCTCTGAAGAATGCACTTGAGCCGGCGTTGTTGCCACTTGTTGCACTCAAGTGCCACCTGACTGTTCAAAAAAAAAAAAAAATTATTGTCTATCATTGCCACAGCGTTTTGTTAATTTTATTGCTGTTTGTGCTGTTGTTTGTGAGGGAGCCAGGCGACGCTTTGGAGGCCCCGTCATTGAGATGCGACCCTACAAGTCGATTAGTTGGTCAATGGCTCCACAGCCAGCTCGTTCAAAGATGCCAAGACGAACTCTACTTAAAAAGTGGCCCAGTCTGTCGTCTTCGGTCCGCAGCTATTTTCAGCTAATAGAATCCAAAGAGGCCTTATCAAGGACTCCTCCGCTCAAGGTATGAGATCCATAGATATACTTCAAATCACACAGTTGCTTTAATTGCTTGTTAAACAAATTTTAACAAATTATTTAAATCGATTTTTTTTTTTTTTTTTGATAAATTTCAAAATTTTAACGTATTAATAAAAAAAATTTTTAGTCATTCCAAACTAATTTTAAAACTCAAAGAAAAATAAAAAAAAAAAAATAAAAAACTTGTATTTTTTTCCATTTTAACTTTAAATTTAATTTAATTAAAGAAAATTTAAATGCTCTAAATGTTTTTGTACTTTTTCTAATTTTTTTACATTTTTCACATTTTGTATTTTTTATTTATTTATTTTTATTTTGCCAATTTAAAGTAATTTGCAATTTTATTACATTTTTCAATCAGTGAAAAATTATTATTTAATTTTTATTAATTTCACTTTTACCACAAAATCATTGCAAAGTGTGTTACACATTTAAATTCTTCAACCTACATTAAACAAATTATGACAATTTGTAAATGAGTGTCATGAACGCCTTCAGCGCCGCGCAGGCCCCGACGTTGCCATCGCAACCACTCAACACAGGAGGCACAACTTGAGCCGACGCGTCGCGGCGTCGATGCAAAGCCAAAATATTTGTTGACAAACCGTTCGAGCAAATTACTTAATGGCTTAGCCAGATAATGGCGATAATGATGATTGAAGATGATAATGATGGCACAGGTAGCAGCTCAGCTGGATGTTGTCTGCCTGCGTTTGTGTGTAGCCCAGTTTAAATTTATTTAAGTATATAATTTAAAACACATTAATTTGTGCATTTAACATTTATTTCTTTATTGAAAATAAGACTTGAGCATAAAAAGAAGACTAGTCTAGTGAAAAATGGAAGTGCAGCGCATGGGTAATAGGGTAATAGCGTGAATTAAATATAGAAAAAAACTGAAAATAAAATAAATAAAAATAAACAATGTAATAAATATCTAAAAATAATTAATAAAAAAAATAAGTATATTAAGACTGGTAGTGTTGATTATATACAGCTTAGCTTCTTAGAGCATGTTATATTTTTTATTAATTTTATATATTAAAATAAAAATATTTGCGTCCTTTAAGATTTTATTACATATATTTTAGCTTCTTAGAACATTTTATAATTTTTATACATTTATTTTACTACTTACTTTATTAATAATTTTTACACAATATAATTTTCTTTCTTTTATTTCAATATAACTCAATAAAAAAAAATTTTAAATAAAATTCTATTTTAATAACATCTTTACACACTCACATCTAGCTTTCATTTGGCTTGCATTATTTGCTCAACTTGATTTCTGTTTTCCAATGACCTTCAATCAGTGTGCGACGTCTCCAACGATTATCTTGTTAATTAACGCTCCGGAGCGAACGATTTCAGCTTTGTTTTTATTTATATTTTGTTTCGTATTTTTTTTTTTTATTTTTTGTCTATTTGTGTCTATTCATGTGAAACACACATTTTGCCGAATGGAGCACAGTGGGCGGCTGGGGCTGGCTAACCCACAGACCAAATGGCTGTGGAGCTATGCAGAAGGTCGTATAATTTGACGCTAAGCGAGCACAATCGCAATCGCAATTATCGAGCTATATCTTATATAACGTATACGACCCGTAGGAAGCAATTTAAATTGGAGTTACACGAGTGCTTCTTCTTCAGCTACAGCTACAGCTTTAGCTTCTGTTTTTCTTGTTTTCATTTTGTGCTGCCCACCTGCAACGTCGCTGCTTGGCAATTGGTGTGTGGTTGGGCCAGGTGGGTCGGTTGGCATTTGGGCGGCTTGTAGTGGGTGCAGTGCTGATGTCATGTAAGGTATCCATGACTCTTCAATTACAATGAATAATGAGTATTAATGGGTCGCCGACTAAAAGGTCTCAGCCTTCAAATCGACCAGAGAACTCCAATGAAAGCAATGTCTATATATAGGTCTATATTTTTACTCGTTAAAGCAAATGGCTTAGTGCAGCTTGTTCTAATTTCATGCACTTCAATGAAAAAAGATTTTAAAAAATTTAATACATGGTAATGCTAACATTTTTTTTTTTAATAATTAAAAAAAAAAAAAAAAACTAAGCATAAAAGTTAAAATTAAATTTTAATTTAATTTCATTTTTATTAACTATATTAGAAGAAAATACACATAAAACAAATTAAAAAATTTTATAATTAAATCATATTAATTCTTAATTTCTATGATTATAATTTTTTTATTGATATTTTTTTCAAATAATTTAGGAATTTTAGCTAGAATCATTTGCTCACTGTGTACTTTCCTCTAGGATCAATAAACTTTAATGGCTTAAGGTGACGCATATTTTAGTTCCAAATGCCATTAAAAAAAGGCGAAAGTTCAGAAACCTTCTACGAATAATTACAACAATTAAGAAGAAGAAAAGCAACATGGAAAATTTTCTTAGTTAAACCAAACCAATAAGTAAATGAGAAATTAGTAATGGAAACGTGGCGTAATTAGAGAAAGAGAAAACATTGACATTGACTTATAATGCCGCGTGCAGGGCACCAAAAAAAAATAATGAATAAATGTGGTATGAATGCAGTAAGTGCGTGAATAAAGTGAAGTAAAGTCAAGTAAATAAAGATCAGCGAAACACGCACAAAGGCCGATTTTATTTGCTGCCCACCATTACAAAGACATAAAAAGTCCAACAACGCAAAACCACAGAAATCAAAAATATATAAAAACATTTGGAGTATAAAGAGCACAGGTGGGCGGCGGCGGAGTCACAACAAATCAATGAATGCAACAAAAGACAGCAATAACTACAACATTTATCGCCTAGGCGTACGGGGGGTGTGACACACACACACACACACATACACACACACACACACACCCTCATTGAGGGACTCCATGTCGACTCTAATGCCTATAAAGCCTGACACGCACTTACAAATCGATTTGTTTCGCTGACGTATCTCATGGATGCCGCCAATGCCAGTGCATGTATCTGCAACTCACTGTTGCTAGCTCTGTGTGTGTGTGTGAGTGTGTGAGTGTGTGTGCGTGTGTTTGTGTCATTGTGTGTGTCATGTTTCATTGAGTACAATGCCTAGTTAAATAGTGTTGCCGCCGCAATTTGTATCTCGCAGTTTGTTTATTTATGCTGTCATCTGCTATTGTTTGGCGCTAAGAGTGCACCGCTCGCTCCTCAACTCGCCTTTGCTCTAACAGCCACAGTCAGCCAGCCACACACACACACACACAGAGCAGCAGCAGCTTTTTGTTGGCCATTTGCAGTCAATCACAACATTTGCTGCCGCAAACTTTGCATTTGCCATTTGGTTTGCGGAGTCCCAAACGAATTCGCTTGTCAGCGCTTGTTATACCCTGAGCCCATCGAAAATGGGATTTCTGGGCATAATGGTTTTGTGCACATGTACGTAACAGGCGTATCCGTCCGTATCCGTCTCTCTGTTTGTCCATCCTTCCATCTCTCCATCCATCCTTGTGAAGGCAGCGATGTTTGCTTTAAATGAATACAACAAAATCATTATACCCTATTTTCGCATTTTCCCATCAAGATATAATTATAATGATATATATATTATACTTGAGAGTATCTGCTAGTCGATGCGTTTCGAATGGAGGCAGCTTTTTTGTTTTATTTGAGGCTCTTTGACTTGTTTTTTGTTTTTGGCTGCGTTTTGACTCTCGACCATCATTTGTGTTTACCCTGTCAGCTTAACTGGCAATTAAACATGTATTTGCTGGCGCTCTGCCACTAAATCGCAAGCGATGCCTTCCCCCGTTTCCCATTTGGGGGCGACTTAGCGGCATGCGGCTAGTCGAGTGCGCAAAAAGATTTATGTGGGAATTTTCTGTGCATTTAGCTTCAATTAAAAAATGTTGTTTTTTTTCGGCACACTTGACGTATGCGTGATATGGTCTAGTAAATGTACTAGATGTAGAAAGGCGCTTAAGTGAACAACGCATACAGTGCGTATTCGTCTGCTGTTTGCAGTCAAGTTAAAATGCAGCTTAACATTCTTTAATGTGGCCATAAAGACTTTAAATTGCAGACAGCTGTTAAGTATTCTCGTATTTGATCTCACTAAAGATCAAAGTAGCTGTTTAAATTAGTTGATTCAACTCTTTCTATCCAATTAGTTTATTCATCAAAAAAAGTGTTTATTCGTCAAAAATTAACAGTTGATTTAATCAACAATAAATTTTTAAAGCTTGAATTCTTATAAGTAGATTTTTATTAATTTTTTGTATAAATATTTATTTAATTTTATTTTATTTTGTATATACTTATTCATAAAAACTTTTCTAGTTAAAATGCGTTTCTGCAAAGCTTGCGTGGTGGCGCCATCTATGTGCCGCGCTTAAGTGGCTTATCAGTAACTCAGCTGTTGCTGCGTCTGCTGCTCTTACTAACTACCTTGAACAAGTTCAGCGCGAAAGCTTTTGCCGCCGAACCTCAAAGAAGCCACAGAAAGTAAACAATACAAAGGCAATGTGAGAAAAAACAAAAAGAAAAAGAAATTAAAAATAATACACAATTATTCACTGACGCGGGCAGTTATCAACTGCAGTTCCGCACGAGAGGAGCCGCGATCAGACGTAGCGCAGAAAGAAAATAAACTTTCGGTTAAAAAGTTGAGCTGAATAGATCTGTGGCAGTATGGAATTATTAGATGACGACGACAACTACAGCGAGCAGGTAAGTTCTAGCTTATCTCGTCGTCACAAAAACAAATCCATGTGTGTATGCTCTGTACACAATGCAAATAAGAGTATATTTGGTTAACTGATTCTGTGCAAAGGCATAAATTGGTAACATTCGTTTTTTTTTTTTTCAAATTAAAAAATTATAACCAAAATACTTCCTTTATCTGAGCTTCCTTATCGTCCTCAATCCAATGAAAACAGAGTATTGCGCAACTGGTAATACCCGACAAAAATAATCCCTTTTAAACATATTTTTTAGCTGATTCTGGTGCAGCAGAATCTCCGCACGCTGCCCTCTGAGGTAGTGCAACGCTATGCCGAGATTACGGAGCACTTGGACTTGAGTCACAATTGCCTCAAGGATCTCTCCTGGTTGGCAAAGTTTGAGCAGCTGCGCTATCTGGTACTCGACGGGAATCGATTGCACGAGTCGCAGCTGCGCACGTTGTCTGTACCGCTGCCACAGCTGGAGGTGCTCATGTTGAACAAGAATGAGGTGCGTCAAGTGCATATGCTCTCCTAACCAATATATTACAGGGTATATCAATTTCAGTTCAGTGATCTGACAGCAACAATTCGACTTATCAGGCGACTCTTTCCCAACATACAGTACCTAAGCCTCCATGGCAATCCCATTTGCCCCGATGGCCTCCACCTGCAGCCGTTCTCCAGCTACCTGGACTACGATTACGCCTACTACAGGTGGGCAAATCAATAAGCTCTCGGAATCAATTCAAGTTCAATTTTGTCTTTATTTTAAGCAATTTAATCGCACAATCGCTGCAAAAACTGAAATTCCTAGATCACGCACTGGTCAAACGTTCCTTTAGCTACGAGAGCTTTCCCATCAAGCGATACAATAGAGTCGACAACTCACCTGTGAGCACGACCAGACTCTGAGCAAATGAAATGGAAAAATGGAAAAATACTTGACTTTGCTCAGATTTTATCTCAATAATATAAATCATATATGTATACCTGTATTTCTTAAGCAACGGAAAAGCTTTTATCTGCGACTAGCACCCATTATTTTATATAAAAGCTCAATTATTAAGCTTCCATTGGCTAGCAAAGCACCAAAATTATAAGGGCACAGTGAAGAAATACCTCGCAAAATGCAATAAAAATATATACAATCAACAATTATGAGACATAAATCCAATTTATGCTGGATGGAAAATAAAATTAACATTTTATAGAGTAAGAAATGGAGGTTTGATAGTAAAATCATATTCACTAGTGAGTATATATTGTGTTATTTTTGTTTAATGGATTACATACATTTGAAACAATGAATTTAATAATTTAAAAAACAATTGTCAAATATAAAATCTGAAAACCAATTTTTCAAATAACAAAAAAAATAAAGATAACAGATAAAAAAATATATATTTTTTATACCACAAATATATTTGACAAGCAATTGCAAAAACAATTGTATTTAATTCTAAAATATATGAAAATAAACAAAAATACCTAGATAAAAAATTATTTGCCGAATATATAAAAATGCACAAATTATATATATTAATATATACACATGGCTGCGCTCGCCATATTCATGTTCAGCTGTATTGAAGAGATGATCGATCAGGCAAACAATGTGCTGTACCTCCTGGCCGCTGGCATCATTACCAACGACATCAATAAGGCAATAAAGTTCGCCAATAGCGTCGATGCCGGCTCCGTTTGGATCAACAGGTTTGATGCCGTCTTGCCCCAGACACCGAACTGGGTAAGGATGACCGTGACAACTATCTGGAGACGAAGACCAGCACAATGAAGCTGCTCTAAGCAGGTGGGCGCACTTTGTATTTGGAATATTTGTATTTTTATTTGTTTATTTGCACCTTTCGGTTTTGCTGTTAGACTATTGTGTTTCAATTAAAATCTATTCTTCGAAAACTAAACACGATTATATTATTATCATATAAATTAAAACGAGGCACGAGTTTACTTAGCTTAGGCTTAGTTAATATCATTGAATTGTTCGAAACCATTTTTTTTTTTTAACAGACAGAGAACTGGATTTGTGTAATATTCTTGCAGAGAATTAGGCTGAGAGAAATGTTTGAATAGGAATGATAATACGCATATTTATGATTAATGAAGTCTCAGTGAACTAAAATCGATTGGTAGATATTTTATTTTATTTTTTATATGATTTGTAATTTTGTTTATGTAAAAAATACTTTTTGAAGTGAAGATTTTGAGACATTTCTTAAAGTTTGTATAAATCTGTAAAAATCTAATATAATTGAGGGAAATGTTTGACTCTTATTGAATTATATTACGAATATTTTATATAAAGAACATATTTTGAAATGAAAAAAAAATTAATTTTTAGAAATTTTCTTTAAATTTACATAATTTGACGAAATCTTTTAAAATGTTGAGAGAAATATTTAAATGGAAATTATATTACGAATTTTTGTGCTTTGAAATTTTTATTGAGTCTGCATAAATTTGTCAAAATCTTTTGACATTTGTTAAAATCTGTTAAGTCAGTTAACATCTGTTTAAATTTATTTAAATGTGATCAAATCTGTTGTGGCTCATCTCCTTCTATATTGAAGCTAATCGAAAAGAATCGAAAATCTTTCTAAGCTCTCAATTTACTGCTGAAATCACTGCTTGAAAATAATTTTCTTGATTTATGATTTGCTTATGCTTAACAGATGCTGTTGCCTCTTGATCTTATTTATTTCATATTTCTGACAACAATGGAGCACTATAAATTTTTCTGATACATTATCAAATTGATTTGAATTTGAAGTTCTGCAATGAAAATATTTTGTGCCTTTATCAATATAAATTTCATATTAAAAACTGATTGCCTTAAGGCCACAATAAAATTTCACAATGTTGATAAGGCTTATCTGCTTATCACATATTGGCAGTTCAATCGGTCTAATTGATATATTTAGTAAGTGAAATAAGAAATTTGAAAATTTCGTTTTTCTACTGCAAGAATATTTTGTCTTCGGCATGCCGAATCCAACTCTATTTGATACAATTTGTTCGTTTCTAAGCTCGGCTTGGTTCGCTAAAAGAATCGTATAAAAATAAACCTGAGATTTCTGATGTGCTTTAGCTTGTGGCGAGGGCACGCCTTAGGCCACAGTTGTTAAGCGTGTTTGTTGTTGTTGCTGCTGCTCTTTGGCTTTCGAATCGAGCAGCGGCACGTTCAGATCGCTGAGTCGTGACTTGGCGCTCTGGAAATCATCCTCGGACCTGGGCCGCATCTGCTGCTTGTGCTGCGGACTGCACTGCAGCACCTCCGTGTAGACCGACTGTCTGGGCGGCGGACGATCGAAAATATCATCAATGTCAACCAGCTGGAAATCAATGGCGAATATATAGCGCAGCACCATGATCAGTAGGGCCAACAGCCACAAGACCATGCTGATGACATAGCTGCAGCGGAAGAGATCCAGATATGCGTCATGCGAGACGCTGTGCTCATGAATGCGCGGACGCAGCAGGGCGATGGCATCTCCGCAACTAAATTGAGAATTTAAATAATAATCCGTTTACTTAAGAGAAAGTTATCCAAGAACTCACCTTATGGCCAAGGGATTGCTGAGATTCTGCCGCAATTGGCCGCACAGACGTCGCAGATAGCCATTGGTCAGTATCGTATAAGCCGCGCTGCCCAGACTCATCAGCGAGAAGGTCGCAATGGAGGGCACGACGATGCGCCAAGGCTTGGGCAGAACTCTGTAAGAAATCGGATTATGAATATATGTATGGAGTATAACTGAGTATGTTATACTCTTTTCAGAGTATGGAATCCGGCTATAAAATGTTCTGCCACCCAAAACCAATATACTCCTTTTCACTTTACGAACCGAGTATGTTAATTACAAATAGACTTCTAGTTAATTTTCATGCTTACGATGTTTTCTTGCTGCCCGTTTGATAGATGAGACACATGGCCGTCCAGATAATGGCCACGATTTCCGATATCAGTGGAAAGGCATAAACAAATTGGGCGCCAGTGCCGCGACTCCAGCGTGTGGCATGTGTATCGATTGACTCTGCAATAAACATAAACATTATGGACTCGAGTACACTAAACTCTTCTCCTCCGCTTACGGCTAGACAGAAATTTTCGATCCGCCTCAGCATTCGGCACAATCTGGGGCGGAGCATTTGTTGTGGTCGTTGTCAGCTGCTCATCCTCCTGCGCTCGCTCCCGTTCGCTGACCAAGCGCGCCAACAGCGGTGCATTCTCCTTTGTCTCGTAGATATGTTCAAACTTGTATTTTGGCCTTTTGGTTTCTGGCAAAAAGAAATTCTGTATTTGGTTCAGTTGGGGCACACACGTCTACTTACGGCTGTCGCTCTTCAGCGGCTGCGGCGTTTCATTGTATTCATACGACAGATGTCCGAGATTCTCCAGATCCTGCTTAATAATCTCCCTGCTCTTCTCACTCATTTGGCCATAGTCGCGATCCTTAAACATTATTTTGGCACTGAAGATCCCCTCATTAAAATCGCCGGACAACATGTGCAAAGAAACGCTCCACAGAATAGAAAAAATCGCCACAAGCACCATGAGACATATAACGATATCTAGAAAGAGAATTAAGAGGATAGTTAGTAAATAACAATTATTTTTTATGTAAAAAAAATGAATATACTTAAAAAAAAAAAAAAAACAAAATATATTTAAGAAAAAATATTTAAAAAAAAAATATTTTTTATATATAATAATAAAAGTTAAAATATTTAAAAGAAATTGTTTTATTGATATATGTATAAGTTGATTTTATTAAAAATGAAATTTTGAAGAAAAAAAATTTATTTTGCATCAAAATAATTTTTAACAATTTCTTTATCAATATTAAGTTTTCGCAGCCAAAATAAAGAGCTTAAAATATATTTTTTTTAAACAGATTTTATAATATAATATTAATTAATATGAATACTAATAACAATCACGTCTTTGTACCGGAACTATTTGCATTTTAATTGCTTCATCATACACAATCAGCCAAATTTTGTGTCTAATATAAGCAAATGTTTTTCATCTATATATAATTAAAACTTTTGATTTATGAACTTATATTACAACTATATTAAGATGAAATTTATTACTGAAATATTGTGAGCATAGCTGATATTTTTGTTGAGGCTTAGGGCCAGATGATAAATTATTGCGCATAGTTGGCGAAACATCACGAACAGCACCGTTTACAATAGAAGAAGGTGGAGCTGCGGACAGACGTGGCGGCGTGTCTCTTTTTGTATACATATTCGTAAATTTACTAGAAGACATTGTGAAAATATACGCACATACACACACACGCACACACATTAACTAGCATACACAAACCATAAACTAGCTGGGCAACGTTTATATTGGAGGCATGATATCATGGCAGATGTTGTACGGCTTGGTTAACGAGCCACGAAAACAATGAAACGAACAAAAATATGCACTTCCCAAAGATACCCTATTTGTATCAACTGTCAAAATCGATGTTAAACGATATTCGATAATTGAAAGTAGATAGAAGTTTTTGCATTGATTGATTCTATAAATAATAACTAATAACTATTTAATCTTGCGACAAATTCGTTATTTTTCGATATAATAAAACATTGTAGTAAAAATTATGGAGCCTTTCAACCTTTCTCGCACCTTTCGCGAACTCAATAATAACAAAATAACATATAAAGCTCTAAAGACTTTTAATTAAGCATATGAAACCTTTAACAAAGTTGCCTTAGACAAAAAACAATATTTATAAACTTAATATTGAACTCCGATTATTAGTAATTATTAATAATTAAAGTATTTATATACAAAATATTAACTTTTACTAAAGTAAAAGATTTTCCTTGTAAAATATATAAATACTATTTGGGCTAAAAATGTAGTTACATTATTGTGGCCCATATACCCTATGCAATCACATATCGTATGGGTATTACAATAGCAGCAACAACATGACCGTATTTGCCGATGACGTCGAAATTAGCGACGAAGCTGCTCAATAAAATCCATTTCAATTGATGCTAAATTTCCGACACGCTGAGTTCACAGACAAATGTTAAAATGCCGAACGAAAAAAATTAAATAAAACGAAATATTCAGGCAGTCAGATGAGAAATGCATTGTGGCTAGAAGTCAACAAACATATTTACGAATTGAAATATGTGTGCGATCATAAAAGTCCAAATAAAAAGTATGCCCGATCGCAAATCTGATTGAGAGTATATGGGTTTTACGATTAAAATCTTGAGTATATTTTGAGATAAGTTCGACGCAGATAAAATTAAGTTAAGACTTGAAATAAAAAGGAAAATTCTTTAGAAAAAGTGCTCGGCAGATAGATTAAATTTTGCAAAATTTATATTAATAGCTGAAGTTAGGAGGATTTTTAATCATGCATATAAAAATATATTGCAGCTACTCTGAGCGAACATTATGCAGTCAACTTTGACTAATTTCAATTTATTTATTTTGTTGATTTTTTGTTTTTCTATGATTTGGAAGGATTAATACAAAATCATAAACTCAATAGCAAATTGACTGATAATGTATACAAGTGCGCACATGACTAATGTCTAGCGAATAATGACTGGGCTTTATGCACAATTGAGCGTGTAAATTATTATTGAGAAGTTTGCATCACTTTTTCGTCGATTTCTAGCACATATGGTTGCCGTTGCTGTTTTAGTTATATTGCGAGTTGCTGCAAATGACATCATGCCCCATCTCCAGAATGGGGTCTACTCTGGCCGCCACAAGAGACTGGCGGCGAGGTGCTGGGCATTTAGCCAGTTAGGCAAATGTGAGCCCAGAGTCTCATTAGCACCGCGGGCAACTATTTTCGGTCAGTCAAATTGTCGATTTGTGTAACTGAATATGGCTCATGCGGGGCCAGGCGATGGCGTAATTCCATAAAGCGAGTTATAAATAAATATTACGGCCCAAAACTCGATATGAAACAAATGGAATCCAAATCAAGAATTGCTTGAATTCTGTGCGCCTTATATGCATAGAGTTAATAAAGCAGCTACATTATACACTGAGAATTCTGAAAAATCCATTGAGTTTGTAGCGCTAAACTAGCTGCGATGCTACAAACTTCGCCGGAAGCACCCTCAGGTTATTCGCAATTGGCTTTCATTTGTTGACTTGAACCACATTGCGTATTTGGCGCATTTCTCTTTTATGAACTGCGCCCACACAGCACTTGGCGCCATTAGCTGCACAAGTTAATTGTTTATTAATATTTCAGCAAGCAACAAACAAACAGAGCCAAGCGTCAGAGCCAAAATGCTCAATGAACTGCGGACGGAAACCGCGGGGCCAGCTTCAGGTGCTACCGCCGTACGCTGCCCGATTAGCGGGCCAAAGAACACAAATTAACACATTTGCCAAAGCCTTTAAGCCAATTTAGCACCTGGAACTATTTGTTTACTCAGATTGTAGGAGTTTAAGTGTGAGCTAAGCGACTTTGTGCAGGTCTCAGTTATGAGTTGTAAGTGCATAAAAATCTTAACCAGAAGATGAGTATGAATTATGGTCGGATTTTTGCTGATACATAGATATATATATTTTTATAAAAATATGAATACATATATTTAGATATTTGTGGTGTAGTTTATTTTGCAATTTCAGCATACTTCTGATCTATGAAAGAATTTGGACATTAAAAATGCTTCAGAATAAAATCAAATTTGGGAGACTCGAAGAGCAAGCATATGGAGTGCGATCATAAGGAGTGCGATCATTACCCCTTTAAACAGCTTATACTGCAAGTTCTGCTAAACTCACAGTATTAATCGCTTAATATAGACTAATTTATATTTTCATTTAATTATTCAAAAGACTTTATATTTCGGGAATAGCAAATAATAAAAATGTTTAAATATTCACCATAATGATTCATGCACTTTTACATACGTTCGAAACATTCTTATGTATGAATGCTAAATTCTTTTAAATGATAGAAATCAAATTTTACATATATATAAATTACATATCTATATTTATAAAAAATATAATATGCAGCTTACTAGAGCATCAAGTATAAACTGATAGAAGCCGATATAGCAATATCTGCTCATAGTAGACTTAGCCATATGAGTTATGCTCCAAAATGGTTATAAAATACATAATAATAAAACTTATAAATATATATAATTGTTTTTTATTTGTGTGTTCTTGTTTTAATGTCAAAGTCATTCATCAACATGCAACACTTGAAAAAAAAAAAAAACAATTATTGATGAAAGGCGCCTTCCACACACAGTCAGACTTAATGACAGGCGCGACAGACGAACAAGTTGCCATAATTGATAAAAATATTTTTGCTGTCAATTTGGTAGCCAATGAAGGCGCCTTCTAAAAAATTCTTTTAGCTATGTCATATATATAGGTATGTATATATATGTATATATGTATATATGTATATATGTATATATATATCTAATGTGATAGATTTATGCAGCCGAAGGTTGTTTCTGTTTTACACAAACAGCCCTCTGTAGGCGAAGGTCTTGAAAATAAAAAACTTATATATTTATATAAATAAATAAATGTATATATTCATAATATACGAAATCTTAAATAAATTAAGCCCTTGGAACAACCATACGATTCAGCTTGCGTACATCGCCCGTTGTTAGCTTTCCCTGTTTGTATTTTCTTATCAGCTCCATGCTAGCATTTTAGTTTGTTCTCGGATTTACAATGCTATTTACACGATATTTATTTATTTATATGCTCGATAAAACACTTTTTATCCAGTACTCTGCATATATTTTTAGCATTTATTTCACACACTGTTACAATTGCCTGATTTTTCTTGAATATTCATCTATTTTGGAATTTTATGCACCACATTCGTTTAGTTTTATACGATTTTATGGCAGCTCATCGTGTTTATGCCGTATCAAAAATTTTATGAGCAAAACAATCAACAATTTATGTATTTATGTGTAAAGTCAAAAGTAAAATTCGCACTTTTTCGATTTATAGAGTAAATAGATAAAACAGATGCGATGAGAATATAAGCTTTAATTGACTGAGGTGGCTGATTGATTGACTGAAGAGTTAAGTATCAAACTAAATTGATTTAGTGTCTGACTTATTGACAAAGTAATTAAAGGATGAACTGATTGAACTGAATGACTGACTGGGAAATTAACTTCCTGACTGATGACCTGATTGACGCACTCGTAGATATTTTCTGTTTTACTAACTGATTGACTAAATATATAAATAGACTACATAATTGAGAGAATGATTTACTAAAAAAGTTGACTGATTGAACGAGTTATTGGGATATTAAGTAATAAACTAAATGCTTGACTTAGTTAGTTAATAACTGAATGAAATTGACTTATTTATTTAATAATTTAATAATGATTTAATGAACGATTCCCTCAATAGTTGCCTGACCTATTGAATATTTGACTTAACAACTTTTTGGTGTTTGATTAACTAATTGTTGGCAGATTGACTAATTCATTTACTAATTGATTAGCCGACAAATTTTCGAAATAACTGAGCTGCTCTAAATTTCGAATAACCACAGTCTTCGTCAGGTCCCCCACAATTTCTATATAAAGAGTATATAATAAACAGTTCAAAGACTGAAATCCCTAATGAAGATAATTTGCGTATTTCTTTTCCTGAACATTTTGCGGGCATTCAATTTCAGTGACGTCTGCGCCGTTATATTAACACCTTTTGTTAGTTTTCTTCTTCTTTTTTTTGGGACGCGTGCCTTGAACTCCTTACTAACTGTTCTCATGCTATTAGCTCTATAAATAGCAGTTTGTTTGGCGCAGACAATCAAGACGCCCAACTCCAGCCGTGCATGTCACAGTTCAGGGTCAATCAAAAAGCCCCCTCGCCAGACCCAAAAAAAAAAAATAGAGGCAATTTCATTGAATATTTATGCTATTTGCATAATTGTTGTTTCTTTTTTCATTTACATAAACGCGCTCAGGCGTTGGAAAAACAAAACCGATTCGTAATGTCGTATCGGAAAATTCACGCGAACGCGAACCGCAGCTCGAGGCAGTTGCTCAGACACTGAGGCGGCGGGCAGCAATTCTAAAAACATATTTCTCCAGCGTTTCGCTCAAACGACAGACAAGCAAAGAGATAGATAGAGAGAGAGAGCAAAAATAGAGAGAGAGAGAGAGTGTATGTGTGTAGAGCGAGTGAGCTAAATTGGGTGAGCGCGTTGCTTTTGAGTTTTGTTTTGATTTTGCCAGCCTGCAACTGGTTATTATTCAAGTTGTTGTTTCTAGTCTTTTCGTTTTGCTTGTGTTTTCTCATTCTTGTTTGTTGTTTTTCTGCCGTTTGTTTTGCTTCTTGATGCTCGAATAACATTTCGGCGCATTAATACGGGCGTATGCGTAATATTTTGGCTGTCACATTAATCTAAATCAAATTTCTTGCATATATTTTAAGGTTTTTTTATTTTTGTCTTCTAATTTAATCCAAGCTCGAAACATTTTTTCTGCGTAATAAAATCTCCTTGCGGTTGGATATTTAAATTTTTTGTGGGCTTGTTTCGCTTTTTTTTTTCATGGACGCAATTATCGGCGATGACCTTCAAAATGAAAGCCGCTTACACTGCTCAAGGTGAAGTTAATTAACAACCACAATGGGCCAATTCCCATGTGTATGTGAGCCCCAAAGGAATATGCATTTCCATCGCGTGTTAGGCGCACGTCTAGTTTTCTTATTGTTTTACAAAAAACTTCATCAAGCTGCTGATACATATTTCACTAAGCCTTCAAGCAGCTCACTTTCGGATTTCATGAGGCAAATGCAAATTTTAAGCTCAGCCTTATCGAATGCAATTTGTTAGAGCTGCATTGCCATTATTAGGTACGTAAAAAATAATATAATATAAGCAAAGAGAAAATAGAGAATAGAATTGGTATAAAAATGAGCTAAAATATGGAAAAAATCGTTGATATTTGATTATGTTAGTTGAGGACTTAGACTTATGCCAAAGAGTGATTGCTAAATTTGTCGATTTCTAATTGAAGATCAACAAATTCATTAGTTATATTTATCTAGATATAGAACTTGTCTACATTGTTCCAATAGCAAAGCTGCATGGTTCTAAGTTGTTAAAGCTCTGTAAAGTCAACACTCTTAATAATTAGGAAAGTTCATTACCTAAAGTTATAGACCAGCTGGAAGTAGTTTACGAAAATTGGAAAATGCATAAGTGCTGCTTTCGACAGATGTCCAATTAGAATGCAGCTGGACGATATAATCCCATTGGGAAATGTGGTGTTCAATTGGAAGACTATTAAGTTTAATAGTAGATGTTATATTTATGTAAATAAATAATATAAGGTATATAAGGCAAATATACCTTAATTTGTAATCAATCCAGAGAGTAGGGCCACAGTTACTTCTAAGCCTCATTTAGGAACTCTAAAATCTAAATTCCCCAAGCTCTAAAAATATGAATGCGTCATAAATTACATGCTTTGTTTTCTAAATTTCAAGTCTCCAATGAATAGCACCCAAGGCATAAGAGAACCTTTACTTTTATGGGGGCATTTTGCCTACTAGTGGGCGTATTACAATATGTTATGAGACAAGGTTACGCACGACTTTATATACTGAAAATATAAACGGATGAATAAGCGGACGAACAGAAACTAGAACACTTCGATCTTAGTTTGCTAAGCTCAATTTGTGAATGAGTCTATCAATGTTAAGTACAGGGTATACATTTTAAGACTTGCGAGGGTATTTAGCAATTATCACATGTCGGCCCAATGTACTGTACATAAAAAGTGTATGCAGACCACACAAGCGTGTAGTTGACATGATAAGAAATGTTCGTTGTTTTAGTGTGAAACATAAACTTTGAAGTACTCTTATGCCATATCTCCATATGTATTTGTATAATATACCAAAATAAAATATTTTGAAGTGTCAACAGGAAACATTTCCTGGACGCGATTGCTAAAAATCTATGCCAAGCTTAACAGAAAACAAACTGTGTGTATATATACATTATTTTTTTATGTATATACATTTTTATCCAAAAGTCAATTTGGTTTTGTCATCTTGCTAATGGAAAACTCTAAACAAAACAGGCAGACAAATATACATAAATATCACATAAATGTAAACAGCCATTTATTATTTACCTTCCTTTGAACATGTGTGAAAATAGAAACGTGGCTTTCAAATTGGCGATGACGTTGTCAGCTTATGTAAATTAGCAATAGCAATGACTACATTTCATGGATTTATTACAGCGTTACAGGCAACACACATACAGATGCAGAGCGAGACAATAAACAAGCAGAAGGAGAAGCAGAATTAAAAGAAGATATATTGCAGCGTAGATAAATAACATTTGATAATCAATCATATTGACATGATTAAATGCAAATGCTACAGCTGAAGGACATCATCCACACTGAATCAGTTACAAAAACGAAAAATTAATTGACTCATGGCTAACATGACGTATACTTAATTTTTGTATATATACTCTTATTTTTGCTCTAAATAATACCTCATACAATACAATACAGAAATATACCCTACTTAGTTTAGCGTGGTCATAAAATATTTTGCTTCAACTGAACAAAAATTGTAATTTTTTTTTAAGTTTTCACAATTGAATTATTAAATTTTATCAATAGTATAAAGTTCTGGAAACGGCAATAGAATTTTTATTTTTGCTCTAAATAATACCTCATAGAAATGATTAATAAAAAAATATATACAAGAAATATACCCTACATAGTTTAGCGTGGTCATAAAATATTTTGCTTAAACTAAAGAAAAACTGTAATTTTTTTTAAGTTTTCACAATTGAATAATTACGACAATAGAATTTTAATATTTATTTCGACATATTCTAAAACTTTAAATTTAAATTTAACTTTAATTTTAGGTTGTGTAATTTAGCTCTTAAGTGTTATTCACATTTAGAGGTAAAGTCCTTACTCTCAGATCTTAATATTAATTTCGGTTTATCCTATAATTTATAGTTTATTTAATTTTCATTTCATTTTTCAATTTAAAAATTTAATTTTTGAAATTAAAATTTTTTTAAAATTTTTTTTTACATTTTTTTTTTAGTTTTCTTACTCGAATTTTCAATTTCAATTTAAATGCAGGGTTAAGCTCTTACATTTTATCATCATTTATGATTTTTCAACTAAAGTTTTAGTAGTATTAAATATAAAGTACTTATACTCAGACCTACAAAATACTGGACTTACTAATTAAGCCTTTCATATGTAATCTAGTTGATAAAACACTAAAATTAAAACATTACTGCTTAACTATAATTTTGATATAATTAAAACTTTATCAGTATTGTCTTAACTCTTAGAATTGAGCGACTACATTTTACCATACGATTAAATCACTTACACTCATAGCACACAACTGTGCGTCGCGCCTCCTGCGTCAACATCTGCAGACTTTCGCCTATCTGGCGTATCCTTTGCGGCGTGCTCTTCAGCGTACTCGCCGTCATACTGTGCGAACCGATATAGTAAAACTGTGCCAGGCATAATTATTATTTACGTGCTGGAAGTGCCATCTACATGAGGCAAACAATTAACAAAATTGCAATACAAAAACTTAGCACTTGACTGCGCATTTTTATTTTTATTTTATTTTATATTTTACTATTCGTTATGTTTTTTTTTTTTCGATTTTAATTTGAAGCGCACTCAAAATCCAGCCAAGTCGCAGCGCGTTCAAAAATACGTTCAAACGTAGCGAATGCTCGACGTGAACTGTGCAAATGGCACTAGAAACGCGACAACGCGTATGATGTATATGTATGTGTATGTGTGTGTATGTACGTGTTTGTCTATGCATGCGTGTGTGTGTGTGTTTTTTTATGTGTGGCAAATTCAAATTGGTTGGCGTCACTAGTTGGTGGTAAGAAACTGAGCATAGATGCCAGAGACTCAGTCAGACAGTGAGCTAGTCTTCTGTCTAGGCAGACCAGCTGTCTATGGGGTGTGTGTACGTGTGTGTGTTAGCCAAAAGTCACCCCTAAATGAAGGACCTGCACGCACCGATGCCAATGACCGACCGACCCACTGAGTGTTTTGGGACACATTACAGATCCCTGCGCTGGGTATTACGTATGCGTGCCCAGCCAAGTTATGCACCTTTAATTAGCAGAGTCCTAAAAAACTAAAAGCCAACACCAGCCAACACCTGGCATTTGCTTAGACCAAACTAATAAATAAGCACTGCACTCAACTAGGAAATACCCTTTCAATAGCCCCACATTCAACATAATCATCACGGCAACAATATACCCTACTTGCATTTAAGGAATAAACACTTTTTCAACTCTTTGAATTGAATTGCATTTTTATTTTTTGAAAAATACTCGTTTCGTTCCTTAAATAAATTAGTTTAGTTAAGACTTAATGTTTTCCTTTTAGTTTTTGTATAATGCCTGGTTTACTTGGTGTTAGTTACAAAGAATTGTCGCTTGCATTTTGCTTAGGTTACGATATTTACTTATTGTTTGCTTTTTATTATTATTATTATTATTATTATTGTTGGTTTTGATTTATACAAAAAATTCTTACACACATAGATAATTGCTAGAAATTGGTGTTACATTAGACTAAAAATTTCATAAAACATTTGTGCAACAAAAACGCATTGCAATTAAATTGTTTCTTTTCTCTTTTTTTGTTGTTTACTTGCTCGCTCTATAAATAAATATAAAATTAACATACTCTGTATATATATATGTATATATATAAAAATTTGATCAATTTGTTGAAATTATTTGCCGAACAATATAATAAAAAAAAGTGCTCGAATTTTAACAATTTGTTTGAAATATAATATTAATATATATATATATATATATTTGTGTGGTATATATAATTAAAACCCGATTGTTTGAACAATTTGGAATCGATAGATCGACTCTTAGTTTTGGTTTACTTATTAGCTAGATTATCTATACATAGATTTCGACTACATATAATACTACGCGTAAGTGTGGTTTGCTTAATGGGCAGAGCTTTCTTTTTTTTATAAGCGGTTTGGATTCTCGAATTGTAAAATGTATAAATAAATTTTGATTTTGTTGCTTTGTGCTTAACACTTAACTATAGATCGATCAAACATTCAAATGCTGACATTGTATACGAATAGAACTGCCTTTCTTATAGAAGGATATTTGTGTGTGTTTGTGTTAGTGAATGTTAAAACAAAATTACAACAAACAAAGCTCGATGAATTATTAATAAAATCAAGTTAAATTTTATATATAAATTAGACTCTCAAACTAGAACTAAAATCATAGAATATTATTATTAATTATTCAATTTGAGTGGACGTAAGTAACATGGAATTGCTTTTAAATCGAACAAACTTACAAATTAATACGTAATTCTCTCATAATTCCAATTGTAGTGAATGAAGAATGGAATTTGGCAAATAAATTAAGTTAAATACGATTGATTAGTTACACTAAATTAGCAACGAGGTGAATGAAATAAATTACAATATCAATAAGAATTATTAGAAATCATAAAACATAACAGGAAACGTGTGTGGTTGGTTTTGTTTTTCTCATTTTTTGTTGCAATACTATTCATGTTTCGTGGTTGTTGGCTATTCGAGTAGCAGCCTGGCTCCGGGGAATGAGTTAAGTTAGGGGATGTTGTTATACATTAGTAGTTGTAGTTGTTATTGTAATTAGCCAGTGCGTATTGTAGTAGTCTATTTGATACGTCGCAGCGGCAGTGTGGGACTCTCTGGTGGCGTATCGCCAGTCGCACTGCCACCGGAGCTGCCGCCCACGACAATGTGCTGCAGCGAATGCTTCTTGGTCACGCTCTTGAAGGGTGCGCCCAGCTTACGTGGACCGCGCGGCGATGCCGACGTTATGCTGCTCACAGAGTTGGCCTCCATGGCTGCCGTGGAGCCGGCGGACACAGATGGCGCTATGCCCAGAGCGGGACCCGCATCGATGGATGCTTGCACCCAACCTGCAAGCAAATCGATTTGTGATTAACAAACAAATTCAAAATTTCTTATGGCAATTGAACAAACCTTTGACAGAGGCGCGATTGTGATCAATCAAGGCGGCAGCCAGGGGTGCAGCCGAGCTGCTCGCATTCGATTCGCGCAACGTGCTCAGTATGGACACTGGCATTGGGTTGTAAATGCGACTGGCAAAGTCCTCGAATGTGGTGCTCTCCTTGTACCGTGACGAGACGCTTTCCAGAGAGCGATTACGCTCCTCGTAGCTGTCGAAAGAACGAAAAAGTGCAAATTGCAGGCAAGGCTAAAGTAAATTCAAGGTTTCAACTCACAATTGCTGGTAGAGCGGCAGGGCGGCGCGCTTGGTGCGACTCGCATTGATGGCCGTCGCGCGTATGAGCGTGGCCAGGCAGGCGCCACTCACCACGCTCTCGTTGGCAAGCGGCCCAAACCAGGGCACCTCCGGCTTGCGGTTGACCGTCACACGAAACAGACCGTTGCGCAGCGGATAGACAACGATGAGGACATCGCAAAACTCTGTGGGCAAAATGTCGCGTCTGTAGTCGCGATGGTGTTCGCTCCAGACAATGTGCACCTCATCGTTGCCCAGATGACGTGTCTTCAGCAGCATTGCCTCTGATGAGTCCGAGGGCATGCGCGTTGCCACATGGTAGACAACCTCTAGGAAGGGCGTGGCATAGTAGGGCGCCGTGGCGCCACAACCCTGTCGCGGCAAGCCGCCCAGAAAGCCATTATGCGTCTCCAGCTCTATCTCCCAGCCGAGCGCCGAGACAAACATCTCGTACATGCTGCTGCCATTCGTATTACGCAAAATGCTCGTCTTGTCCTCCTGCCCGGCGGCCACATAGATGACCGCCATTTTGTGCGTCTCGCGGCACTTCTGCAAGTCGACGTTGCGCAGTTCGCGCAGCAGCTTCTCGCTGCGCTGCAGCAGATGCGTACGTGACCGTCGCTCCCAGCCAGCCAAGCCCAGGTGGGCGAATAGCAGGCGACAATATTGAAATGGCGTCTCCACGCGACCCGGCAGGCTGCCAGCGCCGTTAAACGAATCGAATGAGGCGGACGCGCTGTGCAGCGAGCGTTGATCGGCCTGCGGCAGCGATGAACTGGAGCCGGCGTGCCGCAAACCGTGCGCCGTGAGCGGCTGTTGGGCGGCATGGGCCACAAACTCTTGCTCCAATCCTCGCTGGCTGAGTATGACTGATATTGCCTGCGCCTCCTGGGCGCTGCTCAGCGGGCTCAGGCTGGGCGCATTCAGCTCGGTGATGCTGGGCGGCACGCACTCTGGACTGGTGTGGCCAATGTAGGCCAACATATCGTCCAGCTGATCCAGATCCGGCGCCACATCCTTGGCCAGCGGCAGCACCCCAGGCGGTCGATGGCGCAGCGTGTGTCGCGGCAGCTGCGGCTGCTGGTGCACGTGCAACGAGTCCATGGACTGGCAGACCTTTGCCAACGTCGCCGGTCCATCGTAACGCTCCGAGCTGTACTGGGCGTGCGCTGGCGTCGGTATCGCATCGCCTTTGCGCGGCTCCGAGTACAGTATGGAGGCATCCCAGCAAGCTTTGCCATTTAGATCACGCATGAGGACGCGCACCTGCTTCTCGGCCGTCACCAGGCCGGCTGTGATGCCGCCGCCTGGCAGCTTCAACGTGGGCAGCTCTATGAAGCTGGCCACCAGGCCCGTGTTGAGCATGAAGAGCTGCAGATTCTGTGCGTTAACAACCGATGGCAGTTCCATTGAGTCGCGTCGCTCCAGCTGGCTGCCGGATTGGCCGTAGATATCGTCCTGCTCCTCGACCATAGAGCTCAGCCGCGAGGCACCGATGCCCATGGGAAAGTGACCCAGATGCGTCACCAGATGCATGGCAACGGCGCGGGCGCACAGCTTGATCGCCGAGATGCACGCCTGTATGGTCTCGGCGGTTTGATAGGTGGCCTCCGGCAAGCGGCCGTCGCCTTGCAGATCATCGCTGGCAATGTGCATGTCGAAGTCCTCGTCCGAGGTCAGTTTGACGCGTTCATGCCGTGGCGCACCCGATGCCACCTGGAGCAGTACCCGCAGCACCTGCAGCACCAGCGTGTCGCCCTGCTCATTGTGGGGCGCCAGCATGAGGGCCGCTGGTATGGCCATGCAGAACTCGCCGAGGCAGAGCATCAGCGATGTCAGCACCACCTTGTCGGCATCCTTGGGCTTCGAGACGTTCTGTATTTCCAGAGCGCGACACAATGCGGTTATGATCAGCTGCGGCACACGCTCAATGGCCGCCAGCTGACGGCCGCGCTCCGCGCACAACTTCAGCGCGTCCACGGCGATGACGGCGATGGTGTGATGCTTGAATTGCAGCGCCTGGAGCAGCACCTGCAGCACCTCGCGTATGCGCGGATGAAAGCTATTCGCGCACGTATCCTTTGGCAGCACCACATCCTTGGGATGGGGCACCGACTGCTGGAACTGGCCGCGCTGTTGTGCATTTCGCGCGGGCTGCGAGAGGCGCAGCAGCAGCCACTGGCCCAGCTGGCAGAGGGCGATGCAGCGCGCCTTCGCCGAGGGCTCGCGGCGTGCACACCGCAGCATTATGTTGAGTATGTGATCCTGCAGATCGGGGCATTCCATCAGCTCGAATTGCTGTGGCGTCGGCTGCAGCACCGGTCGCGGCAGCAGTGTCGACGGATACGCCAGCAGCGAGCCCAGCAGCGCCGCCACCTCGGCGCGCGGCGTGCTGCGCGTCACCTCCAACGAGGTCAGCAATATGGCGCTGGCATGCACGAGGTCCAGCAGCAGCAGCGTATGGCCCGGCAACAGCAGACTGAGCAGACGCGGCCCCTCCAAGTGCTTCATAATGGCATAGATCAGATCCCGCTCCTCGCCCGTCAGCAGCTGATGCAGCGCGTGATAAAAGAGCGCCAGCTGCTGCATGCCAATCGCACCTTGCAATGCCAGCGCGCAGAGCAGCTGCAGCGCCCAGAGTTTGCCCTTTTTGAACGAACGATCGAGGGTCAGGGCGCCATAGCACCAGGGCGCTACGACACCAATGGGCGGCACCAAGGGCGGCGGTGGCGGCGTGCTTTGGTTATCCGTTGAGATGCCTTGATTCTGTTTGATTTTGATCAGATTCTGGGTCATCTCCAGCAAATGCTTGAAGACCTGCGCATGCAGCTCCGATTTGGGTATGCGATTCACATCGCCCAGGGCGCCCAGCATGCGTTTCCACATAATCGACGTGGAGTCGGGCAGCCAGCCGGTGGCCGTGCCGCCGAGCATAATCGAGCGTCGTTCCGATCCAGAGCCGGAATTGCCAGCGCCAAAGCTGCCCGAATTGCCGTCCTCCAGGCTGCCGGAGTCCACAGCCAGCACATCGATGTGCAGCTGGGCATCCTTGATGGAGCCGCCCTCGATGCCGCTGCTGGCCGTCGGTGATGGACTGCGCGAACCGGCGCCACTCTCAGTGTCCTCCACCTCGACCGCATCCTGATAGCCATCGACATCGTCCACCGCCTGCTGTGAGCCGCGACGTCGGCGACTCGACTTGCGTATGGGCGCCAACGAATCCAGTGACATAGCGCGACGCATATCCTGGCCACTGCTCGGCGCCCTGGCCGCGGTGACCTCAGTCTTGGGCGGCACAGGACGTCGCCGACGTATGCGCGAGTTGCGCGCCGCCGAGGCCAAGCTGCCCTCGCTGTAACTGCGACTGAGCATGGGCGTCAGTGGCACGGGACGAACGCCGTGACTGGTGCCGCCATGCGACTGCGAGTGCTGATGCGTGCGATTGGCGGGCTGCAGCAGCGGCGCTTGGCTATTGCTGCCCGCCTGCGAGTTCTCGTCGGAGCGGCTGCTGTTCGACTCGGCGATGCTTTCGCGCTGTGTGCTGTGGGCGGTCGCACTGGTGCCCGCGCTGCTGACTGCGCTGCCTGAGCCCTGCCAGACGCTGCCGATGCGTCGCCGCTTGCCACGGCTCTCGGCCACCCGATCCAAGGGCAAGTCGAGCAGATTGATGCCGTAGGTGTAGCGCGAGAAGACGCGCGTCAGCGTCTGTATCGTTTTGCTCCACTCGACAATGAGCTCCTCGCGATGCGTCAGCGATTGCAGCACCGTGAGAAACTTCTCCCAGAGCATCACGTTCACGGGCACATTGGTGTGCGCCCGTATCCATGTGACGATGAGCGTTTGAAATATGGCCGAGCCGAGTATGCCGCCCAGGCTGGCGCTCTTTGAGCCGCTTGCCGGCGGATTCTGGTGCAGCACCACGGAGGTCACCTGCAGCAAAACCAGCAGCATCTGCTCCCAGGTGCGTGACTCCATGCGCGTGTTCATCACCATGGTGCGATACACATTCAGCACCTTCTTGCATATCTCGGTCTGCTCCTGCAGCGGCGTCGATCGATAGTCGCGCGAGCGTGTGGGAAAGCAAATGTTCAAGTTCGCTGTGTTCACGAGGAACACATTCGCCGCGTTGGTCACAAACACCTGCAGCACATTCTGCATGCCGGCGCGCAGCACCTGCTGCTGCTCCCTGTTGCCCTGCATGGCTCCCACATAGGACGGTGTGCGCAAGCGCTGGCTGCGCGGCGTGCCGCCTGCATTATTGAGGCTGTTTGGAGCTGCTGTCGATGCGGCTATGCCCTGCTCGTCGTTCGGCTCCAGCAGGAATGGTGGTGGCGTTGTGCCCGTCATCCAATCTCTATACACAGCGATGGCCGTTCGTATGGCCTCGATTTGCGCCTTGGACGTGAAGTTGAGCAGAAACGCCTGGCGATAGACCTCGTGCACGAAGTTGATGTTCTCGCGGCTCACGTAGAACACATCGCGTACGATGAGACCCTGCTGATAGCCGAGCATCCGGGCATGGTCTACACCCTCGATGTGCAGGGCACAGTCCAAGCGATGGTTCAGCAGACGCTCGTGTGTGAAGCGTGAAACCCAATTGATCAGCACCACCACGCAGGAGGCCATCACCTCCTCCTTCTTGTGTATCGAGCGCATGACGGGCATCTCCAAGCGTGGATTATAAATCGAAGTGCTCGCATCAAAGCTGGGCGAGAATACGGGCAGAAACACCTCCTTGAAGCGCTGCAGCAGAAATGCAAAGGCTTTGTGATCCTTCTGCGTGCGATTGTCGCGCCAGCGCAGACACGCAGCCGTTTGCACCATGCTATTGAGCAGCACTTCCAGACCGTCACGTGGATCTGGCGGTGCGGACTTTTCGCTGGACGACGGCGGCAGCAGGGCGACCACCTCGGAACTCTGTACGGGATGCGAGAATGTATTGTCATGAAAAACAGAGGCCATGCCGCCGTCTGCTTTCATATTAGGATGAGAGAGAAAATCTGAGGCGCTGAACTCCGTATCGGGTCCGACCATGCCCTTCTGCGGCACTATAAGCCCGGGTATCAGGTCCGCATACATGGCGTGCACATACCCAGGCGCATGATCGCCCAACGTCTGGTACCACAGCAGAAAGTATCTGGAATATGGAGAGCATTTAGCGAGCATTTAGCGATTTATGCTGTCTTCTTTACTTACTTCACGCCTTCGCGGCGCAGCTTGGGCGAGTTGCCCAAGTGGAGCAGCTTCGCCATAATTCTGCTGAGCGAATGGCATTGCCAGCGTCGAGCCAACAGCTCGGGCAGCAGGCAGAGTATCTTCTCCAGCAGCCATAGCGACCCGTCCAGTTCCTCTCGATGCGCCTTGTGCACTGCATAGAGATAAACAAATTTTGTCAATTAAAGATCTAATTTTGTCCCTGAAAATCTGTGAAAGCAATCTATCTGAGAGGCCTAAACAAGCACATGCCACATGGTGGACGAGCACAAGATGCAAGAGGGCGGGTGCGAGTCATAAAGCGAGTGAGTGTTTATGAATGATTTCGTATTCATGTCGAATTCAAATATGCCGAAAAAAGCTTAAGCTTATAAAATGCTCAATAAATATCTAATCAAATCAGTTCTTTATGACAGAACTGAAAATGGAACAGATCTTTGATCTTTCTATTGAAAATACACATATTTATTTATAAAATTAAACAAATTTATAAAGATAGTAATATAATCTGTCATAATTGATAGGAAATGAATGAAAATGGAAGAGATTTTTATTTTTATTAAATTAAACATATGAAATAAAATAATAAAATAATAAAAAAATATATGTAATAATATACATGGAATGAATGAAAATGGAGCTGATTTTTATGTATATTAAATTCACGAATGAAACACTTTTGTGTATATAAAAATAAAACATTCTATTAGAATATACAATAATCAAAATACAAATGAAAAAAAAAAAAGTATTTTTCAATAATTAGGAATGATGGAATGGGACAAGATAATTGATATGGGATTGTATACTAAAACTAGATTAAATACTGTTTCAAATAATATCTGATTTTTAGCACGATGATTACTATATACTTGAGGAAATGCTGGAATGCAACAGTACAATTCGAGCATGAGAATGGTGCACATACTAAATGCTATAAGAAATTAACTAAATATAAATAAATATTCCCAAGGAATGCTGGAATGGAACAGACTCTTATACTCTAGCGAAATAATGAGCTCTGTTAACGCGGTCGAAACGAAGAGGAAAGGAATTAGAGAAATGTATAGAAAATATAGTAAACAGTGTGGAAATAGATAGACCTAAGATCAAAGCAATGTCGTAATGTGATTAATTACTGAATCAAGTCAATAAGAGACCACGCCGCAAACTTACCAATGTGAAACGGAAGTTCTGCCGGTTAAGGTATACAAAAGAGCGGGCAAAAAATATTTAAAACGAATTGAATTTAGAGAATTTTATATAAAATTTATATTGGTGCATTATAAATTGGTTTGACTAAACAGAATAAACAAATTAAAATATGTATCTCTGTCTGTGTGTGTGTGTATTTATAGATAAAAGACACAAACAAGAAACAACCATTAAGTAAAACGTGGTTGGTTTTTTTTAATTAGTGGAACGAAGATTAACTAATTAGAACGGTCCAAAAAGAAAGGTATATAAAAATAAATAAGAGTGATCTAGTCGAATGTGATCGACTAGCTGATACCCCGTACACATGTATAAACTGCCATATAAATACTTTTATTTCTAACATCTTCTATATATATTATGAATAATTACTTATCAACATAAAATATAAATAATATGATTTCAAATTGTGCTCATATATAGATTCTTATCGGACAAGTTGGGGATGTTACATATATTTGCAAGACTTTCCCAGATCTTTGCTAATTACACTGCGTGCCCTGGGCATACAAAAACTAAAGAATGTTTTTTTCTTAGATCTACTATAGTTAATTACCTTTTTGCTTAAGATTGGCTTCGGCCTGAATGAAGGTGTCGTAGAGTATGAAATAGACATGGCTATAATTTGTCTCGAATAGCGACTTTGACTCGTCATAATCCACATTATCTGCAAACGAGAAAAGATGTATACAATGTTAGCATGTGGCATAATATAATATAATATAATCCAGGTAACCCAATTCCCACTCAGGTGATAAGCACAGAATGCTTCCTGCATGGGCAACAGGTGACGCAACATTGTCCACATTGATTGGTGCCTAAAAACAATGCGAGCGCATAAGCAAACGCGCCGATAACGATCGAGTACATATACATATACACATAATAAGAGTATATATATATATATATATAAATATATATATATATATGCTTATGCCCAGTCGACTTCCATAATTAAGTTCTGCTGCAGACTTCAGAAAATGAGCAAAAGCCACAGAAGCGAGTTCAGCAAATGCGTACGAAAACATTTGATGAATCAGTGTCAGAGTGGTTAAAGGGTACAGAGGGAGAGGTAAAACGTGAGAGTGCCAAATGGAACGAGAGTGGGAGGAGAGAGGAGAGAGAAGAGGCAGCCGCCGGCAAAGCTGTCATCAGCGAAACGCTGCAAAACAGAAGAAAGCTAAACGTTGAGAGGAAAGAGTAGGCCAAGAAACCTTTAAAACTGGTTTCATAGAAGGCCAAATATGAAGCGCTTTTTGTTGATAAACTTACAAACAATTGCGGGGGGAAAAAAAGAACTAGCTACGCGTGTTGGTGTGCGTGTAATTTGCCAAGTAAAAACAACAATAACAATGGAGTCAAGCGGGTGGGCAGGCACCTGTTGGGTGGTTTTTCAAAATAGCTGCGTTCAATGACACAAAAAGAAAGTTACACAGCTACACATACACATGCATGCATGCATGTTTACGTTTGTGTGTGTACATATATTATATGTATTGCAGACATGCTTTTTTCTTTTTCTTTTACTTTTTTGGCTCGTATTGAAATTAAAGCAACAAAGTTGCCACTCAGTCAACAGTTGCCGCCAGTTGGTAAGCGCCGTAATAATTGTGTGTGGCGCGTTTATCATTTGACGTTTTTTCACACATTGTGAGTTATGCATATGCATGTGTGTGTGCGTGCATGCGTGTGTGTGGGTTTCTGTTTTGCATACGATGTTGATATTAAGCCATGATTTTTAACATTACAGTGTGAGTAGAAGTAGACGTAGAAGTTGTCGCAGTAGTATAAGTGTTTTTTAGTACATCATGTATGCATATTCGCAAGTGTGTGTGTGTGTGTGGGTAACAATTTCCGTTTTGCATATATAATTATGATGGCCGTTTGATATGTTATGCTGACATTAAGATAAGAATTATAAATATAAGAAGTCACAGAAAATATACAAATTATAAGTGTTTTCGCTAGTGCAAGTACGTCGGTATGTTTACATAAATGTTTTTGTCTAACTACATTAACATAAAACAGTTAACAGAGTTAGAACACAACAATAAAAAGTTGGCAGCGTGTATATGTATGCCTTGGTATTTGTATTTATTCCATTGTGATTCCAACAGGAAATAGCATTAAGCGCACTGTGGGTCGCTGCTATTTAAATAATAAGCCACATTTGTCGTTAAATATGTTTGCTACACTTAAATAAGAGCAGCCATGGTCAAACGCCCACCTGTCCAGCCGAAAGAAACAATAAAATGCAAACAAGCGTACATATTTATATTGATATTCATATATAAACAACCCGTTTTCCTTGGTGTTTGCTTATAATTTATTAAATAATTTATAGAGAGGTGTTAAATTGCATTACCTAATATTGTGCGCAGATGGCGTAGGCGGGAGGCGGAATCCTTTTTGCTATCCTGCAGCTTGGCCGTCGACTTTTTGACATCGGCATGCGATTTCTTGGTAAACATTTTTGCACTTTTGCGTTTCTTATAATTAATATTTGCACACAAACATTCTTAGGCTAATTCGTTTGATTGCGTTGCTAAACAACATAAAAACACCGACACACACAGTGGCACACTCATATGCATTAATACATATTTAAAATATATATGTATCATATGCGTGTATATACTTTCTTTTCGCACTTTGTCCAGCGGAGCGCCAGATGGGAGAAAGAGAGCCCCCGGAGAAATTATTAGCATCGACCAACCAACCGACCGACCAAGCACTCATCCGTTGACTTTGCTTGTGGCTGCGCTGCTGCTGCTGGTGCTTCTGCTGCTGCTGCTGCTGGTACTGGTACTGCTTTTTGCAGTTCGTTGTAAATTTTTTGCTTTTATTTCATGTCTACACATTCGCTCTCCCAGCAGCCAATGGCACAGTTGAATTGCAGTTGAATTCATTCATTTTATTTATATACCTCGTTTCACTGCACATTATTAAACACTTTGTGCTTTAGCACGAACACAGCAGGACAGGTATTATGCGTTTTTACGAAATTAAAATCCATCTGCGACGCGTTTTTTTGTGGACTAAAAAAATTCGGCCAATCAACCAGGTGGAATGTTATTTAACAGCTATGTTAAAAGCAACAATTCATTAACATGTGCTTTGCTGTTATAAACATACACCGATATTTCTGAGTATGTTTGTTTTGCTACATTTACAGGTAATTACTTCATATTTAACAAAATATAAACAAATTTACGCAGGTAGTCCTTTTTACACAACATTTTCACTTAGAAAGCTAATAATGAAGGAATACTTAAGTAAGACACTGACTGCAAATACTATCGTAATGTTGTATTGCGATGATTGAGCATATCGATATTTCAAATTATTTATAATATGCTCAGCCACTTATACAAAAATTGAACTATCGTAAATTCGCTTAACTGGCAATATAATTCAAATATTTGGCAAAATAATTTTTAAAAATATATGAATTGAAAAAAAATTTAATATCAAATATTCAATTGAAAATAATTAAGTAAATGAAAATAAAACATGACTGTGACAACATTTAATTGATGGCGACCTGAAACTGTTTTCGTGAGTTTTATACTGAAACTTTTCGCCAGTATAAGACACGAGCTTACCTTATTTAGCGATTGGGCAACCTTGATTGAGCTGTCATTTTGAAAGTTTGCTGAGCTCATTTCTTTCCTTACATTTCAAACGTCAGAATCGTTGGACGTGATTTGCATTTTCAAGTCCGGTAAACAATTCAAATTCAACTCCAATTGAAATTATAGCTATGGCAGCCGAAACAAATGATGAGCGCGCCACTGCACTAACCAGCTATCGCACCAAGCTCCTGGAACATCGCGAAATTGAATCGCGCTTGAAGTCCTTGCGTGACAAACACAAGGAGCTGCAACTTGAGTTCCAGAAGTCCGAGGATGATCTGAAGGCGCTTCAAAGCGTCGGCCAAATGTTAGGCGAGGTTCTCAAGCAGCTGACGCCAGATAATTTTATAGTGAAGTCCGCGAATGGACCTCGCTACGTCGTCGGCTGCCGACGACAGTTAAATAAGGCAAAGCTAAAGCCGGGCACACGGGTCGCTCTGGATATGACCACGCTCACCATTATGCGGTATCTGCCGCGTGAGGTCGATCCCCAAGTGTACAATATGTCACACGAGGATCCCGGCAATGTTGACTACTCGGCGATTGGCGGCCTGGGCGATCAGATCCGTGAGCTGCGAGAGGTTATCGAGCTGCCACTCTTGAATCCGGAGCTCTTCTTACGCGTCGGCATCAATCCGCCCAAGGGATGCCTGCTCTATGGTCCACCAGGCACCGGCAAAACGCTGCTGGCTCGCGCCATTGCCTCCCAGCTCGATGCGAACTTCCTAAAGGTCGTCTCCTCGGCCATCGTGGACAAGTATATAGGCGAGAGCGCTCGGCTGATACGTGAAATGTTCTCCTACGCACGCGACCATCAGCCGTGCATCATATTTATGGACGAGATCGATGCGATTGGCGGACGCCGCTTCTCGGAGGGCACCTCCGCCGATCGTGAGATACAGCGCACGCTGATGGAGCTGCTGAATCAAATGGATGGCTTCGATGCACTGGGTCAGGTCAAGATTATTATGGCCACCAATCGTCCGGATACATTGGATCCGGCTCTGCTGCGTCCCGGCCGCTTGGATCGCAAGCTCGAGATACCGCTGCCCAATGAGATCGCTCGGCTGGACATACTCAAGATCCATGCAGCACCGCTGAGCAAGCAGGGCGAGATAGACTACGAGGCCGTGGTTAAGCTCTCCGACATGTTCAATGGCGCCGATTTGCGCAACATCTGCACCGAGGCGGGTTTGTTTGCTCTGCGCGAGGATCGCGAATACGTCATCCACGAGGACTTCATGAAGGCCGTACGCAAAACGGCAGACAACAAAAAGCTGGAGACGAAACTGGAGTATAAACCACTTTAAATTCAGCGCGTTCCATTGTAAACATAGTCAAATATAATTTACATATATATAAAGATAAATTTAAAGATATATTTATACATAAAGAGAAAGTTTGAGCATGTAAGATGAGTGAAGCGATGTGAAATATATTGTATATGGAAATGTTTCAGTAAAGTAATTTATACAGATATATTTCAGCAATACATATCCATATAAAATACGTTTCCTTCATGTTTCAGATTATCATTATTATTAAAATCTTTAATTTTTTTTGTAATATTTAATAATAAAGAAAATCTATTAGAATACGAAATTTATTAAAAAAATTAATTATTTAGAATTTCAATAGAATCAGATACTTCAATTTATAATCTTAATATTTTACATTTAAATAATAATGAAAATCAATTAAATTCAGAATACGAAAATATATACAGAAAGTAGAAAATTTAAAATTTCCACTGAATCATGTATAAATGCAGATATTATTTTAATTAAAAAAAAAATTTACTTTTCAAAAGAGAAATTTTAAATATTAATGACTAAAAATACAAATTACTTTCACTAAAAATATTTTTAGGTAACGCTCAAAGCTAAAGTTAAATATATAAAATTCTATATATATAAATACAGCCTTATAGTTAAAGTTTAATATAAATTTAGTTAAGTCAACCCACACTGAAGTCTATTTAACTATTTCTATTCATTCATACTAATTATGGCAAGCATTTATGTAATACAATTTAAAAACAAATTTAATAGTAATTTGTTAAGTGCTTTTATGATTTGGTTGGCTGTGATAAGCCAGCCGCGGGTCGCTCACTTTTTGGCTCAGTATCATGGAGCGTTTGAAGTCGGCCATACGTAGGGTGCGTGTGCTCTGGCGTATACCAGGACGAGTGCAATTATCTTTGACGGCCAGCCAAGTGGTGCTGGTCTCTATATATCTTTTGATAATACAAAATATTGTCTACGGTTTATTTCCTTGTCGCTTTGAATTCAAGCGGAAAAAGTTCGTGTTCTGCGCGCCTGTGGCTCTTTATACCCTCGCCGTGGCCAGTTTGTTCGGCGCCTGCTATGGACATCACATTTGGCAAGCGTACAAGGAGGGTCAAATCAATTTACGTGATCCCATACAGATTTATAGCTATATGTTTGCTTGCTTGGCGTTGTTCAACTATGTGACCCAATGGGTCATGCTCCCGGACGTTCTACACTTTCAGAACACTTTGGATTTGTTTGATACCATTGAGTACTTTCGCGTCACGGTGGGTGCTGTGCTCCGTGCGACTATTTTGGCTACCTTAAAGGTGTTCGCCTTTCCGATGATATTGCAGCTGACTCTGATCATGTACCTGAAGTACACGGAGCCGGAGCAGAGCTGGCTGACGACAGGCCTAATCCTGCTCCCCATCTTATTGGGCAATCAGCTGAACAATTGCTTCTTCAGCGGCATCGTTCTGGCCAGATGTGTGCTCTTCGAGATCAACCAGAATGTGCGTGAAATTTTATCGGAGGTGAATAGATTGCAGACGCCAGTGGAGCTGATGCTGCACAAGCCTTTCTATCGCATGCAACGCTTCTGTGATCTGGCCGATCGACTGGACGAGCTGGCGGTCAAATATGCCGTTTCTGCTGGCTCAACCATGGAATATTTGCGACTAATTGCTTTCTCGTTAGTCGCATATATGGCTATCAGTCTGGCCAGCACCACACTGGGCATCTACACGCAATACCAGGCACTCGCGGATTTCTTAATGTTGGACGTCTCATATGATATCTATCAAGCGTTGGCGCATTTTGTATTTCTCGTCATTCCCATTGCAGATATTTATTTACTGGCGAAAGTCTGTCAACGGGTGATAGATGAGGTATGTAGTTTCTGTCATAGAATATTAGAATAAACGAACCAATTTCTTTTCAAGGCCAAGGAAACCGGCAACTTAATGCAGCGCATCAACCTGCAGCACACGGATGTTCGCTTCAATCAAGTTGTTGATACATTGTGGTTGCAAATCAGGACAATCAATTTCAAATTGGTACCATTGGGACTCATTGAACTGAATGGGTCGATAATTATTCTTATGTTCTCAACCGTCTCTGGCTTTCTATTGTTTCTCATACAAAACGATCTAACTCAAAGATTTTCGCTAAAATAAACTTTTAACAGACGTTATTTAAATCGATTTGGTCTATCGATAAGATCTCATTGCTTGCTGTGGTGGCTATACGATAAGTTAATTTATACATACTAGACGCTGTGCAACACTATTTGTATTTTTGCAACAAACATCTGTTTGTAAATAAAGCAGTAAAATGCAAAAAAACTTTTATTTATATTTAATTTAATTCAATAGAACTTAAGTAAAAAGTTAATAAAATGGCGCGCATTACATGGCGCACATGCTCTAGTCAAAATATAGTGTAAGTACGGAGGATATTCACTTAGTTTTGTCATATATAATTTGCTGTTTTACCGGCAGCTCCAATTTTCGGCTGCGCTGGAGCTACATGAAGCATTGCTGGCATTCGCTTACGTTTAATGCTCACATGAATTCCAGCTATGCGACGGATGTGTGCATGACGCCCATCTTCTGGATTGTAGATAATTATACCCACTGCTTAGGCCCAGTAAGTAGATTGCTGTGCTTACAGGGTATATATGGTGGTAGCGGATATACCCGATTTGAATATTTAATAAATTTAGATTCCTATCGTTTTTCTCTCAGTTCTTCGTTGTGGGCACTGCTGTCTTAACCACTGCCGTAGTGTCCATTGCCTATTGGATTGGTCTGCCCTTTTGGTGGGCCAAGAGCCAAGCTGCAACCATATTGCTGCTCATCGTAGGCAATTGGCTGCTTTTGAACATCATATTTCACTATGTGATGGGTGTGATCACCCCAGCTGGTCAGCCACCTGAAGGCGTCTCACACGTCGAGGCGGTGAGCATGTGCAGCAAGTGCATCTCCCCGAAGCCGCCGCGCACGCATCACTGTTCCGTGTGCAATCGCTGCATACTGAAAATGGATCATCATTGTCGTGCGTATAGAAAAATTTGCAGATTACTTTGAATAACGAACAATTATGATTTTAGCCTGGCTTAATAATTGCGTTGGCTATGCCAATCATCGATACTTCTTCCTCTATATGGTGTACACCACCCTCGGTTGCCTTTTTCTTATTGTGGCGGGCGTAGAGATTGGCTACAAATATCTTTGGCTGGACCACAGCGAGCACTGGACGGAGCTGGAACCTCTCGAGGGACACCCAGTGAAATTCAATCAAAGCGGACATGTTATAGCAGTTGTACGATACGATTTCAATTATATAGAATATTTATGATATTTATATTCATGTGCTTTATAGACGCATCCGAATGAATACGATGATATTTTGCTGCCAGCGGCTGTGCATCATTTGCCCACGCCAATGGCAGAGTCACCCGATGCCACGCCCACCAGACGCCGAGTCTTATGGTTTATGGCCGTGATCAACGTGTCGGTGGTCATTGCCTTGGGTAGCCTTAGCGTCTGGCACGCGAAGCTAATCACGCGCGGCGAGACCAGCGTCGAGGCGCACATTAACGAGGCGGAACGCAAACGATTCCTGCAACTCAATCGGATCTACATAAATCCCTATAACTTTGGCACCAAAAAGAATTGGAAACTGTTTCTGGGACTCGTGCGCGGCAGGTAACGCAATTTGATTTGGCATAAATTATCAGCTTTAATTCACTCTATTGATATCTTAGATCCTTTTGGCGCACCGTACTACTGCCCTCTTGGCACAAGCCGGAGGGCAATGGTCTCAGTTTTCACACAGTGCACGATGCACCCTTCGAGGACGAGTGGCCATAGTCTTTGGCCTGCGCGTGAGCGCAGGAATCGTAGCCTTTGTGATGTCAAATTAGAGAAAATTAATTTTAAATTCTAGAATTAATTCATGCAATTCCATAGCCAATAGCTACTTGTATTCAGCGTTTCCATAGTGATTGTGAAGTTGATATTTGTACACATTAGCTTAATAAATATTGTAACACGCCAAACCTGTTGATGGGCTGCGTTGCTAGGCCGCCTTGTGCGCCGGTATGGCAACTTGTTGCCAGGACGCCAAAGCGGCCTAAGTGGCGTCTGCTGGTTTAGTCGATACGCACGGGCTAAGGTAGTAGCAGTTCAGGATGTCGAAGGCTTCGGGATCAGAGGATGAGCCGCTAGTGCCAGATGATTTCGATGATGACTTCTACCGCGAGCTCTGCGAGAAGATACCCGAAGTAAGCCAGATCTCCGACACAATCTTAGATTGCACAAGCCAATTCCTTAAACCACTCGCAGGCAACTAAGGCGCTGCGGCAGAAGGACACGCCCAACAATGCGGACAATGTGCAGCGTCTGGTCATCTGTGGCACGCGCTACAAGAGTGACCTGCGCCTGGAGGAGGCTCGCACCCAGGAGCTGCGCGAGCAAATAGCTGAGCTCGAGCAGCAGCTGGTAAATGCGGCGCAGCAGAGCAAAGAGGACATGGCCACCATTGAGCAGCTGCGCGGAGTGATAGGTGAGTGAGTATTTTTGTGGAGAGCATGGGTTATCTGACTGGCTGCTTAGAGGGCGCCTGGAAGCAGAAGGATGCCTCGCAGATACGCGAGCAGTCGGCGCAGGATGAGGTGTTGAGTCTGCGCCAGAAACTGGATGCCGCCGAGCAGATGATCGAGCATCTGAACGAAAAGGGGCGCTCGAGGAGCAGCAGGCGCGACGACAACAAGGAGTGCGAGAGGCTCAACGAGGACATCAAGGAGCTGAACAAACGTCTGCAGCTGCAGCGCGTCTATGCAGCCGAGGTGGAGGCGACGATTCAATCGCTCGAGGGCCGGAACAAGGAGCTGCTGAAGCTGCTGGATGTAAGGGAGACGGGGAGAGAGATTAGGAATTTAATCAATAGTTCAGTTATTCCCGCGTAGGAAACCTCCAGCGATGCCTGCAGCTTGAAGCGCAAGAGCGATGCACTGTCCAAGGATCTGGCCACCATGAAGAGCGAGGAGACCAAGTACTTGGAGCAGATAGCCCAGACCAAGGCGAGCAATGAGCATCTGACCAAGGTCAAGGTGCGCCAGAACCTGCAGATACTCTCGCTGAAGACCAACATGGAGCACCTCAATACGCTGCACAATAGCACCTGCAACAAGCTGGCCAAGATTACCGTCGATCTGGAGTACGCGTTGCAGGAGCGCGACAAGAACAGGCGCGCCCTAAATCAGCGCATCAATCTGCTGAAGGTGCGCGAGGATGAGCTGATCAAGCTGCGCCAGGACAATGCCAAATTGGCCAAGTCACAGGAGATGATTGCGCGCAAATATGGCGGACTCGAGATGTCCAAGCAGGAGGTGGAGCAGGAGAACCTGCGACTCAAGTGGGTGCCTCTTTGCGTCTCTCTAATTGAATTGAAATGAATTTTACCCGCAGAACCCAGTTGGGCACGCAGGATAAGGAGCTGGAGTCCATGCGGCGTGTGGTGCATCATTTCGAGAAGAACAGCGAGAATCTGACCAAGGAGCGCGACGTGCTGAAGCGGGATCTGCAGAGCGAGCATCAGTGCGCCGAGCAGCAGTGCGCTCTGTACCAGGAGTCGCAGCACGAGGTGCGCGCGCTCAAGGACATCATCAGCAGCAGCGACGTGAAGCTGAAAAAGCTGCAGGAGGAGCTGAAGAAGCAGAAGAAAGACAAGACCAAAAAGCTGGACGAGATTCAGCATGGCATCGACAAAATCGATCTGCTCCAGAGTAAGCAACGAGTTCCCAGTTCACACAGCTGTTAAAGGATTCCTTCTTCTGCAGATGAGATCCACCTGAAGGAGAACTACGAGATCGAGCTGAAGCGCACGATCAGCGATCTGGAGGTGAAGTGCTCCAAGTTCCAGCAGCAGCATGATCAGCTTGTCAGCGAGCGTCAGGGGCTGCAGCGCGCGCTGCAAGCCGCTGAGGAGGAGCGCCAGAAGCAGCGCGATCAACTGGCCCATCTGCAGGCGCACATCGAGACGCTCAAGGGCAAGATCAGCTATCGGGACGGGGAGCTGAGCAAGCTGCAGCTGCAAATCGATCGCATGGAGAAGGAGCGTCGCCTGCTGCGCAACGATGTGCGCCACGCGCAGCTGGGCCAGCAGCACACCAAGGCCGAGCTGCTGGACAAGCGCAAGGAGAACGATCGCCATGCCAAGTCACTGCAGGAGGATGAGCTGCGGCTCGCGCGCCTGCGCAAAGATTTGGACAATCTGATGAACGAGAAGAACGCGATTAGTGCGGCGCTGACGCGACGCAACGAGGAGTATGCACGACTGCAGCACAATCTGGAGAATCTGCAGAATGCCTACGATCAGACGGAGCGTCAGTGCAACCAGTGCCAGGACGATATGCGTCTGATGGGCGTCGAGATTAAGAATCTGCGCACCGAACGCAATGTGCTGCGTACCGATCGCGAAAGCGCCGCCGATCTGCGGCAGGAGCTGCTGCAGATGCAGCGCCTGCTGAACCAGGAGCGCATCAAGGCACGCGCGCTGCAGGACGAAATGATGACGCCCATGAATGTGCATCGATGGCGTATGCTGCGCGGCAAGGATCCCGAGAAAATGGATCTGATCGAACGCATTCACATACTGCGCAAGCAGCTGCTCAGCCAGAATGTCGCCGCGCTGGAGCAGGAGCGCGCCCTAACGGAGGCACAGCAGCTGTATGCGGCACTCAAGGAGTTCATGCTCAAGCTGCCCAGCCACCGGGTCCAGGCGCAACTCAACACAGTCAAGGTGAGCTACCAAAAAAATATAATAAAAGTTTACAAATCTCTTAAACATGTTTCGCGGATCGCAGGCCAGCCTCTCGGCCAAGGATCGCAAGCTGAAGGTGCTGCAGGCCGAGCTGAGTGCCAGGGAGGCGGGCGAGCGCTGCAATGCCCAACAGCTGGCGGAGCTGCGCGACAGCCTGGCGAAGACGAAGACACAGCTGCTGGAGGAGAAGCGGCGCAAGCAGAAGCTGCTCGAGGAGCGACAGCTGCTGGAGCACATGCAGGCGCATTGCTACTCGGCGCCGGCGCAGCTGCCGCGCACCTTGGGCGCCGGCTTCAAGGTGCTCAGCCAGCTGCTCTAACGAGAGCGAGCGAGAGGGAGCGGGAGTTCATTAAATAAATCAAGCACAACAGCATCAATTGAGTCTTCTGTACTGCGCTCCTCACTGCTCTCGGGGCTCATGTGGAATTGGTTCTTGCACAGCGCTGGCGCCTGAGCTGACGATGCCGCTGGCTGTCGGCGCTTGGCTATGCCGTCCACCACATGGTTGGGCTGCTGTACGCGCTTCGCCTTGATCACCTGCTGGTATTGGCTGATGATGGTGTCGCGCGACTCCAGGTCAATCTCGTTGATCGCCAGCTCCGCTTTCATGGCGCGCACCTTGCGTCGCTGCCGCTCATTGATGCGCTGCTGCAGCAGCAGGCGCTGCGCGATGTTCGGATCGGGCATGTGCTGCACCTGCCTCTTTAGGGCATCGCACAGCTTTTGCGCATCCTCCACTTTGTGCTCCAAATTCAGACGCTCCACGCTCAGCCGAATGTTGCGCTTGAGCAGCACCTGAATCTTGCGTATCAGCTGATATTTGCTGGGATCCCGGCCAATGAGCACGCGCCAGCGATGTATGCGATACGGATACTTCATCTCCTCCGTGAACGCCGTCACGTTCAAGCGTTCGCGGATGAGCTGACGCTCCACGCGCACCACCTCCTGGCGCATGTTGGCCGTGTTGCCGATCGAGCGCTGCATGCAGGCATTCGACATGCGCAGATTCTTGATCTCCGTCTTGAGCAGACGTATATCGTCGACCCGCTGATTGTACTGGGTGGTGCCGCGATGCATGGCCAACTGGATCATGGATAGCTTCTCCTGTACGACGCGCAGCTCGCAGTTGCGCCGCACAATCTGCTGGCCGACGATCATCTTCTCCTTGCGCACCTCCTCCAGCGTGATGGCCAGCTGCTTGAAGCGCTTCGCGTCCTGATCGATGGTGCTGTGGAACTGCTCGTTGAGCACCTTCAGCTCGGCCAGCTCGTCGCGCAGCCGCTGCACCAGTCGCTCCTTGTCATGCACCTCATTCTGCTTGTGCTTCGCCAGCTTGTCCAACTGTTCGATGCGCTTGCTTTGCACATTCATTTCCTTCTCGTTGACGGCCAACTGCTGGCAGAGCTGATCGATCTGAAAGCTGAGCTTCTCGTTGAGACTCTGAAACTTCTGACGATCGCGGCCGCACAGCTCCATGCTCTTCTCCGCCAGCACCTTCTCTGTGTGCACCAATTCCATTTGCTTCTTAGCCTTTATGAAGCTTTGATGCTTCGCCTCCAGGCGCTGCTTGAGTTCTTCAATCTTATTCGATTTCAAAACCAATTTCGCTGACAATAAATAATTGTGTGAGCAGATGTCATTGTGGGTGTTTGGGTGTCCATCGGCTTACCCTCGAGTGTTTCGACCATACGGCTCATTTCGCCGCTCTCCAGCTGTATTTCGTGCTTCTCCTTGTTGATTTTGTGTATCCGGATTTCCTTCTCGTCCAGCGCTCTGTTCCCCCGATCCACCATGAGCTGCAGATCCTGCGTGTGGTTACGTTGTATAACCATGTCGTGTCGCAGCGCCGCTATCACATCCGACTGATGCTTCAGGTCCGCCTTCAACTTCGCTTGCACCCGCTCGGCATCCTCCTTCCCGTGAACCGCTGCGGTCAGTTTCGTCGTGATCGACAAAAGACTCTTCTCGAGCCCAGTCACCTTATTGCTGCGAGGGAGATGGAAAATTGATACTATGATTGACTGACTGTATTCCAGACTAAATGATTGACGCTCAAATTGACGGAATGTCTTTATAAATTGAAGGAATAATTGACCAACTCACAGAATGATTGATGGAATATCTGGCAAGCCAATTCACAAATTGAATGCTGTGACTTATTGATAAATTTACTGACCAAAAATGTAGGACTGACTGTATTAGGTTAAGTGATTGCTGATGATTGATGCATAACAAGATTGATTGATTGACTAAAGAGCTGACGCACTGATTAACCCTGACCAATTGAATGATTGATGTACTGAAACTGATTGAAAGGTTGATTGTTTGATTGACTGTAGAAGACAAACGTAATTAATTATTGATTGACTGTCTGATTGATTAAATGGTTGTGTAGCAAGCCGATTGACTGATGCATCAGTTTGTAAAACAGGCAACATGGGATAACAGATTGACTGATTTATAGGCTAACTGACTGATTAAATGTGATACTGATTGAACGATTTCCTGAATGATTAATTGTGTTAACTGATTGATTGTCTAATTGAATGACTATATAAGATTAACTGATTGATTGACTAACAGAACGATTGACTGATGTACTGTCTGTAGATAAGCTTGATTGATTGACTGATGAACTAACTAATTTTTTGAAAGATATAAGATGAATTACGATAATTTGATTGACTGATTAAAAAAATGACGAGTTCATTAATTTCATGACTAATGCCGCGTGACTTATTCTGCATCTAATGAAGTGTCTAATTAACTAACATCGATTGATTGATTGATACTAATTAATTACATCGTTTGACAGCTTGAATTGTGATGCATTTAAATGCATTGAATTTAAATTTTGATGGAAACTTACTTCAGCACCGCTTTCTGTGAAATCAAGCTGGTATTCTTTTTGGACAGCTGGTGGAACTGTCGATTGAGTTGACTTAAGATAAGTTCCTTGCTTTTTCTATTGCACTTCAGTCGACGGATCTCGTGGCTCAACTCGACCTTTTCGAGGAGCAGCGCTTTGTTCGCATTCTCTAGGTTGGTCACTGTCATTTGCCTGAGGCGATATTTCTCTTCCATGCGATGATTGGTCTTCTGCAAGTTGTAGTTGTCATGGGCGAGGCGCTCGATTGTCTGTTTCAGGCCGCCGGACACTGCTATAGCTTCCTTATACTTCTTCTCATAGACGCGCAGCTCATGATTCACGATGGTCAGGTACTCGAGATCTTTGCGCTGAGAAATCAACTTTTCCTCCAGTTGCTCCAGAGTCAGGCGACTGTTGCGCTCCGCAGTGAAATGATCATATTCGATCTGCTTCAAGAGCAGATGCTGCTGCTTAATCTTCTCCATATTTTCTTCATTTATCTCCTCCACGGTAGCCGAATAGCAACGATTTAGTTCAAGGCGTTTCTGAAGCTCCCGCAGCTCACCGGCCAAGCGGTCGCGCTCCCGATAGACAAGAGCGCGCACATACAGCTCCTTACTGAGAAATGGGGGGAGTAGTATAGGCGACAGATGCATTGATGCTGCATCTCAATTTACTCACGGATGATTCGCGGCATCAAAATTCATCGTTTCGGACGGTTGATACTTTGAGACATAGTCCAAGTGGGGATCGGTCAATAGAGACTCTCGATACTCGGAAGCATCCGTTGTTCGCCAGGCTTCTTCCAGTGAGCCACGCAGTGCCTCCATCACATAGGCAGATTCCGCAGACACGTCGATGGCCAATTTCAGTTTCTCATTTGCGGCATTTATGGTCTTCTCCATGTCCTTGGCCGCGTTCACTTTGCTGACGTAATGGTCATGCAGCCGGGCCACAATATCGATGAATAGCTTCATCTTTTCGGCCAGAAAGCTGTTCAGGGGCACCAATTGCTGCACCAGCTCGTAGGATGACTGAAAGAAATCATTGTCCAGATCAGCAATCAGATCCAATTTGGCCGCTTCGATGCCGGACTCAAAATTATTATTAAATTCCAGCATTGCGCCGCCATCCGTGCCTGAGATACAGATGATCTTCCGCTTGCGACTGTTGCGCCGTGACATTCTCGCAGCTTCCGTATTATGAAACACAATATACAACTAACGCAATGTCAAAGATCTGTTACGTCAAAAACGCAACAACAAAGAACAAAAACAAAAAATAAAAGGAAAAAAGGAAAATTAAAGACGCTAAGAACACGTCAAAACGAACAGAATTCAAATGTAAACTGAAATCTAAAAAAAAGTTCAATACTTTTTACGCTTTGACTTTACAGTTGTAAAACTATAAATAATAGTAAATATATATAAATAATTAAATAAAATAATAATTAAATTAAATTAAAACCCTTATACCCCGCATTATTCTATTCAAACGAATTCTAGGCCAAAAAGTTTTTTATTTTCTTTTATTGATTTAAGCAAAAATATGTTATATATTTATATATATATTTATTAAATTCAATATAGTTTCAATTTGTTATTTTATTTTTCAATTTATTAGTTTTTTTTTATCGTTTCAAGTCAGAAAAATATATATATGTATATAGGCATATATGTATATTGTGTGTGTAAAACTGTGTTGTTTTTTGTTTTTTTTATAAGGGTTCAACAGAATTTTGTTTTCGCTAACTTAAAGAATTGTTTAACATAAAATGGATTTCGTATAAAGTAAGAACACAATAGCCGATATCTACCGACTATAAAGATTTATAGGCCCTGCATATAAAGTAAATGATTCGTTTTTGTATTAAAGCGCGAAGCGCTGAATCAACAATGAATACAAGTTTTTTATTTGCGCTCTCTGTGCAGGGCACATAAATAACAATAAATCACAATAATGTTGTATTTTTTTTGTTGTTGTTTTGTTTGCAAAATTTTCGCTAGAATTTATGTCTATTATTCTGCTCAGTTTGCTGCACATACTACAAAAATATATATACATGATATAAACTAGAGTCTAGATAGAACAATTTCAATTAAAAAGCTACGATCCGTTGCGCATCGAATGCAGTCCCAAAACCGAAAAAGATCTATTTCAAATGCATAGACATACATGTATGTGTGTGTGTGTGTGGGTGTCTCTGTGTGTGTATGTTGCATTGATATATCATATATGATATGAGCTGAAAGCATTCGCTTACAATTAGTTTTACATACGGATAGATAGTTGCGTATAATACATAGATCGAAGCTTTATTGTACAGTTTTGGATAACGACTCTCGATTGGTCAATTTTGGTTTAAAATAATCAATTTTTTCGGTTATCTAATGCATATACAGCAATATGAATTGTATACACGATCGGCGTATAATATTACATATGCATATACATATATTTGATTTTTTGTTTACATCTGGCAATTGGATGTCTGTCGCGCGTGATTAAAAGGTATAAAAAACGTAAACAATTTTGACAACGATTGCGTTTCACAGTTTTGCTTTTCCTTCCATTGGTCGGGCCCCAATTTTGGCTTGGGCACATTTTTGGTTTCGGCGTTGGTGGCGCCAATGGCCGCTCCTAAGAGGCGCTCGCCGCCTGCGGTCTGCTCGCCTGCGGCGGCGCCGGCGGTGGCTGCCGCGATGAGCGCACCTCGCGCACATAGCATTCGCGACAGACGCGCACCGCTTTAGTCAAGCCATATTTGGGCAAAGGGGCGGACGCATTGGAGCAGACGCCACAAAAGACGCCGCCGCAGTTGCGACAATGATGACGCCGCCGAAATGCAGTGAATGGCGTCTGGCAGGACATGCAGCGCGGCGCCTTGCCATCGGGTATCCAAGCGGGTGGCGACATGGTCGCCGCTGTTGCGTTTGCCGGTGTCGATGCAATGCCAATGGACGTGTTACTGTGCAGCCGCCTCCGACTGCCGCTACGTGTGCTTACGGGCGAATTGTGCTCCGAGCTGGAGCTGCTCGACGAGGCGCTAGAAGGTGAATTGCTGCCGACTGAATTATTCCGTTGTCGCTGCATTTGTAGCTGTTGTTGCAGTTGCTGCTGCTGCTGCTGGTGCTGCTGTTGTCGCTGTTCATTCTGTGTGGTGACGGTACTACTGGCTGCCTCCTGGTCACCCAGGCTGCGACTGCGCGCCACATGGCTGCGTGTGTTGGCATTCGAATTGCTGTTGTTGTTGTTATTGCCACTGGCCACATCTATGGTATTGTTTCGCTGCATCGTTGCGGCCGCCGAATGCCGGACAGCAGCTGTGTTGCTGTTGCTGTTGTTGAACACATTGTCCAGCTCCGGATTGACCTCCTCGGCTGAGTAAATGCTTTGATTGGAGCCAGCGCTCTCCTGTATCACATCATTCTCGGAGGCACGAAACTCGAATAGCTCCGATTCCTTTGTCTTTTCTGGTATATCAATGTCCTCGTCCTGTGCCGACGACATATTTATAAGGAACACGCTGCGCAATATCTGGCGCAGATCAGAGGCAAAGTTCGTCTGCAGCTGATCGGCCACGCCAGCAATGCAGACAAACAGACGATGCAACAAATTCTCCGTGCTTCTGCAAGAGAAATTCATATCGATAAGCAAAAATGAGTGCAGCACATCACATGGAGCTACTCACTTGAACTTTAGTCGTGCTGTGGTGTTGCGCATGGCCAGTGAGACGTCGTCGGAGAACGATGAGGCGTTGCTGGTATCGGCGCTGGCCGCGCTATGGTAAGCTGGCTGCTGCTCCACATTAACTGTCGGCTCCCAGTGCTCCTGGCTGCAACGTTTTCGTGCGCTGCGATTTGTGCGATGTGGGTGCGTCTGATGATGATGATGATGATGGTGATGATCTGCTGGCTGTAGTCGCTGCTGCTGCTGCTCTGGATGATGATGATGATGGTGGTGGTGGTGCCGGTGATGGTGATGATGATGATGACTGCTGTGACTGTGACTGTGCCGATGGCGATTGTTGTTGTTGCTACTGCTGCTGCGTATTGACTGATTGCCATTTGGCGTCTTGATTGTCGTCTGCTGGTTGCTGCCAGGCGCCTGATCATTTTCACTGCTGCTGCTGGGCAAACGCAGACGCTGCAGCGTGCGCCGTGCCGCCAACATGGCAGCACTTGTACTGGGCTCATCCTGCAGCTGCTGCTGCTGCTGCTCCTCCGACTGCGGCTCGTCCTTATGCGACTGTTGCGTCGTCGCGTTGCCAAACTCATCGTCTTCGCTGGCCACAAAGTTGTCCGTGAGCGGCAGCTGTTGCGGCTGAAACAGATTGCCCAGATTCGTATTGGGTATCAGATAGCCAGAGGCGCAATCGGCAGCGGCCACAATCGCCTTCAATTGCGCCTCAATATACTCGTCCACTTCGCTGTCGCTGTCGTCATTCAAATCGTCCTCATCGCTGTCCAGCATGCCAACCTCGTCCTCCAGATCTTCGTCATCCTCATCATAGTCGCTCCAATTGGCTGGCGGATTTGTGGACGTTGTTGCCGCCGATGAAGTCGAGGCTATCGAGTGCGAAGGCGTGGGCGAGGGCGCTGGCGAGGCTGTTGGTGTGCTGCCAGCTGAGAGCGATAACATGGACGGAGAGCGTGTGCTTGCCGGCTGTGTGGCACTTTCATTGCTGCCATTGTTGTTGCGATGATCCACCAGGCGTTCCACAGCTTTGTGTGCGCCAGTTGTGCTGGTTTTCGCTGCGTTGCTGCCACTCCCACTGCCGTTGCTGCTGCTGGAGCCGTTGTTATTGTTATTATTATTGTTGTTGCTGCTGCTGTTGTTGCTACTGCTGTTGTTGTTGTTGTTGCTGCTGGTGGTAGTGGTAGTGGTCGTATTGTGCTCAGGACTAGGCGCCTCTATGCTGCTGGAGCCCACTGGCACCTGCAAGCCATACAACGAAACTTTAAGTAAAAGCTAAAAATGGAATCTCTACGATTGCGTTTACCTTCGTGTTGATCTCCTCATTGGTGCAGAGTAACTTCTCCAGCTGGTTTAGATCCTGTTTGCTTAGATTGCGCAACAGGTCGCGGATCTTGATAAGTATCGTGCGAAACGGACGAAACATCTCGGAGAGCTCATCGCCCGGCATATCCATATCAAGCGGACCATTGGTGAAGACAACCAGCCCAGCGACAATGGCCAGTCGGGGAATGGAGAACATTAGGCCCGGATCGAACGCATCGACCATGTCCTGCTCGAGCAGCCCGATCTTCAGAGCGCGCTGCAGCGTCTCCGAGAAGAGCACACCAATCCATTGCTGCATTTCGTATTCGTGGCGCGACTTTACGGGCACCATGGCGCTCACGTAGCTCAGCTCGAATTCGGCGAACAGATGATCGAAGATCTTGAGGCTCTCGTACAGCTGCTCGGTAGTCGAGTCGTTAAAGTCCAGATGCAGCGTCTTGCTGTTGGGCACATTGTTGCGCAGGCATTGATCGCGCAGCAGCACGCGCACATTGCCCAGACTTTTGGTAACAGCTTGCGCCAACGGACGCATCTCTTTGCTCTCGGACTCTCGATTCAGGATGGACGAACCAGCGGCCAGGCACTCGGCGCCGAACCACAGCTGGCCGGCCAGATTTTCCTGCAGCACCTCCTCCGGGAATTTGGCGCGAAAGGCGCGCGTTTCACGCGCGTCCCCCAACAGCTCCTCCATTATCAAATTGGTTATGGCCAGCACTTTGTCCTGCAATTCGTCATTCAGTTAAATATAGTTAATTAGTGAAAAGGTTGCGGGACTTACCTGGTTCTGTCGCAATCTGCTAACCAGACGAGTACAGCGATCCGGCTCAGCGCGTCCATCAAAGCTATCCAGCTCACTAGCGACGGCGGTCAACGAGCGATCGGCATGGTAGAAACGTGCCAGCAGCGATTTGTCATCAGCCTGCAATGAAAGACGAGAGCAAAGTTTAATTTTAATTCATGTTGTTTCATTATCTCTTTATTTTCAATGGTGCAGGATGCACTCGATGACGCACACACAGAATTTAGCAACTGCGTTGCCAATTCATATATTTTACAAGCACTTCATCACGTAATGGAACAAACGCAGCTGAGTTGATTTGAGTACTCGGAAAGCGGCGATATTACGAGCTGACAATGTGCACAGTGCACGTTCGATATGATTAACACTATCTGCGGATGTAGATAAACGTGATGCACACCAAGAGAACCCTAGCAGTCGCTACTGAGTGCTTTTGAATTATTGGTTCTAGATCTGGAGATCTTTGAGGATGACGATTTATTTTTATAGATAGACATACAAATATATATATACCAAAGATGACTCTGCTTTATATAAATTGAGTTATCTTTCCTTGTTATGGAATAAAAGTCAGTCAATTTTTGTGAACTCACAGAATGAATTGTAGGATAAACTATAAATTTATTATTAAAGTTGACTTAATAATATAATAAATATATAAAGTGATATTGTATAAAAAAAAATTGGCTTATTTTTCATACAATATTTAATCATACATATTACAAATTTCATGTCTTTAGCTTTTGTAGTTTACGAGATTGGAACATTAACAGTCATATGACATTAATTTAGGGTCAAATCCAGAGCATTTTCAGTCAGCTATTACAGACTGAATTTACATTTCTTTAATAACTGAGAGAATATTATGATATTCATATATTTATTTATATTCACATATATATTAGAATTCACATTCATAGATTATGATATCATAGATTACCAAACAGAGACCGCTTACGACACATGAGTTAGTCTTATGATTGCATTCAATCAGTATTTCAAATGATGTGTGTTCTATATTACGAGTGCTCACCGTTGCTCAACTGTTGAGTCAGAAAACAAACGCTACACCTGTTCACAGTATCTCTAGATGTTTCTTGACCTCTCTCTAGGCGTTGTGTTTTTTTATGTAAACAATTCCAACTGCGCCACATTCAAACTACAAATAAATAAATCAAGCCGATTTATCTATGCATTCGATTATTTTATTTGATTTTTTATTTTTAAATAATTAAAGACGCTAATTAAATAAATTAAATATTCAGCTATTTGCAAGTTGGTGAACTAAAAAGCTATCCCTCTCTCTCTCGCTCTGTTAGCTATCAAGTTAACGGCAGCTGAACTTGTTTAACTTTTGTTTTTGCACCTTTTCTTCCCCATACACACACACACACACACACACACACACACATTTATTTTTGCTTCACTTATGCATTTGTGATCTGTTTAAACATGAAATAAAAAACGGCCGAGAGCGCGCAGCGCAGCGCAGCACTAAATGTGTCGGAAGGTAACAGAAATATACGAAATGTGTTTATTATAAAGACAAACACGTCGAAAAAGCGTTGACTCCGCACAAACTGCGCAGTTCGACAAGCCAACTCGAGTTGCGATGGGCGATGGGCGATGAGCGAGAAGGGCGCTGAGTCCAGCGGGGCGCGGCCACAGCAGTTGCAAAAGTTTTGCGTAAAAAGCGAGCAAAAAATAAAATGCTTTTAGGGAAAAGCATGAGGGTAACAACAACAATAACAACACTTAATTATAACGCTTCCAGTTAGCTTTCCAGTGTACGCCAGCGAATGACCAAAACAAACAAAATACAAAAAATGAATCACGCGTAAAACGATGAATGTGTGGAAAAGGTATGGAAAACGTATAAAATGAAGTCAACGAGAAACTTGTATAAAAATAATATTAATAATTTTGAACTGAAAGCGAAGCAAAACTCAATGCCGACGTCAGCGTCGCTGCGGTCGTTGTTGTTGTTGTTGCTGTTGCTACAACATGTGGCAATTCCATTTGTTTACACAACAATTAAACGTGCAATAAGCGAAACACTGTGTGTGTGTGTGTGTGTGTGTGTGTGAGTGTACTTTAGTGTGTGTGTGTGTAGGTCTCTTAGCGCTCGGTTCTTTTGGGGCCATGTTTTAGGCATGAGCATTATTTCTAGTATTTATGTATGCAAGGCCGTGAGTAAATAGTTCAATGACTGTCGCCACACATACACTTAAGTTCTCGCACTCTACGCTCTCCCTCTCGCTCTCAGTCGCTCTCTCGCGCTCCCACCTCATCTCTGTCATTGGTCAACGAGCACAAGCAACTTCGCAGTTGATCGGCCATTTGTTGCTTAGCGCCAGATTTATTATGGCCATTTACTTGATGCCAAGAGACCAGAGACCGTGGCACTGCACGAATAACGCATATCAATCCCATTTGATTGATAAAGTGCGTACATCGAAGCTAAGACTTTCAGTTCATTGCTGCCAATGACCGACCTTGAGGCGGCGCAGCTCATCTAAAATTAATTAATTAATTGCACTTAACATTTACATTAGCCACGCAAAATGTAATTAAAAGCCGGCGAAACAAAGCGCAAAGCATAAATATTTCATTAAATATGCCCAGTGCGTTCCCTTGGCCAAAAAGGCTAAGGTTAAGGAACAGGTAAAGCCGATTACGGCGCCATCAAGGAGACTGAAGTGCAGAGAATAAATTATCAGCTTGTAATGAGCCCAACCGATATAACACAAAGTCTAATTCATTTATTATTGATGAGTGCGTTAGCTGTAGCTCAACACAGTTAACAGGGATGGGCATTACAAATTTTTTACCAAGTGGCCTTTTCTACCATCTGGCAACCCGAACGTATAGTAAGGTAAGTATAGGGCTGCGTTAGAGCTTCATGCCATTGCGGGTATTCCCCAAAAGACTAATGCGATTTTGATTGCATATGAGCTGCTACTGGTGGTTCAGTAAACAAGATAACGAATGCAAAGTTATATCAAGTTTAGTTTCATTTACACAGTTGCTTGTGGTTTTTTTATGGTGTATAAATAAATATAAAGGAATAAACAAAAATATTGAAAATTAAATAAATGCTGGCTGCGATCGCCTTCAACTTATGCAGCTAAGCCTCACGCATATTGAACTCTATATATATATGTATTTTAAACTTTAAACTCAAAATATGAACTGGCTGTGGTTGCAGTAACCGCAAAGAGTAAATAAATAAATATGAATAAGCAAATCGACTTTTGCTGATAAGCACACCAAATTACACATACATTTACATAGAAAAAATGTACATATTTGTCAAGTTTTAGTGTGGGCAGACATAAGGGCATGACTCCAAGAAATCAAAACATTTCTGGTTTGATTTGGAATAATATTATGGAATTTAGCTGTTCTTGAGATATCGTTTCGAATATCAAGTACCGCATCTCATATCAGCATGACATGTAATCAATAATTTCAAACTAAAGATCAGGATTTCTTATAGAATAAATATTATAACTATAATGGTATATTTATATAAAAAAAATTGTAACAATATGATTAGCTATGATATAGTAATTCAATTCGTGGCATACTACCTTTTTTGCCCCAAATAAAATGTATTCTAAAATATTATAAACTTTTTAATTGATATAAAAATATTATTTTTTGTAGCCTTATATTAACTTTATTATTTCATCAAAAGTCAATACTCCCTCCTGGCACAGAACGTATGCTTGCTCTTATAATGCAATACTGGAAACGTCAGTCAATAATTATATTTTGGCCAGCAGCAGCTGTTAAGGACAGCAATGCTGACGTCAGGAGCAGCGACCTCGCCGCAGCAACAGGCAACTGACGACAGATCCTTGAGCTGTGCGCCACACAAGGACGCACAGACAGGCGACAGGCTTTAAAGTGCAAGAGAATAGACATTTTCCTTTAGCCTTGTGGATGGAAAACTAAATGAGAACTTAATTGAATCAGTGTGCAGAGTGGCGCCAGGCGGACTGCGATTGCGATTCCGATTCCCTTAACAACAACAATTTGCTATCTATGGACGCACTTGACATTGAATACACGCCATGAGGTCGCATCTTTTCTGGCACTCAATCAGAATCGGTTCATCAATTGGGAAATAAGAGAATGCCAGCAATTGAAAGCACACAACAGCAACAAGAATGCGATTGTGAATGAGGTGGAGACCCAATGTTAACCCGAAGCATGACCTTCTGATGAGCACGATTATATATATATGTGTATGGACATATTATATCTGAGCAATTGTATAACAGAAATGAGAGACATTCTGTGCTGCTCCGCCCCCTGATGCGCCACCTGCCACGGTTAATTGGCAATTTGCAATTTGAGGAGAGCAGAGGAAAGCTTTGACATTTTCATGTGTTTTCTTTTGATTGACTTATCAATTGAATCTAATTGCTGCACAATTTATAACTAGAAGAGCGTCAAATTTAATAGAGCCGCGAAACGGTGAGAAAATTATCAAGCAACTAACAGCTGTTCTAGATGGCCCCAAGTTCATCACAATTGCCGTCACTTATCAGTTGCTATACTATTTATACATATATATATATATAAATATATATATGTATATATATATATATATATGTATGAATGGCAAAAACAAAGAACTTAGTAAACACCTGACGAAGAAATCGCACCAGAGCACTCGACAAATGCCAAACAGAGATAATTTTGTTGCTTTACCTTTCGAATTTGTTTCGCTTTAATAGTTGTTTGCCATAACAATATAAAAGTTATAAATAATAAACAGCAAACAATATGGCGTCGCAAATAGGAATAATAAAAACGTTTGAGTCTCGAGTAGAAATCCAATTAAAGGCAGAAAATCTAATTAATAAATGGCATCAATAGAAATTACAATAATATTATTTATTATTATTATTATAATATATATATATATATATATATATATATATATATATATATATATATATATATACATACATATATATATATATATATATATATATATATATCACATTTTTATTCTGGTAAAAAATACAAATCCTATTTATTGAAGTTCATCTATGGATTTCTCTATGAAAAGTTAAATTATATTTTTTTACGCTAGTAATAATAGAGGCGCATTGAATTGTTGTTCGCTTGTCGACACATACTATCCATATCTCTCTATCACTCACTCACCCTCTCTCTCTCTCTTTTTTTTGTCGACTCTCTGCCTTGGTGACACAAAGATTTAAAAAGAGTTGTTAATGCAACTGTCATTAAAAAAAAACAGCTTTGCTTAGAATATTGTAATATATTTTATGCCTAATCCTTTCTAGTTTAGTCACTTAATTAAAGTAAGCTTAGTAATTTTTGGCTTGAGTAATAAAATGTTTAGCAATAATTAAAATTTCACTGTGATTAATTCAGTTGTTAATTACGAATTGTTTATATTTATTTGCAAGCTAAACTGTTTGACTCCAGCTGGTACAAGCCGTAAGAGATATCATGTATGTGTTCCCAGAAATTTTAATATAATTCGCCATATCATTTACTTATACCATACACATTGGGTATAGATACGCCATAGCCCGGCTAATTGTTATACCCTGAATCCATTGAAAATGGAAATTTCAGGGTATAATGTTTTTGTGCAAATGTATGTAACAGGCAGAAGGAGGCGTGCCACACCCCATAAAGTATATATATTCTTGATCAGCTCGATGAGCTGAGTTGAACTAGCCCTGTCCGTCTGTCCGTCCGTCCGTCCGTCCGTCCGTCCGTCCGTCCGTCCGTCCGTCCGTCCGTCCGTCCGTGTAAACACCTGGATTTCTGCAACCACAAAAGCTAGAGACTTCAAATAAAAAGCAAAATGCTCGATAATACCATACGCTGTACGAGTTTATTTTTTTTTTTCGATAACTCGTCCCATTTCTTTTTTATCGATAACTATCGAAAATATCGCTTTGTTTTTGAGGTCTGGCGTGCACACCGTTAAAGATAGAATCGTGCACTAAGTTGTGTTTGATAGCTATATTGAATCCGCACATTTTGTCATTTTTGGATTTTTGATGCCACGCCCCTTCCGCCCACAATTTTACAAAAACGATAACTCACGTATATCAAATACTAGAGACTTGAAATTTGGCAAATAGGTACATTTAGATGTCATAATCACTCCCCGAAAATTTCATTAAGAACATAGGTCTAGAAAAAAAGTTATTAAACAATAAAGTTTGCATAGCACAGCCTCTTCTGCAGCCGCATAGCTGCGCAGTGAGCATATTACGTGCATGCATATGTTTGTGTGTGTGTGTGTGTGCATGTGTTGGTTACTATTAATGAATAAATTAAACTTTTTATAATTGGTATTACAGCTCAATGGATTCAGGGTATCTCTTAGTCGAGCAGTCTCGACTAGAGTTTAGTTACTTGTTTATAATTACGATTGTGCTCAATGAGAGCTTTCGAGGCATTAGGTTTGCTTTACAATTAGCCACACTGGCCGTAAATGTCACGCAAGCCCAACTCAATATATGTATTATGTATAATATATAATTGAATAATTATTTTCACTTTCGATGAACAGGCAAGGCACGAATTTGCATTGATTGTGAAATTGTCGCCTTTGGCAATGGTGCCGATAATTGTGGATTCATGGTGCCCCAGGCAAGGGAAATGAGCGCATTTAAATGAGGCGCCAAAATGTGAGTCATGGTCAAATGAATTATATAAATAAGAAAATAAAATGATAATCTCTCAGTATACAGACACATATATACACAACAGTCAGCTCCTGCTACATACAACAATGGATTAACACATGCGAAGTCTTTTATACATTATTCTGATTGCAAAAAAAAAAAATAAACAAAAACAAAACATTAATAAAAGACAATATAAAATTACTTTGGAATAAAAAAAAAAAAAAAAAAAAAAAAAAAAAAAAAAAACATTTAAATAATAAATAATCATTTGACTGAGAAAAAACGAATTGAGATGAAATTAAAGATCGTTATAAAAGTAATTAAAGAATTTATATAATCAAGGAAGGAAATCAAAGTCCCTTGATTATTTTACAAAACTTATTATACTCTCTATAAGGGCATAAACCAAACGTGAATGGAATTCACATTCTGTTTCCGGGCAATTTGTAATGCATTGCCTCCGGCTGGCGAGTGCATTCAACTTGCCAAAATATAAATGAAATTTTGAAGTTCCTCTTAGCATTCGCAGCACAGACATTTGCTGATTCGGGTTCGAAACGAAACGGAAGTCAATTCATGTTTCGTTTCAGGTTCTATTTGATGAACGTTTTGAACGAGGTGGCAACGCCCGAAAAAATAAAAATAAAACATTTTATTTTGTCACAATTTATTCAGTCTGTTAGCGTATAAAAGGCCACATTTGCATACAGCAAAATAAAGAGACAGAGAGAGAGAGAGGAGAGAGAGTGAACAAGCATAACAAACAAAAACTAATGCGGAAAAGGCGACAACAGGCCCAACAAACACGAACGGCTATAAAAGCCATTTCAATAAATTGGATAATAATAGCCGGGGCGCGAGACGTCGCGCTTGGGTCTATTACAACTGGGCTGACCCGATTACATATTCATGAATCGTCGAGTTGATGTAACACTTCCATCATTCTTATGTCATTTGTTAAATCCTATTTTCATTGGATCAGCATCAAAATTTGCTCAAAGACAAGCAACAAAAATTAATGAGCTGCTGTTGTGTATCATTAAGATTTATTAGGAGAAGGGATTTACTTTATATTTATTAAATAGGTGTTGAAAGAGGCAGCCATATCTATAGTGTTTATACTTAGTTTAAAAATATTTAATCACACAGTTATTTCTTATCACTTTTATTTTATATTTTATATAAATATCAGTTTATAAAGTCACCCTGGCATTTTCTTTGTCTGAAAACAACGAATTGTAATCCATTGAGCCTTATCAGCTTCAGATACCAAGAAGCACACGTAATGCTGTATATATATATATAATATAATCAATATTATTTATCTACATTATCTTATAATAATTTTATCTGAATATCAAGTATACAAACGATACCCATTGATATTGGTAACTTGGGATATACAAGCTTTCTGTTTGTATGAAAGACTTTTAATTTTAACTTAATTGAATATATAAATATAATAAATATCAAATTAAATATTCATTCCATTTCTGATTATCGATAACAATTGATAATTATATAAATTTTAGAGATCCAAATTATTTACTGTGTAGGTGCTGGAATAAAGTGATTTTGAATGTTGTCCAGAGTTAATCTTCATAAAGCTTTTCCGACTGGGAGCACTGTTAGTTATTCAAGTAAAATCTTCCCATAAAACAATCCGCATTGAAAGATGCAATAAAGTCGTTTCTTAAAGAGATTTGCAAGTTTGCGTCAAAAAACCGGGTTAAACCAAGCATTAACTGGCTCGGGGGCTACCCACGGATGTGTTTTTTTGAAAAAGCAACGCATTAGGTTCGTCCGTAGGCGCCACTGTTTGCCGTTCATTGAAGATAAACCGCAAACGCTTTCACTTTTTTTTTTTATTTTATTTTTTTTTTTTTTTACAATATCTTTTTCTAAAGCCTCACGCGTGATGAGGTTAGAGTGCATGCGACGCAGCGCTTAATCATTCAATATGCGTTGTCCGTCCGCACTCGGAAGTGACGACGCGCTAATTAAGTAACCAGCGCTCTCAGCGATTCTCAGTTAGTAAGCGAGTCGTGTTTCTGTATGTCTGGGGGGCAGCAGGGGCATGCAGTTCCAGTTTTAAAGCTCGATATGGAGCTCCTATCCTCGTGTCCCCAGCCCCGTTCACCATGAGCTTTCGCATCTCATTGATATGCCGGGCACAGCGCGTGGTCTTATGCAACTTCTGACGCTGTTGATAAGCGGCCGCTCTGTAGGGCAGACTCTCGGTTAGCCTAGGCTTCAGTTCAGCTTGAGGGGATTAGGTAATAAATGTGTGAGTGAGTGCAACAGTGGCTATTCGAAAGTAGGAGATTGGCTAGCGGCCAGTGCATTGCACTGCTCGCAATGCAGACGACGCCGACGATGACAACGACGAAGACGCAAACGACGATGCGACGAGATCAATTGGATGTGAATGGTGAAAATTTCACCGCTTTTACTTTTCCCATTGCACATGGTCAGTGGTCTGCTTGACTATAAATATATACACACACACACACACATAAATATATCACTTTTTTTTTTGGTTTGAAAATGTTGCTGTCAGCACGTAAACCGTAAACGTAATAATTGACATATTGGCGCAGACAACACTGCGCCAAGCCACCTGCAGGGGATGCAACAGTCCAAGAGTGGAAAGTCCAAAATAGGGTATGCCATATGGCATATGTGGTATTAGATTGTAACGTTTTTAGTTCGCAATCAGCTCCAACCAGACAGCTGTCTGAGTGAAATGCCCTGTGATAACAGATCGTCGACAAGCTGATACCAGCCAGCTAAGCGTGTTGAACACGGTAACTTCAAAGTTTGATAGGTTTTTGTCTTTTAGCTTTACTTTAATATTTAATAACAACAAATATTCAAGCTTTAGCAACTAAACTTTATTTTCTGTTACGCTTTTATTCTATCTTAGACAACTTAAAAAATCGTGTGGCCAGATCGTTGTTGCACATTTCAAATTAACGAGCACATAAATTATATTTTACAACTAGTCAACTATTTGCCATGTGTTATTAACTTGTTGCGACTTTTTGCTGCCAAACTAGAAACACAAAACTTTTTATTTTATTGTATTTCTACTAAAAATAAAAATGTATTTCAAAAACTCATTAAAATGTGGTGCCAGATCGTCGTTGCCATAAAAAACAATCTCTTCAGATTTTTCACTACATTTTCATTTGTTTACTATACCTCTTACTTTTTTGTTCATATTGAACTCGGCTATGCACTCATGAAAATGTCATGAAAAGCCGAGTTAACAATCTCTCCCATAGACTCGACAACTTTCGTAGCTCGCATTATCACATTATATATTAGATTTATGTAGATTATGGCAACAAATTGCGGGCAAGCCAATTAACGGCCAAGGCTCTCCACGTAGCTTAATATTTTCACTCGTCAATCGTAACTCGTAATTTCGATTAAACGTTCACACTCTGTTAATTTTTATCCGTTGTTGTTGCAAGTAAACGTCTTATATGCAATACATTTTCCGAACTGCTCAGTCACTGAAAACGTTGAACAATTTATTAATTCATCAATTCTCAGTGTGGTTATCACTTGTTTATTACAGCTTGGGCCGTGTGTGCCACAAAGGGCACACTAAAGAGCGCGTTAACTACACGCACACACACACACTTTATCACATGTGCATGTATTGGTATACATTATTAACAAATTGTGTATTCATTTTCATAGTTCCCAGTGGAAAAGTTGCAAACACGCTGTTTTTTTTTTCTTTTTTTTTTACGAACAAAGGCGCTGGGCTCTGGTTGAATTTGATTTACATCAAACGAATATTAAATACCCTTTACTGACTCACAGTTGATTGATATGCGACCTAGTTTCATGTCTAATCTTAAATAATTAGCTTATATAGATAAGAAATCTTTGTAAATATACAAAATAGCTTGCTTTGTTGTTCGAGTGTTTGATTTGTATTTTTTTTTACATTAAATTCTATTTGATTTATAGTTGTTAAATAATTAAATAAATTAATTAATAATAATAATAATTAAATAAATGAAAGGTATACTTATTTTCTAGTTTTTTTTCTTAATGCGATACAATCTTCATAATATTTTCCGAATATCTCTCAAATTGAGTGTATTAACATTTAATTGAACAAATAGAATAGTTAAGCGAAATAAATAAATAAATCAATTTTTCCAGATAAGATCACGTGCAAATCATTTGCCTGGGATAAACAGACTCAGAGAGAGAATTAATTAAAATAATCTCCAAGTGTTTACATACACGAATTGACTCAATCAAATGCGTGAATCAGTGTGTCGTAATATTTGAGAGAGCATTTTTGTGGTGGCCACTGCTAGAAGCATTCACAAATGGGGCCAACTAAAACGAGCACAGAGCACAAGTTGTTAACAGACGGCGTCAACAGTGGCACATGTCAATATGGCCCAAATTTTTTGAGCCAATGGAGAACAGGTTGGTTGTTGTTGTTCTTGTTGTTGTTGCCGCTGCTGTTGTGGGCACGCGCAACAAGCCGCGTCCGCCATTCACTTGATGACAAACACACGCACGCATTCAGCTCACTTACACACACACACACACATACACACATACATATGGTAACTGTTGCAGTCGCGGTCGTTACGGCTTAACGGTGCGTATGAGCATCGCACTCATTCATAAAGACTATTTGTAGTTACTCAATACATATGCACATATCTAAGTACATACACTGCAAGAAATATTTGTGTATTATCTATATATTTCTTATCACATTTGTTAAATGGAGACGTGATGAGATGATAAGGCTTTGGAAATAAAGATATTCTATATGAGGTTGCCAGACTTTTGCTGTTTATGGCCCAACAAAATTACTTATTATATTTTATTATACCTTGATCCTATTAAAAATGGTATAGGTATAATGGTTTTTTATATTATTATATTTTCAGTTAACTTTTGTGAATCTAAGTATTATTTTTCTTAACGTGTACACAGGTAGAGAAATGATTGTCATGTGTGTGCCTAATTAAAGTAGTCGCCAGACTGCCATTACCAATATTAACTATATAATTAGCAACTGTACTGGTATGCTACGGCTCTTGAGTATTTCATTTCAATGTATGTACTTCTACTTTATTTACATGCTTCCTCAACATAAAACGAACTTTGTACAATTTTCTCGACTTTGGATTGTTACGTTTACTTTATTTTCCTTTTTTTCAACATTTTTTTTCTTTTGCTGATTTTTTCTTTATTGGGTTAAGAAAGCGTTACGAAATGAATTTTCAACAGACAGTCGCGGCCTTTTTTCGACCTCGAAGTTACAGTGCTCTATCAATTGCTATCTCTTTCTCGCCAACCATACTCGTCACCTCTTGCATTGTGGGCTTTCTTTGGGGCCACAGAGATTTATGTCAAAAATGACTGTTAAAAGCATTTTTTTAATTTCATATTTCTTTGTAGTTGCTTATTGTAATTGTTTGCCATTTTGCCTTTTCATGTTTTTTCTTGGCAGCTTTAAGTCGTAATTCATGGCAGGCAGAGTTTACTGTGTTAATGGACGCTTTGGGCTGATGGGACGCACTTAAGTGCTTTACCCTTGCAACATACTCCGAATGTAGAGAAAACCAAATTGTAGAAAAATTAAGATATACGTATATAACAATTATATATATACTTATTTATAAAAAGAAAACTCCGATTAAATACGGATATATACGGATACATAATGGTATATTTTTTAGGCTTAAGACAAAATAAATATCTAGAACCGAGAGAGGAAACTGAGCTGAGCAATTTGAAATGTCTTATAAAAAGCAACGACAGCCTGATTTCACTTTTAAAAACTAGTTTTTTATTATTATTATTTTTTGCTGCCTTAAAACAATTCAATGCCAACTTCATTCGAGTTAATGACGCACAATTGTTGCCGACACGCAAAACTCCCAAGAACAATTCAACTGTCATATAAAAAAAAGAAAAAGGCAAAAAAAAAAAAACAATAAACAAATAAAATAGACAAGCCATAAGGCAATATAAAAACGTATAGTATGGATAATGAGGGAACTGAATAAAATTGCAAATTGCGCTTGGTTCGCATTCCGTGTTTCATAATTATATGAACAACAGGTAGCAGGCGTGCAAAGACTTTGGGATAGCATATAGGTGGGTAGCTAGGTACAGTGTGTCAAAAAAGTATTGGCACACTTGTAAAATCCAACTTCTATGTGCTCTAACTTTTTTTTAAACACAGCTATAAGTAAATGGACAACGATATTTATTTAAATCATGTATTGTAATACTATGGAACACAAAAAAAAATTAAATTTCAGCTTTGGTTCGATTGCATTGACTAAAATATAAAAAAAGGCACGAATTTACATCAAAAAAGTATTGGCACACAAGACGTAATTTGTTTTTTATATCGTCACTGAATCACGCTAATATTTTGTGGGTCCTCCGTTTGACTGAATAACCGCCTGCAAACGTCTCTTCATGCTTTTTATTAATTTTGATGTTTCATAAGTTGTGATTTTGGCCCATTCGGCGCGTAAGGCCTCTTTTAGAGAATCCTTTGAGCTTATCTGGTGAGATCGGATCTTTCGTTCCAGGAGGTGCCACACATGCTCGATGGGATTCAAATCTGGTGATTGGGGCGGTGTTTTGAATTGTTTGCAATGATATATGAGCCACTCCTGAACAAGATACGACGAATGTTTTGGGTCATTATCTTGCTGAAACTGCCAATCGGTGCCACTGAGACCCAGGGTTTGAACACTTGGACTTAAATTTTCTTTTAGAATGTCTCTATAAATATGTTTGTCCATAGTGTCATCAACAAATACGAGATTGCCAACTCCAGAAGCAGCAAAACACCCCCAAACCATCACATTACCTCCACCGTGTTTAACCGTTTTGAGCACGTTATTTTGCTGAAGCTCTTTATTAGGTTTCCGCCAGACTTTTTGCGCTCCATCCGACCCAAATAAATTAAATTTAGACTCGTCACTAAAAATTATTGTGTTCCAAAATGAATCCGGCTTATTTATGTGTTGTTTGGCGAACTCTAGCCTCTTTTTCTGGTTCGCCTTAGAAATAAAAGGCTTGCGCCTAGGAACACGACCATGATAACCGGCCTTATACAGAGTATTTCGAACAGTTTGGGGGCTGAAATTACTACCAACAGATTCATGTAGGCTCTCGCATAGTTTCACAGCCGAAGTATGTGGATTTTGGGCCACTGTGGACACCAGAATCCGTTCCTGGCGTTCGGTTAATATTTTTGGTCGGCCGGATCTGCGTTCTGGAGCTATTTGACCGGTTTGTGTGTAATGCATAATAACATTTCTTACACTAGACCATGATCTGTCAATAAGAGTGCCAATTTCACGATAAGAGAATAGAGAATAACTCTAAACACAGTTTAATGATCAATTTCCGTATTTCCAAAGAAATTTCTGTCCTTCTACCCATTTTGTTGTTCTTCTCTTGAATGTCCAATTATAAGTAATTACAAACACTTGCAACAGCCGATACAAAGCAAGGGTTGAACGAAGGATTGAAAAAAAACGGTAACTACCGTTAACTTACGGTTGTTGTAACGAAAGAGATCGTTGCACACATAGTGTGTGCCAATACTTTTTTGATGTAAATTCGTGCCTTTTTTTATATTTTAGTCAATGCAATCGAACCAAAGCTGAAATTTAATTTTTTTTTGTGTTCCATAGTATTACAATACATGATTTAAATAAATATCGTTGTCCATTTACTTATAGCTGTGTTTAAAAAAAAGTTAGAGCACATAGAAGTTGGATTTTACAAGTGTGCCAATACTTTTTTGACACACTGTATGTATATCTATTCAGATACTATACATGTATGTGTATACGGAAACCCAGTCAAATAGCAATTTATATGGATAAATAAATAAGCCACGTGTAAACACACCTCAAATACTTTGCATGTATAACATAGGTATATAAAATAAAAGCAATATCGGAACAGCTATAGAATTGTAAACAGATGAAGTATTATTTTTAGTAAAGTGCACATTGAACCTGCGTCTTTGCGCTTACATATTGCATATTGACTGAATATTCAAAATATTGCCCCACTGGCAAATTTTGTGGCCTGTCATTGTCATTCAAGCATTGTGGAGATTCGATGCGCTTTTACTGCATTTGTTTTTGACTGTTTTTTTATGTAAAATTATAAAAATTGTGGCAGTATGGGTTGACTGGAAGGCTTTGTTTTTTATTTATTTAAATGAACTGTTACCAGATGGCAGAAAATATCATTTTGTAAGAAATCTGGCAACTTTGACTTGAAATCAAACGACGAAAACGAACAGAAAAACGACTGAACATTTACTTACGCATATATGCATATACATAAATATATGTACAGACACATACATACGTTTTTGTATATAGGAAAACATACATCGGACACACTTGCCTTAATTTATTAGCAAGCGTCTGCACTCAGAATCGCAAGACAAAAGTAAAACAAAAGAAAGTTGCCGCAAAGCCACACAAACAAACAAATATATACGCGAGCAGACAATAACGGCACCAGGAAGCAGCTACTGACGGATTACACATGTGCAGTCAATGAAAGAGAATGAGTGGGAGAAGGCGCGCATAGACTGCAAATAACTATGCTGTATTTTCTATTTCATTCATACGCTTGCAGCCTTTTGCCTACTCTTCTTCATTGCCGTTTTACTGTTGGTTAAACGTAACGTTATTTACGAGTTTGCCAGGCAAGAGTAGGCAAACAAAGAAGTGTGTTAATGAACAGTGCAAAATATAAAGACTGAAAAGAAATTGCAACAACAAGACTAACGAGGCAACCGGAAAGTGAAGCAAGTTGAAAAACTGCTTCATTTTATTTGTATTATATATACATACACACACGTATCTCTGCATGTATGCATATAAGTGCAAAACAAAGAAAGATACTGTGCAAGAGTGAGAGCAACAAAAATTAATTCCACGTTACATTTGTGTATTTTATTCCAGTGGCTTATGTGCAGATATAAATATATATATATATATATATATATATATATATATATATATATATATATATATATATATGTATATACGTGTGTAATAAATTAATTACATACCAGCGCAATAAGCGTAAAAATTTTCAATTAAAAGCAAATGAAAATTGCACTATAAAAACATGCTATAGAAATTGGGTAAAGTTGGGGTAAATGATAAATGGGTAATGCGAAGCACCCAGATCGATTCCAGCCATGCTTCTTCGAGCCAAACTGATGTGCATGTATGTTTGTGGGATATTAGTTGGAATGAGGCCCAAATTGTGGGTAATCCCATATTAATTGACCGCATAATGTGGTTAGATAATCGTAGATATGGCTTATATAACTGCATTTTGGAATTAGACTTTAGTCTTGCACTCTACGGTCTGTTGAGGGGATTTACTAAAGCATGTATGCATATATGTATAAATTTAAGTACTCATGTATGCATGTATGCATGTATAATAATTAGATTTAATCAATTGTCATATTTTATATTCAACCACGGTAAGCACTCGCTTTAATGTACGACTTGATTTTATTTTCCAAAACTTAACTTAATTGTGTCTAATTTCACTCAAACCATTTTCAACACAGATTTCGTTCAGAGAGGCAATCAAAACGTCAAGCGGATTGATGGATTGACGTGCGATTGCATCGAAGAGCAACAAGGGAGGAGGGAGACAACACTTAAATAAACCAAGTTGAGCCGGGGGGCGAGAAAGAGAAATATTTTATTTTTAAAATGAACACGAAACCTAACGGGACATTTTACACTTCCAGGCAGCAGCAGCAGCAGCGCCGTGTTGCGCGTCAGACAACTGAGATTTGTTGTACGCCTAAATTTAGAATTCGATGAATTCGTATTAGGAAATTTCGTTTCAGTTTGAGTGATGTTTTTATTGCTAAAAATAACCAAAAACTTTAATTGGAATTCAATATCCATATCAAAACTGTTTTTATCTAATTATAATAAACTTGTTTATATTAAATTGAAGGGTTTTCAATTGGAAATTCCAGTTTATTTTTCCATGGAAATGAGCTGCTTGGCGAAACAACAACAAAAAATTCCCAGTCAGTGCGGCCATTTTCAAAGTCGTCTCAGGCAATTACATACGAACATATTTACATGAGTATATGCACATTTACATATATATATATATATATATACATACATGGCTATATGTATATGGCTTTATTAAAATCAAGAACAGAATCAAAATTACTATACGTAAGTTCGTAATTTACAACACGAACATATACCGCTGCTGTTGTTGTATTTCATTTTGTTTGTGCGCTGTATAAGCAAGTGTTGTGTTCCGCACATGTTGCCAATTTGTATAGTGTGGGTAACGTATGCATTTTTTTCACATGCTAATGCAACCGACTGTGCATTAGTGTTGGTAAATGTTGATTTTACTGCTTCTGTTTTCCAACTTCTGCCAACGTCAGCGAATTAATCATGCAAGCCCCACTGCCAGCAATTACAATACTCAACTACGAATGAGGGAAATAATAAATAAAAAAAAAAATACAAAATACGGTTAAAACGCAGCTGGTCGGGTGCATGTGTGTAAAAGAGGAAAAGAAACTTAAAGTGAGAGAACGAGATGGAGAGTCTATAAGACAGCCAGGGCCAAAGCAACGAGCGCATCGATGACGTCACAAGCGCTGCGCGCTGCTTTTGTCACAGTCTCGCTGCCTGACACCATTCCCTCTATTGCTCACAATTAATTACAGGTCTGCTCCATTGTGTTTCTCTATTTTTCTTTTGTCATATATTTGCGTATGTATCATTCTGAATGATAAGATGAGTGAAGGCGCACTATTATTATAAATATAGAACTATGCCGCAGCTCGAGTGTGTGTGCAATGCAAATTGGGTTATCAGAGCTATTCATGTTGTTTTTTTTTTCTGTTTGCATACGCACCTTTGGTTTGTTTAGCCACTTGCGAAATGTATCCATGGTTTAGCCGTTCCGTTCCGTTCCGTTAATGTCAGCTTAACAGCTGTTAGAACGTTAAGGCTAGGCAGCCACCGTCTCACTCTTTCGCCTGTCTGCCCCACACTGTTGACAATTAATCAGTGTATGGCGAAGGCTGTCAAATGAGTAGCTGTTGGCGCCGTTTTGCTCCAATAGATGGCGTCGTTGTCGTCCTTGCCGAGCGCGCGCGACTCAATGTACACAACAATAACATAAACGGAATGGCGCGTATGACAAAAACCCAAACAAAACAAAAGCAAATATGCAAGAGAGCACAAAAACAGCTATGTGTCGTCCGTCTGTGTGTACGTACGTGCGTGTGTCTTTCAATATGTATTGGGGTTCTCACTGCTTGGCCACACTGCGTTCAATACAAGTTCATATGAATGCGTCTCTCTTCTTGAAGCTGTATGTGTGGTGTGTGTGTGTGTGCCTGAGTATGACTATGTGTGTTTGTGCGCTACTGTTGCATTCGCGTTGATAAATTTTCACTTTTTGGGCATTTTTAACATGCACTTTATCGAATTTTACACTTTATGTATAATTTTAAATCGCTTCGTCTCATGCTCTTCCTTATTTTTTTTTTAACTTTTCGAGTGCTAATTTTTTATTTATTTTTTCTTTTTGTTAAATGCCTTTAGCACTTTGCTTCGCTTTGACTCAGCTTCGTGTATTCGTATACGGTTTGCCTTCAACACACACACGCGTGACTATTGCGTGCTCTTTTACCACTCATATATCACTTAAACTGCATTTCTTTATGTGGAAATTGCGTCGATTTGTTAAAATTCTTAAAATATGTTGAAACGATAACAGAACACAGTCGGAAAATTGAATTTTCTATTGGCGAAAAAACCATTAAACTCGCGCAACACTTATCCGCCCCTACCGTCGACACAAGCAAAGCGTGTACGTTGCGTTCAAAGATTTTTTTTCGACTAACATCTGTTAAGTTTCTTTTTGTTATTAAAATCATGTAAATTTTATGTTAGCATTTTAGCATAAGCATCGATATCTTATTCGATAAGCAGCATCGATAATTATAAAAATTGCTATCGGTATGTTCTTCACATTTAATAACTGCAACGAAATAACATAATAGTCTTATTCTTTCGACTATAAGCATTGGCAACTACGCAGGTTTTAATTTTATAATAATTGATGCTAAAGTATTTCATGTAAACTAACAGACAATGAACATGCTCTTATTTGCGTTAACAGAACCAACTGTGCGTTTTTAGTTGCGCATTTTATGTTAAATTCATTTTAGCCGCCGTGAATTCGCCCTAAATTTTAATAATTTATACTGAAGTAAAATACCACTGAGCTTTGTACATTTCCTTAATGTAATATATAAAATAAAAAGTTATGCTTAAACGTTGATATTAACCAAAAATAATCCACTACTAAAGATAATTCGTTTATTCGATTTTCAACAGGCTGCCAGATCGGTTAATTGAGACCGTTCGTTAAATAGCTAGCTATTCGTACGAATTCGCCTTACTTTTCAATCTGTTATAAAGCTGCCACATCAGAAGAAAAAGAACGAAACAGCCCTAAGCTTTGGCGCAAATATTTGAAATGCTCAAATAACTAATGCGTTTGTTAAATTTATTTCAAAATGCGAATTGTGTGCAAAATGCTATGCTAATGATAGTTTTTTTTTTTTTTCGTTTCTTTTGTTTACTGCAAGGCTATGCGACGAAAATGATTGTTGAGCGGCCCCTCGTCCGAGTAGCCGGCGATCTCTTGCGGTATGATGCCCGACTCTTCAATCGAGGTGCATGGCCGGCACATGCACTCCAGGGGGGCCTTGGTGAGAACCTTCTTGAACTTGCGCTCGCCGTGCTTGACCTTGGGACAGAACAGCGAGACGGCCGCCTCACGCTCGCCCGACTCCTGACAGCACATGCATGAGCGCTCCATTTGCCAAATTTTGCTGCCCGAGACCTGGAGATTAAGTAAATTGCATGGATGAATGGTAATAAAATAGGTGGAGCTGGAGCTGCTCACCTGTATGTAGCTAGCACAGCGGCCCACACAGGCAAAGGAGGGTATCGGCTTGGGCACACAGCCCGGATATTGGAGCACATGAATGACGGGCGTCACCTGGCAGTCGTCGCCCAGATGCCCAATATCTGCAAAGACAAACGAAGACGTGGCTCAGATCAAATATGAGCTGGGCGCCAAGTTGCGTACCATTGTCAGTGGCAGTCGCCGTACCCTCCGCCGACTGGGCCATGCACAGCTTCAGCAGGCTAACCAGCACGCAGTAGAGCAGTATGAGCACGAAGATCCGGTTGTTCTCGTGGCGTAGCACATGGCGCAGCATTTTCGTTCTAGAGTCCAGGGTACAGGTCGCGACGCCTCCGAATGGAAAACGCTACCAGCCGACTGACGCCTCTTATATATGTGTGGCCCGTTGCCGGCCGCAGCTGTAGCCCTAATGTCCCGGCCACTTATGACTTATGGCCCAATAAAGCGACGCGGCCAGCTGAAACCTTTTTCGCCTAGTAATTGCATACACGAAAATCACATTTGTCCCGCTGCGCCATTTACTACTGGCCCGACTCCGGCCACACACAAATCACGGCATAAACAAAAATCCAATCACAGTGGACATCAGCAGCGGCCAGCATCAGTCCATTCCATGCCTCTGGGCCAGCCTGGCTGCGTAGCTGAAGAAGTGAAAAGAAATAGTGAATTAAGTAAATTAGTTCTAGATCAAGCCAAGAAAGAAACTGCGAAAGGTATTCGGTGACCATTTCAAGGATAAGACTAAGAAAATCTCTAGAGCTGCTCTAATTTGAGAAAAGATAAATTGATAAATTGAGAAAAGAGCGTAAAATTGATGTGTAGCAAAAAGTATTTAAGTTTTTCGAGCAGTTAGACGTCTGCAGGTCGAACTTCTGCCCAAAGAGCTGAGCTAGGCTCAAAAACTTAAAGTCCCTTGCCCAAGACTTCGCTCTGATCTTATTCTTGTTCTGCTCTCTTTCTATGCAGTCTGTCTCCTTCTCACATACTCTTCGATGCTTCCGATAGTCAATTTACTTATATATTATTGATCCTCTTCAAATATTCTTATCTCATAATTCAATTGATTTATTAATGTCAAATTTAATGAGCGAATATGAAAATAATAATATTAATGAGAAATTATGAAAAAATTATGAATTTTGTCGTTAATCCTGAGTATTGCACACTTAATGAATATATTCATATAATATCTATAATATTGATATAAAATATATAATTAAGAATGCTTCGTAGAATTTGTAGCCTGATGATCCATGACACATATAGAAAGAGCTTCAATATTTAATCTAATAAACGAAAACTTATGCAAATAATATAATATAAAATAATAATAATAATAATGAATTTGCTATTCATTTCAATTGTCATTAGGAAATATTAAATATTTTTATTATTTTATTTTATGAAATTATTTTCCCAATTTATCAAGCTGCAAGCTCTATACATAGAGCAGCTCAGCAAAATTTCTTCATCTTCCCTTGGCCACGCTGAATGAATCAAATTTTCAGAAGTTTTTTGATTCTATTTTCAAATCTTGATCTTGAAGGCAAACTTTATCAATATATAATAAAAGATAAGAGTAAATTGCAGTAGTTCTTGTGGCTCGCATGATTAATAGTCATATTAATAATTTTCTATCATTTTTTTGACATAAATTTTCATCATAAATTTTATGGCATTTACTTTGTCTTATCTACAAACTTGGACATAAAGAAATTCAAAATGGATTTTAGCTGCTTTAGCTGAATGGATGAAGTTTCTACCCTGCTAGGGCTCTTCACTATATATGAACATTTCTCATAGTTTCAATCGATTTATGAAGTCTTTGTAACACATCTCATCATTAGCTCAAAACTTGTGTGAATCATGGATAGATAAAGGCAATGAAAGTTTTATAAATGAGTCAAATATGGGCGACTGAAAGATAAGTCCCAGATGGAAATTTACCTCCATTTCTGCCTCAAGTGGAGTGGAGTGACCCATGAGCTGCTGTTGTAAGTAGTTGCCCCACCGAAGAACATACCTCATGCCGCATATATAAACTCACTCGAAAATCCAAGAATTCCTAATGTAGAGTAAAAAGTCTAGAGTTTTTTATAGTTTATGAATCTTGTGGATTCATAGCAAAAACAGCTTGAATTTATTGCTATTGCCACTGCAATAGAGCTATAAAAACTGACGCCACCATCAGCAGCGACGAAGCCAAAGTCAATCCAGCGGTTCCATTTCGATGGGCCAGGAAATATGTCACGCCGCCCAAGCGTTGCTCCGCCCATTGCAGATTCGTCTCGACCTGGGCCAGTGCCTGGCGGAGTGTCTCCGCTGAGCTGCCGAATGATGTGTGGCTTCGTTCGTAGAAGTTAGAGAAGAGCTGCAGTTGCTCCCGAGTGGTGAAGTACTCCGCCATGTCACTCAGAGCCTGAGCGGTACTCGACCAGTTGAATCCCAAGCTGTGCAAGAAGAAGAAGGAGTTACTCATAGAATAAGCTCCACATAGAGAAGGGCGCTAAGAACTTACGCTTCGTTCAGTTGTGAGATGTTCTCGGTCACCATTTGGAAGATGGGCGTCACCAGGTCGGGGTTCTGCTCGTAGAGCTGAGCGAGGCCATCAATCTTGAAGTCCACGCTATTGCCCTTGCCCAAGATCTCGTTCTGATAGTGCGTGCGATAGTCCCGCGTGCAGCTGGCTGCGCGCCAGTAGATCTCCCGATCTATGGAGTTTGTCTCCTTCTCATAAAGCTCCAGGACACGAGCGTAGCCTTCTGTTCTGGCCGCTGCACAGTAAAATGTCTGGCGATAGTCTGGCGATGGCTTCTCTGAGCTCTGCTCAAACTTTTCCAGCACCTTCGCGGTGCAATTGGAAGTCTGGTACCTGCAGAGCCAGGACACCTGCTGGTTGCGATTGTAGACATCCAGCACCTTGTCACTGGCACTCCAACCCACGCCCAGCTTGGCCTGGACCGCCGCTGTGATGTCGCTCAGATACTCTGCGAAACTGGGCAGCTGCTGTGGAGTCAAACGCTTCGCTATCCTCTCCAGTCCCACATAGGCCGCATACCAGGGAATATATTCGGTTTCTGTGCTCATGTACTCCATGAACACGAAGACTTCCTCGTAGTCAGTCAAGTCCGCGAGGGCGATGTTGAACAGATCGTCAATGAGCGCCGCTCGATTCTCGACGGGAATATCGCTGTGGCCAGTCGCATTCAGAGCGCTTTGAATGCGACCCAGCAGTGGCTGCATGTACCTGACGCGATGATAGTTGGCCTGCTTCAGATTCACAATGACCCAGTCGACGGGGCTGTCCTGCCAGCGCTGATACATATCGATTGCTTTGTCAAAGTAAAAAGCCGGCGTCAGATTTTTGAAATCGGGAGCCACATTCGTGGTGTAAGTGACGGGCACCATGTAGCGCAATTTCGGGTCACTGCCGTCGGTGGCATTCAGCAGAAAGCGATTCTGCTCGAAGCTCAACAGATGGTTGTTCAGGGTGAGGCTGACCGTTATCAGCGGATAGCCGACCTGAACGGTGAAATCGACAAAGAATTGATTCAAATTGTACCTCTTCTGATCTGGCGAATTTTCCCTAATGTGTTTTATCAGGTCGGAGGGCAAGGTGTTACCCAAGCGGCTAGCGATAGAACTTTAACTGTGATCCATATATATTTTGAAATCAATGCCATTTGTACTCACAACTCGTGGAGGTAGCTAGCGATGGCTCTGTTAAAGTTTTCCTCGCCCATCGCCAGGCACCACATGCGGATGACACTTGCGGCCTTGGCGAACGAGATTCGGCCAAACTTGGAGTCGATGTCTGCTGGTGTTTGCACGCTCACCTCTGAGCTAGTCATCGACTGCGTTATATTCAGAGAGTCCGTGGTTAGGATGTGCTGCAGCTTATGTATGACGAACTGCTGGTCCAATTGGTATTCCGGATACAACTGCATAGAAAAAATGACTTGAAAGAGGTCCAAGTAAGGCCCATCTGGGTGCGCCTACCTTGTGGCCCATAAAGAACTCGTAGTAGCGCGCGAGACCTGTCTGCAACCACAGGAAGCTCCACCATTTGCATGTCACGCTATTGCCGAACCACATGTGCGCGTTCTCATGGACAATGCTCCGGATTGTGAACTCCTTCTGCGACCATCCGTCGGTGACGCCTGGCTGCTCCAACAGCACCTTATCCCTTAAATAACAAGAATCAGTCTCACGTGGCCCAGCTGTAGCTTTGGCGCTACTCACTTGAAAATGACGAGGCCCCAATTCTGCATGCTGTTGTGCGGAAGACGCGGCGTCGTCGCATACTGCATTATATCGTTGCCCAGCTCCTGATAAGACTGATTGAAGAGCTCCCCGTAGGCTGGCAGTACGCGCTCAGCGACGGAGTAGCTGAACTCAGTATATTTGCTGTACGCCGGACGGGTGAGCATGGAGAGGTCGCTGCTGCCTCGCGCCTCGTACTCGGAGATCACAAAGGCCAAGAGATAGGTCGACATAACGGGTGTCACCTCGAAGTGGTCGGTTTGCCGGTTATTGCTGCAATTGTCTGATAAGCAACCCGAACTTAACTTTAATCTCTGGAAACATACCCTTCGTCAGTGGTGCTAATTAGCCTCGTGTTACTCACGGCCCTCAGGCTGGCTGTTCGGGTAATGTGCAGCTGAAACTTGGCCTTGAACGTGGGCTCGTCAAAGCAAGGAAAGACCAAGCGTGCGTTGATCGGCTGCAGCTGAGTCAGCAGCACCCATTTGGTCTTCATGGCCTCCTCGTCCATATAGCTTGCGGAGAACAGCCCGGCTTCATTAGTTTGCGATACTTTTCCGTAATAGTTGAACTTCAAGGTGTAGCTAACATTGGGAGCGAGGGCCTGCGCCAGACCCACTGTTAGTTGCTGGGTCAGCTCCTCAGATGTTAGTTTGGCATTGTTGACCTCTTCCAGCTGCTGGCCAGCTTCGTCATAGAGTACGCACTTTACTATTACAAGAGTTACGTCCTTGTGCAGTGTGATTTCCTTCACATCCTCCAATGCAGTCTGCAAGGTGATGCTGACCTCGCCATCGAAATTCGTGGCAGGACCTTCAGGAGTTATTGTGTTCTCTCGCAGGCTGATCCTGAGATTGTATAGCGATGGCAATACGTTCGTGTTTAGTCTATAGTTGAGATCGCACTCGTGTCCTCCGATCCATGCTAATGTAATGAGAGCGACCAATGGCCACGAACAGCTCATGTCGACGGCTCTTCGCTTACTGAATTAAATTTGTCGCCAATTCTTGAAATACTTATTTGTATGCCCTTCCAAATAATAGGTGATTTTGTTTGTTTTGATTAGATAGTGATGAGGATGAGCAATCGATAAGTTAGTAGATTTTGGCGCATTGTTTCCAAGTGTAGGTTGAAGTGCTGGGGTTCCAAGTCTTGTTATCAATTCGCTTTTTATGGATATTTATGACTGATAATCACAATCAGCTTGGAATAGTAAAGTCTATAGGAACAGTGGTTATGTATACTATATGGCTATAAATAAGCCCGGAACTATTACGTATTGTTATTTGGAAATGTTTAAAGTCACATAAACCGTGTTTAATGATATGATTACGGGCAAGTTTGCTGGAATATAATCTGTGAAATTTTCACACGCCATATCATAAAGATACCAGTTTAAGGTTATAGACATAGCTAGAAATACTGAAAACGTAGACATTGAACTCCTTTGGTGTAAAATTGTTGAAATCATGTCCTTCATCAGTTTACATCACACTTTTTATACCCTGAATCCATTGAAAATGAAATTTCGGGGTATCCTGGTGTTGTGGTAATGTATGAAAGAGTTAAAGTATATATATCTTGATCCGTCAGTCCATCCGTCCGTTGGAATATATTCTTTATCAGGAAGACAATTGAAATAGCCTTGTCCGTCCGTCCATCCGACCGTCCGTCCATCTGTCCGTCCATCCATATGAACTAAGTCGTGTTTATCATACGCAATACGAGTTTCATTTATTTTTTCGATAACTAAAATTAAATTAAATTTGGCTACGTTTTTTCTTAAACATATTTTAGCATTCTCTGACTTAGGATACCACCCCCTTGGCCCACCTTTCACATATATCAAATACTAGAGACTTGAGATTTGCCAAAAAGCCACTTATGAATGTCAAAATTCAGCGCTGAAATTTTCATTCAAAACGTACGTTTCGGAAAAAAAAGAAACAGTCGCAGAGCAAATGAATTAACAATGTTAAATGCTGCAATTAATTTATAATTTTAAAAATATTTGATTTTCTTCTATCTAAGGAACAAGCTTGTAATGATAGATAACAACATCAGCAGCGATGAAGCCAAAGTTAATACAGCGGCTCCATTTCGGTGGGCCAAGAAATAGGCCACGCCGCCCAAGCGTTGCTCCGCCCATTGCAGATTCGTCTCGACCTGGGCCAGTGCCTGGCGGAGTGTCTCCGCTGAGCTGCCGAATGATGTGTGGCTTCGTTCGTAGAAGTTAGAGAAGAGCTGCAGTTGCTCCCGAGTGGTGAAGTACTCCGCCATGTCACTCAGAGCCTGAGCGGTACTCGACCAGTTGAATCCCAAGCTGTGCAAGAAGAAGAAGGAGTTACTCATAGAATAAGCTCCACATAGAGAAGGGCGCTAAGAACTTACGCTTCGTTCAGTTGTGAGATGTTCTCGGTCACCATTTGGAAGATGGGCGTCACCAGGTCGGGGTTCTGCTCGTAGAGCTGAGCGAGGCCAACAATCTTGAAGTCCACGCTATTGCCCTTGCCCAAGATCTCGTTCTGATAGTGCGTGCGATAGTCCCGCGTGCAGCTGGCTGCGCGCCAGTAGATCTCCCGATCTATGGAGTTTGTCTCCTTCTCATAAAGCTCCAGGACACGAGCGTAGCCTTCTGTTCTGGCCGCTGCACAGTAAAATGTCTGGCGATAGTCTGGCGATGGCTTCTCTGAGCTCTGCTCAAACTTTTCCAGCACCTTCGCGGTGCAATTGGAAGTGTGGTACCTGCAGAGCCAGGACACCTGCTGGTTGCGATTGTAGACATCCAGCACCTTGTCACTGGCACTCCAACCCACGCCCAGCTTGGCCTGGACCGCCGCTGTGATGTCGCTCAGATACTCTGCGAAACTGGGCAGCTGCTGTGGAGTCAAACGCTTCGCTATCCTCTCCAGTCCCACATAGGCTGCATACCAGGGAATATATTCGGTTTCTGTGCTCATGTACTCCATGAACACGAAGACTTCCTCGTAGTCAGTCAAGTCCGCGAGGGCGATGTTGAACAGATCGTCAATGAGCGCCGCTCGATTCTCGACGGGAATATCGCTGTGATTAGTTTTGGCCAGGGCTTCTCCAATCCGGGTCGTAAGTGGCGGCCGATATTGCACTCTGTAGTAGAACGTCTGCTTTAAGTTTACAATGATCCAGTCAATTGGTTGATTGATGTAGCCATCGTAAGAATTATAGCCCCTTAGGAAATAAAAATTGGGTGTCGTATTTTGGAAATTACGGCCAAGGTTTGTGGTCCATGTGATGGGCGTTGTGTAAGACAAGTAGCGATTGCTGACACCTGTGGCATTTAACAAAAAGCGTCGCTGCTGAAAGGTGAATGTCTGGTCATCAGCTTTGAGGGTCACTATGATCAGAGGGTAGCCCATTTGTACGGTGGTGTCGTAATAAAACACATTCAATGTGACATTGTCTACCATTGGCCAGTGTTTTGTCAGATATGGATACAGGTCCGTGGGCTTGGCGTTACTCAAATGGCTAATAGAGAATACTTTAGTAAACTTAGTTCAGCTTCCACCTGATGACAAATTCCACTCACTATTCTTTGAGAAATTCACGGATAGCTGCCTTAAAGTTTTCCTCGCCCATCGCGATGCTCCACATTCGGAGCACGCTAGCGGCCTTCGCAAATGCGGCTCTCTCCAGTTTATAGTTGATCTCTGCTGGCGTATTGATGCTCACTTGTGCGCTGGTCATTGGCTGCGAGATATTCTGAGAGTCGAATAATAGCGCCTGATGCAGCGTTTGCACCACGAACAGCTGATCGAGCTGATATTCCGGGTATAACTGTAAAAAAAAAAATGTATTCACGAACACTTTCGATGAAAAGCTTTAGATCATTCGGTCGGTCACCTGGTGTCCCATGAAGTACTCATAGTATCGCGCGAAGCCCTCGTGTAGCCAAATGTAACTCCACCATTGACAGGTCACGCTATTGCCGAACCACATGTGGGCATTCTCTTGGATAATGTTGCGAAGTGTGAACTCCTTCTGTTTCCATCCATCTGTAACGCCTGGCTGCTCTAGCAGAACATTATCCCTGGAACATCATTAATTCATGAATATTCTTAATTCCCAATAGCCATTTATATAAGAGATTCCTCACTTGGCAATGACCAGACCCCAGTTGTTGAAGCTATTTTGAGAAAGCTGCGGCGTCGTCGCATACTGCATTATATCGTTGCCCAGCTCCTGATAAGACTGATTGAAGAGCTCCCCGTAGGCTGGCAGTACGCGCTCAGCGACGGAGTAGCTGAACTCAGTATATTTGCTGTACGCCGGACGGGTGAGCATGGAGAGGTCGCTGCTGCCTCGCGCCTCGTACTCGGAGATCACAAAGGCCAAGAGATAGGTCGACATAACGGGTGTCACCTCGAAGTGGTCGGTTTGCCGGTTATTGCTGCAATTGTCTGATAAACAACCCGAACTTAACTTTAATCTCTGGAAACATACCCTTCGTCAATGGTGCTAATTAGCCTCGTGTTACTCACGGCCCTCAGGCTGGCTGGTCGGGTAATGTGCAGCTGAAACTTGGCCTTGAACGTGGGCTCGTCAAAGCAAGGAAAGACCAAGCGTGCGTTGATCGGCTGCAGCTGAGTCAGCAGCACCCATTTGGTCTTCATGGCCTCCTCGTCCATATAGCTTGCGGAGAACAGCCCGGCTTCATCAGTTTCCGATACTTTTCCGTAATAGTTGAACTTCAAGGTGTAGCTAACATTGGGAGCGAGGGCCTGCGCCAGACCCACTGTTAGTTGCTGGGTCTGCTCCTCAGATGTTAGTTTGGCATTGTTGACCTCTTCCAGCTGCTGGCCAGCTTCGTCATAGAGTATGCACTTTACTATTACAAGAGTTACGTCCTTGTGCAGTGTGATTTCCTTCACATCCTCCAATGCAGTCTGCAAGGTGATGCTGACCTCGCCATCGAAATTCGTGGCAGGACCTTCAGGAGTTATTGTGTTCTCTCGCAGGCTGATCCTGAGATTGTATAGCGATGGCAATACGTTCGTGTTTAGTCTATAGTTGAGATCGCACTCGTGACCTCCGATCCATGCTAATGTAATCAGAGCGACCAATGGCCACGAACAGCTCATGTTGATGGCTCTTCGCTTACTGAATTAAATTTGTCGCCAATTCTTAAAATACTTATTTGTATGCCCTTCCAAATAATAGGTGATTTTTATTTATTTTTAGATTAGATTACAATATGGGTAAGGATTACTAATATGTGTATAGTAGTATCCAACTGTAGTTTGGTATATATGCAGTATCTGCTGGGGTACGAAATCGCTTGTTATGGAAATTTATTACTTTTATTATCAGCATAATAAGCTAAGAAATATCAAAGCTGATATGAATATATATATATTTTCGGAAATGATACGTTGTATTATATGAAAATCCTTAAAGTCGTATGATATGATTACTGATATTGTTGTTGAATTATAATACATAAGATTTTCACACGAAAAGCCATAATTGTTATACGCAAGACTAGAAAGTGGACTTTAAGCTCTGATTGCCAATAAAAAGTTATTCATATACACATTTTAAATTTCCCATGATCCAAGTAAGTTTAGTTTAGTTTAGCTGATCATGAGTCAAACTAGTTGTAGGCATTAAAATTGTTTTTTTTTTTTTCTTTGTTTATAGCATACTTAAAGTTCCTCGAACCTGATTGTTCATAATTCAATTGAATGGTCAATTCCATTAAAATTGACTCGTAAAGATCTGCAAAATACAGGTGATTTTTGCGAGATTAGTTTTGGGGCGTTAGTAACAACAATAAAATAGACATTCGAATGTGACGCATTGCTTCTTGCATGTAATTTGTATTTTCTTTATCTTTATGAACTGTGCGTGGTCGCAAGCCTTTGACATTAATTTTGTAGATTATTTAATTTGAGCTATTGGCTCTTATCGGAAGTGGGCGTGTGCAGAAGTTGGTCACTAACAAATAGACATACGATTGATAATATATAAGCAATTAAGGTATATATGATAAGGTAAATACAAACTCAAGAGCTTTGGATTAATTTTTATCAAACGAATTTTGTTGGAATAATAAGATAAATTAACAGTGGGAGTTAAGCACTTAATTTATTTAATTATTCATTATGTCAATATAATAAATAGCAACTAGACAGTAGATATATATATAATCTTAGCCCCATGAGTTCAAAGGTATATACAATTATATAAATACATAAATGTTAATGTGGAGAAAGAGGAAAATAAAACCCACTGAGTTTGGAAATATTATTGCAAATGCTAAATATATATATATATAAATATTAAACTTCCGCTGACTTTAAGTTATTACAAGGGCACAAACATACAATAAATTTTATTCACAATAGAAGAAAATTAAATTTTTTAATTTAAATTTAATTATTAATTATTCTTATGCACAATTATTGGAGTTAAGCATTTAATTATTCAAAAACTCAACTACTCTAAACACAGTAAATGATCTGATACGAATATTTAATATAGCAAATAGACAGTAAATTTATGTGAAATACGAGTTGTGTTCAAACAGTATCACAAATATTGTAATGTAAAAATCGAGGACCAGCCAAAACGACTGCAGATAAAGCAGCTTGCAAAAAATAACTAAAAATTGATAATGACCAAATTTGTTGGCATAAATGAGTCTTGAGACACCAACAAAATGTCACAAATAAATCGAAATTTCAATATATGTAAAATCGCGATATACTTGATGAACACACCTCGTACATAGGCGTATATATTATATTTAAACAGTCCCTGACATAAGACGAGGATACAATCGAGTATTTATTCAATTTCTATTTGATACAACAATATGATATTTTTACCATAAAAATCAGAATTGATTTATGCAAGCATAAAACTTAAAAGCGAACTTATCATCAACAGCAGTGCTGAGATCAGCGTCTGGTCACCAGCTTCGTTATAAGCATAAGAATAATGATAATCGGCGGTTCTAGCCAACTTCTGGTCTGCCCATTCAATATTGCTGTCCACTTTGATTAGTGCTCGGCGCAGTATGTCTGCGGAGCTGCCAAATAGTTTATAGCTGTCGTCAATGAACTCGGAAAATAACTCTCGCTGCTCCTTTGTGGTAAAGTAATCCGCCATCTCGCTCAAGGCATTCGCAGTCTCCGGCCAGCTTTGCAAACTGCAATTGAGTATTTAATATTATTAATAAATACCATTTTGAGGGAAATCCTTTTTGCTTGATCTTACGCATCAGCCAATTGAGAGATGTCCTTGATTACGGTCTTGAAAATATCTGTTATAAGGTCGGGATTCTGCATATAGAGCTGCGCCAGGCCAACTCTCTTTAGAGACACCTCACAGGTGTTGCCCAAGATCTCGTTTTGGTAGTGTCTCTGATATTCTCTCGTGCAACTGGCGGCCCGCCAAAGTAGCTCTCGCTCGGCTGGGTTCCTTTCATTCTCATAGTATTGCATTATGAATTCGTATCGACCCGATCTGGAGGCGGCGCAATAAAACGTCTCCCGATAGTCTGGCGATGGCATCTCAGAGCTCGTATCAAACTGAGTACGCACACTTTTATTACAATTGGAGTTCTGATACTTGCAGAGCCAGGACACCAACTTGTTGCGATTGTAGACATCCAGAACGGTGTCATTACTACGCCAGCCGAAGCCCAGTTTGGCCTGAACCGCCGCTGTGATCTCATTCAGATACTCTGCGAAACTGGGCAGTTGCTGTGGGGTAAAACGCTTCGCTACACTCTCCATACCCATATAGGCTGCATACCAGGGAATATATTCGGTTTCTGTGCTCATGTACTCCATGAACATAAACACCTCTACATAATCGATAAATCCGGACAAGGCAAAGTTAAAGTGATCATCGATGAGAGCCGCACGATTCTCAACGGCTATGCCGCTGTGGTCCTCCATGGTCAAAGCCTCTTGAATCTGTTCCAACAGAGGTGGCGCATACTGAACGCGATGATAGTTGGATTGCCTCAGATTGACCACCATCCAGTCGACGGGGTCAACAAGTGAAAGTGTCACAAATTCCTCCGACTTATTGAAGTACAAGACGGGTGTTAGATTTTGAAAGTTCGGCGACAAATTTGTGGCGAAGGTGATGGGCACCGTGTAGCGGATATCAGTATCGCTGCCATCGCTGGGATCCAGCAGGAATCGGGATTGTTTCAGAATGAACGTGTCCGGCATGAGACGCTGCACAAATATCGTTGGGTAGCCCACCTGTTCGGTGAAGTCGTAAAAGAACTGATCTAAATCGACATTTTGCTGCAGAGGCCAATTCTCCTTGAGATGTTGAAACAAGTGCAAAGGCTCAGTGTTGCTCAAGTGGCTACGGGGTAGAAAGGACAACTTAGCAAGTTATTATATTGACGTTAACAGAACGGCACTCACTGCTGACTGAGATAGTTGCGAATGGCCAAGTCAAAGTTTTGCTCGCCCATCGCATTGCGCCACATGCGCACGACGCTAGCGCCCTTGGCATACGTAATGCTGCTGAACTTGGAGGCGATTTCGGATGGTGACTCTATGTCTGCCTCCTCGCTGGACATTGGCTGTGTGCTGCTCTTGGCATCGGTGCCGAAGATCAGCTGCAACTGGCGCACAACAAATTGCTCGTCTAATTGATACTCCGGGTAAAGCTGTAGCAAAGCAATTTCTTTCGTCATCGGCACTAGCTAATACTGTATGCAAACGAGGTGTGCTCAAAAAGTATTTGATTTTTACCAATCGAGATTTCTATATATCTATATATATATAGATAACAACGCAAGCATTATAAATTCGCTATACTTTTTGAGCACGCCTCGTACATATTTACCTGATGCGCCATGAAGTACTCATAGTATCGCGCAAATGCCTCGTTCAGCCAGAAGTTATTCCACCAGGAGAAGGTGACACTGTCACCAAACCACATGTGCGACGTCTCGTGCGTGATAATGCGTATGCTGTCCTCCTTATTGATCCAGCCATCTTTGTAGTTTGGTTTATGTACTAGAATATTCTCACTGAAAATAATGTTGTAATTAAAATAAGCAAGAAGAAGGACCCAACCTACGGCGCGATATTAGGTTCCTGTGGTTGCGTGGGCTCCAAATTTATGTACTGCATATAAAGAGAATCTGAGCAGAAACTTACACTGTGGACGCAGATATAATCTATATAATCTATATATTTTGCGATGTGGGTTAACAACGTGAGTTGATCTTTCGATCAAGTGTGCCATGCTCCTGGAGGGAGTGGATATATGTATAACTTTTCTTACTCTATAGGATAGGATATATAGCATAAGCTCACGCTCCAATTGTGGAAGATTTAGCTCTTCAGTTATAGAATATATAGTTTTATCTGACTTGCCACGCCCTCAAAAGGGCATAAATATAGCTGCCATTTCTCGTTGTTAGCACTTTAACAGTATTTCTGGCTTACAGGACTTGAGACTTGTTTTTGTCACGTTCCTTGTAGGCGTATCACATTAATGTTGACACTTATTTGATGCGATTAAACACACGTCGATATTTCATATTTCAAGTCTCTAGCTTAAAATGCGCTGAAATGGCGTGCAACCATAAGGATATACGGACAACGGACGGACAGCCGGACATTGCAGAAAACCAACAAAACCCTTTGGCAACAGTGTATAAAATACAAATTCCATTTGCTCTTAAATGAGGTCTATCCAGTTTTTTCGGCATATCCAGACCTTAGTCTTACCTGTATATGATGAGACCCCAGTTCTCCATGCCATTGTGCGGAAAGCGCGGGGAGCTCGCATGCAGGAGAATCTCGTTGCCCAACTCCTTATAGGGATGTTGGAAGAGCTTCCCATAGGCATCGCACACACGTCTTGCCACGTTATAGCTAAACTCGGAGTTTTTGTAGTCCTGCGGTCGCGTTACCACAGCCAAGTCGTTGACATCTCCACGTGCCTGATACTCGGAGACCATAAATGCCAGCAGATAAGTGGACATACTTGGCGTCACTTGAAAGTGATCCATAAACCAATTATTGCTGCAATTGAGATTAAATTGATAAATTTCGCAACGCGCTATCTTCAAGAGCTTACCCCAGTTGTGTGGTTGCGATTAGCTTGGTATTGCTGGTGGCATTCACGCCGCTCGGACGTCCAATGTGCAGCTGAAACTTCGCCTTGAACGCTGGCTCATCGAAGCAGGGTAAGAGCAGACGCGCATAGATCCGTTGCAATTGCGTCAGCACCAACCACTTGGTCTTGCCCGTTTGCTCCTCCACATAGCTGGCCGAGAACAAGCCCTTCATATCGCTGTGCACCCTGCCTCTGTACCGAAAGTGCAGCGTGTAGTTCGTATTGACATCCAAAGACTTCTCCAGCTGAATGGTTAGTTTTTGTGTTGCCTGCTCATAGCTCATAGAACTGTTGGCAATATTATAAAGCAGCGAACCGGAGCTATTATAGAGTTTAACCTGTCCCAGATCAATTTCCTCCTTGTGCAGTGTGATCGCGTTCCGATTAGGCTGCTGCGCCTGCAATGTTACATTAACCTCGCCATCGAACGTTGAGCTTGGCTTATCGCCATCGACATTCAGTGTTATACTTAGATTATAGAATATGGGTAGTACGTCGCGATCGAGTCGATAATTCGTGCACTCGACGCCGGCTATCAGGGCTATAGATAAAAGTGCGACGGCGAGCAGCCTGCCGCTGTGTCCAAGACTAAACATGCCGAGCGCAGTTTCAATACTGACCGAATTGCCTACTTAAAAACAAATAACCAAAATTTAGATTTTTTTTCTTTTTTTTTTTTGCGATGATAAGATAACGGGTCCAGTAGCAATCGATGCGATGATTAGGCATGCATTCTTCTTAATCCAATGTGATTTTTCAAAAATAATTTGGATTGCACAAAAAAAAATACGATATGCATAAAAAAAACAAAGATATTCCAAAAAGAATTTAGCTAAAAAATGGTTCGAATAGCATAACAAAAAAATTAATAATTTCTACATAGCTGAATTGCGACACTTGAGCTCTTCGAGTGGCCCGAAAACCAGTTTTTGAGTGGAATTTTTAGACATGTGTAAAAATAATAATTTCAATTTTTGTAAGATAAAAAGCAATTTTTTGAGTGCCAACGAGTGAAAACGCACACTTTGATAAAAAAATATGTGTATATATATATATATATATATTCATTTAAGCTTGTCGCGCTGCTCTCTCAGCGAAGATTCCAGTTGTACTCAAAGCTTTTAGTCAATTGAATTTGTTTACTGAGATATTGATTTGTTTATATCATCCATTAGATCGATACACGGTAACAAACAGATTGTTAAAAGCTAATTCTTGTATATATTAGATGGAAACTTAAAAGGCTAATCACTGTGAGCTTATCACTTAATAGAAATATATTCTTTAGCAATATGGCTAACAGCAAGCATGATCGTGCCCGCTGGGCAGCTTTGACATTTGTGCCAATCATAAACTCTTTTATCGTTATTGATAGACATGTTATATGGCCAATATTTGTGGATGATATGAAACTGCATGCCGAAAATGCCGATAGAAGTTTTAGGAGTTAAGTTCTCAGAAATAATATTGACAGCTAAAAAAAGCGTTAACTTCCATATAGATTAGATAGAGTTTTAGATTGTTTTATTATAAGTTAAAGTCAACATTGTTTTATTCTTATCTGGCTGGTTTATGGCCGGCTGAACGGGCGTTGAATGTACAAATATTTCTACCAAGCTTCGCCTTAGCTTAGCGCAGCAACGTGACCAGGGCCACCAGCAACAGGGTGAGCAGACTAAAGCTGCCCAACATCTCGCTGCCGTTGCGCCGGCTCAAGTAGGTGCGGAAGGTGCCCAGCTTGGCGTCAGCCCAGGCCAGATTCTCCTCGACGGTTGTCTCGGCCGTCTTTAATGTGGTTGCAGAGCTGCCAAACTTGCTGCTGTTGGCATTATTGAACTTCTGCAGATCCTCCAATTGCGATTTCTCGGTAAAGCGCGCCGCAATGTTCGAGATGACTGTGGCCACTGACGAGTAGCCACCCATGCTGAAAAAAAAAACACACACACACACATAAATACTTCATATATGTTCGTCTGATCATTTCCAATTGTGACTTACGCTGTGGCCAATGCATCGCAGTTGTCGGTGACCAATTTGAAGACGGGGCTCACATTCTCGTTGTTCTCGGTGTACAGAGTGCTGAGCACCGAGGACTTGTCCTGGCGACGAATCTCATCGCTTATGACCAAATCGAAGACACGCTTGATCAGCGCCTCTTGCTTCACACAGCCGAATGAGTTCTGCAGCAGAGTCTCTTCGGTGGCTACCTTTTCGGTCTTGAACTTCTGATAGAGGGCATCAAACTCAGTGGTGCCTCCCTCGCGCAGCGACACGCAGTAGACCACGGAGCGTATGTTTTTGGGCACCGTTGTCAGTGACTTGAAATAGCTCTTGGCCCGATTGATGCAATCCTGATTACCATAGCGACAGCTCCAGGATAGAATCTTGGTGCGCAAATAGATTTCCAGCGCAGTGTTTTGGGTGCTCTCCTCAAAGCCCAGCTGGCTGTACGCCTTGTTGGTCAGCTGGCGAATGTAGGTGCTGAAGTGGGTGGTATCTGTGCCCAGGCGTATGGACAAATAGTTAAAGCCGTTGAATGCCGATGTCCATGGAATATAATTGATTTCAGTTTCCAAATACTCGATCACCTTCAGTGTCAGATCGTAGCTAATGTAACCGGCGCGCGCCAAATTGAGTAAATCATCAACCACCTGTGCGCGATTGACTTCATGTATACCGCCCCAATTGGAGCTTGTTAGCGCCTTGTGAATGGCATTCCAGTTATTCTCTGTATAGTTGACGCGATAGTAGCCGGTCTCCTGAATGTTGGCCAACACCCATGCAGCCGCATTGGGCAGGGTGACGGTCGCTGGCGTTACATTGCCCAGTACCAGCTTCGGCTTAGTGTCGTTAAAGTTCTTCTGCAGATCGGTGGTGTAGCTAATAGGCACTGTGTACACCAAATCGGGGTTGGTGTTGGCGGTTTGCTTGAGCAGGAAACGCTTCTGGGAGAACTTAATCGTTTTGCCATCGTTGCTCAACTCAGCACTGATGAGTGGATAGCCCACTTGGGTGGTGAAGCTTCTAAAGATATTTTCCGCATCGGCCTTCCACTGATCAGCGGGCCAATTGGCCTGCCAGGCATTCAACAAGTACTCGGGCACGGTTGAATTATATTGGCTATAAATGTCAAACAATAAATATTGGTAAAATAATTAAAAAAAACTATAGTCGAGACGGCTCGACTGTGAGATACTCTGATCGCCACTAATATTTTAGTACAGTCCGGACATAGTCCACTGTTCGCCGAAGGAGTAGCAAATTTCAAGTTAAATATCAGCTGAGACTTAGGTAGCAGTTGCCAAATCAACCACATTGTAATTCTCAGTTCTTAGAAATTAAGACGCTAGTTTGACTCTGCTGACCTGCGCGTTTTGCGTGCTTTTGCCAAGTGCCCAAACATTTTGCCTAATAATTTTCGTGTTTATCAACAGATTCATTATTCTTTTGATGTAAATAAAACGATAAGTACCAAGGTCAAATTAAAGAGTCAAGCTCTTAAGATGAAAAGGATAAAAATTCTTATCTGATTATTTAGATGGTATTAAATCGATAACAATTAATCAGGAATAGTTATCGATTTTCTGAAACAAACTCGTTATGCGTGTGCTATATGCAGACTTTACAAAAAAAAAAAAAATCGATTCTCTAGCTCTTATATGTAAGGTAAAAATTGATATCATTTACTTACTGTTGCACAAGGTATTCCCGCAAAGATTTCTGAAAATTCGCTGCGCCCATTGTGTGCTCAATCATACGTATAAAGGACGCGCCCTTATTGTAGGAGATGCTATTGAACATGCGACTGAGATGAGCCGGAGTAAAAGTGTTCTCATCGCTCAACGGATTTGTGGCTTCTGTCGAGTCCATGCCCATTACCGACTGTACTTGATCAACCACAAACTGCAGGTCCAGCGCCCAATCAGTTTCGACCATGGCGGTGCCAAAGTATTGGAAAAATCTGGCAAAGCCCTCGTTCAGCCAGGTATAACTCCACCATTTGCAGGTGACCAGATCACCGAACCACATGTGAGCCTGTTCGTGGGCGACAACAGCAGCGATCGATTGACGGGACGCCAGGGTCGTGGCGGTCTCATCCACCAGCAGACTGCGCTCCCTGTAGGTGAGCAGGCCCCAGTTTTCCATGGCACCTGCTGAAAAATCGGGTATGGCAGCCATATCCATTTTATCATTGCCCAGCGTATAATAGTCCAGATTCATGTAGCTGCTCAACGCGTCCAGAATCTGACGACCCACATTAAAGCTATATTGGGTTTGGGCGTAGAACTCGGGGCGTGCCAGAACACCAAACTTGTCATCGTTGCGTATGGTAAACTCCGAGATGATGAAGGCCAGCAAGTAGGTGGACATTGTGGGCGTGGTCTTATAGACATCCAAAAAGTATTGGCTATATCAAGCATAAGAGGTTATGCTCAGATCGCAGCGAGGCGTACACACGAGTGACTTACCCATCATCCTGTGGCGTTGAGGATATCAGTCTTGTATTACTAACTGTACTAAAGCTGCGATGACGCTTCAAGCGCACATCGAAGGACGCCTTGAACTGTGGCTCATCGAAGCTGGGAAAAGCGCGACGGGCATGATTCGTCTGAAACTGTGTGGAGCCCAGCCATCTGGCAAAGATAAAACATCGCATTAGTTAGTCTCGTTAGCTACACTAAATATATTTTGTCCGCACTTAGTTTCATTGTTGTCATTCACATAGGAACTGCGATAGAATCCATGCATATCATCTTCCATCAATCCGGTATAGACGAAATGCAAAATATAACGCTGAGTGGCCACCAGATCGGTTGTTGTGGTCAGATTCTTAATATCCGTCACCAGATTGTGAGCTGTTTGAGTCAACTGTACGGGATTAACTGCTGCACTGCCTGTCGCCGGCTTTGGCCAGTACTCCAGCTTCGAGTAGGTCAAGTTTCTTGAGTGCAACGACACGATCCTTGTCGTCCGCACCGGCTCAATTTCGATGAAGACCTCACCATCGAAAGTAAAACGATTCCTATCGCTGTCCAGCAAATACGGACGCAATGTGATGTTATAGTTAATCGGATTGATGTCCGTTGTCAATCTGTATTCCCAGTTCTCCGGATCCACAAAGGTGGACGGTGGCTGCACATCCGGTTCTTGCCGCGGCGCCGCTAACACCGCGCACAGGCAGAACGCCACGAAAACAGCCAAACGCAGGCTGAACATTTCAAACTGCAAATTATTGAGATTTCAGATCAATTCACAGCAAGTATTTCACCACAATATATAGTTATATTTATTAGGGCACTCACTAGCTCTTCGAAATATATATATGTTTCGTTACCGGATTTCGCGACAAGTACTGCGGCGATCAACGCGAAAAACTAACTGAAGTCAGCTACCAATTGTGCGAGCTATATATTATGGCTTTAACAGCAATTTATCTGTAACCTTAAAACATTTTATTTCAGTCAAGATAATGTATACATTGCTTATAGATTAAACGATTACGATAAGAGACTAGCACGGTGATTTATGTCCTATAAACTCGTACATGGGCGCATGCCAATCAAAAACTTAAGTCTAGCCGACATTTATATATTGAAAGATTTAATGATGGACTTTAATCTAATAATGCAATAACCGAAATGAGTCAATGAGTCGAAGAAGCAGGTAAAGTACCGCAATCAATTAACGATCGATTGAACATAAATATGCCTATAGAATTATCACTTTTTAATATATATTTCGAGTTGAAGAGATATCAAAAAGTGCCCAGCTCTGCGGCAATATTGATATGCATCTATTGAAAATAGCTGATTACACGTTGCAGTATCTAAACAGGTCTAAATTTGTGTACCACTTTCAATCAAGTGTGTAAACAAATGTCACTAGATAGTAGAACTCTATGTAGATAACTAGAAAATAAGATTCGAAACGCAGATCGACAATTCAGTCGGCGTCGCGATCTCATCAGTCAAGCAACAGTATAAATTGCTAGCAAAAACAAACATGTTGTTAGCTTGTTAAGGGCTAAGAATAATATTCAGGCCGTTGATTTATAGTCAACGGCAAAACCAGACAGCATGCATATATCATGAAAATCTGTAATTATTTTTAGCTGTGTACTTTTTGCTGAATCCCTAAGCAGTGGAGTCACTTAGTTCATGCGTATTTATGTTTTTCTATGTAATTATGCCTGAGTTGTTCTCCAAAAAAAGAACCAAACGTATTACAAATCATTATCTAATCTTATTATCAATAAAATCGAATTATAAGGGCGAAATAACGTACTTTTTCTAATAACATCATAGTATTTAGTTTTTGTATTATTAGGGCCAATAAAATGCATGTGATATGGAGCTTATTGCTAATCTATCACATGAGTGATAATATTTTTTATAATGCCTGATTATAAAATTCATTCGTGAACTTCAGTACTCAGTACCCAATCAGAATAGTAAGCCCTATTATCCATATAATTAGTGGCAACAATTAAATGTACTTCAAGAATCGGAAAGAACTTTTCGCTTTCAGCCATCGTTACTTGTATGGAAACGTTTGAAGTTCAATTAAGTATCGTCATAGAATGATAAGCACAAAATGGCGTCTATCATGGAAGGATTAGTCAATGTGCATGTGCCGTTATCGTAATCGATAACGATAATTGTTGCCATGTGATTACGCTGTTCGCATTGATAAGTCTCTCAGCTATTTATGATGAATATAAAATATAAAATCATTCGTCGCATAGAACGTATCACAAATATAAATAAAATTCATTTTTCAGCCTTCAGAAACACTAAAAACCAATTATCAAATACATTATTATTGGGTAATATTAAGTGATAATAGTGACAGAATATTAGTGTGTATATTTTTTATTGGCAATCGGAACTTTAAGATATTTCAATGCAAACATATTGGTCAATCGTGGAGTCGAACCTTAAGCTAACTTAGTAATTCCTATAATACACATCCTAGAACAATTTCGCAATGAAAAGGCACAGGGCCATTGCTAGCATAGATACTGTGAGGGCGGGACTGCCGTTACGGAACGATGTTACCCAGGTAATGATGGGGTCCCGATTGGATGCCAACCAGGCCATGTTAGCATTAATGGAAGTATCAACGCTGGCCTGAAGTGTTTCGGGCACATATTTGGAGTTCTTGACGACATCGACCAGCTCCTGCAGCTTTGCCTTCTGACTGTCATTGACCACGTATGCGGACATGCCCACAATGTCAGAGTAGAGGGGATTGACGCCACCAAAGCCAGCATTCAGCTCGGCATACTCCTCCCAATTTTCGAGCAGAAAGTCAATGCATACATCGAGACCCACTGGTCCACGGGAGTAGGTGGGTGTGAGCAGCGTATAGCGCTCCTGGGTGCGCAGCTGGTTAGTTTGATCAATACTGCTGGACACATACTTCTTCAGTTGCGCCTCATCCCTAGCACAGCCCAGGGCTGAGATGAGCAGACGGCGCTCAGCCTGATTGCTGGAGCTCATCAGTTTGTCGTAGACAAAGTTAAAGGTCTTATTGTCGGCCTGCTTGAGGCCATTGCAGTAGACGGGCGTCTGCAAATTGGGTTCAATTGGAGTGCCAGCCTCGACCAAAGCCTGCAGCTTAGCGTTTGTCTCATCCAGGCAGCTCTTCAAGCCAGCCAGGCAGGCCACATTGATGACTGCGTTGCGGGTAAACTTCGACAAATGCTGCTCTCCGCTGACGTCATTCACGCCAAATTTGTCGAATTGATCGCTGACCAATGTAGCAACATAGAACTGGAAGTGCTCGTAGGATCCATCACCGCTCAAATAGCGATTAAAAAGACTGATCACGGTGTTGGCAGTCGACCATGGGGCATATTGAGTTTCCTGCGGCAGGTAGCTGAGCAGTTGCAGGAGCACACCATGTGCCAGCCGACCGCTGGTCGCAAAACGATATGCATCATCGATGAGCTGGGCGCGATTACGCGGATGAATCTTATGCGGACGATCTGCCAAGCCGTCGCTGATCAGCTGCCAGTTGCGTGTATCGTAATTGATGCGATAGTAGCCAGTGGACTGTTTGTTCAGTATCAACCAGCCATCGCTCTTCACGTCTTTATCAGTAACGCTCAACTCATTCTCCTTGAGCAGATATTGTGTGGCTCTGGTCTCACGGAAATCGGGATTCGATTGCACGACATAATTCACTGGCACGTACCAGGTCTTGTCGCCAGCTACATCCTTGTTGTTGGTATACTGTTCCTGTTTGATGGTAAAGGAGCCATCGTTATAATTGCGCTCCACAGTCAGCAACGGCAGTCCACCCTGGCGGGTCCAGCTGGACATCATGTCTTCCACAACAGCTGGCACCGAATAGTTCAATTCGCGTGCGGCCAGCGAAATGCCATCAAAGAGATCCGTCTCATTGGCAGCAGAATAAGCTCTTGAATATCGAACAATTAGTTTCTATATATGGTCAACTGGGTAATAGATATGCTTACTTCGTTACCAGATAGTTGTGCAGGCCCCGCTGGAAAACGGTGTTGGTTAGCGCATGACGCCACATGTCCAACACAGAGCCCGCCTTAGCGTACGCAATCGAGTCATAGAGCAGTGAAATCTCCGAAGGCTTCTCCACGTAATAGGTCATCGGGCGCACTGAGGGATTGCCATCAGCGACCATGACGCTCTGATATGAACCAGTTTGGAAAGTTTGGAATATGTCCCATTCCGGATATGCCTGTTTTCAGTTAAGAAATTCGAATTAGCGATCAGTTAACCGTTTGCTAAGAAATGCTCGCTTACCAAATCAACTGCCAAGTTCTCGAATAGCGTGGCAAAGCCTTCCTTCAGCCATAGATAGCTCCACCATTCGATGGCAACCAGGTCACCGAACCACATATGCGCATCCTCATGAGCCTCAATGGTGGCAATGTTCGTCTGTGTATTCGTTGTAGAGTTCTCGACATTGTACAGCAGATACTCCTCACGGTATGTGGCCAGTCCCCAGTTTTCCATCGCGCCAGCTGCAAAGTCGGGTATGGCCGCCTGGTCCAACTTGGGCAAAGCATAGGGTACATCAAAATAGCCAGAGAGACGCTTCTCCACCAACATGCCGGTGGTCAAAGCCCATTCCTGCTCATGCTCGGTGCCCTTGCGCGAGAATACGCGCTGGGGTAGGCCGTTCAGCTCGCCCTCCGAAAACACAAACTCCGAGACAATGAAGGCCACCAGATAACTGGGCATATTAACCGTGGACTGGAAGGTCGTGACGCCAGAGCTAGTGGATAACAATTTTCATATTTAATACATATTGAATATTAATTTCAAAGGGAAATATGGTTTCAAAGGGATATATGAATTGAAAGGGAAATATGAAGTCAGAGAGAAACTTGCATTCGAAGGGAAATATGAATTGTAAAGAATCTATTAAATTCAATTGAAAAGAATATATTAAATGAGATAAATGAATTCAAAGGGAAATATAAATATATTCGGAAATATTAAATTTAATGGGAAATATGAATTTAAAAGTAAATAATAACACTCACAGGGATATATGAATTCAATGGAAAATGCACATTGAATATTAAATTTAAAGCGAAATTACTTAAAATTTCAAAGGATATATTGATGGATTTTTGCAGGAAAACCGATAAAACAAACCTCGATCTGGTCTCATCCACTGGCATATTGCTGATGGCGTTGTAGTTGGGATCGTGGTGTATGGTAATCGTAAAGGTGGCGCGCTTGGCCGGCTCATCATAGCAGGGGAAGGCGTGACGAGCATCGGTGCTCTCGAACTGCGTTGTGGCCAGGTATTTGATAGTGCCCGTCTCGTCAGTGTATGAGGAGAGGTAGAAACCGCCATTGTCCGTGCGCAGCTGTCCCGTGTACGTAATGGTCAGCACCCAGGTGGTATCCTCTTCAAAGACTAGATCCTGGGCAGACAGCTTTAGGAACTCGCGGTCTTTATCTTCTGCGATATCTAGTGGGACACCAGTTTCCTCAGTTGCAGTGGACAAGCGTATTGTCGCTGCAGAAATTTCCAGCTGCCGTGCGTGCACCACAATAACTGTGCTAGTCTCTACAACTTTCAGGGTGATGATCACAGTCCCTTGAAATTCTGTCTTTCCTTCGTGCACGTCCGTGGTAAGATCGATATTATATTCCAAAGGCTCCGTGTTATTGGGCAAACGATAGGTATCCTCATCGGCACGCACAGCTAAACGCTGATTAGGATTTTCAATAAGTTGCCGCTGCTGCTCGAAGGGCGGAAACTGACGTACGACGGCCGCCTGCGTGTAGGCCAACAGCAGCATTAGTGCCAGGATCGGAGTAAAAACGCGAGCCATGCTGTCAACGGTGCGACGACAACTGGACAACAACTGAGCAGCGCTCGCAGATTTTCCACTTATAAGCCAAATTGTTACGCCAATAGAGGTAGATTTGTAGCCAAGTTAATCTTATCGCCTGGCGGAGCATAAAAATTATTTTAATCACTTGCGACCGCCGTGAAAACCCATTCCAACACAAAAATCAAATGGTTAGCCAATAAATAATTTCAGTAAATCATAGTAACGATCTGAAACTTAAACGCGTGCGACTTGGCTTAAAGCTACCTTAAAGCGGTTGTCAACTGTCTGAGTGGGCAGACTGTTAGCTAATTAGATAACAAATCGAGTGGACGCCAGTTGAAGATGAAAATACAGACAGCCTTTGTTGATAACAGAGCTCTCATTTCGACTTTACTACATCATATAGTGTTGCTCTAATCAAAAAACTTGTTAACATTCAAATGCTAGACAAGAAAAAAAGAAAAATCTTAAAATAATAAGCAATTTGTGCTCTGCAAACGGAACAACTTAATTAATGACGATATGATAATTAATGTTTAAGAAATTAAATTTGGAGTTCCGAAAAGTCACGAGCTAATCAAAGGTTAGATCTGGAAGCAAAAAACCCAAAACTCCCAAATTTAATCTCTATTAAGAATGAGCCATAAAATTTGATATTGGAAAATTTGTTATTATTATTTTTAAATTCTACTATGACTTAGTTTCGTCAATCGATAGCGATAATGATACTAAGAATTTCTAGTTTATTAAATATGTACTCGACTTAAATACAATTTGTACTTATTTTGATCTGAAGAGGTCGAAAATGTAGTGATTATTGAATGTAGTAATCAGAGCTAATGGAAATGTCAAGATCATCATGCACAATTTGTCATCGATTGTTTATAGTGTCTATATCTTTCTGATCGTTACAAGCATTTAACGCACTATAATTAACCAATTCTACACGTGATAAATTATGACTCTGACCTTGCGTCTAGGCTAGACGGCTAATGAGCTTCATAAATATTTCGAAGTATCGCAATTATGGCCGAAGCATGAGATGTATGACAGTTGTGTATGTGCTTTAGTAAGAACTATCATGGCTTTATTGGTACTGTGTGAATGGCGATAAGATTGATCAAAGTCAAGTGTATTCCATAAAACCCAATTTTTTTTAGATAATCAACTCTAATAAAACAGTTATTAGTAATCTGAAATACGAACATTTCACCACTTGCCCAAATACATGAAATGTCAATTATTGCACACTCATTATAGCTTATCGATGGGTTGTCACGTAGATTTATTTTAAGTTTATTTTAAACAAATCGTATTTCAACGGAATCCATTGTAAAGCAGAGATAGAAACGCAGCGAGCATGACAAACAGCGAGGCGGAGAAGGAGCCGCTGCCATTGCCATTGCCATTGTCATTGCCATTGCCAGTGCCATTGCCAGTGCCATTGTGATAGGCAGACAACCAATTCATTACTGGCTGACGATGCACATCTAGCCAATCAAAGTTGGTCTTTAAGTTGGCTTCCACAGCGGTATCGATATCATCCCTAAGATATCCAGCGCCATCGGCTTTGATTTTGGCTACCAGCGTTGTGAGCTGTTGTGGGGAAGAGCCGCATTAAGCATAAATCCTAAACACAATTTAAATTTAGAACTTACTCGATTCTTTTGGGACACGCTGACCACTGAATTGGCTATGCCACGCAGTGCATCGTCCAATGGCTTCGCACTATTGCTACCGGCCAGATCACCATATGCCTTCCAATTGGCATCCAAGAAGTCCAAGCTAACAGTTAGACCAGTTTCGCTTCCTGTGTGCGCAGCATTTAAGAGGGATGTGCGCTCCCCATAGCTTAGAGAATTGGTCAGATCGAGGGATTTTTCAACAAATCGCTTCAGATGATCTGCTTTATGCGAACAGCCCAGCGAAGTGATATAAATACTGCGATCGTTGCCATTGTTGGATGCCAGCAATTTGCTGTATACTGCATCAAAGGTGGTGTCCTCGGCCTGACGCAAGCCGGCGCAGTGGGTCTGTGTTCGTAGTGTTGGCTCAATGACTATGCCATCCTGGAGGGATTGCTGCAGTTTCCTGTGTGCCTTCTGATAGCACTGGGAGCTACCCAACTGGCAAGCCAGCGTCATCACATCCACGCGCAGATAGTTGTTCAAATAATGCTCGCCAGGTATTTCATTGACGCCCAGCTTGCTGAATATATCCTCGACCAGTTCGATCACAAACTCACGGAAGTCCTCATAATTCGCATCGCCTCGCAGATACGTATCGTAAATACTTAATATGTTCTTGGCTGTCGTCCATGGCGCATATTGATACTCATTGCGCAAATATGACATGAGGTCAAACATTATGCTCTGGCTGATGCGACCCGTGTCCACGAAGCGATAAGCATCGTGCATAAGCTGAGCGCGATTGTTCGTATGGAAGTCAAAGGGTCGCTCCCTTAGACCCTGAGCAATTAGCCGATAGTTTTGCTCGTCATACAATATGCGATAGAAGCCAGTGGATTGCTTGTTGAGAAGCAACCAATCCTCCTTCTCAATCTTAGCATCGCTGATTGTGTGCTCCTTGACTTTGGGTATATAGTGCGAGGCCTTAGTTTGCCGATAATCGGTAGTCGATGCTGTTGCAAAATTAATAGGCACATACCAAGTGTCCTCATTTTCGTACTCTTTAGGATTCAGGAATCGTTGTTGCTTGACGGTAAAGGTGCCAGCCTCATAGTTGCGTTCAACGGTCAGTAACGGAAAGCCAGCCTGCTTGGACCAGCTGGAAAAGATATCAGCAACGCTAAAGGGCAACTTGAAGGTCAACTCATCAGCTGCTGCTTGCAGCGAGGCAAAGAGATCCCATTCGTCTGTGGAGTTGTATTGACTGAAAAAAGATTAAGAATTTAATATTTTAATATTTAATTCATTAAATAAAAATATTTTCGTTTTAATATTCAATTTTTTTAAATATTTTATTTTTAAATATTTAATTTCTTAAATATTTTTATATTTTTATATATTGAATTTTTTTAAATATTTAATTTTTTAATATTTAAGTTTTTAAGTATTTAAATTTTTTTACATTGAATATTTTAAATATTAAAATTTTTAAGTACTTAAATATTCCATTATTTTTTTTAAGCTTAATATTTTAAGTATTTAATTTTTAAAACAATTTTTTTAATACTCACTATTTAGTTAGATATATGTTTAGTCCGCGTCGGAACACGACATCCGTAAATGCATTCTTGAACATATATATGACACTGGCAGGTTTAGCATAGGAGATGGTACCATACCGTCCCGATATCTCCGCGGGCGTTTGCACATAATGCGTCATGGGCGTGGTAGCGAAGGCATCATTAATCAATGCGCTGTAATAGTCGCTGACATGGAATATCTGATAGGTGTCCCATTCGGGGAACGCAATATCATTCGATTCGTATGAGAAAATTGTAGCAAAGCCCTCTTTAAGCCACAGATAGGTCCACCATTTCAGTGATACCAAATCACCGAACCACATGTGCGTATATTCGTGTCCAATTATATTGGAAATGGACGTTTTCAGATTAATGGTAGATTTCTCCTTGGTCCACCACATGTACTGCTCTCGATAGGTGGCCAGGCCCCAATTCTCCATGGCTCCGGCTGAAAACTGTGGTATGCCCGCCTGATCCAGCTTGGGCAAGGCGAATGGCACACCAAAGTACTTAGCTAAACTGGACTCGACTATCAGGCCAGACCACAGAGCCCACTCCTGTTCGTCCTGTTTGCCCTTACGGGAAAACACACGTTGAGGCAAGCCATTGAGCTCACCGCCCGTGGACTCAAAGTCTGACACGATAAACGCTATCAAATAGGTGGACATCCTTGGCGTTCGATAAAATTCTGTGATTCCTTCGCTGCCATAAAAACGATATTGATAACACATGAGCAAGATAAAAAATTGTCTACTAGACACTCACCTCGATGCGAGAATGTTCACTGGCATATTGCTTATGGCTGTGTAGCTGGGATCGTGGTTTATTGCAATCGTGAAGGTGGCACGCTTGTCTGGCTCATCGTAGCAGGGGAAAGCGTGACGGGCATTTGTGCTCTCAAACTGTGTGGTGGCCAGATAGCTGCAGAGTAAAAACTCCATATATAAATTATATGAACCGAACAGAATCCTTATGCACTTACTGCACAGCACCGGCATCATCGTTGTAGCTAGATATGTAGAAGCCACCCATATCGTCGCGCAATTTACTAGTGTAGGTGATGGTTACCGTCCAGTTAGTGCCTGCCTGCAGAGTATCTGTATGCTTGAGGACCAAAAACTCGCGGTCCTCAAGGGACGCTATCACTGGAATTGGTTCACTACTCAGAATATCCATGCTTGTTATGGTGGCTTCGAATTCATCAATTTGACGAGAATGCATTGTGATCGTTTTAGTATCCTCAACAACCAGAACATGAAGCTTAAGGATGCCTTTGAAGTCTTTTGTGCCATTATGCACATTAGTCCACAGCTGCACATAATAATCTACGGGCACTGTATTGTTTGGCAAACGATAATTATTCAAACTGTTGTCATCCACGCGCGGGTCGATGTACCCGGCTAAGCTCACTTGGCCTTTCGTCTCCAGCTGTACCCCATCATCAAGCAGTGACGGTGGGAGCCGAGCCTGTTGACTAGCCGCAACCGACAGCAGCAGCAACAGCCATGAATTTACCAACCAGCGCGCCATGTCGAGCGCTCGGTGTTCACTTATATGTATATGAAGCGGTTACTGCGATATTCCGGGCTACTTATAGCAATTGGCATATCTAATCCAGTTAGACTATCGATATAAAGATAATAGATAAGATAGGCGAAACACTAAATTGGCTAATCAGCCAATAGGGCAATAAGGTGTCCATAGTTAGGTCCATTTGCACGGTATGTATATGGCTAACATTTCGTCGATCATTAAATTAATCGAATATCCATTACTTATTCTGCTTATCTCTAGACATGGCCTATAAATGTTTTCCACAGTCACCCGCTATAAAACATACAAATAGTTTTCTAATGAAACTGCTCTAAAAATAATAAGGTTGAATGATTTTTCATTTTTAATTTATTTAGCACAGTTAATGAAAACTATATACCCTGTAAGGCAATGAATGTCAAATCGATCTGAATACATATTAATCGAAAAATATCAGTCAATATTTAGTATTAAAATATCAATATGTAAAATGGTAATAAAATTCATATATGAAGTCAACCCCGAATAATAATTAGTTACTCGACTTTGTATACCCTGTAACCATTGGAAATTGAATTTGGGGGCTTAATAATTTTGTCAAAATGTATGTAGCAGGCAAAAGAAGGCGTACCACGTACATATATTTTTTATCAGAAAGACGAGCTGTCCGTCTGTCCGTCTGTCCGACCGTCTGTCTTCATCTGTCTGCGTATACCAAACGCATCACAAGTTTATCTCACCTCATATCTCTCATATCTTTATTATCGAACACATAGAAACACATACTAAGTTGTAGTGGATTTCTATAATGAATACGCATATTTTGTTATCTTTTGATTTTGGATACCAACCCCCTCTTCTCCAACAACTAACAATTATTCATTATTTTCGTATATCAAATACTAAAGACTTGTGATAACCTCATATATACGAGTCTCGTATATCAAAATAATACCCTGAAGATTTCATTGAAAACTTAGGTCTAGATAAATAACAATGAAGTTTCCATGTGTGTGTGTGAGTGTATTTATAAGTGAATTGTATTATATAAGTGTATTATATAAGTGTATTGCTTGATATTAATGAATAAAAGAATCTTTTATTGATTGGTATATTACATCAAAAGCTTTAGGGTATCTCGAAGTCGAGTTGCCTCGACTAGAGTTTTCTTACTTGTTTTATAAATAATATATATATTTGTATATATATATTTATATTTATATATCAGTTGAGTTTGTTAAGAGCATATTCAGTTCGATACTTAGGTCAATTTTTTGGTTAAATTTCGACTTAAATATTATGCTTAATACAAGGCCTAGAATTTCATTTAAACGCCTATGGCACTGCGCACAATGTCGCTGGCCGCGCTCAGTAGACTTGTGGGTCGAGTAGAGCCGTTGAAGGTGAAGAACGCCGCATAGGTGGCATCACCGCCGACAGGATACAGCTCGTTGAGCAGCCAGTTGTGTATTTGGTGCTCGAACTTATCCAGAAACTCTTCGCTGTGGCGCATCTTTTTACCCACGCGTCGCGAGTCTGCAGGTATCAGAATTTCTTTAGAGCTCAGATTTTCAGCACGCATATACGTATCAATATTTTGATGCAGCGCAACAAACTGAAAGGCAAGTGAACTATATAAGTTAACCAGATTGATGAAATTGGTTGGCTATGAACTCACATAATCCCTTTGATGCTGTGGCACAAATTCGGCAATGTCATTAAACAGCCCCACAAAGTGGGGTGAGTGAGCGAGCTGTTTGTAATTTTCATTGATAAAATGCCAAATTGTCGATCGTGAGGCCACATTTGACTTGAATACATAGGCTAGATAAAACATGGACTCTCGTTCATTCAGAAAATTGTACGTGAAGTTCTCGCCCACCAACACGTTCAGATAGTGATGCATGCGCCGATGGTTGCGCGTGCAGCGCAGCGAGTATATCAAGTCGTCGTACATTGCGGTATTGCGGTCCGTGATAATCAATAAATCGATTAGCTTTTCGAACTCCGCATCGCTCAGGTCTCGCACACCCATGCACAAAATAGCATCGTGTATGGCATAATAATCCGGATAATCGCTCTCAAAGTTGATGTCCTTGAAAACGTACTCGAGCATCAGCCGATGCGTATAGTCGAGGCACTCCGGCATATCAACGCGGCAGGCCATACTCAAAATATCCGTTCGCACCAGTATATCCATGGTGACCACCTCCGTCTTATCTTTGTGGAAGAGCCGTAGAAATGTGGGCGCGACGAGTCGACGCACGAACTGCTTGAACAGCGAATAGGCTGTGGAGCCATACAGATTGTTGTCGAAGAACTCTATGGTATTGGCCACCTGGCTCCAGGGCGTCAGATCATCCTCGAACTCCAAATACTTAAATAGCTCAAAGAGCACAACGACCGATTCGAACTCGTTGCGTTCGATCAGCGGCGCCAGATCCTGAAAGAGAGCGGCTCGATTCATGGCATGGATAACCGAATGATTCTGTTGGAGCTGGCGTGCAATGGCATGCAGATTATCCGTATCATAGAGCACATGATAGAAGCCCGTCTGCTGTTTGTTAACGATCAACCAGTCGCGGCCACCCAACTGCAGTTGCAGCTCGTCCAAGGTCAACGTGTGCTGCATTACGGGTGGCATAAAGTATTCGGCATGCGTATGCAGAAAGCTGGGCGATTGTGCGGTGGCAAAGTTCAATGGTATCCACCAGTGTTCGGTCTTGGAGTGTATGGATCGCTGTCTCAGAGTGATCGTATTGTTCTCATAGTTCCGTATGATCGACACTATGGGCAGCCATTCGCTGTGCGTCCAGGATAACATGATGTCGCGCACGAGGTGCTTCCACGTTTGATGCTGGAATCGTGCATCGTCCAAAACAGACTCTTGAACTGCATCGAACAGATCCAGCTCACTGACAACGCTGTATTGGCTGGAAGAGCGTTAAACTTATGGCACATCAATTGCAATTGATCAGTTCAGTGACTCCCCATCCGGGACTTACAATTTCTTCAGATAACGATTGATGGCCTGAACAAAGGTCTTTTGATGGAAAGCGTGATGAAACATCCTGATGACGCAAGCGGAACGCTTATAGCTGATAATATCGAACACTTTCATAATCTCACTCTCGGTCTCCACATAATAAGTCATCGGGCGCACATCGAAGAAGCTGCTGTAGCTATATGCATGCTCCGCTTCATCTCTGTTGAATATTTCCATCACATTGTCCTCGGGATGCAGCTGCAAAGTAGAATCATTACCATTGTACTCTTCTCATGATTCGTATTACTTTTAGTTTCTTACCAAATCGGTTATAACATAGGAAAAATAGGTGGCGAAGCCCTCGTTCATCCAGACGTATGACCACCATTCCGGCGATACCAGATTACCGAACCACTGATGCGATATCTCATGGTTCTGCATGACTTTATGTTTCAATGTCTTGTGCTTGTCCGTGACGTCCTGCGACAAGAGGCTATCGTCCCTGAACGTGATGAGACCCCAATTCTCCATGGCAGCACCCTGATTCTTTTTAAGTGCCACGTGATCCAACTTGGGCAGCATGTAGCTAAATCCAAAGTAATCTTCGAGTGCTGCCACGGTAAGCACAACGTTCTTCAGAGCGGTTCGACCCTTGTCCATGCTAGTAGGCGATGAATATATGGACTGTGTAACTCCCCGATATGTCTCCGAGATGTGATCGAAATTGGATATGACAAATGCCACCAAATAAGTGGACATGGGCGGTGTAGTCTGGAAAGTGGTTGTAGTCAGCTCGCTGCGCTCAACAAAATCGCATTAAAACTAAGTTACAGTAGAGTTAAGAGCAAGACTTACCCATGATTTACCAGCTCCTTCACTGGCATATTTGATATGGCCATCAGGCTGCTGCTGTGCGTCAATCGTATGCTATAATTTGACTTGAAGGCCGGCTCATCGTAGCAGGGCATGATTAGTCGAGCAAAAGTCGGCTCCGACTGTGTGGCCGCCACATAGCTGTTAGAAAAGTAATTTAGATTAAATTTAAGTCATTTAGAAACATATATACAAATATATAAAAGTTACAAGAACAAGAAAATAACTTTAATAAGTTTCTATAAAAAAAACATAAAAATAAATATAATGCTCTTTAATAAGAAATAATTTCCTTATTTTACTATAAATCAAATCAATACAAACAACATGATTTTTTCCCCTGACGATTCATCAAAAAAACCAAACAATAATAACAAATAATACTTTTATATATATATATATATATATATATATATATATACATTTATATATATACATATATATATATATATATATATATATATATATATATACATATATATATATATATGTATATATAACTCTTTATCGGCGTTGCCTTTTAGCTTTCGACGATAAGGGGTGACACTCTTGGCACCCGCAGTTTTTTTTTTTTTCACAGTCGTACCCCTTTACGACGAACTCGATAAGTCATTCTATCTGTTTGTTTACATGCAACATGAATAACGAGCCTATCGAAAATGAGTATTCTAAAATTGATAGGGCCGTGCTTGACGTAGCATCAACAAGTGATAAGACTAAGCTTGCCTAGACAGCTACCCTGTGAACCAGTTTTAATTGAGCGACTAGATTGACAATTAGCTGAAAGTTGACAGAGTCTTCAGCTCTTATATTTTGTGTCCAGGTGACTGTATTTATATAAATACCAAATATCTTTCGTTCTTTTTTGTTTTTGTTTTTTTGGTTGCTCCGAATCTGTGCTTCTGTTTGTGTTGTGGCAGTTTCTGATAAGCTTAATTTGTTGGTAGCAGGGTATAAAAAATGAGACCTAACTGAAGCGGGAACAAAAGCAAAAGTTAACTAGACTTGATTATGCGTACATAATTATCGTTTCAATTAAGTGTTGTGTTTATATAATAGATAAGCACGCGCGGTTACTTGTAGAATATATATATATAAGGTAGATTTTTGTACTTTTCTAAAGTCTGACCGGAACTGGGCCAGAGGCAACTTACACAGTGCGGTTGTTAAGCGCCTCCTCGTAGGCCATCCAGTAGAGACCCTTGGGACGCGTGCCCATCAGACCTGTGTAGCTGATCTGCAGCCGATATCGCCGTCCGGCTTCGAATGCCTGATAATTGATGCGCGGATGAATGATAAGGAACGTGGCATAGGGATCATACGTGTGCGTAACATCATCCACAAGCTCACCCAGCTCCCCTGGCCTGGCGCCGTCTAGCAGTCGCAGTGTTATCTGAATATCGCTCAAGTTCTTGGCATGGACCACAATCTCATTGGTCGAACGCCTAATCTCAATGTCTATGGTAGCATTTCCGGCAAAGCGCCAATCCCCGAGATGTATGTTGGTGCTAATGTGCAGCTGATAGCTCAGGGGATACGTATCGTTGGGCAGACGCAGTGGGCGCCCGGACAACAGGTGAGGCGATTCAGATGCGATCTCGTCAGTCTGCTGCGATAAGCCCAGTGCCGATGTAAGCAGTAAAATTACAAAACACAACGCAAGCATTACGGCAATGTGCGTACGTACACGTTGGCTATCGAAAGCCGACTGAATTTGTGTCGCTAAAAGCATTTAAAGCGTACACAGACACGGATAAGATAAGCAATGGTTGATGATCACTGTATAAGAGCGCCGCTCCCGATCGCGGATCGAACATATAAGGTTCGATTCATTCGCTCGCACGCCTACACACTTGAGACAGGTCAGTGCGTAGTCCTGTTTCTCCCTAAGCTCATTGCTCAGAGATTTCAATTAATAAGAAACTTTAATGTATTAATAATATTTTTAGCCAATTAGAATAATTTATAATTTTGAGCAGTGTTTCGCGTCTGCTTACAAAATAATTTCTCTTACGATCGATTCGGCACACTGCTCGTTCGCTTCGCACACGATCAATTTCAGGCTATAGTCAGCTATATACAGCAGTATATAGTAACGCGTTGCACAAGCCAAACAGTTCAGTCGTCGTTTCGCTCTCTTAACGCGATAATGTCAATTTACCGCTGCTCCCAGCATCTGCTGTTATGGGCCTTACTCTGCCTTTGTGCTATGAAGTATGTTCAGGCGCGCCAAGCAAATGGACACATCCCTACATGCGCTAAGAATGGACAATATGTGAGTTGTTATGTATATATATATATATATATATATATATATATTTTACATATTTATATATACATATATGTTTTCATCTTTATCTATTTATTTTAGTGTCAAATGCATTGGCAATGCTGCTCTGGCAAGTGCATGACATATACCTACAAATGTGCGCCCAAGGTTTCACAGGTTTTGTACGATAGCCTAGAAAATATAGACTTTATTTCGGACTTCTTTCCCATATACGATTCAAAGAGACAAGAAATTGAGATTGTTACGCTGACCGATGATTATAAGGCCACTGAAAACAGCATTCAAGCGCCGCTTTCGCCGGTGGCCAATAAACTTGACTCATCCAGCGGCTGCCGAGAAGTTGGCCAGCCCGTAAGTTGATTTTCAACTCACTATCTTACTTTCCCCGCATATTTATATAAATATATATATATATATAATAATCTAAATATTATTTTCAGTGCTCAGTAAGCAATCAGTGCTGTGGTAAACGCTGTCACACCTATCTCCATAGGTGCGTAACATAATGCAATGTTTCGATGCCCTAAATTAATATTTATATATCAATTGAAATATTATGAAATTATGTGCTCATTATGTACCCAAAATAAACAACTTTCTGCACTTATTTTAAAATGAGAGTTTTATTTGAATCATCTCAGGCATTTTTTTCCACATTCTTCTGAATTATTAATCATAAAAATATAAAAGCAATTATATGTGGTTTGCCAGATGAGCGGGTATAAACACAACGTTCTTTCTGCAAATAAATAAAATTAGTTTCGTCGAGTCGAGAAAAACGTTTTATTACATAAGAATTTAAATTTCAATAATAACAATATATTGTTAATAATTTACACGTAAGAACAAAATTGATATATAATCTATTAGAAAACTAAAAATGTTGAGGAATTTTAATTATTTTTAAAAAATATTCTTAACTTTAATTTAATTTTAACTTAAATATTCTAAAAAAATGTAAATTTCCAGCATGCTGATAATATTATAAAGCTTCGTAAATATTGCATGAATTACTTATATACATATATATATATATATATATATATATATATATATATATATATATATATATATATATATAATTTTATTTTTTATACATAAATAAATAAATAATGAATATATATATTTATGCCTCCAATTGAGTCCAGGTACAGCTAAGCTTTTGAGGCTTTAATTTTATTGATATATTCATAAGCTAAACATTTAGACATTAGAGCTCTTATATTACATATAATTAAAGTAAAAATAAAAATTTTGCTTCGAGTTAATGCCAAAAATGATTGTTTTTATTCAAATGAAGTTATGTAACTGATAAGTATGTAAATTCCAAAGAAATTGTTTTGCGGTCACTGAATCTTGGCCCGCATGTAAGCGTTCAATGAATCGTATATGTATTTAGCAAATTACCCGCCCAATGAGAAATACCAAATAGGTATACACAAAATTTCCCATTTGCTTATACTTTGTTGAAACACAAATACTTCACTCTTGTTATCAGAATTTTGAGAGCAATAACTTAATTGAAATGAAATTTGTGTATTTTGTTGTTGAAGTATTTTGCAACCATTCAAATAGACCTTGTACTAGTGTGCATTCGCATTGAGTAAAATGACAATCTTAAGGTCAAGCAATAGTACAGCGTTGATTAATATCTACACAGTGTTATCTGTACCCGGCTTGTTTTGATTGGCTGAATTTAAATATTTGCCCAGTAATTTCGCTGAGGAGAATATTCAATTATCTCGAACTCTTGACACAAATGTCGACAGCTGCTTGACTTGGGCAAATAGCAAATAGAGAGTGTAGCATGTCAAACGAGCTGCAAACTTGGCAATTAATTAAGGCCCCGGGGTCAACTGACTAACTAAAAAAAAAAAAACTAATGAAAAAATGTAACAAACTGCTCTTAAAATCAAGCTTCACTTCACTGGGCACTTCAGTTCACTGCAGACTGACTAGACACAGGCACCATCAGGACAAGAAAAATGATGCCAATTTTGTTATTATTAATGCTGCTGCCACTCTTAAGTGCAGTTGTAAGTGGTATTCGACTTGCATCTGCTATTTGATTAAAAAATATATATATTTCCAACAGATGGAGGCTCTGCCTCTCAATGCCACTGCGGTCAAGTTGCCGTTGATACCGCCAAAGCAGAATACGGCTTCGATTAATCCGGAAGATTTGACGCTCTTTACCACGATGTTTCTCAACCTCTTCAAAGGTATTGGAGATTGGCGCAATCAAGTGGCCATCGACACAGTGCAGAGCGTATGGCAAAGTCCGCCCGTCATTGACTATAGTCATCGCATCTTTGGCACTTAGTTGACAACTGTTTCCATTGATATGTTATTCTAAAAAAAAAAAATAAATAAACAAAATAAATAAAACATATGTTTAATTTGTTGAGCAATTGATAGCTGCCTATAAATGTCGTTGAACGTTTTAGATTTGACTTTAGATAGAAATCGCCATGGAACTGTCAAGGTATACGCTCTTCCTAGCACAGATAATTTGCATCTTGCTGACCATGACGTTCAGTCACTCCGTCCATCTCAACCACGAGAAGCCCCTAGCAAGTAGCGAGCAAGGATTAAAATCAGCAGAGGCTCGAGAATTGCCTTTAGCTGCCCGAAAGCATCAGGTATGATCCATAGCTGCTCAATTAAATAAGTTCTTCATCCAGCAATCACTTTGCAGCACCACACGCATACAACTAAGAAAAAAACTGATGTGATGCCGATGAAAAGAAATTTCCCACATGTACGTCTTTTCTTAGTTATAAATATATGCACATATTATATGCCTTCGATTTTTCTTTAAGTTTATGCGCATGGAGTTAATGGACAATTGCGGAGGTATTGGCAAGAACTGCACCCGATCGGAAGAGTGTTGCTCGCAAAAATGCTTAACACTCGCCAAGAGATGTTTCTTCTAGTTCCTATTGGCAGCTGTCAAACTATTTAAGAATAAAATTGTAGACGAAACGTACGCATTCGAGGAAGTTGTAAGAGGAACTTCTTTTGCAATAAAGACATGGACTTAAATGGCATGCACTTGATTTGTGCGATAATAATACTAAAGTGGCAGCATCATCAATATGCACTGTCTATCTCTCATTGTCTCTCTCTCTCTCTCTCTCTCTTTCTGTCTCTCTCTGGCTCGAAATTTGTTGTCGTCAGCATTCAGTCGACTGGCATTAATAAACTGTATCAACTGGCACGCCCATCAAACACCCATTGACAGTAATGTGAAATGAAGCACAATCAAATGGCAGCTGTTTGTGTATGGGTGTTTACTTGCGTTAACACACTCCCACACACACACCCACCCACACACCCATACCCACACACTCGCTTATACAACTACAACAACAATATTTCCGCCATTGCAGACAATGGGAATCGTCATGTAAATTTTTATATTCATACACATGTATTGACACATACATTATACAATGCCCGCCCTTTCTGACACACACGCCTACACCTACACACACACTCACAGCTTCACATATATGCCACACACGTATCTAGCGTGATCCATTTTTCGCGCCAAACCAAACACAAGCGATACAATGAATTTAGACAACAATTGTTTGGTTTTGTCGTCGCTGTTGGTGTCGCAATTGTTGATGCTGTTGTTTTTGTAGTTGTTGTCCCTGTGTTAGTTGATTCTTTTGTGCTCTATATCGGCTTACTCAGCGTTACAATGAATTTCAGGTGTTATTTCGTTATTACAGCTGTAATATGTTAAGCCTGATTACATTATCAATTGATCTGAAGCTGATTTGAGTAATAATTAGTAAGGCTTCAATTGGAAGAAGGCTCATATTGAAATTATGATTATTATTATTGCTAAAATGGCTATTAGTATTAGTATAAGTATTAGTATATGTATCAGAATTAATATAAGTATTAATATTAATATTAGTATTATTATTAGTATTAGTATTAATAATAATAGTATTAGTATTAATAATAGTATTATTATTATTATTATAAATATTATTATTATTATTTTTATTTTTATTATTATTATTATTAATATTAATATTATTATTATTATTATTATTATTATTATCAATATTATTATTATTAGTAATATTATTATTATTATAGCATACCTGGAGTGCAATCATGAGAAGAGCGACACTCCCGCTCACACAGCTCCAACTACTTTTCCTGCTCTTCTCTGCTCTTCTCTCTCAATATGGACTGATTTACAATTTAATTTAATTTTTTTTTTTTTTTTCAGATTTAACATTGCCTCTTCTCTCTTTATATATATTTTTTTTATTTATTTAAATAAAGGCACAAAGTCCTCGAAAAGCAATCAAGTAAATAAAATATTATAAAAACACTTTGGTTGCATACAAAGTCAAACTATAATAAAATATTTAATTTTATTCTCTAGTTGCTGTTGCGCTCATAGAATTCGATTTCACATAAATAAATGATATTTCGTCAATATTTTATTTTGTGTAGCTTCACATGCGCACATGCTCGCGCACATACGCTTTCCACATTTGCATAGAAATCGCATTCATAGCTAAATTGTGACCCTCTCAAATGGTGAGGTGAAGGCCGTGGGCCACTAAGGTAAATAAAACAGCAGCTCGTGGCCAACCGACAGCCTCTGGCTGAGCACGTGCTTCAATTTAGTGTCTTGGATTTTAAGGAGCTGCTCTCTTTACTCTACTTATTATTATTTTGTGCTTATTTTCCGAGCTTGAGGAAGACATAAAATCTGCGGAAGTGTTGAACACATCCGGCATGCACTGAAAAGCTTTCCCATCCACTGCCAGTCCTTGTCGCATCATAGCGATAAGAGAACGCTATGTTTGCGGAGTAAACAGATTCCCATTTTTTTCCCTCCCTTTTTTTTTTTTGGCAGGCGGGCGACCAAACCGAGAAATCACTTTTCACGGCAAAGCTTTTCCACCGAATATCGATCAGAATTCCATATGCACAATGGCGTCGAGTCGAGTTTCGCCCTAAAGTATGCAGCGAAGAAAGTGAGGTGCGTGCAATTTGTCATGTGTGGGAAGTGTTGGTACAACGCTTTACCCCACACCTTTTTTTCAACCATCTACAGTTTATTGGGGATTGCATTTGACAGTCGTTGTGTGTGAGCGTAGTATGTCTTTCCTCAATTTTCTTTACTTTTGTGGCTTATGTGTGCGTCGGTGCATAAAACTTTTACGTTTAGCTCTCAGCAGCAGACACTTAAATGTCGGATGAATAATTTCGCTTGCCACAACCCAAACAACACGGCCGCCTCAAATGAAACTTTTTGCCCATTGACGTCAGGTGGCAACTGGCTTCAATTTTATTCAAGAACTTTGCTCACTAAGTGCGCGCAATTTCCCTTTTGCCATTTGAAAAACTGTTTAATTGCAGTTGCCCAGCAGGTGAGCAAAGTTTCCTGTAGCTCGGCAAAATGTCATGCCCACTATATTAGCCATTATGTAACGCAATAAATGAAAATAAAAATTTAATTATAAATAAATTATTCATTATTTAATCAATAAATTATTACCAATGTTTTTATTCAATTTTTTAAGCTTTTCTCTTCATTTATCATCAAAGTAGTTGAAATTGAACTTCCTTCCAAGCTGTATCCCTGCACTCACATAGCACTTTGAAAGTGCATTTGATCTTCTGATAGTTGTCTTGTCAGTGAAGTCGAGAAGCCAATGTACGACTACTTGTTGCCAGTGTCATGGGCTGTGGCCGGGCTCTGGGCAATGTCAACATGACCCAAATGAACTTTTGCTTCCGCCTGGTCAGAAACAGGAAGCGTTCGCAGTGCATTGAACCGGGCACAGAGTGCAGCATGCAGAACGTAACTAAATGTTCTATGCTTGACTGGCTTATCAGCAATGACCTTCATATCAGGACCCAGCCACGGAAGCTGTTGAATAAAAAAAGAAATTCTACAAAATGAATGACAAAATGCTGAAAACCAGACTGCGAGCTGTGTGTGCAGGCGTATAGAAAAAAGTCTGTTTATATTTACACATGTCTAACTTCTGGACTTGACAACAACAAAGTCAAAAAAAAAAAAAACAAAAAAGCAAAGAGCCTGGAGTTTGTTGAACTTTTTTTTTAGCAGCATTCGGCGTGGCTTGCCACAAAGATTGATTTTAAGCGTCACGTTGCCAAAAGCTGTGTCAACGGGGCTTAGCGCACCGCAACTTAAGCACAAAGAGCTGCACAAAAAAAAAAAAATAAATAAAGAAGTGAAAAAATAGGTGGGAAAAAAGGAACGACACGAGCGAGATTAAGTCAGATATACGGCTAGGCCTCTCAACCACACATGGAACATCAAATGGCAACTCATTATGCGGCTTTCCGGGGCTAAAAACAAAACGAGGACCAACGGCACGGCGACAGCAAATCAAAGCGAATGTCCATCACCATTATGAGACTTTCAACAACAAACTGGCAACATGATTGCAAAAACAGACTCACACACAGGCAGAGGCACACACACACACACCTACACAGGGCAAAGTGTCAACGGTTGTCGCTTTGTTTGCCTGCTGCGGCTTTGGCCTGGACAGCGAATGGCTTTGAGCATTGAAACGAAACTCATTATATGGCATATAAGTACTTGTACGACCATGCGCTTTCCCTTTTTCTTTTTCCAATCGAAAGCGCCGCTCAAATTTCCCTTTGAATACCCTGTGAAAGGCATTGTGAGTCATAGGGGGCTTGTGAGAGAGAGAAAAACTAATCTTCATATGATATACCATACATCGAGTAACACTTTTCATGACTTATACATATATATCTGGTAGTCTTTCCACTCCATTCCATATATGTTAATATAATTTTGTATATATTATTTTATATAATATAATATATTGATTATATTATTTAGTATAATTATTATTATTTATTTAAATTATATTAAAAAAAAACACTTTTTTTTCCATATCTGAACTCCTACATCTACATCTACTTCCTTGCTTAAATATTATTATATTATATTATACTAAATAATTTGTATTATATTACATAACAATTTTTTTTTCCATATTTGAACTCCTACTTCAGGATAACTTTTCGTCTATTTTTATCTTCTTTCCATGCTTAAAAATATTATAATAAATCTACTATATTATGTTATATAAAAACTCTTTTCTTTCCATATCTGAACTCATACATTAGGCTAACTTTTCGTTCAGCCGCATCACCTTTTTACCCGGATCAATTATAATAAAGTTTTTCTTTTCTTACTTTTATCAGAATCTGGCGCTTTGATGTTCAATAAATGGCCAAAAGCCCGGCAAAGTATTAGAAAGTAACTGCATTAAAACATAACCCAAAGCTACATGTAAGTTAAGTTGATAGCTTTTTTTTTTTGGGCTTGAACTTTTAATGCAATTTAAGGCGAGCTCGAAGAGTTTTTAATTGGATTTGGGCCACTTAAAATGCATGTTCTACAGAAATTTGCATATGTATAGCGAGAGCAGCTTATTAACAGGGGCCATTTTGGCGCCACATTCAATTTAATGACCCATTAAGCAGCTGCTCGACCACGCCTACTGTGCCTTAACTTGGCCACTTTTGCTTGTTGAGCTTTTGTTTATTTTTTGTTTTTTTTTTTTTTTTTTTGTGCTTTTTTTCTGTCAACTTGTTGTGTTAATTGAATTGGCTCGAAATGACAATGTGAAGCATGTTGTAACGGCCTTTTGTTAGGCCATGGCCTGACTGTTGTGTTCGTGTTGTGTACTTCAATTGCTTGGGCTAAAAGTGCTTGTTACGCATACGCCCCGTGTACCAAACAAAAATTTATGCATGCGGCATACAAAAAGCAGCTTTGAAGAGCTTTCGTGATTTTGGCTCTTGTGTCACGCACGCACGCACACACACACACACACACACACACACACAGGCACAGCCACGCCCTCTTGTGTGTGCGTGTGTATTTTGGCCAATGTTTGTTGCATCGCCAACAGCGTTAACAACTTTTTGCGCTCGTCGTAAACATTTCATTCAGTTTGTCAGTTGCGAACTGTCGTTTGAGCAAAAGTAGTTTGACCTTTGGGAATTCGCTTGGGCTGCCATAGAAACCAGCAGACAACATGTTAAACATTTTATATCTCTCTTTGCACTATTTCTTTTTTTTTTTTTTTTTTTTTGTTTTTGCTAGTTTGCTATTTGAATTCCATTATGATTTGATTGTGCTGTCGTTTCAGTTGCCAGTTGTCAGGTTTGATTTGCAGTGCTGCACTAGTTACTAAAAAACTTTCGCAGCGCATCGAAAATGTTTCACAGCAGGACAGCCAAAAGCAGGTTTAAAATATTTGATGATCAGATTCTGATTCCAGCTTAAGCTAAATGTATTTATAATTAACTTGACGTGCTATGCATAAATTATAAAATTATTTAACGAGCTATGGTCGGCTGTCAGCCTTCTACAAGCGAAAAGATTAATCGAAATTCTTGTCGGCATTTGTTTTAATCAATGCTCCCGAAGAGTTAATAAGTAAGTTTTCGCATTGATAAGCACTTCATGCGGCAGATTAAACTTTTAATTACTTGCCAACTTGCAACAGCTTGCTTGTCGATTGTTGTCATCAGTTGGCTTTTGAAAAATCCTAAGTCTTTGACGCTTCGTACATTTGTTTATTAACCTGCGCAACGATTTTTGTTGCATGAATATTTGAGCATAATTGTGCCTGCGGCAAGCTGGATGCCACAAAGCATAACCCAACATAACGCAACAAAGCAACTACAAAACAACCAAAGGCTTCAACACCAGCAGCCGCAATAATATTCATAACAACAACTATAACAACAGCGAACCTCAATATGGTATAAAAGGATTTTCTTGTCAAAGCCTATGCCGAAAGCAAGTCAAAGCGCTGCGACAATACCGAGACACACTTACACTTAAATATACAAGCACATACACAGACACACAGACAGATACATACAAACATATATATATATATATATATATATATATATATATATATATATATATATATACGCGGAAGACGTCGACAAAGCATACGCAGCGTGTGCCCGAATTTATTTGCCTGCTGGCTTTAATGAAATTATTTCGTTCAGCTTCGTAAAAAAACTGTTGCAGTTAAAGCTGCACGTCTTAACAAATTTAATAAAATCTTCATGATAATAACATTTGGTAAGAGTTATGCAACAGGTCATGGTCATAAAGCATGAAGCCTGAATCGTTATTTTGATAGATCTTAAAAATTTAAGAAATAAAATTTAAGGTGAATAAATTTGCAAGTATGGAAAGTAAGTAAAATAAATGTAAATATTTATAGTATTTATATACGAATAACTCTGAAGAGAAATATAATTTAAATAGATTTAAATAGAAATTAATAGAAAAATAAATGAAAATAAATACTTATATACGTATTTAAACTTAAATATATATTTTTATATATTTATAAAAATAAAAAATAGAAAATGCTAATCACTGTGATGCTTGATTGATTGAACATATTATGATTACACTTATACTTAATAAGCTGTTTATATTTATACTACAACTGGGTTTTGTCTTTGTTTCAGCGCTAAGCTCACAACCCGAACTAATTGCAGTTGCAGGCAAAGGACTGGTTTTTGCAGTTGGATATTGTCTGGTCGTCGCTACAGTGTACAGCTTGGAAATTGTCCGCAGTTGTCAGAGTAGCAAGCAGCATGCGACAAGGACATAGACACACACACACACACATACATAGGCCGAGGAGATACACACGTAGCATGATTATAAGCCGTACGGCTCAATTGATGCCAGCATAAACCGTAAGTAATCAGACACCTGCATGCGCAACGCCTCATCTCTATCTCTCCCTTTCTCTCTCTCTTTTTGCTTCTCTCTTTTCCACTCTGTGCACTGTAATCCGTTAGCTGAATTTATCAAAGCAACGTTACGCCACGCAATTAATGGAAAATGCAGCACGGCAAAAGCAGCACTGGCATCTGGGCTTCCGCTTGTATGCAACTGTAGTCGCTTGTCAACTCTAATTATCCGTTTAACTAGTTCAATTTGCACGCGAGTGAGAGAGAGAGGGAGATGGGCAGACAGAGAATCTCGGCTGTCTAAAATCAATTTGTGAATTGCAAACCGAAATTTGCACGTGCCTCCCCATGCCACATGTTTTCACTTCAACAGCTTTCAAATTGACTGGCTTTAGCTGAAGATGAAACTGGGTAGAGAGTTAATGAAAATATTAATAAATAAAACTATGATAAAAATAAAATATTGTAATAATAATATAAATATTGAATTAATAAAATTTTTAAAATTGCATTGAAATTTGAGCAGTTTCAGATATCTAAAATAAAATATTGAACACGAGCAACAAATAAAATTCGAGTGAGTTCTAATTGCAGAATTTTTATTTACAATCTTTATCGGCATTACTTGCTGACAGAAAAAAAGGGAAAATAATATTAAAATATGCAAATGTGACTCTTCTCATCTCATCTCATCTCTTCTTCATCTCTGCCACAAACATTGCAGATTTGCGATGCGATTTAATAGCGCTCATCAACGGGAAACCAGTTGCTTCTCATTATATGCTTAACAGCTTATTATTGGCTCAGCTAGCACGTGCTGCGCTTGGCCAGGGGTATCGATGTGATGGCTGGGCAGCTGCTGGCCATTTATTTATTGTGGACGCCAGCTGCTGAAATACTTTTAGGGCGTAAGCGCTGTCATTAATCACACACGCATTGCTTCAAGTGTCAGTCATGGTTGTTGCTGGCAGATAACTGTCATAAACTTTAATTATATTTTCATCATGAGAATGGCGACAACGACAGTTCTCTGTTGATGCGGATGTTGCATGCGGCGCGAATGCTGACTACGACAGACAAACAAAGAGTCAGCACGTGCCACAGGCGTTGCTTGCAGGAAACTTTCCAACATAAAAATTGGGATAAAATAGAATAGCAATAGTCAAAAAGAAGAAAAGAAGTGTGGTCCAATTTCTTTTGCTGCCTCAGCATTCACTTCAGCCAACTGAATTATTATATCTCGGCGCTGCACTGACAGCGCAGCCAACTAGTTGCATGGCAATAAAATTGGCATTCAATTTCAATTGTTGCCGCCATTGGCGTGTAAATGACAGTTCCAGTTATCCCTTACAATTTTTATTTTCTTTGATTTGCTTTTACTCCTTTAAAAATTAAAAAAAAAAATAAAACAGAAAAACAGAAAAACGAACAAACACTTAATCCAACACAGTCAGCGCCAAAGTCAATTAAGGGAAACAAATATGTATGAAAAGGGGAGCAAGAATGCTTTGGTTGAATTTACCTAGCTCTCTGGATACTCTGTAAAGTTGTCTCTTTGTTTATGGTTGGTTATGGCCTGCAAGGGTCGACAGAAGTAAGAAGGAAGGATAGATAGCTGGATAAATGGACAGACAGATGGATGGGTAATAGACTGAGGAACAGATAGATAGAATTTTAAGGGACAAAATTAGCGGACGGACGCATAGACTCACGGATAGGTTGCCGAACATAGCTCGCTGTATATACCCTTTATATGCCATATTTATTGTTTTAAATAATAGGGTATAAAAGCCAATTGAATGTGTATAAAGGACACACATTGGCCAATTTTTAAAAAAAATTTACACTTTTATTATTTTTTCATTCAAGTATAAAAACTGCTATGGCAGCATGGACCACACACACTCATATATATATACATTTATTTATTTACCCATAAGCCATGGGTTGGCATTGATTGCCATTTAAGTGAGTTAATAAAGTTATTGATGAAATATGTTGCCCTGATATACGTGTAACGAGCCTAACGACGTTTTAACTGAAATTCAATTGAAATGTAAAACAAAAGCACCGCCTTTCAGCTTATGTAATTGCCTCATTAGCATTAACAAGTTCACAAATGTGCGCAGGCAGCCGTGTCGTATACGTAATATCAGAGTTCAATGAAGCCCTGAGCCGGCTGGCAGCCAACAATGTGGCCATTTAAATATCAATGCAATGAAGAGGTCGGTAGATTAAGACGCATGGCTCAAGTGTCAAATAAACAAAATCCAATTAACAATCAAGTGCGACAAATAATAGCCAAGATTGGGGTCAGGGAGCGAATTTCTTGATTGACTTTGGAAATTCATTTACAACATTCTGTCGTCATTCGATGCGTTCTCAACACACACACACACAGCAGCCAGCTGGCTGAGCAACAGGCAACATGCACGAAGGACGTTGCATAGAACTTGTGTGCCTGTGTATGCTTTGTCTCTGTGTGTGTGTGTAGCTAAAGCGCAGGTTAATTGCTTTGGAAATTACACACACAGCACAACATATGGCAATCGGCTGGCTGACTAGCTGACTGGCTGGCTAGCTGCCCGCCTGCCTGCCTGGTTGGCTGCCATACACAACGCTAATCGATTTATATAGCAATTTCGAGTGCGTTTGATGGGCGTCGAGGGAGCTAAGTCACGTATGAGTTGGATGTGTTGACTAGCTGCAGTTAGGTTAACGCGTTTAGCTAGTTAAGATGTTTCAGCTGTAAACTGCTTATGATTTCATTAAGTGTTCGCTGATCGTAGCAAATTAAAATGCATTTTTAGAAAAATTACTTAAATGAAAGTTTCTCAGTAATTATAAATAAGACAATACTTAAATATAAATAAAAAAGTAAGTAAGTATAATCTAATTATGATTTATTTATCTCTTAACCTCTTTTATTTAATTAAATTTAAAATTCGTATAGCAAAACATTTTTATTAATATTTCGCTTACCATTTTTGGCAGTAAAAATAAAATTATTAAAATTTTAAAGAGCTAAAAAAATCTATTTATATATATATGTATACATTTTTAATAAAATAAAAAAAAATTTAAATGTAAAAACTAAATTAATTAATCCTTTTTAATTTTTTACTCAATGTATGTATTAAAATTTCATCATTGATTCTTAGTTTGCTATTTCTTTTCCCATAAGTCATCAACATCCTGAAATGCACATAAAATTTCGACGCTTTGTTAAAAATCTATTGAAAATTGTAATTTTTGATTGCAGTTTGTTATGTATTCTTGACAGCTTCAACGTGTTTTAGCGCGTCTTCGATTTTTGCCAATGCCAAAAAACAAAAAATCTTTATAAAATTTTTCGCTTGCGACAACACACAAATGATGCCACAGTCACATTATTCCACAGACCTAGTCCCCTGTGACTTTTTTTTTTGTGCCCAAGACATTTCTGCTTTACAATTAAGGAGCTGAAGATGGCATAAAGGAAGCAGCTAAACAAGATCAAAAGAAAAGATTTGAGCTGTTGGGAGAATTGGGAAAAAGAACCTTGACACAGATGTATGTGATTTGAATTACTTTGAAGTTAACGAAATAGATAAATTTATGAAAAATTAAACAAATATTGGTAAAAAATAAAATTTGTAATTTATTTTAGTATTAGGCGGTATCAGCTGATACATAATAATTTTTAAGACCAATAATAATAATAATATATATATAATTATAATATATATATATATATATATATATATATATATATATATATATATATATATATATATATATATATATAATATTATTTATAATATTTTAGCCTTTTTCTAAAATTTTCTACTATTAAAATGACAAGTCGTAAAAAGGGCACATTTGGCCACTAACCCCGGCGGCTATTGGACAATATTTGTTGCTAGCATTATTCGGCTCAAATGATAACTGTCAGGCGCTAAAAATGACAATAGGTTTAGTGTATTGGCCACGTTTGTTGATGCGTCGTTAAACTTTTCAGCCGCATGCATAGAAGGCATAAAGCCCCTATGGGGCACATATCGATGCCTGTGTGTGTGGGTGTGGAGGTGGGTGCTATGTACGTATATGCAAACGCAGACACCAGGGCAACGCAATGGCTGAAATTGAATTATAGCTTCCATACACACACACACTCACACATACACGCAATCAGAAGCATACGCACACTCACTCACACACAAATTCACACTTACACAATGATGTTGCTGAAGCCTGACATATCGAGCGAGACGTAATGAAATATCTGACTCTCTGACTGCATAACGTTGTGACGCCGACGCTGGCGTCGTAACGGTAACTGAAATAGAAAATGGCGCCGGGCGAGGGGGCAGGCATGTTGGTCTCGCAATGGATGCCATGCAAATAGCAGCAGCAACAGTAACACAGCAGCAGCCATGCCACATTGTTAGACTCTTTCATTTTCAGCTTCGCATTTATGTATCTGCCGCCGTAGCCGTAGCCGTAGCCGTAGCTGTTACTGTAAAATATGGCTACGGCCGCAGAAAAATAACAGCAAATAAAATCAACAAAGGGAAACAAAGCATTCAAGCCGGTGCTCAACGAACATTGAATGCTCTTGCGGGGCAGATAAGGAAGTTGATTAAAAAATGTATATATAATATGGAAAATGCAAGCGCTTAGTGCTGGTGAGCTTAGATTTATAAATTATTTTTAATAAATATCTATATATAACTTATATATATTAATACATTTTCCAACTAAATTATGACTACCAACAATAAATCTCAAGTATTCAATTGATTTTAATTAAATACATTCACTTACACCACAAACACCACAAGGCTCAATCAATTTAAGCATTCAGCTAACAATAAATGATTTCAATTAATAAATTCTGAGTAAACTTAGGCCGAATTCTAATTAGACTTCTTACGATGCAAGCCTTAAATGCGTAGCTTACGTAGCGCGCCATAGAGCAAGGAAGCTGATGTTATTTCCTTCACTTGTTACACATTTCGTTACGAATTTAGAATGCTCTCGTTGTGTGGTGTTGGGAAAGTTTAAAGCTGGCAACGACGCTGCAGGAGGCAACAACCTCTGCAGGAATCTGACTTGGCCTGATGCTGGCCTAGTGCGGAAGCCGGCACCAGCTCCGGCATCCTCAACCTCATTCTCATACTCATCAGCAGCGGCAGCACCAACGGCATAAGCATTGGCATTGGTATCGGCAATGGCAGCGGCAACGGCAGCGGCATCGGCGACATCGGCTTCGTTTTATTCCATTGTTTCATTTCATTTTATTGTCATATGTCATACAATGGCGTTACATTTACATTTCCCATTAAACTTTTCGCTATCAGTTGCTACTGTTCTTGTTGTTGAGTAATAAATTTAAATGCTTTGTAAGCCATTCTCATGAATAATATTCACACATACATCTGGCTCTGCGTGCAATAGGCATATAAATATTTCCGAAATAAGTGCTTGCGGCACATGTTTTATTTCTATCAATGCGACTTATCAATAAATCGAAATGTTAAGTATTTTTGAAGGCCACAGAGCAAATTAGAAGCACATTTTTAGAAAATCCAATTGCCTTCGTAGCTGAATTTATATATCAATTTTAGATAATAATATCTGAGATATATTTTAGGTAACAAAAGGTAAATAAATTAAAATAATTTATTTTAGAAACAAAATTGGATTAAGAATTTTATTATATTTGTAAAATATTTCAGTAATAAATAAAAAAAAAAATTTATTCAGATTACATATAATTTTGTTTTTAAATTTTATTGAGGATTACTTAAAATTTCCAATTGCCATTGTAGCTGAAATTATATATCAAAATAAATAAATAAAAAATAGTTATTTATTTTTAAAATAATTTATTTTTTCCAATTTTTAATTGAGGAAATATTTAGATCTTTTACTCCTCCAATTATAATGCTAATTTAATTTAAAATATATTATTTAATATATTATATATATATTAATAATATATTGTATTAAATATATTTTTAAACACTATCGCTGATTGCGTAAATAGAAAGCCTAAGAAAGCGTTATAGAGTATATATATTTCAGGCAAGCATCGATACTATGTTTCTTTAATTACAACATCTGTTCAAGTTGGTCTTGAGCAAGGTGGCGTCTAAGCTTTCTACTACTACCAGTGGTGCTAATCTAGTGTTTCTATGGGTCTTTGGCCTACTCTTGGATTTTCTCACAAATCTTTTATTATTATTATAATGATTGATTATTATATTTGATTTTGAGGGATATCTGAACCAATCTTGGATTCTGTCTCCAATTTTATAAGCTTTCACCCCTTGTACAATTTTATGTTTTTCTGCATACGAGCTCATACAAGTTAAAAATGTTGCGACTTATACTAAAATCTACCGCTTAAAGGCAAGCTCTTGCCAGATTCAAATCGAAATATGTAGTGTGTCGTGCATGCAAACACACGTGCATGTGTATGAATACGTTTTTGCACTTGTGAGCGGCACGCAAAAGTATGCAGCAAAAAACAGCCAAAATCACTCAAAACAATTTCGAAACGTAAAAAAAAAGCAAATGAAATTGCAAACAGTAAACGGAATATTGATTCAAGCTTGCACACAAGCATTCCTCTCACATACGCACACACATGCACACATACCAGGTTGTCAGGTCGCTCTTCGCAGATGCAACAATTTGTCATTGAAATGCAAGCGCATGAAAAACTAAAAACCAACCGAAAAAAAAAGAAACAAATAGAAAAATAAAAAGAAAAGCTAAACAGCTGCCGACACCGACAGCAGGCACGAGCAACGTTTCTCTTGTTGTTCTTGTTGTTGCTGTTGTCGCAAAGCTGTTGCTGTGGCCACGAAGAACGCGCCAACGAAGATGGATACGAACGAGTGGCGGCCATGGCCGAATGCTTTATCGTATACGATAAACGCAACAACGACCAACAGTTGCCTGCAACTGGAGCTGACTGGTGGCTGATAGCTGCTGTTTGTTTGGCGGGCCAGGCCAAGGCACAGTCCACATTCGTCCGTTGGGCTGCACAGACGCGTTGCACGGCTAAGTCGACAGGTGTTTGAAGTGTCGTGTAACGGTTAACAGAGATTTGAACATATCTAAAGACAGACAGAGTGACAAGTGCGACAGGTAAACAGTTTAAAGTGCAGTCGAACCTTTATCCATTGGCAACCTACGGAGTTGGCCCTTACCGATTATTGTTGATGGCCGTAGCGCCTGCGTCAACGGCAACTGTTGCTGCAGTTGCTCAATTTATGCATGTAAGTCCAAGCGCCCCCCCACATACACACACACACTCACGTCTCTATATATAAATACGTGTATAAATAAATAACAAGTGACGGTCAAAACAAAGCTGAGATTGCCCCATCAATTCTGGCATGAAATTAGATCAATCAAACAGGATGTTCGTGGATATATGTTATCGATTTGGACCAAGGCACACACTCAGCACATAAACACACACACACACACACACACACACGCTGACACACTTGCTCATCAGACACACAGCTAGACAGGTGCCAGGTTAAGGTATATCTGCCTAGAAAAGTATTCTAAAAATATGTAAGCACACGCGACGTCGACGGCGACAGCCTCCAATATCGCTGCTTGTTTGATTAAAGCCTCAGACTACCATGTATGAGCCAAGTAAATTGAGGCCGTATAAAATTGAATTTAAACTAACGGCTTATAAATAAATTATATGCACACTAAGCCAAAAGAATTTACAAATAGATTGATTCGAATTGCACTTGCCGCCTCTCCATTGCATTTCTGATCTAAAATTTTCATTTGCAATTTAGATTTTATTCTGGTTCAATTTTAAGCAAAGAATTAATGCATAAATTTGTGTAATTTTTAGAAAATTATTTCTATTTGAAGATCAAACAATCTAATATTTTTTATAGCAAAAATCAGCTTAAAAAAACTTTTTCAATTTTTAAAGTGAATTTAAGATCTATTAGATATTCCATCATATTTAAATAGCAAAATAGTTAATTAAACAAAAATATAATTTACTTTTAAAAAAATATTACAAAATTAAAAATAAATAAAAAAATTTTAGTTTTATAGCTTTACAATTTTAAGAAATAAAAACAAAAAGATTTTATAACATAGGTGTAAAAGGATCTGCAAAATCTTTCAGATTTAATCTTCTCCTACTAATGTCAATTTTAATATAAATAAATTTTGAAAATATTAAAATAAAATTAAAAAAAAGGTCATAAATTAGCAAGCTAAAATCTCATATTTAATAACATTAAAAAATGCTTAACAAAATTTTAAGCAATCTAAATTTCTAAGCTACAGACAGCATTTCCATTCATAGCACAAAATTAACTTCTTCTAGCCACACGTTTAAGTTCGTTTTAATCATTTCTGTGGCCGGGCGAATCCATTTAACATTAGCACATGTCTGTGGGCCAAGTTGTTCAATATGTTGTCCAGCTGGCCCAAGGCCAAAGTTTTTTAAAGTGCTTCACCTGCGAACCGACAGTGCGGCAAAGCTGCCCACTGGAGCCAGACCAAGTAACCCACCCATGCTCAGCCAAGCTCAGTGCGCCATGTGCGCTTTGTCAGTTAAGCTGTCTTTGAGGGGCCTGTCAACAGAGCTGTGCGGTGGCCATGTCCTGCTGCGGGCCTCGCATGTTTCCGACTGGTTAAGTCGCCAGCTATAGTATCCATATCCATTGAACTGAATGTCACTCAGAAATTTCTTGGAAGCCAAATCAAACTGAAATGATTTCCGTGGAAAGAAATGTGCCTGAAGGCATGCCAAAAATCAATGTAAAGCATACAAACACCCTCCAAACCTTTCCTGGTTCCCAACATAGCCGTAGGGCAGCATTTAATGCACACGAAATACCGCTGGTGGGCGTGTCAACGCCCCACACTTAAATTACTACTTCACACACTTGTATAACGTGTAATATGAACAGAAAATAAAAATGAAAGAGAAACAACAAATACAAATAAAACGAAACAACCCGCAACACGAAAAGCGCAAAAACGAAATTCAACTGCGAACAGCTGACAATGGGATGGCTGAAGGGGCAATGGGAAAGGCGGGCAGGGGAGCACAACACTGGGGGGCGACCAGCTAGTCATCGGCACGGTCATAGTCATCATCTTGGGCCACATTTTCAGCGTTTCGCTTAAGGAAATTTTTTGTATCAGAGCACACATCAGTGCAGCCGACTGCGTAATACGCGCTCATTTCTCAAGAAAATGTGACCTCAAACAGAAGAGAATGCTATCAATGGCCAAGTCACACAGCCACACATACATTAAAGATTTTCTTAAAATTCAATGCCTTTCACAGACAAGATTTTATGATTAGATTTTTTTGTTTTGGCCGAAATTACATCAAAAAAAAAATCTCTTAAAATCCCTTAAGCCAACTAACAGCTGGCAACAACCCAATATGCTCTTTTTAGTTGATGGACGGGCATATAAATAGACCAACTAGTTTATTTTTGGGGCAGGCGTGGCATGGCGCTTTACAGTCCCCAGCGGCCTGATTAAATTCGTAAGCCCGAAAAAAAAGCGCGCTGAGCCAAAATGGCCAGTGAAAGACACTGAAACTGGGACAGGATGCGTTTAGTGCGGCGCGCAAATGATGAAATAAACGAAACTAATCCAAAAAGAAAGCCCAAAACGCGAGCGAAATATGCCAAAATATTTACACTGCCAACCGCAGTGGCTCCCCACGCCTCACGCCCCTTACCCACTTTGCTTCCTTTTGCTCTATTGCGGTCGTGCATATAGAGAATATGGCTGGCTAACCGGCTCGCTGTGATAAACATCTTTGCCAAGTAAGCAACAATTTTTGTGCCCCAAATTGGGGTTTTGGTCTTCTTTATTTTGGTTGTTTTTGCTCTTTCGGTCGTTCTGTTCGGTAGGATAGCTGATTGGATGACGAGGCTTAAGCGCGTGCAGGCAAATATTTTTAATGATTTTTCCGTTCAGGCGTTCATCGGCTTCGATCAGAGCGTTTTGTTTTTTACGCCCCAGTTAGTGCAAAACTAATTATATAGAATGCCAGAGCCAGCATCACAGCCAGGGCCAGGGCCAGAGCCAACACCAGCGTAGATATGGCAACCGTAGCTTGGACAAGAATTTCCAATTATACGAGAGCACAGAAACAGTGAGAGAATGGAAGAGTGAGAGAGTGCTCGCAAGGGATTTCACACTTCTCGACAGTCGCCTTCAGTCCACGTCAATCAGCAGTTACATCGCCTGACAACCCATGCGTTATGTGTGAAATTTAATCAAATCACACAACAGCGCAATATTTTTAACAAATCAGAAACAAGCTAACTGTAAGCCGCAAAAAGCTGACACTGATATACACTTACCAAAGCCAAGCCAAAGCCCATGTTTGACATATGTATGAAAATGTTTTAAGAAATATAAATATTTATTTTTAATTAAATAAATGAAAATTTCTAAAAAGTAAAGAAGCAAGAAGACATTTATTAAACATAGTTTAAAATTAATAAAAATTAAAATTCCTAAAGTAAATAATTTATTAACTTGTTTTTAAATTCAAGAAACTCACAGAAAGTTGAATAAATATTGCCAAGACTAAATCTTAAATGTTATATTTTATATTAAACTAAAGAAAGTTGAACTTTGAATATAATTTATAATTTAATTTTTGTTTATTAAGATTTAAAATAATATTTATTGTTATTTTGTTTGTTTCCTAAACTCTCCTAAATACTGCATTCGCAACTTTACTTAAAACTTTACACAAAAGTAAAAATTTATTGACTTTATGGCATTAATAATATTTCAATTAAAAATTTAATTAATTAAATTTCACAAAAACTCTCATATTTTTTTGTTAATTTTCTCATTTACATTTTGTCAATAAATAATAATTATTTTAATTTATTTTTATCTGCTCAGCTGCTGTGCAATTAAAAAATTATATATACTAAATGATTTATGTAACTTGCATAATTATTTGAGATTTTTATTTGTATTCTACCAGCTGGCTGGCAAACAGCTAATGGCTGTAGCAATGTGTAGAGCAAAGCGGGCAACACGTGAGTCCGTTTATTCATTTTGCTTTTTTATCATTTTGCTGTTGTAGTTGTTGTTGTAGCTTTTCTGCCTGCGCTGCATGCAAATTTGTATCACGTTCGCCAACATTTTCACTGAAATGTGGCAGGCAAAAAGGCTAGTATGCGGCTCACAGTTGATTCAGAGTTGTTGTTGCTGCTGCTGCGGCTGCTAATGCAAAATTATGGCTTTCAGCTGGAACACGCTGCTACATTTCCGTTTCCGCTTTTGCTGTTGTAGTTTTAATGCATAGCACGCGGAGTCGTATAAATGTGTGCGAATGTGTGTGTGTGTGTGTGCGTGTGTTTGTATTTGTGTGTTTGGGTGTGCGTGCGCGCACGTGTGTTTTTGAATGAGTGAGCAACACGTTTCCTTTGATTCACTCGCGCGTCAGCTGTTTGGATAATGTTTATCCTATCGACTGAAAAATGTTCAAAGTCAGCAAAGAAAAAAACTTCAAATGGGATTGAAAAGGAAATAAGGAACAAATAAAAGAGTACATGCACTTAAAGAAGCTTAAGCTGCGCTTATGGTCGGCCAACTATCAAAGTCAGAATTTTCTTCTGTTTTTTTTTTGGCTCCACTTTAATTAAGTCAAAAGCTGTGGAAGCCCTTACCTGTGGCCGGCCAAACCGCACATCCTTCACTTGGCCAGCCAATTAGGCCAACACAAGTGGGCAAAACGTGTGCTTCGGCCCACTTAACAGCTGCTGCTGCTGCCGAGCTAAACCCTCGGTCAAGCTCTTTCCCTTTAGTTTTGCAATCCTTCCAGCCAGGCAATTACAAAATGCTGTCGACCCGTTGCCATGGCTAAGACGTGTGCCTCGAGCTCCCCGTAAGTCGTAGCTGGCATAACTTACTTATTAGTTAAATACATAAAGGCGCGCCAATTTCAATGCAAATGCACTTTTAATTAAATTTGAAATTAAAAAAAAAAAAAAAATATGTATATATATAAAGTAATTGCTGAGAGACCCAGCCTTAACGTGGCTAATAAAATGCAAATAAAATGCTCGCTAATTTAATTTCCGCTTAATTGTTAATTAAAGTGCAATAAAAACACGCCGATTGCTGCTGAGAAAGGGCTGCCGCTGCCGTAGCCCGTACGTTTTCTCTTTCGAAATGGCGAATTTCGAGTCTGACTTTATAATTTGCTTATAAAATCCGCACAAAGTTTTGATGCCGAGCAATTTTAATTCACAAATTACAAACTCTAAGTGCAATTACAAGCACGCGTGTATGTGTTAAGCAAGCTGATTTTACATGCCGCATGCCACCACATGTGACATGCCACATAAACACTCGCACTCTCTCACACTACACCCATGTGGAAAGCAACAACAAAATCCAATTTGGGTGTGCCACACCCACAACACAGCACCCTTACGGCATGCAAAGGCCGTTGGATTGCGGCATCTCAAAAGCAGGCACGGCTCGGACCACAGCATGCCCATGCTTTCTGCTTCTTCTTCCTTTTTTTTGTCGGTTGCCCAGCCAAGCCGATTATCTTTTCATGCTACATTTGTATCTCAAAAAAAAAGTCAAATGGCACTAATCCAAATTTCACAAAAGCCGAACAAATTCTAAAATATGAACACATGTGTGCTAGGCAGTGTGAGTGTGCGTCTGTGTGTGCTTAGGTGGGTGTGTGTGCATATCGTGGGCCGTTCCAAAATATTGCAGCCTAAGCGCAATGGAAATAACTAACGGGATCAGATTTTGTCTCTTGTTTGTATTTGGATGTATGTGAGTATGATTGTGTGAGTGTGTGTACATATGTGTGTGTGTGTGTGAGTTTTACAAAAGTTAATCTGAAATTTTACATTTCTATGCCTTAAATACTCTAACAATGTGTTGAGGCACATTTGGACTTGGCCTCAACAAAAAAATAAAGAGATTAATTTATGGTTGCCGTTTATGTAAAATGTTATGAAATTTGTTCTGAATTTTTGCATACTTCAAACTTATTTTTCAATTTAACGTCGATTTCAATTTTTTCTGAATTTAGCTTATGGCACATGGCGCAGCACTCAAGATTTAGGGAATAATAAGATTGATATGAATGCCAATAATAATTTTTTTATACCATACAAGAGTAAGTAAAAAAAAAAAATTTTTAAACGATACCGTAAAGAATTTAGCATTATGATTATATACAAATTGTATTAAATAATCATACGTAAATGGACATTATCGAAGTCTACTGCATATCTTAAATCCACAAAATATCCTATTCATATAATTTCAAATTCAATTAAATTAAATTAAAAATTTGTGCCCATGACTGTAAAGAGCAGATGGATTTGCAGTTGTGTGAGTGGAAGTGGATTGGATGAATTCTTATAATTAAAGTGGTACAGAATTTAATCTAAAGACGTGAACTTCGGAGTTGCCAAATTTTTTTTTAACTAAACATAGCTTGCACTGCTCCGAACCATTTTCATAAGATAATTTTGTTTTGTTTAAATTTACATTTTTTAAAAATAATTCTCATTATATAACAATAAGTCAAAATCGTGAAATAAATTTTACAATTCAATTAAGAATGTGTTATTAAAATTCAGAGCTTTTCAACCACTATTACCTGCTTACAAAATACATAAGAAACTACATATTATGGAAAAAGTTAACAAATAATGTGTTTGGCTTACAGCCTAATTATCTCAGCAACGCTGCCATATATATTCAGCCAGGTTACTTAGTTATTCAGACTGGCGTTATATTCATAAAGCTCATAAAGTTGCATTGGCGAAACTCTTAAATTACAATTAGAAAAGCGCATGCAAAATTCGTTGCTTGTTGCATCGTTTGTTGTGTTGTTTATTCTAACAGACATGGTGTGTCCCTTCCCAATTGTGCCATTCGTTTGCGGCCGTTGCCAGCCAGCCGCATACACATATAAAGTTGAGTTTATCTCAAGAATGTAGATTGCCTGTAAAATATTTAATTACACACTGCGGTGCTGCCGCAGACGCACAGAGAGCCTGGCACGGCTCGTGCGCCTGGTGAGTCGTGTCAGGCGACAGAAACAGCAAGGGCAACGGCAACGGCAACGGCACTGGCTAACCAGAAAGGACATAACACGCATACGCCATGTATGGCTTAGATGGCTTGTGCTTGTTCACTTGGCAATTTGCAAGTGTTGGCAACTGTGGAGTGTGCTACACACAAGTGACACTTGTATGCATGTGACTGCCGTTCTTCCCTTGTCTGCCATGTGCCTCTGTGTATGTGTGTGTGTGTGTCTGTGTTTGTGCAATTTGCTGTTTATTTATTTGTCCTACAGACTTTCGACTAACCTGGCTGTCAGCTTTACAACCAAATAGTTAAGCACTTTTTGCATTTTTAATAAACTGTAGCAGCTCACTTTGCATATGAAATGTGTCTGTATAATTTTGTGTGTGTGTGTGTGTGTGTCTAAAGAATGCCTCACAATGTTTTCAGCACATTCATTCATTAGTTGCCCAGCCACGTCGTAGTGCCGAAATGCTAATTATGTTTATTGAGCGCCCAACAGGGCAAACAACTCATAAGATAGCCAAAAGATACAGTCAGCGAGTTACTTGAAGAGCTAATCTAGCAATAGAGACAATTTAAAAACTTTAAATGCTAAACTATGCTAAAATGAAGTAGTATATATATATGGGTAATATTTGTATATATATAGTCAGACAACACCTCTATGCATATACACCTATACCTATACCTATACATATACCTTAAAAAAAAAAACAACTTCTAATTCACTCAAATTGAATAAATATTAATATTTCCTAAAATATATTCCAAAATAAATATCCTAAAAAAATATATGACAAAAATTACTCAAAAATTAAAATATATATATATAAATCTTTTACGGTTCACAACTTATGCTTGAATAAATCATTTTTCGCGTGCACTCAAAGCATATAAATTAGGAGTATTTCCATGCATAGTCAGACATAGACAGAGTCTGCTCAGCCAGAACCATTCCATGCATATAAAACAAATAGCTAAATCATAGTCGTACTTGACACTTTGGCCAAGTGTAGTTTGTTATGGTATGCGAGCATTGCTAAATCAGCTTTGACCTTTCCGGAGAGCAGCAAGCGAGTTGCGCTGGCCGCAGAACAACTTTGCATTTGATTTGCGCGAAGGTCGTTTTAAAAATAAGCAGGCGCAAGGCGAAGCACATGGGCCACACAGGCGCTGACACACACAGCCTGTCGATCAGTCAGTCAGTCAGTCTGTCTGTCTGTCAGTGGGTTAGTCAGTTAGCCAGTTGGTTGGTGAAAGCCATTTCAGTGTAGCCTTGAGCACGCCCAGCGGCATTCAGTCTTTGCATTGACATTGGGTGTGGCTCAAGTCAGGGGCTGGGCCGCGATTCCTGCCACATACACACACACACACACACACAACAATCTGACGTGCGTTGAGGTGCTAAATAGCGCTCATTGGCTGACTGACCTGACTGACAGGCAGGCGAACGTTGGAGCAGACCGACTTTGTGTATTCGAATCGCTGGCAAGCACATAATTAAAAGCGACATTCGTTTGGCTTTCTGGCATTAGAAAGTTGTTGCAATTACACAACTTTAATGAGTGCCGCACATCAAATCAGCTCCAACTGAATGATTGGCTATCACATAATTAGAACGCGCCAATTGTAACTAAAGCCCAGCGCGGTAAGTCGACCCTGAAATTGACTAAGACAACGGGCCTAATCTAACAATTACAAGTTGCCATTAATGCCATTCCATTTCTAAATATATATATATATATATATATATTTATAAACATCAGTTACAGCTGATGAACTTATTTAGTTACCTGGACCCAGGTGGAGCTGCAGCTGCTTTAACTGACCTTCAAAGCTGACATTTTAGTTATTTTATTTATTCAGCTTTGCTTGCGTGCCACAAACAATTTTCCTTCAAATTTATTTATATAGATAGCAATAACAACAGCAAAAAAAAAAGGTGTTCAAATTGATTATAGAAATTTCATAATTTATATTTATTAAAGCATACAGATTGTGTCATTTATATATAGTTGCGAGTCCTTACGGAAAAATGTCAACACACAAGATTCTTTTTTTTTATTTTTTGCAACTGTCTCTGCATTAAAATGCTTTCATATGATTGCTTTTTAAGCCGTGCACCAAACAAAAACATCAAAATGGAATGAGAACAAAATATATGCAGAGAAAAGTTTTATTGTAAAATATTTCAACTATGCGTTTTGTCAAGAGTTTAGCAAATGCGCAGAGCTTGGCTGTCTACCTGTAGTTGCCTTCGGGGCTATTGTTGTCCTGACATGAAAAATATATATACAAAATATATGAAATATTTATGAAGCGGAATTTGCGTATTATGAAATGTAGAAAAATTTATTCTAAAGCTGCGCAGATAGAAACTTTAAGTCCTACCACAAGATGAACAAGATGTATTATAATTTGAATATGTCAATATTTCACAATCTGTATAATTTATATATTAAATATAAAGTAATGCAATTAAATATTTATTGGCAGTGAAATATCCTAGCAAACTATTTGAATAAGTTTATCAAAAATATTGAATTTTATATATTTTCCAACAAGTATTTTAGATGTTTTTTTTTTTTTGCAAAGCAAATATTTTTTGATTAAATTTTGCACACATAAATCTGCTGTTGCAACTAGTTATTCCCATAAAAAATATTCGATTATATTAGCTTAGATTTAAATAACTCTAATGCAAAAGTATAAAAAAATTTTATTTTCGTAAATATAAAGTTCTCTAATATCAAGACAAATCTCTCTCTTTATCCATAATACTATTGTGATATCTGAAAATACTATGCCATAACTTAATACTTAACTGCCTTACTAGCTTACTGCCTTGCTGTCTAAATACCTTACTTATTACTACTTATTACCTGCCTGTCTCACTTACTCCAAGAGCATTTTAAAATATCTAAAAATATTTTAGACTTCTGATATTGGTGAAACTTTCTGATATTGTCTATATCTATGATATTTTATGTATATTCAAATGAAATTTTATATTATTTTGGTATATTATTGTTGCTGTTATAAATAGAGCTATCAAACATTAAGTTCTATTTTATTCGGAATCAACTAAATTCTCTTAAAATCATAAAAACGCCATTACAACGAGAGCAAAGATAATGAGGAGATGTAAAAAAAATTAATGAGTTTCAGATTTAGATTCTTGAGAGGCCCATAATCTGATATTTGATTACTAAATTCGGTTGACTTATGTCATTCATCGCAAAGAAATGTATGAAAAAAGTAATAATATAAGCTGCACTCTTGCTAATTGGACAAATCTGTCTGAAAGAAGATATCATTTTTCATTTTGACTCAATTCCCCGTTTGAGGAATATCGTTTACTTACTACATTAACTCTTCTTTCCTCTTTGTGCATAGTTGTCTGATTTTCCGCAGTGAACTTCCAAGAAATATATATTATTTTTATTGTAGGAAACTTTTAATACAACTTTAACTTTGCAACTTACAAACTAATTACATTAATATGCACCTGGAATCTGAACGCCCGCACCTTGTGCAATAAGTGCAGGTAGAGCGAAAAGATTTAATACTATATTAAGGCGTATACTTGATAATCGTAGTTATCTCAGATGAAGTGCTCGACATTCTGCTCTAATCACCTTTATGAAGGTAATTCAATTAGTTGCACCTCCATTGCAAAAGCAAAAACGTAATTAAATTCGGAACTGCGAGCAAGCAAATTATAAATTCGATATGTTGTGTGCGTAGTCAAATTACATTTTCAATGCAATTAAATGCACATTCAGATCACTCATACGCACTGCTGCACACGCTTTGCTTTGACTTGAGCCCCGCCCGCACAGATTGCAGACCAAACAGCAATTCGTGTACATGGCATAAGCCAGCAAAGTAAAAAGCTAAAGACCAACGTGTGTATTGACATTTGTCCAGTTGGACCTGGGGCTGTTGGTGATGGTGGGGCTGGTGTCTCGAGTTGGACAATGTGCCAAAGAAATGGCTTAGAGTAACGAAAAGTGTTGCAACATGAACGTGTCAATGAGGTTTTTAAGCTTCTTGCTGCTTGACTAGCAGCCAACGACTGACGCAATGTGGCACGAGACCAATCCCAATCCAAGCCCCAACCCCGCAGCTGACACAAACAGTGACTGAATCCGTGCCTGGCCTTTTGTTATAACATATTACTTTGCAGCTCAACATGTTGCGGCTGTGATGGCAACAGCATGTAAACAGACAAAAAGCGAATGCAGCAGCCAACGAGGCCAGATAAGAAGAGCGTGCAACATGCTGTGCGCGCCCGTGTAACTGTCTGTGAGTATATATATGTGAGTGTGCCTGTGTGTGCGTGAAAGAAAAACACAAACAGCAAAGCTTACACACGCACAGCAAACGGATTATTTGTTTTCGGCAGCTCCATCTTTGTTTGCTATACAGGTATTATTTTTTTTTTTTTTGCTTTCTGCTTCTTTCCCTTCTTTGGACTGCGCCACATGCAGAGTCCTTTATCTGCAGTCCGTGTAAACACCTAGCTCACACACACATACACTTATCCGTCTATGCGCACAGCATGAATAAGCTAAAGTGTTATGTCAAAGCCTAAGGGCTAGTTTAGTGCTATATATGCCAAGTGAAACTAATTTGGCAACAGCTTAGCAACTACTGCCAGTCTCAGAAGCAGCAGCAGCAGCAACTATCATATACATACATACACACATACATGCATACATACTCCCGTTATATATAAATAATGCCACAGTCATCAAATCAGAATTGTATGACACAGTTCCTATGTCTATCATTATGGCTTGGCCTATACAATTAGTGCCTCCGAGATATGGCGAACGGTGCCCCTTTTTCTCTCGGTATATATATAATATATATATATATATTATTTTTTTTTGCATTGTTAATAAAATCACAACAGCTACTGTGGCCACTGAGAGTGGGGTGTGCGCTTGACCCATGCCTTTGGAGGCAACCAACCAACCATCCCGATGCCACAACAAACGCGACATTTTCAATATGCTCTGGCCAAAGTAGCGCGAGGCGTTGCGCAAACATTAGTCAGGTCCGTGCTTACATGTGCGCCTGGCGTGGCATAAACAAACAAAAATAGCCAACAGACACACACACACAGAAACACACATTCACTTGGTTGTTTTTGTTCTTGCCGGTCGGCCTTTAACGTGTGCAGAAGTCAACTTCTGTGCCCCCTCGAGGCTCGCCCGGTCGCGTTTGTGGTCATCGCACGAGCTGACGCTAACAATGTTATTAAAAACTCATTCAAAGTCAATGTGCGTGTTTGCATAAATCTATCACTGTGTGCGTGCGTGCGTGCGTGCGTGCGTGTGTGTATGTGCGCGCGTGTGTGTGCTCGGGTGTTGATAAGGGACGCCAGAGAACGCTCGATATTCCAGTAAAAGTTGTCGCATCCCGTCGTCGTTTTTGCATTCGATACATTTCAATTAGCACATGAGCGCAGTATCAATCAATCGCGCATTTAACACGGCTGCACTGTTTACGCTGTTTTACAACACTGCAAAAACATATTTTGCATATTGCGACCAAAAACATGGGCCAATTGCAAATTTCATTTATTGCAAGAGCTGACGAGGAGAAACAAAAACGAATTTCATATTCACTGTAATTTTGCATTTATAATTTTAAAAATAAATTTTGACTTTTTTAATTTTATTTTTTATTTAAAATTTAAATTTAATTTGATAATCAAATTGCAGATTTTATTCTAATTTAGTATTTGTTAAAATTAGTCTGACATAGCTTAACTCCAGCTGCTGCTGCTTACAGATAAAATTTTACAATGCCAATGAGAATTCAAAATAGTAAATATTCTTGATCAAGATAACGAACTCTGTCGATCTAGTTTATCTATATGAGCTTGAGTTGATTCATGCTCATTTGTGCATTTGTTATTCCTTCGATGCATCCATTAACGCAAAGATCTCTCAAGCCACATTACACCCTCGTACATAATTTAAATATTTTTCTGAAGCTGCATATTAACAATTCGAGCTTATAATTTTAAATCAAACTAAAAAATGCGTTTTTAATTTTATTCTTAAACTTAAATCTTGAATAATAAATAAACTAAAAATTAAAATTAATTAAACACTTTTTTACATACATACATTTTATATAGTTAATAATAAAAATATTAATAGTTATTTTATCAAAAAACTAAAATAATTAATTATATCTTCTTACCAAATATATTTTTTATTTTTTTCTTGAACATATACAAAAATTAAGCTCATTTTTGCTTAACATAAATTATTTGTCCCCTAAATTCCCACAATAGCCCATTTTACAAATCATTACCAAAAGTCCGGAAGTCATTGTCAATACATCACATATGCTCCGAAAAGTCCAGCTCGCACAAAATCAATCAAATTTCGAAAAGAGTATAATTTACCTCGCAATTTACCACAAATAGCTGTCACACACTAATAATATGCCCGCATTTTATTACATAGTAAATTAACACTTTGCTACAGCGCGCATTATTAATTATGACAATTATTGCTTAGGCATTAGCATTAGAATTAGCCCTGGGTAATGGCGCCACCATTGCCAAATGCTGATGAGCAAAGGAAACTAAAATATTGGCCGCCTGGAGGGGCTGAGAAGAGGCGTGGCATTTAATTTCCTGTAGCTGTAGCTCAATCAATAGAAAGTCAACTAAAACGAACTTATTTAGTGCCGATGTCTATGAAACATAAAACCCAAAAGGGTCTGCGAAATAAACAAGCGCCAATATAAAATGTTACCAAAAACCTTTAGCCATGGATTTGCGGCAACGGCGATGAACTGATTAAATTGTTGACGGAAACGGCGCTCAGAGCGCTGGGAGCTCTGGCTTTGTCGCTTGGGGGCTTGCTCTCTTTATTTTTTGTGTTCGCTCAGAGCTCACAAAGTGAGTATATTAGTTTATCTCTCTTGACAGGGACCAAGTGACCCGAAAGTGTTTATAGACAATAATCTAAATGAAGCTCTCGAGTTTTGTTATACATATATGAATATAAGTAAGCGTATAAGCGTGTATTAGCCAGTCAGTCATAGCTTTCTCTGGGGTACATGGAAACTAATTCCGGCAGCGAAGTGCTGCCAATGGACAGCTGCCCCGCTGTCCCGGTCGAACTTTATCGATAAGCGTCGAGGCGCGCACGGCCAAGCGATGACAAAAAAAAAAAAATAAATAAATAAACATGTTTTGGGGGAGATCTTTGCTGGCTAAAGGGAAATACATTTTTATGGACAATTTGGTTTTTATGTCAATTTAGTGTTGTTGCTCAGTGTAAATATATACATATACACACACACAAATATATATATATATATATATATATATATATATATATGTAAGTATTTGTACGTACAAGACAATTCAAGCAGTTGCACAGCAAATTCCAATACCAATACCCAGACCCACCAAAAAGCGTGTGGCAGTACTTTGGAGCTGCCGCTCCAAGGCGGCGCACATTAAAAATGGGCGTTGTGGGGCGCATCGTTCACTGTTTGCCTGATTGGTTGCCGCATTTTGTTGTACGCTGTTCGCTGGGGCGGGTATTATTGTTAGTGTGGCAGAAATGGCAAGGACGATGACTGCGACACGATGTTGTGATAATTGCCAGCAGCACTGCCAAGCGAAAAATGGAATGTGAGCCATCCCATCTCACCCACAGCCCGCCCCGCCCCCTACACGCTAGGGTCTGTGTCTGTGGCGCGCTGAGACTTTAAAGATTTTCCCCATGGCTTGCCGAAAGATTTCAGTTTTGTGGCAGCTGTAAACACACAGTCGGGGATTTGGTGCTAAGCCGCGCATAAAGCGTCGACTATGCTTCATACAATGCGCAACGTGCTGTAAAGTGGCAAGTCCTTTATGGTTCATAACTTACGAAGCCCTCACAAAGGAGCAGCATATTATGTATCCAGTCAGAGATAAGCATTAAAGTTAAGCAATTCAATTGAATGCCACGAAGCTCGCAGCACATAACTTGCCAGTATTATTAAACTGATCAGCGTGCAGATAGCAGCGATGCAGGGTTCAACATTTCATTAAATGTATTTAATTGTTTTTTTTTTTTTTTTAATTAATTAATTAATAGATCAGGTAATTGAAATTTATTCAGTTGAATTTGGTTCAAAAAAGTATGCTACGATTTTTGCCAACTGTAATCTTTCTTTTATAATAGACAAATATTTCATAAAAAAAAAGTTGTAGTATTAAAAACACAAACGAGCTTTTACTGCTGACTAGGCGTAGTCCCATAATAATACCCTGCATTTATATATATTCAAAGGGGTATTTTTACTTATTTTTTCCTTTTTAAATAAAATAATATTTTTTATTTGTCTAGGTGTGTAATTTTTTTTTTTTTAATTATTTAGATCGAATAGAAATGGAATCAAGAATAAGCTTCAATCTTTTATTATTTCTTCAAAGAAATAACCATAGATATGCCTATTACAGCTAGTATCTTAAAATATGTCTGAATTAGTGAAATACATTTAATAAAATTGTAAAAGTTTAGTATATTAATAAAATATAAATAAACGAAAAAAAAACAGCATGAGTCAGCTTGAATATGCTTTATTTTATTAGGTTTATTAATTCGATTTAAAAAAAATGTACAAAATATTTTTTTAGAATATAGATAATTAATAAAGTATAAATATTCTTTTGCTCAGTTGTAAAGCTTCCCACAATATTATAAAAAAAATATAAGAAAAATTTACTTCTGCTTTCATTAAATTAATTAATTAATTCTTAATCAGCGCATAGAGCATGCACGCAATTCGAATCGATTCTGCATAAATAACGCCCTCAACTAAATCAAGTCAACACTACAGGGCATCAAGTAGTCTGTCAAGCACAATAAAACTCTTCTAACTTGTTTATTTACTTTGCATTGTTGTCTTTTTTTATTGAGGCCACATTTATAATTCATTTTGTGCTAATTTCGACTATATTGTTTCTGACCAACTGTGTGAGGCTTGTGATTTTGCTGTCAATGCACACACATCAAACACATACACACACACGTACACGGTGAAGCATGTGTGGCGGCAATTTCTCATTTTTATGCCCGACATGTTGTAAAACCACATTAATGCGATGTAGTCCTTCAGCAGCAACAATCGCAATAATAACAACAGCTACAGCAACAGCAACAGCTGCCAGCAGCATGTTGCATGCGGCACTTATATGCTCTAACTCTGCTACCATCTCGCTCTGGCGCCTACTATCTCTCGTTTGTCTAAGCTGAATTATGACTTCCTGGCAACACGTTTTTACATTTCCGTTTCCGCTGACTGAAATTATTACCATAAAAGTAAGCAAAACTGCCGCAACAGCCCCAGTGCCAGCCACAGACATAGCCACAGCTACAGCCCCGCTATAAACCCCCTTTTAAAGTGCACAATTACGCGCAACAACTCATGGCGTGTTCGTTGCTTGGCTGCCCATTGGAATTTCAAAATAAATCTTTAACGATGCACTGGGGTCTCACGTGCTGCTCTAGCTGCTTCTTGAGTTACATAATTATGTATATATATATATATATGTATGTATGTGTGTGTGTGTGTGTGTATTGTCAACGGCTGCACGTGCGTTTGCCTGTGTACTCCACGCAGTTTGTCTGTCTTTCTGCCGAGTACTAAGGCGTTTTTTTTTTCTACGCTCGCTAATGTTGAAAAGGACAACGCAGCGACTGTCATAAAATGTGCCACAACACGTTCTCCAAAAAAGTGGAAAGACTCAACGATGTTATATATATATATTATATTTTTTTTTTGCTGTTGCTGTGCTACCATTTCTCATAATTTCATAAATAATTACATAATGCGTTGACAGCAGCGACAAGGACAGCAAAAAAATATATAAATTACAAAACGTTTTATGCGCAAGGCGCCAAAAAATTGTACGAGTATATATAAATGTATAAATATATAAATATATATATACATATATACATATATATATATATATATATATATATATATATGCACGTGTTATTATACGCGGCAAAACAAAATGATCTATTGGGTTTGGGTTCAAATTCATAAGAATTCCTTATCAATCAGCCAAGCCTCGGACCTAAGCTTAGATTTATATTTGCCATTAATGAAAAGGAGCAACGAAAATATTTGGGGCTCTTACACTTTGGGACTTTTTTAAATACATAAATAATAAATACAAAGATAATAAAATTAAAAAATTAATACAAAAAATATGCAATTCAAGATAAGGTTAGGCTTTCTATAAATTTCTTATACTTTTTTCGAATTTCAAAAATTTATTAAAATAAAAATAGATAGATATATAAGTTCATTGCACAGCAATTCTATAAAGCGAGTTAGTCCAAGTTTAGCAGGTGACTCAATGATGTTGCTACTTTATAGAAATTTTATGTGCAGCCCATTGAGGCGTGGCAAATTCATAAAATATTGATTTTTAAGTAAATTTATGAGCTTTTTGAACCATGAACGCGTTTTAGGCAGTTTGATGAGTCGGAGTAAAATGTTCCTAATTGTTTAATTATGAAACTCTTTTTTTGTCTAGAAATAATTTATGAAAAGTTTTTAAGTAAAAAATTGTATTATTAAATTGGGTAAAATAAATCTGTTTATTTATAAATATTTTATATTTTATTTTTTATTTTATTGTGAAATCTTTATTTCTTTGTGTTTTAGAAATGCAATCAAAATATATAAAATATTTGCAAATATTATTTGTTTTCTAATTGTTTAGTGTAGACAAGTTTTGTTATTGCATTGCTGACAGCTGTTGCTGTTGCTGACTGTCACATATTTTAATAAAGCGCAATTTTTCAAACAATTTATGCAGTGCTACGCGCGCCCCCATTCTCAATTATGGCAAAAACAAAAAAATAATAAAAGCCATGAAGAAAGCACAGAAAAATGAATTCCAACACTGCAAATCAAAAAGCAGCGGCGCAAATGAAAATCCATTTCCCACAGCAGTAAAATGAAAGAAAGTAAAAAAAAAAAAATTAAAACGTTTGCATGTTGCTGAACGAAATCCTTTAAAGTTGAAATTGAAAAGCCAAACAAAAGGCAAAAAAGGCAAAATAAACAGCAAAACATGAAAAACTACTCAACAGCAGCATTATTTGGAGGCATAATATTATAATGCCAGTTATTTATGAAGCCCAACCCCAGCAGTTAGTTACTGCTCAGCAATAGCTTTTGGTCAGCTGCGATTAGCCACTCATGCACATTATGTTTACAATGTAAAAACATTGTTGAAATGTCCATTCGCATTCGATTTGGCTGACGTCTGACAAATTCATAATAATTGATTGCATATTTTGTACAATTTTTACTCGTTGCAACAATTTGCAAAAATTATATTTTCTGCTTACCCAAATGTCGATTGCAGTCGAATTTGATTCGAGGCTGGCAGCAAATTCATCTAATTAATTGAACTAAAATCTACATAAAAACTAAGTAAACTCTCCAAATTAATTCGAGTTTCAAATGTGTCTAGTAGAATTTAATGAATTATCATTTTTAATTCTAATTATCATTTAAAATTGTGCCATTTAAACAAGTTTCAACTGTGTTAGCTTAGCACATAATTAATTATTAAATGACACTCAATATTATTGCATTATTTAACATTAAAACACAATTAGAGAATTAAAGAACAAATAGTGAAATATCTGCGCTTTAAGCCTTACCTTCAACCAAAATTTCGATTCTGAATTGAACCAAATCAATAAATAATGTTAAAATAGCAACTGCAGAACTTTCTATGCAAATAGCTAGCCTTCGAAGCGTGACTCTCTAAAAGTGCTCTCAAAGCATTTCTTAATAGATGTTTTTATGTTTTCAGAGATGTAAGCAAGTTAGAAAAGTGGAGTTGAGTAAGAAGAGCTGAGGTTTGCAGAGCTGCGCTTTTATTTAAAATGCCCTATAGACTCTGTCTTAGTGGGGAGGTTATTAAATAGTAATAGTAATAGGAGTATAGGAATAAAGGAGTAAAAGAGTATAGAAGTTTATGAGTATGGAAGTATAAAACTATAAAATTATAAAATTATATTATAAGTATATTTCTTTAAGCATAGAGTTAGAGAGTATGAGAGTACAAGCATATAAAATGTAAGGTACAAGAGTATAAAAGTATGAGCGCATACGAGTTTATGTATATAAATAAAAAGAGATTAAGGTATAGGAGTATTTAGCCATAATAATATAAAACTATAAAAGAAAGAGAATATAATGATATAAAAGCTAAGAAGAAAAAGAGCTTAAAATAATTGGAATAAAATATATAAGAATAAGTTTTACACCAATACTCTCTCTAAACTGTAAAGGTAAAAAATATAACAAGTAACTAAACTCTAGTCGAGACTGCTCGACTAAGAGATACCCTGAATCCATTGAGCTGTAATACCAATCATTAAGAGCTTCATTTATTCATTAATAGTAACCAACACATGCACACACACACACACACAAACATATGCATGCACGTAATATGCTGACTGCACAGTTTTGCGGCTGCAGCAGAGGCTGTGCTATGCAAACTTTATTGTTTAATAACTTTTTTTCTCGATCTATGTTCTTAATGAAATTTTCGGGGCATGATTATGACATCCAAATGTACCTATTTGCCAAATTTCAAGTCTCTAGTATTTGATATACGTGAGTTATCGATTTTGTTGAATTGTGGGCGAAAGGGGCGTGGCATCAAAAATCCAAAAATGACAAAATGTGCGGATTCAATATAGCTATCAACCACAACTTAGTGCACGATTCTATCTTTAACGGTGTGCACGCCAGACCTCAAAAACAAAGCGATATTTTCGATAGTTATCGATAAAAAAGGAATGGGACGAGTTATCGAAAAAAAAAAATAAACTCGTACAGCGTATGGTATTATCGAGCATTTTGCTTTTTATTTGAAGTCTCTAGCTTTTGTGGTTGCAGAAATCCAGGTGTTTACACGGACGGACGGACGGACGGACGGACGGACGGACGGACGGACAGACGGACAGGGCTAGTTCAACTCAGCTCGTCGAGCTGATCAAGAATATATATACTTTATGGGGTGTGGCACGCCTCCTTCTGCCTGTTACATACATTTGCACAAAAACATTATACCCTGAAATTTCCATTTTCAATGGATTCAGGGTATAAAAATATAAGAGATGTACAAGATGTATATGTGTATTTGAGCTTCAGAATAGGGATATAAGAACTTAATTCTTAAAGTTTTAAATATCTCGCCGCAGCTACAGATTAAGTCTGTTTCAATTCGTAAATAATTTTATGCACTTCCTTAAGAAAATATTAACTTTCAATTTAAGCAGGCTGTCTACTCTTTCTCCCAGTTATATACAGGCCCAAATCTGTAAAAAGAACAACATCCAATTACGCTGAGCCCATTATAAGGACATCTGCTAGTTAGGCTCAAAATATGATCTCGCAGCAGCATCTCTTGTAGGCAAGCCCGCGTGTAGCCAAGAATTTCTACCCTCCAAGTCCCATCCATAAACAAAATATCTTTCCGTCAAGCCCACTCAACTGGCAATTTTCTGCTCGTTAATTATGTAAATTGTGTAGTCGGAGCAGTTATTTGTTTGGGGCAAGTTATGCGGTAGCATTTAGTTGCAGTTGCAGCTGCTACAATAGCGGCAGATTCACGGCTGCATGAGTTATGAGCCGCGGTGCAGGTCGAGGCTGAGATGCGCCACAGTTGCCACTCAGCAAAGTTGCATTTAATTATAAAGGGCAAAGTTTTTCGCTGGCGCGGCCCAGTTGGGGTTAATATCTGTGAGCTAATGAAATCAGCGATTGTCCAACTTGGCCCAACTGTCATCGAGTTGTTGCAAGTTTCATTCATTTGACAAGCATTCATTTAGCAATGCGAAGCCAATTTGCGCGGACCTGAGAATGCCAGCAGATGTCCTGCGGCTGCTGCTGCTGCTGCTGCTATTGTCGCTGGCTCCTTTTGCTGCTGCGGCACGTAGCTGCGCGACCATAAATCTGTTGCATAAACTTGGTCGCTGTGCGGCAAGCACATTAACGACAACGTTGTGCCCCACATGAAAGATGCATGAGACGCTGGTGCGTGCAACAACAGACCTTGCCTCCCAGCACGCCAAACACTTTATGCGATTATAATAAAGTTGACTCTATAAAGTTGTCATATATTCAATTCCCCACCTGCCTATAGCAGCATAAATTACGCTCGCCACTGATGTGGTGGGGCGGGCACCTCTCATTACAGCAAATTATTATTGCAGCTGCCTCACTAATGGATCGATGCGACAACATGAAAATGTCAGCAAAATTGAGTCTCATTGAAATCATTTGGCCGCAATATTGCCACAGCTTAGCGTACGATAGACAAACGCACTGTGCGCTGTCTAAGCCTTTAAGGTCTGCTAATTGAGTACTTATCGATTAATGTGCCGCAGTCCGAAATCCCCATTAATTATGTGGGCACGCAACGGTCTGCGGCCAGTGTGTATCTGTGAGTGTGTCTCACTGTGCGTGTGTGTGTGTGTGTGTGCTCTGAGTGGAGGGTGTAACATTTCCATACGCAATGTCTTTTAATTTGTGTACTCAAAAATTCTGCTTGCACACGCATTAAATATGGCGTGTCATAAAATATAGCAGACGCGCCCCATGCTCAACACTCAGGATGCTGCTCAGGCGAGATTATAGTGTTAAGCTAAAGAGAGATTTCTCGACTGAAAGATGCCCTGTAAGAAGTATCATTTATTTATTGCTAATTAGCTCTTACTCGACAAGAGACTTTTATATCTCGACAAACGATATAAAGTTTTACGATATAAAGTTTTTTATACGATATTCCATACAACTGCTAGGCATATGCCTTCAGCCAGGCAGTTGCTTGGTATAGATGTATTCTAATTTGACTATCTCTCTCTCTCTCTATCTCTCTCTCTCTCTCTCTCTCTCTGTCTGGCTTTATCTTATCATAATATCATGCATCGCTCATATACCAACACACACACACACTCAATTGTTTGGGTACTCAGCTCCCTTGTGACGGCAGCATGAGCACAGAGCGCTGCTGTCTTGGATTTATTAAATTGAAAGGCACACTTCGTTAGATCTGTACAGAATTCCACAGAATTTTATCTGAACTTAATAATAATTTTGTAATAAAATTCATATAAATATAATATATATTTTTATTGTTGATTTTCTCATTGAATTCATGGGAACTTATATATTTATACAATTATATATATTTCTATATATATGTTTTATATTTATTCCACTGTATATTCATTCATAGAGAGCTCTTTAGCAAGGCTTAAAATATTTAAAACAGTTTCAGAGCCAGAAATTCTATTATATAACAGCATTTAAGGTCAGTCTTGATTTCTTCACCCACAATAGTCTTGAATATATTATTCGCCGATCTATATATAAAAAATCATATCCTTAACTTACTTTTAATACTTTGGGATTATAGTTCTAAAAAAGTTTTAATTTATTTGCCACAGCTGCAATGCGATATACTATATATTTTATATTTATATAAATGTTTACAAATATATATATATATATATATATATATATATATATATATATATATATATAAATATTTATAATTTTCTTATTAACGCTAGCTTCACAGATACATTTATATATTTATATATTTAAACATTTATATACCTATCTGACACGTAGAAAACTCTTTACATATTACAAAGCTCATCAGCACATCATTTACTCTGGGAAATCTTTTTTGTAGCCAAACTGAGTGTATTTTAACTCATGCAGATATAAATTGTGCTCAAAAACAACTATATGCCCCTCCTCATAAATTTTGCAACGGATGCTGAGTATCAACAGAAGCAGCATAATTAATGTTGTTAACATCAGCAGCAGCGCCGGCAGCAGCTGCTGCAAAAACTTACGCAAGGACCTTGCTGCTCTACATGATTAATGCCATTATTAATTTCGGACACGTTAATTGCGAAGCCAAAAAAAAAAAAAAAAAGCAAGATGAAGCCGAGGTGGTAAAGACGCAATGTAAACAAGTTGCCTGTGCACATTGCACATACGCAATGTGGTGCCAGGCAATATTCAATTACTGAGAACTAAGTAGCAGGGGTAGGCTGGGATGGTAGGTAGCTAGGTAGCTAGGATAGGCATGAGGCACAAGCCATTCGAGTTGGTGGCATCATCAAAAACGCATCAGTGTCATTAGGGCACGTGGTGGGGCGGTCTGGGGGCATTTGCTCTGTCATTTGATGGGCATGCCGTTTCTTTGTTGCCCTGTGCCTCGTGCCAGCCGCTTGTTTACTTTGCATTTCGTTTCGTTTCGTTTTGTCGTGTGACAAGGCCAACGTCAAACCTGAGCTTGGCAACAACTGTGTCAAGCAATTTTCAGCTCGAATCGCGCCAAATGAGCGCCAAGTGGTTAGCAAAGGGAACCCGGCTGTCGGGTTGGGGCGGGCGGCATGGCTTGGCCTGGCAATTTGCAGCAAGTGTCGCCAACGCATTTTGCAGTTGTTGCACAAAAACACTAGGCGACGATGGCATTATCATTGCCATAATCATAAAAACATATGGCAAAGCCGGCAAATGAGTTTGGGGCTGTGCAAATCGAGCCACGACAAGTGCCAACATGTGTGCCGTAGCCTTTTAATGCAATCAACAAGACCCGACATGAAAATATCAAAAAGAAATGGCAATCAGTGCAAGAATTTATAAAAATACATGTATATGAATGATATATATGTGAGTAAAACAACAAAGTTATTAGACTAAAATCTTCATATAATAAAATTAGGTTTGAAGACTCAATATTTATTAAAATAAACAACTGTTAATAAATTCTGATATATTATTTTACTTGAGTATTACTCAAGTCATTATCATATATATTCCTACTATGATATACTTTCATACTGCAGAAGTTATACAGATTCATTTGTCTTTTATAAAATCCAATATCTGCTCTCATTGAGCTAACTAATAAACAGGGTCAATATCTGAATTTAGATAAAGCTCAATTACTATTAATATTTTCAATAAATATTTTATAGCACCTCTTTGAGTTATTATCATTCTTATTAACAGTCTTATAATTTTTATTTGAATTATTATCAGTATTTAAATTGTTAAAATTTTAAAAGTAAATTAAGATTTAATAAAAAAAAATTGTATTAGTTATTATTATAAATGCTAAACTAGACAAAATAATTTAGTCTGAATGACAAACTTAGTGAAACAGTAATCTTACAGCGAATGCTAAGCAAAGGCTCAGTGCAATTTAATGCCACTGAATTTCTATAATAATATATATATAACGTTTTTTTTTAAGCCTGATTTTAAGTACCTTAAGCTAAGAATGGTTGCTTTATTATTAGTCAGCAAATTAAATCAAGGCAATTAGACTCGAAGCTTAAGATTAATTCTCCGCTCATAATTGTTCTATTGTTTTCTAATAAAAGAAAAATATTTATTATATATATTTATACCTAAATATACATTTTTATATCCATATAGACACAAATCTCAAATAAATGACAACTGAACTCAAGACAGTATTCAAAATACAAACAGAGAGAATGCTTAAAATGAGAATCTCTCGTATGGGCGCACAATTTGCGCATTGCAAGTTGTTGTCCTGATGGCATTTTGCATTTATGCGCTATCTTTTTTGCCGGATATGAAACTAAAAGCAATGTGTGTGTGCGCGTGTGTGTGTATGTGTATGTGGTTGTATGATGATGTTTGCCACAAAGGCAATGCCACGTGGCCTGTGGACGCAATTTTGCCATTGGCGCTCGTTAAATTTGCATGCGGAAGCGCGCTGGTGCACATGCGTTTAAGTGTGTGAGTGAATGGTGGGTGTGCGTGTGTGAGTGGCAACAATGCTAAATGGGCGCAACAGTTACACACGCTGCCACAGCGATAACGGCGACGGCGACGGCGACGACAATTTTGCGGTTTCGGCCGACTGCGAGTGTCTTTGCCGCAACACCAGGTTCATTTGGCATGCAGCAAGCGTGCCAAGGCCAAGTTACCAGCAGCCACGCGCCCCACCCCCACCGAAAAAAAAACAGAGAACTATGCACGAAATTGAAATTGTCAAGTGGCAAGCCGCGTCAACATGTGCAGAAAAGAAACGCGTTAGATTTATATATACATATATATATGTATATCGAAATTATTCATTACTTTTTAGAGTCGACTCTAATATTTATTTAAAATTTCGCTTTGATTAAAATGCAAACGCCGTGCAGGCACAAGCCGCAGCAACGCCTGCGAGAACAATCTAATGGCAGCCTTATGAATTAAACACGAACAAACGGCAACAACTTGCAGAAGCCGCGCGACGCGTTTCGTAATTAAAACTTGCCAAGCGCACTTGCAAAAGTTTATTATGCGCCGCTGTCTGCCTCGCCTCTGCGGCCTGTCGCTAACCCCACACGGCTGCTGCTGCTGCTGCTGCTGCTGCTGCTGCTGCTGCTGCTGCTGCTGTTGCTGTCAAATTCATAATCTGTGGCATAGTTGGCTTTGAGGCGAAAAGAATGGCCGCTGCTGTTGACGGTTTTTGCGCACCCGCACCGCATGCCACAAAACATTTCGCACATAGCTGCGGCCAGTTGGGCCTAAAAGAATGCGGTCGAAATGCCTTTGTTTGGCTACCTGGCGCACGGCTTTGGTCAGGCAATGTCAAAGCCTGTTAGCTACGTTATTAGCGCATGATTGAAAACCGCAGGCGCTTTTTTTTTTTTTTGTGCGCTTTTGCTGCTGTTGTTTTGGGCCCTCTTCAAACTGCATTGCCGTGAAAATTAGGCGGGTGACCAGGACAAAAGATGAAGCAAGCCGACTGCCTAATACACTGTACATGAATTTAACTGGAGCTTAAGGCAGTGCTTAGGCTAGAGTTTGTCAATGATAAAGTGATTATAGCGATTAGCTGAATATGAGATATTATGGACAAAGCCTTTAACCCTAAACGGCCTATTTGTTGAGCTTCAGAGTACTTCAATCACAATTTCCTGTTATCTCAGTATCACAAATTTAGAGCTTTTCTTTAGCCCTGTGGCAACTAGAGCCCCTAGGCAGATACGATTTCAAGTCTCAGTTGAGAATTTCATAAATTTCATCTCCAACCCATATGCCCCACTTAACTCTGTGAATAGCGCATAAAGCCTAAGCTCTCGAACAAACCGCTTGCAGCTGGTCTAAATCTAATTTACATTTCATTAGCCAACCATTAGCCCGTACGCGCAGCTCTACGTTTTCGTGAGCCGAATCGGCGCTCTAAGCCCCCATGCAGCTGGTCCAGTAATTGAACGCTTATCCGCGGCCGGCCATCAATTTACATTTGACAAGCAGCCGCAGTTTGCTTTGACGCAATTTCCCAATTTCTTTTCTGTGTTTTTTTTTTTTTTTAGGACCAGGTGCTGTTCACCTGGCTAACCCTTTTGTTATCACTGCTGCCACTGCCACTGGCTTTTGTTTGCTTGATTAAATTATTTTTCATTATTTGGCAAATAAAAGCAGAGACGCCGGCAGCAGGCAAGAGACACACTTTGAGCACAGCAACACAACGGCTGGCTTACACATTTAATAAGTTTATTATTAGCAAACAGCAAAGAAGCAAAAGAGCAAAAAAGAAAAAGGCAGTTGGATACATAAAGCGCGCCATTATGAAAAAAAAAAAAGTCTTATCTAAAGGATGGCCTCAATTGCGCGCGGAATTTGTCATTTTGAGCTGTGTCAACACGCCCCACGTCGAAACTCATTTTCATGCCCAGCGAAGAGCTGCTGCTGCATAGGGTAGTTGACGCCGCTCGCACTGTATGTTGATCAGATTGGGTTTATCTTACTCCTGAATGGTTGATTGAATTACTGAGTAAATGTCTAATTGACTAACTGACAGACTGATTGACTATCGGTCTGACTGATTGACTGCATGACTGCATGACCGACTGCATGAGTAAGTGATTGAGTGTTTAAGTGATTAACTGCCTGACGGACTGAATTCGTAGATTGACCATCCGACAGACTGATTGATTCCGAATGACCAAGGGATTGACAGATTAAAGAACTGATTGCGTGAGCAAGTGATTGATCATTTAACTGATTGATTGCCTAAGTCTGACTGTCTGAATGCTTGATGACTAAATGAATGAATAAATGACTGACCAACTGATTGTAACTGATTGATAGATTAAGATTATATGTCTGATTGTGATTGATTGATAGATTAAGGTTATCTGAATAATTGACAAACTGATTAGCTGAGTTTTTTTACAATTGATTGGGAGTTGACTTCCTTGTTTATTAAATGTTGAGTTCGTTGAATGACTAAATGATTGTATGACTAACTGACTTCTTATCTGATTAAATATCCGACTGACTGATAAACTGGTCAACCAATTGATTGATTGGCCAAGCTAATCTACCTGACTTATAGATTGAGTGATTGATTGCTGGTTGAGAGATTAAATCATTGACTTTGCAGTTGACTTAATATATGAGACTGCATGAATTATTGCATATCTGTATTTTTGATTGATCAGAACACAATTTATGCATTGAGAAAGGCAACACAAAGTTTTAGAAGATCTTTACTTAAGCTATTCTCATAATTTGTTTATAGGGTATCCAACGGCTTTAACAACTGAAAAGTTTGAAAATATTTTATATACGATTTTCTGAGAATAAATATCTATCAAATGCCTGTTCACAGGCTCTAGTTGAAAATATATGAAATCTTATTTAATTGACTCACAAAGCAAATCACTCGAGCCTCAAATCCAATTACTTGGGCTCATCTTTGCTTGTAGCGCGCAATACTTAAAATCGTTTAATGGATAAATAGATTAATGTTAAGATTTTAAAGAGCTCGTCTTTTGGGGCATGCGATACCGTCCGTTTGGACTGCATGAAGATCCGCTTGCGGTTAATTTGCAGGGCCGGCTGACAAAACCGCAAGGCCAGCCCAGGCCAGGGCAGGCCAGGGCAGCCGTCAAGGCGTTTCCCATGCACAGGTTCTGGCTCTGCTGCACTTGTGACTATTGAATGGCAGGGATTATACGCATTACCTTGACAACGGCAAAGCAAAGAGCTGCCTTATTCGAAAAATGTCTTTGTGCGCGGCCTCTTTATCATATACTTTAAATGGGATATGCTAAAATTAAAGAGGCGAGTAAAACCGAAAAGCTGAATACAAGGAATTAACTGAACAAAAAGTAGCTTAAGCGAAACTTTTCAATTTGCAAATTAAAACTTTTTGTACACCAATCAAAAACTAATTCTTTGCAAAAGTGCAAAGTTTGAATATCAGGGATGAATAAAAAAAAAACTTAAGGAAAATGTTAACATTTAATTTAACAAATTAACAGTTAAGTGTAAGGTGATTGACGTTTTAAATATGGCTCAAAGTGTTTAGCCTATAAGCGTTTAACTGTATAACAAGTATGTACTTTAAGTGTAAGTTGAGCAGCTGTGGAAAAAATAAAAGAGAACTTCCTATTAAATTGAATTTACCAAATGTATCCGCATAAAAGATACCTCGCATTGAAAGCTTAGCTTAGTTTAATCAGATTATCGTTAGCCTTCTTTATAGCTGTGAATATTTAAGTACATTCAACTACTTTTCATACTCAAATTGTTAGAAAGGCTTATAAATATGTTGCCATATGTTGCCAAGTGATGTCAAGCACTTCATATGCTAAATTACTTAATTACTATAAAATACTTATATATTTAATTGATAACTGATAAAAATGATATATAAAATATATTAACTTTTGTCAATATTTAATTGATAATTAATAAAAATTAATGAAGTTACTATAGTCTATAAATATATATATATTTTATTTTAATTATCGTTAAATATATTTTTTTATTTTCTTTTTTTTTAATATTTAACTTAAATATTTAATTGCGAATTCCCTAAAATGTTTTTATTCAACACCGAGACACATCAGATTTGCAGATTTCCTTAAAAACTCGACTCAGCTTGTTCCTCGTATAATTTCAAGTCAAATTTCTACAAATAGTCTAAGCATGTTTTAAAGAGCTTAAGTCTTCACATTTGCACATTGAAAAAAAAAATGTTATTTTTTTGTGCATATTTTTACAAAGCATTCAGGGAATACAAATTGTAAATGTCCAAGTCTTAAGTCAGACACGAAGGCGTTTGTGATTCCCTTAAGGCCAGACCTTTGACCCATTTCAATGTTGTAGCCAGAATTTTGATGCAGCTGACAAACCAGACGGTGTCAGAGCTGCTCAGCTCAAAGCAGTCAATTAGCATAGAAATTGCCTTTTCAATTTGATTGAGGTGAATGAAAAAAAAAATAAATAAATAAATCAGCAATGATTGTAAGGCCGCTTGTTCAGACACCTTGGTTGGCATGCGGCGAAAGGATTAAATCAACATGCCACAAAGTGCACGTACGTGCATTTGACAACAAAGGATGAGCCACTCTAAATTGACCTAAGTAATTGAATTTCCAGTCAATTAACAGACCATAATAAGTCAAAGCAACGCCAAACAAACAAAATTCCAAAAGGCACGCATAGACATGCATACATGCGTGCAGAAGCAGATAGTCTGCATGTTTGTGCATGCGTAACTCAATTTAGTTGTTGAAGAATTTGCCAAGACAAACTTATCGATTTGTTGAAAATTATATTTGAAAACTTGACTAACTCAATTTTATGCTGCAATTTGTAGTCCTTGGCAGCGGCATCGGCAGCGGCAGCGGCAACAAATGCAACAGTCTAAAGCGCCACGGCTGGACCAAGTTTTTCTGTGAGAATATTTAGTTTTAAATAATAAATAGCGTTAAGAGAACGGACGGCAGCTGGGGCAAACTGAACAAAAAGCAGAGAGAGAACAAAAAAAAAAAACACTAGAGAGAAGAGAAGAGAGTCTAGCGCTGGCTACTTCAAAATCAAGTAGCATAGACGGCATAAATCGTGCCGCAACATAATGAGCGCCAAGGACTGCAACAGGATGCAAAATGTTGCCTTCGAAATTGGATTCATTGCCGACTGAATTCACTGTATTTGGCCAGAAGCTGCTGCCGTGTTTGCCCGTTATGGGCCACAAAATTAGTTTAAAGTTGACGGAAGCAGAGGCCGAGTCGGCGACGACTGTTGCCAATGCCTAGCAGCTCCTTCAAATGATTTTGTTATTATTGTTGTAGCTGCATCTTGCTCAGTCAGTAGTTGCCTTCTACCTGCTTACAGATGCTGCAGTACACCAACTGGCAAGGGACTGGGCCAAGCACACAGACGTCTGCCACAGCGATGGCCAATCTCGATTAGTTGGACAGTTGGCGAGCACAAAGGAAAATTGTTTGGCATATTAACATAAGAACCAAGGCTCAAACGCAGCAGCGGAAAATCGGAAAAGAGAAAATCAACAGCGGCAACTTTGCAAAGCAATCAGAATGCGTTCCTTAGCCAAATCAAGCGGCTTTAATAGCAGCGATGATGATCTTGCCGGCTTGGATGCTGCGAATAGAACCGAGTCCATATACAGCATTAAGTCCAACTGGATTACGGAGTGGTAAGTTGGAATTGGATTTTTATTTTTAACTTACTTTTTATATTATTATTAATATTTTTTTATATTTTTAATATTAAATATTTATTGTCTAGAAAATAAAAGAAAAATAAAATAAAAAAATAAAAGTTTTTTTTTACAAATTTTAGCTAAATCTGTGAATAAATTTCGTATTCACTTATCTCTACTAGGAAGTGACCAAGGAGACACCATGTGCCTCCATTTCGATATTAATTTATTTTTTTATCTCTAAAAAAAAATATATCTTTCTTCTCGAACTCTACGAAATATGAAATAAATGTATATGCATTGCATTAGTATTAGAGTACAAATAATTTCAAATGTAATTATTCAAGAACTTATATTTTAGCATGGGAGTTCTCCTAAGTTGCTTTAAAAAAACAATCAGCTTAAGCAAGCCTTATCAATTGTTCTTATAGTCTAATATTTGAGTAAGAACTATAGTTCTAATAAGTTTAATGAATTTATAAATATGAACAAAGCGGGCGAACGACGAAGAATCTTAGCCTTCATCAAAATTTAAATTTAAATCTTCTTCTCAGAATATTAATTCTGTTACATCTGAGCATACAAATTCCATAACCACTCATAGTATATATATATAATAAATTAAATATAACACAATTTTATTATTATTTTAATTTTATTAGCTTATTTTATTAATTTATTTAATTTTATGATCTTTGCTTCAATATAATATATAAATTATAATATCATGTATCTATATAACTAAATTATCAAACTGCACTCCCTTAGGCGCGTGCGCAAGGAACGTGAGAATCTTTGCCGTGGTCTCTACAATCGCGTCGTTGAGCATACGGAATGCAAGCGCTTGCTGGAGGCGGCCAAGATCTATGGTGAAATAACGGACTTTAATACCTGGTCACCCAATGAGCAGTTCCAGTGGTATCGCAATTTCGGTGCCAATTTGACGAACTTGGGCAGGAACAGCTCGACGGAGACGAGTGCCACGCCCATGGAGGATAGCGGGCCGGCATTGGTGTTGCCCCCCTTCGAAACTTGGCAGACAATCGCCATCGCGATGTGCTTGTTTCTATGCATCATTCTGACGGTGGGCGGCAACATTCTCGTGCTGCTGGCCTTCATTGTCGATCGGAATATACGACAGCCCAGCAACTACTTTATAGCCTCATTGGCCGCAACGGACATGTTGATAGGTGGGTGGAAAGCTGAGCACACCTTTAATATCCATATAAATTGTGTACTATAATAGATTGATTGATAGACTGATAGAACTGGATAATTTTATCCATGATTAACATAGTATTTGACCCTTTGCATGACTGTTTGATTGAGGAATTGATACAATGATTAAAGGAGTAAATTTCTTGAGCGAAATTGCCTATTTGACTGATTGATTGATTGACTGATTTGTCAGTTGAGTGACTTACGTTATTTTTGGACTAACTGACTGGTTGATTGATTTTTGTTAACTGATTGACCAACCAAATGCAACATCGTTTAATTGATTGATTGACTGAAATATCATTCATTCACAGACTGATGACTAATTGACTATATAGATTTATTGATTGATTATACTTAATTTTTTGACAGCATCAACGACTGATTGATTGACTGATAATTCGCACTCAGACTGATTGATTACTAATTGACTTTACAACTGATTTGATAATTTTTGGATTGACTCTGCTATGCTAATCAACTAACTGAATCATCAGCTTGATTGATTGACTCATGCACTCACAGACTGATAGATTGATGAATGATTTTACATTGCACTTAATGACTGATTGATTGATGTTGCTTAGCTGATTGATAGGCATGCAACACACCGAATACCTGATTGACTGTTTGATTGGTTCAATAAGCTGTCATTTATAAGAGATTACTGAATGTCTTACCTGATTGCATCAATCAAAAAACATCATATAGTTGGCAGCTTCTCCTGCAGAATAACTTGAACTCTTTTAAGTAATCCTCACGCTTTCTTTCTCTTTCTCACACACACCATTCAGGCACCGTTTCCATGCCCTTCTATACCATATATGTGCTGAAGGGCTATTGGGATCTGGGCCCGTTGCTCTGCGACCTGTGGCTATCTGTGGACTATACCGTCTGTCTGGTCTCCCAGTACACCGTCTTGCTGATCACCATCGATCGCTTCTGCTCGGTGAAGATAGCGGCCAAGTACCGCAGTTGGCGCACTCGCACGCGCGTCATCTATATGGTCTCCATCACCTGGATTATACCGACGCTGCTGTTCTTCATCTCGATCTTTGGCTGGGAGCACTTTACGGGCAAACGCGATCTGTTGCCGGGCCAGTGCGCCGTACAGTTTCTCAAAGATCCGGTCTTCAATACGGCTCTGATCATTGGCTACTACTGGACCACATTGATTGTGCTATTCGTGCTGTATGCGGGCATCTATAAGACCGCCTACGACATGCAGAAGCGCAGCGAGGCCAAACAGCGCAAGATGCAGTCGATGGTGGCACTCAGCGCTGGCGCCATGTCCGGCATGGCCGGCCATGCGGCGGGCATTGGTGTTATCGAGGAGAAGATACTGAACACCAAGGTGCAGCTGGCCGAGATGGATGGCGGCAGCTGCACGACGACTGTCAAACGTCTCAGTGGCTCGGGTCAAGCCAATCCGCTGGCGCAGGTCAGCGAATCCGTGTCCATTGAGCAGCTGACGCCGGAGCAGCGTCGTGCATCAGAGGCGAAAATTGAGGAGTCGAAGCGTGCGGCAGCCGAAGCCGAGAAGAGCGAACGCTCGAGCAGCCCCGCCTTCGATTCGGACGAAGAGTCATCGGTGAATCAGACGCAGCAGCTGCTCACCCAACAGAAGCTCAACAATATGCGCAAGCGTTCGTCCATTGGCCTGGTGTTTGGGGCGCAGGCGGCGCTGTTGGCGACGCGCAGCAAAGGTAACTTGCATCTGAGCACCACCAACTCCAAGTCGATTGAGGCAATGCATTCCATGGGCGCCCGATCGCCACACCATCACCAGCACCTGGCACACCAAACGAGCTTGCAGCGTGCCCAGAGCAAGGAGGAGGTGGGCATGGGCAATTATCAGGCGCATACGCTGCTTGAGCGACCCAAGCGCACCTCCTGCTCGACTCTGTCCCAGATAGCCGAGCATGAACGCCTCATTGATATCCATCATACCTCCAATCCAGCCAATGACCAAGACCCGCTCTCACCCGTGGATTTGGCACCCATCGAGGTGCCGTGCGACCAGGTGCAACAGTGCCTGGTGCAGGCCATCTTGCCGCCGCCGGAAGCCTTTCAGTGCCCCACGCCCCTGTCCGACTACTCGGATCGTCCGTTTGGCAACAGCTCCGGCAACAGCGAACTGGTCATGACCTACGACCTGCTGACCAACAACTCTGATCTACGCTACATGGACGAGAGCTCGGCCATGCTGGCCACCAACGATAGCGTTAGCTGCTCCCACAGTGCTTCGCGCTCCGCACGACCCACATCCGTTTCCTCAGCAAAGCGCAGCGCCATTCCACCACCGCCACCCGCACGCAAACAGATCCAAAGCTCCCCCACCGTTTCCAGCCAGCAGCAGCAGCAGCAGCAGCAGCATGCGACGGATAGCCAATCCCCGTCCCAGGAGCAGGTAGCCATTGAAAAACGTCTTCTCGTCTCATACACAGGCATCGAGGACTTTGCCAAGGTGCGGCGCGAGAGCTGCATCGAGGCCATCTGCCTGCTGGACGTGCCCGGCGGCAACGATCGTGTCCAGGCCGAGTGTCCGCATCGACGTGCCTCCAGTCCCATGGAGACAAGCAGCAAGGATGCCGTACTCTACTCGCCCATGCCGCCGCCGCCGCCGCCGCTGAAGCCCACTGCAGCAGGAGCTGCAACTGCTGCGAAGACACCTGTTGCCGCTCCGATGCCAGCGCCAGCCGCAGCTGTGCAGCTGGAGCGCATTGATGAGCGTGAGGCATCCGATACGAATACCAATAAAATGCCCTCCACCTCGGGCACCACCAGCAGCTCGGCGGGTGGTGCTGCCGGTGGCATTCTGAAGGATGCTAAGGATCAGGATGAGGGCGGCGTGTCGCGGCGCAGCTCCAGCAAGCGGCACTTCATGCACTCCATTGGCAAGCATTTCAAGAGCAAGAAGGCACTGCCCCTGGTCATGGGCATCGGCGGCAGCCGGCAGAAGTCCAAGTCCGAGAATCGTGCACGCAAAGCGTTCCGCACCATCTCCTTCATCTTGGGCTGCTTTGTGGCCTGCTGGACGCCGTATCATGTGCTGGCCCTCGTCGAGGGCTTCTGCCGCAATCCGCCGTGCACCAACGAGCATCTGTACATGTTCTCGTACTTCCTCTGCTATGCCAACAGTCCGATGAATCCCTTCTGCTACGCATTGGCCAATCAGCAGTTCAAGAAGACGTTCATGCGCATCCTCAAGGGTGATCTGCACATGACCTAAGCCAAGATCAAATCAGATGGAGTTTAGTTGGAACAGGAGGAGGAAGACGAGGAGGAGAAGGAGAAGGAGAGCGCAGTAGAAGATGATGACGATAGCAGCTGGATCCGATTTTGGCATTGCATTTGTCACCGCCGACACAGCATTCCCGAGAGCCCCGCGGCATGTTGTGTCCACGTTCAAAATTCAACTCGAGATTGATGATAAATGCTCCGCCAAAATCATGGATCCCGCCCGGACGCCAAACGAATTCTAAATTCGTTTCGGTGTTTGTATTTTAAGCAGCCAAAGGTGTGTGTTAGTTAGTGAATGGAACTATTTGTTTAGCCACTAGTTGCTATTAGAGTGGACGTGTCGTAGAGTTGAGGCAAATGTTTTAGACAATAAATAAATTAACATTTATATAAAGATTAGAAACAAAACAGAAAAAAGAAACTATGAGCCCTAAGGTGATTAGTTTACATAGAATATCAACATAAATAATATAAATAAATATATATAAATATAGATCTATATATGACATATAAATAGTAATTCTTATATGCGGCTACACACAGATTGAGAAATAATAGTAATACGGATGATAATTAAAATAATAACGGTTAATGATATTGCAAAGATACAAAAAATGAGAACTCATGATAATAATAATGCTAATACTTATGATAAATAATGCTATCAAAAATCATAATATTAGTAATTAAAACAATAATATAATGTAATAAAATTCTTTTTAAACAAAATGTTAACATTATTAGTAATGTTGATAACGATAATAAGCTACATTTTATAATACCCCTAATACCGATCGACATATGCATAACATATCCCAACTGAAGCAAAAAATGTTTTCATTCATCATATCACAGATATAATTTCTACGCATATCTAATTAAGATATTACTGAAAAAAACATGTGCCCACTGCTAATATATCAAAGAACCCAACTGAATGTTCAACAACAACAATTATTAACCAATAAATGCAAACAAAGAATATTGATGTAAAAAAATAAAATATATATATATATTGATATATATATACCTACATATATCATATCCGTGTATAAATGTCAATTTGAATTTAAATATATCGGGAAGCGACAACTACAGCAGCAATGGGTCTGCGTACATATATACCTAGTAATATAATAACATTTGTATGATAAGAGTATACCAATTATATATATATATATATTTATATATATATATATATATATATATATATATATATATATGTATACATAAAATATATATATAATAATATGATAGAAATTTCGCGTCTATGCCGAGCTGCCTACATAAGTTGACTTTGTTATACTTAAAGCATATATATTTCTAATTAAACAGTTAATTATTTATATATATATTCATATATATATATATATATACATATATATATATTTAGATATATATATTATAATTTCATTCCATTCCAAGTTGCCTAATTGGTTTGATATTTGTTTACCTTTGACTGTTATCCGTTGGCACTTCTATTTATGGATTATGAATAATATTTTGGGTTAGTTTTTAGCATTTAAGTAAAACGTGTTACAATAACTAACAACATTTAATAAATAAAATATTTATGTCAAGAAAAATGAAACTTATTTATTAAGTGTACCATTCCACATATTCTTGATCAGCATGACTCAACATATCCATTTAACCTTCTCTTTCAGTTCGATATACAATTGTCCATCATGTCTCAGCTCGTACTCCAGCTTTGCTCATTTACTTTATCAAGTTTATTTTCCTTAATCAATCAATAAAAGCAACAAATTTATTAATATTAAGAATTTTATTATGGTAATAATTAACTAAAAATTTACTTTTGATAAATTTCTATATAGAAAAATATTTAGATTAGTCGAAGTTATAGATATCAAGTTGCTTCTTAGGTATAAACGCACATAACATTCATTTTATAGACAGACTTTAGAAAATTGAGCGTTGTTTTTAACAAATGCTGAGAGTATTCAAGAGCAAATATTCAAGAGTGTATAAGAGGAAGTATGAGTATGAGTATGTATGAATAGATAAATACATAGATAAATCGATTTAGGTAGAATACAGAAATAGCAGCTTGCCAAGGAGTAGAGAATAAATTCTAGTAACTTGGATGAGAGTCGCAAGAAAATTTATAAATAGTTTATTTCATTTAAAAATTAAAAAGCGAAAAATAATAAATATAATAAAAAAAAAATTAATTCAATAATTTAAGATATAAAAAAAATTAAAGTAAAATTGATTTTAAATTTTGAATCAGAAATATTGGTTTTAATTTCTTATAAAATAAAAAAGAATGTTAGTAAAGATTATATGAACAAAGAAAATATAGTTCTAAATATATAATTAAATTTATTTATTCAATTCAAATGATGATTTAAGTAAATTTAATTCTACATTTTTAATCAAATTAATTTGTTTTTCATTACCTTTTCAAATAAAACTTATAAATAATAAAAAAAACTACTCATATACATAATTTAAATTATAACAAAAAGTTAATGTAAATTTGATTTTAGATATTCAATCAAATTTATTTATTTTTAATTTTTGATTATAAACTAAAAATTCAAACAGAAAGTAAATTATTTAAAATGATGTCAAGAAATTATACTAAAAATGATACTAAATTTCAATGAAATAGATTTATCATTTCTTATTAAAAAATGAAAATTCTAAGAGAAAATTAATTAATATTTTTAAAATATATTTCAAATTTAAATGATGACAAAAAACGAAAGTAAATGTGATGCTAAATTTTCAATCAAATTAAAACCAACTGTCAAAATTGAGGCAACTCTTTTTTTTTATATAAAATAAGCGCATATTTTATATAAAAAAAAAGTTATATATTTTTTTTTTATTAATTGAATTTGAGTATATTCTTTTGCTCTATTAGAAATGGCTTTTGGCTGCGCAGCCCTGGGCTAACTCAAAATTGTTGCATTCTCGAGCACTAGAGCCAGGTGATATGCAAATTCAATTCGGAGCTATCCGAAACTAATTCTAGGTCCCGAACTCAACCCATTCGCCGCGGCGCTGCAGCGCGCAGTTCGTGTTGAAACCCCGAACCGTGCAGTAGAGCTCGCCAGTGTTGGCCCAGTGGACGGCAGACCGCGTCGAACCGAACAAACACTCAATAAGAAATTCAAAGTACACAAACGGTGCATATCAATCAGACTCACCTGTTGACCTCTGGCAGACTATAAAAAAAATATATATATATATAGAAACGAAAAAACTAAATACAGGCAAATAATTGGAAAGAAAAAATGGAGATAATTATACGTATTTTTGGGCTCATACTGTCCTATCTGGCGCTGCTGATCAATCGCGCTTTGGAATTCATGATTAGCCGCAAGCGTCCCAATGTCCCACCCATACGGAATCCCATACTGCTGAAGTCCGTTTTGGAACTGGTGACAGCATTGCGACGCGGCCAGGTAAATTTCGACCATGCGGCATTGTGTAATCCAATTTATTCAAATTTATTGCCACGCAGATCACCTCGGAGCAGCTGGTCAGCGTGTATATTGCACGTGTGCGCGACGTGAATCCCTCGCTGAATGCGGTCATCGACGAACGCTTCGAGGAGGCCCTTAACGAGGCCAGGCATGCGGACAGCCTGATAGCAGAGGCATCCAAAGACTACGATCGCGTCGCGCTCTTCACGCGCTACCCGCTGTTGGGCATACCCTTCACCGTGAAGGAGTCGTGCGGGGTCAAGGGTAAGCATGAAACCTCATGTCATCTACCGCATATTCATTTTCAATATCTTTGCTCATCGAGGACTTTCGTATGCCGTGGGCAGCGTCGTGCGCAAGAACTTGAAAGCGCCTGGGGATGGCGAGGTTGTGGCGCTGATGCGCGCTGCGGGCGCCATTCCGCTGCTCGTCTCTGCCACGCCGGAGTTCTGTATGAGCTTCGAGACGGCGACGGTGGCAAATGGTCGCTGCCGAAATCCCTACGATCTGACACGCTCCACGGGCGGCTCGTCCGGCGGCGAGGCCGCTTTGAATGGCGTCGGCGCCTCCCTGTTTGGCATTGGCTCCGACATTGCCGGCTCCATACGGCTACCGGCGATGTTCTGCGGCGTCTTTGGCCACAAGCCGACAGGTGGACTCACCTCGGTAAAGGGCCACTTCCCCTACTCGCGTTACGACAAGAATTTTCCCAACTATCTGCAAATGGGGCCGATCACGCGATTCGCACGCGACATGCCGCTGCTGCTCGAGATTATGGCGGGCGACAACAAGCACATGCTGAAAATGGATGAGCCGGTGCCGCTCAACGAGCTACAAGTAGGATATGAACATGCTCTAAAATATGTATACTCTGTCGACGACAGGCAAAGGGGGTATATTGGGTTGAGCCAAAGTCGAGAAATATTGAATGTAGACAGAGGACGATGAGTGGGAATGAGTGGGAATATATGTTCTATCTCTTACAGTTTAACCTATGTAGAGTCAAGCGCATATTATATACTCTGTTTTTTTTTTTTTAGTTATATATGGGGCATATTAGCTTTGCCCAGAACACATTTTCATATCCCATTCAGTGTCTGCTCTTTTATGACTCGCTCAACGAATGCTCGAGTAGCATAACAAATTTCTACAAATTTAGATGCATACTCTGTCAACTGAACAAGAATAGGGTATATTAGTTCTTAGATAAATTACATGTATTTGATTCATTTATTGAAACTAGCTCAAACGCTTCAGATTCTCTTTAGAGATCTTCTTAGAAATAGCCAGCAAAGGGAGTATATTAGCTTTCACTTCTAGTCTTGTCTCTTAAATTTTTACCCAAAACCAAATCAGGTTCGTTATAACTATGCCTAAAACTAACACCAGAGGGCGCTTAGGTCTACATTCGAAGAGAGTATTGTGCAGTCAGTCACTCCCGATTACGATTAATTTTAGCTACTCAATTCTTAGATCTACTACTCTTATGGCTTTCCGGGCATAAACGGCTTAACCCATCCCTATGTAGATGACGACATCAAAATGAGCATTGTGCGTGCCCTGAAATGCTTTGGCAAGGCGGGCATCAAATCCAAGCAGGTTCGTCCAACTGATCTTAGTCCAGTTTATTCTTACCATTAACCATTACGCTGCCAGCTTGATCTTCGCTTTCTGGACAACATATTTGAGCTGGTAATTGTGGCGCTGGTCGATCTGAAGGGTCTGCCCAGCGTTATAACCCAGCAGGCTGATCGTCCGCCAAATATACGGCTTCTGGTCATGGAGATGCTCAACAGCCTCATCGGCCACTCGCTGTTCACCAAGGAGGCGCTATTTCTGGAGCTGATGCAGCGCATGAACGGATTGATGGCCAGCAACAAAATGCAGCAGTATCGCGATGAGGTGGTCAGGATCAAAGCGTATTTAACGGTAAACAGCAGCAGCTGCAACTATACTGTAACGAAAATGATTAATTTGTAGTTTTAACAGGATTTGCTGGGGGATCGTGGCGTTCTGTTTCTGCCCAGCTTCCACTCGCCTGCTCTGCACTTTCACACGTCCTTGTTCAATATAACGGGCATTGATATTCTATTGATCTTCAATGTTTTGGGCTTTCCGGCAACACACGTGCCCTTGGGCACGGCTATGAACGGAGTGCCCGTTGGATTTCAGGTGATAGCGGCGCCCTATCAGGACAAGCTTTGCCTGCAAGTCGCAGCTGAATTAGAGGCAGCTTTCAACGGCTGGCTGCCGCCGGTGTTGCACCAGATAACAACACCAGATCCATTTTAACCAATTTCTAGACAAATAAGAGTAATGGTTAGTTAAGGTTACGGTTCAGTTGATATTCGCAATAAAAACGAAAAGAGTTTTATTTAAATCACAACGGCTATCGATAACATACACATATCGTTGCGTACACATCATTAGTGCTATTAACATATGTTAATTAAGCTTCGATTAAAGTTCACTCTCTCTCTCTCTCTCTCGCTTTTATTTTGCGATGCTCTTGCAATGCAAGAGGCATTCACAGCAAACGCTTGCTCTCTGTTAACTATACAAATGTGTGCGTGTGCAGCAATATCACTTTCGCGATTTCTTTTACTTGCACACATTTCGCACGCTTCCTCTCACCAGCTCTCTCGATCGCTTTGCGTTATGTAAACAAGTGTTGATAATCCATTTAGTTCCGCTCATTTAGTCAGTGTGTAGCCAGCTTCTGAGTGGATACGCCGATTTTTGCTTCTTCTTTATTTACGAGCTGCTCGCATTATGGAAATTTTACTGCGTTTATTGTTGATATTCGTTAAATTTGTTGCTTTTATTGTGAACGCGCTGCACAGCGCATATCTCTGGGCGCGTGGACGTCGCATTAAACCCGATGGCTTAGCGGCTAACAGTAATCCGCTGCTGGCGCTTAGCATTCAGCAACTGCGCACGCGACTGTGCAGTCGGCAGGTAATGGAAAAAGTAGAAGAGTGAGAGAGAGAGAGAGAGAGAGAGGAGAACAAACAGTTATGCTTCCCCGTAGAAAATTGCCTTGAAATTTGAATTGGGATATTTTTCAGTTAACCGCGGTTGAGCTGCTGAGCGGGTATATCGAGCGGATAAAACTCGTGAACAGCCGCCTAAATGCAGTCGTGTCGGAGCGTTTTGAGCAAGCGCTTCGGGAGGCGGCCGCAGTGGATGCGCGCATCGCCGCAGCTGGCGAAGATGTGGCGCAGCTGTTCGACCGGCAGCCGCTGCTGGGCCTGCCCGTGACCGTAAAGGAATCCTGTGCGCTGGCCCACATGCCCTTCGCCGTGGGCAGCCTGGCCAGGAGTGAGCAAAAGGCCGCAGAGGATGGCGTCGTGGTTGCCCGAATACGCGCTGCCGGCGCCATTCCCTTGCTGGTCTCGGCCACGCCCGAGTACTGCTATTCGACGGATACGGAGACGCTGCTCAATGGCCGCTGTCTGAACCCATTCGCCTTTGAGCGCACGCCGGGCGGCAGCTCAGGCGGCGAGGTCAGTTGGCCACCTCACGTAGATGACAGTTGTTATAAGTCCAAAATCCCATTCATTTTTAGGGCGCACTGCTTGGCGCTGGCGCCTCGCTCTTTGGCATCGGCTCGGACATCGGCGGCTCCATACGTATTCCCAGCCTTTTTTGCGGCATCTATGGGCACAAGCCCACCGGCGGCTTGGTCACGCCCGCTGGTCACTTTCCTGGCTCCAGCGATGCGGACTTCCAGCAGTATCTGGTGCTGGGGCCAATGTCGCGTTTTGCCGTGGATCTGCCTCAGTTGCTGGAGCTGATGGCCGGCGAGCAGGCGGCCCAGCTGCGTTTGCATGAGCCGCTCCAGCTGCAGCAGCTGAGGGTGCACTACGCCCTGGGCTTTGATGGCCTCAACGGCTGGATGCATCAGGACGTGGAGCCGGAAATCAAAGCATCAATACTCAAGGCTGTGGCGCAGCTGGAAAAACTGGAAGTCCCTGTGCAGCGGGCACAACTGGCGGGCTTCGAGAACTCCCTAGAGATTGCGCTCAGCGGCATCGCACGTTTGGGTCAAATGCCGTTTGTGCTGGACGCTGGACCCGCAGCCGGAGCTGAGCGCAAGGTGCGCGAGACGTTGAGGCAACTGATGCTCAGTCTCTGTGGCCAATCCTCTTATACAACGAATGCGCTGATCTTTGATCTGATGCGGCGCTGCAATGCGTTTATGCCCGGTCCGCGGCTGGATAAATATCGCCGTGATGCACTCTCCCTCACTCGGCAGCTGACCGTACGTCCTACATCCACATCATGGATGCATCTAATTATTCCAATTTCTCTGTAATCCTCCAGGAAGTGCTTGGCGAAAACGGAGTCTTGCTGTTTCCCACGATGCATGCAGCAGCTCCGAAACACGGCTGGACTCCTTTGCAGCTGTGGGGCGTGGATTATACGCTGCTCTTTAATGTGCTTGGTCTGCCGGCAACGCATGTGCCAATGGGATTCAATGAGAAGGGTTTGCCCATCGGATTCTCGGTGATTGCGGCTCCTTACCAGGATCGTCTGTGCCTACGTGTGGCCGTGGCAATGGAGGAGGCTTTTGGCGGTTGGCAGCCTCCAAATGCCAAGAAAACTTAGCTAAATCTTCAATGTTTTGCTTGATTAAAATAAATTGAATAAAAAAAAATCGTTTTATTCAAATATTTGCTTGCGCCATCTATCGTAAATACTGACAACTATGAATTCATAAATTCAAAGAAATTTACTAAAAAATCACAAAGAATTCTGTCATATTCAGTTGATACTAAGAAAAGGCAACGAAAATACTGTAAACACCAAACTTCAACGGAATTGAAATTTTTAAAAGATATTCTTTATATATTCAAAGTGCACTTTTCACAATTAATCCGAGCTATTAAAAACAATAAATGCGAAGTGCAATTATTTTTGCGTTTATTTACATATAAAACCGTTTAAATTAGGAACCACAAAAACATTTATTCAAATTTGGTTGGTAATTATATTTAAGTGTATAAACTACCACTTATTTATGAGCATTTTCAAAATGTTTGTTGAAATTCACATCATAATTTAATTTCCCGCCTTTTCACTGCCATCCGATGCCTATTTTTAGCACATTTCTAGAGCATTTTTAGTATATTCCCTTTTGCATTCACTAACAGATGTTATGGCTCTCCTCTCACACACTCTCTCGCTTGCACACGTAACTTGCACCAGCAATTAGTGCGGCTGTATTGGTGAGCTCGAGTGTGTTTCGTTTTGTGCGTGTTTTCGTATCAGCGTTACTTCTGTCGGGGTTCAATTCGGTTGTTGTCATATCGCGAGAGACTCTCAAGAAGAACGGACGTCGATTTTCAAACGCGGCCATAAGAAAAATAGATATTGTTGGATAAATATTCGGCATAACAAATATAACGAAAAAAAACCATAGCATGGGAACTTAGCGGATTAACCAACTAAATACGTGTCGAAGTGATACGAAATTATTGATAGAGAAGCCAGAGATCAGAAATGTGATCTTGTAGCACAGTGTATCACATAACCAATCAAGCTGGTCCAGAAATATTGCCTTTGCGCGGAATCGTCACTTGAACAGAATTAGAGAACGAGAACGTTCAACATTTTGTACAACAATTAAATAAATGTGCGCGTGTTAAAAATTTTGAAAACGCAAAAACAAGTGGAAATACAACAAGAAGAGCCACAACAACAATAACAACAGCAACAAGAACGGGAACGGGAAGTGCTCGCTCAACAAGTGTTACGAATAAGCACACTGGGATTATCTAATAAACCAATAATATACACAAGACTCATACACCCGCAGCTCACCAAAATAATAATAAAAGAGATTATATACCAAATAGGCAGCATAAATATTAAATTTAAACCAGTCAAGTGTTTGAGAGCTCTGGTGTGTGCGCGCGCTTGCCTCTGTATGTGTGCATGTGTATGTGAAACGAGCAACAGCAGCTACAACTAAACAACAACAACAACAACAACAATAACAGCAAGAAGAGCAACAGCAGCAGCAGCAACAATACGGCAACGTCAACAACACGCAATTGCTGTGAGCGCGACGGAGACAGCAACAGCGTGAGTCATAAAAGTGAAATAAAAATGCGGATAAAGAGAGAAGCGCCGTGTCTACTGTTATTTATGCCAATCCCAAATAATAACAATAACAACAACAATCGCATTGGTGGTAAGTAGAGAAACGAAATCAGAAAATAAATATTTAATTCATATTAGCTAGAATTACTCACAAGTATTTTGAGATTAAAAACGAGGCAATTTTCCCGCTTGGAATGCCTGCTGTTTACTTTATAAACTTTGCGCGCTCAAGCGCAGCCCGCTCATAGAGAAGCCGAAGGCGGGGAGCAGCACACACGTAAGCAGCGGTAGTAAGCAGTGCTGCTCGGCTATACTTTTTTTCCCGTCAAATCTAGCATTTTTATGACACAGGGCAGCGGAAATTGCAACTTGCTTACTGAAGAATCATAAATGTATCAATTTATTGGCCTCTATTAAATGACTTTAGGCAATTATTAATTTCTATCTAAGTCATAAGCTGTGCTTCCGCTAGTGCTGTGCCTAGTTGGTTGGCCAAATTATCTAGCCTTATTTCTCTGATTGAAATGTTGACAGCACTATTGTTTAGTGTAAGCGACGTCAACGTTTGTCTGCCGTGCGGGCCAACGGCTGCCCCTGCGCCCTGCGCGTCCTACAGTCGCAAGCGTTTTAACGAGTCAGACTCGTAGTCAGAAGAGGCAGAGCGTCGGTTTCTACTTACTTCATACGTGACTCACATTCGCGTGTCTTTCAGAAATAAAAGCAAACGAAAAAAGAAGCTTTTTTTTTTATTTATTTATTTTTTTTTTTTTTTTTTTTTTGGTTCGTTGAGAAAAAAATGTAAAGCAAAGCAGGTTTGTGCGACAGACTGGCAACGCTGGCAACGAAACCCGCTTTGAAACGACCTTTCGAGTACGAATTCGTCGGCACAGCAACAGCAACAACAAGAAGAAAAAGCAACAGCCTCTGTCGGCAGCGGTAGCGGCAGCGGGCAGCAACAACTCTAAAACTTGGCGAAGTTTCAGTACCCACACACATTCTCATATTATGTATGTGTATGCATGTGTGTGTGTATGCTGTGTGCAGTGCATTGGCATGCGATTTGACTTGTTTCTTTTAGCCACAACAACAACAACAAAAACAACAACAGGCAGCACAACATTTCCTGCCGCGAGTGAAAACTATACATAAGTATATATGTACACATAAATATATATTTACATATATATATTTTTTTGTTGATTTTTGGCTTTTGAGGCTTTGAGGTCGCTTGAAACTGATAAGCGAAGTTTGAGCTCCATTGGAATTGTTGCTTGCTTGTGTTTTTTATTTTTTTATTATTATTATTTTTGTGCCTTGCTCAGCATAAAAGGCACAAACACTAGAAACTGTTTATGCGGCGGCCGCTGTGACTGATAAGGTTTCTACTCTTCACACACAGAGACACAAGAAAGCATACACTAACTAACACATAAACACACACACACATACGTTCACTTATTCCCATGCCATTCATTCCAATGATAAGCGCTTTCCAAGCTCGTGTGCCCTTTTTCTCTTGTCCGTCCGTGTAAAGCTTTGCATTTGGGCCTCGCTTTGGTTACGTTTTCGCCTCGGTCTGCCTTGTGCGCTAATCAAGCTGCGTGCCGAAATAAATGTCTTACGTCAGTTTGTCAAACAGCAGCAGCGGCGAATATTTGCGGTTTTGTTGTTGTTGTTGCTTTTGTTTATTTGATTTGAATGTATGTATGTTTGTATGTCTTAATGTATTCATGTGAGTCGGCGCGACAAGTTTTTAGGTATTGGTTCAGATCAAAAGCTGACGTCATTTGATCACAGGCAGGCGAACAAAACTTAAGTGAAATCAAAGAATCGCAGAATATAAATAAATAAATGTTATCTGTATTGCAGCTAATCACAAGGACTATCCCAACAACAAGCGTTCCAGGGAAAATCTGGCATGTGACGAACAGCAGCTGACGGCGACGTCAACGGCAGCAATGAACGTTGGCAGCAATGGTGGCCGAACGCCGCCGCTCATGCGCAGCTGCTCCAGTCCGGCGGTTTACGGTAAGTAAATATGTAACTGTAACTAAATACATGTGTTTACAACATGCCAAATGAACCAGTTCGTATCGCAGTTGCAATTGCAATTCTACTTCCAGTTGCAGCTATCTATTTTACCTGCACATTTATCAGCTATCAAATCTGTTATCTGCATATTTGCATGTACGCTGTTTGTGCTTTTCATTGCATTTCATTTCCTAGTCAGACAGCCTAGCTTAGAGGGAGAGACAGCGAGAGAGAGGAGAGAGAGGAGAGAGAGAGAGAGACCTTCCACACTCTGCACTACACTTGATTAGCTTTCGCTCTGCGCTGCACTCAAGCTCCCCTCCCTCGCACACTTGCTCGTTCGCTCGCTCGCACACGCGCTGTGTAAAGCTCTGCTTAACATTATAAATAAACAATGTTGTTTTTGTTTTAGCACGTGCTGCCATGATAAACATGATGCCATTTTTGCTCTCGTTCAGATTGTTTTATTCTTTTCGCACGTTATGATATACAACATATGCACCACAAGCAGCAAAACATGCACAACGACAACAACAACAACATCAACAACAATAAATGCACTTGACAAAAGTAAAAAGCAAACAGCAAGAAAACAAAAAAGAAATGAAAAACTACAAATTAAGAGAGTAGCGCGAAATGTTCAATGTCGAACTTTTGGCAGCTGTCTTGCCAAATGTAACAAATTACTCATTACGTTACGCTATTCGCTGGCTGTGGTTTTGCGTGAAGTGCAAAGTGTACAAAGCCCATGAGCTCAGCCCTAAATCTTATTGCTGAATGTGTGAGGAATACAGCGAGGCAGAGAGCGGGAGGACTGCTCCTGCTGCGACAGCGGCAGCGGCAGCAGCAGCGGCTGCTGTCACTGGTCAGCCATGTGATCAGCGCTGTGATGCAAATAGATTTCAATGTCGCGTAGTTTTTATGACAGCGCCGAGATTTCTTGTTGCCATCTCGCTTCAACCAGCACACGTTTTCGAGAGCTTTCACGCACAGGTCACTTAAATGACTGCCGTTGTTGTTAGTGCTTTCCCAATGCATTTACAATTTTCAATTCCTGTTTACGTCACTGGCTCGGCCAGCCTATCGCATTTGAGTCATAATTTTGCGCTTGGCTCTGGCTGTTGCTATTGCTGTTGCTGTAATTTAATTGCATCTACTTAATTGTGTTTGCTTTCGCACTTACTGTTTAATATGTTCATTATTATCAGTAGATGGCGTAAATACCCCGCATTTTGTATTATGACAAATCATATTTTTGGGGTCACTTTCCTGTGTCGGTAAATGTGTGTGGGCCTTACCCTGAAGGTGCATGACTAATGCAATTGATTTCCGTGCCACACTGTGACCCACAAACGTAATTACAAAAACTAAATGCAACCATGTGTGTGTGTGTGTGTATGTGTGTTTGCATGGGCCCAAAACATTGGGCCAGTTGTTGCCTTGGCTATCAATTAACACGCGAGCGACAGAAATAATCGATGAATTGGAAACAGCCCGCAGCATAATGCGCAGCCAGCTAAGCATAGGCCCCACAATAGATACCTAGATACACAGATACAAAGATAGATGAACTGAGCGATTGTGCGCCTCATTGAAAGTGCTACGAACCCAACCGACAAAAAAAAACGACGCAAAATACTGTTAGATGGCAAAGCGACCGCAAATGCGCGGGGTACTCTGAGTAGAGGCCAGCACCTCCAACAACCCAATCCAATCCACCCACCCAAGCACCCCCGCACACAGCGCCCATCCAGCCCAGTCGCCACCCTTGGCTGCTTGGCCCGCAGCCGCCCACAGCAAATGCCAATAAAACTAAACTGTGTGCCATTGCTCGAATGACTCATGCAACAACAAACGAAGCGAAGGCGCAGCAACAACAAAAATAAACAACAAATTGTTGTACGAAATTTAGACGCTGTTGTAAACACACACATACACACTTCACACACACACACACAGATGCACACAACAATAGATACACAGCGCTGATCATCAACATCATTTGTGGCAACGGCGCTTTTGTTGCATGACATCGCAATTGGCAGGCCCCAAAGAAAGAGCTAGAGATACACTGAGAAAAAAAAAATAAAATAAAATAATAACAATAACATAATAGCCAAGTCTCTTATCAAAACTTTTCAAAATAAATAAAGCGTATTTTTTTAGATAAAGAGATAAAAAAATATTATAAATTATTTCCAAATTCTAAGAAACTCAGAAATGAAGAAATCAAATCTCTTCAGAAAACTCAACTTAAATAAATAATAATATTTAATTTACAATGAAAAAAAAAATTCAGAGTTGAAATTCTTAGAATCAAATGAAATTAGAAGAAAAAGTTTATTCATAAATAATAGAAAAATCTGACCTATAAATTTGTAAAATTCTAAGAATTAAAAAAACGTAAATATTGATTTTGAGTTACAGAAAATTTTAATTCAACGAAAATTAGTTTTTTCTAATACGAATTTTAATATTTAATTTTATATTCATAATTATTTTTAGTGTGCAAATTTATAGATAAGCAAACGAAGCCATAGAATTTCCTTTGCACATCATCCAACTAAATATGAAATTGTCATAAATTTAACTAGAAACTTATCGATTTATTTTGCAGATATCGAAACACATCCCGCTTCGCCAGTATTCCCACATCTGCTGCTGGGCAATGGCCGCGATGCGGATGATCCCAGCAGCGTGGGCGCCAATTGTGTGTTGAATGTTACCTGCCAAAGTCCCAGCGAGAACCATCTGCAGGGTCTGAAGTATATGCAAATACCTGCCAGCGATACGCCCCATCAAAATATTAAACAATATTTTCAGGAGGCATTCGATTTCATAGGTAAGTTCAGTCAATCAATAATCGATAGCAATCGATAAGATCTAATTAAACGCGACTGGTCGAAAAGGGCATGGGAATGGAAGGGGGAGGGGCAGTGGTTGTTGTCTGACTTGCGTAACGGAAAATTCGTTTGCTTTGTTTTTTTTTTTTGTTTCGTTTTTATTTTTCTGCTGTCATGAGCAGTTTTTGCTTTTTCTTTTCATTTCACTCTTTACTCTTTTTTGAAGGCATATTTAGAACTGAAGAAGAAGCAGCTCGCGTTTATTTAGTTAATTTTAAGTGTAATACGTATGTATACACACATGTGGACATATATATATATATATATAAATATATATATATATATATTTATATTTACATATATATATATGTGTGTATCTGTTCCGTCTGTGCTATAGTATCTATAGCCGTGGAATATTTTGCTGACGTCAATAGCATTTTTCCATTTTCGTTTTTCTCGCAGCAAAAGTTCTTCAAAAATTATTTTTTTTCGTATTTCAATTTAATTTATTTATGCTTTTTGTATGGCTAGCGTTACGGCCTAAGAATTAAGCGGCACGTGGGCACACGAGCTTAGCATTATTAATATTGTTTTTTTTTTTTATAAATATTTTATTTAAAAACAAGTGACAAATGTGTTTTGGGGATCGCGTGTGGTTAATTTAGAAAATAAAAAATATTTTCAAATTTGTGCTTGAAGATTAAAAATAAGTTGAAGAAGCAAATATAAACAAATTGTAGACAACACGGAAAATCTTGAATCATTATAGTTATATATATATGAATTTATTTAGATCAACAACAAAATACATATAACAATAGATATACCCCATCAGCAGTGCGTAGGGTGCACAACAATTTGTCTGCCTGGCTTCAGCCTAACTGTTGGAAGGGTCAGCGATGCCCGCCTACTACTTCCATATCCTCTGAGCGCCTGCCAGCTCCTACGCTTTCCACGGCATTCGTCGGCAAAGCGACGTCATTGTTGTTGTTGTTGTTGTTGCGTGTTGGCGTTGGCAGACAGCATGGCGGCTGCGGCGATGTTGCCGTCGTCATTGTTTGTCGTCGTTGTTGCGACTCGGCTGTGACTACGACTTCGACTTCGACGACGACAACGACGACGACGGTGACGACGGTGACGACGACTGTGCTGCTCCTGTGTTTTGGTTTCTGTTTGCTCTTTGCATAATGGTCGATGACGCTGACGTCCAGCTCAGAGTTCCACTTTTACGCCATTACGCATAAATCTCTAATTGTGAGTGTGTGTGTGCGTGGAATGGAATGGAAATTTTTTATGTATATTAGCCGTAGTACAGCAAAAGCAGCGACAACCGCAAACGTCCTTTCTGATAAGGGTTGTCACCCTGCCCGAGTGCCCGCTCCCTTGCTCGTGCTGCCGCTACTGTTGGTGTACGTGCTTTTGTTTTCGGGCCACCACTGTAGACTTGCCGCATGACTCATCGTTCGTTTACATGCAATGTGGAACAGCACACACACACACATACACATACATACATATATTCGTTTACCGGGGGCACACTCCTTGTAGCATTCAGCCATCCGCATCGATTTTCTCGTCTTATTGTTGCTATTTATTGCCGCCAGCGCCGCCGACGCTGCCAACGGCACTTCACCCCCGCCAGCTGTGGCTCTCGCTGCCCGCTGCGCTGCTGGGTCGCTGCCTCTGCTGGTTGGCATATGTTCTATTTTTAAGCGCACGTCGCTCAGGACGACGCCGACGTTTTTCGATTGTTGTCGGTCTTCATTTAGTTCCTGTTTATGAGTCATCGCCTTGCTGCCTTGCCTCTGCTGGCATTATCCTTGATGCGTGGCCTCGACAATGCGCTGACGTCGACGTCACAGCTGGCTGCCGTTGCCGTCGCCTTGATTGCTGCTATCAGGTGCGTCTGCAGCAACAGCTGTTCATATTACTTGATCATCTTTATGCGTATTTGTCTGGCTGTTTCAGGAAGAGCCCAACACCCACGCACTGCCCCAACTCCTCTCCAAAGACTTTGAACATGTTCAAGCATGCATTATTTTTGTAACTTTTCTCTGCACCGCTCTCTCGCACCAAGTTCTCATGCTCTCATTCACTTGCTTGCGCGCTCGCTCACTCGCTCGCTGTTTGCTGCCAAAACACATTAGTACTCAGGCACGAAATAAAAGAAGAAAAAATAAAATATATATGTATGTACATATTGTGAACGAGTGCTATGAGTCATGATTTTGCCGTTGCCACCTCCCGCCCATTCCGTTTCGTCCCGTCCCGTTCGTTCGGCTGCTAATGCCACTGGCACTGCTTGCCTTTTGCGCATTCGTTTTGTGTCATTGTTGTTGGCTCCGTCGTCACCTTATGCTTATTATTATTATTACTCTTATGATTGTCTGTATTTCTTATACTGCTTATGATTTCTCATTCTTGCTGTTGCTGTTGTTGTTGTTGCTGCTGCTGCGTTTCATTCATTCATCATAATATAACAGCATTTTGTGTTGTCCATGCGTGAGCGCGTGCGAGCGAGATGGGGGCAAACACCGCTAAGTGTTGCTCGAAAGCTACGTCTCATTACGACTGAATTGTCGTGTCTCATGAGTGTCTCATTATGCTCGGACTCCGTTTTTGTCATTAACACTAGCTGAGCATAAATAGGTAAATGAGCTTTTCAGCACTGTGGCCCCACTTGGCCTAGAAACCAATCAAACTAAACAAACGACCCACAAGCAGGCAAACGATAAGCGTATGCGGCCCCAAAGGCCCAACCAATCAATTTCGAAAGTAACGCCAGCCTGTCTGATTAGACTGTACTTTAATAACACTGAGTGCGCACAGTGGAGGCGCGCTAATTGGGTACATTTTGGGTGCACAGGTGATGGGCTCAATTTGAAATTCAATTCTGATAAATGAGAAAATTTTGTTTACTTTTTGCATGAAGAAAAATTATAGAATTATTATAAGGAGATATATAAATTTCATATCAATAATTTGAGACAAAATACACATCTAAAAATTCAAACTTCTGGAGACATACATACATATGTATATGTATTTGTATATATACATTTGTCTATATTTGTGCAGTTAACTTATCAAAAGTTTACTATCTGGTCGCCAACAGAGGCCTCTTTTGAGGCATGCCGTGTTGACGCACAGCTAAATAAACTCGAGACGGAGCCCGAGCCTTTCATTTATCTTTGCAGCTCATACAGATGTAGATACGTATGTATATACCTATATAGGTACATATATATAAAATATATCTCTATTTGATAATAGCACACACACATGCGCAGCAACTAGTAGTACTGAAGTTTTTTTTATCAGACAGGTCTGACGAACAGTCAGAGATTAGATAAGGGCACAAGTCAAGTTTACACCCCACGACCGGCAGTATTTGCAGGGAACTGTTGCAGATAGTCATATACCCACCCAATGCTTGCCCATTAATCCTGCATAGCAATCCCTGGGGCTCGCTCCAACGTTTGATCGTCCGATCGCTAGCCGTCGGATGACTAACGCGACGAGCGGCCTCGAGGCGACATTTTTGTTGGCCCCGTGCACATAATTTCAATATTCGTCAGCGAGCTATTTATAAAATGCAAAAAAAAAAAAATACAAAAAAAAAAAAACAACAACAAATCTCTTTCAGTGTGCAGGAATTTTGAAAATTTTCGAACTGTGCGAGCACAAGAAATTTGTATGAAAACACTTCATCATCAACATTATATTATTACAAGGAAGAATTGCCAAACGCCCCCGACAGATCTCCATGACACTCAGTGTTACTCAGAGAAAGAGAGAGAAAAAGACAGAGAGAGACAGAGACAGAGTTACTTGCAAAATTCTTGAATTTGTTTATTAAAATTTTTCGCGTATTATGAATCACAATATCACGAGCCGGTCCAATATATACATGACATATATATATATATATATATATATATATATATACCCTCCGATATGGCCCGGCTCATTATTGTTGGCCGGGTTTTGGGTTGAAGGCGAAATCTCAAGTCGAACTTGGAACTGCTTTGTTTCCGTATGACTCGTCGTCGTTGTCAAGTTGAAGGTCAGCTACATATCCATCATATCCATCAGCTGCTTGACCGATGACTGATGATTCATGCTCCGAAGTGATGAAGTGGCGTTCATCCTAAGGAAGCACCTGCAACGATGGCAGCACGGACTTCGTAACGATTACGATGCGCCGCTGCCTAGGCGCAGCCGAATGAGTAAGCATTACGATTATTTTTGGGCGTGATCGACTCGGAGTAACTGCAGCCGTGACATATATAGAGCAAGAGAAAGAGAGAGACAGAGAGACGGTGGGGCAACGTGAGATCTTTGTACTCTATTAGTAATAATAATAATTGCTGAAATATTAAATATTTACAGATTTTATACAGCTTTTGTCATTGTATATATGTGAGCTCATAGAATATTATACCTGGTAAATTTTTAAGCGCTGTATTTAATGTGTTCGGGTATAAACAAATGTGAAGTAAATTAGATCTTGCCGAGGTTATAGCTAAAATAGAAGAAAAAATATTTACACATCTGAGTCTATAATTATCGATCATAAAAGAACAGAAAATATATTTGAGAGCATATTTAGTAAAAATCAATAATTACATGCTTCATATTTATATCGACACTTATCGATTTCTGCTAACTTTTGATGCATTTCAAAAAAAAAAAAAACCTATAATTATCGATCATAAAATAGGAGAAAATATCTTCCAAAACATATTTGGTAAACATCAATTAATATCTGTTTAAACACGTAGGCATATTAATCATTGTTTATCGATTTTAGGTATATGTATGCGAATCAGCTAAACCTTTGATGTTATGCAATAATATTTATGCTTTGCCCCTTTGCCCGTCACATGCTCAGTCATAGTTCGTGCATAGCCCATTTGGCTTTGATCATTTTTAATGGGTGCAGGGTATTAACAGCAACTCGAAAGTAATTAAATATTTTAAAACAAACAAACTACTTGTTGCCCGGCGAGACACAAGCAACACACACACACACACACATACATATGTATATACACCTACATATGTGTAGAGTCATGTATATAGGCGATATCATGTTGCTTGGCTCTTGGCTTTGGTCTGGTGGTTGTTTCACTCTCTTTCGCTGTTGCTTCTGGCCATGACTCACAGGAGTCGGTTGCAAGGTAAGCGAGTGGCAATCTGTCTGTCTGGCGGCTGACCCTTTGCGCCTTGGCTTAATCATCAACAAACGGCAGCATCGCCAAAAAGTGAAAATGATTCGAGAATGGGAACATTATTCGGATAGGCTGCGTCTCCTCTCTGATGTCGCCTGACGTCTACCGTCTACCGTCTGCCGTTTGTTTGGCCCAGTTCTCTGTGACGCACCGCATGCGCAGGCGATTGGCGTTGCACTTAATCATCCGACGCACGGTCGCCCGGCACTTTTTGGCTACCCAAAGTTGGCATTACGCATCAACCGCCCCAATTTGGAGTCACGACGCCGTTGACGCCGGCGACAGCCCTATGAATGGGATTGCGCTTTAATAGACACGACTCAGAGCCACTCATCGCTGGGCTATGCGGCGGCTTGGCTTAGCTTGGTTTAGTCATAAACGTCGCAACGTAATTGATGATTACTAATGCCTTCCCCAGTGGCATAAACAATATGCATATGGCCAGGCTATTGGCAATTACCATCTAAAACGGCTTTTTCTCGATAAAAAAAAAAAAAAAAAAATTGTACCGCTCGACATACGGTTTGCCCCGATCCCCAATCTTCAATCTGCAATCTGCAATCTCCGATTGCCAAGCCTCAGTTCGAGTTCCGTTTCACATGAATCGACTACGTAACTTCCGTTTAAGATATATCGCGAAATATGGAGCTCGGTCTCATTCGAAAGAAATGCTCAGCTCAGATTAGATCATTTAAATGATAGAATCGTTTCGCTTCCAGACGTGAGTCAAATTCATAATCTTCACTTACATATATAGTAGTATCTATATCTGATATATATATATATATATATATATATATATATATATATATAATGTTATTCATTACTATTACATAAAAAACTTGTATTCAACAATTTGCGATTCTTATATCTAAACAAAGTCAACTTATTATAATACCCAGTCTTAGTCACTGACCGAACAAACAAGGATCTTTCAGTCATATCTTAAGTATCTGATGTCATATACCATTTAAAAAGTCAACTGAAATAAAGCTGATTGTATTAATTATCGCTAGATTAATCTAGCTCTGACGACTGAAACCATTTTTAGTGAATTGCCATATATAATGCTTATCAGCTTGATAAACTGATCGACATTTCTTTGATATCCTCGATAAACAATGCATCTCTGAGAGGTCCAATTGACTGTAGAGTAGTTTGAGTTTGACTGTGTATGTTCCATAGATTTTTGCATAAATTAGTAAAAGTTTGATCATGGTTAATCTTAAGCTCTATAAGTATAGCTCCTTGGCTCATTTTAATCTCCAATTACTTTACTCATATTCGCTTGGGTATTTTACCATGCTGCTTCTTCTTGCAAGCAATTGATTCTTAACTGGGATTCTTAACCGGACTTCGATTAGTCAGCGACTTGCTCATTTTTCCTAGAACTATTTGTATTTATGTATCATCGATTCACTTGGGCATTTCATCACTAGTCTTACATTCTTCTTCTTCTTCTTCCGCTGCAGTTATGAAATATGCTCAGCTGTGCTTTCAGGCACGTGCTTTCTTTAGTACTACAAGTTCCGCTTGGTTATTTCATAATTCTTGTTCATCTATGGATTCGTAAAATCCTTATCAATTAATGCTTGACTTCCTCTCTTGGTCAAAAGTGATTTATGATTTCAAAGTTTTGCTTAAAATGATCTCACTATGAATATATGCTCACTGTGAATATATACGTACTATGTTTGAGTCTGAGAATGAACATCAAGTTGTTTGGCAAGTTGTGGTGAGTGCTTAGCCTAGTCTAAGACGGGCTAATAGACTCTTGGCCCACTGTCTGTTGCGGCTTTTCGATGTGTGGCCAATGAGTCACTCAGCCATGGGACGAGGCGGGTTGGGCGCGTTTATGGCGCGTTTTTAACTGTCTGTGCGACGGGGTCATTAACTAAGAGGATTTATGAGCAGCAGGCGCACGGTGACCAGTTGTCTGCTGACGACAAAAGACACACACGCACACACACACACACACACACATGCATAGCTCTGATGAGTAAATTTATTTTTAGCTTTGCCTACGATATATATATATATATATACAAATAAAGATATATCTCTCAAGAGAGACAGCTGAAGTGTAATACAATGAAAGCCGCACATAAAATTTTGAATAGTTTTAAAATTATAATACAAAAATTCTAAAAATAGTTTTTTAAAAATTTGCATTTAAAACTTAAATTTTTTTTTACTTTTCATTTTATTTTTATTTTTTTCGATTTTAAATTATCTATTAACTTGGCCAACTGCTGCAGCTGTTTGCGTTAGTGACCGCTCACTGTACTTGTACATTATCATTATAATTTGTTATTATTTATGACTATTATTTATAATGGTTTTTCCACCTTTGCGGACTCATAACTGCATTATCATAGTTAACTTGTTTTTTATTTATTTGATATGGCTGATAAGCATTAACTTGATTTGATTTTCCCTGGACACACTTGAAAATACCGTATGGAATGAAAGGCATTTTCTGCGCGTGTGTGTTTTTTATTACATTTACTTGTAGTACGAATAGCTAAAGCAAATAATCCGTTAGCCTTATCAGGCCAATACTTTGCACTCGTTCATTGATAAATCGCGATGTGTGCATGGGTGTGTGTGTGTGAATGTTGGTGTTGGCTGTGGCTTGTTCTGCGATAAATTGCCTTTGCTAACCACTCGAAATTTCCAGGCGCAATTCACTGGAGGATACTTAATACGCAATGTGGCTGAAAATATGCTTATCACTGATAACACACAACTATTGGTCGTTTTCGTCTGGTAGGGGGCGTTTGTAAGTGGCGGGCGGCAAGGATTGTCAATAGGTGGCGCCAGCCTGGCGAAGTGTCCGCTGACGACGAGACGATGACTAATAACTATTGACGAACTGCAAGGCTCAAAATGCTGCTTATCAGCTGCGTTGTGTTTGGAAATCAGACAAGTGTATGAATGTATTTGCTTACACATACATATATAAACAGTATTTGTCTGTGTGTGTGTGTATCTATATGAGTAATCATTGATTAGCAACTGCAAGGCTGTGTGCTAAGAGCGCCCCTATTTAGAGATTAGATAGCCATAGGCACAAAATGTTGCGTAGGGTGGTTGATATTTCAGCACCACCCCAAGAAAAAAAGTTGTTATATATAAAGCAGCAAAGGAAAGGCTAAACGAAGCTGCGTATGTTGCCTTTGCCGTTGCCTGGCGTATGTTATCTTGCCCAAAAATAACAACGTAAATTATGAGTTAATGTGCGCGCGCGTTTGTATGTGTGTGTGTGTGTGTGTAAATATTCTCGCTTGCTGTGTTTGTCAATAAAGCGCTTGCATGACTCATCCATCCATTGCACAGCAAACAGCGTTCACACACACAAAGACGCGCGCACTCAGACGCTAGCGTGAGAGCAATATACGCATACAATTACAATTTATTGACAGCGCTGAGCGAGCGCCAATATCAGCCAACAACAACAACAGTACAGCTTAAAAGCCCGCGGCAACAGAAAAGTTTCTCCTCACTTCAATACATGCGCAAGTTAGTGAGCGGAAGAGCATCTATGTGTCTGTTTGTGGGTGTGTGTGTGTGTGTGTTTGTAGAATGAGAGAACGCGAGAGCGCGTGCAAGCTGACAGCAATTATTTTGCGTTGTCGATAAATTTTTCGAGCTGCTGCGGCTGAATAATAAATTTTTTTTTTTTCATTTTCAACTTTTATTTATTTATTTATTTGTGCATTTGGCGTTACTAATTGGCAATTGATGCAAATCGAGGCGCCTTATCAACTGATAAGCAAACATTATTATATATTATTGAATACAATTTGAAAGCATTCTCATTTCTCCTTTCCGATCTGTTTCTTGCAGAGGATGCACGCAAAACAGGTTCGCGCGTTTTGTTGCATTGTCATGCGGGCATCTCGCGCAGCGCCACCATCGCCATTGCGTACGTCATGCGATACAAGTCGCTGTCGCTGATCGAAGCCTACAAGCTGGTGAAAGTGGCCCGGCCCATTATCTCGCCCAATCTGAACTTCATGGGTCAGCTGCTGGAGCTGGAGCAGAGCCTGCTCAAGAGCGGCGCCCTGGCGCCCCTGCCCACTGTGTCATCCATGTCGCCCGCTGTTAGCAGCCAGTCGCCGGCATCTAGTCAGCTCGTGGAAGAGCCCGAGGATGAGCAGGAGGCGGCGACGACGGCGTCGGCGGCGGCGGGGAATCGTATGCCAGCGTCACGCAAATCCAAATCGGATAGCGAGGCCATGGACGAGGATGTCTATGACTATGACGATGTGGACAGTGGTGCTGGCAGCTTTGCCGGCAGCAATTGCTCATCGCGCCTCACCTCACCGCCCATCACACCGGATGAGACGCCCTGCACATCGGCAGCGGCGGCGGCAGCAGCGGCGTCGTCATCGTCGTCGACAGCTGCCACTGAATTGGATTCGCCGTGCTCCAATAGCAGCAGCGGCATTTACTCCATTTCAGCGTCGCACGAGTTTACACCTGCTGCTGCCACGCCCGCAACTGTTACGCCTGCCGCAACGCCGGCAACGCTGTCGCCGACGCGACCCCTGGTGCTGTTCAAGCGCAACTCGCCGGTCAAGCTGCGGCTCAATCTCGAGTCCAGCTACAATACGCCAAACATACCAAAATCCATATCCTGCATATCCATACACAATGCCAGCCAGCACAGTCCGCTGCCGAGGGCGGCGCCAGCCACGCCCAGCTGTGAGCTGGCGCCCCAATTGCCAGGCGACAGCAACAACAATTTGGTGGCGGCCACGTCGAGTGATTGATGCATCAGACGGCGGCGACGCCACCGACGCCCCAAAGCTGTGAATAATATAAAACTTAAGTGATGCGAAATTTCGTATTTTATATATACAGAGCAATGTTTGAATGGATTTATTGATTGATTGACTGATTGATTGATTGATTGATAGCTAGCCTCGCTCACCACTATATGAATTGAGCGTGTATATTTTGTACCTAAATAACAGCAACAACTGAAAGTAAAAGCAAAAAATTGATGCATCTACAAGTTTTGCAAACGGAATATGTAGTCTAATTTGTAATTTTAAAACTTTTGTAATTTTATTTTATTTTAGATGACAACAAAAGAAAATGGTAGAGAAAGAGAGCCAAATGCAAAATAGATCAACTATATATATATATATATATATATAAAGGCATCAAACTATATAAATCTTGTGCTGCTATTATAAAATTGTTTCAAAACCTCGTAATGTTTAATTTAGTATAATTTATGAACATAAGCAAATCTTAACTATTCATATAGTAAACAAAATAATTATAAACATAAAAACATACAAAAAAAAAAATATAATAATGAAATTTACAAGCGCATTGCAAATATTTCTGCTAACTTGCCCAAAATCCACAAATCCGCAATTAGAAATGATGTTTACTATATCTATAATACTATAAATTATCAAAACTGTTCTAAGTTTTATGCAACTACTGTATCGACCCACACACACACACACACACACATGCATATAGATAAATATATGTATATCGTACACTCAGTCACGCTTTTCAAACTTATAATTGCATGTATGTATGTATTGTATATTTAAACTTTTTTAAAGTGAGCAAGCGACTTTGTTTGGTTTTGTGTTTGTGTTTTCCTAGTTTTAATTATTTATATAAAAACCAACAACAAAAAAAGAAACAAATGAGAGCGAATTGTATGCAATCTGATTCATTTGGTTTAGTTTTTAGGCATTCTAAATTAAGGCTCTACACCTAAAAAGTGTAACCCGTAATAGAAAACATAAAAAAGTAACCAAAATATCAAACGACTTTTATTGAAATGCAGCTTTTGGCGCGCAACCAAACTATTGACACATATCACATCACTAAATATAGTGTGCAAACTATTGATACATATCACATCGCTAGAAATAGTATGCAAATGTGCTGGCATGCAGCCCTGATTGTTGAGTTAGACAACACTAGCAAGCTCGGCTCCTGTTCGTTTGTAGCGCTCGTTTTGATTTATTCTGATTGTTCTGGGTCTGCTCATAATTGTAAGTGAAGTTTGTTTAAATTTGAAATCAATTAATTAATTGGTCACAGTGCTCAATTTGATCATCAAAAATATTCAATTTATGAACTACTGCTGCCAGACGCACATTGCGTTTTAGTTTATTTGAAAAAAAAAAATAACATCGCCATTTTGCGGCCAATACGAAGTGAATTTACCGTTTTATCGCTGACGTTGCATTTGCTCAAATTAGAAATTTAAGTTTTGCGAAGAGTGCAAAATGTCGGAATTAGATTGGGATGATCCAAACTACGTTGAGAAACCAATGATAAACACGCAATCTGCATACAATGAGAACTATGATGACAATTCCTCTCGCGGTCGTCGTGTTCGTCTTGATCGAGAGAAGCGTGAAAGCTACAAAGATAACGGCAAGAACGGCGAGTCCGCTTACCGCGAGTCACTGAAAATCTCCGATGACATGGTGGGCCGTGTAATTGGTCGCGGTGGCTCCAACATAACGCGCATTCAGAAGAATTTCACAGTTCGGGTCATCGTGGACAAGGCGCATCTGCAGGTCAGAGTGTCGGGTGATGTGAAATATAACGTTAGCAATGCTATAGCAGAGATACGCAATCAAATCCATGGAGGCAAACCTTCTGATGGCCGATCGTATGGTCAGTCTGCCGGAGCTGGCTGTGGATATGATCGTGGCATGGGCTATGGTCGAGTTGAGGATGAAAGCGATAATCGTTCCACGGGAGCGGTACGATCTAGCCATAATAGTTTTGGCGGAGGAATTGGAGGAGGAGGAAGCAATGATAATATTGCCAACGATGGCGATTTGACTGGCTGCATTGACTGGGAAGCACTGCACAAAGCCTCAGTAAGACAGCTAAATACAAAAGTTGAAATCCAATTTTCAATTTCCAATTTTCACGTTTTAACAGATAATCGCGCAAGCCGCACGCTGGGCCAAGTGTCCCCCATTGACAAAGAACTTCTACAAGGAGTTCCCAGTTGTGGCCAATCTGCCAGAGGCGGAAGTAGCTCGCCTGCGCCTGGAGAGCAACAACATAACTGTTTCGCATGTCTTTGAAACCGAGAAGAGTGAAATTTTGCCGCCCATTCCGAATCCCGTGTGGGCCTTCGAGCAGTGCTTTGCCGAATATCCCGATTTGCTGGCCGAAATAAGGAAGCAGGGCTTCCAAAAGCCATCGCCCATACAGTCGCAGGCGTGGCCTATTCTGCTCAAGGGCCACGACATGATTGGCATTGCGCAAACCGGCACAGGCAAGACACTGGCCTTTCTGCTGCCTGCCATGATTCACACCGAATACCAGAGCACTCCGCGTGGCACACGGGGCGGTGCCAATGTCCTGGTCTTGGCACCCACGCGAGAGCTAGCCATTCAGATCGAAATGGAGGTGAAGAAGTACTCCTTCCGCAATATGAAAGCGTAAGTTGGATTCAGGAAATAGGCTTCAGACTTAACGTGCTTATTTAAATAGGGTTTGCGTCTATGGGGGCGGCAATCGTAAGATACAAATTTCGGATGTGGAGCGCGGTGCCGAGATCATTATCTGTACGCCTGGACGTTTGAACGATCTGGTGCAGGCCCGAGTTATCGATGTGTCGACCATTACCTATCTGGTGTTGGATGAAGCCGATCGCATGCTGGACATGGGCTTCGAACCGCAGATACGCAAAGTGCTGTTAGATATACGGCCGGATAGGCAAACCATTATGACATCGGCTACCTGGCCCCCGGGTGTACGTCGCTTGGCTCAAAGCTACATGAAGAATCCCATACAAGTGTGCGTGGGCTCCCTGGATCTGGCTGCTACCCATTCGGTCAAGCAGGTCATTGAAATACTGCAGTGTGACGGCGACAAATTCGAGATGCTGCGTAAATTTGTGGAACGCATGTCCAAGACGGATAAGATCATTGTCTTCTGCGGCCGCAAGGCACGTGCCGATGATCTGTCCAGCGATTTAACTCTGAATGGTTTTGCTACACAATGCATACACGGCAGCCGGGACCAGAGCGATCGTGAGCAGGCTATAGCCGACATCAAGTCCGGTTTTGTGCGCATTCTAATTGCCACGGATGTGGCCTCGCGCGGTCTGGACATTGAGGACATCACGTGAGTGTCTCCAGTATATTCTACTTCATTGTTTATGAGATGTGTGTTTGTTTTTCAGTCATGTCATCAACTACGACTTTCCACGCAATATTGAGGAGTATGTGCATCGTGTGGGTCGCACGGGCAGAGCTGGTCGTCAGGGCACCTCCATCAGCTTCATCACGCGCGAGGATTGGGCCATGGCCAAGGATTTGATTGATATATTGGAAGAGGCTGGTCAGGAAGTGCCAGAGCAGCTACGTCGCATGTCCTCGCGCTTTTCAGATATGAAGCAACGTCGTGCAGCTGAGGGTGGCGGTGGAGGTGGGCGTGGCTTCGGCGGTGGTAGACGTGACTTTGGCGGTGGTGGCGGCTACAGGGACCGCAATTAAACCGGACAACATTTCGTACTACGCCCTAGGGGCAAACAGACTTTTTGTTTTAAGAAACAAATTCAGACAACGCATTGAAGCGATCGATTTCTTTTTAGTTATGTACTTAACTATCTCCAGTTTTACAGGGTATCAAATGAACAAAACTCTTAATATATATATTTATATGTAAGAAATGAATTAAAATTGTTTTTAATTTTCGACTCCTGTGTATTTTTGTAGTAGTTCCTGTTTGCGCTTTCGCAGCAGCGCCTCCTGTACATCCTGCTGTGTGGGCACGGGCACGTGGGCAGTGAAGCGTGGCGCCAGTAGACCGAGCGGATCATTTTCGACAGCACGTGCTTTGGCATCCTCGGCCGCTTCGCGTGCTGGGCCAGATAGTGGGTAGATTTCGTCGTCGTCCTCCTCGTCATCAATGATGCGGCCATCGCGTGCCATTTTCTCACGCCACTCCTGCACCGCCTTCTGCAGAGCGATGCGCTCAATCTTCTCCTCCAGCGGTATTAGCACGCCGTCCTCATCATCACGATAGCCATAGTATTCGGCATCGATGTCTTTCATTAGCTCGGCACGAGTTTTGCGCGGCGGTGGAGGTGGATCCTGTTCGAAGAGCTCGCGCACGCCTGGCAAATCTTTCGCGGCTCCAAAGTACTTGTAGCCACGATTGCCCGGCACTTCGCGGCCTTCGGCGTCGAACATTTTGGGGCCATACCGACGATAGTGTGGACCGCCCAGCGATGATATCTGATTCTCCCAGTGACGCTTCTCGCGTAGCAGCTTGTTGATCTCATCGTTGAGATCGCGGATGCGGAATTCACCCAAACCAGCTGCAAAATTTCTCTCATTAAATTGCTGTCATGCCACATGCCACCACAATCGCTTACCATTTTGAATTTGTGCTACTTTTTTAGATATCTCTCGTATAATCTCTAGACGAAATTTCTCACATTTTGGCAGTTCGTGGCACTCTGAGGCAAGGTAAGGCCGGCGCTCCTTTTCACCAGATTCGACTTCTTTAGCGGCTCGCCAACGCGCCAAAGTTGTCCTGCCGGCAGAGAAAGAGGTATAAATACAATAACAAACATCTCGAAACACTATACTTACATTGCCTTCTCTGCATTGCGGGCCTGTAATTGATTAGTTTTAATATATTTACCTAATAATATAACTAAGAAAACGTTTACTTACCATTTTTGTATATTGTTTATGTTTCTATTTGTGGCGGCTGGTAGATAAATGTTAAGAATCGGCAGTCACCACGAGTGAGGCGATTTTAACATAGATTACTGTAAGCTGTTACTGCTGTTACTGCTGTTAAATAACAGCTGGTTTTGTTTTGAACTTCAAGCGCTCGCAGCTGTTAATTAACACATAGGGGCTGCTGCACGCCCGAAGCTAGACTGCTGATTAGATTAAATCTTACTTCACAAGAGATAGCTAATTAATTTTACTTATTAATTGTGACCAATAAATTGACTGATCTATAATAAAAAGTAACAAAACAAAATAGTGACCAAGGAATGAGCTAAGTGAACTGCATAAATTAACAATCGTTCATTTGTTCAGTAGTTCGATTAAGCTTGTTCCGATATAATACTACTGCTGTTTCGCATACGCCATTTATTTGCAAGGAAAAAAGAAAAAGCAATTAACAGAATAAATATGCTGGCGCTTATCAACAGGATTCTGGACTGGTTCAAGAGCATCTTCTGGAAAGAAGAGATGGAGCTGACGCTTGTCGGCCTCCAATTCTCAGGCAAAACAACATTCGTCAATGTTATTGCAGTGAGTATTTTTTTTTCGCCCAAAAAAAAATTTTTTTACTGTGATGAGTGTGAATGGGGCGGCGCCAGCTTTTAAGCGGTCGGCGAGGGGTCAAAAGAGCAGCGTGCCGCAGGCTATGACAATGCAAGACCCACAGAAAGAAGACATTTATCAATAAACCAAATGCCTTCAGTGCGTAGCAGCGGGAGGCGCCAGGTGCCAAATCGAGCTTTGTTGTTGTTGTTTTCCAATTTGCTATTGATTTCTCTTTGTTTCTTAAAAAATAAAAGGAAACAGGAACGAATCGTAATGCAGTTATCAACTATAGATTTTTCGTTCTTTATATGCACAGCGATACAGTTAATTTCATTTATTGTTTATTTGTATTCTCTCTCGCGCTAATCAATAACTGTAACTTGTATATTTTCATAAATGACGCCATTATCAGCGCTCTAGAGTTGTTTGCCTAGCCCAGTTACTCAATTCGCTGATAATTTCCAATTGGAGCTTCTGAATCTAAATCTGACTGCAAATAGCACAATATGCGGTCGCCTTTGCTGTTGCTGTGAGTCATGTGGCTTCGTCTCAATAAAATTCTTGAAGTAACTAAGACCCCATGCCACACGGCGTTTCATAGAGCCAAAACTACCCTCGACGGCTTCGAAACATTTGTTTATTACTCGGGTTTCAAATAATATTTGATTAAGCCACTCATTCCCAGAGAAGCGGCCATAAATAGGCCAGACATACTGCACTTACGGTGATCTATGACAATCGGCAACTTTTCATATGGGAAAATTCTCAAAGAGTCAAGAATCTTATAGTTATTTAAGTTTTTTCTGGCTAGCCTTTAATATATATTAATTTTCTCATTTCTGTATATTTTCCACACCACAGTCCGGCCAGTTCGCTGAGGATATGATACCCACAGTCGGCTTCAATATGCGCAAAATAACCAAAGGCAATGTCACCATTAAGGTTTGGGATATCGGAGGCCAGCCACGCTTTCGTTCCATGTGGGAGCGCTATTGTCGCGGTGTCAATGCAATTGTGTAAGACTTCAACTTCATAAACTCCCTAAAACACTCTCATTTACGTTTCATATTTTCAGTTATATGGTCGATGCGGCTGATTTGGATAAATTGGAGGCGTCGCGCAATGAGCTGCATTCGCTGCTAGACAAACCGCAATTAAATGGCATTCCAGTGCTCGTCCTGGGCAACAAACGTGATCTTCCGGGCGCGCTTGATGAGACCGGGCTTATTGAGCGAATGTAATTTTTAAATATTTCATTATAATTATGTAACTAAGCGCAGCTTTATTCATTTACAGGAATCTGTCCACCATACAGGATCGTGAAATCTGCTGTTATAGTATTTCGTGTAAGGAAAAGGACAACATCGATATAACGCTGCAGTGGTTAATTCAGCATTCGAAAAGCCAAAGTCGTTAGATTATAGCTTAACATATACAAACACACACACACACTCAACATAATATACACAAACACACACATAAACAAATCTAATGCACTCTCTCGCTAAACACATTGAACAAGTAATTTCATTTGCCGTATATTATTTGATGTAGACTGTTAATTGATGTATGAGTAGAATTCGAAGGGCTCGTTATGATTGTTAGCATGTGTGTTTGTCCAAGAAATTAGTGTTCAAGTTGAAATGTCGCGTTTGGGGGTGCTCCTCGTTAGGACCAAATATCTCGAATTGTAGTTCGAGAATGGCGCGACTGATGGGAATAAGTAAAGCGATTCTGTATAAAAGTGAATATTAAAAAAAAAAAAAAAAAAAAAAAACCGACAAACAAAACACACCGAGACACACACACTTACACACACACATAATATATATACACATACTTCCCCAGTACACAGCGAGAAATTGCCTAGTATTTTGCATAATGTGCTCTCATCTCATGCAGCCGTTGAATTTGGTGTCTCTATTAATATGTTGCTTGTATCAACAATAGTTAGGCCTATGTTTAGTGTTTTATTGGTGTGATTATATAAAACTATTGATTTTTACTATCATTTTATATATATTTATATATATAGAACTATATGAAATACAATTTATAATTTACTTTTGTATTGACAAAAATAGTTTATATTTTTGCTTAGCGAAAATTGAAAAAAAAAAGTCGTTTGAAAGAAATTATATATATATGTATATGTGTATAAAGTACATGCGTTCAACAAAAGTTTGCAAGTTCACAAGTCAGTGCTTAGCGACAACAACAACAATGTATAACAATAATATTAGCAACAATAACAATTGATATCAGTGTAAGATAAATGCATTTCCGATTTGTCTGTTTGTTCATCCAAGCGCCGGCACGCTAACTACTGTATGACACCTAACCATACACACACACACACACACGTACACCCACACACGCACACACAGTTGAATCATGCTTATGTACAATATTTTTATATTTTAATAATCAATTTCAATTATAAACTACATTAATCTAACTGAGAATGGGAGACGCCCAGGCGAAGCGAACAAAGCATAACTAATAAATACTATTATTAAAGAAGAAGCTAAGCCACAAACAAAAGAAGTGAGAAGAGGCGCAACTGAAACCAATGCAAGAATAAATATTTTATTGTGTTTTCAACCCATCCCGAAAGTATGCAAGACAAAATCAATGCCTTGAAGTTGTCTAGCGTCGCAGGCATTAGCGTGTTTGTGTAGGGACACTGTTTCAGCTTTAGTCTATTACAATTCACAAAATTGGCTTAAAGACTATATTCGCACAACTTTTAAAAATTATATATAAATTTTATGCAAATTAGAAAAATGTGTGCATGAAAAACTTTTAAAGTTCCTAAATTTTAAACACTATTTCAAAATTTCTGTGAAGGTTGCGATTTTGCTTCTTCTCTATATTTGATAATGATACATATTTTATATACATATTATCTTGTTTTATTTTCTACTATTTCATTTTAAAAATTTTATTTTTTTTTTTCAAGTTTATTTTTTTATATTAATTTTAACATTTTTTATTTTTATTTTAAATTACCCAAAAATTCTGTTGAAATTATATTTGGAAATTTTAGTTTAGTTTTACATAACAATATCTGAAGTCTTTATTTTAACATGAAATGGTATTTAATGGGGAAATATTGTTTTTGTGAAAATGTATGAAAGTATGGGGGCGTGCCACAATTAATAAATTTGATATATGAGGCACGAATTGAGTTGAATTAGCGCTTTCCGTCAGCCCTGAAAATTTAATTTTTTTTTTAATTTTATTTTTTTTTATATTATTCTTAACATTTTTATTTTTTTTTTTAAATAATTACCCAAAAATTCTTTTGAAATTATATTTGGAAATTTTAGTTTAATTTTACATAATATCTGAAGTCTTTATTTTAACCTGAAATGGTATTTGATGGGGAAATACTGTTTTTGTGAAAATGTATGGCAGAAGTGGGCGTGCCACAATTAATAAATTTTATAAATTATAAATTCAATAATTGAGTTGAATTAGCGCTGTTCGCCAGCCCGACTAAACGCGATCTGTTATTCATCAAAAGATAGACTCTTGGAATTTTATGGGGTTTTCATATATACCTTATGCAATACGAATTTATAATCTATTTTCGATAACCCATTTTGCTTCTTTCTTGTCAATAAATATCGATAATTTGACTTCGTTTCTAGACGTAGCTTAGCTTGAAATTATAAATATATTTGTTTGCAGAGTTGATTTTCATACCCGGTCGAGGCGCTATGATTGAAGCCTTCTTAAGCGTTATTTAAATTTTTTTGATGTGTGCTAAAGACTGAGTCTGCAGCGGCTTAGGCTGAAAGTTTTTCCAGATCTTAAAAGAAAAAAAAATATTTTTGAAACTCTGTTAAATAAAAATATTTTATTGTTTTTACAGAAAACTAAGTTTCAAGTTCTGGAATTTCTTATTAGCGAAACTCTTAAGTATTTCCTATGACAAAATATAAAATAATAAATTGTTTCTCTAATAAGATTGCCTAAATAGTTTCCGTAATATGGTATTCTTTGTGTAGACATACTTATATATATATATATATATATTGTATAAACACATATTACATATTTTCTATGCGCACACGCGATGGTTCAGGCGCGATAGGACTATGATGCATAATGCTAATTTAGACCCATGAATCAATGACAAATGACAATATGCACTGTGGCTGGGTTCATCAGACATTCTGGGCGTATGTTGGAAATAATTTATAGTCGCATTTGAGGCGCTGCACAAGACTGGTAGTCGGGTAGCCCCGATGTGTGAGCGTGTGCACTGGCCACCCAGTTGTCGGAGAGCAAGTGGGCAATTGATCGATGCGATTGAATGTGAACGCATAAATACTCTTCTAACCAGAGCCCTTAGCGCACAAGACAGAAGACAAGGCTGTCGCTCGAGCTAATTAGGCATTCTGTGTGCAAAGGCTGTGTTCCAGGAATACGTGTCAAGTGCCTGGCTCCAGCACCGACTCTGACTCTGACTCTGGCTCTGTCTCTGGTCTGACACTGCAACTGGCAACTGCGGGCAGCGCGGCTTCGGCTGCGACACGAGCCGAGGAGCTTGTGACTCATAAGCAAATATTCTCATGCCTGCGGGCTGCTTCCTGCTTCCTTTTGGGAGCGCAGCGTGCAGCAGGCAGCAAGTTCGCTGCCTAAGTCTTTTGTTTGGTCATCAAATTGAGTTAATTACACTTTTAAATGCTGGAAATTAACATTGCGCCGATAAAGATCTCAGCTCGCAGCGCTGCCTGCCTGCCGGCCACAAGCCACGAAACATAACTTGGCCATAACTTGAGCAAATCGCAGACTTGTCTGCGGCCAGTTCTGGTTGTGCTCGTGCTTGGAGCTCGCGACAAGCTCATAAATTTTCATAAACATAACAAAACAGCAAAGCACGGTAATGTTTTACGCAAAGTAAACTAACAGAAAACTAAATTTCAATTATGTTTTCTGACAAAAAAAAATTGTAAAAGAAATATACAAAAAAAAAAAAAAAAAAAGAAAAAAAATACTTAACTAAAATCAGAAATTCTTAATGTTATTAACAATTATAAACAAGAGACTTTGGAGCTTTGTCTGTTAATTCGCAGCATTTAACATGTGTATTTGTATATGGCTATATTTGCATATATATTTTGGAGGAGTCTCTTTACAAGTTTTCTTTATATAGAAATAAGGCAAAATAATTTGCCTTATATTCGCTGGTCGGGTTAAGTTTAAGTGGAGCTGCCAAAAGTGTTGTAAATATTTATTTTGGAGACTAATAAAATGATTAAAATTTGCTAAAAAAAACCAAAAAAAAAAAAAATGGGTATGGTTTTTCTATAAGTGCAAAATAATATATATCTTATAATTTATGTATTTGTAAGTTTTAAGTTTAAGTTTAAGTAAAGCTTTAAGTTTTTTTTTTTAAGTTATAGAATCTTTTTACCTATTTTTAGCCACAATTTAGCAATATTTAAAATTAAATTAAAATTTGGGAATATTTAAAATTGATTGTGTATGAAAAAGACTGTCTTTATTTAAGAAAGTCTTCAACTATAAGAATATTTTATATATTACAAAAGTTGTTCATAGTTGTTCCAGCATCTGAAAGACTCAAATCTGCCATAAAAATATGATAAAATATTTTCATATTTTTTGTGCGAATATATAAATATTTAAAACCTTAAAAAGTCTTCAACTATAAGAAAGTTGTTTATATATTCTATATTCATACCTGGAATAATCAGTAGAAAACTCAGGTTTTTCGATTAAAAAATATTTTTGCTTTGAAGTTATAAAAGCCAAAAAAAAAGTCATCTAAAAAAGACTCTTATGTGCCACATACATATGATTATAAATTACTGATTTGTAAATTAATTATCGCAATATACAAATCTGTAATTTATAATTATTTCATTACGACTTTGAGTTACTTTATCTTTAAAAAAATTATTTGACGTGAGGCCAATATAACATTGGCATAAGATATGAAATTTTGTGTTAATTAAAATTTTATTAACTTTTCAGCCTTGCGATCAGCTTAACTTTATAGCTACTACATGTTACTTCAAATATCTCGTAAAAAAAACGATATCTTCTCGCTTCCTCTTTACACTACTATATAATAAGTAATTTAGCTGCTATAGGAACAATTGCCTGTCGTAAGCCGACAAGAGTATATAAGCTTCTGCATGCCTCTGGCCCGATGTTGCTCAAGCAATTTGTGCGACTTGTGCTGATTATATAATGACATTAAAACATGTCCAAAAATATATATATATATATATAAAAACATATACACATGTGCATGTATTTACGATGTTGGCGAATAAACATTTAAATATTTTTGCAGGCCAGCGATAAGCGCAACGGGAACGCGATCATTTGTATGCGGCTCAGTGGCCATAGCCAGGCTAAGAGAGCCCCTGCGACCGTCCGTCCGTCCGTCCGTTCGTTCGTCTGGCTGTCCAACAGCCGCGTGACTCCTTTGATATAAAGCCGTCAGCGCCAAATGCTGGGCGGGGTGCTGACCATAAATATGCCCGGGCCCAAGCGCTATATTAATGCATAATATATTAATTAGCCAATGTCAAAGCAATGCTTAAGCATATCAGCGCCTAAATCGATGCGATATAATGATTAAATACATATTTTAATTGCTAGGCGGTCACAAAAACAGAAGAAGAAGAAGAAGAGCTGCAAAAACTGTGGGGCCCACCAAAAGTGTGTCTGGCCAAGAGGCTGTGCCACCTGAAAAGTTCCTGGAATTGCAGCCACTAAAACAAAAAGAAAGAAAAACCGAAATGCTGGCTAAAACAATAAGCCCAAACAAGAGGCAGCAGCAGCAGCAACAGCAGCAGCAGGCATAAAGTTCAAACCTTAACAAGATGAACAAAAGACAGAGCCAGGCTGCGACTCGAACTCGAACTCGAGCTGGAGCTGAAGCTGAAGCTGGAGTTTGGACTGTGCCGGCGCGTACTTGGCAGACTCGTGGGCAACAATTTTCATGTTTTTTGGGCTGTCAGTAGCAAATATCGGCAACAACAACAACAACAACAGGATACGCTGACAACAAGTTGGCCTGACAAACAGCGAAATGCAAATAAGTATGTCTCGCTGTCTTTTCAGCCGAATTGGCCAAGTTGCTAAGTTGCTAAGTTGGCCCGCCTAAGCTTGATTTCCACCTACACTCTCGCTCGCTCTCCCTCTCTCTCCCTCTCTCTCTCTGGCCTTCGCCTTGTGATTTATTGCTTCTTATCGGCCGCGCCATTTGGCTTAGCACTAGGCCATAGGTGAACCATAATTCACGCAGCAATTGCTCACATCGACGGCTGCTGCTGCTGCTGCTGCATCTCTATACCCCGATGCTGCGCTAATAAAGTGCTCAGGTGTGAAGCTGGCGACTCGGCGACTGGGCGACTGGGCGACTGGGCGACTGCATCTGCTGCCACTTTAATTGATGACAACATCTTGGAATTTTTGTTGGTATTTTTCGCGAGCTGAAGTTTGTCTCTGTCGCCTTATTTCACACTCGCATTCCCAGCAGCCCTTTTGGCAGCGATGCCCAATAAGATCTGACTACAGCTATCTTCCTTTCTCGCTTCCTCCGCTCTCGCTGAAATCTGTTAAATAATGAAACATTTGCACGATACTGGAATCGTATCTGGAGCTCTTGGCCGCAAAACAATCCACAACGAGCCATAGCCCAGTCGCTGTTGGTGCAACATATCGTACAAGATTTCCGGGAATTGAAAACTGCTAAAAATCGTGTTTGATTTTATACTGAGGACTGCCTTCAGCAGCTGCATGCAACAACAGCAACTGTTGCTGGTAGCAGCTCCGACTCCAACCTCAACTCCAATTCTGACTCCGACTACGACTCTGACTCTGACTGTGAGTGTAGATACCTGTAGCATCTACGATATGCGTCGTGGTTCAACATGCAATCACAGCAACAACAGCAACAACAACAACAACAACAACAACAAAGGAAAGCAGCTTGTTAACTAATTAAAACCGAAAATATATGCAAATCAATGGTGAGCTCAGCAAATCTCTGTTGACTGAGCTACGGCTACCGTTTGTGTCCTGCCATAATGCGAGCAACAACTAAATAGCCACAAAGCGCATTGTGCAACAATTAATTGCAACATTTTTGGTGGTCTTCACCTTCCTTCAAAATCTGCACTCAATATGCAATCAATTCAAATGGATTCGCCTTGGACAATGCCCCTTCAGCTACGCTGCGCTCTGTCCCTTATTTTGCTCCGTTGGGTTCATTGTGCAGCTCCCCTTGGGCGATCGGCCAAGGTGCGGGACATATGTAAAACAAGAGACCGAACAACCGCAGAGCCAGACGAGGAGACCGCGAGCCAGATTTTGGGGCCTGCTCGCAAAAAGGATTTCGGAAGTGAAATTTATTTTGCATATCGCCGCAGCTTGACAATGCATTGAAGCTGGCATTGTCTGGAGACCGAAGGCAAGTGCTGCCGTTGCCGTTGCCATTGCCGTTGCCATTGCCATTGCCGTTGCCATTGCCATTGCCTTTGCTCCTGGGAAACGTTTTGCGCAACGCATTTATCAAGCTGCAGTCAATTTGGATAAGGGAGCCACGTATTGTCGATTGTCAATGGGAAATTATCCAATTTTGCGGCTTCGCATTCAATTGCGCCTGTCAATTTACAAGGCAGATTCCACGACCCGCCGACGAGTAGCTGTCAGTGTGATGAACGGCCCAGCTGTGTGGTCCGTTGGGGGAGGGCGGGGGTCGGCCTATGTTAATGGGCATGGCCACTGGCTGATATATGTGTGCGTGTGTGTGTGTGTGTGTATGTGTGTCTGTATTTGTGTGCGTGTGTGGGCCATAAAAATCATAATCGCTGTAGCTGATCAGCTGCCTGGCCGTAGTTAAGCGCTGCCTTAGCCCAAAAATAATATATTTAACCCTTGCTCCTTACCACACTTCCATCGTCAATTGCTTCCGGAGATGCGCGCCAAGTCATGCAATGCCCGATATGCTGATATGCTCTGCCAAAACAAAAATAAACAAAGCGGGTATACTGCGTTGGGTGTTCAATATAATATTTTGGGTGTTCTATAAGTATATATATGTGTGTGTGCATAGGTATGCAGATATATATTCTTCAATATGTAAAGTTGAGTCAGTATTACCATGATAAGAGAATGTAGCAGAAAGAGTGATGTAGAGGGAGAGAGAAAAAGAGAAAAAAAATTAGATCGAGAGAGAGGAGTATAGTGAAATGGTAAGAGAGACACAGAAGGTTTGAGAGATGAAAACAGAGGCAACCAGAGTGGCTTGGAGGAAGACAGAAACTGTACAAGAGATAAAAAGATAGAGAGAGAGAGAAATAGGAAGAGGAAAAGGGAAAGAAATGAGAATGAGAGTGAAAGAAAGAGGAAGAAATAGTGGTATAGAGAAAGACAGAGAAATAAGCAGAGAGAAAAAGAGAAACGGATTGAGTGCGAAAGACAGCGGGATGGAGAGAGGAATTTTAATTGAATTTCTATTGTACACGAACCGAATCGATCTTGACGAACAAGTAGAGAGATGGATGTAGATAAAGTAGTATCCCTTATTAGAAACATAAAGTGAAAGAAGGACACGGAAAGGAATCCAGTGAGTATGAGAGAAATTAACAGCTCGACAGTCTAAAAACATTGAAATGGAAAATAATTGATTACTCTATTTTTATCATTTATTTGATTATATTATATAAATATAATAATATAATATATTAAAATTATTTCTGAAAAATCGAAATTACTGTTTGCAATTTTAGAATATTTTTTTTTTAATATATTTCTGTCTAATATAATATCTAGTATTTAAATTTTGCTACTTAATCGATGTCAAGCTAAACTATACTCTAAATCAAAGTCATTACTAAACGAACTTCTATTTATGTATTTTAAATGATATTCTAATAATTAATTTTTCAAAACTCTATCTCTTCGAAGACCTTAAAAACATATGTACCAAAATTCTCGTATCACATTTCTTTTGCAAAACACACCAAGGCAGAGTCTTCAGTAGTCGTCTACTATATATTATTATCTTCCTTTTTTATTTGGCATTTTTTTTTTGTATTTTATTAATTGCATCAAGATCAACTGCTGCAGTGACTGCCGCCAGCGCCAAAGTTGTGAAAATATGATAAAAAATAAAAAGCCAAAAAAAAAAGAGTTCGCTAATGAGTATTTACCTTTCGCGCAGGCCTGGCAGCGGCCAGTACGAGGTATAGGCGTGGTGTCGGGGGGCGGCACGGCGACGGGGCGTATGCTTAATGCTAGATTAATATCGCGCAAATTTCATGTGCGCTGAACTTAACGGCTGATCGCTCATAAAATTAATCAAGCTGCTTTAGGCTACTTTAAACGTTGCCAACATTTCTGTTGTGGTTGTTGTTATTTTGTGGCTTAACATAATGTTGTTGTTGTTGTTGTTGTTGTTGTGTTATGCTGGCCTGCCTGTTATTATTTTCACATACTTCTTGTTGGGATTTCCTTTCGTTAACAAATTGCTTTTGTTATCGATGCAAGAGTTGAATGCACTCCAGCCCAACCATATTGCCATCGCGCCATCGCTCACGTACCGACTGCCGATCGACTTATCCCTAAAGCCAGGGACGACGCGTCGTGCCATTTGTTACATTATAAAATATAATAAATTTCTGTTTTTTGGCCATAAATATGCTAGAAGAGGCCAACCCGATGGACTCGCGATTGTCGCTCTGGCGGCTCTGCGGCGCATTTGCATAAGTTCATCGGCGAAAAATGTCAATTTTAATTGAATTTCTATTGTACACGAACCGAATCGATCTTGACGAACATTTCGATTTATGTCCGCTCGTCTCACTGGCCGTCCGTCCCGCTGTCCGTCTCTTTGTTGTAATAAACATGTCAGCCGCAAAGCGAACCAACTAATTTGAGCGCTAGTTCAAAATGTTGGCTCAATGTTTGGCTGCTGCTTGGCCGTAAGTGTAAAACCTGATTTCTGGTCCACAGATCTTGTCTGGTGGTATGCGATGCGATGCTGCACTCACTGCTGCCGTTGCAGTAGCTGCTGCACCGCTGCACCAATCCCAGTCGCTAGCTTAGTGCCATAATTTATGCGCAACAACAACTCGCTCTTGTCTTGGCTCCGCCTTTTGGCCAATCAGCGACGTCGACTATGCAGCAGCAGCAGCAGCTTGTCTATAGCCTGACTCCGCTCTAACTGTATCGGCATATGTTTGCCTTGCCGCAGCACAGATTGACCAGAGTCTTGTCTTCCTAATGGTGTTTGAACATCTCTCAATACACTTACAATAAGCCTTTATGATTTATCGCCCATTTGTGGGTCATCTTTGAAAGCAGAAAAAATTTGAAAATATATTTATAAATAAATAAAAAATAAGAATAAAATGTATATTTATATATTTAAGGCAACAATATGCCATAGTTTAATAATATAAACTCAGGATAAAACGAGCTAAGGCCTGTGAAGTGCAATTTCTGATTAAGAAATCTTTGCCCAAATTAAGCTTATCAAAGAATTTCTATGATAAAAGTTGAAAAGTACTTGACAATTTTTGAACTTTGCTCTACGTTTACACACAATGATCCAGTTGAAACTCAACATTTGAAGAGAGCAAATAGTATTTACATATGTCGAAATACTGATCTATTATAAAACTCAAAGCCCATGATAATAAACAGAATATTTTGACCTAAATGTTTTCAGCAATTATGTAAAACAAAATCATTAAAAACAACTCAAACTTGTGGTAATAATTAGCAACAACAACAATTTGAAAACAAATAATCAACTATTAGCTTAAACCAAAACACAGCTAAATGAAAGTTTATGTAAAAACTTGTTTAACTCTCAGCATAACAAGTTTAATTTAATCAATATGTTGTGGATGTATAAAAGAAACTAAACATTTTTGTGTAAACAAGCTTTATACATATACAGAAATATTAATAATATTGTAAAAAAGAGCTGCTCTTAAAAAATTTTGTATATTTTAAGCAATTAAAAACAAAAAATAAACAATTTTTAAATTGATTTGTAAATTTGATTATTTAATTCTTTTATTTATTTTTCTATTATATATCCTTTTTCATTTCTCTTATATATATGTAAATTTAACAAAATATATAATATATAAAAGAAATAAATAAAATATGTATAATAAAAAAAAATATTTAAGAAATTTATATAAATTTTACAAAAGAATTTAGAATTATAATATATAAAAGAAATAAATAAAATATATATAATAAAAAAAAATATTTAAGAAATTTATATAAATTTTACAAAAGAATTTAGGAGTCATATTTAGAAGTGAATTTTTATTTTTAAAGTTTTATACATTGATTTTGTAATATATTTTAAATATAAGGATCTTTTTAATTTATGCATGTTATCGGTTCTTAACAAGCGTTACAAATGTTACTTAAATTAATATTTTTCTTCAGATCAGATTTTTAGGGCCAATGTAAACAAAGTCTGTTATAAAATTTAATACATAAAATTGTATTTTTTTTATCAAAGACAAATTTTTTGATTAAATATATTAAAATTATGATTCATATGATTATTTATTAATGACAAAACAAATATATTTTTTCGGTAAGTGTATAGAGAATTCGCTTCAGCTACTGAATCGCTTTCCCTTTTATTATTTAATATTAGCTGCGGTTGCTTCATATTTGTTGTTGTTGTTTTTGTTACATGTTGGCACGCTGCGGAAACATGAATTACAAATTTCAGTTGCAATTTGGCGCGCACGGAATTGCACCTGCTCGAAGGTAGCCGCTGCACCCGGCTCCTGCCACGGCCGCTGCCGCTGCTGCGGCAGCTCCTGATGCTGATGAAGCAATAAAAATGCAGCGCGTGCCACTCGGACAAGAAGCCGCCAAAAATGAAATAAAATAAAGGTGCAAGGTGCATCCAAATGTAGCAAACGCACATGCACACACACACACACACACACATGCATACATACAGGGAGCGAGAGCGAACAAACACAGAAATGTAATTAAATGAGCCCCGCCACAAAAACCAGCTTAGGAATGTTGACTGTGTCCCGATTTCATCCTAAGCCCTGCTGCGCCTAGCGGATTAACGAATTTCTCGTTATGCGCTTGACTGACAACCAAACCAGATATTCAGAGAGACAGAAAGATAGTGAGAGGTATATTGTGAGTGAGAGGGACAGGGAGAAATAGAATGCTGCAATTGTGGCTCGCTTTGATTTGTACAGCGATTTAACGCCTGATTGGCTAATGAGCTGAGCCGCTTTCAAGTGGTTGCAATTGCTTCTTTTTGTATGTTTTGTTTGCTTTGTTATTTGTTATTTGTCAATTGGCAATTGATCTTTTGGGCAATTGATCCGCTTTACGCTTGCGGCCAGCGTGCGAAAAATCTGCAGTTGCCGCTGTGCTCCAAAAAACAGCTAACTCGAAACGTAGCGCCAAGCTAACGTTAGATGAAACGAATTTGTATATGTATAAAATATATATATATATATATATATATATATATATATATATATATATTGTGATAAAATTTGTATACCTAATAATATATCCAATAATATTTACATAAAGCTCAACAAGTTCACAAAGGTAATTCGTAACCATTTCAGTTATTCATGAATTAGATGTCTTTGGTTAAGAAAGAAGTAATAAAGTGTTCTGCACGTATATATTTTCTTTTTTTCGTCATTTCGAGTTATATTCAAGGTGATAATATTCCAAAATTTATATAAATTTATTTTTTTTTATTTATTTAGTTTTATATATGCTGTTATGTATTTAAAAAATTTAAAAAAATTTAGTTTTGTGAATTTTTGATTTGGTAATTTAGCTCTCTCTGTCTTTGATATATTGTTACAAAATATGAGTTCTTTATTTATTTATGTGGCCTAAAGCATAGGAAGAATTGAAAGTGAAATTGAGAAAAAAAAAAATACGAACATTTTTTGCTTTCTATTTTTCACAGCTTTGCATGATATGGTATGAAAGGTTATAGCAAGGAATGAGGTACTCTCAGCTGAAAATGTTTTATATATATAAAATTATTTACAAATATCGCTGAGTAATTTTTAAGATTCAGTTCATTTATGCCATTTATATTTACTCAAGAATATATTTTATCCACAAAATTTTATTAAACCGGAAAATATGAAGACAATAATGATATGCTGCAAAATTATTACAGGACTAAATGAACAATGAAAAATGAAAAATCTTTAATATATATTTTAATAATAGAAGAGAAATATTTACTCACGCCCCTTTTAATGGGCATACAAATCTGTTAAAAGTGCGCCAATAAAGTTTAATTAATTTCCATGCTGCGATTTTCATCTAAATGCTATTTTAATTGTTAGCCAATATATTTAATAAGAAATGAGCTGCGTGCAACGCCCCTGCGGCGGACAGTCGACTGACAGGCAGTGATAGCTGCTGCGGCTCTAGGTGGGTCGCATAAATCTGCTGCCTTAATTGCAGCTTACAGCTTGGTCAGCTCGGTGAGCTTAGCCAGCTTAGCCCTAGGAGCTGGCATTTGGCATACTCGAAATTGATTTCGAATATACGAGAGTTTACGAGGCGCCGTAAAAAATCGCATCAAATCGAATCAAATGCAGGCAAATCCCAGGCAGAAGCCGAGGCACGTGTAAATAAATTGCTAACGGTCAACCCTTTTGGCCATCTAGCGTTGTCCTTTATCATAGCTGCCCAAAAGCTGACAAACTCGCCCACCCCCCCCCTACATCCCTGACCATATTTCTGAACTAATCCCGGTCAATAAAACACAATTTTTGCCACTTGACGGCAATGGAAAAAGGAACGAAGAAGAAGAAGAAGAAGAAAAAAATCAAGCTTAGCAACATTTACTTTTCAATTGCGTTACGGACGTTGTCTTGGGGGTTGGGGTGCCAATGGGTGGGGGCTGGTCGTGGCTGGCATATCTGCCAAGTGTAGCTAAATAAATAAGTATTGTGCCAGTTGAGCTGTGCGACAAGAACGAGTAACGTCAAGTTTTATGTTTGTTTATCGCTGAACTGAAAGCTGGACACTCACCGGACAGCCGGGCAGCTGGACAGCCGTGGAGCACAACGAAGCTCAAGTAGTCAGCGCCACCCACATGACTGTAGAATTTGCTTGTCTCTGGATTTATGCGTTTTGCCTTTGGCTATTTATTTCTTCAGCTATTTTCTTGATTTGGCAATTTTCTGTGCATTCAGCCATGTAATTGAGTTGGCAATTTTTGAGAAAAAGGGTTTTACGATAGACACACACAGATAGAGAGTGGGAGTTGGGGAGTGCGTATGGGTAGCGCGGCCCATCAAGTGCGGTATTAACCATGTTAGAGTTAGTTAGAGTTATGGGCTTCTGCTGGCGATGCATATCGCGTGAGAGACGTTTTTTTTATGGCCCATAGCAGCCCTAATTAAGGCCATTGTCAAGAATGCAAGTTGCAAGTTGCAAGTAGCGAGTTGCGACTGGCAATTGGCAGATTTTGTGTTGCATGTCGCCAGGGTTCAGTCGCCCATTTAATTGTCATGTTGTGCATTGAGAATGACAGCGTTTTGGCCGCTCAAAATGCGACAATCGCACGTAAGGCGACAATTATGCGCGAGCAACATTTGGCCGGCTGGCAACATTTGGCCGGCTAGCAACATGTTGCCACGCATATTGTAAATGAGTTTGGCTGCTGAGCGGACGCAAAGTGGCATAATTACATGTTTCGATGACAAGACCTGCTAGGTTTGTTCACGCGCCCATCGAGTGAGGGGCAGCGTCGCTGAGGCAAAGGAATGCTGCACGAATGACCAAAAAAAAAAAAAAAAAAAACAAGAAAAAAAGGAAATAAAAGAGAAAAACTGGGCAGGCAATTGCATTTTTGGTTACATTTCGCTCACGTTTCGGCTGCAATTAAAAACGAGACAAGCCAAATGAAATAGCCAGGAGTAACAGTCGAACAGTCGAACAGTCCAGTCCGCGCTTAGCCAACTATGAAGATTTAGATAAGCGCCTCATTTTGCTAGCCGCTAGTCGCCAGCCGCCAGCCGCCAGCCGCCAGGCCCGGCCCTGGTCAGTTTTGGGTTCGGGCTTGGGCTCGGCTCTGCGTTTGGGTACATTTTGTACACGTTTTCCATTTCATTTCGTGTGCCCCTTGCCTGCTGCGGCTTTGGGTTACCTAAATTGTCGCTCCGGCCTCGAGTGTCCTACACTTGCCTCTAAATTACAGCAGACGCATTTTATATATGTATATATATTTATTTTAGCGAGGGTGTAAAATGTATGGCCTACAAAATTTATTTTCACATAATGTAATTTTAAATGTTCGTTCGCTAGCATTTGCTAATGACTTTTTGGCTCGTCGTACAACACTTCGAAAACATTTGTTGCAGCTGGATGAACGTAGCTGGTTGACGGACTGCATGAGAGAGCAAATAGTAGAAGTGGCAGTAGGGGAAGAGTAGAGGGGGCGATCGGGGCACAGGCACACATTTTGTACAAATTGTATGCCACCCAATCAAATACAAATCGGCACCCAGCAACACAGGCCACGCAAACGCCGTTGATCCACAGTGGGCCAGTCGTGGTCGTTGGCAATCATCGCCGGCTGTAATGATTGCAAACACAATCTGGCCATGTTGATCTCTGGTTTAGGCTTCAAAGAGTGGAGTGCACAGTCGTGGCACAGACGTTGGCGCGCACGCCGCAAAACTTTTCCGCAGAATTTCCCTCAGTTTTCTATTGCCCGCCGCTGTGGTCATGACTGCAGCGACTGCATAGAATTTCAACAATAATCGCAGCGAGCGGCTAACAAACCAGCAAACAAGGCGAAAACAACACACATACAACGGCAACAACAACAACAACAACAACAAAGTTGTTGGTATCATAATAATCATAATGCGCATAAGCCGCCGCATGGCAGGGCTAAGAGGTGCACTGAAAGGGGGGCCAGCAGAGAGCGGGCGGCATCGGGAATTCATTCCAGCGAATTCGCAATTCTGCGAAATCAAATTGCACAAATATTTCTCTTATGCAATGCAAGAGAGGGAGAGGCGCGCGGTGTCTGTATGTGTGTGTGTGTGTGTGTGTGTGTGTGTGTAGATCCCCCTGAGTTGCCATTGCCAGCCAGCGAGCCAGATGGGTTCCAACTAAGTAACTAAGCAGAGATCCACACAACAACAGAGCGCAGCCGCATAGCCTAGTCGAGGTTGCCCCGCTGCCATTGTGGTGGCCATTGTTAGACATAGACACACAGACACCACAGATGGTCGCCCAGAGCGCATTGCCGGTTTACACGACGCCAGCAGTTGGTAATAAAGAAAGCCAAAGTTATCTAAACATTATTATGATTTTTTGTAATTATTTTAAAAATGAAAAAAAAAAAATTGTATTCGCCCCCGGGTGGACTCGAACCACCAACCTTTCGGTTAACAGCCGAACGCGCTAACCGATTGCGCCACGGAGGCAGCTGAACGCCGCTAGACAAACATGAAATATTAAGCAAGAGCTATAATTGTTAACTTCTACAATTTAATAAAATTTTTTCAGCATGTTTATTTATTTATTTTTATAAATATGACTTTCTCGTAATCTATTCTTTTTCTTATCAACCATATTATTATTGTAGACCTTTCGTGTTATCTTTAAGATAATAAAAAAATGCTTCTGACATAAATTGACTCATATATATTTGATTAGCTCTTATCTATACAATTAGAATCTAAATGTTAACACATATTAGATAATCATATATATATATATATATATATATAAAGAAAATACTCTTACTCATCAAAAAATAATATCGCATTTATAAAATTTCTATTTATAATTTATAAAATTTGGTAGCATTAATAAATATGAAGAAAAAGTAATAAGGAGAATACTAATAGTTTTTAAATATAAAAAAAAATTCGATCCTGCCAGGAGTCGAACCTGGAATCTTCTGATCCGTAGTCAGACGCGTTATCCATTGCGCCACAGGACCGCTTAATAAGATCAAAGTTTTCTTCTGCTTAATAATGTTTCTTTAAATAGAATAAATTATTTATTCAAGATTTTGTTCATGTTAATGAATCGCGTGTGTTAACGATCTTCTTTGCATATTATTTTATTTCTTCTTTTTATTTAGTTTAATGAATATTGAGTTGAGAGCATATTCAGGTTTTTCCATATAATACTCGCAGCTATTCTTAGCAAATTGTTCTCAGTTTTCTGTTATTACTTTCGCTTATGCAAAGTACTCCCAGTGCTCCCAAGCTGTTCTTAGTTGTGTTTACTGTTCTCAGTTGTGATTAAGCAAACTATGCTCGAATTGTTGACTAATAACTGTTCTCAGTCTTTACTTTTTGCTGTTATTATTAATTGTTCTTAGTTTTAATGCGATTATTTAAGGAATAATGAATTAAATGTAATTTTCTTTGTTTAGAAATTTTCGTTTATTATATTGTTTCCATGATATGCAGCTCTTGCAACTTCGTGTAAACTTGTGCAGCGTCTTTCAGTCTCCTGTGAACGTGATAAGCTCGAAATCAACCGCATCGTCATCATCTTCGTCGTGGTGGCGGTGGCGACCGCCACTGCTGCTGCCGCTGCCGCTGCCGCTGCTGGCAGAGAATCCAATCGGCATGGTCGTCGTCGTCGTTGTTGTCTTCTTTGTTGGAGATGGGGAATTACAGCCACTCTAATCTCTCGACAATTGTGGGCGCACACAGCGCGCAGGCGCAGCGAAATCATGCGAAGAGGAAATGAAATCGCGCAACTGCAACTGCAACTGGTAAGTGGCGACGCGGCGAGCTGAGCAGAGGGCGTGCAACCGGAGAGTGAGAGACCCCAAGCAGTCTGCGATGCTTTTCCTTAATGCTTTAAGTGTTCGTAACTCTGTTTTCGGCTGGCCATGTAGAGTCCGGGTCCTGATCGTGTCTGGCTTCTAACTTTGGGAGAATTCCTTTAAATGGTTTTCACGTTGTTGTTGTTGTTGTTGCTGGTATCATTTATGTGTGTGCGACTGCAGCTCAAATGAATCATACCAACGTAGCTAAACTGAGCTCCTCCCTGCTGTGGCGTCGAGTGCCGACTGCTGCGACTGCGAGACCTGCACAAGATGTGTGAATTTTTTTTTTTTCGTTTTTTTTTTATATATATACTGTGAGCTGCCACATCGACTCGATCTGTGGCGAAAGGAGTGAAAATTTATTGAGCTGTGGGCGCGCATTATTCATGGACTGCACCAGTAAACGGCGAGCCGAGCAACGAGTTGGGGCACCAAAAAGTAGGCGACACCAGTTGCCGCTGTTGCTCGGGGACCTGGACGCCGTCAGTTTGGGTTAACAGGTTAATGTTGTCCACAGGTCTGAAAAAGCTATGGAGCGAAAAAAAAAAAGAAATAATGTATATATAAGAAAACTATGTGCTATTGTTTCACATGAGGCGCAGATCGAAGCCACTTATCGCCTGTCAAATGTAATCGATGATATTGTTGCTGTGGCCGTTGCTCCTAATGATGATGAAAGTTGCCTGCTGCTGCTGGTATCTGCATCTAATCATCTCAGTGTTTTACACTTGCCAAGGTGTTGCTCGCTTATCACCTGCGCCACGGTAATTACCACAGAAATCGAGTCGAAAACAATAATTCGTTTTGGCTTAATTTCTCAGAATCTGTTATTTATGCCTTCAACTGCGCTGGGGCAACATGCTTGTGGCGCATTTATCGTGTTGCATCAATAAATTGCCCAGTCGAGCAGGAGCAGGAGCAGAAGCCGCAGCTCAGGTCTCAACATTTCATAATATTTACAATAAACATGCAACTGCTAAGCGAGAAGGATTCTGAACAACAGCAAAAGCAACAAAAACAACAACAACAACAACAACAACTTTTGTTGTTGCACAGTTGCTGGCAACATTTAGCGCATCATGTTGCGTGAAATTTGACACTTTAGCCATGTTGTAGCTGCTGCGGCTGCTTCGGCTGCTGCTGCAGCTGATGACGACACAGTCACATCGCCAGACACACGGGCAACATTTGAGTTTTGTCTTGTTGCTGCTGCTGCTGGCGTTGTTCCTTTTGCTGCTGCTGTGTCTCTTGCTTATTTATGTGCGTCAGGTTTTTAGCATTGGCATTGGCATTGGCAAAGCGCAGTCGCTTTTGGGCGCTACCGAATTTATGTGCCTTTGTCATATTTGCTGGCGGCCTTATAACAATAATACACAAATATGGCCAATGCGTTGTCAACAGCTGCAGACTCGAGCTAAACGCAGTCTCTCGCCAATTGCATGCAGCGCACAATCAAGCGACAAATTGATCGCACTCCGAGATAGGCAAACTCTCAGGCAACATGCTGATGGTCAGCATAGGCCTACAAGGCAATGGACCAAGGACACACAGACTTCCAGACGGCCAGTCGGCCGGCCAGCCAGTCGGACACAAACTTGGCCCAAGTCGGACAACGAAACTAATATCTGTGCAATTGCCAATGCCAATTTTCCTATTTAATATGCCACGAATTGACATGGCCGTTGCCATTAGCCATTTGATATGGTCTCCGGCTCGCTTACGTTGGCCCTTACGGCCTGTCACATTAAATTACAAAAAAAAAGAAAAAAAAAACTCTGACATTTGGGCTTAATTTAATCAAATTAGCTGAGAAATGAAATAGTTTGGCTAATCGAAATCTAAAAGCAAATTGCATGCGTAATGCATATTGCAATTGCTGCCGGCAATATGTTCCAGTGAATGCAATTTAAATAATTAATAACGTGCACACAATTTAATTTCATTAGGATAATTCTAATTAGAAAGAGGAGCTGCTGCTGCTGCTGCTGCTGTTGCCCTATCGCCTGTAACCAATCGCTGCCTACAAAAGCCCAATTTGCGTTTGTCTGTGTGTTTGAGTTGAAATTTAATTGAAATTGTTGCTGTCATTGTAAAATTAATGAATAGACAAACAGCACACACACACACACACACACACACAGACGCACACCTACACACATTGCTGCACATTCATAGAAAAGCAATTACATTTAACAGTTGCCTGGGCAGCAGCATTGATGAGCTTTGGCTCTGATGCAGTACGATAAAATGGCATGCACATGCCATATATTATACATGTATGTGTACATAAGTAAATATATATATATTTGTGTATATGTGTAGCACATTATATAATGGCTTTGGCTGATAATACCGCAACAACCAACAGGCTAATTAAATTGCTATGCAGCTCAGGCGTCGACCATATTAAAATCCATTTAAATCTAACAAATGTATCGATATTCTTTTGGACCACTGGTCACAGTGTCCTATCATAGTTAATCATCTAAAGAAGCATTTTGTTTGTTTGCCCACCTCTCTGTCCTCCTCTCTCTCACTCTCTCTCTCTCTCTCTCTCACTCTCGCTCTGTGTGCGTGCTGTGTGTCGCCATTGTTGGGCATACATTTCCAATCAGATAAAGCTGCAGCCAAAACGCACGAGCGCACAAACCATGGCCCTGGCAAGAGACAAGAGTCAAAAGGATGAGCATTCGTTGGAGCGGGAGACGGGCGGCAACGGGCAACAGCAGCAGGCAACGTGGAGGCACTGGCCGTGTTATCGAAACGCTGTTGCCACTACCACTAATTAGTTAATGCATGACCAAATAATTGTGGCCATTGCTGCTTTTGTTTCCAACAATATATGCCATACTGTATTATGTGTACATATCTATATATATATATATATATATACATATCGGCGCTTAACAAGACCAATCTGCAAATTGAATTTCTTGAAACTGCAAATTCCCATAGAATTTTATAAAAAGTTTTCTTTGAACAACTTTTTTTCAGAGACACTAAAAATAAAACATTTATTTTGTTACCTATTCATTCTAAGAATTTAGAGTCAATGACATATTGCTGATGAATCAAGCGCTTATATACTATGATACACGTGATTTATGACTATATGCTTCTACCATTATATTATTATGTCTTGCTTAAAATATAAATATTCTGATAGCAATGACAACATGAATTATCAATTTTGTTCTAATAGTTATTTAGCATGATAGTTTAATCTAGCTAATTGTGTCATATTTCTAGAAGGCTTTAAGGTCTATCTAAAACATTATGACTGCATGGCTTATACAGTATGGCACTTCTTTAAGTTATGTCAAATTCTACAAAAATCTTGAAATTTTAGCTGAAATTGTGCTAAATTTTTTTGAGATAAGAGAGAGCTATCATAAATACATATTGAATAAAATCTTGCATATCAGATGATTTATATCCTTATAAGACGCATGTCATTGGAGCTACTAAAATTTAAAAATGCAACTAAAGAAAAATACAGTTTAAAGTGAAATGAATTTTATAATTGTTTATTAATATTTATTTATTATTATTTTTTTTTTGTATTTGCTAACTGTATAATAAGACAATAAGCAAATTATAATTATTAATATTATATTTTTTATATGACTAAAAAGAAGGTAGAATAGAGAGGAGTTTTCAGAGTAAACAAAATTGGGGTAGTCAAGCACTTCGACTGACTGACAGTGACTGGATAGTCAGTGTAATATCATCTTAAGCTGCTATAATAAAGCATGTAAAAATATATAATATATTTAAATAGGGCTGGACATTATTGTATAAAAATTCCAATTGGAATTAAATAACTTAAAAACACATGAATAAATAATATCCAAGAAATGATATCAAAATTGAAAATAAAAGTAATAAAAAGCTAACTACAATTGTATTTGAGTGGTGTAGAACGTTACTGATAATACTAATCTAATTACTAGAGTTTCGCAAACAAAACAAGTAACGAAACTCTAGTCGAGACTGCTCGACTAAGAGATACCCTGAATCCATTGAGCTGTAATAACAATCATTAAGAGCTTCATTTATTCATTAATAGTAACCAACACATGCACACACACACACACACACACACACACACACACACACAAACATATGCATGCACGTAATATGCTCACTGCACAGTTTTGCGGCTGCAGCAGAGGCTGTGCTATGGAAACTTTATTGTTTAATAACTTTTTTTCTCGATCTATGTTCTTAATGAAATTTTCGGGGCATGATTATGACATCTAAATGTACCTATTTGCCAAATTTCAAGTCTCTAGTATTTGATATACGTGAGTTATCGATTTTGTTGAATTGTGGGCGAAAGGGGCGTGGCATCAAAAATCCAAAAATGACAAAATGTGCGGATTCAATATAGCTATCAACCATAACTTAGTGCACGATTCTATCTTTAACGGTGTGCACGCCAGACCTCAAAAACAAAGCGATATTTTCGATAGTTATCGATAAAAAAGAAATGGGATGAGTTATCGAAAAAAAAAAATAAACTCGTACAGCGTATGGTATTATCGAGCATTTTGCTTTTTATTTGAAGTCTCTAGCTTTTGTGGTTGCAGAAATCCAGGTGTTTACACGGACGGACGGACAGACGGACAGGGCTAGTTCAACTCAGCTCGTCGAGCTGACCAAGAATATATATACTTTATGGGGTGTGGCACGCCTCCTTCTGCCTGTTACATACATTTGCACAAAAACATTATACCCTGAAATTTCCATTTTCAATGGATTCAGGGTATAAAAAAATTGTTTAACTAACTAATTATAAACAAATACATTAATCAATTAATTTAGACTTATGTTTACAAACTAATTTCTTAACGTTTTCATATACATTTTGTTTACATTTTGTCATTTCCTTACTACAGTCGAAGAGATATTATTATGAGCTGCTCAAAAATCTATATAAATATATTCATACCTATCACATGTAATTCTTCTGAAATATTTAGGTAATTTACCTGTTATGATCAGACACAATTAACTAAGTTATTGATTAACCTAAGCTTATTAGCTGTATAAACGCCTCGCTCTATTAAGCCGCAGCGAGCGGCTGCCACGTCACGTCCATAGCCAATCGAACTAATCGAAATGCCACCACATTTTGCTCCGCTCAGTCGAGGCGTAATCAGATATGTGATAACGATGCGAGCTGGGTGAGCGTTTCGACCAGGTCCAAACACTAATTAGCTAATGCATGCCCAAATATTTGTGACGGCTGCCTTGGTTCACAGGGCCATTGATTTATGCTCATATTTTGGGCGGGTTATGGTTAGCTGCGTGTGGCAGTCGCATTTCCCTAGCATATCCAATACAATACATTATATATAGGTATAAATAAATATATACTCATGTGTGTGTGTCTATAGAGAGTTTATCGCAGATGCTGATTAGCTGATTTATATGGCTAGTAATTTGTAATGCATTGATCGCTGCGCATTCGAGTCCATAACTGATAGATAACGGGCTAAGCTAATGTCATAGTGCCTTGCGGGTATGTCAGGCTAATTGCACCACATACATATAAATTTACATATATATATATATATAAATATATATATGAATTATTTTTGCCCGAATTACAATGTAATTATATAACAATTATGGGCGTGGTCAGGCAGAAACATTGTCGCATGTTGCCGCTGTTGACTTCCAATGCAATTACACAAATGAGGCTAGAGTGGGGGGAACTTTGGCCACATCAGCAGGGAACTCTCTCGTGATGCTGGCAGCACAGCGATCTGTAAGATCGATCTATATGGCCGCTATATACACACAGATATCTGTATTTTGTGCTTCGCTGCATTTAACGTGCACTTAATTGTTGGCTCAATTACACTGACCAAAACAGCAGATGCACTCGCCATGATATCCGCACAAGGTATTTTCTATATTGTTATTATTCTATTAAATGGATGCTTCATGATGAGCCTTGCGTGCCTTCATATTTCTATATTTATTTGTGAAAATTGTGGCACAAGGTGCAACGGAAACGGATGCTCGTTGACAATTAAATGGCATTAGGCAATGAGCATTGATACGTGGCTTCAGCGAATCAGCAAATTTGCCTAGCTGGATGCCGCTTTTATGGCCGTCAGACACGCGTTGGCCATTAATTAGCGCCATGCCCATAAAACGGGGAGTCGGTCTAGTTTTTAACTACTCATAAAGTTGGCCTTAAGGTACTTAGACATATATTGTGGAGTTATTTATATATGCTTATGTGCTGGCTTTATGGCCAGGCTCGTAAAACAAAAGACTTAGGCAGCGAACTTTGTCGGCTTTGGCTTATATGCTGCTCGTGTTGCTTTTAACTGCTGCTGCTGATGCCGCTGCTGCTATCGTTGTCGTACCAATAAATTAACATGCCATTTCACGCCTCAATACAAGCTCATAACTCATGCGTTCAATAACAACGAACAAATGCCGCATAACAAATGCCCAAATGCCCAAATGCTCGAACTCTGCGCACTGCTCAAAGAACATTCAGTTGGGCAGACGCGCGCACGTTTTGTATTGAAGACGCATCGAAATTTAAAGAGCAATTCATAAGCATAAATAGGCATTCGATTATTATTTCTATATACATTTTTCTGTGCACACACACACATAGACACACACACACACACACACGCGTATAATTTCATTTACGATTTCTGTCCAATCATCTGGCCGCAATTAATCAAACTCTTTGCCCGTCAAATACCGTTCTACAATTTTCACTAACACAATTAGAGAGAAGCATTTGTTTATTTTTTTTTTATAATTTTATTTTTTCATAAATTATTTTATTTATTTTTTTCTTGTTTTTTTTTTTAATATATTTTCTGGTGATTGCCTTTAAATTTAAATAAACGTATGTTTTTTTTTTTTGTATTTTCTTTTTTTTATATATTCAACTATCAATATGGCCAATTACAATACATTTATCGCATATGCTTACAACATACATACATATCCGTAGCTCTAGAAGTAGGTATACATATACATATTACATATTACATATATATTTGTTTTTGCTTTTCGCATTTCGCTTTTGTTTTTGTTTTACGCACATAAATTAGATTAAAAACTAAATTTGTTTCATATGTACACAGAACTTAGGCGTTTAATTTGTAGTTATATAAATACTTTTTTGTTTTTAATTTTATTTTGCTAAAATTATACAAAAGTTGCTAACAAATGTGTGTATTTTTTGTTTTTTGTTTTTTTTTTTTCTTTTCTTATATATTTTTTACAAATTGCCTTTAACATTGAATTGATTTAAAAGTATTTGATGTTTATTAATAAGACTTAGCCCTAAACATCGAACATATGCAGCTATATATCTTTATATATTTACATATTATTATGTGTATATATATATATATGTCTTACATAGACGATCCTACGATTTGACTTACTTTTGTTTTATTTTTTACTTTTGTTGCTCTTCCTCTTTGTCTGGCTATTAGTTTATTTAAATTTATTTTACATTAATTAAATTTTGTATTTAAATTTATGTTTTTTTCCTTTTCTTTTGTTTATCACGTCTGTTTGTTTAATAGCTAATAATTTAACTAATTTACAGTTTAAAGTATTTTTGCAATTTACAATTGCATTGCATTAATAGGACAAACATTTTGCAGTTGCTTTATACAAAACATTTAATTTTGTTTGTTAAATTTTGTAGTGTTTTTGTTTTGTTTTTTTTTTTTTTTTTTTTTTTTGGACGTGCATTTTGTATAAGTTAATTTTAATGCTTAGTTATCGTTAGTTTCTGTGCGCTTTTTGCTGCTGCTGCTGCTGCTGCTGCTCTCTGCTTCATACATACATATATACATATATTAATATTTATGAATTTTGTTTGCTTTTTGCTTTAATTTAGCTTATATTTTATTTTATTTGTTATTTAGTTTTTGCTTGCATACATATATATTTTTTTTGCTGTTTGCTGATTTTATGGCAGTTCATAAAGCACAATTAAATACGCCGAATTTGCGTCAAGAAATTAAATTAATTAAGCGAAAAATAAAAACAATGAATTCATACACACAATCACAATCACAATCACACACACACACACACACACTCACGCACACACACACACGAGAGCGCAATAAAAATAATATGTGCGGCCCTTTAATTAATTTTAATGGGCTTTTGTTTTAACTGCTGGCCGACGACGAAAACTTAAATAATTAAAAATTGCACGCAATGTTTACAATTAGGAATAGCCAGCACTTGACTGCCCGCCGACTGCCTCGCTAGCCCCTCTCACAGACAAGACAGTGCCCAAAAGCTGAGAAGGCATGTCCACTAGGCTGTCCTGGCTCTGTCTGTGGCTGTGGCTGCTGCTTTAGCTTGTGAGTCCTCAGTTTGGCATTGTGTTTGGAAATCGAAGTCAGTTTTGTGTGAAACGTCTCTAGCTGAACAAGTTACTGTTCAAGTTGTTCCCGCTCCATCACGTATAGTCAGTGCGCCAAGTGCCCTGCAAGAGGGGAGCAAACAAAGGGAAATCCCAAATTGAAACATTAATAAACAAAGCTCTTATAAAGAGAAATCACAGCACGTTCTCTCCCTATCCCTGTCTCTCTCTCGCACTCTGTGTGCCTCTCTTATACTCACCATTGAGCTGAGACCCAAGTGATAGGGCTGCGAGTGGGGCACAACGCCGCCGCCCAGCGAACCGGCCGTAGAGAAGCCACCCTGGAGTCCACCCGATGCGCCCAATGCTCCCATGCCGCCGGTATACCAGCTGCCGTGCATGTGCGCATGTGCCGGATGCAGTCCGCTGGAAAGGTGTCCATGTTGCGCTGGAATGGAACATGCAGCAAATTGACGAATATTCATGTGTTACACACGCGTCTCTCAGTCAGTTGGATGTCTGATGCTTACCCATTGAGGCTGAGAAGCCGCCGCCAAAGCCCTTGGACGGATCGAGCGGCTTGAAGTCGCCCATGCCCAGATGACCGCCCATTGGCAGACAGCCGCCGCCCAAGCCCTTCTTCTTCTTCGACTTGGAGCTGAGCTTGCGATTACGCGTTTGTATGCCCTCCTTCTTCATGGTAAGTGGACGATTGACCTGCAAGAAGACAAAGTAGAAGCAGCTGTTATAGTGGGTGTCTGCAACTAGGGGGAAAAATCAATAAAGTGTGTCTGCTGCTGCGGCAGCGGCAGCGGCAGAGGCAGCGACAGCGTCAGCGTTAGCGGCTGCCCGACGGCAACAGAAATGGGTCAAATTTATGCAAATTCATTGCGCGGCCCTTTTCGGCCGGAAATGCCGCTAACTGCACACGCTGTCTGTTGCAACGCACTGTGCAACAACGCCGTTGTGGCAGCAGTCGGTCGGCAACGGGAACCGGGAAGTGAAAATGAAGTATTACAAGCATTTCTACACGATCAGATAAGCGACATTTGCGAATGCGATTAGTTGGCGCTGATAGCAAAAAAAAAAAAAAGAGAACGGACGACTAACGGGGCAGGGGAGAACCGACGAGCTACTTTTTCTCTCTCTCTCTATTTTTCTCTTTTATTTTTTTTGTGAGTCGCTTGGCCATTGTTGAGGCTGCCCTGGCTGCCGCTTCATATGCAATTTCTTATCACTTGCGAACATCTAAGCGGCGGCAGCAACGGCACCAACAACAGCAACAACTACAACAACAACAACAACAACAATTGCGCTACAATTACAATATTGAGTTACCCATTCGTCGACGACAAAGAAAAAGTTACATTATATATATATATATATATATATAAAGTTATAGTATATAGTCTTTGCCTCGGTCTACCTGGGCGTGAATTACGACATTGTTTGTGGCCCCTTTTTTTTTGTGTGTGTGTTTGCCCAGAAATTGTTAAATTGTCGAGCAATTGTTTGAGCCTCTTGACGAGATTTGCGAGGGTTGATTGTGTAATGCAGCGCAAACAAGAGCAAACGTATCGCTTACAGTGGCTGCACACTGGGGATGCGATCGGCAACGGTAATTGATAGTCTCGGCTCTGCTCTGCTCTGCTCTGTGTGCCGCTCCCTAACGTTTAGCACAAATTGTGGCAATTAGCAGCTCAGCAGCATCCAGAGGAGCATCAGCAGCTGCTGCTCAAAAGCTTTAATTGATGTGCGGCAGCCACTAAACAAAGCATAAAGTTGTTAATGTGCTGATCTCGCCACACAGGCCTAGCTCATTACGGGATTCATAAGAAAATTCTGTCAGATTTTTATGCATAAAATCTTAATCGAGCGTGCAAGCTGGATGCATGCAACACGCGCCGCTGCAGCCGACTTCGCACAACTGACAGCCCGCCAAGTGGGTGGGCCCTCGCACGGATTGATAGCTACAAAAAGGGCGAATTGCAGCGCCCCAGCCAGAGTGCACAGGGCGCACAGTGCGCACTGCCTGTTGTTGGCAAATTGACTGAGACGCTGTAACGGCGCCAGGCGCAGCCTTATGCAATATATATTACTGGTCTATATATATATATATATATATCATTCTAACGCCGCAGGACAGGACTCGGCAGCTGCGCACGCAGCAGGAGCTACATCCATAGATAAGCTGATAAACTGTTTGCAGGATGTGTCTTTGGCCCGACGGCAAGTGTCTGATTTGGTCTTAATTAGCAGTTTTCCAGTGAAGTGCGTGAAGACACGCGTAACGACCGTCCCCCTCGCTCGGCGTTCGCCCACAGCCACGCCCAAGTAGAGTGTGGAGCTTGTGTTGTGTAGTGCAGTCGGCATTTCCATAAAATGTGCCAATCACATGGCCAGATCGCTCAGCCAAAGAGGCCCACACAGGCTGACGACGACGTCTATGGCGGCCAAATGACAAACGAATTGAATTGAAATGAACTGCTACAGCTAGGCAACAACAACAACAACAACAAGAACAACAACAACATGAAGCAAACACTGAGCAATGCAAAAAGCGCGCTGATTGGCATCTTATCAAGATGGGACACTGTCCAATTGAAAGAAAATTTTTGCAAAATAAATTTCGCCGCTATGAATGCGCACAGGCTTACGTGTGTGTGTGTGTGTGTGTGTGTATCAGCTAATGGCCTACACACACACACACATGCTAGCCACCCAAAGCGACAGCATTTATAGTTTTACTTGCTGCTTTTTTTTTGGCGCATTGCTCATACGCCGCGTTGCAAGCAGCCGGCGCTGCCGCTTTTAGTTCACAAATCAGATTAGATATTTGGAGCACACATACAATGTATAAGGCTTGTGCCTGATGCTTTGATATATGTGCATATATACATTTATGCCACGACTCTAACTTTGCCTTTGACCAGGCTCAATTAAAACATTTTGCCGCCGCTGTCGATTGAACTGCAGCTGCCACAAGCACACACACGCACACGCACACACACACACACACACACGCGCACGTAAATAGCAAAGCCCAAGCTTAATTAGTTTGCGGCGACACAGGTGGCCCATCATTTTGCTGCCGCACAGACTGACATGTAAATGTGCTAAAAGTTCAAGTGATTTTTTAGCTTGCAACAAAAACTTTTGGCCACATTCAACAAAAGTCATTAAAAGCTGACTTTGGGGCATAAAAAAAAAGGAAAAAAAAGTGTAAGAAGGCAGCGAAGGCGTCGTAGGCAAAGCGTGCTCTAAGGCACGGGGGGAATACCCTATTAAGAGAGATAGCTTAGATTTTGGGTAGTTGGGAAAGTAAGGGGAATGAAGGTCGCAAGAGATATCGAAGCTATAGGCTATAATAAGGCACATAAATACATTAATTTATATTTATATAATAAAATATTTATATTATATATAATTTAAAATATATTTATATAATATATAATTTTATCATATTTATTATTTTATATATTTTATATTTATATATTTATGTAAGATTTAATTGATTAAACCAAATATGCCTCAGTCAACATATCTTAGCTTAAATTGGGCACATCAAAGCCTCTATAAATGTGGGCATATCAGTTTCAAGATACCTTATTATAAATACTCCTCAGCTGCGCTTATCCCAAGCATCAGCTGGGGAGGGCGAAAGTCTCTCAGCTATCGCCCTTGCATCTACCACAGGCGCACTGTTCGCTCGCCATACAGGGTATACAAATCTCATGGCGTAAACGCCAACGTTTATATGCTAGCTGGTGTACTGGCTAATGAATATTTAATAAGCCAGAAGTTGGTCAGAGCAACCCTCTGGAGTGGGGGCGCCCCTCAGGGCGCGAAAATGTTATTAAATCTAGTTTCCACATGGCTCGACAGCCTTTATATCATTGGCTGCATTTCCGCACGGAGGGGGCGAAAGAGTGCCAAGGAGGGTGGACAGTGCTTGGCACTCGGACTCAGTGAGCCGTAGTCTATTACATAAATTACGCCAATTTCTGGGCGCTCGTCGTCGTCTGTCGCCGGTTGCCGTTTGCCGTACGCCGTACGCCGCACGCGTTGGCCATAATAAAATCAAAGCTTATCGCATTTTCACAGCCAAACACCAGACGCTTATCTTACAACAGCAACAGCAACAAGCACGAGCAACAACCACGACGGGCATCTTTAAATAATCATCAACAATTCATCATCGGGGTGGCTGCCGTTGCCATTGCCGTTCCCGTTGCTGCAACCTGCCACCCTCTGTGGCACAGCCCAAAAAGGGGGCGTTGGGTGTGCACCACACTTCATTTTTGTCACTCTTAATCTGTGTGTGTGTGGGTGTGTATGCTTTCCGCTGGAATGCTCGAGTGGCCCGAGCCGTTGTTAAATGTTGCGTTAAATCGCTTAAGCGCTTAACGAGGGTTAAAAGCGAATCGCAAATCACAAATCACAAATCGATATATAGCCAAGCTAACTGATGACTTCTATAAATTTATATATATATATATTGATATCTGTAGCTATTTGGCACTTACATTATGCAGCTTGTAGTACAATCCGCAGGCATTGCAAACCGGCTCGCCGCTGGCGTTGCGCCGCCAAAGGGTTGTGGTTGTGGTCTTGCAATTGGCGCAGGATGTGCCCGCTCGCTTGGCCGCGCTCTGCAGCGACTGCAGCGTCTGCAAAGAGAAAGAGAGAGAGAGAGTGAGAGAGTGAGTAGGAAATACGCAAAATTATATATTTTATTGATTATATTCATAAGTGTTTTGTTAACTCGACGTGACGGCTGAATTGATTATGCTAATTTCGCACACCCACAAATATGTTGCTCGAGCTAATTGAACGTTGCCAAAAAACTAATGTAGAGAGTGGGAGAGGGAGAGGGGGAGAGAGAGAGAGAGAGGGCGGACAGACTGAGACATTTGGTATGTGCGCTGTGCAGTTGCTTTTGGCAAACAAAGTTGCTCGACACACCAGGCAACAACATTTTTTAAATGGCATGCGGACTCCAACTTGCTGCCTTTAACAGCAGCATCAATTCATTAAAATGACAATTTTTACAAAACTGCCCAAAAGCAACAACAATAATAACAACAACAACAACAACAACTGGAGAGCATATCTGCGCCACGCTTAAATTTCCACGAATTGGCTACAAGAAGCGTAGCCCCAAACTGCAGACCCAAAACATTTTGTGCCTGGACCGAAGCGAACGGCAAAACGGCAACAGAACCAGAACCAGAGCCAGAGCCAGAGCCAGAGTCACAGGCCCCAAAAGATCTCAGAGCATGTTTGTGGCTGGCATCTGGGCCTTCCACTGCACAACGACCATAGCCCGAGCTCTCTTGGCTTATGTTCATGTTGCTGCGCTACAGCAGCAGCAGCAGCAACAGCAACAGCAACAACAGAACAAGGCAAACACATTGCAACGAGGCCCTAAACTGGCGTTGATCATGTTTGACTTTGATTTTTAATTGTTGCCTCCTGCCTCTGCGGCTCACCTGTTCTCGTTTTTGTCTTGCTGCCACGCTGCCATTAACATAAATCAGAGGTCATGCCACAGCGAGGGCCAGTCTCTGCATACTTTTTGGTGGCACTGTTGCCCTGTGTTAACGAGCTTGTAACATTTTCACATACAGACATATAAAACACCAAAAAGAACAAGAAGAGGAAAAACAAAATCGAAATTCGAAAATGTGCGAGAATTCAAAATTCATTTGCAACGCCTACAAATCGTGGCAGCAACCGGCCAAGTTGTGGTAATTATGTGGCAGCCACAGCGCGGACTGTATACATATGCACATTGATACATATATATAAATTAAGTTGTTAACATGACAGTGCAACAAAATGCACTAAACAGGCGAATGCCACAAAATGTTGCAACTCTGCAAACTGGTCACAGTTGTAGGTGCTAAATTTGCAGCATGTTTAAGCGGCCGCTGCTTAACTTAACTAAGAGATTGCCTCCAAATGTGCCACATAAATCAATGTCAGGCCGGGGCCGGACTGAGCTGAGCAGAGGGCGTGGCAGACTGTGGTGGCAGCATCGCATTGACAAACTGTCAAACATTGTCAAACGTGGCGCATTTTAATTGAAATGCAAAAAGCGCAAGCGCCAACACTCGCACAACCACAACAACAACAACTAACAGCAGTTTGCATACAAGATGGCGTTTGCGATAAATAATACTAAACAAAAGCCAAAGACAATACACTTAATTCCCATACATAACATATGCATATATAGCTATATATATATATATATATATATATATATATACATATCTGTCTCTGTGTGTGTTGAGCTCATAAATTTAAATTTCTCAATGCTTAAGCATGACAAAATGCCCTTGCCATAATACACTTCTAAAGAGCATTACAACATTGTTGCAGAAAATGATATATATATATTTATATACTAAATATAAAAATATATTTAAACTAAATATATAATACATAAATAGTATATATATATTTAAATGCATATATAGTTTATATTAAAGCTCTCTGCTTACTGTTTTAGTCAACTTAAAATGATATGATTGAAAATTCTAAATTAAATTCAGCTTTAAAATAACTTTTGTTATTATGACAACTTAATATTATCCATTTAACATTCCACATATAACACCATTATATAGTTATGTCCAATACTGTTTTATGACTCTATCAAGTGAGCGAGCTTTCTTAGCATATTCCACGTTCTAAATTTAGCCTTTTGTATCTTTTCTATCAAACTTTTTTTATTAGAATATATAAGCAGACTGTCTTGAAGATTTATATAAGACAGCATTTCATTAGCCAAGATCAGCATCAATCAACGTAAAAAATGTTATAAGCTGAGTCTTAAAATCTATCAAGACAGCAACATCTTATTGACAGCTTAAACCTTGCTTAGAGATACAATCTTTTATATAAAAAATTTACTTTTGAGTTAACTCAAATTAATTTATAAAATATATAAAAGCTTGATGCAATGTCTTGTCAAATGAATTAAATTTAATAACTCAAAAGTGACTAAGAAAGTCAGCTAAAAACTTTCACTTTAAGCAGTGCAAATAAAAGACTTTAAATTATTAAAATAATTGAAAATAAATTAATTTGCTGCCAAATAATAAATTAAATTTTGGTTTCGTATATATAAATATCTAAAAATTATAAAAAATTTATTAAAGTATATCAGTCTGAAACTGCTTTTTGTGCTTGAGTTTGACTCGATAGTCAAGGAATAAATATTGCTTATTATATTTAAGTTATTAGAATTTGCTTGAAAAATCCTTGAGCAAAAATTAATTTTAATTTGTAAAAATATTTTCGTGCTCAATATATTTTTGTAATTGAAAAAATTTTTATGTTTTTTAAAACAAGTTTGTTAGATAGTTATAGTAGACGAATTCATTAATTTAATGTATAACTCAAAACACATTTAGATAATAATATAAAATAAATTTTCAAATATTGCCTAAGCGAACAGCTAAACACAGTCATTACCGAGCAGCGACAATGTTTTCATTATCTATAGGAATTAGTTCAATGTTAACTAATTCTTATGTGCATAAACCCTATGCAACAGGGCATTTGATAGTCGTCATAAGTGAATGAGAGATTGTTCATTATTATTTTCATTATTTCTGGCACCTTGCATTGATTTATTGCACTTGCAACTGGCCACGAAAAAAGAGAAAAATTTAAATGTTTGCAAATGTCTCCCAAAATGGCGTTTGCTTGAATTTCATTTTGAGTTTTGAATTGAAATTTGTCATGAATTTGGAATTGTTTGTGTAAAATGCGTATGCAAATTGTGTTTTCATTTAGGCGGAGGCGCATTTAAATATTTAATTGAAATTGAAATTGTGAAAACAAACGCGACAACAACAAAAATGTGCCACGAAAATTGTGTAAAGCGAGTGAAAAGCGAGCGAAGCAGTAAATGCTTTTTGTATATAGGCGTTGCGTAGGTGGGGCAGCGGGGCAGCGGGGCAGCGGTGCAGCGGGGCTGGGCTGGGGAGAGACGCTGGGTCAGACAGCCGAGCTACAGTTCTATTTATTGCGCAGCTTTTGTGCGCTGGGGATGGCAATGCCCTTTGCCATCTTAGATATCGCACCAAAGACGCAGCAAGAGCAAGAGAGATTCGTGTGTGAAAGAGAGAGCGAGAAAGAAAGTGAGAGAGAGAGAGAGATGGAGAGGGAGAGTCACAGCCAGAGCCACAGCCGTTTGCCCAGAAAATGTTACGTTTATCTCAGTGTAACATCTTTTACTTGTGGGCACACAGTCAGCCGCTGTATAAGTATCTGTATCTCTAGATGTATCTGTAGCTGTGTGTTATATATATATGTATATATATGTATGTGTGTGCAGCTGTGTGCACCCCACTGCCCACGTTGCGCCGACATTTTATCAGCTCATTTTTTTTGCTCTTCTTCTGGCTTTATCTAACAAAACATTCATTAAATTGTTCGCAGCCAGCGCAAAAAGTCGTTTGCAGTTGCTGTCTGCCAACCCTCTGCGCGCTTTGGGGGTTGTTTTGGAGCAGCCCCCCACTCACACACACACACATACACGTACACAAAGAGAAGATGGCAAAAGATAGCGCCCAGATCTCAGGCAACAGCGCAACGAAAATTTCTATATCTGATGCTGGCTTTGACTTGGGTCGCTGTCAGTTGGTGGTTTGGGTGGCGTTTTGGGTGGTGCTTTGGGTGGACTGTTGGTTGGCTGCCAGCGCCAGTGAAATGAAATGAAAGGCACAGGCGAGGCGAGGCGAAGTGCCAACAAAATGTCGCTGCCATAACAGTTACATTTAGACAAGAGTGCGCTGGGTATATAGGAAAAAATATATATATATTTATATAATATATATATATATATATATATATATATATAAATATATTTATATATATTTATTTATTTATATATATTTCTGTGTGTGTACTGTGAAATTTAATTTAAAAATTCAAATTTCATTTTTTGTAGCTGTACGAAGCGTACTAGGCGCTTGCAGTCTCGGCTGAATTTTATTTTAATTTTTTTTTTTTTTTTTTTTTTGCTTTTTGTTATATCCTGGACTCATTTCCTTTTTGGCCAAAACGGATTCGTTGTGGCGCACAGCCACATGCTGTTGGTAGCTGGGGCGTGGCAATTCAGGCTGTTGCTCTGTCATTTCATGTTGTTGTTGTTTTTGTTGTTGTTGCTGTTGCTGTTGTGGCTCGAAGGGTTGCCCGTGCACAGCCCGTTGATTGGCTTGGTCTTATTTCTCGTTTATTTGAGGCGCATTTGCCTAATTAATACATCAGCTTGACTCATTTGCTGGCACGCACAGAATAAAAGCAAAAAGCGAAAACTATTGCTAAAAATCACACCTGCTGCTTGCTTGGCTAGAAAAATCAATAAAATTTTTTACGAAACAGGTATAACAACAGCAACAACAGCAACAGCAACAAATGTTGCTGCTGCTGCTACGACAAGCTATTAATGTCGCTCATTAATGCTGCTCAATGAATTTTACGAGCCTTTTGGAGCCACAACTTGTCGCAGACAGCGCCCAAAAGGTTTCGCTCTTTTGCATTTTAAACAGCAACAACAACAACTGTGACACTGACAGCAACATGGTCAAGTCTAAGCTGGAAAAAAAAAAAAAAAAACAGTCTAGCCCGCGCGATTTGTGAAGGCATGAAAATCGTCATTAATATTTGTCACTGGACATTGCAACTGCATATATATATAAATTATATAGAGCCTGGCCCCTTTGGCCAGCTGCTGTTACCGAAATGAATGTGGTCTAAACACGCGTCCTGCCTGCGGCTGGGGGCCGAGGGTCGGGGGCCGGGGCCGGGTGCCGGGGGCTGCGTGCCTGGCCACATTTTCACATATTGTCTGGCCAAAATGGAAGGGTTAGAAATGCAACCCTTTTGCCCTTAGCTGCAAATTATGCCTTTGCATATTAAATAGATTTATATTGTTCCGTATTTTTTATTATTTTTCTCTTTTCTTGTTTTCTTTTCTCTTTGGCTCTCATTTTCAACCCGTTCGCATAAAGCAGTTCGAGCAGGCTTTATGAGCCAGGGGCGCCCTAACAAGCAGGCCTTAATCATTTGTGCGACCCGCACACAGACTCCACCAACTCTGTCGCCCTCGATCTCGCTCTCTCCCTGGCTCTGGCATTGGAGAGCCTGTTTCATTATATTATTGGCACGCCCTGTTTTGCGGCCGCGGCTGCGCTTCATATCGTTAATTTTTAATTGATCTGCGCTACGGCACAATGTTGCAGTCAGGTTCGTCAGCTTGTGCCTCGAGCAGCCAGCAGGACACTGATACAGACGCATTTCAAGTGCACTTTAATGGCATTAGGCTGCCCACTTGCTGAAATGAGCTCGCTCTTAACAAGATCCTAGCGCCCCACAACAACAACAACAACAACAGCAAAAGCTGAGCATAACAAGTGTACACATTGCCAGGCAAAACCTAAAAGAAAAAAAAAAAAAAGCTGGGCGACTTAATGCGCTCGATTGCGTATACGCCCCGTTTGCAGAACGTGCATTGAACTTTTACTTTGGCTCAGTTTGCTTTAGTTTTGATTCGCTTTGGCTGTTGTTACTGTTGTTGCTGTTGCTTTATCGATCGCTTTGACTTTGACTTTCATTTGGCGCGCATTTTTCGGTAACTTGATTTATACGTGAAGCGTCTGCGTCTTGCATTTAATTTTTGGCGTCACTGCCTCCAGTTTTGCTCGCCTCGTTTCGCTTGTTGTTGCCGTCGCCGTTGCTTGCTGCTTGTGATTTTAAATCGCGCTCAGCGCGAAATTCCCACGCCAAAGGGCTACCAATTCAATTCGATCCAGTTCACGTCTCAGTCTATCGCACATATGGCGCACACGCAGTAAAAAATGTGTTAATTAGAATTTTGTATAGTTAACCAACTTCTCTCACTTACACACACACACACACACAAACACACTTTCTCTCTCGCTCTCTATAAACTGTGATAAGCACATTCTATGCTCCTTTACAAAAACAAAAATATATGTCGAGTCAGCGTTTGTCAATCACTTGACGCCCGTTAATTTTATTGATGATTGTGACTTGAAGCTCAGCCATTTAGTTGGCTGTTATGGCTGCACAGTGGGACGCCTAACATTTGAAATACAAATCTTGAAATCTGACACGCTTAGCTGACAGCTACTGAACTATGATACACCGAAGACGCGTTGCTCTGCCCACAAAATTGTTGCCAAAAGCTTAAAATTGTTTTTATGGTAAATATTAAATAAATAATTTTTAAAATTGTATTACTTATATATTTAAAAAAAAATGTTTAAATAATACTATTTAAATATTTTAAAGACTTTTAAGCAATATAAATATTATTTTTTTTTTAGTAATTTTATATATATTTATTATTATTTTTTAAAATTTATTGTTTGCTCTGTTTAAAAATAAATTTTCATTTTTCATTTTTTATGCCTTCAATTTTAGCTTGTATTTTTGTTTAGTCAGAAATATTAATGTTTTCAAATATTATATTTGTCTTTCTTTATTTTCATAGAATTTTTATGATTTTTATTCGTCTTAAGGTTTTGTTTAATGTATCTTGCATTTTTTTAAATATTATTTTTTTTTTTAAATTTTATTTACTTTTTTTTATATTATTTATTTTTCATATTTTTTGTTAATTTTTTTTATGTATTTAGTTTTATTAATTTGTTTATGAATTTTTAATTCTTTTTCAGTTCTTATGTTCCAAATTGAGACACTTTTGTGTGATTTGAGTCGACATTGATATGAAAGCTTGTCTTAAACTGCCAGCTTATAAAATTTATGCTCGCCTTTAACAAAAGTCGTTTATTTATATAGATAAATAAGAAACGAAAAGTCTTACGTCTCAGTTAGGGCATACAAAATTGAAATTGATGTATTTAATAGTCGTTAAATGGCGATTAATGCAAAGTGAGTTGATGCTCATGTTGTTGTTGTTGTTGTTGTCGAAATACGCCTTTGATAAATAATTAATTAGGCGGCTTTTGTGAGCGCTTTAATAAAACATTTATAAATGATTGTGCCAAGTGCTGATGTGTTTATTGTTACAGCGAATGCAACAACAACTGCAGCAAGTGCAAGTTGTTTGGCTGTCTTTGCATGCAAATGATGTGAGGCCCCGTAATAAGCATAAAAATAAACAATTTTGCAGCGCTTAACAACAATATAGAAATATATATATGTATATATATATATATGCGAGCAGCAACGAGCGAACGTTTTGTTCAATTTATTGTGTGAAAATTCGCATAAATTAAAAGCAACAAAAACAAAAGTCGACTGAGGCATAAATATTATGCAAAATGCAAGCAACGCCCCTGCCCAGGCCATGCCCCTTGGGCGTCTTGACTGTTTGCTTCACTGACTATATATATATATATATATATATGAATTTATATTTATATCAGTCACGATTGTCGACTGCAGTCGGCCGAGATGCGCCCAGCACCGACTGACCTTAACAGCTGGCTTGGCCAGGCAAGCAGCTAACATGCATTTGCAATTAGCCATAGAAGCAGCTCTGGCAGCTCTCGCAAAATGTGACAAATTCGCATCGAAGGTTGCTGAATTAAGCTGCAACATTTCGGGGCTTGGCCATAGAGCCTGCGGCAATGTGAAGCATTTGGGACTTGTAATTAAATGCAATTATTGAAAAGCCAGCGGCCGGCCAGGCCAAGCAGGCCAAAAACCAAAAACACAAAACAACAATGAGAAACGCAACAGCAACAACTGCAAACATATGTAAGCGAAGGCGACTGAATTGTTGTTGCTGCGGCTGCGGCTGCGGCTGCGACTGCGGCTTGGCTGGCGGGTTAAAATACATAAATTAAAAATTTGCATTGTTCTGTTTCAGCAACAGCAACAGCAACACGGCAACACAAAGCAGACAATTTTTGTGCTGCTCAAAAGTTACGACTTGTTGACTGTTTTCATACAATTCGGAAATTTAATTAAAGGCAACCGAAGCAGACAATGAGATGCGCAAAACAGTCCGGGGCAGGTGCAGTTGCCAATGGCCAATGGTCAATGGCCAATGGCCAATGGCCAATATTCGCTGTATGCAAAGTCGCTGTTAGTCTTGACCCGCTCGCTCTGTTCGCAAAATCAATACAATTGCCACCCAGCAAGTTGGCCAAGTCAGCGGAGTCGCTGAACAATTGAATTGCATTTCAAGGCAAATGCCACAGGCGATGCAAGGACATTGACGGGCCGCATCCTGTTCGCAGCGCACAGTCGCTGCCATAAGTCAGCGTTCGCATCCGCGTCAGCGTCAGCGTCAGCGGCACATAAATTTTAATTTGTTGCATATTTTGTCAACGAGAAATCAACAAACACTTCAGACCAACATTTCTGGCTCCAGCTGTGAATTTCTTGGGAATTCCCTGCGTTTGCCCGCGCTGCCACGTCAGGCACTCTGTCTGAGTGTGTGTGCGTGTGTGTGTGTGTGTGCGCGCGTTCTTCTACTTATTTGATTTTGTTGCTGTTGATTTTCATCGAATAATGGTTTATTTATGTTAATGTTATGCAATCAAAATGCATACGATTTAAATGCCAATAAAAAATCAACGCGACGAGCCAAGACACGAACCCCAACTGCATTTAACAGTTGTTCGTTGTTGTTGTTGTTGTTATCGTTTGCTGCTGTTGTTGTTGTTCTTGTTGCTGGTTATTTTGTTTTTACGCATGTTTAATGGACTAATTTTGTATAGGTCCAGCTCGCAGTGAGCTGTACTGTTGCTTTCTCTTTCACACGCAGTGACAGCGTGTGAGTTCGTTGCTTAAGTCTTTCGTTTATGCTGCTGCTGCTGTTGTTGCTGTTGCTGTTGATGTAGTTGGCGCCAGGGCAGACCTTCGGATGGACAGCGTTACATATATTTTCATAGTTTGTTGCTGTTGATGCGCGCGCCCGATAAAAAACGATAATGTGCTTTGGCCACCAGACAGGCAGCGAGAGAGAGTGAGAGGCAGAGAGAAAGAGAGAGAGAGAGATGACAACAGTTGTTGTGAGACTTCTCCAATAACCCACACAAAACAACGAGCGACCGCTTCGGCTGCTGCCTGATTATGTTTTTAGTGCGTTAAGTGATAATGATGATGCGCCTTGATTTTTATCAGCCAAAGCGTTCACTCAGCTCTGGCTGCAGTCGCGTCCAGCGAGCTGCAATCAAGACGCCAGCTAGTCAGAAAAATGATAATTAAATGCATGCTGTCTCCCTCTCTCCCTCTCTCTTTCCAGGAATTATTATGACATTTGAGAACTTTCACGCTGCTTTTTATGGCTTTTGGCGACAGAAACGTGCGTCGAGATTGATGCGCCAGCAAATTCCCAGGAATACAGCTTATGAATTTATTGATCAATTTGTGGCAATGTGTGGAAGCTGCACACAGCGGGTGTTGCTTAGTGTTTCAACTAGTCTTTACTATTCACGATTCACTATTCACGTATTCACTTATTCACAATTCACTTACCAGTCTTCGCTTTGGCTTGATCAGCGGCCGATTCTGTCCGTTCATTTTGTAGTAGAGGCCACAGGCATTGCACAGATAATGTCCGGTGCCGTCGCGTCGCCACAGCGGCGTGGAGGTGGCACCACAGTTTACGCACTCGCGGCCCTCTGCAAGCGAAATACCGAAAAAAATGGGTTAATAAAAAAGAAAAACATAAAAAAAAATAAAATAAAATATATATATATATATATATATATATATATATATATATATATATATATATATATATATATATATATATATATATATTATACATGTATACAAGCTAAAATTTGTTTTAAATTGGAGCTGAGTGCCGAGTGCAAGCAGCAACAATGCGCTGGCTTGTTAGGCAAAAAAAAATACAATACAAAGTAGCAGCAGCAGCAGCAATAACAGCGACTCGCTGTGGCACACATTTTTCAGCTGTTTCACAGTCTTGTATTTTTTTTGCTTTTAAGTTTATATCAATGCTCGTTAGCAGCAGTGTAAGCGAGCATATAGGTTTTGTGCGCTGTGAAGATGTGGTTGGGTATATATTTATATTAAATATTGTCTTAAATTTATTGCAAGTAGTGAGCCTGAGGTTGCAAGTGGCAGGGGAAATGTTGCATTTGCATAAATCTTTTTTTTTATTTTTTTTGTATTAAATATTTGTGAAAATATTTAAATATTTTTTTGTGTGTTTGCATGAAATTTACTTTTATTATTTTCTCTTCTTTCTATAATTTTTAAAGATTTTTTTAAACATTTTTTTTTGTTGCCATTAAGTTTACTTTTTTCCAATTTTGTATTTATTATATTTTTATGATTTTATTTTGCTGAAAATTATTTTTATTGTTTATGTTTATATTTTTAATATTTTAGAACAATTATTTGAGCACCCCTGACTTTTAAAATTTTCAGCTCAAGCCTAAAGCCTAAAATAAATCTAAAAAAAAATCGAAAAATTTCTCTTAAATCTTAATAAATTCAGTTTTATTTTTCTCCCATTGAACGCGTATTACACAGTCGTTTATAGCCAACAGCAATATGCTAACTTGTATTTTGTTGTGAGTGTTGTTTCTTTGTTTTTCGTTTTTCATTCATTTTTTTTTTTTTGGTTTTTTTTTTCTTGCTGGCATAAAACGCATGGAAGCGGAAATGATGGATTCGCTGGCACTGTAGCAGTGCAGCGCTGCCTTCCTTGCTGACTCTACACATTTTAATTAAGCAGCGCCCGGTTCTAGTGACTGCAATCGGCCCCTGCGCCCACCCCGGCCCAGTTTCGGTTAGCCGGCCGCAAACGCAACTCATTTGAATAACTTTAGGCATAATTTGTAAGCGACTTGACTCGACTTGGGCCCCGAGAGCATTCGGCTTTGGAAATGAAGTTGCAAATGTAACGCGTTATTAACGTTCATATTACAGTTGGCTCTTGTCTTTGTTTTCGAGTCAAGAGAGTCTCTGCTCTGCTCTGCTCTGCTATCTAGCATTTAATGACTGCCACTAAATGGGCTTCATTATATCGTTTGTCTGTTTGTTTGTTCGTTTCAAATTGAAATTTAGTCATAAAAAAACATAAAATAGAGTCGGCTCTAACAGATTTAACGCTACTTTTTGGGCCCCCTCCCTCAAAAAAAAAAAATCTATGTGGGGCAATTTCAGCTCAACTGTGGCTATGACTATGTATGACTGACTGTGACTGTGTGTATGCATACTTTCGTACGCACTGTAATTAATTAACGTTTCGCTTTACATGCCCACATAAGCATAACTTTTATTCCTTTTCTGTTTTATTGAATATTAGCTCGAGTCACACCCAGGCGGGGCTGTGTTGTTGTGTGCTCATTAAGTGCGTTGTCAACTCATTGCCTGCCCGAGCGCCATTAGAGACATTTTGATGACAGTTTTTTGCTGTTTCGACTTCTATTTTCTGTTTTAAGAGCCTTACGTGATTTGCTGCTGTTTAAACGCGCCGCGACTGTCACAGCAGGACAATCACACGTGTCCCACCGCTGCTGCTGCTGCTGTTACTGTCCTGCTGGCATGCTGGCATGTTTGGCATTTTGTTTTTGAGCTTTCAAAGAAATTAAATTAAACGTTCTGCGTGTTACCAGCCGCCGCGGGCGACTGTCCGGCGCACCACCCCCAACCATCACTCGCCAGGGGCGCGCGCTTAATAAACAGTTCATTTGTTTTCATTTAATCGCAACTTTACTTTGCTTTACTCTACAAATACATATATAAATATATATATATATATTTTTTTTATAGTACTTCATTTTTTCTTTTCTTTGCTTTTGTTTTTTGTCTCTGTGTGCGACTTTTTTAATTGCCGCACATTTGGCACTGGACTTTATTTGGTTTTCAGTTTCAGTTTTTCTTTGCCTTTTTTTTTGGGGGGGGCCCTGTGTTACGCAGCCAAATTGCCGCCAATCAAAAAAGTTACACCCACTGTATAAAAATTGCATAAATTATTTGAAAGTCGTTGAAATTGTTTACAGTTATTTGCTTGACTTTCGTTTTTCCTTTTGTGAAATATTTCATACGAAGCATTTAATTCTTTTTATTGAGTTGTAGAGCGCCGATCGTTGTTGAGTTCTCAATTCCAATTCAGAGGGAATTGTAGGGTATAGACTTTGTATATACTATAAACTAAAAGCTATTTTCTATAGAGCATACATTTTATAGAGTTCGAGTTCTGTAGAGTGCATATATTACAAGTACATGAACTGAAGAGCTATATAAGTTTCTGTTGATCAAAGATGAGTAAGAGTATAATTGATTGCCATGAATAACCATAGTTGCCGTTTTGTACTTAACTTTCATCTTTCATAATAACTAAATTTTACTTATGTTATTTTATAGTGTTAAATATAAGTTCTTGAGATCGTCTTTTACTTTGGATTTGATATATATAAAATCTGGACTAATTTTCAATTAGATAATTTCTAGACTTCTTCTATATTATTTATACTTTGATGTATACTTCCCATATATATAATTAAATAAATATATATAAATGTCATTTGAGGTCTTACTAATACCTAGATAAATTCAACAAGCTATAAAATGTGTAAATATCACAAGATTCTAGTACTACTATAGTATAATAGGAGAATATTATGAAGGGTCTACAGATGACTTATAAAATGAAACTATTATATTAAGGGTCTTTCACGATGCTTCTTAATATTCGTCTACCATTTACCATATCCTACAAAGCCTTTTATGCTCCTTCATTAAATTCATCTACAGGCCTTTCGTGCTCCATCATAAAATTCATCTACTATTTATGCTTCTTAAATTTCTCAATTCAATCACCAATGTCATAGAGCTTTCCATGTCACTAACTGCCATTTTCTCTAGTTATTAACCACCCACAGCAAACAGTTAGCTCACATCTACAATCACAATCTGAACTTGATTTCATTCAAATTCCCAACTGGCAAACTCTTTTGTCTAGCGTTCCTCACGCTATCAACGGCCGTCGCACAGTAGCCGAGTTGAGTGCGGAAAACTTTATGCATTTATTGGCTGTGATAAATCCGAATAGAGGTCGACTCTGTGCGCTGGCCATATTAAGCCATAAAGTGTGGCTTTTGTGGCATTGTGAGTGGTTGCTCTCTGGCTGTTCTTTTCTGTTTTTTCTGCTTCTTCCTTGTACATTTTTTGTTGTTGCTTTTGTTCTAGCACAATTCCAATGAAGTTCGCTGTGGCTGTGGCTGCTGCTCCAAGCCACTCGCCAGTTAATAAATCAAATGTGTTAATGATGTTTTTACCCAGTGTGCCCACTTTTGACAACAAAGGCAAACACAAGAGGCACAGCCAACAACAACAGCCAACAACAACAACAACGACAACGATGGCGACAACTACTGAAGGTTTCGCCTGAAGTAGACGTATCCGTAATACGAATCCCACTCTGGGTTGGCTACAAGTCTGCGCACGCGCACAGCTTCTCACACACGCGCTCTCGCTCACTCTCCCTTTCCCTCTCTCTCTCTCTCTCCATCTCTCTCTGTCACTCTCCTTTGTTTTAGTACACTTTTTTATATGACTTCTGCTCTGATCTATAGGATCCTTTCGCTCGCTCCCTCTCCCTCTCCCTCTCCCTCTCTCTCTGTCGCTGTGTGTGTTTTCTTTTCTTATTTTATTTTATTTTATTTTTATGTGCCCATTAAATGTTTTTTAGGTTCTTTGTTGTTATTGTTGTTGCTGCTTTGTTTTGATTTCAATTTGCCTGTCGCCGGGCCGTGGCTGCTGCCGTCTGCGCTGCGCCCCTCCATCTGCCTTCGCTTTCAGTCTCCCTCTCTCTCTCTCTCTCTCGCTCCCTCTTTCTCACTCTCTTTCAGTTTGACAGTTTTTCACATTTTATTTATTTTCATTTTCATTTTCCACACAACACGTAGCAGGTTGGCCAGGCTGGATTCTCGGTTAGTCTATGATTTAGTAGCATGTTATAACTGTTTCTCTTGTGGTCCACACACTCTGACTCCGACTCCGACTCCGACTCCGCAGACAGAGTCACATCCACACGGGCACAATCATCCGCAGCATTGCGTTGTAATTTCTTGGAAATTTGTGCACACTTTGGTATTTCGTTTTCGTGTGCTCTTCTTTGGGTTTTTTGGTTAACGTTGTTGTTGTTGTTGTTATTGTTGTTTTTGTGTGTTTTTTTTTTTTTACGGCCACGGGTCCGTGTGACATTGTCTGGCCATGGGCCTGAACCCGAAAACGTAGCCCAAGTGAGCGTAGCATCTGAACCTGTTTTTAGGGCCTGATTTGGCATTAAGGTCTTCGGCTATATGGATGTCCGAGTTTAAAGGTCTAACTAACTGTGGTCGCTGCTTGATTTGACATTTGGCGTCAGTGGCCATAATTGTCTAGAATTTATGTCTTGTACCTTTTCGAAGACAAACCAAAAATTCTCTTTAATTTGTTAGTCGCATGTGGGCAGCCCGACCCAATGCGAAGGGTCAACTGCAGTTTTAATTAGTTGCCGTTTGTTGTTTGTTGATATTAATAAACATTTATACTAGTTAAAGGTTACTTATATACATATATATATATATATAGACATAGTTTGACAGCAATAGACAGACAGAGCAAAATAGATAGATAGATAGAGAGATAGATAGATAGAGAGAGAGAGAAGGAGAAATGGACATTTTACTGGTGAACAAGACAAAAGACACATGTGGATGTGTGAGTAAATAGTTTGTTGTTTGTTGAATTTGATATATTATTCTTTTTGCTTTTAATGAAAATGAAACAACAACAAAATGAAAACGATAAAAAGTAACACAATTTATATATAGATTTGTATATACTTATATATATCAACTAAAATGCAAGCTTAAGTAAAAAGTATGAATTATTTACACACAGGCGAGTGGAAGGGCGCGATACAACTGGGAGTTCGGGGCTGGCTGACTGGCTGACTGGCTGACTGGCTGGCTGGCTGGCTGGCTGGCTGGCTGCTGGCTGGGTAACGCCTGTGGCCATGCCACGCATGCCTCAAATAAGCAGCAAGCGCCTCATTTTAAGGCCACAGCTGTCAAGGCGCTGGACAAAGGAACAATGGACGCGCGCACAAGAAGCTCATCCCTGCTGTTAAGCTGCGCCAGCGGATCGGACAGAGAGCAAACGAAGTCGCATGGACAACGGCTGATTGAGTGAAGGTTGCGCTGCGCATTGCATAGAGGCCGCCAGCTCCATGGACACTCGCATACCCATATCAATTACTTAAAGCTCATTCACAACATTTTTTATTTTCACCTGACAAAAGCCCAAATGGCATCCAATCAATTTGGCCAGGCGCTGGCCAAGCATAAATCCTTCGCTGCACACGGACATGTGGAGTCTTTGGGAATGCGACTCTTGGCTCTTGACTCCGGCCTCTTGGCTGGCCCATTGATTGCTCAACGAGCGCGAGACGGGGCCAAGCAACACATGTTCTTGCGCCCCGAAAAAAAAACACACAAAAAACACAAGAAAAAAAAAAAAACTTATCGCAAGCGATGCGATAAACGATAAATAAATACAAAAAGGAGACAGTGGAGCGTGGATTGGATCGTTGGCTAACGAACGCGCCCGCAGCCCAAGCGCAGACAACGTTTTTGGTTAGTTAAACAACGAAACAGAAGAAGAAGAAGAAGAAGCAGCAGACAAAAAACTGTCGCCCGGCATCGATCGAGCAAATGAAATAATATGAGGCGCAGGCAAAACATTTTGTCAGCGCGCAGCTTCCTACAGATGCTGGGCTCGAGATATACACAAAGAGCACTACTGGGACTGGGGGCTACTTAGCTCGTTCGCTTCCTCATTTGAGCTGGGCTGAATTTTAACATGGCTATGTTAACTAACAGCGCACTGTTAGCTTAGACAGCTGTTGTTATGTGGATGGACGGGGTTGCAACTGCAATTGCCACAACGACCCTCAACCCGCAACCTCTCACGCATTCTCAAGCGGCTATAAAGTTGTCGTTGTTGTTGTTGCTGTTGTTGTTATTGTTGTTGTTGTTGTTGTTGTTGTTGCTGCTGGCAGCGACATGCGAAACCGGCTGAGACGTCGACTGTGAAGCAGGTGCAGCGACAAACTTCCGCAGCGAATGCCAGAGCGCGCATTTGTATGTGTGTGTGTGTGTGCGTGCCTCTGTGTGTTTGTGTGTGTGTGTATGCAGCAACATGAAGTAATTAACAACTACAACAACAAGCTACAACAAGCTGATGACGCAGCGCAGCGTTGACAATAGCATTGAAGTTTTTTCTTTTTTTTTTTTTTGCAACTGCTGCCAGTTAAGCTGCTGCTTCTTCTTTTTTCTGCTTCTCCTTCTCCTTCCCTTGCTTCTGCTTCTACTGCTTTGTTTTTGTTGATTTCATGGTGGCGTATACGCAATGCCAGCGAGCTGTGTGGGGGAAGTCTGAATTTGCCTCACTGCATACAGGAAACATGACCAAGTGGCGGGAATGTGGCCAGAGCCATGAAGTGCCATGAAGTGAGGGGGGGGGGAGGGGAGAATAGCAATAGATAGAGAGAGCGAGAGCGAGAGAGAGAGAGAGAGAGGGAGCTCTTGTCAAGTGCCGCTGAAAATGTTGAAGAGTTGGTGCCACAGAGTGGTGCAGTTAAGTGAAGAGCTTCCCACGTGTGTGCGTGTGTGCGAGCGTGTGAAACGAAAGGAAAATCAAAAGCCAAAAGAGAACAAACAAAAAACTTAAGCTAAAATAAGAGTAAGAGAAATGAAAATCAAGTTGAACTAAAACTAGAAACTATAAACTAGAAACGTGTGTTTGCGCACAACACAGATCTAATTAACTGTTCAAATTAAGCAAATCGTTTATCGATCAACAATCAATCGAACAAATTTAATCATTATCAATTATTCACCCACACCGATAGATCTTTTGTCTTGCTTACCGGCACTTGTCCTTGGCTTTGTGCGCACGGGCTTGACATCGAGTCCGATGTTGAGGCTGGCTGCGCTGCCGGCGCCGCCTAAGCCACCGCCACCGCCACCGCCGCCGCTGGAGCTGCTGTGGCCGCCGCTGCTCATGGCACTGCCCATGCCGCTGCCCATGCCCAGTGCACCACCAGCGCCACTGCCAGCACCACCGGCACCACCGCCGCCACCGCCACTGCCATGCAGGCCCGCACCGGCGCCGGCCTGACCATGGTGACTGTGACTGTGATGATGGTGATGGTGCGCCGCTGCCATGCTATGCCGCACGGCGGCTGCTGCCACGGAGGAACTTTGGAACATGTTGGCAGCGGCGAACGCTGCCTGATGCTGCGCGGCCGCATGATGATACGAGGCATAGCTGCTGTCGTAGCTGTTGGCATTGTTGGCGGCATAGTGCGCCTGGGCGGTGCCATCGAACAGGCCGTTCGACGTCGACGCGGACACAGAGGCGGAGGCGGTTGAGGAGGCATTGCTGTTGCTATTTTGCTGCTGCTGCTGCTGTTGCTGTTGCTGTTGCTGCTGCTGTTGCTGCTGCTGCTGCGACGTCGCTTGACTGGCGCCGCCGCCGCTGCTGCTGCTGCTATTTGAGCTATTCGTATTGTTCGTACCTTCACGCTGCTTGGGCGCCGAGGATTGCGACGGTCCGGCGCTGGCCGCGTGCGCTGCCGCCGGTCCGCCATTCTGTATGGAGGGCTTGATGTCCAGCGCACAGCTGGCGTCCGTCAGTGAGGTAGAGCCCGTGGCCTGCTGATGCATGAACGCGTTCATGACGGCCTGCAACGGTATCAAAACGAAAGCGAATTGAAGCGAACGCTCGGCCGAGCAACTTGGGGGTCAAGGCATGAGTGCTTACCTGATACTCGGACTGGCCGGTTTGTACGGAGTCGGGCGTGGAGTCCTTTGGCGGTGTCGGTGGGAATGGAAATGAGTGCTGGCCGGCCGACGTTGTCTGATGGCTTTGGCCCACCTGGCCCAGTTTGTGCTCCACCTGCGGCTCCTGGGGGCACGCAAATTGGCTCATGCCCCAGGCGCTGGCGGGTGCAAATGTTTTGTGCTCGCTGGCCAGCCAGGGACTGAGCGGTGTATGAAAGTGCGGCCGGCACACTTGGGGCGTGGCATGTGAGGAGGGCATGCGGGATGCTACAAAAAAAGCAGAAGAAGTAGAAGAGAAAACATGAGCGATCAGAATTGAATAAAACGCGCCAAAAAATCAAGTTAAATGCAGCATTAAATCAATTATGGCCAAAATTTATAACGAAGATTAACAGCCTAAGCCGAGTTGGCCAGAAATGTGGGGAGGAAGGGAAGTGGCAGAGGTGTACAAGACGCAGACCAGAAGCGATAAAAAATTCATAATAAATGACGTTGTTCTCTTTTCGAGGCGGAAAAGCTGCGTTATAATTTATGAAACACCAGCAACAGTTGCTGTTGCGGCGGCTGTTGCGGCGGCTGTTGCTGCTGCTGCTGCTGCTGCTGCTGTCCATGGCCTGGCAAGGCTTGCGGCCTTAGCGCACAACTTTGCATATGGCAAGAGGCAGAGAGAGCGCAACGGCAACGGCAACGGCAACGGCTGCTGCTGCATTGTCATAAATTGTTTAATTTGTATCATAAACAATCGCGTTAAACTTTTGTCCCAAAGCTAAAAAGATCGATCAGCGCTGGCCACGCTGGCCGCGCTGCCCTCAGACCGCGAAATCTCTGGCCCGGCCTCAAAGCCAAGCGGGCTTTGGCTAAAAGTGTAGCCTAAATGTCTGGCAGTGTATAATTTAGCGGACACCAAGTGAGATTTATGTGCGCCAATGCTGCCGTTTCCATAGTTGCAACGCATCGCTGCAACGTGCCACGCCAGCGTGCATACATATAAACAACATATCCTGCAATTGTTTACAGCAGCAGCCTCAGCAGCCGCAGCAGCCGCAGCAGAGAGAGGGAGTTTGCACTGCGCACTTATTCTTATTATTATCATTAATATTGGCTCCGGCTGCTCGCCTCGCTGTATTAGCTCTGGGGCTTGTTTGTATGCGAAATTATTTTTGATTATGCAGCAGCCGCTGTCGAAGCTGACGCCGACTCCAACGGCAGCATTGGATCGCATCGAATTGGCATGCTTGGCGCGGTCTTGGCTTTTGCTCTGTCTAACAGTAGGTCATTCAGTTCAATGCACGCCAAGATGGATTAGCTCCAAGCTCAAGCCCTAATCTGACAAAAAACGAAGCCAACAGCAGCAAGTCGCCTAGCGAATGCTCTAAGCTTCAGCAATTGCCAATGTAGAGTTTGAGCTCAGAGTTTGGAGTGACTTTGAGTTGAAGCATAATGAGGTAAGTTTTTAGTTGCTTAAAATATATATTGAGAATACACTTAAAAAATAATAAAGAAATTTTGAATTGAACATAGAAATAGTATTAAAAGTTTTAGCTTTAATCAATATTTTTTAATGACAAAAAATTATAAAAATAATTGTAAAAAATACTTAACAAGCCTGAAGCTATTTTTTGGTACTTATTTATTTTTCTAAACAATTTTTTGGTATTATTTATTATTAATTATTTTGTATTGTTATTTATCTGTTATTTTGCATTATTTCTTATATGCATTTCTAATCATTATTTATTCAATATTATTTATTTTTTATTAATATTTTTAAATATTTTTTATAATTGTTTATTTATTATTATTTATGTATTTTTTTTTATTATTATTTAGTTTTATTTTTTTATTATTATTTTATTTATTTATTATTTATTATTATTATTATTATTTTATTATTATTTATTCAATATTTTTTTTTTTTATTTATTTATTGTTTTTTATTATTTTTTTTTTCTCTTTTTAAACCAATTTTAGCTTAGCGAGATGTTGCCAAAATTCTGTTATAATAAAAAATGTATAATAAATAATAATAATTCAGCATTGTTGTTGAAAATTCTAATATTAACATTTTGTTTAAAACCGCATCTAGATCGAGTGCAGCTCAGTTCACTCTCTCTCTCTCTCTCTCTCTCTTTCTATCACTTTTAATGGCAACTGTATAACTTGTAATATTTCTTACAATATATTTGACTTAATCGAATTCTTCAGCAAACGAAAACGCCAATATTCAATACAAATGCAAAAATCTCAGATAAACTCAATTTCATATGCCTTTCGTCCAGTGCATAAAATTCTGTTTGCTTGTGTTTTCCCAAGGGTATACGAGGCTGTTGTTGCTGCTGATGCTGCCGATCGATCGCTGTGCTGCGATAATATCCATTTGATTATCCTAATAACAGTGCTTTAGCGGGCATATTATATGTACGTGTGTCTGATTATAGAAATTATGCACAGCAGTTGCAGTTGCTGTCTGCTGTCTGCTCTCTGCTGTCTGCTGAGATAGTTTTCTTCAACATCTTTGAGTCCATTGCAATGCCTCAATTGTGGCGGCTCGTTACAAACAGCGCAAACTTCACACTTTGGCAGCAGAGACAATTGCGGCGACGTGCCCGGCGAGGAAGAGCTGCAGCTGCCAATGCCATGCACTGATAAACCAATATAAAGTCGTCATCGAGCCGAGTTAAGTGTATATAATTTGGGGCTGCCCAAATAAGCGCATTCGATATGCCAAATTATATGTGTGTGAGTGAGTGTATGTGTGTGTGTGTGTGTGTGGAGGGGCAAACTTTAATTGCGGCCAATGAAAACTTTCAATTTGCGATGGTGTTAACGATAACAGAGCGGTCACTGTTAAGGCTGCTGTTAAACCGTGCATGAGTCACTGTTAGCTGCTGTGGCGGCTGCTGTTGGCATCTTTTTGTATAAAACAATTCGCTAATAAATCAAGCTGAGTACAGCAATTAAAGTTGCAAAAACACACACACACACACACATAAATAGCGACATTTTTCGTTGTTGTTGCTATTGTCATTGTCGGTATGCAAAGCTCGTGCTGGTGAAAAGCGGCGACGTCGTCGGCGTCGTGCCCTTGGCCGTCCCCCAAAGCCAAAAAGCCTGGCTGACACGTTCTACACAACAACAGCAATAAACAAAGCGCAACAATAAAATCTGCCTTTAATTTTTGTTGTTGCTGAAACAAACAACAACAAAAAAAAAAAAAAACATTTTGAAGTTTTTGGCCTGAGCTTGATTTCTTCAAACTGACAGATCAAAGCCACAAAGCCGACTCATGTGTGTCTCTGTCTATGTGTGTGTGTGTGTGTGCTAGAGACACTCCATAAAGCGACGCTTGGACATGTGTGTGGCGTTTTAAAAGCGTTTGACAAGCGACTCAACTCGAGCTGAAGTCAACTTAAAGCCAAATCTCAACTCAGCGCCTGTACGTCTAAGCCCTGTCTGCCAGCTCTGAACAGAAAAAAGCGTACCGAAAGCGCCTTTTAATTGCAGTTTCAAATGGTTGTTGTTGCTGTTGGCCAGTCGGCAACGTGAATGACATAATTAATTGTATGCACAGCCAGCGAAGCACTTAGCTCGACGTGTTTGACATTTGAAGATGACAATCCCTGACAGAGCGGACAGAGCGGCCAGAGCGGCCAGGAGCTGCAGCAGGTGATGGGGCGATAGGCGAACCCATTGGCCATTCAATTAACCAAAATGCAACAAAGAGAGAGAGATAGAGAGAGAGAGAGAGAGAGAGAGAGAGAGAGACAGAAAAAAAACAGCAGCAGCTGGCTTTGGCAATGGCTTTGGCAGCTCCTTATCACATCTCATTTGAATGATCAGCAGAGGCAGCGGCAGCGGCAGCGGCAGCAGCGGCAACAAAAGAACTGAAACCTCAGCCTCAGTGACAACTCGATTCAATGCGCGAACATCTTGATAAGCGCACCAGGGATGCTATTAGAGAGTTCGAGAGCTAAATGTAACAGTTTCGCTTCTCTTTTATATTATTCTACTCGTTTTCTTTTTTTGTCGTTAGCAAAAAAGGATTGCCAGCTCTTTGGTAAATTAAATTCACACCAATACGGATTAGGGGTGCGAGAGAGGGAGTTCTCGCCTTATCGCAGACGGGCAAATCAAATCGCCAAATGAATGCGAGTTCGAGTGTATGTAGCGTATGTCAGTCAGTTGGGCAGTCGCTCTGACAGTCAGTTGGATCGGCTCTGTCAATCGCTCTGCTGTTTCAGCTGCTTCCGCCTGGCATTAAGCCACAATCAATCATACGAGAGCAGGAAAATAATAATGAAAAGGCAGCCAGCGGCTGAGACAGTCGATCCAGTGTCTTAGTGAATCCTGCAATGACCCCTCGCTGTTGCGCGCTGCCGTTGCTGCAGGCGCTCGCTTAATTTATAACCTGAGCGACCCTCGCTTTTGGCCAGGCCAAGCCAGGACTCGATTGTACACTTTTCACCTGCTTGGCTGGCTGGCTGGCTGGCTGGATGGCTGGCTGGCTTGTAGGCGCGTGGCTCGGCTCCAAAATGCGGTCAAGTGTCTCTGCGAGCTGCGGCTGTGGCTGCTTACACCTGCTCCAAATTTAAAATGCGGCAGCGGCGGTGGCAATAAACTATAACGGATTCCAGTTTTAGCCACCACCGTGGCAGCTTGGCAGCCTGGCAGCAGTTAGCAGGTAGGTCAGTTAGAGGCCGCAAAAGACACCTTGACTCAAGCTGGGAGCTGCTCTCCAGCTCTGCGCGCTGCTTAGCATTTTGCGCTCTTGTTTGTTTTAATTATTTCTTTGCTTTTTTCCATATTTTGCTAGCCTGGCGCATATTGCAGCACAGCTGAGTTGCGTGCCAACAACCTGACTGCTTGACTGCTTGACTGACTGGCTGACTGGCTGACTGACTGACAGGCTGGCGGCTGTTTTATTAAGCGCAAACTGCGCTGCCATTGCCATCTATATTATTAACACTTTATTTGCGGTTCTTGGCCTCAGCCCTCGCTTCCGTCTTCGGCCCGCTCTAGTTGCATGCCAGCTTATCATTAGTCATAAGTTGTCAATTGTATTTATGATAATGCGTTTAATAACTTAACCAAGAATTCTCAGCCAGCCAAGCAGCCAGCCAAGCTCTTCCACATTGCCCATAGTTATTTCTTGACTATGTTTCTACTTGGCAAAATTTGAATTATTTTTTAAGCATTTCATTTGTTATTAATTGCTTGATGCGAGTCGGAAGTATTTTAATTATGTGAAGCATAAATATGATAAATATGAATATGTTATCAATCGATGTAAATATAATAAGTCTGATGATGATAATGAAATATTAATTATTTACAGATAATTGCATCTGTTGGGCTGTGGCCTCTAGTGCGCTCTGAGTTGTTTTATATTAAATACTATTAATTTATATTATATTATATATTATTAAAATATATTATATTATATTATAAATCTTACTCATCAACATCTATTTGCAATGCAGGTCTTTAACTGATTAAAAAAAAAAAACATTTGTTTGGCACAATTATTAATGAAGTCTGAAGCTAACCCTATATTTATTTTATTTATATTTTTAATTTTTTTAATTATGGATAATAATTCAGTTTATAAGATATATAATTTAGTTGTTATGAAGCAAAACATATTTTAGCTGAGAAATAAATTTCTTTTATATTTTATAAATTTATAAACTCAATTATTGTCAATAATATAAAATGTTGTTTAAATAAAATTTTTTTTTTTAATTTTTTTTTTTTTGTTATTCCTAAATAACGAATGTAATAATATTTTTAATAAATGATCACTTTACTCTGTACTAATTTATTAAAACAAATTTTTTTTGAGTTGTATTATATATTATTTAATTGTATTAATACTTATAATAATACTCTTAAATATCTAGTTCAAATGAAGTTGTAGAAATGCTTAAATGCATTTGATTGGCACAGAAGTAAATAAAATCTGAAGTCTTTGAATTTTAACAAGTTTAGCTGACAAATAAATGTATTTATTAATTTATTTATTTTTTTTTTAATTTATAAAACGAATATATATATATATATATTTAGCTACACGTTTTTTCTTCATTTAATAAATACCAAATGCCGAACGTATTTTGTTTAAAGACTCGCTCGACGCTCTGCTAATCTCTGAAACATTTTCTTTTTTCTATAACATTATTTGGCTGACATCAATTGGAAACTGGATCTGTGGTTAACAAGCATATTTAGCTTAACGTGTGAATTACGTGGCCTGACTAACTTTTGCATACGTGCAGCAATGTTGCCGCAAAACATGTTGACAAGACGACAGCAGCAGCGGCAGCAGCAGCGATAAATGTTGCCGCACTAAATAAAAACTTGCAGCAAGGCGAGGCAGCAGCAGCCGAGCCAAGTTGAGGGTCTGAAATGCGCCATTTTTGTTGCCATTTGTTGGCCTGTTGTTGCCGGGCCACACCATTTTCTTGCAGCTTTTTGTGTGTGTTTTCTGTAGTTTTTTTTTTTGGTTTTTTTTTTTTTTTTTTGTGCTGTTTCATTTGTTATGGTGGGTGCTGTGGCTGGTAAAAAATGTTAATAATGCGGCTGCAGCAGTTGGCGGCAGTTGCACGCGCTGCAGCTGCCCAGCTGCTTGGTCTGATCCTTTTTGGCCGGCACGCAAGCATAATAAATTTATGCAAATGCTAGACCCAAGTCTAGGCGAGTGATTGGGGCTGCCACTGTCACTCAGTCAGGCTCAAGTCATGCTGACACTTTTTGCACAGCCCATTCAAAGGCATGGCTAATGAGCACACACACAGAGAGAGAGAGGGGAGACCAAAGAGAAAGGATCTGTAGCGGCTGCTGTCAGACGCGCCTCAAATGCCTTTGGCGCACTTATGACAGTTCGAAGCGTCAGCAAAATCATTAAAATTGACAAGTTTTTATAAGACGCAGCCAAATTTGGTCAGCCAAAAGCCAGCAGCGGCCACAAACGCAACGTTTGAAGTGTTGTTGGGACAAGTTGTTGCCGTTGCTGGACCACCAAGCAAGGCTGACTGGCTGCCTGGCTGCCTGACTGGCTGGGCGCTGCTTCACATGTCATAAATAAGAACGCGTTGACATTTATCACAACAAAGGGCTTGCAGGCTGCGGGCTAACAAAAACAAAAGCTGCGCTCCCCCAACAACTACAAAGCAGAAGAAGCAGAAGAAGAAGAAGAAGCAGAATAAACGTTGCATAAATTCATAAGGCCGAGCTTGAGAAATTCAATTGATGCGACAACAACAACAACGGCGATGGCGGTGGCGGTGGCGGTGGCGGTGGCGGTGGCGGTGGCTCTCGGCAGCGTCCACTTTTCGCATATTAATAAAATATTTTATTAAACACACGCGCCGACGTCGAAGGATGCTCAGCCAGGAGCGGCAGCAATATTATGCTAAACAGTTGCCAGCCAAAAAAGGCTGCAAACGAAAATCGTGCCGCCGTTGCAGTCGCAGCCACAGCCCCAGCCGCAGCCGCAGCGGCAACAAATTTTTGGCGGCGTCTCTTGCGACACACTCGTATGACATATTTTGTTCTGGACTCTGTTGCTGTTGCTGTTGCTGTTGCTATTGCCAAAAACAACGCATTATTATTTGAGCTCTCGTCTCGTCTCGTATCTGTGTTTGGCTTTTATTGCTGCATTGTTCGCCTCGCGTTTATGCTAAGCAGCTGGGCAGCTGGGCGCAGACGCTCTGCGAGCTATGCGAACTGGTTTCGAGTTTCGCCGCTCATCGCATGCTAATCGGCCAGAAGTGGAGTGGGGCGGGAGGGGGGCTCGTCATTTGTTAGCCAAATAGTTGCCACCTGACCAGGTGGTCCACAGATTGTTCTATTTCGATAGCTGGTAACGCTTCTTGGAAGCCATTAAGCATTTGCCGCCATCAAACATTCGCTATTGGCCATTAGGCATTAGACATTAGACATTAGACATTAGCGCGTACAATGACTTCGCGCGCCCTCGACTGATTAATATGCCATTCGGGGGCTGCTCGATGCTCGCTCGGCGAAGATCAGTTAAGGCGATGTCGCAGCTCGAGCTGGCAAAGTCATTTGTAAACTTGACACTGCCAAATGCAGCAGACAAAGCCAAATGTATTAGCAACAGTTTATCACAAAATGCAGCAGCAACTGCATGTTGCTGTCGCTGTTGCAGTTGCAATTGCATTGACAGCGGGGGTGACAACGGCAGCAGCAGCAGCAGCAGCAGCAGCAGTCGTTGCAGCAGCCAACAATGCGCTAATATTCAATATTGTAATTGCAGTCACAAATCGTGCAGCAGCAGACGGCCTGGCAGCATGTTGCTGCCGTGCTGCTGCCTTGCTGCCGTGCTGCTGCCTTGCTGCTGTCGCTGTGCGCATAAAATTAATGAATGCTGCCGCTTTGCGCTTTTGTATCTCTCAGTGTCGGCATGTATTGACCGCTCGCTGTGTTAGACAAATCACAGCAACAACCATGTTGCTCGTTGTCCTCCGTCCTCCGTCCGCTGTCCGTTGTCTGTTGTCTGTTGCCTGTTGCTGGCGTGCGTGGCAGCGACATGCGTAAGCTTTGTTTGCCTCTTGTCATTATAAATTGCTGGCGAGCAGCATTTTGATTTTACAAATTAATAATGAACAGCAGCAACAGTCGTTGCACAACAGCAGCAGCAGCAGCAGCTCACAGTAGCAACATTATTGATGATGCACACACACACACACACACGCAGCTTTGTCTGTGTGTGTGTTGTTCCAGGAATCTGCTGCTGACAAATGACAAGCGAGCGGGCAAAAGGATGCCAGCTAGCTCAAAGACTTCCGGCCTAGTTCATCAGAAGCCTGGGCAAAAAGCTCTCTGAAGAATGCCGCAGCCGCCATCTTGGCGAGGCAAGATTGATGCCAGCAACGAGCAACGAGCAGCCGGCAACTAGCAACAGGCAACAGCCAACAGGCAACAAGCGACATTGATAGTGATTGAAGGACAGCTGTTCACACTAGCCACACCAGCGAAGAGCCAGCGGGCAAAACGAAATGTCAAATTAGAATGCGAAACGTGTTGGCAATGGGAATGTGGCCGTTGCTGCTGCAGCTGGACAATGGAGCTTGTGGCGGCACCTTTGGCTCAGTGGCATGCAAAGTAGCCAGTCAGTAAGGCCAGTGAGGCGACGACCACAACAGCAGCAACAGTTGCCGCTGCAGTGCAAATTAATTGAAGCATCGCAGCAATGTCAACGACAGCAGCGGCAGCAGCAGCAGCAGCAGCACATCACGTGTTGCATGTTGCATTCGGCGTAGGCAGCTAAAGTTGAAGTCGAAGTCGAAGTCGGACTGGAAGCCGTAGTCGAGTGGCTTTGGGGGCCAGTGTGGCAGGCACATTCTTATAATTATGTCATTTAATTAAGCAAAGACAGTTTGCCGTTGCAACGACTAATTAAAACATCGCGCCAGCAGCAGCAGCAGCAGCAGTGGCAGTGGCAGTGGCAACATGTGCAATATGAATGACCGTTCACTGTCGAATGCAATAAACAATATGCAACAGCTACAGAGGCACAACAAACAGTTTGCCGCTGCATCATACGATGTAAAGAATGCTTCCAGGAATTTGGGTCATAATTAATGTGGCATGATTTCAAGACATTTTAATCAAAGCGAATTGAGAGGGCAACTACAGCAGCAGCGACAGCAGCTACAGACATGAGCAACAATACCTTTGAAAAGTGTCACACACACACACAGACACACACACACACACATACATATATGTAGACAAAGCGCATTTAAAGTCACATCAATCATACGCAGCGGTGGCCCAGCTGTTCAATTGCAATATCATAACTCATTTTTATAGGCCGCCGCCACGCTCCCAGTGCTCAGTTCGCTGAAAACTTGCGCACCGGGATTAAGATTTGCGGCCGAGATTCCAGCCATGCCCAGGCTCGCAGTCACTAAATTACAACAACTATTACACACACACACACACACACAGAAAGAGAGAGTGGGAGAGCGAGAGAGGGAGAGGCACGGCCGTGCCCGACTGTCTGCCGCGCATTGCTGGCCATTGCTGGCCACGTCTATTGGTGGCTTTTGTGCTTTTGTGTGTTGGCCGTGTTGTAATTTCTTGGAAATTTCTGTTTTATGCGCGCACAACTTGGGCCAGCGCGAAATTTATGAGTCTCTGGCTGGCCAAGTGCAACACCTGGTAGCTAGCCAGGAAGCGGCCTAGCCGAACCCCAAAGGCTCAGCGCAAATTGCACTGGCAGTGGCATGGGCAGTGGCATGGGCATGAGCAGTGGCATGGGCATGGGCTCTGTGCCTGAGCTTTAAATGGACTTTGATATTCCTGGCTGAATGGGCCCGCATTTATGTATTTGATATCCCTTTTGTGACTTTGCCACTGTGCGTGACATTTGCGTTAAGTGCGTCAAGAGTTGTGTGGGAATATTTGCAACTTCAAACAACAGACGGACAGAGAGACACAGAGACGGACAGCTGAGCTGCCAAAGTTTTCATTTGTCTGATTTTGTCAGCGCGATAAGCAACAAAGTTGCAACAACAAATGAAAATTCACGGCAAAAATATTGTCAAAAAGTCAAACTCTTGCTTAGCTCGTCTAGCCCATGCACCATTTGTCTCTGGCATATGCGAGTGCGCGCGTGAGTGTGAGTGCAATGGCAATACGCACGATATAAAACCGTTAGCTTGAATGTATTTCTGTGCGTGCGTGCGCCTGTGATTTGTAGCTGTTCGCTGTGTGTGTGTGTGTGTGTGTGTGTGTGTTTGGCAAAGCCTTCACATGCTTAAAATGCATTTGTTTGCTGTCTCTGGCTAATTAAAAATGCATTTAAATGATTGCACTCGCGCAGGAGGTAACGCAGCGTATAGCTTGATATATGTGTAATAATATATATATATATAAAAGAATATGCATAAAAGTATATTTGGTATATATAAATATAGAATAAATAACATAAATAAATGTATAAATAAAATTTATTTAATTAATTTATTTAAATATATATAATATTATTTATATAAATAAAATATAATATAATAAAAATATATGATATATATTATTATGCATATAAATGATATATATGTATATGCATTTGCAATAGCTTTTATATAAGCTGCAATTTTCAAAAGAAAATTTCATGATATCAAAATTTTTATAATTTATTATTATGGGAGTCAAAATATAAATATTAATATTGATATCATTATTAAATTAATATCAATATTAAAAAAAAATAAAATAAAATATATATAGAAATATAAATAAAATATAAAATATATTAACATTTATATTTAACATAGCATTTTTATATATTTATTTATTTTTTTTTTTTTTTATATATATATCTGGTATAGTTTTATGATGACTTGATTAATTTTTGCTGTATATTTCTATGCTATGAAATTATAAATTTATATAAACATGTAGATGATATCTGATACCGCTTTATTATGACTTGTCTAATTTTTGCATTATATTTCAATATCACAAAATTTTACAATTTATTTGTATATTTTATATTTTTTTTTTTTTTTCGTTTATATATTAAATTTTTATATGCAACTAAATAACAACAAATATTAAAACCAATTCATTTACATATACCTATTAATCTATCGTTACATATACTTAAATATCTATTGACATATGCAAACTTGATAACAAATTCATGTGATCCGCTGCTGCAGAGCAGCTTGGCTAACAAAAATAAAAGTTTGTTTTGGCCATGTTGCTGACGAGCTGTATAGACACATGTTCAAATATTTTATTTTTATTTTTCATCGAAAAGGCAACACAGAAATAAGAAATGAGCAGCCAAAAACAATACACAAAAAAAAAAGAGGAGAAACAAAATAAGAGAAAAAAGTTATTGCCAAATTTTCGGCATGTTTGCTTTTGAAATTTAAATTTCACAGGCTTGTTGCTATTGTTGCTGTCGGATTTTATGGCTTGTATCATAAAAATCTCTGCGTGGCGTGTGTGTGTGAGTGTGTGTTGTGAGCGCGTCAAAATACATTAAACTGCATAAGTAAGTTTGACTGTGTGTGTGTGTGTGTGTGTACGCTGCTCTAACTATTGTGCTAAGCTCAGCTCAGCTCAGCTCAGTCATAATGCCAACTAAATTGAGTTACTCCGTCGAACTGCGTTTGTGACAACTCCAGCGAGCGCGGCCCCAATGTGACACATGCAGACTAATGAATTTTAAAATCAACGCTCGCCACAGGTGCCCCCAACGAGAACCAGCAGCAGCAGCATCGGCATCGGCTTCGGCATCGGCATCATCTCAAGCCGACAGACTGTCTGGCTGTCTGTCAAAATGGCAGACAAAAGAGCGCGATTTGAATGCGCGTTTTGAGTGCATGAATGAATTACAGCAGCCGGATCAGTGCTGGATCGCAGATGCTGCTGCTCCGGCTGCTGCCAAGAAATCGAATCAATAAAGTGCGCAACATGAATTAAACATAAATGCAAACAGCATGAATGGGGGGGGGGGGAGTTGGGGGCTATCCCAAAACGAGCTGATTGATCACTTGCAGGCACTTACACCCACCTCCGCCCCCGCCGCTGCTGCTGCCGCTCTGAGCTGTCTCCAGTGAGCGCTCGCGTTCCACATTCCGTGCCAGCAGCGAGCCAGCAAACAAACGAATGCCAAAATAAAAGGAAAAAAGATTTTAAATTACAATTTTCGCACACTTGAGGAGCAGGAAATAAATTCAACGGCAGCCGCATCGATGCATGTCACGTCCGTCCGTCCGTCCGACTGTCGGATTTTACGTGGAACTGTCAAAAATGCAGGCAAAAGCTGCGCTCAGCTGAAAGCAACAATGGCAATGGCAACACCCAGCAACAGCGGCAACTGCAATGCTAAGTGCCAAGTGAAAATGGATTTTTGGGTTTTTTTTTTTTTTTTTTTTTTTTGGGGAGTCAACTGTCAAAAGTGACAGCAGCAGCCGTGGCTTCTGTGGCACCCACTTTTTGAAATTGAAAACTAACTTAGCGGAACCCGAAACACTCAAATTTTGGTGGCCTCAAAAAACGCGGGCAATTGTTGCTGTTGTAGGCGTGTGAATCAAGAAATTGTTGTCGTCTGCTGCTAGTGATGCCTCTGCTGGCTCTGCTGCCTCTGCTGCCTCTGCTGCTGCCATAACACTAATGAGCATAGATAATTTGTTTATATTTTCTTCTGGCGTCTACAAATTGCGCGCAATTAGAAAACATGGAGCAGGCAGCTGGGAAAAGTTAAGTGAGCCAACAATTGTCAGAGGGCTGTAAGTGAGCTGTTTACAGTTATGCTGAAACCGTTGGCTGAGACTTAAACCAATGCGCGAGCAAAGCACAGCTAAGGGATGCAAACAGAGCGCTCAATTGCTGGCAGCCAACAGGAAACGGCATAAAAAACCAGAAGGCGCGAAGCAATCGATTTGTGGGCCGAGCCTTCATGTGTGCCACACAAAGCCCAGCCCAGCCCAGCCCCATGGCAGCGGTGCCCCCTCCCCCTCTCGTCTTGCCATGCCACGATTCATTAAAAACGCATTAGAAATGACATTAGGACAAATGTAGCCTCGGTGCGCCACTAAAATTACTTAAACAATAAATAAAGCATAAACCACAAATCGTTTTTTGTGGTTCATTTGTTGTTGTTGTTGTTTTTTGTGTGGTTTTTTTGTGTGTTTCGGACTGTGAACTTACTGTGCTGATGATAGCTGGGATAGTAGCGTCGATGGTGTCCATTGCTTTCGAGCGCATAGAAGGCGCTCATGTCGCTGGTGTCCAGTCCGAGGCCGGCGCCAGCGCCGCCTGCGCCGCCGCCCAGGGCAGCGCCAACGCTGCTGCCCGCCGAGGAGGCGCCGCTGGACAAACTGTGATGGCTGTGGGCCAGGCTGCTGCCGGTGCTGCCCAGGCCGTTTGTGTGGGGTGAGCCGCTGCCGCCGCCCCCACCGCCGCCGCCGCCACCGCCGCCTAAGCGCGGACTGTCATACCAGCTGCGAGCGGCAGCCTCCGCTGTTGAGGTCATATCCATTTCGAGTATAATTTTGAATGTTTTTTCAATAGAACGTGGGCGCGCAAAATTCTACAGAGAACTCGATCTCTGTGCTGCTCTCACTGCTTCACAAACTCACACTCCTCTCCTTCTCTATCTCTCTCTCTTTGCTCTCTCGCTGTCGTTTGATTAATTTGCCTTTTGATAAGCTCGGACGCTGCTCAACACATGTTTATGCGCGCGTTTTGCAGCACTGCATTAGCTGTAAATGATTTGATTTTATTTTTTTATTTTTAGTTAAATTGAAGAACTTCATTGTCTTCGGACTGCGACTTGAACGGTAGCTCCAACGCACCTTATCAGCCTCACACCTGCCCATTGCTTATCAGCCCCCAAAACTCAATTTCTTTTTATAGCGCGCGTACAGTTGGCACTCGGGTTGATTTCCAATTGCGCGGTAGCCAAAGCTATTATAATTATTACCCATTTATATGAACAGCGATTAGAGTTTTCTGGTGGTCCACATGCGTAGCTAAAACTGTGGGAAAAGGGGGCCCATTGCTTGATGAATGCCTGACAAAGGCATCATCTCTACTCCCTGGGGTTCTAATAAACATGTCGCAAGGCGGGCCAAACAGTTTACCTTTTCCTTTTGGGCCCATTGTTCTGCATTTTAAGTGCAGTCTCTCTAACAGAGCCAAAACAATGTCAAATCATGTCAATTGTTTGCTCGAATGCTGTGCGGGGTATGCAGCTCAGGCAAAATCAATCTATTCATAAGCTGATATGCAATTAAAGTAGACCTAAGATGTCGTAGAGGTAAACAAGAAAAAAAAACCTGATATGCATTAACATATTAAACGATTTTCACAGATAAATATATAAATATATATTTAATCTAAGCTAATAGCGCTTACTAACGAACTAACGGTCTCTGGCTCAAAATGCGGCTTCATATATATGCATGGCTTAGTATAGTATTAGAACTTACTATAAATTTATAGCACCATAAAAGATCAAATTATAGACTTTTTCTAACTGATTTGTCATGCATATTGATAGCTCTCAACACAGAGTAAACAATAGATTAGCACCATAAACTCTTGCTATAACAATAGATTCACCTATTTTTTTTTTTTTTCGCTGAGCTGCATACCTAGCCCGGAGTCGGCGACTGGCGCTACAACAACGGTATCCTGCAGTTGCGGCAACTTGTTGTGTGGGCGCTCGTCGCCGTCGCCGACGCCGACGGCAACTGCTTTTGGCATTTGTGTGGGCAAAGGTGCGCTGCAGCCTGGGGACTCCACCTGGCCGTGCAATTAGCGCTCGTATCCTACGCTCGACTAGGCCCAATTAGATGAGAGCCGCAGCAGCAGCAGCAACTACTACTATCAATGTGTCCCTATCTCTATGCCTGCGTTTGCTTAGACAGGTAGCAGCACTGAGCAGTGAGCAAGGAATGAAGAATTCTCTTATCAGACATGCGACGAATGCCTCATAGTCGCTATCTGTCGCTTGTATCTCCTGATGTATGTGCATTGAGTTCTTGCCAGATTTTTATCAATAATTTTTGTTTGTTTTGGTTTCAAACGAAGAAAAAAAAAAAATTATTAATAATAAAAGAGGCAGCAGCAGCAGCAGCAGTCGCAGTTGTTGTTGTCTCAAGACCTGTCCAGGTTGCTGTTGTTGCGTCTCAGATGCCTATCGCACAATTGACAATTGCGCTACAAACAACCAGCCAAATGCCGATAAGGCAACATAAATTTCGACTATGAACACTGCGCACTATTTATATATATATATATATATATACATATACATAAATATATTTATTTATATATATATATATTTGAGTCTTTGATTTCGATTGTTTAAAGTTTGACTGTGGGCCACGAAACGCAATCAATTTATCAGAGGCAGCGATAGCTGCACTCGTTACTATTATTGTTGTTGTACTTCTTCTTCGTCTTGTGGTTGTTGTTGATTTTGGGGAAAACACTTTTCATTAAAATGCCCGAATTGATAGCAATAAATTGATAAGCAAACTGTCAAATATTTTGTGCCCCAGCCAAATTGTTGACCATGAGTAAGACGGGCTATATTTGTTTTTCTTTTTTTGGTATATTATTTCAGTTTATATTCTGCTGCTGCTGCTGCTTGTGTTGCGGCTGTTGAGGCTGATAAGCTGCAGGCTACGTTCAAATCACATCGATTGCCCGCCCGATTGTTATTCACACACTTTCAAATTTCAAATTTTGAAGATTCATAAAATTTTCCATAAATTTCTTACATTTTTTGCACACATTTGTTTTGTTTATGTTTTCTTGTTGTTTATTGAAACACCTTTTTTTTTTTTTTTTTGTTTTGTTTTGGTTTACTGTAATGTAATGGAAATTTTTGCGCGCTTTTGCCGACGCGTTTTTTGTTTGTTGCTTGACTTTGGTTTGTCGTTGCCGCTGTTTATTGATGTGGGCAATTGTTGTTGTCGTTGTCGTTGTCGCTGCTGTTGTTCGAGCAGTTGCTGTTATTGCTGTTGCAAACGCGACGCTAACGTATACGTAATACGTAGAGCGTGTGAGCACACGAGAAACGAAACGAAACGAAACGATTCGGAGCGAACGGGCGAACGAGGCACGAGCAAACACTTCAACGGCCGCAGACCAACTGAACCACGAGCGCAAAACAGGAAAGCCAGCGGCAGAGACACGCGCTGCGTTTGTGTGCGCTGGTGTTGGTGTGTGTGCGTATGTGTATGTGTGTGTGTGTACGTTCGGTTGCGTGTATACGAAACTCGTCTGACGAGGGCCGGGCTTTAGCATTTGGCACATACAAGATGGTCGCAGTTGCAAGCGGCCGCGCTGTGCGCCAAAGCGAGATGGCGACACTATCAATGGCAATATGCTTGTCACTGTTTGGCATGCATGCGGGGCGTGTTTTTTGTTTGTTATGCACGCGGGCAGGTAAACCGGTTTGTGTTTCGTTTCGCTTGGCTGTTGTTGCTGCTGCTGCTGCTGCTGTTGTTGTTGTTGTTGCAGTTGCATGTTTGTTTGCTTGTAGGGTTTGTCGTCGTCGTTGTTATTGTTGTTATTGTTGTCGCTGCTGCTGCTGCTGCGACTCGTCATGCTCGAGTGCATCGTTCAATAATCTCTCTGTGGCACGCCTCTCTGCGCTCTGCGCTCTGCACTTGGCACGGTGCTTCAACGTCGACTCGCTCATGCGCCAGGTGAGGCTTCGGCTCTGGCTGTGGCTCTGGCTACGGCTCCGGCTCTGGCTCTGGCTCTGGCTTTGGCTTTAGTTTTGGCTTTGCCTGTCTGTCGATTCTCTCTCTATCTATCTCTCTCCCTCTCTCTCTCTCGGGTCTGTGGCACTGCCTCTGCCTCTCACTCTGTTTTGTGGCAGAACAGAGCGTTTCGGCCACTGCTTTCTGCTTTCTGCCTTTGCCTTTGCCTTTTACCATTGCCATTGCCTGGCTGTCAAACAGTGACAACAATCATCGATCGTTCCGTTTGTGATTATGTGGTTTATTTATGGGCTTTAACATGTGTGCAGATTTGTCTGCCGATTTTGAGTTATGCACACGAGACGCACAGTCTCTGCCTGAGTGTAGGTGTTTCTCTCTCTCTCTCTCACACACACTCTCTATGTTTTCCTCTTAGTCTGTTTGTATGTTGATGTTTTTGTCGCACATAAAACTAAATTTGCATAAATTAGCAGCTGGAAATTAAGCTAAATACACAATTATGCCTATGTTTATGCATATAACTGTACACACACGCTCGCACACTCGCACACACACACACACACTTAAGAATAGCTAATAAGCATAAGATACTATAAGACATTTGGTGTCCAGAGCCACAGCTTCTGTGTCTTCTCGGTTTCTTTTTCTCAGGCAACAGCATCTTGGGCAACTATCTAGATAGAAATTATTAATATCGAGCTCATATTTTTTGTGGTTGAACAACTTGGCAAGTTGCCTGCCGTCTTCAACTTTGGAGTTTGTATTGCCTCAGTACAGCTGCTGCGCATAAACAGCAAACACACACACTCACACACAGCACACGGGCGTACACACAGCCAGACAAAGGTTGAAATATGTGTATGTGCTTGTATATAGGAAGCGCTGCTACGTGAGCTGCTTTGTTGAGGGGAGCCCGTTGGAGGCGGGGGCTCCGTGCCGCATTGATTTTCGCTTTAAAAAGTTTTTAATTTTTTTTTCTTGCGCTCGAAACTTTTTGGCAAAAGGGTTAAGTGCTGCGACTGTTGTTGCTTGCACCTGAAATCGAGCGCAAAAGTAGCGCAAACAGTTTTTGCAAGTGCCTCGCAGGATGCTGTGCCGCAGCTGGACCAACTTTCCCAGGCCCAAACCCAACCAAAAAAAAAAAAAAAAAAAAAAAAAAACATATTTTGAAACATTGCATACTCATTTCATAAGTTCATGCAGCTGCGAGAGATATAAATCTGCGGCGAGCTGCCTTCTCCTTATGCCTTTGAGCAGTCAAATTTGTGTCAAGCGACTGCCATATTAAGACTGAGACACGTAGCAGGAGCCGCCAAACCGAACTAGATAGGCGCCTCCAAACGGAACTAATACGAATCTAAGATTAATTATGGCACCGCTATCTACCCATTGCCTGCTCAGACAACGACACTTGGCTAAGAGGTCTGGATAATCAATATGAATATGAGGCCCGATAAGATTAGATTCGTAATTAGAGTTGACTCGTAAGCAAACGCGCAAATCTTATCTATTTTGCACTCGATATCAATAATAATGAAATACAGTGAGTGCCTTAAATGAATTTTTTGGAAAATGCCAAAAAATCAAAGACAGATAACTGCAAATCACGAATGATAATCGAAATCTGAAAACTCGTTTCATTTGCCATTTGTCATAAATGAATGAAGTTCTTATGATTAATTGAGCACGAAAAAAAGTGTTTCCTAGTGCAGAGCTCATAAACTATATATTTTACCGGGCCCTTCTCTTGAATATAATAATATATACATATGGCATTCCCGATGGGAAATTAATATTTGGAAAATTATATTTGTTTCTATATAAAATTTAATTGATATAGGACTGAATTCGATATCTGCAATAGTATTAAAACAATGCTATTAAATCCAAATACTCTTATTGATTACTATCGATAACTATCGATAATTGAGTCAGTGATTGAATAACTGTGTAGAAATATAAATATCAAATCTCGTGCAAATATTTCGGCTAACGAGTTAATTTCTGATTAGTTAGTGAGATGCATCGACATAAGCCGTTCGTCGTTCTGCTCAAGAATCTATATATTTGTAGGAAGTCAGCTACATTTCATCCACTCAGCTGCTTATGAAATCTGCCACGCCTCTTTTTACCCCTGACATACATACAAAGCTTGTTTCACAGCTCAGCAGCTTCGCAGGCATTTCCTTGGATAAAAAGCAAATACTTAATTTTAATTTGAAAATAATTTATATAGACTCACATGATAAATGGGAATTTGTTTTCTATTTATATATATATATTTATATTTATTTCGAAACAATTTTTTCTATTTAATCATAATTTGAAAATAATTTATGTAGACTCACATGATAAATGGGACTCACATATAAATAGAAAACAAATTATTTATATATATTTATAATTTTTATTTATTTCAATAAATTTATTATTTTTTATTTTTTTTTTTGCATTTATTCACAACTCAACTGAATTTAAATGACTTCAATAAAAAATCATCTATAAACTGGAAATCTTTGGAAATGAAAAAGAAATGATAATAATATTTTAGCTTGTTTCGAGTTAATTGAATTTAATTGTTCTTTATTGTTTGGAAAACTCGTTTGCATTTACCAGATGTCAGATAGACTAAGGAGGCAAACTAACTGGATTTCTGTCGATCTACACGTGTACTAACAAGCCTAACGGTGTTTTGTTTTTGTTTTTTTTTTTTCTATTTCCAAATTTTTAGTGTGTAATTTTCTCCGACTTTCTTTTGATTTGCACGCAGTCTACGCAGAAATCATGAGGCATATAAATAGCCCGCGACCTGTAAGGCTCTGGCTGGCACCCACCCACACAGTCACACTGTGAAAAAGTACTTCTAATGCATATTTTTCCAGCACGTGCGCAGCTTTTCCGTTGTCCAAAAGTCGCCAGAGCGAGTCAAAGCATAGACAAGGCCAGAGACAGACAGGGCCAGGGCCAGAGCCAGAGCCCCTCCTCATGCAGCCCCGTGTGCAGCGCAGCGTATGGAGTTACCCAGCCACTCTATAAGCCAACAACACCCGACGCACCAGCGCCCGCTCGCGCCTCACGCCTCACGCCTCCCGCCTCCACCGCCCAGCCGTCTGCACTGAGCTGAAGCCGACGCACGTTGCGTGTAATTTTGATTTTAATCGCATAAAAATGTTTTGTTTATATGTATAATTTAGTTTTAACAATTTATGTTAACCTTTTGTTACCATTTTTAATTTGCCGACTGTCTATTTTGCTGTTGTTGCTGTAGCTCATAAGCAGCAACAATTAAATGCGCCATAAAATTGGTTTAAATACGCGCTCGCCATTTAAATGTATCTATGAGTGAATATATATATATATTTATATGTGTATGTGTGTGTGTGTGTGTGTGTGTGTGTGTGCATATTCCTGATTGTTGTATTATAAATGTACGCTACGCGACATATAGACAGTTATTATTATTGTTATAATCATTGCCATGCGATAGAAATCAGCGACATTTTTACAGCATTTAAACAAAGCATAAATTCTGATTTAGCTCCAAAACTGTCGCAGCATCTGCCCCAGTCTCAGTTTCAGTCTCAGCCCCTAACCCCATCTGCCGCTGACCGCATGAAAATCATAAAAACTACAAATAATATAAACAAATAAAATGCTATTTAAAGTGCCAGTCGTAATTGCAAATCTCTCTCTCTCTCTCTCTCTCTGTGCCTCCCCCAGTCTAGCAGAGATCCGCCTCACCCCTTTTTTGTGCGTTTTGTTTTTGGCCCCAAACAGCGCTCCACATATTATTGAGGCCATAAATATGCACGCCACGTTCTCTCGCAGCGATCCACAACTCGAGTGGACGAACTTTTTTATTCGAATCTCTTTTTTTTTTTTTTTCGTAGATACATTAAGATAAATAATGAATAGTTCTTGAGAGCTTACATGCGATAGACTGGAATGTGCTTGATAACACAGTTTTCCCTGGAACAGATAGCCAAAGCTCAAGATAATTATAGACAATAAAATAGTTTATAAAAAAATGTGATTAAAGATACACAAAAAAAAAAAAAAAAAAAAAACTCATAAATTGAACCGATTTTGGCAGCTCTTTTATCTAAACTATAATTTTTTCTACAAAAATGTTAAATTATCATTGAATTGGGTTAACTGAGTGTTAGCTTAATCTTATCTTAGCTCTGGCTCAAGGTCGCTTCAGAACACTTTCAACGAAAAGATATATTTCCATGTAAGTTTTATATACTCACTTAATCATCGCAATAAAGCTGCCAGCGCGTCCGCTTAGCGCCCATCTTCACAACTATTCATATTATTTATAAGAGACAGATATCATAGCTATCATCTGTCATATTATGAGGCCAGAGTTTGGGTCTGTCATTTGCATTACTCATAAATTTATTAGGGAAGCTAAAGCTACGATAAGAGAGGGAGAGAGATGCGATTATGGATTATCGACACTTAACTGCAAATGCGTGCAATTGATGGGAAATTATATATTCGTTAACTTGAGGTTGATGCCCAACTCTTAAGCATAGCAGATATGCCCATAGATATGCCCAACTTTTTATAAATTTAAGAGATAGGCGTATTGAACGAAATCTATGATTATTCCGTTAAGCAAATTGATTTATATTAAATGAGCAACAAAGTTAAGTATCTGTAAATGGGAATATATTTGGTAGTTAATCTTCAGAAGCATATGTTAAATATAAATAATAAATATTTATATATTTATATACATATATATAGATATCATGCCAGACTTCATCTCTCTTTCTATCTACTTGGTCTCTATCTGGCTCTTTGTATTCTCTTTTCCCCATTTCCCTTATCACTTTGTATCTGTCTCTCTTTAACTGTTCTCTCTGTCTACATATATGTATCTCACAGCTCTCCTTATCTATGATTCCCTCTTCTCTATCTCCCAATTCTCCCACACCTAACTAATTCTCTCCAACTCTTTCCTTCTTAACTCTGTCTCTTCCGACTAACTTTCTCCCTGTTCTGACTTTCCCAACTGATGCTCTACCTCTTCTCACTCTCCCATCTCTCTCTCTCTATCCCGCTCCAACGAAAGAAATCAAATGAGAAGAGATGAGGGAAAGTTCCCTCTCATTCTTTTTCCTTCTTCTATCCTCTGTTTCTATTTTCTACCGCTCTCTACTCTCTGCCTTTCTCTCTCTCTCATGGCAAGTAAGTTTATTTTTATATATTGGAAATATCTTTTTACGCTGAACAAATCATATATGAGATTTGGTCCGCAGTTGCCTCCCAAGCATCAATGGACACGTGCATCACCCTTGGCAATAATCAGCAAACATTTTGCTGTTGATTTCACACACTGAATATATACATATATATTTATATTTATATATGTAATAATTTAATAACTATAACAACAACAAATGCAATCGCAATTGCAATGTACGACGAGGCAGTTCATATGTCATGTGCCACTTTTGTAACTGCAGTGCAGTTGCCTTGTTGCCCTCTCTCTCTCTCTCTCTCTCTCTCTGTTACTATCTCGCTCACTCTCTCCTTTTGGTCGCGTCCAGTTCGGGCCACGCTCTAATTTCATAATAAACTGGCTGGCAGCCATTGCAACAACAGCAACAACAACGACGGCGAACGCGAATGCATGGCTGCCAGCCTGCAACCGGGGGAAGCTAGGCGAAGTGATGTCGATGGCGGGATGGGGAGCAGTTGCCTGCCCAAAAACCGCAATGGGTGTAAATTTCATGGAGCGGCATGGCTGAGCCTGGCGGCACATCCTGTGCAGCTCGTAAGCACCTCATGCGCCAGGCTATAAATGTAAATTGCCTAAATGTGCAAAAGCTCGAGCATAGACCATACGTTGCCCGCACACTGACACTGCTGAGCGGCTGGGGTGGGGATGGGCAGGCCGTAGGTGGGGCGGGCACGGCTCGTAAATGAAATCAGTTGGTGCGCGAATCCTGCATGGGTCAATTATGCAAATGTTCGAAAGGCTCGTTCTCGACCTCGTCTAGGCACACACACACACACAGACATCGACATGTGCATGCAGTTGCACATGCACATGGCCATTGCATGTCCTGTCCAGAACATGGACACATGTGCGGCACGGCGAAAGTGATTTGTTGTTTGGCAGCGCAAATCTGTTTTCATATTAAGTATTTTAGCGCAAATTAAGTTGAAAATGGGCAGACGAAACAAGCGATCCAGACATTTTTAATGCTCTAGCTCAGCTCAGCCCCCCAATCCCCTCAATCCCTCAGTCCGACAGCCCAACAACTTTCACTTTAACCCGACCGCAGTGCTTTCCATTTCGCAGTTGAGGCTGTCTGCCAGTCGCATTAGCCAGCCAAACAAATGCCCGGGCACGTATGCAAAGCATGACGCACAGGACGGCCAAACAGACAAGGCCACAGACGTGGCCACTATGCGCTCTACCATGGGGCAGGGGTACTTTCAAAATGCATCCCTGTTTTGCTATGAATACATATGCATACTTACGTACACTTGGGAGCATCAGGAGCGGATTAGCAGTTGACTATATCAGTGCGATCTTGGGTGTAAAAAAAAACCTGATATAGCCAGGCGGCTAATGGAGCTTAACTTGATGTTAGATTAAATGAATTTTTTTTTATATATTTAAAAAAATTTTTTTCAATTTGAATATTTTTTGGTAAATTATTATACTTTGTTTGAAATTAACCTTTTTTAATTACAGAGTTAAGGCTTCATTTTGCTCTAGGCCGCTGAGATATTGTGCTTTATTTGAAAAATGTTTGCATTTTGAATAATAATATAAACATGGTAATAATACCCTATACGACTATATAAAGCTATATAATACCATATGTAATGCTCTACAATACCAACTTAATGCTATCAATGCAGGACAAGTACCTGTCAACCCATATCTTGTGCAAAATATGACACATTTTAATGGTAACAAAAATCAAATTTTCATATCTAATCTTCAAGACTAGATCGATAAAAATAAAATAAACAAAAATTAATTAACATTGTGTATAAATATATTTATAAAGCTTGAATGACTGAGCAAAATAAATAAATAATAAAAATAAATTATAAAAAAAATATAAATTATAAAAAAAATAAATAAATAATAAAAATAAATTATAAAAAAAATATAAATTATAAAAAAAATAAATAAATAATAAAAATAAATTAAAAAAAAAAGTTGTAAAAGCTTTAATATTTCATTATAGACATAATAAATATTATTTTATTTTTTAAAGAAGACTTCTCCATGAACTAAATGAATTTTTTAGTCAATATATTTCTATAAGATTTTAAAGTATAAACCAGGCTATAACATCTTTCTTTGTAAAGAAATTAAATTGATAAGGAATCTGAAAATTAATATAAATATATATTTTGTCTCTATATAAGATGTATACAAATAAATAAATATAAATTTTCCTTTTTAATTATTTATGAGTTATTATTAAAAAAATATTTATTAAAAAATAAAAACTGGCTTTCACAACATTTGCAAATGAATTAAAAAATTGAAAAACTTCAATCTGCGCCAAGTAATATACTTGGATTGAGATAAACTATTGTAAATAGTGTAACTAGTCTGCATATTACAGAAAGAGTTCAAGTTGCCAGCTAAACAGGTTGCTGTTAACAATTGTGAATGATGCAATTTATTTATTCATACAATTAAATGATTCATTCATTTAAAACCTAGCTCTATTTTTAGTTTTTAATTCACTCAAGTTGTGCAGCGACTGATATAGCTCGATTGACGGGCACGTGCAGGCGGTCAGTGACGATAGTTCCATATAGCCAAGTGTTTAATCGCTGGTCGGCGACGCCGGCTCCGACTCCGACCCTGGCTGGGGGGCCCTCGGGAGGGGCCATTGTTTGCGCACAGTCTGCGCAAAGTTTTTGCCAATTCATGAGGCGTTGCAGTTAGTTCAGCTTCTATACAATACGCTTTGGCAAATAGCGGACAGTCTGCCATTCATATGCATGCGAGTTTTCCGCTTTTCCGGCTGGCAAACGTAACGAACTACGTGCCACATGGCAGACGGACCCATACGGACGGGCAGCCAGACAGAGCAGGCAGAGGATTGGGGTGTTTCTGGCTACTTCCGCTGCTCCTGCTGAAAGCTTGGCTAAGCACCTGAGCAAACTTATTGTTGGACTGCGCATTGTTTGCCAGCGTCGCCGGTGTGTCGAAATGAAACCAAAAACCGAGTACGTCAAGGTTAACAGGACAGGCCGCGCGCGAGGCGGACTAAATAACGAGGTGTCTGCCAGGATAATTTTACGATTTCCTCTGGCAATAGCAAAGCGAACAAAGCGAGCAGCCCGTCGCCCGACATGCATTTTGGCCAGCCCTTTGCCCATTAAGCAATCTGGCCCTGGCCCTGGCCCTGGCCCTGGCCCAGTGACAATCCGTTCAACACCTCGGCAACTCAGATGCGACGCTATCTTCAAAAGAGTAGCAAAAAGCGATACGAGATGAACAGAATCCGGCCAGATGAGGCGCACATAATGCGAATCTCTTGCAAATTACTTAAGCAACAAAATCTCAACTGATGTTCGAGGGCCAAGCGAGCGTTCTAAAAGGCCGCCGCGAGTGCGAAAGGGACAGGCAAATAGAGAGCGAGAAACGTGAGCGATAGACGATAAGCGATAAGCGCTTACGCATTTCTGAGTGCGAAAGAAGCGATTCGCCCGCAGCCAGCGGCGGCCAGGGGTAGGCCATATGTGCTAGAGCGACAACAACAAGAACAAATGAAAAGCATTTTTTTTTTTGTTTCGAGAGAGTTTTGCGATTGCGCTGATCAGATAGGCGATCGTGTGCGACGGGGCGTGCGGCAAAGGGAATGCCAAAAGCGAAAGGGAACTCAGGCAAATGGGAACTGGGAACTGGGAACTGAGAACTGAAAACAGGGTTGCCGTAATTTGATGTCATATTGTGTCACACACAAAACAGCATGCGAGATATGCGAGAGATAGGCGATAGGCGGCCCGATCCTGATCGCAATCCTGGCAGCCATGTCAACTGCGATTTACCTGCCAAAGGCGGCAACTACATACGAGCAGCCGAGCAGGATCTAAGGGACTTTGACTACCGATTTTTGGCGCTATCACCTGACTGACTGTTTGTTGTAGGCGTATCTGCCACTCGGGTGATTACATCAAATCTTCGTCGTTGTTTATCGAGAATCCCATTTCAGTTTTTGCTCAGTTTCTGTGGCTGTGGCCGGAGCTGTGACTGTGACTGTGGCTGTGTCTGGGGCTGAGCACGCGTTGCTTTTCATTGCCTTGAACGACGGCGCTACTTTAATGGACACTCGGCTTGTTATTCCTATAAATGTTGTTGTTGCTGGTTTCTTCACTCAGCGCATTTACGAGCGCTCTGCAGTTGTTGTCGTCTCTTTGGCTTGGCTTTTATGATAGTCGCTGCGCTGCGCATACAAATGATTTGATTTTGATGTGATTTTTTGGATGCGTGTGCTCCGCTTTGCTCATGATTTGGAGTTACTTCATTTGTCACTTGGCCATTTTAATGCGTTTTCCTGGGAATTCAGGCGGCGCAGACCGCAGCAGCCAAAAGCAAAACAAGAAAAATTCAAATAAACAAACAACGCGTCGGCTATTGACTTTGATTTTTATGACTGAGCTCCTGACGAGGCCAACGGCTAATTTCACTCTGCACTTTCTTCAACTGATTTAACGATTACACTGCGAAGGTTTTGTCTCTTGGCCTGGCTCTGGTTACGGACCTGTTAATGAGTTCATTTTAAGTAGTCCACATTCGGCCATCGGCTATCGGCCGCTCCAATTTGGTTCGATTTGTATCTGCGCGCGCTGTTTAAGTGCCTTTTAGCTGTGATTAGTTTTAATGACTGCTTTACTCGTTCACTACCAAAAAAAAAAAAAAAAACAAACTATTGAGGTTTATGTTGCCATCCCGATAACGCAAGAGAGCGTAATAAATTTGCTTTTACTCGGCCAGTGACTAGAATGCAGCACTCAGCGCTGTCATTTAAATTAAATTGCGTTTTTAATGAGAGCCGGCAGCAGTGAGCGAACCGAAATTTGTTAGCCACATTGATATATGTTGGCCAAAAGCCGTTGGCACCTAATAAGCCAGTTTTTGACAGCAGTTGGCAACATGTTTCAATGAAGCAATTAACGCGCTGTGCTCAACCACAAACACGACAGCAACAACAGCAGCAACAGCAACAGCAACAACAATAACAACAACAACAACAACCTCATCCACAAGCGACCACAAAAAAGCTGTGAAAATTGCCAGCAAATGAATTGAACCAAACATTTTGCGGAAGGACATCAAAAAGTAAACATAGCACAATTTACATACATATGTGAGTGAGAGCGAACATATGTATACATGTGTGTGTGCGTGTGTGTGTGCGCGCCTAAAAGGCTGCAGCTGTCGACGTTTGGCCCGCATAAAGCAGACGCAGCGCTTATCACAGATGCAAATAGCAAAAAGTGCGACAAACACTGCGTGTGTGCGTGTGTATGTGTGTCTCGGCTGCTTTAGGGCAGCTAATGGAGACAAAAGACGTCACACACACACACACGCACACACAGAGCAAGCCAGTGCAAATATTTTTGACGTTCACTGAACTTTGCATAGAAAATTATGCAAGCCGCCGTCTCCCTCGCTCTCACTTGGCACGCTCTGGCGCTCTCCTTATAGCGTCTCTCTGTGTGTGTGTGTGTGTGTGTGTGACAGCTGTGTGACCAAAATTATAGCAGAAAACTGCAGCGAACAATAAAAGCGAAACGAGCCAGAGTCAAGACAAAGTTTTCCTGGCTGCAGCCACTGCCGCTGCTGCCGTTGCTGTTGCTGTCGCTAAATGTACCATTTTTAATTTCTTGCCATCGACAACAACGAACATCTGCAGCGCACAGCACAGCACAGCATAGATGTTCGGCACATTGCGCATGCCCGCGGCCAATGAGAGCGCGTCTGGTAAACGCCGCCCAAATCAAAAATGGCGAGTTTAAAACAGAGAGCACATGTCGCACAGCTAGATCTGTCTCGCTCTGGCGCACGCAACAGCAGGCAAGCGCAGGCCAGTCAGTCGACAAGCGGGCAAGCAGTGCACTGCCAAGCAGTGCATATGGCTTTGCTCGTCGTTGATGCGACAAACACTTTTCGTTATTTTTGCCGGTCATCTCGGCCAGCTCATCATCCGCATCCAACGACTGTTGTTGCTGCTGTGGCTGCTGGTGCAATCCTTTTGGTATTTGATTTCAATTTCAATTGTGGCGCATCCTTTGACGTCGCCATTTTGTTTGTTATCAACAACGAGCGCTGTCGCTTTTGTTTTCCATGATAATTGCATTTGTCTGTGTATTGATGCTCAGCTGCCGCTCCCCACTCACTCGCCCGCCCACTCTTCGCCTCCTTCTTTGACTTTTATCAATTTTTACTGATTTCTTGTTGGTATTTGCCTTACTTTATTTTTTATTTTTTTTTTTTCGCCCAGATTTCTGTGAGCTTCTGCTCGACATAGCGTGCAGCGCATGCAGATTAACTTTTCACCTGTGCGCGGGACGAGAGGGGGCGGGAAGTTGTCATTGCCAGCCAGTTGTGTACTGTTGCTCGCTTTTGATTGAATTGCTGTTTGTTTTTAAGCCGCCGCCGCTGCTGTGGCTTTTTATTATTGCTGCTCATTCGCAGTCAGCAAAAACAATGGGCAAATTTTAATGAAAATTGCCGCTTGACTTCATTCGAACAGTTGCGCTCGCTGTGATAAAAGCTGCGTTTGCCCATTTTCATAATAATTGTGCTTAAATTTGCAACAATTGCCCAGGCGGGACCGAAGTGGACTTGATTTTTGGCAACAGATTAAGGCCAATGCCCAAGCACCCACCACAGATATGATACCAGCCAACACCAACCACCGATTGCAACCCCAAATCCAGCAGGCAGCAGCAACAGCAGCAGCCGCAATCCGAGTCTCTCATATCATTTAGATCGCAACGTTCTATTAAATTACCAAAAGCTGTCGCTCGTTCAAATGCCACAAAATGCGAAAAAGGCAGCGGCGACGTGTGCAGCACAAGTTGCAGGCATCAATTGTGAGGGGGCTGTTGGGATTGGAATTGCCTGGTCACAATTGAGATAAGATTGCCAGAGCTGAGATACAAGATATGTCATGTATCGCACGTTTGCCACCAAAGTGGGGGAGACAAAGAGGGAGACTGAGTGAGAGAGAGAGAGAGAGAGAGAGAGTGAGTGAAAATGCATCAATACAAAATTACATCAAATTCAAAGTCTCGCAGCCAGCGAAATAATTATGAGCGCCACAGCATCAGATCAAAGATAGAACATGCATCGAATATAGACACACACATACAATCTAAATAGATATGAATATGAGAGTGTGTGCGAGTGTGTGTGTGCTTGTGTTGGGCGTGCATAATAGAAATTTGCATGCGCAATTATTTGAACAAACCGCAGCAATTACACGGCAGCAGCACGGCGGCAACAGCCACAGTCACAGCAATCGAGACAGACAAGCTAATTAGCAAAAGAAGCAGCAACGGCAACGGCAGCGGCAGCGGCAGCGGCAGCGGCAGCGGCAGCGGCAGCATCGACTGAGGTCCTGCCCTGTGCTAGGCTCGTCTAACCAAGCGCAACGAATCGATTTTGGTATTTTATTGCGCGTGCTGCTGCTGTCGCTGCTGACGCTGCTGCTGCTGTCGCTGCCACCAGCAATTTGTGCCTCGTTAAGGGTTAGTGCAGCGGCAACATTGTTTTGATTTGTTGTGACACTCGGCGCGCTGGGAAAATGCTCAGCTCAAATGTTGTTATGCAAAAATTAGGCGCATAATTTTATTGCAATTTTTATGATCGAGCACGACGTCCGACCGGGAAACTCGGACCGCCCAATGGCTATTTAATTGGCCTGTGAGAAACTCTGTGGCTGTCGCTAATTTAAAATTATTGCCAAGTAAAAATTAAAATTATGAAAATCTTCCCACAATGTGCCGCCGCCGCCACCGCCAACGCCTTCGATTATCATAATTTCACATGAAAATCCTTTTCTGAATACAATGAAGAGAGAGTGAGAGCGGGAGAGGGAGAGCTCTACACCTGACACAGCCCAGAGAAGTTGAATAAAAGGTTGATGAAATGCTTTTCATGTTTGGCAACACAAACAACAACAACAACAAACAGTGTTTTTAGGCACTTAACAACAACAACAAGAACAACGCGAACGAGGTCGTGTTTGAGTTTTTTTTCTTTCTTTCTTCTTCTTTTTTTTGTCATAACAATGCGAGGAAAATTATGAAAATTGCGTTGAAAAACTGTCACATCATCGTCCGATTTTGTGGCACTCAGGCTCAGGTCCTGTCGTCGCTCGCATTGCATCGCATCGCATTCGCTTTGAAGTTGCACATCCTTTTGTCCTCGCTTGCATTAGAGAGAAAACATTCGAGATCTGTCTGCTTGGGGAAGCATAGAATTACACTCACAGAAAAAAAGGGGACAGCCGAGCACAAAAAGTGTTCCATCTAGAGATGGGCGCGTGACATTGTGCAGAAATCACGAAGAATCGGATTAAATCGAAAATTTATAAATATATAAAATAAAAATAGTTGAAGGCATAGAGCGGAGCAGAAAGGAAGAGAGAGAAAGCTTATAGAGAATAGAGAGTTCTATTAGCGAGGGTGGTCTGAAAAGTTATAGAAGAAGAATGAATATAGAAAATCATAGAGCAATTGTATTAGCGAGGGTAGACTAAGAAGTGGTAAAAGAGAATGCAAGAATGATTAGATATTTATTGAGCAATATTTAATATTTGAAGAAGAAAGAAAAAATATTCAAATAGAAAAAATGAATAAAAATAAAGTAGATAGAGAAAGAGAGAGAGAGAGAGAGAGAGAGAGAGAGAGAGATGGAGAGAATGTTTCGATATTCATGGAGTAATTGTATTAGCTAGGAAAAAAAAGAAAGAGAAAATGATCAGATATTCATAAAGTAATATTACTATTAACATTACTAGCGAGAGTGATTTGAAAGTTTTACGAGAAGAAAGAAAAAATATTCAAATAGTGCAAAAAAGTAAAAAAAACCAAAAAAAAAGAAAAATCTCTCTTTCTATATTCATGGAGTAATTATATTAGCGATGCTGTTCGGAAAAGATTTAGAAATAAAAAAGGATAGAGAATATATATATATAAATTGGGAGTCATTGAAATAATTTTAATATGAAATGTAGTAGAAGAAGAGAGGGAGCGATAGACAGAGAGAATAATTCGATATTCATAGAGTAAATCTATCAGAGAGGGTGACCTGAAAAGTTAGAGATAATCTGCTGCTACGCTCTGACCGTCACCATAATCCATAATCCATGGCTCCTCTCTAATTTCTGCTCTGCTCCTGCTGTCGCCTGTCGCCTGTCGCCTGTCTATTATATTTATTCCCGTTGTTGCTTGCACTCGACATATTTAGCGCTGAGGGCGCGTTGTCTTTTGTTGGCAAAACAGGCAAAAGTTATTGAAATGTCGCGCTCAAAGGCAGTCAACACTTTTCGGTTGCGTCTGCAGCAGGTTGCAATTGCCTCAGGAGTTTGCTGCGATTCTCTGGGCGAATGCCTCCTAGGCATATGGATGCGCAGCTCTGTGAATCACATCTCAGCTTCTCTGCTGCTGCTGCTGCTGCTGCCTTGGCTTTGGCATATAGATACATCTCTGAAAGCCATAAATTCTTCAAAGCGAGCAGCGCGAGCTCCTAAACCAACCACCGCTGCCTGTCTCCATTCGCAATACAACAAAAACAATAAAACGTAGCAACGGCAGTGGCTCCCCCAACCACCAGCGCGCCACCCAACCACCCAGCCACAGCTAACCTGCCCACAAGTCAGGAGCTGCTGTTGTTGTAGCTGGTTTTTTTTTATTTTTTTTCGCTCGCCCACAAAACAGGGAGCACACTGTACGCGCCATTTTCCGTGCTATTGCCAAATGTTAAACGCAGCGGCGGCGGCGGCGGCGGCGGCAACCACAGCAGGCAACCACCCTCGCCCACGCTGGCCCGACCTTTGCGCCCACCCGGCTGGGGCGTCCTTGCTTTCTGGCTGCTAGCTCCCTCTGGACCAGAGAAAAAGAAATGTTTCGCATAAAATGTTATCGCAAAGATTTACGACCCGACTTTTGCGCATCACATGCCCGCCTCCGCGCCCTCACCCTGCCACGCCCCCCGCCCAGCCACACACAGAAAAAATTGTAGCACTGCACTGCTGCCCTCGCACTCTCGCCGAGCATCGTATCCAGCAACTTGTTTTATGATAATATACGAGCTTTCTCCGCTGAAATATAAATGTTGTGTGTATGAGCTGTCTCTCGCTGTGTGTGTCGGTGTGTGTGTGGCTCCTTTACGCCATTTTTGTTTGCTGGCTGCCTTGTCATCCTTTCAGGAGGCATCACATGGCTACGCTATCTATTTATCTGCGCATTTGTACATATTTATTTTAATGTTGAGCGGCAGCAACAGCAAGAGCAGCAGCAGCAGTTGCTACAATTGCCTTAGCTTCCACCTAAGAAGTAAATCTACAATAAAAATGGCTCTGCTGTATCCATAAGATACATGCCACTGATTTTGGCAGCTCTTATCGCATAGCTAAAGCTGCGCCTAGCACACTTGATATGTTTTGCCTCAGCCACGGCCTCAGCCTCGGCCTCAGTCGCAGTCGCAGTCGCAGTCGCAGTCTTCGTCCTGCTCTGAGAATCGTAAAATGAAGATTTTTCATGTGGATTGTTGAGGCGCATCCTTGTCGCTGTCATTGTTGTTGTTGTTGTTGCTTACTTCTTGGCTAATGCCAAAAGCTGCTGCTGCTGCTGCTGCTGCTGCTGCTGCTGCTGCTACTGTTGCTGCTGTCGTTTCCCCAACGGAAGTAATTTATGACTTTTCGTTTTGCAAATGTTTAAATCTAAACATAAATTTCCACGCTGTATGGCACCAGCTCGCTCTCGCATTGTATCTCTATCTCTATCTCTCGCTGTGTGTGCGTGTGTGTGAAACATATGAGCTGCGTTTATATTTATTTCGCTCTGCGCTGCTTTTATTTGCACTGATAAATTGTGCAATATATATGATAGCCATAAAAAGTCAACTCAAATTGGCTTAAAGCGTAACACAAACTTAAAGATATAATAAAATATATTTTTTTTTCTTTACTGAACATCGAATGTTTGCATGACAAAACAATTTTGACTCGTGCCCACTCACACACATACACAGAGGAATCGAGGAAGAGAGAGAGGGAGATACTGGCATATGGAGCCGTTACACACTTAATCAAATTATCTGATATGTCAGCTTTATCCGCGTCAAAACAAACACGCAGCTAAGCCGACTACAAAAGCAACTGTTCAAGAAGCAGACAAATTAATGTTATTAAAAGCAAATATTGAAAAACTATATAAACTAGAGAGACGAAGAGGGAGTGGGAGCGGGAGAGGGAGAGGGAGAGGAAGAGGGAGCAACCATGCGAGCCTTGAAATTAATGAATTTCCAACGATTATCCTTGCGACATCATCAGCGTCAATATCAATAATAACAAAACACAATTTCAATTACTTATGCCAAATAAGTCGAAATGGTTAAGTCAACAAAACTACACAGCCTAGCCTCAGCCCACACATAACCAGACATAACCAGCGATAAGGCTATCGAGCAGCGTCAGAGCCAGAGCCAGAGACAGAGACAAACTGATCAAATATGCTTAATTATAATTTGATTTGATTTATGATGCTCGTCGATTTCATGTGACATTTGTAATTATTCTTGTCGCGCCCGAAACTACCTTCAGCCACGATCATCAAAATCACAACAGCAGCAACAACAACAACAACAACAAGGAACAACATCATCATCATCACGGCAACAATTGTTGTTGTAGCTGGGGCCACATGATCAACGATGTCGTCGATGACAACGACGAGGAGCAAGCGACAATCCTGAGCTGCATACGAAACTAGAATTCAATCACACACACATACACAGACACACACACATGTACACACATACACATACGTGTTTATAGCAATCTGTATTTGTAGCTGCATACTCGTTTGTATCGCTAATGTGCTTTAATGTGTAATATACGTTTGATATTTATTTATTGTGCTTGTGGATGGATGGGCTCAGTTGGAGAAATCTGAGTAAAATATGAAGTATTTATTTTTGTATAACAGCTTAAACTGTTATACGCTACTGACAAACTGCCTCATATATTAATTAAGCTAAATTAAATTTGACATGGTTTTTTATTAGTTCAAAGTCAAACAACGAATTAAAAAAAAATACCAATAACCAGAAGCAAAATAAAAAATTTAAATATTTAAAATACACATTTAACATATATTTTTAATGTTTAATATATTCTATATATTCATCAATAAATATTTTAAGATATAATAAATATTTGAGAAATTGAAAATAAATTAAATATGTTTTCAAAATAATAAAAATATTTTAATAATATTTTAATGAATATCTGGGAAATTAAATATTGAGTTTTAATATAATAATAAACTCTCTTTTTATTACGTTTTGAGCAACAAATTATTAAATAAATATTAATAGTATGAATATTAAGTTTTAAAATACATATTTAAAATATAGTTTATAACAGAATATAAAATTTTGTGTATAGTTGTTTTATATATTTATTTTGTAGAAATATATATTATATTATATATTTTGTTATATTTAACACATTTAATATCTAACGTATTTTCAATTTGTTTTATAAAATTGTGAAAATCTCACTAAAAATATTTAAATTTATTTTTATTTAAATATTAAATAAATAAATAATATAAAAAATAAATAAAATATATTTTGCTCATTTATATTAAGTCTCTTAAATTTTCTAATAAATATATAAAACAAGTATTAAGTTGAATAAAATGTTCTAAAAATATTAAAATTCTAAAAATAAAAATATATAAAAATAAGTCTTTAATGTTATATTTAACTCAGAACTATTCATACCATAAATAATTTAATTTCCTTAAATGTATTCAAATTAGAAACTAATTTTGAAGAGCATTTGAAGTGCGTGAAGCCGTCTCTAGTGCATTGCAAACCCATTTTTAATATGTAATAATAATTTTCATGGCATTGGTTGAGCCCTTGTTGACTTCTCGTTATTATGATGGCAAAGAGCACATACTTACAAGCCGTACAGCTAGAGCGACTTCAGCCGGGCCTGCTGCAGCCTGAAGGGGAGTCCGAAGTCTATGGGGAATAAATCAACACGCTGTGTGGCTTCGTCAACGATCCATCTTTCTCTCCTTCTCTCTTTACTTCGTGCTATACTCTCGTATGACTACGTCGTACTACGAACCGTTTGCGGATCTTGTGGCGTGGCATGGCATGGCCTGCTGCCGTCGATCATTGCCTGTTGATCGGAAATTCTCGCCTACGAACGAGTGACAACGTACAGAAACACAAACAATACAGCAACAACAAAGCAAACATGATAATATATAAGAATACATATATATATGAGATCATATATATATATATATAATATATAGATATGCTTATGGCTATGTAGGCAGGCTAGCCTGCGTTGCTTTTGATCAATGGATGGCAAAACAACGCCCCAGCGCCCGGTTGCCAAGCTCCCCATACACATTGCATACTCTAACAATGAGTTTCTCAGCTGTTCCAGGTGAGAGCTGTGCATTGAAGATACTCTGCGTGACTAGAGAAAAACTTTTAGAAGACAAATGTATATCGAATTGAATATTACTATCTATATTCAACTTGATATATGTGTATCTTATAGAACGTTGTTATAAGTAATAAGATAAGTATTAATATTGAACTTGATATATTATTATCTTCTAAACGGTTTTTTTAAGTAATATATAATAAGTATTTATATTGATCTTGATCAATTTTTGTCTTCTACAGGTTTTTTTTATCATCTCAATCATGTAGATATCTTCAAGTCTTATTTTTATTTCTTAATTTTTATAATTTTTTAAATTTATCCTTACAGCAGCTAATTAATTCTGAAAAAAACTATGTTTTAGTTCATAACACTCTTTAAAAACTAACTGCAGAGCTACAGTTCAGAACTCTTTAAGATTGGTATCTAGATGGAAATCGTTTGTTTGACTTGTTTGCTTTTGCTTATATATATATATATATATATATATATATATATATATATATATATATATATATATATATATATATATATATATATATATATATATATATTTATTTATATTGTATAAAAATTAATATGATCTTAAAAATGTAATTAAATGAAAATATTTTACGATTGAAATAAATATATTACTATTTCAATTTATTTATTTTGATATAAATAACATATTTAAATATAATTTATTTATATTATTATTTGTATATAAATAAATTATTTATATTATAATTTATGTATTTATATTTACCAAATAGTGTATATTTCAATTTCATATACAAATCATTCTGCATTCATTAACTGCGTGTGTGTGTGTGTGCGTAGAGATTATCGCGGCTCGATCACAAAGTTCGATCAGTTAAGGGCAGCGCGCTTTTTTCTTTAGCTGGATAATAAGCCGAATAGGCGTATGACAATAAGCCATGTAATTAAGTGGATGGCATATCAAAAGCGGAGCAATTGGAACGGCTTTAGCCTGAGGGATTACCGGGAAATGCGTGGGCTCCTCCAATGAGCGTGGCCCAAAATTCGAAATCAAAAGCGAAGCAATTCCAAGCCTATTTTTTCTCTTCTTTCTCCCTGTTTTTGGAATGTGCACGTAATTGTGGTTGACAAATTGCAGTCAAAATATGATAGATTGTCTCTCGAGCGAGCGAGATAGCATGCCACCTGCTATTGTCTGTCTCGCTCACTGTCGCTCCCTTCGCACTGACTGTCGTTCTGTCTGTCTCGCTGTCCGCCAGTCTCTCTGTCGGCTGTTTGTGGTCTTTTAATTAGCATGTCATGTATGTCAGTCGGGCACTTCAGCCACAGACTCAGCTGCAGCCACAGCTCCTGCCTGCGCCTTGACGTTGTGCCACGCCCCAGTTTTTAGCCGGGCCTGGGCTGGGCTGGGCTAGGCCTGGCTGGGCGCGAAATGCATTTCGTTTCATGACTTGCACTAAATTCAATTTACTTTTTAAATATTTTTCCCGTCTGTTGTTTTCATTTATGTATTTGCCCCGGCCCGGCTGGCTGCCACTCAAGCGGAGCCGCTCCTGCAATGATCGGCGGATTTTTTTTTCTCTTTTTCGGGGCCTTACCAGTTTACGCGGAATTGAGCTAATATCGATGACTCGTCCATTGAGTGGCCAGTCGCCTGAGTGCAGCCTGTTGGCTGACACGAACTTGGACCGCATTTATTAGCCCAAGCCACTTGAACCCGACGTCTTCAGTGTTGGCTTTTGCGTTTTTAATAAGCGGTTGTCGTCTGTACCTTCGGTTTCCTGGGCCACTTTTCAATTAGCCTGACTTTTCGGGCCATGCACTGCCCTGGGGCAACGGTTGCGGGTACCGGGTAGCGCTCTCTCTCTCTCTCTGCCTCTCTTCCTGTCTCTTTTTCTCTCCACTTTAATTAATCGCCGTGTCTAACAAAATATGACAAGCGCCATAAATTAAAAGAGGGCTACTGCTTCGACTACCTGGCAGCTTCCAGGGCAGCTCTCAGCTTTGGGCAGGTGTGCGCCACAAAATTTGCGTGTGCGGACAGCTAAACTGCTACTGTGTCCGCTGCTGGCAGTCGCATATAAATGAGAGATGTTTAACTAGGCGACAGTGGCTCCAAAGACAGCAAAGACGCAGCGCGCGTTGCATGCAACAAACGATTTGGTAGCGACTGCCATGAAACGTGGGCAGAAGCTGGCACCTAAAGAGAGGTGGGCTCATTAAGGCAGCCAAGGTTTCTCGATTTGAGCTGCCGCTAAAACGATTTCATTTGAAAGATCGATAAATCGATAACTATATCGCTAAGTACATCAATAAGTGGAATACCAAGTATTTTGTGAACTACCAGTTACGATAGAGAACAATTAGGAACTTTAAAGCCAATATAGATAAATAAAATTGGATATACACTCAGTGGGTATATCCTTAAATGGATTAAAATAATAAATTAATTTATTTACTACAAAGTAGCTTCATTTTGTCTAAGTTTCTTTTAATATTAAATTATTTACATTTTCATTAATGAATTATTATTTTATAATTTATATTGATAGACATCAATTTTTATTTTTATTTTTATTTTTAAATTGATAATCAAATGATATTGATTTTTTCAATTTTTGTTAATTTTCGATGACTTTTAAAAAAATATCAATATCGATAAGTATCGATGTTTTCGAGTTTTCACTGAAACTAATTAATATAAGACAAGTATATCTGATTCATATGAATATTGATTCGAGTATGGTTACTTAAATTAATTTTGTGAGTTATTAATAAATATTTCTATCGATGTATAAATTTTAATGAACAACACCAGTCATAGATACAAATTTTATAATCGTTATATAGAGATATAGATATTTTCACAATTTTACAGCGAAGTCCTGATCCTGAGCAGTAATGCTATACTTTGCCTGAATTCAAGTCTTTTCTCATGAGCTTAAACCTTCATTAGTTCACAGCAAATGGCCAAAATTTCCTTTTATAAATGCTAGAATAAATTACATAATCCTCTCGATGCTCTACAGCCCTAAGGAATAGCATTCGCGTGATCTTTAGCCTGTGCACATATAAATATTTGGTTCAATATGTTCAATTGTAGTGCAATTATCCCTAATGGAACTGAGGGAATGCTATTTTTGGTAGCCATTTCCGTAGTTTGGCTGCTCTTGAGCTCGCTTTGAATTCGTTTGCTTTTCGTGCCCGTTTTATTTTATACAATTATATAATATAGCAATAAATTCGTGCACAGGCGTATATATATTAAAAAACAAAAGGGTTACCACCTACTTTGGCGGTGTTGGGGGTGTAGTTGGCGCCACAGAAGCCACAGCCATGCACATAACTCAAGGAGTTTGTGACATTTTTATGGCAAACTGTGGCTTATATATACACGAGGATATTTTATACGTAGATTTTTGGTCGCTTTTTCGGGCATTACGCGCTCTCTTCTTCTACTTCTACGCTTCAATACAATTAAAAACAAAAAGGGACACATTAATCCTTTTTCAGACAATATCCTGTGTGCAGCGTGCAATGTGGGCGGCGCCATGGATCGACAGCCATAGCCGCAACTGGAGCCCCCCGCCAGCAACAGCAGTGGTAAGAGTAGCGCACAGCTGGGGTAACGGGAGCTGCAGGCAAAGCAACCGCAGTTGGAGCCTGGTCGGCCATTTTCTTTTGCCAGCTGCCATTTTTATGCTCTGATGTTTTTAACTGTTGTCGCTGTTGTTGTTGCTTGGCATTAAAAATGTTTTATGTTGTGCGCGATTTTGCACAACCTACTTTGCACATGCTTCAGCGTTGGCCCAGAGAGCGGCCGAGACGAATGTTAGCCAATGCTTTGGTTTATTTTCGTTATATAAAGATACCACTTAGCTTCGACAAAATGGGTATAACGCATGCAACTGTTAAAGTTTTAAAATATATTTATATAAAAAAATTAATTTAATTAATTTTACAAACTCTTTGTTTTCTTTGCTGCATGCATTTTCGACAACAGAAATGGTAAATTTAATTTATTTTCTATAATTATTTGTGAACGATTTTTTAAACTAATTTCTGCAACAATTCTTGAAAGCTCAAAAATGTTATTTTATTAAAATTTTTCTTAAATATTATTCAAGACAAAAAAATAGTTTTTTGTCATTTTAAATAAATTAAATTATACATCTATATTTATACAATTATATTTACATATATATTTTTTAAAATATTTTATTCATACAAATTTCTGTAATACTTCTTGAAATACTTGAATTTGATTTTTTATTTCCCTTTAAAATATTTTTTAATGATTTTATTTATATAAATTAAAATAAAATAAAACTAAATTCAAGTATTTCAGAAATATTGCAAATATTTGTTGATTACAAATTATTTTTAATTATTACATATTTATTTTATTCTCTAAAAATATTTTTCATATATGTTCTTTAAGCCAATATCCTCAAACTTCCTGCATTTATTTAATATTATATACATTTTACAGATTTTAAGCATACAAATTTCTGTAATATTTGAAATGCTTGAAATTATTTTATTTGACAAATATTTTTTTAAAATATTCTTTTTAAGTCTATATTCCCAAAATTCTTCACATTCGAAAACTAAGTATGAACTCAATTTTTGCCACATTCTTAGGTTAGCTATGGGCGCGGCGAGTACTTGGTATCTCGACAGTCATACGAAACGTGTGAGCCCAGTTTTACGGGTCTATAAATAAATGTAAACGTCTATCTGTGCAGCTAGGATGTGAGCTCGCTTGTTTATGTAGAAAGGCTTAATTTGTACGGAGCACACACAATGCTGTGCGCCAGTAAGTGTGTGTGTGGGTAGGTGTGCGTGTGTGTGTTACTTTTGTCTTGGCTTTAACTGTTTTTATGGCGCATTGCGACTTTTTATGGCCTTGTCTTGTTTTCGCTTTGCCTATTCTAATGTGTAGCATAGTCCTCTGGCCGCAAGGCAGCGCCACGCCCCCCTGCGCCACAGCGCCCCTGTTGTTGCCCACAAAGTAAAAAAGAAGGATAATAATAAAACTGGTCTTATCGCTGATGCCGATGTGAACGCCGCTCGCTGTGCGTTATAATAAAACAAATGGCAGGCCATTTAATTGCTGGCCATAAATGGGCGCCCTTTATCCTTTTGAAGGATGAAATGGATGGATGCTACCAAAAACGGGAGCTGTAGCCGGAGCAGAAGCAGGAGCAGGAGCAGGAGCCGCAGCCAGAGCATGCGTGAGGTTCTCGTCTCTGATTTTTGGTTTTTTTTTTTTTTTTTTTTTCGGCCAACTCGGCTTTTTATTATTATTAGTATTTAAATTTATTTGTTGCTTTATAGCGTGCACAGCAATGCGATAAATTTTAGTCGTTTCACATTTTTAATGGCCCCGGAACATAAAAAGGTAAGGCCCCGGCCAAAATATTACATATAGTACAATATAATTTCGAGCACACATAATCAAAGCAACTTAAAATTCCATTTAACAAACGCGATATGACATAATTGAGTGGATGAGATAACGGAAAGAGGGAGAGAAAGAGAGTGTGTGAGAGAGATAGTGAGAGACAGTGAGAGGGGTAGCAAAAATAAAGTTTGAATTGCAGCATATGCAGAGTCCATTCCAGTGGCAGGACAACCCGTGGCTATTTATGCAATTGTACAATTGTTATTGTCAAACAATGAAAGTGGCAAGCGGCAAGCCACAAGCCGCAAGCTGCATGCCACGAGATGAGGAAGAAACAAGTGTTATTTGGTAAAAGTTTCGTAACATTTGGCACATTTGTTTTTATGACTCAATTACGTCAACTAATTCGTGGGGAGTTGGCCAAATGTACTGAAGGATGCTGCCTCTAATCGTCAGAGATAGCAACTGCAGCGCGAGCCACCCTCAGCGGCATGCCTCATTAATTGCGTCTGTTGCAGCAATTACAATGCGACAATTGCATTTGGTTATGCTGCCTCGAGTACGCGTTGTATTTTGCCACACCCACTTTTGCCCCTTTGCGTGTGGCATGATAAATGAACAGGCGACTGGGACTGGGACTGGGACTGGCGCTCACTGCTGCATCTCTGCTCAGATGCTTATCGGTGGCATTCCTGCCGCCCAAAGTGTCATTGTTGTCGATCATTTTAATGCGACTGCGGCAACATTTGATTGACATGCCAGCCAGAGAGTCAGTCCGTCAGTCAGTCAGGGAGTCAGTCAGGGAGTCAGTTCATCAGCCAGCATACATATGTAGTCTGCGCATATCGGCGATCGTCTTTCTCCATGTTGGGCTCTCTGTTTATGGGCAAACGACTTTTGGTGTCGCCTTTTATGATCGCGCTGCGAGTGAGTTTTATGAGCCAGCAGCATCTGAAAAGTTATTAACATAAAATGCGCATTTATCATTTTATGAACTTAGCTGGTGGGCCCACTTAGTTAGCTGGCCCAGCCCCAAAGCTGAAGGGCGCCAAATTGCCAAAAACAAGGAGAAAAAGAAGAAGAACAAAACTACACATATATATACATATATATATATGTATAGAAGTTGGCAGCATAGATGGACTCGCAGTTGGCAGTTAGCCTGGCTCTGCTGGCTGACTAGCACTTAATCCTGGCGCACAACTATGCCGTTTGCATTGTTTCACGCACAATGGACACAAAGGACATGTTTGCACTGATTATCAGATTAGGCCATTGTACGTACAAATTGATATTGTCATGTTTCAAGTGCCCAGTCGCGGACTCACTCACACACACACGGGCACACACAGCCACTGCAAACTCATTGAATGCTGTCGCCAGTGCCGATTAAGAGATTTTTTTTTCGCACTCGCAGCCAAACTGGAAAACAATGGTTCGCCGGCAGGCAGAGATTTGCAATATTTAGGCACACACACACACACACAGTGAGAGAGGAAGAAGATTTTGTTGATGAAACAATCGCGGCAGACAATGAGTATTTGAGTGGTTTTCGCATTGGTCTAGTTTCTGGTCGACACGATCATTAGCATAAAGCCACAACGGCGGCAGACACCCGTACTCCCAGCCAGCCAGTCCGTCTGTGCGGGGCGTTAGCCGAGCGTGAGCAGAAGGATTACGACCACCCTCTGAGACTGAGACTCGATCTTCTGGAATGTGCATATCATTCTCGATCAGCGGCGTCATTCTCTGTACGTTGAGTGGTAGAGCTCTCGGCCTGGCAGATCTTCGGCGCTGATAGCCCAAATTGTAGATGGGCGATCAGACAAGTGCTTATCGCATGGCAGAGGCGTTATGCGCCCTCGATCATATCTCTGCCTGGACATTCGGTCCAAATATCGCCCAAATCATATCAGATTTACTGGGAAATCGTTCGACTCTTAATCGCAGGGATTTGCCTATCAATTGCACTGAATCAGTGCGACAATTGTATTGGCCAGCGGCATTAGAGCAATGCCAGACAAATAGTCGGGACTCAAATCGCTTGCAGATGTGCTGCAGATCTATGCAGAGATTCGATAGATGAGACGCATACAAATGCTGATGTTTGATAAAGCAACAGCTCAGCAACGGTTGGCGATCTTGATAAGTGATCTCTGAGTATTTTGGCATTGATTTTGAGGAATTTTTCAATTTGCTTCAAGTTACAGATAAAAATTTATGTAAATAAGGGAAATAAGCAAATTTATGTCAAGCCTAAGATAATATGAGTTGAGAGTAGATAATATATATGAGTATAATATAATATAATATAATATATTATATATTGGAGCAAAAGAATAGTATAAGTTAATTATAAGATCATCATAAACATAATATAAGTATTCTTATTAATTATACTTATATAAGCATGACCATTGATTTCTACTATATACTATTCTTCTATTAAATTAGTATGAATACTTATCGTCATATCATACTTATGATATATTTCTACTATTATATATTTATATTTATTGTACAATTATTATATATTCTTATGATTTACACTTTTCATATACTAATTGACTTTTAATTTTCATAAATTTTTACTGCTAAAAATTAATTATATAGAATAAGTATCAGAAGAGTATAAGATAATATAATTAAGCATTTATTTGTACTTTATCACATCAATACTACTACTACTAGCATTATAAAAGTGTTCTTATATTTATACTTATAGTATTCTTATGCTATAATTGAGCTATTTTACATTACTCTTCTAATGATTTTATTAGTCAATGACACTCGTATGGATAAAATCATTTCATGTGCAATTGTGTATTATGTACTTATAAAGACCATTAAAAATGTAATATAAAAATTTATATTTTTAGTATATACTATACTATATAGTTTTTATGTTTATAATATTCCCATAATTCTTTGCGCTTACAAACATTTGTACATGAGTTGATTATGAAGCTACGTGATCAATGCGTTATAGATTATGAAATGAATATAATTAAAAATAATATTTATAGAGAGAGATACATATATCAACTGATTGTGATTGTATTGTGTGATTTGGGAGTAAATCTAATCTGAAATTAATAACATACCGATGCATGTATTAATTTACGTTCGATGATTATCAGCCACTCGAATTTTTGAAAAATATGATAAGCACACATATTATATGTTCGACAAATCTTGTATCTTTCATAATACTTTATTCTCTGCAAGGCACTCAATTAATGTTCGAATGTTCGCATAATTTCAAAGTCTTAAGGGTTATGCATAACTTTCTTAGACTCAGTTAGCAAATATGTATACATATATATATAAAATATATAACAAATACTTGTGTAGACTACTTTACAGCTCATCCCTTTGAAATCCTGGCGCCACTAGGCTGTACTTTTGTCAGATGCTAAGCCAGCTCACGATCACTGCATGAAATCGGCCATTCGAAATTGGAAGTTGGAAATTGGAAATTCGAAATGCACTTGCCAAATGCCTTTCACAGCCGGCCGGCCGGCCAGCCGGACCTGTGCGGGCAGTGTCCTAGCGCCGGGTCATAATTCTTAACGGCCGCTATTTGTGTTTCATAAATTTCTGTTACAAGCGGCAATAAAAATATTGGCCTGCCTTTCGGCAAGTGCGAGAGCACAAAAGAATTGCAGCATAAAATGCATACACAATGCTCGACGGCAGCGCGTTGAACGTTGAACAAAGCGCCGCGCGGCTAAAAACCTATAGCCTTTTGTCTCTAAGAGCCCGAAACTAGTGCAACACTTTTGGCTTATGGACAAAGACGGGCAAACAGCCAAGCTGCAACCAGCACCCAGCATCCAGCAACCTGCAACGTGCAACGTGCAAACTAAAACTCAAATTCAGACCTGCAACACAGACAGAGGCTGGGCCATTGTCTTCGCAGAAGTCGTTAGTGTGACAGGTTGGATTTGTTTTGTGTACGGTGCCTAAGTCTGTCATCATCATCAGCATAAGACTTGTCTGGCGCCAGCATTAGGGACAATATTTTCGACTAAATATTTCGTCACAGGCCTAGGCCTAGGCCGAAGCAGCGGCGATAGGGCGTAGGCTCTGAGCCGTCGAACTCTGAACGCAGAGGTTCAAGGTCTAGCCAGCGCTGCGGGCGTTTATATTGCTCGATTTCTACTGACCCCTTAAGGTTTGTTGTTGTTGTTGTTGTTGCTGCTGCTGTTGCATTCATGATTTATGCACATACTACGGTTACAGGTGCATTGGGTCAGGTAGTATCGATATCGTTATCTATAAAAAAAATAGAGATTTCATTCAACTGACTTTGAATTGTCTTTTGGATGAATTGTGAATAGAAGAAGCTAGAAATATCTATGGAAAATGATATTTAATCAAAAGAAAATTTATTTTATTTTCAAAAAATATGTGTTTATAGCTTAAACTTCAGTTCAATATTTTACCTTAATTTATAAAGATTAGTTTGTGCTTTTTATTTTCTTGTCTGGCTCTTAAATAAAATACGTATCCAAGTTTCTCAGACTTCAGTCTCTTCTCAAATTCTTAGAATGTTTTTTTTTTTGTTTTATTTTTATCAAAGTTCCAAAGAATAATATAATTTATTTTAATCACTATCTAAAAACTTTAATTTATTTCAGTCTTCATAAATTCCTTATTATATTTGGCATTGCTTGCAAGTAGTACAAAAAATGTATGACTAAATTCCATTTTTAACTTGTATTTTTATAAATTACTTATTATTTTATATTACATAATGCTAGTACATTTTTCATGTCTACCAAAGTCAATAATTTGTATCCTGTATCTAAGATAAAAACAATAAAATAAATTGATAAATTAAAATAAATATTTATGATGTCTGCAGTTATTATCGTGTCCTTCGATTATGAATTTTTGTTTAGTCAGCGATTTCTCTTCAGAAAACTAAATTTAGTTTATAGTAGTTATACTGTAGCTATATTATTACTATTGTCAACAGCAACAACTTATATAATATACAATATTTATATCTATATATATTTAGTCTCCTTTCATGTCGTTAAATTATTCTCAATTATTCTAATGACAGTTGCAGTGCCATTTCGAGGCCAGAGAGCTTAATGCGCTGGCAATTAAAAACGGCTGCCAACACGTATTAAATAAGGAAATCAGCACAAGGAGGCATCGATGCGGCTGGCATCTTTGCTCTGGCTGCTGCAATGGCATGTGCTGCTGTTCGAAGTTGCAACATATTGGGACACTTGAGGCGGTTGCCCTGCCGTGCCCCACCCGGCTAGAAGGTGTTCGTGCCTGGGCACGCGCTTTGCAACACTTGAACTCCGTAAGCACCAAGTGCTGCTGCAGGCCCTGGGGGTGGGTCGGAGCTGCATGGCCAACTTTTTCGCAGTTGCCAAAGAAAGAGTCGCACACTCTCCAAAGGAATGTGCACAATGAAAACACTTGAGTTTATGCTCTCCACATTTTGTTTTTCTTGCTTTGTGTCGAGACGTGTGGAGTAGCTGGGTAGGGCTGGGTAGGGCTGGAGAGGCTTGAAGAGCTAGCGGGGTGGTCTGAACTTTGTGGGCTGAAGAACAATGGTTCAAGTGCTGCTTGCAAAACAAAAAGCGTTTTAAGTTTTAATTACAGCAGGCACAAAAGGTTGTGCAGCCATTGAACAGCGGCGACGACACGCGGTGGTCCTGGGTCCTGGCAAACGGCAGCTTAAGCCAAAAATTGACTAAAACTAATGAGATATATATTTTATATATATATGTGCTAGTTGTGCTTGGCACCGCGCTTATCAACTAGCCCAAATCTATGGCCACCTTACTAGCTGCTTTCGATGGGCCAACTACAATTTAGCGTCTGGCATGACGTGCCATCTGAAACTATCTATCAAATACAGGCAGCCATAGCTTGTCAGTGATTAGATTTCCAAGCTCTCCAAGCAACCTCAGCCCAGTTAAAAAAAAAAAGGAAAAAAACTGAAGAAAAAAAAAATTTCTCAATTGTGACTGATTAGACTTTGTTTTCAATTTGTTCTTCGGCGCGGCGCACGGAAGGTGGCAACAGAGGACGGGCGGACAGAGCTGACAGAGCGAAGACTCTGCCTCTTCGTAAAGTTTTTAATCAAAATTGTACAGGAAATCAAAAATCAGTTGAAAAATAAAAATCACAGTTTCTTATCGTGATGTTTTCTAACGCCTTACCTCAATTGCTATCCCCCTGCCATCGCCACGATATCAATGCCCTGCAGATAGCAGGAAAAGGGGTTGATACGTCCATAGACATTATGATTTGTGGGCAGACTTTAAGGCTCGAAGATGGTTTTGATTTTTTATGATTTTTTTATAGACTTTAGATTCGTGTATTGAATTTTGAAATAATATCCTCAGATACAGGTAGATAAATGTATTAAGAATTTTTTTTACCTTTTCATATATCGAACCATGTTTCTTTTTGCATGCATATTTGAGCACGAGGATGGAAGATTGTCAATCTATCTGTCTATGTTTAGATCTATCATAAAAATTTTGATTCTATCTAAAATATAATTATCTGCATATATATTGAGTTACCTTTTTATCTTTAAGTTTTTCGAACAATCAATCTAATATATTAATCTAGCAGTCTATCAATCTAGAAAAGTATCATTATATCCTTCTATATATGTATCAATTTATTAGTATTTCAATCTATACGTTAGTCTATCTATCTATATATTTATTTATGTATCAATAATCTATCAATTTATCTATTAATCTATCTATCTATCTATCAATGCCAATTTATAGATATATATAAATAAAATTTATAGATATAAATAAATAAATAATAAATATAAATAGGTAAGAGAAAAGGAGTACTCTTTTTATACCCCTTCAGCTCCATCTCCGCCTTGGCTTAGTACTGGGTATCTGCTAGTTTAGCCTTTTGTGGACTTGGCTTACATTTTTGACTCCCTCCCCCGCCCCATTTGTGGTTGTTGCTCAGCCCATTCTTAGGCTGTCTAAACAATGGGCTGGCAGAGACTCCAGCGTGCCCTTTTCCCGTCGTGTAATTTGAAGAACGCAACGCAGTAGCTATGAAATCAATTACGCGATAAAGATTTGACAGCACAAGCGCAGCAATGTGGCAGTCGATAATTAATTTTAACGCTTTATCGCATTGAGGTGCGCCCCGTCTGATAGTCGCTGATAGCTGATAGTCGATAGCTGCTGCTGCTGCTGCAACAGCAACAAAAACATTGTCCGATTTGATTGAAGTCTGTCTAAAGACGTTTCTATCTTTTTTTTTTTAATCTGTGACACAATTGGAAAATTATGAGTATACCGCATGCCTATGAATTTATTATACATATCTGCTTAATTTTTTTTTTTTTTGGGTTTTGTTTGGGCTTCCTCTGGTTTATGGCCGCGATGAGATGTTTCCCATGATATGCAAACGAACTCAATTATTTATTTTATCACAAATGATTTCGCTTATCGAATCTAGAAATCGGCTGGTCTTCTTCAAGCAAGCAAACCTTTTCTCAGCTACCAACTCGAGCTCGAGCTCGAATTCGAGCGCTGGAGTTCAGCTCATCTCATCTGGGGCCAGGCCAACCAATTCCATCTCATCTCATCTGTTGTGTGTTTTATGTTGTACCCTCTTGAGTTTTTCTTACAATTGCTTGGGTCCAAACCGTTTCGTGGCTCTGTCCTGCTTCGTGGACGCCATTATTCAAGGAGCCAGCCAACAGCCAACAGCCAACAGCTCGGAGATGGAGATGGAGTCGAAGACACTCATTCGCAAGCGGTCGTCGCATCTTTTGGCTTTATCTTAGCGTTGAAATCTCACAGTTCATGTCAAATTTCTTGTGTTTTTATATATCATCGCCATGGCAGCCTTTCCTTGCTTTCCTTGTAAGTATGTAAATGTTGCGAGTTGCGGGCTGCGAGTTGCCAAGTTGCCAGGTTGCAAGTTGCGCGGCTGCAGCTGCGTGTTTTCAGTTGTCCTTCTGTTGTTGTTGTTGCTGTTCCTTTTCCTCTTCTTTTTGTTGTTTTTGCACTTCCCCCGCAGCTGTGACTGATTGTCGTGCGTTTATCTTTTGATGTGGCATAGCTTCTGTGGCCAGAACGAGAGATTCATCTCGCTGGAGTTTTTGGGTTAATTAAGTTTGAAGCAGGGCCACCGCCTGCCCGTCGCCAAAGTCAATTTTTAGCACCTATTGACATGCAAAGGCTCTGGCCACACAGGCCGCAATTGGCTCGGCAAATCAATCAATTCAGCACGCAATCAAAGTAGGCAAACCAGACTGATAATTTCTCTATTTTGACTCGGGGTCTGACAATAAATAATAACTCAATACAAATCCCAATTACCGTCGAGTGCCACCCGCCTAGTTGGGCCAACACGAAAAGACAGTTAAAGGTAGACCCTCTCCCTCTCTCACTCACTCCTTCTCTCACTCTTGCCCTGTGGCTTTGTGAATATCCTTGCCAGCTACCAGGCAACCTTCTGATTGTCCTTTTTTTCGTGCCTCTTTGCTCCCCCCAAGGCATGTGTGTGTTCGTTTTATTTGATTCGATCAGCGGGGTTTCGCCTACGACGACGCCGTCTAGCGCCGGGTTTTTCGGTTTATCCAGCCCTCGACCGCCAGCCACATAAATCGTTTGTTTTGGCCGGGGCCAGCCCCTGGGCTGGTTTGTGATTTGGCCTGGCTGTCAGAGTCTCTCACTCTCCCTCTGTGTGTGTATGTGTGCGGGTCTCTTTTATTTAAATTTTCATTTAATTTGTTATTTGTTTACATGAAATACACCGATGTGCGACGACAACGGAGGCGACATATGACAACATTCTCAGCCGGCCACAATTGCCATTGTCTGCCTCTCAGCGCGCCAATTCAGAAGCTGGTATCGGAGGGGGGCAAGCGATGGGTATACATATGACCACACACCTGGACACTCGTAGCAGTTATTGTTGTTATGTTGTGGCGGTGGTCGCTGTTTGGCAACTGTGTCTAATTGCGGCCTTGTTGCAGGCGCTATTCCTCCGAGAGCATCCTGTGGCACGCTGAAACAATTCTGAGAATTTTGCGAAAGGGCTAAATGGCAATTTGATTTGATAGTGGCAGAAAGAATATAAATGTTCTTGCGAAATTTTATTTGCAGTGGATATATGAAAATGTCTAGGGATGAACAAGGGATTAAAAAAAATAGTTACATATAGAAGGATCAGAAAATGATAAATATTTTAAAGTGGTTAAACTAAGAAGGAGCTAAGCAGATAATAAATAATATAAAACGAATATATTTTAGGAATGCGCCAAAGATAAGAAATTTCTATGAAAGATAAATTTAAATATATAGATATTGAGATATAGGTATTTTGGGGAGAGGCTAGCTAGCAGGAAATCTGAATTAAATCAATTAATTTTAATGGATATATAAAAACAGTATATATATATTGTAAATAGTAGTATATATATATTTTGTCAGGAAATAAATTAAGGAAAGGCGATATATATATTGTGGAGTAGCTGAATTCCTAAAATATAAATCATGAAGTGATCATGTCGATAATGGGTAAGAGATTAAGAATATAATATAAAAATAGAAATAAATATACATTTATATATATACAGTCTATAATAAATATTTATATATATTTATATATTTCATATTGAGATATATTTCACGAAAAAATATATATTTGTAAAGATTTTGAAATATTAAGTTACAATTTACATATAATATAATAATAATTTATATAAAATAATAATAAAACAAATAAATTAAATATAATTTATAATAATTTATAATAATGTTTTTAAATTTACTTAAAAGTTTCAGTTTCAGTGCTAAACATCCGGCTCGCGCTGAATCAACTCACTTCAAGTCGCATACGTATAATCAAATACTCAACACTTTCAGTTCAGTTGTTTAAACAGCTGACTGAGCGGGAGACAAATTAAGTATTATATTTAAATTTGTTAACTTTAAGTGCTTCATAATTGCATTAATTAAATACATTTATCTAAACAGCTGTGCCAAATGCGACCTCAATCTTAACTGGCTGCCACACCTCTTATCAGTTAGTTATGCAAATGGCATGCTTTAGCTTAATGCCTTCCACGGAGACATTAAATGCATTTTGTATATATATTTTTTGAAACAAATTTCTATGAGCAGCGACGGGTCGTAAATAGTTGTTGAGTGCGGACAAAAAAGAAGCAGAGTCTGAGAAACATTTGTAGCCGAGCAGGCTTTAAAATGCGGCAAATCTGAACAGCATCTCGAACAAATTAAGTGGACAACAATAAATCAACGACGGCTGACGACGAAATTCAAATGAAAAATCAATAAGCTGAAAAAATCTATTGGCCAAGCACAAAACCCAAAGTCAGAGACAAAGTCAGAGCCAAAGCCAGACTCGAACAGTCAAACTCGGGCTAAGGCTGTTGTTGGGAACGAGCTGCGTGTTTAACAACAAACAATTAAGATGGCGACCAATTGATAAGCTGGCAGCCAAATCATCAGCAGCAGCAACAACAACAACAACAACAACAACAAGAACCACAATCACAGAAGTTGTGGCCAATGGGTTTGATGAAAGAAATGGCTATAATGAAATAATTATGGTTGCGCCTCAGGGCTGACCATTTATATGTTGGCCAACAAGACGCACGCTCCGTTACAGCCAGCTGAGACCTAAAACGCATGTTAATCAAACATTGATTGCAACGGCAACAGCAACGACAACAACAACAACAACAACAACGACAACAACAATGACACTTTATCGCAACAATATATCGAGTTGCTTTTTGCCAGGACTTCTCTGTCTCTGTCTCTTTCTCTCTTTCTCTCTCTCTCTTTGGCTACCTCTCAGGATGCTTGGCAATGTGTGGCAGGCTTTGCTTATCGCCTTTGTGGCATCTGCCAGTTGCCAGTTTTGATGACTTTGATTGCTGCTTTTGGCCATGCGTGATATTTATTTGTTATTTGACACAAAACGCCAAGCCGTGCGGCTGTCTGGCTGTCTGGCCCAGCTCTGTATGCCACCTTGTGGCATGCGTCGCAATTGAGTGACCAACGACACGAATGAAATGAAACGCACCACAAACTCAAGCTGACAACATTTTTAATTGTGAGTTCATATGAAAAGGCGAGAAAGAAACAAATGGAAAAACAAGCGAAAAAACGAAAAAAAAAAAACAAAATGTTGCAATCGGTCGTGTACGACTAGAGAATGCCTGCTCATGTAAGAGACTTAACATAACAATTGGGAGAACTTGTTGAATCTGTAGAATATAGCTCAATCTGAGAGATGTGAGAATTTAGATGGGGAATCTAGAAATAGGGAGACGAATTGAAAGACGCCGAGAAGATGCTTGAGCAGCTGAAACAAAGATCTTTTTATGTATTGTGAAACTATTTTTGTTCTTCACTACAGATAGGCAAAATATTATAGTAAAATATCAATATACTTTATAGCATTAAATGAACAATCATATAAATTTAAAAAAAATAAATGCAAACTAAAATTTCCATTCCGTAAAATAATGAGAATTATAATTCTTATTGCAATTTCTCAGATCACTCAAATTGTAGCCGTTTCAAAAATCTTTTTAAATTATTTTAGATTCATTTTAGTTAGATTTGCTTTGACTGCGGCTTTAATACGATTAAAAGTATAAGTAAAAGCAGACTAAATGGGGCTTGCTGCTGGCTTAGTTCAGTCAGGAACAACAATGTCTTGAAGCAGCCTTTCAGGGTTGCTACATTTTTCAGCTCCGTTTGAAGCAGTTACTCCCAAAAAAAACTCTATATATATAAAAAGGGCTTAAAGAAAAAAGATATTAAGATGATATTAGCAGATCAAAATTCAGATATGTCGTTAACATCCTAACGATTAACAGCCTATCTGTAGATATCTATGTGTAGATCGACGAATACTTTCATGAGTTGAAGTTGTACCTATACATCTTCTCTCTTTGTTTTTATCTCTTTTTAGACTTTATCTCAGTTTCTATCTTACTCTTTATTCTCCTTTCTCTCCCCCTCTGTCTCTCTCTCGTTCTCTCAATTTCTTACTCACTCTCTATCTGTCTAAGCACCGAATATTTATTCAAGCCATATTTACCTACAATCACCAAACTCATGCTCTCGCATAACTAATATACCCATTTCAAGAATGTGAGCAAGCATTTAAAAAACAAGAAACGAAACGAGCAACCAAATTGTAAACATTTTTGCGCGCCTGCATCAAGATAAACAGCGAAACCGCAACACAATGCACACTCTCTGGAGCCAGGACTATTTGGCCAGTTGAGAAATTAGAGATGTGCTCCGAGATGGCCACGACAAAAACCCAACTGATAAACGACAACAAGCCAAAAGAACAAAAAAGCAAAAAAAAAATGCATGAAAAAAAAGAGAGACTTCAGTTATTTTATTTTGGACGACACAGAATGCAGCTAAAGACTTCCGAGAGATTTGGACCCGAGCCGATTCAATCAGCTCGTCTAACCATCATTTGAATAGGTGCGAACAGCGATCCAAATGCTGCGATAAGCGCTCAGAGAAACAGGAAGCCCGTTCGGAAATTGAAGCTGCTGCCAAATTATGACTAGACATAGGGGCCAAATGGTGGCTCGCCGTTGCTGTGGTTGCTTCGCTCGCTTCGGCTGCCACAATTTCTGGGCGCACTTCGGTGGCATCCAATTAAATTCAATTTTCGAACAAGCGCGAGCGATGCTACTGCGATAAATTAAGCAAACATTTTTTTCGTCTTTTTCGGCGCTCGCAGCTCATGAATACCTCGTAGATTTATAATGGACTAACAGGAGGAAAGTATTTAATGAATTTTAATCAAAAATATATAATAAGAATATTTTTTAAGAATATAAAGAAAAATATTAAATATATACGAAGTCATAGCAGAATGGGTATTTATTCATGGTATAAGACTTATTTTTAAGCTAAAAATATTAGATTGTTGTGACCTTATTCAGAGCTGCTTTAAGTTTTATTCCTATTCCTATAAGAGAGAATTGAGTAAGCAACTGAGGAGACAATGTCACTGCAAGTAGACGCAAAAATATTTATTTTCCTTAAGCTCTGAATCAACTCAAGAGAGAGATAGAACTCGAACTCGGAATTATCAATGGAATTTGCATTTATTATATTTTAAATTATCTAGAATAAATAAAATTGTAAACAATATTTTATATATATATATATTTTTTTTATAAATATATTTTTACTACAATATATCACATAAATTTTAAATATAAATATATTTTTTCTATATTATATCAGATATATCTTACACATAAATAAAATTTCACTGTTTTATTTAATTGATCTTAAGTGACCACAACATATTCATATAAGAATCTAAATGTCTATAACTAAAAAATATCGTATTTATTTATTTAATTATTTTGTGCACCTAAAGTCATTTACAATTGTATCTAATATACCCTATATTAGCTAAGCCTCCTCATGCAGGGTATGCAAATCAACACATAAACAAGAGACAGTACAAATACCGCAAGGCGAGAGACAAACACCAAACGCTGATTATCAAAATTTGATAATGCCTTAGATACCAAAACACACACACATAGACTAGATCGAGAGGACTTCTATGACATGTTGCGCTTCACTTGCCACGCTGTGAAGCGAGAGCGGTCGCGGTAGCGAGCTAGATGGATAGGGCGAGAAAGCAAATGTAATTTCTAACGCGCGCGCTACAAGTTTATTTGTGCGTAACAAATATTTATTGGAAAGGTAACACTTGCTGCACGAATGGATAGTTGATAGTTAGTGGAGTAGAGGGGTTGCTGGGTCCAACTGTTGCCCAATTGACCAATTAAGAGCCAGTCGCTAGAAGCAGCCTGATGATGTGTGTCGACACATGCTACGTTTCCAGCGTTGGCTCCGTTCCAGCCACAACAACATTTACATCGATTTTCAACGCTGTCATTATTTGTGGTTTGTTAGCATTTAGTTGGGGTTACGACTACAAAAAAAAAAATATATATATATAAGGGTCACCTTTCCGTACAGACTACAGTGAAAACTCAATCAAACGGAACAATTACAAACCAATTAAGAACAAATTAATGCGCACGCCGAGTGCTTTATCTGATCTGATTTCAGAAACATAATTCCAACTTGAATTTAGTATGGGAAAGTCGCAAAATTTATAATGAATATCTCTGAGAGTTTTTCCCAAATAGAAATAGTTAAAGTCGCTTGCTCAAAGATGACAATCAATCAAGTGAGAATTGAAAAAAGAACTTTAAATTCCATTTCCATCAGCTGTCAGTATTCACTGTGATAATTACAAGCATAGGAGAATTGTCAAATTGCGCCCTCCCTCTCTGTCTCTCTCTTTCTCTTATTTGTGTGTCATTTGGAGGCGCCTCCATTGACGATGACTTGCAGTTTGTTTGCCATTTTGGTCTAACAACTTTGTAATTTTTTGTTTACACGCTTAAATTGTGGCGTAATTGCTTTGGGAAGTGGCAATTGCTCTGTGTCTATGGGCCAAAGCGTTGGGTATTCTTCGTCTGTCTCCCCTCCCCCTTCCCCTCCCTCAGTCTCTCTCACTTTTTTACTGTGAAAGCGCACACATGTCACAAGTGAAGTTGCGACGACTTTTGAACTTGGCCAACAATAACACAAAGGAACAGCAACTGCTTGTACGCACTGTCAAAAGCAGCAGAAGCAGCAGCAACGGCAGCAATGGCAGCAGAGGTCAGAGATAAAACAGATGCTAACATTTCAGATAAGCCTGTCGACTGCGTCGTAATTTCGTGTAATTATATTCTCAATTACTTAACAAAAGCACAGATTCCGATGCCAGATGCCAGATGCTAGATGCTGTCGTCTCGATAAGCGCCAGAGTCCAAAGCGTTTTTTCCAAAAAAAAAAAAAATAAATATGGAAAAATCAAAAGCAGGCCAACAACAAATAATATAGCTATGAATGAGATAAACTTCTAAATGCTGCTCACTCGAGCAGTCAAACCAAACAAGCAAAGCAAACAAAACTGTAGAAGGGCTGGGGCAGGGCAGAGATGCTGCCGCTGCCGCTGCTGCCACTGGGGCAATGGTGATACATACATATGCAAATGGCAGTCATCCTGCGGCCTGTCCAGGCAACTTAAGTGGTTTCTGCAGCGATGTGATGCCTACCACGATATGATATGATTATGTTAAATGCTCGTTTTGTTTACTCTCTCTCTACGTCTCTCTCTCTCTCTCTCTCTCTCTCTCTCTCTCTCTCGCTCTCAGTTACCCACACTCACACATGCGCTGATCCATGGAGGCTGAGACAGCAGCCACACGCTGCTGTCATTGGTCATTGGCGTAACGCGCGGGCAGCAGCAGCTGCTGCTGCTCTTGTTGTTGCTGCGTCGTCATGCTCTCTTAACTGATTTTCCAGTCTATGGACTTAAAGGAGCAACAGCAACAGCAGCAGCAGCAGCAGCAGCAGCCAGGCTGCTATTCAGTTCAGTTTCAGGTTGACGATTTCATAATTCAATTTACAAGATAAGGCGCACAAACCAAACAGCCAACCACAGCCAGGCTAACAACAACAACAAAAACAACATTCATAAAAATATAACAATCAGAGAGCAAACAGGAAAAAAAACCATTTAATTAATTATGCATCAGCGATTGCGCTTAAATAAAATTCGTATCAGTCAAATCTATTTGTCAGAGATTTTCACATATTTGTTTTGATCAACTTTTTTGTATTTGCTCGTTCATCTGTTGTCTCTTTAGTCAGTTGTCGTGGCTGTTGCATGTTACGCATACGCAATGTTGCATCGCCATTGTTATATATGAAATGTATTAATAAAATTAGTTAGGCTTATAAGCTGATTAGTTGCTGCTCAATCATATCAGACGGAATATTTTCGCAACTTGTGCAAGGTTTTCTTTTTAGTTATGCCAATTTTTGTTATACAATTTTCATGACTTTTCTAAATATAACAAAAGCACGGAAAATGTTGAAAACTTTGTGCAGTTTTTAATGTTTTTGTTATTAATTTCCACTTTTGTACGACCAAATGAGCTTTTAATTTTGGCACGTGATTTTAATTTGAGTGGCTATATATATTTATAAATTTTTGTGTGATCTCCCATTGATCTATATAATTTTTTTTTATACTCTGAATCCATTGAAAATTATATTTCATGGTATAACGTTTTGAAAATTATTAAGATATTTGCTATGAGTCATTGATTTCATATAAAAGCAACGCTTGAAACTCAGCACATTAGTCAAGAGTCACCAAAAAAACTAAGCTGTGATTCGAGACTAGGTTCACATTACTCACTTGAAAAAAGATGTTTCGAGAGCTGCTCTCTGAGGTCTTCAAAACTGTAAGGATTATTAAATTTGGTATATAACATTTTGAAAACAAATCTGTGAAAAAAAAAAGAATTTAACTTTATTTACTTAGTGTTAATAGAAAAATCGTGCAATTGGCATCAAAATATGTCAAATTTTATAAATGCTTTAGAATGGAAAAACAATTTCAATCGAAAGTTAAATGGGTTATTCAGCGAAAATATTTCTTCTATTTCTATTTATTGGCAAAGAAGTTAATTGATTTGCAGTTTGGATCTAAATATATGAATACTATGTTCTATTTGTATAATAGATTCCACGAATATTGTAATTGGATACAAGAGATATGAATCTATAAGAAAAATAAATTGTAGGCTTCAATTGCAGCAGATCTCATAAATTATTAATTCTAAAGTAAATAATCGGAAATAATATATTATATAAATTTTCTTCTTATGCAACATAAATCAGAAAATCCTTGACAATTTTATTATTAAAAATTTTATTCTTAAGCTTGCTAGCAAGCAAGACTTCAGCAACTTTTTCCACATAACAAAATCAAGTTTGAGTTCGTTTTTATTTATATTTATTTATTTTATTTTTTTTTTCAAGTTGAGCAAATACGCGAGATCCTTGAGTTCCCTGCATAATTTCAAATCAGACAAGCGTTAAAAACATTTCATTATAACGCTACACAATCGGAATATTTAATGATTTAATCGGTCAACGAAATCAGCAACAAAAACAACTGCAAGACAGACGGAGGAGACAACACCTAAGCAGAAGCTGAGGCTGAGGCTGAGGCTGAGGCAGCCAACTGCAGACAACGTGGCTCGATTAACTGCTTCAAATTCACAGATTTTAAATTTAAAACGTAGCCACAGAGCGCAGCAGAACATGTAGAAAAAAAGCAACAGCAACAACAACCTACAAAGATGTGCAGTGCTTTCCCCCCTTCGTAGTCGCTCCCCCCAATTCTCCTTCCCCAATAAGCCCTGTTGCAGTCAGATATAATGGCGCGAGTTTCATGTTTACAAAAAAGATTATGCAGCGCCCAGCTCTAAACGTGCTGCAGACGCTGTAGCTCCGTAGCTCTGTGGAGCTGAGTTCTTTAGTTGGAGCTGTAGCTGTAGCTGGAGTTCTAATTAAACAATTCGTAGAATTTCGCGTTAATTGCGAGAAAACGAGTTGAACGTGCAGCGTGGCTCCAAAATGCGAATGGAGCCATGCTTCGAGTTGGTTTGTGGGTTTTTTTTTTTTTTGGTTTTATTTTTGCTGCACCTGAGAGAGGTTGACACGTTTTGTTTGCTGAGAAAGCGCTGAACTTTGATTAGCTGCCATTGGAGCATAGGATATGACATAATTATGTGGGCAGCTGGCAAAGAGAACTTACCAAGCTCTATGATTAGCGCGCACACACGTGACGGGTGCGGGCAGCGGGCAGCGGGCAGCGGGAGTGCAGTGCAAGAGCAGAGAAAACTCAATTCAAATTATCGCCAAACAAGATCGACAGATGTTCAACAAAACCTAAAAAAAAAAAAGAAAAAGAAAACAAAAGCAACGCAGAGCAACAACAATGAAGACGACAACGGCGACGACGACGTCTTTGAGCAGCCAGAGCTGGACGAGCTGCAAGAGGTCAATGGGGTGCAGCGACCGTTGTCCAGATCGATCGATCGAGAGCCAGAGCTAAAGCCAAAGCCAGAGCCAAACCAGTCGCACGTTTCGCTGAGCAAATAACGCCCCATTTGTTGCCAAAATACTAAACTAAAGCCCTTAATCTAAACCACTTTGGGCAACGAAAGGGTACGAGCAGCAGCAGCAGCAGCCGCAGCCGCAGATCGGTCTGAGCGATCGACATTCGACAAAAGCCACGCATATTTCGCATAGCCCAGGCACACCTTTGCACAAAAGCAACGCACCAAGAGAAGAAAAATGAAATAAACAAAAGCATAGAATATGTGAGTGTGAGTGAGTGTATGTGTGTGTGTGTGTATGTGTGTGCTTGAAGTATCCGAAAAAAAAAACCCGCACGCAGTCAACGTCAACGTCAACGCAACGCTACCGTCGATCATCATCCTCGTCATTGTGGCTTGTCATAAGCGCTGCTCGTCAGCGATCCAATCCACAGGCCCAGTCCAGGCAGGCAGACCGAGCAGACCGAGCAGAGCAGGACAGACAGACACTCGACGGAGCAAACGTTGCTTATCAGCGGCGATTAATCTGCATCGCTGTTGCTGATAACGCGCACACAGGCGACCCTATCGAGCTTGGCTGCCCAGCGTCGCGAGCATATTTGTACCTCAGCAGCAGCAGCAGCAGCAGCCACAGTGAAGCCTCAGTGTGAGTCTCATCATTGTTAGCCGTGCGCAGTGGCAGCCAACACTCATGTTGAAATTATGATGGCTTCTAACTTGCGCCGTTCTACACACACACAGCCTTGTGTATGTGGGCATATGGGCAGCTCGATCATATCGTTAGATATAATCTTGATGATCTATTGACGATATGTTAGCCACGCAGATTTGTGTGTGTTTTTTTTTCCTTTCGTTAAATGCTGTCAACAGGCGGACGACGGCTTGTGACTAACAACAAAATTTATGTTGCTCAGGCACATTGCTGCCACACTGCAAGAAATTGCATATAAAGTGAATATTTCATACATATAAAGAAGTGATTAAGTAATTTGAATTATTTATGCATTTCAGTGTGCTAACGGTAAACTTATGCTGGTTAGACATAGTATTTTGAGTACACTGTAAGAAAAGGTATTCTTATATATGTTTGATATCTGTTAATTAATGAAATAATTAATCAAATGCTGCAAAGGTACACAATATGTTTTTGTTAATTATTTAAATGTATTTCATTTTTTTTAATTTATTTTATATATATATAAAATATAATTTTTTTTCAACTAAATTATGAAAAAAATCAAAATATTTTTAATTTGCATTTTCTGAGCGTTAAATGGGTGTTTTTAATTAAAAAAATGTATATATGGATATATAAAAATAAATATTAAATAATATTTAAATATTTTACTTATTACATTTTTTATGTGTTTTTTATGTTTATAAATATTTGTATTTTTTAGAAATTTTGTTAGCAATAATATTTTCCATGTATTTGCAATAAAATTTGATTGGCATTCTCACTATATGGTTCCCTTGAGTATAATATATAATATATAATATAATTTAATATGAATATAATATAATTTTTTTTTTTTTTTTTACTTTTTTAATGTCTAAATTATCATTTACGCATCTCTCATTTACTATACTATACACAGTAAAATTATTATATTTTTTACTATTTATTTATGATGATTCAGTGCGCCTGCTGAGCAGATACTTTTGAGGAGTAAACTCAGTTTGCTCAGTGTTTTTGATATATTTTCAACTAAGCAGAAATTCAAGTAATATAAACATTTTTCCAGCTGCAGCTTGAGTGTATTTCTGCAAAGCTGCTGTTCGGCAACAAAGACAAATGAAAATCTGAAGCTCAACAATGTTGCTGACGAGAGCTTTGTGTGCCCGATGAGCCTCCCTGAGGGTAAATAATATTACACACGCGTGCAGTCCAGCTTATCTGCATTACTATATATATATATTATATATATATATATATATATATATATATATATATATATATATATAACATATAAATCAGCTGCCTGCAGTGCTCGCCTAAAGCCCCCGCTGTCACCCCCATGGCTATTTAAGCGATAAGCCCGCAGCAGCCGTCGTCGTCCAAGTCGATCGTGACTTCAGTGCACTGAGCGCGTTTTCAAGCGTCGGTCGTAGAGCAACCCGAATCAAGCGGAAACTTAAGTCTATATAGTACTTGGTGCAGCGATGCGTAGGCTGTGTTACCTACTGCTGCTGGGCGTACAGTGCCTGGTGGCAGCGCCCATCTACGATGACAACGAGCGCCTCAACTTGAGCGCCAGCTGCCCCGATAGCTCCTGCAGCCTGTGGGGTCTGCAGAGCGACTATCAGCAGCCGCTGCATTACGTGAAGGGCCAGGTGCTGCGGCTGGAGACGCTGCTGTTGGGCGACTGTCAGATGCGAACGCTGCCGTTGGAGCTGTTTCGCCTGACGCCCAACCTGCGCAGCCTGCAAGTGCTCAACTGCAGCACTTACCATGCGAGCAGAGAGCACTTCGAGGTGCTGCCTCAGCTGCGACAATTGATGCTGCAACGCAACAAGATCGCACGACTGACGGGTCAGCAGTTCGTGTCGCTGCAGCAGCTGCAGGTGCTCCAGCTGGACCACAATATCATACAGATTGTGCCCTCGCAGGCGTTTGTGGGTCTAGCGCAGCTGCAGCTGCTCGGCCTGCAGGGCAACGGCATTACAGAGCTGATGGCTGGCGCCCTGGCGCCACTTGCGAATCTAATGCACCTCGATCTGAGCGACAATGAGATTAGCCACATGGATGCGAAAACGTTTGAGAAGAACGTCAAGCTGCAAACGCTGCTGCTCAGAGGCAATTCCCTGGTCGAGTTTGAGCCTAACTCCTTGGCAGCGCTCTCGAGGTTGCGGCTGCTCGATCTGAGCGACTGTGAGCTGCACGAGCTGCCGGAGCTGCGTTTGCTGGGCGCACAGACGCTGCGGCTGGAGGGCAGCGGCGTGCAGCGCTTAATCATTGACGGCGGCGTTATCAATCTGCTGGCGGGCAATAATGCGCTGACGCAACTCAGCATTGCCGATAAGAGCGCCGTCATCGAGCTAGATCTGCACGCCAATCAGCTGAGCGGCAACGTGACGTCATCGCTGCTGCAGGGCATGTGGAATCTACAACGTTTGGATCTGGCCAAAAACAATATCGATTCGCTGCAAAGTGCTAGCAACTCGAGTGCTCTGCTGCTGCCCAGTCTCTCGCAGCTGAATCTGGCGCACAATCAGCTGCGCAGCCTGCCGCCGGATGCGGCGCTGTGGCCGACGCACTTGCTCCAACTGGACATCTCATTCAACCATCTGCTGACGGTGACTGCAGAGAACTTTGCAGCGCTGCCACGCCTGCAGCGTCTGCATATGGAGGGCAATCGGTTGCAGGAGTTCAACCACGAGCTCTTCCATCGCCAGCATCCGCATCTGCAGGAGCTGAGCATCTGTGATACGGAGCTGAACTTTGTGCTAATGCGTCGCATAATGCTCTACTTGAGCGATCGCGGCATTCATCTGCCTCTACGCTGCCTGCACAGGCCAGACAACAACATAGATGCCAGGGCTGCCCCCACAGAGCTGGCTGGCCCGGTCCAGACTCGCGCTGGCGTCACCGGCATACATCCCTATTGGACGACACGTGACATCTTTACCTTCCTCACGCTCATGGCGGTGTTGATCATACTGCTGATGCAGCTCTACCGCATACTGGACGAGGAGGGCTGTCTGCGGCGCTTGCGCCTTTGGATCGTGGGCAGGCAGCCACCTATGGTCAATGGCACCCGCAACAGACGCCTCAACGAGGAGGACTCTGAAGTATGAATTCGGCCCATGATTTACATTGGTTTTATTATTTTTTCTTTCTATTTTTTTTTTTCACCCATTTTTCCAACTTAACAGAGCTCTAGTGATTAAACGTGAGACTTCGTACACGCAGAGAAAACTCTTACACTATTCAATTGGCCAGCTCAAGGTAAAGCTGTAAAATAAATTATTTAATTTTTATTTTTAAGAAATAAAATTAAAAAAAAATTTGTTGAACATTTTTGTAAAAATAAATTTGCTTAAAGTTAGTGTAAAAATAAATTTGCTTAAAATTTGTGTTAAAATTAATTTACCCAAAATTTGTAACATTTATTAATTTATTTTTTTAAAAACCAAGAAAACAAAAAAACAATTTAATATTAAAGTACAATTTTAAATATATTTATGAATAATATATGTAAATATAGTATATAAATTAGTAAATGGAAGAATAACGAAAGGAACTATTGCTTATATTTCACAGTGTATATATAAATATAAAACTTAAATAAATTTATTTCTTTATATTTTACTAATTATTTGCAGATGTTAAATAATGCTTAAAAAACTTTTTCTAAAATAAATTACTACAACTTTGAATTTTATTTTCATTCATTTATTTTATATTTAAAAAAGTGTTAAGAAACTTGTTTGCAATAAATCAATTACTTTTTATTTTTAAAAATTTAAGTTTTTATTATTTATTTACATATATAAATATATTTACATATTATATTATTTTTAATTAATTTTTGAATTTCCTAACAGTGTTCAAGCTATAATTAGGCTAAGAAATCTGTGAACTCCGCTGATTTAGGCTGCTTATATTTCTTTAAGTTTTTTTGTTTTTTTTTTGGAAATTAGAACATATTTTTCCGTTCAGCCAAAGCTCGCTTTGTCATATAATTTCCATTCAATATTTGCTTAACAAATACTGCAACATTATCTCAATTGAATCCCACACAAATACAAATTACGAGCGCAACTTTTTCGCGCAGTGTATATTAGCTTTATTGCAGTCACATGTTGCCGCGAGCAATATGTTGCCAAAGATTTCGAGCTGCGAGAGCTAAACGACAATTGCTGACAATTTAGCGCTAGTTAAAGTTGCATGCTGACATTGCTCTTGTTGTTGTTGCTGTTGTTGTTGTTGGTGCTTATGCTGCCGTTGTTGTGCCTGTTGTATATATTGGCATCTAGGTTTGCATATGAAATGTTGCCCGGGCACACAAGGCAAACGAAGAGACACAAGATGCATTCGCCAGATTCGCACAAAATACGAATTTAAGTTCAAAATAATTGCACGGCATGCAGAGGACAGGACAAGTCGTGTGTGCAACATGTGAGTGCCTGCCGTTGCCGTTGCCGTGGCTGTGGCTGTAGCCAGGCTGTTGCCTGTGGCAGCCACAGTGTTGCCTCTGCTGCTGCCCTGACCAATAACGACAACATCCAACAGGAACAACCTGAACAACAACTTTTCCGCCTCCGTATGCCATGCACTTGCCTTGGCCCGCCCCCTTTTTGGCCAGATTTGCCTACGACATGCTTTGGGTGGAAATTGTGCTCATGTTGCACGGAGGGGCATTGGGGAGCGCCTAGGGTTTAGGGTTTTGGGTGCCAGCGCGCACTCGCACTCAAGATTTTGATAGGGCATCGCAATTTCTGAGAAATTGTATTTTGATTTATTTATAATGTTACAGCGACATGCACATATAGCTATAGTCTATGCGTGTGTGTGTGTGTGTGTGTGTGTGTGTGGGGGGAGGGGGGCTTGGACGGCTGCCTATGTCTATGCCGTGCAGTTGTGGCTGCATATTCAATTTGAATTTATTGTTTTTGTTGCTGTTGCAAAATCATTTCGATTAAATTAGAAATATGCAAATCATGTGCAGTCGAATTAATTATGCAAATACACAAACACACATTAACATATATATACACACATATACATATACACGCACACAAACATCAGCCACTATAGATGCACAATTTTCATATTAGTTTCATTCACGCGCGCGTTTTGCCAGCGTTTTTGGCCTCGCGCGTTTATTGTCGCGCACAAAACGCTCGGCAATTAAATAACTTCACACCAGCGTTTCTTGTGGGCGTTCAAAAGTGAAACGCTCGCTCGCGCGCGGCTTCGGTTTTTGTTCGCAATGGTATGAAAAATATTCCAACGATTTGTAAAGAAATAAAATCGAAAGGCAGCGATTGCAATTGTGCCACAAGCAACGCGCAACGCGCAACGTGCAACAGCAACAAAAAAAAAGCGGAGCAGGGAAAAAGATATTTCGATCGGGGCAACAATTTAGCAATCGTTCACGCGTCCAGGAGCGTCCAGTTCACAAGAGCATATTATTGCGTGCCACTAGAGCAGTGTGTGTGTGGGGGGAGGGAGGCGCTGCCACGCCCCAGCCAGCGACTCACCCCTTTGCTGGCCGCTGTTTTTTTTTTTTCGGGGTGGGCGTCGCCGCGGAGGCTGTGCAAAGTGTAAATTTATGATCATGCGATTTTTATCGAATGTGAATGTGCAAAAAAGTACAGCGCTTTTTGCACTTTATAAAAAAGGCAGCAAGCACACACACACACACACACACAGAGTCACAGTCACAATCACAGATTCATTGGCAAAGCGCGAAATGTGAGCCTGGCCGCATTATTATTAATACTCGCACGCCGTCTGTCATGTTTTGTATTTAGTCAATTTTCGCTTGGATTTTTATTGAATCGTTTTATTTAATTTTTTTTTTTTTTTTTATTTCCTTTTTTGCTCATATTTGGTTTATTATTTATTTGCCTGCGTGCCGCTGCTCGCTCATAAATCAAGGCGCTCGCGCGCGTTTATCAAATTTTCGCACACTTGGCTTTGGCTGGAAAATGTGATTTTTCGCTACACGCCCCCCCCGCCTACCCGCCTACCAAAGACAAAGTGCAACAGCAGCCGACGGCTAGGCACGACAATGACACGGCGCGACCCCCAGCGCAAGACAACCAGCCAGACCCTCAGTCATTCAATCAGTCAGTCAATCACTCAGTCATTCAGTCAGCTCACACGTGGCTGAGGCTCCATTAATGCGATTATTTCTGTGCACTTTTGGCAACTGGCAAAGTTCATGGCATTATTTCCGAATCAGTGAACGCAGCATACGTCTGGGGCGGGGTAAGGTGGGAAGGTGCTTTGGGGCATGCCACATTAAAGACATTTTAATGGTTATTTCTGCCGCCGTCTTTTGGGTGAGACAATGCCGCAACCACAAGTGATATTTTGCACTAACAATATTTCATACACTCACACACACACACACACACACACACACACTCACACGCATTCGTGGATATTTCACACCATGCTTAGGCGCAAATTTGTTGCTCTAATCCTTAGGCAGCGCCGCTGTCTCATTAGCGCCCCATGCTCCTCTGTAGCGGCCAAGCGCCTGCGTGTTGCACGTTAATCGCATTATTTACAGCAAACAGGATCAGCGGCATGACTTTTGCGTCTGAGCGGACAGAGCCCAAGCACCGGCACGGCCAGCCTCTCACTCAAAAGTCAAACGACGACAAACACTCCCACGGGGATATCTGTGACATATGTAAAGTGTAAGCCCGGCCAAGCACCCAGGACGGGCGGGGGTTGAGCCACTGTCAAAGCGGCGGCGCGTGCCAGCGTGCGGTTCGTGTAATGAATATCCGCTTAGCTGCCGCTGGATGCTGCACAAACGGGGTTGCAAGTGCTCAAAAGCTAAATGCCCAATGCTCAATGCCAACTGCCGAATGCCGACTGCCGACTGCCACCCTGGCAGCTGGGTGTGTCCGCTGGCCGGGCGTGCTCTGGGAAATTGATCGAAGTGACATTTAAAATATGCCGCGGCGCGGCTCGGTGCGGCGCACACTTTGCTACACTTCGTACACTTCCCAAATGATTGACTTGCCACAACCAGCCAAAAAGGACAATCTCTAAATCGGTTTATGGTAGTGTGAGAAAAAAAAACACATTAAAAAATACTTAACAAAAAAGAAACATAAATAGCTATGATTGAGTGTGCTGCTTAAGGCTCTAATGTGAAGATCTGAACTTATGGCTTCGATATTTATAGTTCTTTGTAGCAAGAAGAATTTTATTTTATATTAATTTTTTTTTTTTTTTGTAAATTTTACGTGCTTAATTTCTTAAGTCTGTTGATGGGAAAGGGCAAAACGAAGAATTATTATAAATTTATTTTCATCTCGTAAGGTAATAATTTCTATTGCCAATAATACTAGAACTAAATTGTATAAATACATTTATATTTTTATTTTCTGTCTACAAGGCTTGCTTAAAATAATTCTAGCTTTGATGGTAAATTGGTTAAGCTTAAAACAAATATTTTTCTATTTTATTCATGCCACTCTTCAACTCATGCCAACTAACCTGGGCATGTTATATGTTAATTTCATTTTTGACAGATGTAGACCGTAATCGATTTTAGCCAGTTGTAAAAAACTCAATGTGTATCAAATTGTCTGCCAAAAACAAGAAACTAATGATGCCGCGCCCACTTCGATAGCGATGGCGCAACTGAACAAGATTACATGGATTGATTTTGCTTACTTCAAAGATCGGAATATCTTTGGCGTATGGATTGCTTTGCACATAACAAAATCGTTATTTATGAATAAACAAATAAAATAAATATATAATTTTATATATTTATATCACTTTTCATTTGTATTTTACGTGTTGCACTAACAGCCAGGGCTATAACAACTTGTTCTCAAAGTTATAAACTACTTTTTATAGCCTTTGAAAGCAATTTTAAGTTTAATTCATATATTTGTAATTATTATAAAAATATTATAATTAATTAATTAAATAATATAATCTCCAAAAAACTATTTTTGATATAATTAATTATTATTATGATTTTGATTTATTAAAATATTTATATTACTTATATGCATTATTATTTATGTATTATAAATACATTCGAATTAGATCTTAAATATGTAATAAACCAATTTAATGATAATCAAGAATCAAAACAAAATGAATTTGAATTTGTTTAGCTAATTTCGATTGCAATTGAGCTTTGCACGGCGCCACCTCTACCAGGTGCTTCTTGGCTCACCTCTCAGCTCTCGGTTCTCGGCTCTTGGCTCTTGGCTCTCTGTTATTTGATATTTTTGCTGAGCACAACGCAACTGAATAAAAACAAATTAAAGCTCATTGTTCGGCTTTTGTCACTTTTTGGTGGCGGCCCGGCGCACTGATTGTCTCCGATTACAGCTGCAGCAGTTGCAGAGAGCTCAGCTTCTGTTTGCGCCGAGGCTCAAGGTCCTTGGCCCGGACCGTGGACCGCCCGCGTTGCCTTTGTCAGATCTCACTTCACGTCTCGCATTTTGTTTTTTTTTTTTTTTTTTTTTTTTGTTTTTCGTTAAGCGAGTCACGTGCCACAATGACGACACTTCTGACATATCCGGCGGACCACACGCCGCACTCATTGTTCGCATTATTCCCGTCGCCTGCCGCCACCCCCTCTTGAATGCTGGCTGCGAAGCTGCGGGCAAGTGTCAGGGCACAAAATTAGCGCATCACGTGCGCCTGTGCCGCAATATCCTTTAACTGGCTGCTCTCGCCATTCCCTGGTATCCTTATCGCTATCGATTTCGTTTAATATGTTAATCTGTGCCATCGCCCCGTAGTCCCAGCTTCTTCTGTTCACTTGTCCCCTGCTCTACTCGACCCATGCCGCTGTTCATTAGCTGAGAACAATAAAGGTCTCATTTTATGTTATTATTGGAGCACTCCCCGTTGGCAGTCCATTAAAATAGCCATACGCATGTCCTGGCGTCCACTTAATGGCAGCCACTTTCCGAAAAAAGAAAAAAGAGCTCCAAAGTATCAAAAAGATATCAAATGGATATAAAAATCAACGAGAAAGGCTTTAAATACGCATCGCTTAAGAGATTGGGTAGCAATCGGAATGCATTAACTGCGGGTAAAACTAATTACTGCCATATCTCTCTGGCTCTATCTCTCACTCTGACTCGCTCTCTCTCTCTCTCTCCTTCTCTCTTTCACTCTCTGTTTAATGCCCGCGTTAATTACCATTTTCTTACTTATTTTTATGGCATTTCTGTGGAAAAACGCGTGAAAAGTTCTCAGGTGAAGAAATGGAATGCGAGTTTTCCAATCGCATCAGCCAGTCGCCGTCTGTTAAGTCACTTGCCATTCCCATTGATATACCCTGTAGAAATGTATGAGTTGCAGCACCTATTGTTTTTCAGGTATATTTAATAAAACCGAGCTGACAGATGAAAATTAGTCACAATTGTTTGCCAAAAAATAATAGATAATAAATATATATTTATCTTTTAAATATAATATATATATAAATAAATAACTACATATTTGTTTATAGATGAAATATATGAATATATATTTAAGTAAATAAATACATATAGTTTAATATATATAAAATCGATTTTTATGAATGGGAAAAAATTATAAAACTAAAAAAAACATATTTTTATTTTATACAATTCTTAAAAATCAAAATCGAGCACATTTAAATGTTTCAAGAACTAAAAAATGACAAAAACGACTAAATACTGAAAATTTCGAATTACTTTTGCCACTATATATTTTCGAATTTTGATATGTGGCATATATTGTTAATGCCTATTTCAGGAAATATATTTCATTAAAATATTAAATTAAGTTACATCAGTATGATTTTTTAAATTATATCTTCTCACTTACATAATAATAATTATTAATGTTATAAACACATTTCCTTAAAAAAAAAAAAAAAAAGAAATACATATATATATATATATATATATATATATATATATATATATATATATATATATATATAGATATATATAGATATATATATATATATATATATATATAATATATGTATATATCACTCTATAAAATAATTTTTAAGTTACAATTTAATTTAATTTTTTTTATACTTCAACTCTTATAAAAGACAAAAATATTACTGTAGAGAATCATTTAAATATTGCAAACTATTTTTATTATTTTTATTTTATTTAACTTTATTTAAAGTTTCTCTTAGCGCAGATATGGCTTTGTAGCTTTTTTACTCGTATTTTATTTTTTATTGCTGCAAATCTGTTGGAGTTGTATAAATATTAAAAACGATTAGCTGCATGTTGTTGGTCGCAGCTATAATGCTGGGGTGGCTCAGCGATTAATGGCAGCTGCAGGGGGAGGGCGTTGTACTGGCTTAGCGGGCAGCCAATCCCCTGGCCAAATGCAAAATAGGCGCAAAAATCACAGCGAACAACTTTGCCAGGCCGCGCGCATAATGGGCAACAAGTTTGCTGTTGTTGTTGTTGCAGTTGTTGTTGTTGTTGTAAGTGGCGAGGCCAATGCAAAAGGATTGCATCTGATTGGATCTCAATGCTGGCCGAGGCACTTGCAGCGGCAGCGGCAGCGGCAGCAGCACCAGCAGCGAATGGAGCTTGAATTGATGCAGATGCAACGTGATGCTTGTTGGTAATAAAATTGGTGCTTAAACGAATCCACTCACAGCCATTTAGCAATATCAGACATGGCTGTAAAATTAACAGAGCAACACACAGAACGAGCGATGGACCCAAAGCAACAAGGGAACGGCCTCAGCTATATCCATGTTGGTTGCTGTTGTTGTTTCTGTTGCTGCCATGTGCAATTATTTCTTTGTTGTTGCTGTTGCAATTGCCTTTTGGCCGCGTTAATGATGCAGGAGGAGTCGGGGCCAGCGGTTGGACGCGCGCTTACAGCCCCAGCACAAAGAGAGAAGAAAATAAAAAAAAACATTACAAAAATGGCAGACTCGTTCCACCAGCAGCGCCCAGGCCGAGCCGAGCCGAGCCAAGTGAAGCAGAGCCGGACCAGCCATTGAGTCTGCAGCATCAGCATCACTTAGCAACACCCACTTTAAGATCACGACAACAAATGCTGACAACAACAGCAAATAGTATTGATTATCAACTGATTGACTAACAGATACCCTAACAATTGGTTGGAAAATTCCAAACATTTTAAATAAGCCGAAGAAGCATAGACAAGAAAGAGTTAATGTTCAAATGCAGTTTTTGGTACGCAATATATACCCTGTAATGTGGTGAGTAGTTAGGATATAAGTGTGTTCATAAGCGCTATGTTATTATTATTATTATTATTACAAGAAATGGATTCTTATCTCAAGTTATCACTTGTGTATTTGTGGAATTCACTTGATTGCAAATTTCAATATAGTTTATAAAATTATCAAAGAGTCGCCATGCATTCGCTAGGCAATAAATAAATGGCAAATTATATATAATATTTCTCTTTCACAATATTATTGCTAACTTCACTAGGTGCTGAAATAATCCAGTCGAAATTAGTATCACTCTTTTTACATACAATAAATATGAACCAATTATAAATTTCCATTGAAATGTTTTCAGTTCTTTTAGTAATTGAAGTTTACTTAAAATAGTCGTAAAATAGTCGTTCTTCGATTCTTATCGAACTCTAATACTAGTTAAGTTGTATATGCATGCAAGATCAATCAAAAATATGAAAATAAAATAAATTAATATATTAACTAATTGGACTAAGTCTCACATACCCAACACTGGCACCTGCCGCTTGTGACACATAGAAGCACACATACATCACACCCTTAATTAAACATTAACATAAATGCAGGGTATTAAAAGGCCAATGCAATATGCAACGCTCTGTTGCCGAATTTATTTTCTTCGCTGTTCATGTAAAGCCCGCCATCTGTCCCCCTGCCCAACTCCACTCAAACCCTCTTGCCTCCTCCCGCCCACAGCTGCTCAGGCTAACTGCACAGAAATTTATGACAAAATCTCATGAGCTTTTGATGAACCAAACGCAGTCGCAAGGTTTTCTTATTGAGTTTTTCAAAATTCTGACAAGTTTTTTTCTCATATTTCTTTTCTTTTTTTTTTTGGTTTTTTGGGTTTGCTTTGGTCATGTGGATTGCAGTTTGGGGCCGAGCACGATCGCATTAATTTATTAATTTAATGGCAAAAACGTTATGAGCCGCTTGAGAACAAGTGAAAGGTGGATGAGGTGGAGGAAGAGGCAGGGGACGGCGGCAAGCGAGAAGAGAGATGGGGTTTCGCTACCTTCAGGCGGTTATGGATACACACGGGGCGTTTCTAACAATTTTATGCCAGATGAGCGCCTAAATGATCGCGATCAGTTACCTGCCAGCCAGCCAGCCAGCCCCATCCATCGCTGCAGTTGAAGCTGCGCTGCGAGAGAAACGTGCGTCCACTTAAACCGCAGACAATCTTCATTATGGCCACTGGAGGGCACACAGCTGCAGCAGTTCCGATTCGCGATATACCGCCACAAGATGCTGATGCAGTCGCTGTTTGTTGCTGCCTCCCCCGCAACCGCCCATACTCGTCCCCCGGCGCTGACATTGCTGCCAGGTGAGGTGTTTATTAAGGTGTAATGCAATTTTTCATATTTCCTTTTATTCGCTCACAGTGGTGCGCGGAGTGGACGGAGCGAGCGCGTGGGCGGAGCAACTGGAAAATTGCAATAATATGTTTGTGTATCTTTTCCTTTTAGCCAAGCCAAAATGGATGCACTATGCAAGCCGCTAAAGGTGGGCGGAGGTGAGGCAGCAAACACGGCAACACGGCGCAAAGGAGAAAAACCATTGGAAAAAAAACTGAAAAACTGTGGCAACATGTTTGAGGTTTTCGCTTTTCCGACATAAATAATGGTCATAAATTGAGCATGGCCGGAGCTAAAAATTCAGTATTTATAGCCAAATGATAAAAATAAGATTTATTAACATTTTTGCTGCCCCGCACAAACACACACACACACGCAGTCCTTTTTGCGATTTTCACACACCCCAAAACACAAAAAAAAAACCCAAGGCAAGAGATTGCAATTGCATAATGCCCATTGAGCCAATACTCTGTAGTTTCATAGCTAAGCTTAGTTAGAGATTGCTATGCGCCAGTGGCTGCCAAACTGTGAGCATAAAACTATGCCAATGATAAATGTTGAAATGATGTAAATAAATTAAGGAATATATTTAATGACAATTGCTCCAAAACTGTAAGCTGTACTCTTTACACATCTGTATGATAAAATGACATGGTTTGGCTATAGATCAAAGCCTATGACTGTCAGACTGAGTGTTGTTCAGCAGCTAGTATATGTAGTGGCTTTTAAACTGTATGCCAAAATCGTGTGATATCCATATCTTATATCTATAAACTTATATAAGTTTAGAATAAAAAACAGTTATTGTAAAACTGCATGTTGAAATAAATATTAAATTATTAAGCATGAAATGAATTGAATAGAAATGATAGAGAAGTGGCTGCAAAATTGTATACAATGAGAATATTCAAGTTTTTAATATGAAATAAATAGAAATTAAATAACAGAGAAATGACTCCAAAACTGTATATTTTCTTTTCGCAGAAAAAATGTATATTAAAACTTAAAATTAGATTTTGTTTGAAGCATAGTGAAGCTATATACTACACGCAATCCCAAGTGAATATACATATAGATACACGACTAATTACAGTTAAGTAGCTCTTTTTAAGTATTGTATAGGGTATTAAAATGAGAGGATGCACCAGAACATCCGTTTCGCTTCGCCGTGTGGCTGATCCTGTGCACATTTAATTTCTTTTTTTTTTTTCAACAATTTTGGTTGAAAAGCAGGCGAGCAACTAATTAGTTTTTTTCGCTCTTCTTATTTTGGAGCACGTTGAAAATTTGCCAAGAAGTTGGCTGCATGGCTGGCCCAGATCTTGGCCATAGTTGAGCTCTTCTGTGCCTTTTATGGCGTTTCACAATTAGTGCAGCAGCAGCGCCTGCGGCTGCCTGGACCACAAACAAGATTTCAATAAGAAAATCAGAAAAATCAGAAAAATCAAGCAAATGTAGAAGAGCCAAAAGCTAAATAACAACAGCAACAACAACAACTGCGACGCACACGCAGGCCTGATTTTAATCAAAAATTCACAGCATTGTTTGCCTGTCAAAGCAGCAAAAAAGGGCGATTATCGCAGGCGCAGGACGAGCAGGAGCACGAGTAGGACTAAGGAAAGGCCTGCATATAGCAAAAGTTGTAGCTGTTGCTGTTCTTGTTGTTGTTTGTTCAAATTCCAGGCGCATTTCATACAGCGCATACAGCACCACAGGCAACAACAGTAACAACAGCTAAAAAGCAAGAAAGAGAGGGCAAAAATAAGAAAAGAAAACAACCAGCCATAAAGCTGCCCCATATTGTTGCAACTACTAAAACGGCGTCGGCATTGGCATCGGCATCGGCATCGGCATCGCGCGTGACCACAACTGCCCCCAAGCGTTGGTGTTGGTGCCCACCCACTTATCGCAACGTTGCTTTATGGCATTCTTCTTCGCTGCTGACCGACGCATTTAATATAAAAACTCATGAATATCATTAACAACAAACAACTACGAGCGGCTATTAAATTGTTGTAATAACAATGAACATGTTCATGATAAGGCGCTGCTCAAATTAACTTTAATAGCATTTTTAAATGTTATTTTCCCGCGCCGAATGACCCACTTTATTTATTTTCCAAAATCTGGCAATGTACGTAGCGTTGCCACATCGGCAGTCAAACATCGTTGAGCTCACAAAAACTAGACGGGCACACTCATAACTATCGCACAGTTACAACTCGATGTATTTGTGTGGTGGCGTACGATTAACGCCTATCGTTACAAAAATATTCGCAGACGTCGAAAGTGTTGTCGATGCGTTGCGCAGTGTTTAGTTTATTGTTTATTAAAAGGTAAATAAATTCTTTATTTGTGTGGATTTGTGCAAGTGTAACCTTTGCGAAGTAAATAACAAACCAATTGATATTAATTGTGCAAGCCAAATGGCTAAATGAATGTGATAAGCCATTAGCATTGAGAGACAATTTTCTCTTGTCCATTTCGGTTTACTGTATAATTTGTGCGTCATCATTGTCTATTTGCTGTTGTTTGATTACAAATATGTGCAATATTGTTGACGAACTAAACAATTTACCGGTGCACTGTACATGTTGTTTCGCATGCGTTTGTTTGATTAGAAAGTCGTCTGCCGATATTGTGGGTGTGTGGGTTACCGTGCGAAACGAAGAAGCGCAAGCAACAGCAGCTACAAAATTTCTCAACGTACGTCAAGGCGAACACCGCGCGAAAAAAAAAGTCAGAAAGAAAAAAAAATCATAATATAATCTCTTAGCACCCAACACCCGCTGGCCTAGCGCTATGCTCTTGGTCTTACTCTCTCGCTCAATCTGTCTGTCGCCTGACGGCTGTTCCGCGCTCAGTGACGAAATAATGTCGACAGCGTCGGCACGCGCAGCTCTTTTTCAAAGGTCACGGGCGGGCGCAGGAGGCGTACGGTGCGTGTGTGTGTGTTTTTGTTGTTGCGCTTTGTTTTGTTTTAGCGGCGGAAAGAACGCGAAAATACAATGATTCAAGATACAATAAAAAATAGAACGAAACATGAAAATTCGCAGTCGGGGATACAAGATACTGTATGCTGTACGAGATCATTTGCTTGGTTGTTAGTTAGTCTCAGAACAGTTAACCCAATTAATCTGTAACCTTAGATTTGGCTTTTCTGTTTATGTTCAGCTGTTTCATTTCAGCAATGGTATTTTGTTGATGCATTACCAATGACCCCACAACCGATATACTTTCTTCTACTCAGTATATAGGGTATTTTCACTAAATGTTTTGTTTTCGCTTTGCCAGGCGCCAAGATGGATTTCGCCAGCGTACTTAATAAGAGCGAACCACACCAGCGCACCATCATACACCTGGACATGGACTATTTCTATGCCCAAGTGGAAGAGTTGCGCGAGCCCACATTCCGCACTCAACCACTGGCCGTGCAGCAGAAAAATTTTGTGGTCACGTGCAACTATGTGGCTCGAGCGAGAGGCGTTACCAAGCTAATGCTTATTGAGGAGGCGAAACGTCTTTGCGAGGATCTGGTGTTAGTCAATGGCGAGGATCTGGCCCCATACCGGCTAATGTCCCAAAAGATATTCGACCTGCTGCTCAACTACACGCCCGACGTCGAGAAACTTGGCTTTGATGAAAACTACATGGATGTAACGGCGCTGGTGGAACTGCGACAGGCACATGCGGCCGATGCGCAGTTCAAGCCAGCTGTGGGACACATATACCCAGCAGATGGCACTCCGTTGACTGCCTGCAGTTGCGGTTGCGCTCAGCGACTGGCCATTGGCACACGCATAGCCCAGGAGATACGCGACGAGCTGCATCTGCGACTGGGCATCACCTGTTGTGCGGGCATTGCTTACAATAAGCTCCTTGCCAAGCTCGTGGGTAGTCGCAACAAGCCCAACCAGCAGACGGTGCTAGTGTCAACGTATGCGGAGCAGTTCATGCGGGAACTGAACGATTTGGACAGCGTTACGGGCATTGGCCAGAAGACACAAACGCTGCTGCTGGAGGCGGGCGTCAGCAGTGTGGAGCAACTGCAGAAATGCGACATGGAATTTATGCGCAAGAAATTTGGTTTTGAGACGGCGACCAAGTTGCGGGACCTGGCACTGGGCCGCGATGCCAGCTGCGTGCGTGTGACAGGCAAACCCAAGTCAATCAGCGTTGAGGATTCCTGCAAGACCATCTCAGTGCACACGGATGTGACGGATAAGTTTCGTATGTTGCTAAAACGGCTGATGGAACAGGTGAGCGCAACAACATTCAAAAATTAATTAATTCAAGAAATCGTCATAATATCCTCCTCTGAACTAGGTGGCCGAGGACGGTCGCATACCCATTGCCATCAAGGTGGTGCTACGTAAATTTGATGTCCAGAAGAAGAGCAGCCATCGCGAAACGAAGCAAGCGAACATACTGCCCTCGCTCTTCAGGTCTTCGGTATGTGCCGGCGAGACGGGAGTCTGTAAAGTGCAGCTGGCGGATGGAGCATTAGATAAGCTGCTCAAGATTATTATGCGTCTCTTTGAGCGCATTGTCGATTTGAGCAAACCCTTCAACATCACACTGATAGGCTTGGCGTTCTCCAAGTTTCAGGAGCGCAAAGTTGGCTCCTCGTCGATAGCGAATTTTCTTATTAAAAAAGCCGATCTGGAGGTGCAATCAATCACTTCTCTCACTAATACGAGTCTCACTAGTCCTACGTCGGAGAGCGGTCCGACAGCGATGAGCGGCGATGAAGCCGCCTTTCGCTCCTCACCCACCACATTCAAGCCCAGTGATCAGTTTTATAGACGACGCGCCACCACAGCGTCTCCGGTGCCGATGCTCCTGGATAATGGCTCCGAATCGGCGGCCACCAATTCGGATTTCAGTGATTTCTCCGAAACGGAAGTGGAGCCCTCGCCCAAGAAAAGTCGCATTGGTCGGCTGCTGGTGTCGAAGCGCAGTCGACTGGCTGGCGATGTAGCGGACACGGCGGGTGATGTTGCTTCACCGAGCAAACTGCGCGTATGCGATCTGCGACTCAATTCACGTGATAGCGAAAAGGACTTTCCCATGAGCCCGATAGCTGCGTCAACTTCGGGATCATCGACAGCGCCGCGTTTTCGCACGATTCAGCCGCCCAATACCCTACTCAATCGCATCGATGGCAGCCTGCGTTTCATACCCGCTCGCACGGCCAGCCGCCTCAGCTCCAATGCGAGTTCCACAGCGTCCTCGCCACTGCCCTCGCCCATGGATGATACGGTTAGTGCGCCAAACACACCCACTCTGACGCCAGCATTACAGGAGGCGGCACAAGCGCCCAGTGTGGGCAGTGCAACAACAGAGGCAGCCACGGGCGATTCACTCGTCCATCTGGCCTGTCCCGCCGGAGTGGACGCTCAGGTGTTCAAGGAACTGCCCGTCGAGCTGCAAAACGAGCTGATCGCCTCATGGCGCAGTTCGCTGGTGGTGGCTGCAGCCAATGCCGTGGAGCAGGCAACAACTAGCAGTGACAGCTCAGCAAGTGCCGACAGCAGCAGCAGCAGCGGCGGCGGCGCCGGCAGCAGCAGTACCACAACACAGAAGAATACCCTATATCGTTATTTCCTGAGGAACAAGTGATGTTGTAGTAGATGCGTTTAACGCAAACTCTGCCTAATTAAGATTAAAATTGAAACACATATACACTATATTATTATTATTATTATTATATATATATAGAGATATATATTTTGATAGGTTTGTGGTATTAGAATATATATTTAGATGAGCTGTTGATGAAATTCCCGATTCGCATTATTCAGTACATTTTTATTAATTCATATACACTTCATTAAATACTCACATACAGAATTGTTAAGGTGCCCTACTTACACTTATTTCCTTTACTTTTCCCTTTGCTTAAGCGTACAAACGAATGCTGAACTATAACTTTTATAAGAGCTCTCATACTTTACATATATTATTATTATTTTGTGTTTTAAATAACAAAACTTGAATTTTTTCCTTTTTGCTAAGAAATTTTGGGAATCTGTCCACTTGACTTGATACAAGTTAAAGTTAAAATACAAATAGAAGTTTTGTAGTTTACCTAAAATGGCAACAACGAAATCTGTACAAAAAAAATAAAAATTTATATATGTAATTATATAAAGCAGTATAAAATTTGTTTAGGGCGACCTATTATCAATAAATTTTAACTATATATATATAGAACTACATAATAAAATAATTATTAAAGTCTTTGAAGCAGTAATTATACGTGTTTGTTTTAGGAAAATGGCAATAACAGCAGAAATGGCGACAGCATTGCACGCTCAATGGCTTAGCCAGCCGCATTTGATGAAGAACTTGCGCAGCGAGATTTCCATGGGACTGCCCAGAGATGGAGCGCCGCTGAGACAGACGGTTTTCAAAGACAGATACGTTGTTGGTGTTATGTTGTGCTTTTTGCACACATCGAGCTCATTGTGAGTGAGCAAATTGCTGCCCAGCGGCTGTGGCAGACGCTTCAGCTCGTCCAATTGGCTGCGCAGTATATAGCTCATGCTTGGCGGCTGCTGCTGTTGCTGCTGCTGCAGCTGTTCATCAGTCGAACTATTGCTGGCGGCGGCGGCGGGATCGTTTAGCTGCAGTTGCATTTTGACGCCGCTTTGCAGCAGCTGCTGCTGATGTTGTGGGTTTCCCTTCGCTGCTGCTGTCGATTGTGGCAGGCTCGCCTGGGCTGCCGTCATCGTAGCCGTGGAAGTCGCTGCCGTCGCTGTCATTGCCGACTCTAATGTCAGTCCCTGGCCCATGTCCGTGTTCAGTCCCATCGCCGTCACCGTCGCCGTTGTCATTGTCATTGTCGTCGGCAGCATCGTTGTCGTAGCTGCCGACGATGTCCGATAGCTATCCAAGTAGTTTCTGCTGGGCAATAATGCGCCGGAGCAGGTCGGGTCGCCGATGTGGTGCATGCTTCTTGGTGCGATTGAACTTGAACTTGCCTCGGCGCCGCTTAACAGTTCGCTGCAAAACAAACAAATTAAATTGATGCGATGATCCAAGCAAAGAGGTGAATGGACTTACGCCTTTCTGGGATTCGCTTGAGGGGAGTGCAAGGAAGAGCTTAGCGGCCGATGACTTCCATTGTAATGATGTGTGTTGTCCTGTGGTTAAACATTGTCTTATACAACCATTCAAACGCTGCGAGTTGGGCGCGTTGATAATACAAAGGAGCTGAATATCGTGAAAGTAAGACAAGAGACAGGGAGAACATTTTCATTGCATTGTTTTGCGACTCAACTAACATAGTTAATGACCAGAGCTGGAAAATCAACAAAGCTACTCTTTAACACAAAATGGATCACAAATCAATCGGGTTTTCCAGTTGCCAATTGTTTTTTGGTTTTTTTCCAGCTCTAGCAGACACGATATTCAACTCGCCATGCATTCAAATACGTGGGACCAAAAACACAAATAATATGTCACACTTACGGTCTTTCCATGTCCATATGGGCCAGTGGAGCGATGTGACGCCATTGCTGCATGCTGCTCAAAGTGTCGGCAATCGTCGATCTTCGTAATGCCATTGTAGCGATAGCGATACAGCTCCGACTGTCTTATGCGCAGCTCCTTTTCACGCTCCAACGAGCCCAGAAGGCGTTCGTACTCGTTGCAGGAGTAAAATTGAGCAAAGACGCGAAAGCGATCGCGAAATTCCTTCTGCTCCTTACTGAGACCTGGATGCAGCGCATAGTTGCGATTGCGAAAGAAGTTGGACACCAACTGATAGTCGCGCACCATTCGTTTTCTACGTGCCCGTTCGCGCAGTCGCCGCGTATAAATGTCAACGTGTGCCAGCTTCAGCATCACATCCACTTCTACATCTTCCGAACTAAATATAATGTTTGAGATCAACTGTTCGGCAGTTGGATCATATTCGCGCTCAAAGCTATCACGATTGGGCATGTAGCCCAGTTGCAGCGCTTCCTCATTGCTTATCTCTAGAGGTGGCAGGCGGGCGAGTGCATTGGCGCCTAACGGCCCAGTATCATCCTCTGTGTGATCAATTAGGATGGGCCGTTGCTGTTGCGCCGGCGTCCAAGTGGCCTTGCCAATAGTGCCGTTCACAAATTTATTTACATACTCCTCTTTGGCATCCTCAGCGGACTTCGTTTCAATATGCTTGCTAATATCCTCCCAGTTTCCAAAGCCGTATTGCTCAATTGCATCTAGTAGACGAATCTCTTCACGTGCCGTCCAGGCGCCTTTGCCGCGAAACACACTCAATATTGCAGTGCCCGTGTCCATAAACTGATATGCATGACTGTTTTGATGGGGGCCAATTTCAGCGCCAGTTGCGAAGCACTAGAAAAAAAAAACACATTTATAATAACGGAACAGCTCAAAAATACAATTGTTTATGTGATTCTTCACGATTTATCGAACTTTAGTGGCAAGTGGACAGCCCCTAATCTGGACTAGGCATCATATTGTTGGGAATACCAATTAAATCGGTAATCCGAACACTTAACTGAAGTTCGAGCTGATTTTTACTTGATTTAAATATATTTCAATATTCAATGCATTTGAAAAATCTTCTTTCACAATTACACATTCAGCATAAATTTTAGCATTTTTATTTCTGTGTACACAAAAAACAGCTGTTCAAAAACAACATTGTGAAATTGCCCGGTTATATGTACAGTTTTAGATGCGTCAGCACAAATACATACATACGACAGCTCTTTTCAAGAAGTGTCTGTGTGCGTGGAAAAAGTCTATATGTATGTGGCACGTATATGTGTGCTTATACTTACTTGGAGGCACAGATCAAAATTTTCGCACTCAGCACAATGCACACGTATGCCTTGGATATCATCCTGGCAATTAGTGCAATTGTATTTTGTGAACAAATCTGCAATTGTAGTCATTTTGACTTTAAATAGCGTTTTTTTCTTAAATAATTGAATATGCGAAAAACGCACTATGCTACAGTCGCCATCTTGGTCTAACAGCAGAGTTGCCACACCGTTCAAAATACCGAGCAAACACCCTTCTCATGCGCTAAAGTGACCATCGCTGCACCGACATAGCTGCCAGCTTACCATATTGCGCGCCAAATTAAAAATATACACTTATAACTGGATACAATATAATATATATATTTATTAAATTTCAAAAGTTTAATTCGAGTTTTGCCTTTTTCTTGTAATAATCAATTTGTTTTTACGCTAATATCACAAAAATAATATATAAAACTAAAATATGATAAATCCGCATAATATCAAACCAAAACCGAATGAAATAAGTAAATATATATATTTTTACAAATACATATAAATACCGATTATTCTGTGATTAGCTTAAGCTAAACAATAACAAAACATATTGTAAGCAATTGGCTGAATATAAATACAAACGGTGGTTACGGGAAGGAACACGTCTAAAATTATACAAATTTAAATAGCTATAAGTAAAAACCAATTAAAATATGTAATGCAAATGCTTTGAATGATGACCGATGCTTAAATCTAAAAAAATTTTTGAATATAAATATAAATATATATGCATATATATATGAGTTGCGCTGGGCCTTAAACTTGTTAGGAATTACACTGAAGCTTGCTAAATATAAGGTTATATTAAGATTGATTATTATTGATTAGTTTTGTTATATGTTGAATATGTTTTATAATATTGCTGTGTCCTTCCGAGCAGCAGCCGCTTTGGTATATGAGGGGGCGGGGAGGACGGGGGACTCTCTGGATGAGGACTAGTTAGTGTATGGCATTTGTCGTTACTGTTGCTAGTTTGCTTAGACCATAACGAAAACAAATAATAAATAAATTACAAATAAAACAAGTTTACAATATAAGAGAACTTTAACAAAAATCTTATGGCAAGTTGTTGTACAGCTGCGTTTTAAAAACGCGCACTTTACAAAACACACGTACAATTTGAATACCTAAAATCATCTAAATAAGTCTATTTGAGCGCCAAATTCGTGTTCGAGTCGCACCTGCTTGTGGGGAATTAAATTTCTATCATTATCTATAAATGTGTTTTTGATACTTTTTGAAGATTCGAGATTCACAAGCGAGCAAGTTTCTGGCAGTTGATCGCACGATTTGTCACAGTTCATTTTTCCTTTTTTTTTTTTCCTTAGTTTCATTTAATTTGATTTTTGATTGCGAGTTTGTTTTGTGTGAGCATAAGGAACTAACAAATACTATCCATCTCCACGTGCAGGCGCGACGGCAAGCGTTGTCATGTGCGACAGGCAGCAGCCCCTAATAAACTGGAGCCGACTCCTTGTCACCGCAACGAGACTCATAAGTTACTTTCGATTATAATGTCCCGCCGATTGGGATTAACATAAAAAAATGCAAAAGTTTTACCTAAAACATAACTATTAACTAATTTGGTATGTAAAGTCTTTGTGTCTTTAGCCACAATCTGATTATGATAAAAATTCCATGGGCTACAGTAACCGGCAAAGCAAAATAACAATAGCAACAACAATAAATTGCCAGTTAACTCACATGGGAAGGATTGAGTGATCATTATAAACGGGTCACACAATGCGGCTGCTTTGCTGCTCGACTCCTGTTTACGTTTCACATCTTGTCCTGTTATATCGTCTGTCATGAGTTGTTGCTGCTGCTGTTGTGTAGATTTTGGCAAGGAACCGTCTGAACGTTGGCTAAGCATGGCTATAACTGGCTCTAAAGCCAGACGGGAATTGTGGTGTGGGTGTATGGGACTGGGACCAATGCTGGCATGAATTCTAGTTACATGAATATGCAGCTCTGGGCATAAGTTGTGCCCGAAAATATTCTGATTACAGCGGTAGGTGCTGCAGCTGCTGTTGCTGCTGCTGCTGCTTGGTTCAACTTTAGGTGTCGTTGGTGCGGTATTATTAGGTGGTTGTGGGTTAAGTTGCTTCTTGATAAAATACTTGTGGGGTTTGTTCATCTTTAGTTACGGTAGAATCTGCTTCTTGGGTTTTTTTAACTCAGCATCTTCGTCACGCTTGACCTCAGTGTAACGTTCGCCCTTAAGTGAAACAATTTTATTATCACGATAACGCACAAGCTTGCGCGGCTCCATTTTGGGCACCACCGGCTTGTACTCGCGCTGAGTGGCATTCTTATCCACATAGGAGTACCTGAGGCACACAAAAAAAGCCATTAGTATAAAGACACTGATAAATAAGATACGATTTACCTGGCTATAATGCGGTTCTTAAGCTCATTGTCATCAACTACTACGTTCTTCTTCATGCCAATAGTGTGCGACTTGTCGGTCAAGCTCTGATTAGTGTCCTGGCGATGCAGTAGAATCTGTGTAGCACTATCAATGTCACCCTTCGATATGGCAATGCAATGTTTTATCTGTAAGCATGTCAAATTCGTATTTTATATTACAAATTGAGTTTATTTTGTTAGTTTCACCTAAACGAGTTAATTAATATATATCATTATCTACTTCTACTTACCTGCCGACATGTATTGACATGGATATACTGACTCACCTCGACGTATGCGGTATCAGGAAACATCTCTTGCAGCACTTCGGCCTCATCCAAAAAGTAATCGCAATTAGAGCTGGAGCTATCAGTGGAGCCTCCATCACTGGTCTCCGACAAGTGCTGGGAGCGCTTGCCGTTGCCAGTGCTGCCGCCACTGCTGCTGCTATTGTTCGAGGACAATTCGTCCTTTTCGGATATGGACGAGTTGCGTGCGCGTAGCTTGGACTCTGGTATAATGTTAGACAAGCTCAAGGCACTATTAAAATTAAATTAATCACATACAGAACGAAATTCAAATGCAAATTAAATTAAATAATTAGTCATGGCTTACTGGAGCGATAAATTGATTGAGTTGTGGTTGTCTTGATTCTTTTCCATATCGGTCAGCTCGTTTGCCAGCTTGTATATCCAATCACATATAACGCCTTCATCGATGGTCGAGAATTGCTCGAAATAGGCGCCCATCATCTCAACAAAGCCCTCGACATCAAAGCACGGATCCTGCGAAGCCTCCTCCAATATTGATATGATATAGGAGAGTACGATCTCATCCACAACGCTAAAGTCGGCGCCTGGTATATGTGCGCTGACAAACTGGACGAGACTTCGCTTTACCATCTCGTGTTGCTTCTCCAAATTGGTCATGATTCCACTATTTCTTCAATTATTAACTTAGTTGAATTTATTTGGTTTCTTCTCGTTTGTTCGGCGAATTTCGTTTGACTGCTTTGCCTATTATTTCTGTAAAGCAGATGTGTAGATATATGTATAGATATATTTGTATGCATGTGTGTACGTGTTCATGTGTGAGGAAGTGGACAGCCTGCTTTATTATATTTATTGCACACTATATGTGTTAATCTATTGAGTCTAAAACATTATTATATCAGTGCAACTTTGAAACAAACTTGAAATGAAAATCCGTTTTAAATAGCGTACTTTTTGCGTGCTGCGCCTTTCTTTTGCTGCTACTGCTGCTTCTTCTTCCTTCCAATCAATAATACTTTGCAGCGCAATTGAGACGACTACTATCGTTATCGACAGAAAAATACTACAAACATAAACCTATCGATACACATTTGCGTGGAAAGTTTGAATTTACAACAATAATAGCAACGTATAATTACAACAATAATGTTATTATATTCTTGACTTACAACTAATACTATGAATGTTTTTTCGAGAATTTTTTTAATTTTATTGTGTAATAAATAAAATAAATTGTATGGTATAATTGTTTCTATATTTGAGAACGATAAGCACGGAATGATAATATGATTATCCCACCGACCAATAATGTGAATTTTATTTTATATTCAAAAATTAGTGAGCTTAAGCTTAATAATATATTAAATTAAATATTTGTTTATATTAAAAAATATACTATATATTTATAGTGTATAGGTGAGCAGAAATATATGTGAACTTTTAATTCATCAAGGCAAACGAAATAAAAAATATATACTTGTAAAATGTAAATACTATTGGAACTAATCAATCATTGAAATTTGTTCCTCAACGGTATGGGTCATGGAATTCAGCAAGTATCGATACTTGTCATCCGATAAATATTGTGAGAAAAGAGATAAATAGCTCTCAAATGCGTACATATTTTACAGCACTATAAAAAAGTAATCGCAATTTAAATTTATATGAACAAAAACGTTTTTTATCATTCGCCACTTTAAATATGTTACAGTCCAGCTTACGTAACCTTAAATGGCTACGTAAATACAATACAATACAAGCAATTCACAAATATGTACTTTTTAACAGTAGATATCTATGTAATACAAAGGCAATGTCTTCAAAATATATAGGAAAAACGAAACCAGGTCAAAGTTTTGACAAAGTCAAGATATCGTTCTGAGCCACATTTATCGCGGCCAAGGGGCTGCTGAACTAGCCACGTTAGTATAAGCTTGTAGCGGTAAACTTCATTTTATTAAATGATGACAGTATTTATATTATATTGAAGTTCAAGGTTTCAATCGCCGGCGAACAAAAGAGAATCGAGCGAGAGAAACGCTAATTAGTAACCACGCGAAACGCATACCAATGATAAAGCATACTAAATATATGTAAATACAAATCGATTTTGAAACATGTATTTTTAAACATAAAACCCGGAAGCCAGCGCACTGCCGCTATCTCGCTCGGTAGACAGTTAAATTACCTATATGCAGTAGAGCAAATATTTGTCCATGTAGTTAACAGTTGGAGTTTTGGGAAAGCTCTGACTGATCTGACTGATGAGCTCTTTTTCCCATAAGCGAAATGTGTTAACTCGTTTCGAATTTTTGCGTAATTTCTCGTCACATACTTCAATGAAACCAGCCACATGTCATAAGAGCTGCTTTTTTAGTTCATGCACTGTTTTTGTTTTCTTTTTTTTTTTTTTTTTTTTTTTTGTATAATTTGCTTTGCCGTGACAATGATAATAAATCAATTAGTTGGAAGCTATTTTTATGCTGCTGTAGGTTTTACAGTTAAAAATGTTTTTATTTGCTTATTATTATACCCGTTTCGCAAAGTGAACAGGGTATATTGGTTTTACTCAAAATACACATATAGAAAGTATATTAGGCACATGATGAGAGTTACAATTTTGGTAAGCGGCTTCTCTATTAACTGACCCAAAATTGTATATGAATAATTTTGATACTAGTCAAATTGGGTGTATCTTCAAGAGCTTTGTAGCTATATCCTTAAAATTTGATAGCCAAGATAATGTAAAATTCATATTAGGACTACTTAGAAGATTTGCATAGAAAACATCTGATCTTCCTTATTTGAGGAGTTAAAATTGCCAAGATTGGCACTGGCCGGTCCACCGATAGACTCATACATTTTACGGTTCTTTAATGGGGTGCGGCTGATCCTAAAATATACCCATTTTCAACAACACTTCGGAGCCGTGCTCAAGTGTAAAGTTTTTTATTTACTTTTTAATGTGGGCTTTGGATTTACCAGGCGATCTCTCGATACACAGCGCGTGACTTCTAAGGAGGTTAATAAACTTGTTGAAAATAAGCAAAAATTATTTTTCGCAGAATAAAATAACAGTTTTGCTTTCTTTTGGTCCGCTTAGCAGACGCAATAATTGCTTCAAACTTGACCTTACCACCAAAAATAAAATTAAAACAAGTGCCAAAAAAAAAAGGCTTAAGCCCTCCGCAACTGAAATCAGCAATTAACGCGACTTCGATTTGCAGCAAACCGAACAATAAAGAAACGAGTAATGGATTGACCAAGACCAAGCCGAAACCAAATCACGGGCCACATACTGTCAGTGCTTGTGCGTGTGTGTCTGTGTGCGTGTGTATGTGTGGTTGGGTCTGGGCCTGGCTCCGCGTTCTGGCCGCTGCCAACGCCAGCGGCGCGGCTTCGTCAACGACGTCAAAGCTTCGGTTCAGCCGGCGGATGAACGCGCAATTTTTGTTTATTTATACAGCCGAGCGTGTAGAACTCCGTATTAGTGTCTTCTTGGCGTTCGCCGTTGACGGGTTTCTCGTATCCTCAGCTAACCCAGTGTGAGTCTCTGACAGCCGTTCAGTGCTTCGTGCTGCAATTCGTTAATGTGTGTGAGTGAGTGAGTGGAGTGACGGTGACGGTGTGCAACGGGATCATCCATAATACACATAGTACAGAACAGGTACGGAAGTGCATCGAAAATAATTATCGATAACAGGGTCAACAGTGTGAAAGTGAAGCCTATCGATGACCCACACAGATAAATTAGTTACGGACTCGACCCCCGTGGCTCCAACTGCCTGTCAAACAAACTTGACTTGTTGCGCACATTAAAGTTGGTGATGTTTGCACCAACTGGGCACAGCGCTCAGCTCAGTTCAGTTTAGCACAGCTTGGCTCAGCTCAGTTCAGCCAGTCGGGCTGCTGTTGCCTTGACTAATTTTCGTTAGTTGCAATTTTGTTGCTCTTTGCTAATGTTTCTTTATTGGTGCCTGGCTCTAGCTGTCTGATATTTCTAGTTGACCTTAACCCAATGCAATGCACATAGATTAAGTGCTGAAAACTTGTCTGAGGAGCTGCTGCGGCTGCTGCAGTTGCTGCAGCTAGTGCAGTTGCTGCAATTTTGCCAGTCAGCCAAGGCCAAGACTGACAACTTTGAAGCGGCCAAAACTAAATGCTTTGAACTTGTAATCAATAAATGGCGATTACATTGCCAGCTGCATCAAGATCAATTCTAATAGCTATGCAACGCCTCCACTGCGCCCGCGCCCGATACCGCGACCACATTCAATTTTCAAAATGGAGCGCTGCTTAGTCAGCAAGACTTGGGCAAGTTGAAGAGTGCCGAAATGTCAAAACCCAATTATCGTTGCAAATATTTACCAAGTAATTAAACGAGCGCCTCTTTGGCTACGACCTGGTCTATTGCTCAAGACTCGTTTCTCGTCTAGGCACTAGGCGCTTAAATCAATTCAAGGGCTTAAGTCAGCTTGAAAACATATGCTAAAAAAACGTTGAGCCTCAACTAATTGATTGACCCCCTTCCCCCATGGCAAGCTCAACTTGCAACAGTTATGTACTGGCTGCCTTTAACGTTACTGACTAATACAACAATAAGGAAATCTATTAAAGCCAAGTTGAAAGAAGAAAGAAAAACAAAAACAAATCAAAACAAAACACATTAATAGCACTCATAATAGTTTTGACCAAACACGAATTTAATGTGCAATTTATATCTATATACATATATATATATATATGTATGTATATATATATATGTATATATACTTTTTTTTTGGTATATTAATGCATAGGTTCATATACATATGTATATGCATAAAAGCGTATGCATATAAAATTCCTTAATTATTATATATAATCATAAAATTTATTTAATATATATTTTCTTTTGTTTCTTTTTTTTTTTTTTTTTTTTTTTTTTTTTTGTAAATTGATATATTTTCGCCTAGCTTCAGCTATGAGCAAAGATTTCCACTTAATGTTAATAATCTTTTCTCTCTTGTTTTTGGCATACGCTCGTTCTCTCTTTATCTCCATTTTATAAAACATAAAGAAAATATTATATATGATTCAATATGGCTCAATATTGACTAATAGCCAAGAATTAGTGAAAAAACTTCGTTAAATAAAATTTAAAATGGAAAAAAAATATCTTATGGTGTGAAACACAAAATAAAAAAAATTTCAAAATAGAATAAACTTTTGCAAAAATTTGTAAAAATCATGATGAATTCTTATACAAGCATTTATATATCTATAGAAAAAACATTTTGTAACTTTCATATAAACAATCTATTAATATTTTATTTTTCTGCCCGAGCATACAACAAAATACAATTTGTTTTTATTTTTTATTGTATTTTTTTTTTAATAGTTTACACAAAATAAGTTATATTTTACTGTTTCGTCTTGACATGCTTCGTCTAAAAATTATTTCTCAAGCATCATATTTAGATTTAGATGGCTCACAGGGTCAACAAAGCTAAGCTCAGTACATATACTATAGATAGCCAATATATAAATATCGTCTGACTATACAAGACCAATAGTACGTATTCCATCTTTTTAGGAATTGCTATATATTTAGGTGAAAAATTCTGGTGTTATGTCGACGACAACAACAATAACAAAATGGCAGTGCAAAAAGTGTCTAAGTGCGGACGGACAAGTGTTTGCTTTGCCTTTAGCATATAGGTAGATGCGTGTGAAAATCACGCTACAATGTGTGCACACACTAAACATCCGTGCCGGAGCTTCGATCTGATGCTTTTCGGTGGTACTTTGGGTGTGAGTTTGGGGGTCACACGCGGCACTTGGCTGTTTGTGTGAAAAGCGAAGTACGGAAAATTATACAAAAAAAAAAGTTATCTGTGTGTGTTTTTGTCGCCCATTGGCTTGTAATTATTTGCCTAGTGCAATTATCTAAGTGCAGCAAGCGAGTTGCAGCAGATGCAGGTGCACTAAAGATCATTAATTGCGGCGTGCGAAAAAAAAAATAAAACAAAAGAATATAGTAGATAAAAGTCTACATATACCTAGACACATTTTAAATATATATTAATATATTCATATGTGTGTGTTTGTAAGAAGTAGAACCTGAATAACTGGGCTAAGTTCGTCTTGCCACAATTTTTTCGTCTGCTTTAATTTTTCTATGCTCTACCCATTAAAAGTGAATTGAGAGGGTATGCTGACTTAGTGTTAAAGCTCTCCAGAAAGTGTAGACTACATATTCTAATACTGAGAATAGAATAGAACAAGTTAATAACTTTCGCCATTAAGTCCAAAATGGTAAACAAAAATTTTCAACTAAAGCAACTTAAGTTGCCTAGGGTATCTCATAGTCACGCATTTGCTATTCTGTCACTCTTAATTGTATGGTTTTTTTTTCGACTGGGTAATTTACCCACATTATTCAGATGTCGAAAATGTGGAGTAGCCTGAGTTTAGACTCAGACATTATTTTTGACACGAGCAATGCTGCCGATGCTTTTTAAAATAAAAACTTACAAATACAAAAAAAAAAAAAACAGAAAAAAAAAACGCAAAGCTCAGCAATTCCCATTCTGACAATAGTGTGATTTTCTAAATATATATGCACACTTATATATACACATAAAAAACTTTTTTTTTTTAGAAATACAACAATAAAGATACAAATACACGCTGTTAAAGGCTACAGCAACAAAAATCGCAAAGAAATCAATTATGCATACAAATCAATTTTACTCTGCGTGCGCTGCTGTCTTTATTTTATATACATAGAAAAATGTGTACATATATATATATATATATATATATATATATATATATATATATATATATATGTACATGAGCTTATTGCTTTCATTCGTTAATGTATGTATAAATATATGTATATTTCAATTTAATTTCTCCAGCAAATTGGCTGCTAATGAGGCGTAGATAGAGACTTAGAAGGGACCAGCGGCCTTTGGGCCTTACGAAATGTGCTCGATCCCCAAACGGGGCAAGGGCAAGGGCAACTGCAGTGTCAGCTGTCACAGCTAGCTGTCTGTCTGACTATCTGGCTGCCTGGCTGGCTAGCTGACTATCCATCCGTCCGTCGCACGTTTGGCGTCACATTTTTGGTCATGATAATGCCGCAGAACTCATTTTCCTGTCTCCAGTGTCAATCTGTTAGCTGTTTTGCTGACGCTAGCAACTTGGCCCGGCAACGACCTGCATACAAATTAGTTACTGCGATGATGTGGTACGCTTCGCTGATCCAGGCACAAGCCCATAACTGAGCTCGAAGTCCCGTCGAAGCTGGGCAAATGTGGCACAGTCGTTGGCATTGCGGCGTTCGTGTAAGATCACAGAGCGATAGAGTCATCAAATGTCCACAGTTGACAACAGTTCAGGTACAAGTTCTTCGGCTACTGTTACTGATTCACTCTTAGATATCAAGCATACGCCATATGTGCCGCGTGTCAACCATAATAACTCGTAATTAAAACCGAACGCTGTATATAGAACGCAAAGCTAAATACATTTAAATAGAAAATATTAATCAATTAATAAATATCAAGTTCAATACGAAAAAACTGGAAATTTTCAAGAACATGCATAAAAAAAAAACAAAAATAATATAAAATAAAATCGAAATAAAATTGTGGATTATGGAATGGCCCTTTGGCAAGGTCGTGAACCGGAAGTGTTCTAGGCACTAGATCTCTATGAATGAATTTTAATTCAACGAAATATCAAAACAAACGAAGCCGTAATTCAAAATTAATATCTCAATCATTTGGCAACCAATTCAGTTTGACATAAAGACAAAAACAAAAACAAAAAAAAAAAAAAACAAACTGATATAAAGACTTTGGTGCTCAATGTTGTTCCGCATGCAATTTAAATAACAAAAAGGAATAAATTTGTATATAACTATAATGTATATATATTTAAAATATTTAAATGGGCGAGCGAGAAGCGGGTTAGGCAACCAGCGAATGCTGCTATGTAAATGCTTAGAACATTGCCTCGCCGTGTCGATGTATGTGTGGCTGTGTGTGTGTGTGTGTGTGAGGCTGCGCCATCTTGAATACTAAAAGCTCACATATGTGTAGCTCTGCAAGATGAATGCCAAAGTTATACGACTTTAGTGCCAAGGCGAAAAATTCAAATCTAGCCTTGTAGAATGCCACATACACACACACACACACACACACACACATGCGCGCAGACATGCACATATATGTAGTTAGCTCAACCTGATCAGGTCTTTAAGCCACAGTAACTTGCGGTCGCAGAACCACTAAAGCCAAACCACCATCAAGAAGCCAAGCGTTTTAATTATGCGAATTCTCTTATTGATGTATTTAATCTTTTATCTTTTATGTTTTATTCTTTTAAGTTTATTAATTTATATATGTGTGTTGCTGCTGCACCGACTTGGCATTGATTGAATTGAGATATTATTTTATTTGTTGGCCGCTGGCTGCAGCCTCTGTGTGGCAGCTGCTGTCGTCATTTGTTGGCCACACGATTTTGGGCTGACGTCGCTCCATTGTCTCGCCCCCCCATCTCCCTGCTTTGCCGGCAACGGCAGCGGGCAACGCTGCCTTTAAGCATTTTCTTTTTCATTAAATAAAATATTTGCGTGCTAGCTGCATTCCTATGCGGCGCACGCTCACCTGGCGAGCATAATCAAGCACCCGGCTCCAACAACAGCTTCTACTCGTCTACGTCTCTAGCGCGGTCTCCGTCTCCGTCTCTCTATCTCTCTTTCTCTCTGTCGCCGTCTCTGTCACGGTCTCGATTCGATCCGGACGTGCGAGGCTTGTCTAAGCAGCGCTCAGCTTAGAATATTTCATTCAATAATTTGGCAACGCGCTCTTCGGACGTCAGCGGCCAAATTGCTGAAATAGAAATAAAAAAAAAATACAAAAAAAAAACATCCGATTCAACGATAATTTCTAAATATCTTGCAATCTCTTTCATTGCAGTCAAATAGCTGAAAAAAAAGGAAAGAAAAATTTATTAAAATGACGACCTATATGAAGATATTCGAGGAACGCATCTCCGGCCTGGCCAAGGGTGTGGGTGAGTACGCAACGAGGCTACATGGAGAACATAATTTATAATTGCAAAAATCTACCATTTAGACGAGACTGTGGACAGCTGGTTTCTGATGAGCTCACCAGTTCCAGTTGTGACTGTGGTGCTGGTTTATCTGGCATTTGTGCTCAAAATTGGCCCGGAGTATATGAAGAATCGTAAGCCGATGGATCTGAAGCGTATTATGGTATTTTACAATGCCTTTCAGGTCTGCTACTCCATATGGATGTGTCGTACGGTAAGCACACGTGGCGTATACTTGATATGATTGAGAACTAATCAGATGACATCAATTATTTTGCTCCATCTATTCCATTTTGCAGTCCTTCAAGGAGAGCAACGTGATGGCATCGATATTGTCTAAGAAATGCGAAATTAATCGCACTCGCGATCAGAACTTGGCTCTGTATTCGGGCGCCTGGTTCTATTTCTTCTCGAAGATCATCGATCTGCTGGACACCACGTTCTTTGTGCTGCGCAAGAAGAACAATCAGGTCTCGTTCCTGCACGTCTATCACCATACGATCACAGTGCTCTTCTCGTGGGGCTATCTGAAGTATGCGCCCGGCGAGCAGGGCGTCATCATTGGCATTCTGAACTCTGGTGTGCACATCATAATGTACTTCTATTACATGGTCGCCGCCATGGGACCACAATACCAGAAGTATCTGTGGTGGAAGAAGTACATGACCAGCATTCAGCTGATTCAGTTTGTGCTCATCCTTGGCTATATGCTGACCGTTGGCGCCAAGGGCTGCAATATGCCCAAGACGCTGACCTTCTTTTTTGTGGGCAACACGATCATCTTCCTTTATCTGTTCGGCAACTTCTATCGCAAGACGTACAAGAAGAACAAGACCATTGATGCCAATGGCAATGCCATGCACAGCGGCGGCAGGAGCATGAATTTGGCCCAGTCGGCACTGAGGGCGGCCGGTGGCATGGGCTGCATGCCAATGCCAAGCAAGAATAACATCCACAACCACAACAACAACAACGACTTCAAGCCCTACATCGATCTGAACAACAACAATGTGAAGCCCCTGAAGATGGAATGAGCGCGTAGGCTAAGACCGGGGCTAACTTTGGTAGGGTTTCTTTCGTCTTTAGGTTAATCTTACGTTTTTTTTTAGATCGGGGCTTAAGTCTAGTGTTAAACGTTTATCCATTACCACCCTAACTGTACATGAACAAATTGAATCTGAATGATAATGAGCTTCTTTATTGTAGAGTGTATAATGTTGATGCCAAACAGCAGAAGATTTCATCCAAATACATAGGCGTGTAAGCGTGTGCGAGTGAGTGAGAGGGAGTGTGTCTGAGAGTGCGAGTGAGTGCCTGTCTGTGTGTATCGCCCTAAGTATTGAAAATGCAAGCAACTTATTGTTAATAATAATCGAAAATTTATTTGTTTCCAATTACGTCAATGCTGAATAAAATAATAAATAAACATATTTTAACTGTATTTTAGAAAACAATTTGACTTTTTACTACACAATTCGAAATGAAAAATTAGGGTCTATTGGCTTAATGACAGTTTATGTATAAACATTTTGAAATGATTGAAATATATTTCCACATATATCGAAATCGATAATAAATTATGCTAAAATCAAAAATGTTGATAATATTAATTTTTGAAGTTATCTGAAATTATATAATTAGACATTGAAAATATATCGATAGCAATGCATACTTTGATCGATTATTAACTAGCCGTTCGATTGCAATATTCTCTGCTGTTTATTAAGAATACATTCTTACCCGATTTGGCCTTCGAGTTCTTTCTAATCACCTGACAAACCAGTTGGGCATCGATATATTTATGATTGCCGCAGGGTACCCGCAAGCCCCTGAAATTTGAAACCAACTCTGAAATCAGCTCGTGTCAACTTAAATATCAAATTTATGCAGATCCCAACGGCTGAATTCGGTTTATTGCAATGATTAATACTCAGCACAGAAGACAGGGCCTTCGGCTTGAACTTGACTCGCGTGCCTTTTGGTTATGCAATTGTTTTTTTTCTTTCTTCTTTTTGTTAGTTTTTGTTCTTTATCTAACATAAAAACAGGTTCATTGCGCGAGACATTATGGCGACTCTTAAGAAATACATAATCAAAGAAAATTATAAATTCTAATTTCTACAATTTTTTAATAGTTGTTTTTTTTTTGTATTGTTTTTTTTTTTATTTTTATTTTGCCACACGAGTGCAAAGGCCATATGATTTTGTTGCTATATTCTGGTCGCTGTATGATGCATAGATATATTCTTATTAAAAATAAAAAATGTATGTATATATGTAGATGTACGTCTAGTATATATGCCACAAGTCCATGGAGACAAGTTATTCCAGAATTTGAAAGACGTGCTCCCTAGCCACGCTGTGGCCGTATAACATCTCATTAATCACCGAATATGCAAATCAGCTTAAAACGTTGCTGAACGGGTCGTGTCTTGCGAAGATTATGTCCACAGCAGGCCGGCCGCAAAAAATTTTCAATCGTATCGCGTTGGTAATCTTTATATATAGACTGTCAATATATAGTAGTATATTATTATTAGACTCAGCTTTGTAAGTCAAATTCTTTATATTTACATAAATATAAAACCTTGTGTAATGTAGATGCCGGATACTTTATGAAATTTCAGATATCTCAGCTTTTTAAGTATCATCGTTTTTTTTTTTTTTTTTTTTTTTATAAATTTGAACGATTTCAAGTTCTTTTATATACGTATGATCATATTTTGTTGTGATTTTTGGGGATTTCTCTTGATTTGATGATTGGGATTTTCCTTAGTTCCGGCCTTGGGCTCTGTTGAATTCCCCAATATGTTATTTACATTTTGGTGTGGCATATATACTAACTATAACTAGTTTATGCTAACCTAAGCCCAGAGGTCGTTGGGTCAACTGCATTACATAAATCAATATCTTTTGCATACTTTGAGGCGCCATCCAAAATGCTTTTAGGAAAATGAAGTGTGAAAATGAATTTGCTTCAAAAATAAACCATTTATATATAGAGAAAAGGCTAATTTCGTCATTCAATTTATGTTAATCAAAGTAGAACAAGTTATTTCCTGTATTTATGTAAATAAAACAAAATCGAATCTAATTTGACTCAAATTTATGATAAGGAAATGGAATTGTAATAAAAATGAAAATACAAATTTTTCATTGGGTTTGTGCGAGACAACCATAAAATTCAATTAAAGCCAAAAAAAAATCAATATCGATAAGAAATAGTCAAAAAAAGTAATCTTAAATCTCAAAGCGACCCCAAAGCACGGCCCTGCGCCGAAATCGAAGTTAATCTAAACCGTATCAAACACACACAAAAAGTCAAAGAGACGCTAAGCGCTTGTGGTCAAGATCAAGGCCAAAAGCAGAACCGGCTTAAATGCTACTGTTGCTGCTGTTGCTACTGCTGCGTCTGCTGTTGTTGTTGGTTGCTCTTCAATGATGCTTGTGTAGCTTCCGCTTTGGGGTTTTTTAGGTTCCGTTTTGTTTTGACTGATTGATCAATAAAAGGTTGTGAGAAAAGCTCAGGGCTCATGCGCATCACAACAGTTAACATACGTACATATATGTATATATGTATTTGTTCATATGTATCTTTATATGTATCTCTAGCCGAACAGCTGTCATCTTCAAGGTGAGCTAGAAATTGATTTCAGTTTAATGCCTGGTTCTAACAATGTCAATATCTGTTCTGCAATTATAATAAAATTCATGAGCTTGCCCAATCTGCATGGCAAGACACCAATCAGCACCCATGGACCTGTTCTGCCACGCCCCACACACCACACATTCCCATGGGGGGCTGAGTCTTTTGTTCAGCTCTTAGATAAAAACAATTTGAATGCTTCCGCTACACTCAGCCAACCATCCATCCATCCATCCATCTATCCATATCCGTATGATTAGTTGAAATTGCAATTCATCGAACACCAGAAATTTGTTGCGTTTTGTTTGGTTTTTTATGAAAAATTATTTTTTATTTGTATTTGTGGTATTTTTTCGTTAAAGTCTAAGTACTTTACATGCCAATAACTCTATATATATATATATATATATATATATATATATATATTATCTAACACATTTGCTTATGCCAAATGCGTATCTTAACTTATTTACACAACTAATTCCGTTTTTTTTTGTTTTGTTCCTAAGCGTTTACTTAACTTAAATCGGTTTTAGCTCTTCATCTTCTACTTCTTCCTCTTCCTCTGCTTCTCTTTAAGGTATTTTGTTTTTTGGGCCGTAAACATACAACTTCTTTCATTTGTGTCGCTCGAAAAGGCGCGCGGGAGGGGAAATACACAAACACACACATCAAACGAAGCGATGGCCGCGAAAAGCATTTAACTGTTTGCCTATTAACTCAAACCTAAAATTTCTCAATATTTTCATTTGTCTTCTTGTTTTTATATTTTTTTTTTTTTTTTTGTTTTTTTGGCGGCGGATTACTTAACAAATTAGTCAACAAAGTTGTGCATAGAACAACGCCCGCTCCAAAGACTTAAAGCATTAAATGGTAAGGTTCCCAAAAATATATAAAAAAAAATATTCTATGTGGTTCTGTGTGTGTGTGAGTGTGTGTGTTGGAGGGTTTAGAGAGATTATAGAGCTAGAGTATTTTCCTAGCTGCCTTACAGCACCTTCTTTTGCTGTGCTGCGTTTGTTTCTATGGCGGCATTCAGATTCTTGGCACAGCTTTCGTTGTTGTTATTGTTGTTGTTGGTGATTTCTTTGGCGTCAGCCTTGGCCTTGGCAGCTGCCTGCTTCTTCTTGTAAGACTTCTGATAGAAGTCGTTGAAGAGGAAGTAGAAGAACACGGCATTGGGCAGCGTAAAGCAGACAGACCATCTCGGATAGCCGCAGTCGGTGTAGAGCAGCTGCGTCTGATGAATGAAAGCGCAGCAGAACTGGATCTGAAGCGTAATAAGCGAGAGATGAAATAAAAGTTTCCAGTTACCCCCAGAGAGTCGACTTACCATTTGCAGATTGGTGATGTACTTCTTCCACCAGAGATACTTTTGCATTTGGGGACCAAAGGCCGAGAGGAAGTAGTACGAGTACATGATGATGTGCACAAAGGAATTGATCCAGCCAATGAAGGTGCCATGACCGCCTGGATAGTATTTGGATGTGCCCCAACTGATCATGGGCATAACAGTATGATGATAGACATGCAGGAATGTCACCTGACGATCGTTCTTGCGCAGCACAAAGAAGATCGTGTCCAGCAGCTCCGTGATCTTGGCCAGATAATAAACGTAGACAACGCGCGCCTCCCTATAAGCTTTGGGTGTGCGCGACCAGTCGACCGGCTGACAGCGCCAGCTGTAATACTGCCATATGACAACGCCCTCATAGACCATCCAAACGCTGAGCGCTACCTGAAAGAAGTTGTAGACGAGCAGAGTGCGCTCCAGCTTGAAGGGTTTGCGATCGCGCATGAAACGTGGACCCCACGACAGCACAAAGTACAAATAGAAGCCCAGAATCGTTAGCAAAGGCAGCGGAGATTTGATCAGAAACCAGTCATTGGTGCGGGGATCTACAAAGATATTCAGATTGGAATACATAAAGTAAATATAAAGACATATATATATATATATATATATATATATATATATATATATATATATATATTTATAAGTAAATACTGCTCACCTGCCAGCTCGATGAACAGAAAGTTCCAATAGTCCGTTTGTGTTGCGTTGACGGCCGCCATTTTTAAATTCTTTTTATTGACTTCCTCTGCGGGTTGTTGAGTTTGTCAAGTTGCTGTTGGCCGTTGTTGTTGTTGTGTGAAATTTAAAAATCTGCTAAGCGCTCGAAGCGAACGTGTTTTCGTCCAATGTTCTGCATGGCGAGTATTAAAAATTAAAAGTAAAATAAAATCAAAAAACAAAAAATACAAAAAAAATTTAGAAAGAGTTTGCGTTTTGTTGTTTTCAAGTTCATAAATATTTAAAACTATGTTAATCGAAAATAAGAAGCAGACGCCGCCGCAGGGACCAGTTGCTTCAACCAGATATACAGCGGCGGCGGCAGCTGCTGTTGCCGTGCCAGCATGACTTGGCCAGAAAATAAAAATACAGCAGTTGACTTCTTAGTTGCGGTAATCCGTAGCGCTTAAAAGATGCAAATTGAGATACACATACAGATGCTGGTAGCTGCTAGCTGGAGGCTATCTGATCTCAACGCTTTGGGCGTGCCTTTAAGACCAGCGCAACTTTTGAGCTGCTGAAAGCTGTCGCCGTTTGCTTTGAAATGTTGTGTGTGTGTGTGAGGCAATGCAATGCAAAATTATCATGTAACCGGAGTAACAGTAATTTTTATTCATTATTATGAATTAAACAAGCGTAGAAAACAAATTGCTTCACAAGATCAACAAGTAATTGGGCGACGCAACAACAACAATGCCCAAATTTTGCTTTCGGCCATCTGGAGACCGCGATGCTCACGTGTGCGCACAGTGGCACGAAGCAGCAGCGAAACAGCTTTTAAACATAATTATCAACAACAAAATAGACAAGCAAAAGCAACGACAACAAATGTTAATAACTGTTAACTATGTTAGCTGCATTAAGTGGCTAGTTGAACTCCACAAAGGCCACCAGAGGCAGCGTCAAGCGGTTATAAAGTGGCTTTTCGGCATTTTTTTTTTTTTTTTGTTTTTTATCTTTAGCTCTTTGCCCAGTTCCGTGGTCAGTTTGTTCACACCAATATTCTGAGCTGCTCCGTCAAATATTTCGATCAATATATATACATTGAAGGGCAATGCTGGCTAACAAGCTATAAGCCATAGCGCGGCGACTGGTTTGCTTTGGCTTGGCTCATTTCCTGCACTTGTTTGTTTTTGTTGTTGTTGCTGGCTCTGGCTGCTCTTGTTGTTGTTGTTGTTGTTGGTGCAACAATTAACGCAGAACGAACCAGAAAATGAGCCGCGACCTAGCCAACAGATGGAAGGTGCTAAAAGGCAGCTAAAGTCGTCACAAGCATTAAAAAACATAACCAAAAACTATGCCTCACACATACACACACACGCGCGCTCTCTCACACTCACACACACAGAATCGAGTTTTCAAATTATCAATTTTGAAAACTGACAAAAGTCAAATAAACAAATTGACGCGCAAATGAACCATCAAATTTGCGCTTGGCTAATGAACAAATGATGCCAGAGACCTCGGTTTTTTCCTCGTCTCGATCTTCTGGGAATATTTCGGACAGTTTCGGACCCCATTCTAAGCAGCGGCAGCAGCTGAAGCAGCCAAAGCTTTGCAAAAATCGCATTTTGTTGCGCTGCTTGGCCAGAGCAGCGTGGAGAGATTTGTGGATTCGCCGCATTTCCACTTGGTTAGTCACTTGTTAAAATGGGCTCGGGCAGGCAGCTGCCGTTGCTGCTGCGGCTGCCTCTTCGTTGGCCTTGAGCCAAGCCTAAGGTGAGCAGCAAATTGTGTCAACAATTGTTAACAAACATTTCGTAAGAACCATGCGTCACATATTTAACTTAATTAGTAAGAGGCTCAACCCTAAAGTTGAATGGACCTTGGTGACAACCTATTAACACGCATGTTCCGTTAAATATATTTTGCATATGAAGCTGAACCTGAAGCGGTGACCACAGATCTTACACTCTAAGCCAACAAGTTACAAGTTTCAGCAAACCGAATTTGAATAAGTCGCAATATTGATTGATGAGCATATATTGCTCATTAGATCGTATCTGAATTCACACTTCATAAAAAATATTAGCTGCTCACAAATTACATTAGACTTTAAGTCACGCTGCGGCTACTTGATATATAAATGCTGCTCAATGGATGCTAAGACTCATGGTAGCTATCTATGAAATTTCTGTTTAAGTATTTCTCATATTCACACGGATTATTGATAAGGAGCTAGTAGGAGTTTCACTTAGAATTTTTTTGCAAGCTAGGCAAATCTTAGACAATCTAAGCACTTTACACAGACCACAATAAAACCTTTTTAATGTTCTTTTGTGCCACGCTACGGATACTTGATAAAAAGCATACAAAAAGATTTGTAACTCTCTTCAAATGCCTCAATTATCAATTGATATTATCTACAGGAATCTCCTTTCGTATCTCACCCCGCGGCTACTCGATAAGCAAAGCCTGTGCAACACAATTTCTGAAAAGATCTTCAGCTTTAGATCTACTCTAAGTGCAGCTACCTCACAATCAAATCATTCACAATTCGAATTCTAGAAGATCACAAACGCTTCTCCTGCACCACATGGCGGCTACTTGATATATCTCGGAACTCTCAAAACTCTTGATCAGCAGCTCTTAGCTACTGCTTCGCACGCATTCATAAACATCATCAGCTAGACATGAATTCTAATCAAATTGAAACTCAATCAATTCAATCGCACCACACTGCGGCTACTCGATAAACGAATCCTGTTCCACACAGCACAATTCTTAGAGTCTTTTGCGAATCTGCTCTATACACACACATATATATGTATACATACATATCAGTGTTATATACATGTGTATCTTCAGGCACTGACAAATCCGAGCACAAGCACCTGTTGCAATCGTCTCGGTTGACAGTTGCCTTCTCCAAGACCCGTACACTTAATTTACAGCAACAACAACGACAACGGTGACTGCTCTTAATGCTAACACCATGACAACTCTGATTTTTAAAGGTTGTCGTTTTTTTTTATCTTTGTGTGTGTTTTTTTTTTTTTTGTTATGTTTATAATTATTGGTATATATTAAGGGAGAGAGACCTCTGCTGGCATCCGCTACCCACGAGACTTGTACGCGTACTGAACTGCTACGCCGATTTGTGCGCTGCTATGTATAAAAATTTCGTCTCTAGTTTTTTGATTTTTTTTTTTTTGTTTTCTTATTTTGTCAGCTTCAGTTTTGGCCGATCGTTGTTTCTACTGGGTTAGCTGCGGCTGCTGCGGCTGCTGCGGCTGCGGCTTCTGTTTGTTGTTGTCGCATCTGCTGCTTAAATGTTCTTTTGTGTCGCTTCATTTGCTTGGAAGCTGCGTTTCATTGCGTCGACTGGTCTCGTTTAGCTTTTCTATTGATCATCATATTGATCATAATGACAAACAGGCGTTTGGCAAGCAGCGCGACGCGACTTTATTGCTATGTCTTCGCTGTCAGGCTTGCCGGTTATTGTATTTCCACTAGTTGTTGGCTGAATTTTAATTGATTTTGGCGCTTACGTTTGCAGCATTTGTATTATAATTAATGTTTACCATAATTGTTGTTATTGGCCACATGTAGAATATGGTATTGGCCCGAAAGAGAGCAAGCAGCAAGAACTCGGAAACATATTGCGGTACAAAATAAGAAATACATAATCACATAACTATATAATTAAATAGAAATATATATATTTATAAAAGAGACAGAAAGAGAGAGAGAGACAGAGAGAGAGAGAGAGAGCATATGATTCACTTATTAAGCTTTGGGCTTTAGCCAAGCCTTGTGCCATAAAATACACTTTCTTAACACACGCAGCGCCCCCCACAATTGCTGTGGGGCCAAAAATGCTAAAATATTTTGTAAGATTAATGCTTTACATGCTCTGCAGTGAGGGAGAGGAAATAGAGCACAATAACTATAGGAAAAATCAGATATCTTGATGTTTTCAGGGTCAGCCATTGAGTTCCGTTGATTGCGGCTCTAGTCAAGGAAACACTTGACCGGGTAAAATACAGAAGGCAAAAAAAAAAGATCGAAACCAGTCGCAATATTATTATATCATTTTGATAATTTACATATGAATTCTTGAGGCCTAGGGCGCAATTCTCGAGCCGATCGCAATGTTATTTCCGGGTCGCATTTGAGGCTAGCTTCACATCGTACCGCTCTCAGCTGAGGCTGGGGTCACTTAAAGTTGAAAATTTGGTTAACTGTGTCACCGGCAAATTGAACTTGACCCTGCTTGACCAACGCCAACGTATTGTTGTTGTTGTTGTTTTTTTTTTTTTTCTTGGTTTCTTTGCTCTTTATGGCTCGCAAAACTCGTCCAGTTTAGCTTGAACGGGTCGCGACTGCTGTGGGCCAAGTTTGTCAACTGTGTTTAGCCTGATTGGCAGAATGGCCACAATGCTGCACATGATAACAGCTGATGCTCGCCAATCAATCACCCATCCTTAGTCAAACAGAACACATTATTCAACGTGCTCTTCCGGTCATCACAGATCATTTGATTTGATTTGATTTGATTTGATTTGTCGCTGCCTTTTGTTTGTCGCGCATCTCATTTAACGTAACCTAATCATATGCAAAAGTTTGTTGATTTCGTTTATTATCACCTGACGGCTGCGGTGAGCCATCCAGCGCCGCGAGCCACGAGCCACTTGCAGATTATGCAAATTTTCTTCCGCAACTATTTACATACGAAGCAGAAACCGTTAACAATTATTATTGTTTATTAATTGCGATTCTTAAAGAAACAAAACAAAAAGTCGCAATTAAAAGTACATCTTTCTGTGCCGCTTTGTTTGTTCAAATTTTATTGCTCAGTTCCTAATTCGTCAGCGTCGAGTTCCTAGTAATTAAAAGGCATTTAGAGACAGGTAGATCTAGCTCTTCGCTTTCATTCCTGGCGAGATCTAGTATATATAAAACTTCTTTAATACATATATAGATCCTTATTCAAATAGTGTGAGCTCCATCGCTTCGGCTCATATTTAATGAGTTCATTATTTAACACTTACTTAAATTAATTACTTAATTACAATAATTAAAAGTATTTTAATTACATGCTTTGCATGACAAGTCGTTGGGGCATTTTAATTTGTAATAAAAAGCTTAATGCTTAAGCTATTCTGCAGCATTGCTAGCGTCATCTACAGTTCGTGGCTTTGTAGTTAGACTTGAAAGCTTCTGCAGGTGTGACCAGATCGTTTGTTTAAGTTCAGCTTGGCTTTGTATATTTTTACGTTACTTAAACTAAAGCTCGAAAGCTCACGAGGCGAAACAATTAACGCGGCGTGTAGAGCATTTTGGTTAGCTTGTTCAAGCTGTGTCAGGCAAAAGACCTGAGCTGAACTGCGAATGCATTTGATAAAGGACTAAGTCGTGTTGATCGCTGCAATTAATGAAGTAGGGAAAAGTTGACAGGGAAGGAGAGTTTATAGGGTTGGTAATATTTTCATATATCGGCAAATATAAGCAAAAGCTCAACTTAGTAAATCAACTCATAGCAAAAACGGTAACTTCAATTAATTTCTAAAATTAAAATTAGAACAAAGAATTTCACTAAATTAGGCACTTAGTTGCGACCCTTGTGATATGTCAATTCGTAATCCCCCAATTCCCGAAACTTTATTCTGCTGAGGTCAACGAAAATTCCCCTAAGAACTACAAAGATATAAATTTAAAAAACTGCCCATGAGCTGAACTCTTTCAGAACTCAGAACTCCATACTTGAGCACAAAGAAAATTTTGGTTAATGAAGATTTTAAAAATTCTAGATACATTATTTACTTCAACTTTGACTTTATTTATTAAAATGAAATCAACTACAATTGGCCTACGAGATTAATTACATTACATACATTAATGCATTTATGTTATATTCAATTGCTGACGTGCTTAAGAACACATAAGTATCTGCCTTAAAGATCTTCTACTCTTATCATTGGGCTACTTTAATACCAAGAACTAATGTGGCGCAAATTAAACTTGTTTGATGGCACGGAAATGCGGAATAAATATGTATATAAATTTATAACGCGACGTTTAATAATTTAGCGATCCATCGATCGATCGATCGATCTAGCCTCACCACATTTGCGGCTAATCGAAATCAGCCAAATACCGTTGTGACTCTGCACGTGCCCTTGCCTAAAACTCGTTTTACACATTGAAGAAAGATTAGCAGAAAGAAAAATAAAAACCCAAATATACTTCCGTTTCCTGATCGCAAGCAACTGCTAAAACGCCACCGATAAACCTACTTACAGTTAAGCTACATATATAACACGCTTAACTAACGTTTCGTTTCATACTTCATTAATTGATGTTTAAATGTTTTCTTAATTCTAGTTAAGCGGTTTTTTTTTTATTTTTATTTTTTTTTTTTGCATTTATTGCTTTGCAATTTTATGCACAGATACACCAAGAACTGAACTATGTCAAGTTCAAGCCATTATTATTTCGAGCATATTCATTTGGTTAAACAAAAATCTGTTCAAGTTCAACGTCGTAGCGTCGGGGGCAACTAAAAATAAAATGAAATAAATTGCCAAGAACATTTCCAGTTTGTGGCCCAACTATGAGTTAAACGTCGTTTACGATTCTGTCTTCACTGCAAATCCAAAGTCGAGGAGATTTATTTAACACACACACACATACATACATATATATATATATATATATATATATATATATATATATATTAATAAATGGTGTTTTGTTTTTCTCTCTCGTCAAATAACTTGTCCGGTTGTTGCTCCGCCGTGACGTGACGCTGTACTTCGGCTGGCCTCTAAGTGCGCGGGGGCTACGTGAGGTACGTGCATAAAAGTGACGTTCATTCAGACTGTGTGGCATTTTGAAGCGAACGCATATTTGGCCAACTGATTAGCAGACGATGCCCAGCACATGGCCAACATAACACGGCACTTAGTCAAATAAATGCGCGTTGGCCATCCGATGCGTTGGCCATCAATGAATTCGTATAGATTTTCGTGGATTTCGGTGGATTTTTTGTGGATTTGGCCTTTCATATAATCATTTAACTATTTCTATTGCTATTGCTACTGATTCTTTGGTCCACACCGTTTGCATTAGGTGTTGCCCAACCAACTTCTCAGCTTGTGCTATCAATTAGTACCAAAATATGTTTGTCTGCTTGCCAATAAATTAACACAGCAAGAAGACGTAACGACTTTCAAATACTCTAAAATTGATTCACAACATTTATAAAATTATTATTTGTTTTTATTATTATGTGAATAAAATCTTGATCAAATTGAAAATTATTTTATATTATTTTGTATATTAATATAGCATAAAATTATATTATATTATGATAATATATTTTTAGAGTATTTTTAATAAAAGGTCATATAAAAAATGAAAAAAAAAAAACAATTAAAAAAAATTATTTTTTTAAGGTGCATTAAAGTGCTATATACTTATCAATATAATAATAATAAAAGAACAATAATAAAATTGCTATAAAAATTAATAATAATAATTGTATTAATGAAAATAGTAAACAATACATGTATATTATTATTAAACAGAGTATAACTAATACTATGAGTAATACTAAAAGATGATACAAAAAATATATAAATATTTAGTACACATAGCACTAAAAAAATATGAGTATATAATGAAATTAAGAAAAATAATATTTATACTAAGAAATAAATAATAATAATTAAAATTTACTTTAGAAAAATAATTAATCAATAGTTATTTAATACATTAGTACTACAAATAATAATCATAAATCATAAGAGTTTAATAATAACAATTAAAGCAATAATTTGTATAATAATATAAACAATTAGCCGTTTTAAGAATTTTTAGTATTTTTGGAAACATCGAATTTGAACAACCTATTTTTAAGTACTTCAAGCATACAAATACATAAAGACCACACACAAAGCCAAAAGCCATCACAAAATATGTTGAATCTGTGTTTTTTATGCAACAAAAAAAAAATTGTTTATTTAGCGCGCTGTGTCAAACAGCTTTGTACTGTTTACTTAAAATTAAAAAAAAAACAAAAACAACATATTTGCATGGATATGTGAGAACATATATATATATAAATATGCCTATGCATATATGAGTAATGACTTCCCGATCTTAGTATATCAATTACTTAAGCCCCTGTTCATAACTTAGTAGCAACAGGAAGTACAAATTTGTATGTCGTAATGAGATCAGATCATAAAAAAATAATTGTTACCTATGGGATAAATTATATGTGGCTCAATATTGGAATCTAGTTGGGAGATAGTGCTCAGAGTTGGCTTCAATTGCGATTGCTATTGGGTAATAAAATAAAACCTATAACAATGACAAATAATTGCAAATAATCTCAACAAATTATGGTCAAATAGCCGAGAGGATTTCAAGAAATATTTCCTCTCAGTCTATTGTTTGATATTATAATTAGACAATTTGCTACAGAGAGAAATTTCCATTTAACAAGAAATCAGCAAAATAATGGAAATAACACTTAAACGCTTTCCATATCGCGCAGCAAGGAATATCAATGACGAAACACTTAACTATATATAATTATATATATATATATATCTGTTGATCCGGTGAATAGCTGCTTATTAACTTATTTAATCGCCAGCCCGTAGCCTTTTGCAAAAGTTTCCGTTTATCAATGAAACAACGGGGTTAGCGGTTCAGTCTGTTGCCTTTGGCTGGAAGCCCCAAGCCCACGCCCCCAGCACGTTGTCTTAATTTAATTAGAAATTTATTGACTTCATATGTGCTTGCTAATTAAAATTATTGCATTTATTACGTTAGCGTTTGTATAACACCCTGAGCATATTGAGAATGTATTGGGTATATTGGTATGTGATAAATGGTGAAAGGCTACCTTTTTGTCGATCTTGCTTGCTCTGGTATGTCTATATCAACAACCTACGATCTATTCCTCTATAATATCTTACTTAGAAAAAGGCACAAATGTCTTTAATCTAAGAATTACGATCTAAGACACTTTTATGCCATATTTAAAAAACAACAATATCAACGAATTAAGAGTTTTTTTTTATAATATTATTTTTTTACGATATGCAATCCGCAATCAACGATCTTCAATATACGATATTCAATCTATAATCTTTACTCTTCGCTTCTTCAGCTACTTTCCTCAATTTACGATCTTCAATCTACAATCTACGATCGTCAACTTACTATCTAGGAATTGAACCTACGGTCTTCAATCGACAATCTACGACTACTTCATAGTATATTTGTAACTGAAGGCAGAGCCACCTTCTGTATGTGCCCATTTTCAGATTACTGACGTGGTAATTTAATCCAGGCTAAATACAGGGCATCTTCGCGTCTAGCACACACCTCTGAGCACTATTACTTGCTTATTTGTTATTGCTGTTGGGCAACAATGTTTTGTGGTATCCATCAATTAAGCCAGTTATTTGCCGGCTAATGACGCTGCACTTTTGGAGCACGTCTATTTCCATGGAGCTTCGCAGCCGTGTGTAGGTTATGTAGGGTATGTAGGGTATGCTGAATATTGATAGATGTCAAATTGATATTTTTGCCAGCATCTGTCTCACCTTGGCTATAAATCAAAAGCGGGCATCTGCATAGGCAAGAAACTGTATAAATATATTAATACACAAATTATTGTTTATCTTGGTGAGTCCAAAGAGCGATTCGCCATGGTCTAACTTTAGCTCTGCGATGTCGGTAGCGAGATGATTTCAGCGCGTATATTTATCACCGATGTTGGCCAGCTGTTTTTTGGCGGCTTTATTAACTTCCGACAGCCGGTATCGCACCAAGACCTAGACCTAGACATTGAAAAATAAAAATATTCGAATATTCGCACTAACAACAAAGCCGGCTAAACAAAGATCCGGCTCATGCCGCAAAAGTAAAAGAAAAAAAAAAGAAAAGAAGCTAAAGCCTTAGACTAAATCGTGCTCATTATGAAAACCGTTAGCAACAGCGACCAGTGCAATGCCATCCTGCTGCCTTTGAGTCACTGCTGTTGCGACATGGCCAAACTAATCAAGTGGCAGAGGTCAAGCGCACTTTAAAGAATCATTTTTGTCGTGTTAATTTGTCGCAATTTGATTCTTTGTAATTGTGTTTAACTCTCCAGTTGGTCAATTGTTGTTGCACGCGCACGCTTCAATGGCATAATTAAGATTTTTTCAGTTTCATTTTTGTCCATTTACATTAAAGTATGTGAATATATATGTATATAGTCGTACATATATATAAATGTAGGTATATGTATATGACAAACCCGATCTCGACCTCGACAATGTTGGAGCTGCACGTCCGGCCTGGCAAGCAGCGTGGCTAAACTACATATGTGAAGGGTTTGGCGTTCTTGTTTACACGTCGCCTTTTGGCCGAGAGACTTGGGTATCTTGATCTTAAACTTTACACGTGGAGATCAATAACAATTTGCTGGTGAATGTCACACACACACGCACACACACATCCACCAAAGGTGTGTGCATTTCAAGAAAAAAAAAAAAATAAACTGGCTTGGAAACATCGAAAGTCTAGAAGTCTAGAAGATATGAATGGCCAGCCGAAATTTATAATTAGATTTGAGCTAACAAAAGCGGCAGATGGAGAATGCCTTGTATTATGCCAAATTCTTGTTTTCAGTTTGCGGTCTTCTTCTTTTTCGTCTCGTTGGCTCAAAAGCTGTTTGTTCTGAATATAAATTATAAAAAACTATAAACTGATATTTCGGGAAATCAACTTGAGGCGTTCTATTTGCATTTCCTAAACAGCTGACTTTCTGGCTCAATGTTTTTGTTGTTTTTTTGGTATTTCCACCCGTTTTTAAACTGCTTAAGCTCGTTTTGTAGTGTCTTACAGAAAACATAAAAGTTATAAGTTGCAGGTGAGAAAACTTTAGTGATTTCGATCAGCTTGCTCAAAGTCTAATAGAATCGAAGAATATTCATTGGTCAACGAATTTAATTGGTATTCAGTGTTCAAGAATCAGATAAATTAATTGACCTAAGTCTAAGCTGAACTGTGTCATAAACTGAATTTAGCAAACAGTTGCCCTATAAACTCCCTTCACTTTATTATGCTTAGCAAGTTATTTTCCAAATTGTAACTAAATATTTTTTAATTAGATAATGAGGGATATAGGCGAACATGTTTTGCTCTACAGTCTGATTATTGATCACTCACTTTTGTTGACCTGTGTTAACAACTGGTTCACTTTGTCTAGCACTAAAGACAGTAATTAATAGGACCACCAATAAATGAAATAATCTATATATATATATATATATATATATATATATATATAGATTGTATATATATTCCCATATAATTATGAATACATCGACATATATAAGATATGTATATGCATATGCGTCGGCAGATATAGAATTGAAAAGTTTTGAATATGCATTTAACCTGTTTCTGAATGCCAATAATTCATGTTTTTGTTGCTGAAAAACAGGCCAAGTAACTAGTTTTACTTAAGCTCAATTAAATTAAACATAATTGACCTGATTTTAAGCAAGCAATAAAATATATGTAAATGAAAATATATACAATAAACATATGTACATATATATAATATATTATTATAAATGTAAATGAATGAACAATATATAATGTGTATAAATGTAAATGAAAATATATACAATAAATATATATATATTTTATTATAAATTAAATAATTTTTTCTCATATTAAGTAATAAATTTTTTATAAATTTTTTAAATCATTTTTCGCATTTTTTTATTATTATTTAATGTATTATTAAAAATGTTAACAACTGTATATATATATTAATAAAATGTGAAAAACCTAACTTAATTTGTTAAACATTTTTAATAATATATTGCCAAGCTAATATTTTTTTAAATTTTTTAAATTTACACTGCTCGCAAAAGCGATGACTTTTTATTACGTATTGTATTGAAGTGAAGGTCGCAGAAATCAAAGTTTTTACTTTTTAACGAAACTAGTTTATGCAGAGCAACGCCTGGTCTTATAGTGCATTGACCCATAAAAAACTGCAATCTGGCGAGTGATAGTGATATAAGCCAAACTCGTAATTTGAGAACAGCGCAACAACAACAATAACTGCAAAAAGCTGAATGCTATTCGGAACTTGCTAAATCAGCTAACACCAAAGCGTGCGCTCAGTGGGCCAATCCAAGCTGCACACTCGCACACAACAAGAAGCGCGCTTAGAGGTAGCCAAACAAACACACACATACACACACACACACACACACACACGGACAGGCAGACACACACATAGTTGGCTAATTTAACGAAACTTCCGCCGTTCTGTGCGGCTGTTCGAAACGTTCGTTAAGTTTTCAAGCTTAGCCCAAGCAAAGCCCGCCAATCTATGTCTGTCTGTGTGCATGTGTGTGTGTGTGTGTGTGTAGGCTGAGGTACATACCCGCGCTACTTGCACAGCCGCTGCTAGCGTTGGCGTCGCAGCTGACGCTGCTGCGAAAAAAACTTACTTTATCTTGTGATTGCTGAGAAGTTTTTGATTCAGTTGAGCATAAACATTTATACGGTGCGGTTCAAATTTGGTGGCTAAGAGCATCAAATGCGTTGCAGTGCGTGCTAAAAAAAAAAAAAATTAAAAACGAGAACTCCAATCAAAAATAATACATCTATATATACATATATCAAGTGTTGTGCAGTTGGCCAAAAGTTGAACGCAAATCGAACAGACAGCATGACGTTTGCTGCTAACAGCTAACAGTAACTAAGAGGCCTGTTAAACTAGCTACGTCCATATAGAATAAAGATATCTACAAAATCATATATATTACATATATAAGTATTACCGATCTTGGCCGATAGTATATACTGCTGCAAAATGGCAATGCAATATCACAACTACAACAGCAGCACGCGCTACGAGATGGTCGTCGAGATAGCCAATATTGCTCTCGATGAGTTCAAGACGCATCATCTCAGTCGCAATTACACGGGCCTGGTGCAGCGCTACTACCAGCTCGTCGAGGAGGATTACGGCGGTAGGTGCAGAAGCAAATGTGTAAAAATGTAATTTGCTGTTAGCCATACCAAATGTGGGCTAATTACAAGAGAAATAAAACAAAACAAAAAACTAAAAGGGGGTAAAATGGAGATACAAGCAGCCCTCGTAAAGCCTCGACTGATGTCATTGTGCGGCTATCAATCGAGTTATAAACTCAAATTCCAAGCCATCTGGAGTGCTGCTACCAGATTACGCTCAACTTTATGAAAAGCAAAATAAATCACGATGATTTGCCATTTTGAACAGCCGAAAAATTGGCAAAAGCAAAAGCAACAAAACAAACAACAAATAATACAAAATGTACTTCTAGGACAATTAAAAAAGGTTTCTTTTGTGTATTTTATGGCGACCTTGGCAATGCCAATTGTTTATATATACATATCTATATATTCTTTGTTGTTGTTGTGTTTTTTGACAATTATTAACGTAATTAAAATGTATTTACATAGTTGATCTTAAGCATTTTTTTATGACGCGACCGTCGTCGTCTGCGCTGTCGGCGCGTTGTTGTGTGTGCAGCTGAGCATGGTACAGCACATACACATGAACAACAACAACAACAATGATAATAACAATAACATTGGCGAAGATGATGTGCATGTGCTATATGTACTTACAATACGATTTATATACGCTCGTTTACTTATTTTTTTTTTTGTTAGTTTTTCTTCGTTTTCGTTTTCATTTCGTTTTGAAACGTGTTCGCGCTTGCCCCGCATATTGACATTCTTGACTGCCGCGAGCGGGTGAAAAGGTCAATGGAAGGTAGCAGCAATTAAAAGCAATGCAAATAACGTACATAGACGCTAGCTGAGCCATGCCAAACGAATATATATATATATATATATATATATATTTTTTTATATATATATATATATAAAAGCAATGAATGCGAATGCCAAATGCTTGCAAATAAACAAAAACAATTGAGGAAAACAAATTTTGGGAAAAGTAAAACAAAAGACTTAGAGCACAAACTTAAAAAACAAATTGTTTGTTGAGTTGATTAGAAGTGGAAAAAATAGAAGACAATCTAAATAGAAGAAGAGCAGGGGTATAGTTATATATATATATATATATATATATATGTATATATATATATATATATATATATATTAATTTATAAATAAGAAATCATTGAAAACTTGAGCATTGACAGAAAATTAAATTTATTTGCAAGTCTCTAGATAGATTTATAAATTAATTAAACATTTGAAATATAATTACTTATCTTAATCAAGTTACGCTATTAAAAAAAATATATATTCAAAACATTAAAATCCGAAACAAAAATTATAGATATAAATAAACATTTATATAAAGCTTGAAGTAATGTTTATAAATATATATATATAATAAAAACATAAAAATATATAATATATAATATATATATATATATATATATATATATATATATATATATATATATATATATATATATATATATATATATAAATTATATTTTTTGTATCCATTTATATGTATTTATCTACATAAAAAATACTAAAGATGATGAAAAAATTCCGCATTTAATAATGTATAATTATTATATATTAAAAATAGCATATAATTATTGAATTCAGATGACTCTCTTATAAATTTGTATATGTATTTATATCAGTATACATATTTATAGCTATTATAAGAAATTCAAATTCGAAAGCGAAATCTAATTTATATCTAATTTGGCCATAAATTGTATGCAAAATGTATTTTAAAGCTCTTTAATAGATTGCAGCAAGCAAAAAGATAAGCAGAGCAAATAACTCCTAACATTTTCGAGATATCTAAGCATATGCTAATTAAAGTTGACAAGGAAATAAATGTTCGATCTTTAAGCTTTTGAGCTCTACATTAATTTCGTAAAAAACAATGCTTGAGGAATGCAACGGCAGAAATCGAACTTCGCATTGAATTCCAATTGAATGAAAACAACAAATTAAAAAAAAAACAATTAAACAAGTAGGAAAAGTTTTACAACGGAAAATTTACAGCTAAAAGGTAAATAACATTCTTCTGATTAGCTGCAGAAAAATATTTCTTATGGAATATTTAATTGTTATTTGTGTAAGTGGGGTTCACTTTGCAATGCATTATTTAATGCGCTCTATGACGACATTGTCAGGCTCTGTCTGCGCTTTTAACTAATCCAGTGTCCAGTATAGTTCCATTTGTGTTTGACTAGAAAATCCGGTTTAAATTAATGCGCTTTTTTGTTATTGTTGTTGTTGTTGTTGTTGTTGCGGTTGTATTCGTCAAAGGCCCTAAGTATGTCTATTGAGTAAACAAGATAATTGTCCACTTGAACCAGGCATTACACCTCACGAGCACACAACGAGCCGGCAAATTGTGTTTAGTTTTTATTTTAGCTGGCCACGATTTCATTCATTCGTGCAAATTGGCCACTGACTTCAACATTCAAGATTGAATTCGTAGATTTATCAGATGTTAATAATTAAATGCCATTGACTTGAGAATAATTCTAGGAATACACAGCTATATAAATGTTAATTTAGAATCACAAATTTATATATATTTATTTTGTTCCTCATAGATCCGCGCGCAGAACGCTTTCCATTAATGGAGCATCCGCTGTTTACATTCGGTCTGGTTGCCATTTATTTGTCCTGGGTGCTGGTGCTGGGTCCACTGTTCATGCGGGATCGCAAACCGTTCCAGCTGCGCCGCACTCTCGTCATATACAATGCCTTCCAGGTGCTGCTCAGCGGCTACATGTTCTATGAGGTGAGCTCTCGTGTTGGCACACGGAAGTCAACTGTGATCTATAAATATTTCATTAAATTATTATAATTTTTGCTTAAATCTTCTATTTTGCAGCATCTAATGGCTGGCTGGCTGAACTACTATAATTTGAAGTGCCAACCGGTTGACTACTCAGATGGACCTATGTCCAAGCGGGTAAGAGAAGAATTAAAGATGAAATCAATTTGCCATTTTATGCTCGTTCATAATAGCCAAAAGGAGTATATGGTCTAAACATATCGCAGACTTTAAGCGCTTTTTAAATGATTAAATGAAACTTGTTTTAAGCTGCTTAAACAAATTATTTGGCTAGACTTTAAAGAACTTTTTATGAAACAAGTTTCGAGAGTATTAATATGGGTTATATACAGAAAAAAATTAAACTTTTTAAGCGACAAATTCGTGAAAATATTTATTATATAATATTCTTTGATAAAAAATCAATATGCAATTAAATGTCTCTCATATTAAGCGCGTATTGCGCAGTCGCTGCTTCCCTGTTAAGTTATGAATATTAATATTTGATTTCAGTTTCATTTGGCTTCACTTGTTTTGTGGCTGCTGCTGTCGTCGTCTGCGCAACAAGTTCGTTGCCTCTGGATGAGTCACGGACCCCGGTTGCGTTTCAAGTTCAGGCCCAGACTATTTTTGACCAGTCATTTGGTCAGCGTTTTTTATTTCTTTGCTAGCAAAATTAGCGTAATTATGACGTTGACCAAATCTGCGTCAAGTCCAATTGAATTGAAGGCGTTTCGGTTTCGGTTTCGGTTCTGGGCTAATCAAGAAACGAACACTTAGTTACGCCTGTCGATCTTATTGTTTTGTGGCCTGTCAAAACTCTCAAGCTATTCAAAAGCATTTAAATAAATAATTGGACAATAAGCTATTTCAACTTAAATGCATAATTTGCCAACAATTTCTGTAAGCCATAAAAGCCAAATAGCTGCGTTAAATTGTACTAAAAAGTGCAACAAACCCAAACCCAAACCCAAACCAAACTCAAACTCAAACCCAAAGTCTAAAAATCCATAAACTTGCAAAGGCAAGGCTGAGTTTTTATTTTATTTATGATATGTTTCTTTTGTTCGAGCTGTCAAATTAACAATGTTTGTCTAAATAGATAAGCCTACTTTTGGCTTTTGTTCGAGCCGCAAATCAATGTGGCTCATAAACTGGGCTTAGGCTTACAAACCTGAGCCCAAATGGCATAATCCTTCACACGCCGACAGAATTGACATCCGCTTGGAGAGAAATAACCAAGTTATGATATATTTAACATTTATGTGGCACTAACTAAAAGCTTGTTTACATTGCGCATACGCCGCATGAGCCGCACTAAAAACGACGCACTTCTTGGCTAAAAGAACCTTGCCAACAGCTAAGACTCTTCTCACTCACGCCCTCTATCTCTCTCTGTCTCTATCTCTGTCTCTCTTCGCAGATGCTCAATCTATGCTACATTTACTATCTGTCCAAGCTGACCGAGTTCGCGGATACCGTGTTCTTTGTGCTGCGCAAGAAGTCATCGCAAATCACCTGGCTGCACGTCTATCATCACTCGGTGACGCCCCTGGAGACCTGGGTGCTGGTCAAATTCCTGGCAGGTAAGTCAACGCCCAGCGGCAACTAACCGATTCGAGCTAACTTACTCGACTTGCTTAGGCGGCAATGCGACATTCCCCAATCTGCTGAACAACTTTGTGCATGTGTGCATGTACTTCTACTACATGATGTCCGCCATGGGGCCGGAGTATGCCAAATTCTTGTGGTGGAAGAAATACATGACCGAGCTGCAAATCGTAAGTGTCGCCGCGTCATTATCAATTCTGTTCCAGCACATTTTCCACACACCTAATATATAGTCATACATATATATATATTATATGTATAAATCAGAGTCTATATAGAAACTTGTTTAGAAGTTTCATCTGAGTCGATATACTCGGCGGCCGAGCTCCATTGTAAACCTGTTAGACCTGACCGCCGTAACACAAAATGCGATTGCCAAAAAATAACAAAACTTAAACCACAAAAAAAAAACCACATTACTTAATGCTTCTAACTGTGTCTTGCAACTGGCCAGGCCAAGTGACACTCAGCTGCAAGTGGAAGTGGTTTGTGCTTCACACACACACACACACACGAGTCATAGGCAGGCCAACTGGCAGACATGCAGACAGCCTCTCAGTCAGCGCTGAAGTCAAAGGCCAAGCTAGCAGATTTTCTGTATTTGCTTCTATGCGCTCGCTCAATGAAAGTGAAAGCGAGTATATTTGCTCACGTTTGTCGAGCTTGCACATTATATTTGTTTCATAATATAATAAAGCAGGTTTCGGATAAGCTGCGTGTATTCTTATTGGAATATATATCCAGAATTCCAGTGGGAATTTGGAAAGGCAATCATAGAAACAGATAATTAAAATTGGATATGTAAATAAATATATTATATACCAAAATATATAAGACTTATAAAAAATAAGTGGCAATACACTACATACATAATATAAGTAAAATATATTAGACATCATTAAATATTATGATCATAAAAATGAACATGATAAAGACTAAAGATATGACTATGCCTGCTAAGGATGCTTATTTTATGAAGCCAAAAAAAAAGACATGAAAAGACAGCATTTTTATAAAAAAGACAAGAAAAGACCGTAATTTTTATAAAAAATACAAACACAATAAAAATTGCATAAAAAACTTTATCTCAAATAAATGCTAAAAACTATAACTTATGACTCATGCAAAGGCTTAAACTCTAAGCGCTGCCCCAGGACAGCTCAATAAATCCATTAATATCTAGCTGCATGCCCAAGCGGGTATGCTGCAGTTGTTAATATTCTTTTGAGCCATGTTTTTGTTGTCGTGTGTCTTGCATAATTCGCGTCCGTTATCGACAGCATGTCTAAGATCATTGAGTTCATTGCGCCGTTTGTCACTTTCCTTCGTGTGTTCTACGACCTGCTTAACAAAAAACAAAAAAAAACCGCCTAGTTAATGTACAATATAAAAAATGCCAAAAAAAAAAAAAAAAAGACAACAAAACTATACTGACCAGTTAAGTGGGTTTTATTTTCAATATCTAATTGTGTTGTTGTTGTATAATTAAAGCTTGAATTTACTTTCAGCTGTAGTTTTAGATTTCAATTCAGCTTTTGCGGGTCTTTCCGTTTTCTCAGTGGCGATGGCATTTGCGCCACTTCACTGATTTTTCATGCAGTTCTTCTAATATAAATATATGTATGTGTATGTATGCATGGGCTTGTAATTGAAAGACCAATACCAATACACACACACACACACACACACACATATGGCATGGCATGGCATTCGACTGCACATACATTTTCATGGCAGTATTTCAATGTTTCGAAATTCTTGAAACGCATAAAACTTGGCGAGTTTTAGTTAGTTCTGCTTCTGTAGTTAGTTAGCTGTTGTTGTTGTTTTTGTTGTTACTATTGTCGCTGGCCTGCTTCTAAGTGTTTTCCATGTGTGCGTGTGTCTCGCCTTGAGGCTCACTGAGTCTCCACAGTTGACTTGTCAAACGTTCGTTCGCTCATCATAGATGTGCGCGTGTCACGACACCCATATGAATACATACATATACATATAACTATTTATCCTGACTCACGGACTAGTTGAGGTTCAACACACTGCCTGAACCCAGGAAGTGAACTGCACCTAATTTACATGCCTTGGTTAATTGGCCTTACGCACAGTCCAAAGACATTGTCGATTTCTACTAAAACGTGTGAATTATGGGTAAACAATGAATTATTTAAGTTGTTACTTCACAAATTATTATTTTTTATATTTTCTGCAAATTTGTTTGTAAACAGTTTCACACAGTTTCTGGCAAACAAAAATAGTTAAGTGAAAAATAAATATTTTGAGGCAATTCGTGCATAAAAAATATTTTTTTAAATTTTTGGCTTATAATTTAAATATTGCAAATTAATTTTTTTGTGGTCCTATAATTTAAAAACTAATATATAAAACTTTTTTTTATATTTTATAATTTATATTAAGCAAAATATTTGTTTTTATTTTAAATTGAACTTGGCTATAGCCAAACAAAATCGATTTAAGTTTCCTTGCGAAGTTTTCTAATATTGTTTACTTAGAATTTTTCATATATATATTTGCGTAGCTTTATAATAGATATAAAATATAATTAAATATATAAATTATTAAAAAAAATTTAAAAAAAATATATAAAAGAAACATTATAAATTGAACACTGTTTGTAAATAGTCCGATTTCAATCAAGAACAAATATTTTGCATAGTATAAATTTCAAAATACATAATATAATATATTTATATTATTTTATTTTATTTTATTATATTAGCTTTGTAAATCTGATTTCAATTTTTAAATATTTCCATAACTTTTGTGCTGATTTAATTTTTCCTCAAAATACTCTCTGATGCATAGAAAAATATTTAAATGTTTTGCTACAGTTTCACAGTTGAGAAATATAAGATAATTACTAATTATCTAAGTCTGACAAATAATTTGCTTAAGATATTACTATATATTTGCTTATATTTCCACAACATTTTCTTGCTTGCATCTAGAATCTTAGCTTAGAATAATATTTGAAATATTTCTATGACTTGCTGTAGCCGTGACACGGCACAGACGCAGCTCTAGCACAGAAGCTAGTCTAGCTTCTACATACGCTCGCCTAAGCATGCCTACACACATACATGCACATATCTACTGCATATAGACGATCGGCTTCAGCTTGCTCGATTCTTTCAGCGCAAGTTGACATTTTATTTCTGTAATGAGACGGCAATCAAAAGCAAAGTGCATAAATAGATAAACATGGGTGCATCGGTCGCATCAGTCAAGTCGGACGCATAATTTGCCAGGCACTGTGGCAGCAGCAGTCTAGAGAACAATAAAAATAGCACACACTCCAATTTGGTAATCGGCGAACAAGTTTAAGTTCCAATTAGCCAATGCTGGTCACTGCCGCCGTGGCTGCCACAGTTGCTGCCGCTGGCAGCTATTGCCCGCTTTTGTTGCAACATCCCAGTGTTTTGGCCGCTGCGCCAATTCCACAAGTTGCCACATTTTCGCGCGCTGCGATCCAACCAGTTTCGATTACATTATCTTTGGCTTGGCATTCGCCATTTGCCGTCGTGTTCCGTTTTGCGGCAATGAATGCGGCGCGCTCTGTGCTGCAGCGTTCACTTTTATGCGCCACAACGAACTTGCCACACCATGCGCAAAGTCTATGCCACTCCATGTAGCTCCGTCCGTCTGTGTACTTGTTTTTGGGTAAAAGTCAACCGGCTATTTGCCACTTTCAGTTTCCAGGCGCCCGTTGCCCAAACACTCGTTCACATTGCAAGTGCAACTGCATTTTTCATGCACCACTGCTGCCCCACGGATCGCAGTCATTGTGCAATCAATTGTGCAGATGACGCCGGCGCCACAGCTGTCCCAACAGCCACAGTGGTATTCAAATTCAAATCCTCAACAATTACTCGAATCTCAATTCGATTTGAGATTCCCAATCAAAGCACAGCTGCCTTACAGCTCACAGCGAGTCGCTGCCCACAGCTAAGCAATCCAGTTCTGTTTGCTATAAGTCAACTGCGTCGCTTATTATGATAGACCTGATATATGATTTATGGCCTAATTGACTGTGTGACTGACTGGCGCATTAGACTAAAACAAGAAATTTCCATTTATCTTTACAAACGTGCAAATAACTATTCTCACTTTTCTATTTAGCATTTATATTATGTAATCATACGGAATGGTTGAGTTCCTCAAAGTAGTCTTAGTAGATCGATGACAGGCAGAAAATGCTACAGACGCGATATTGAGAGCTTTTCTGGATACTCGCTTTATTATAGCCCCTATTCACTGCAATTGGCCACGCCCATTATGAAATTCTCAAAATTGTATATGACGTAGCATATGCTACAAATTAGTCTTAGCTGTAAATTCCTCCAACAGCTTTAAATTTCATTAAAGGCGCACACAGAGCAAAAAAAAATTAAAAAAAAATATATATATATATATATATACATATAAATTTATATATATAAAGAAATATATATTTTTTTAAAATAATATATACATAAATATAAGCTTCTTACTTTATTTAGAAATTTTTTTTTATATTTTTAATGCTTAAATAAATTCTTTAAAAATCAGTTCTAAGGCGAGAGCTGATAGAGAACCTGATATTTGAACTCAGATTTCGAGTCTGGGGCAAGTTTATGCATGCCTGCAGTTCGCCAAAATTTAATACATGAGAAAATGAAAAAAAAAATAATATCGAAAACAGAATTTTAATTATAATTAACCAAAGTTTGGTACAGTTAAGCCAGTTATTTTCGAGTTGCTGGTTCTAGCCAGCGAAACTTCAAGTTTAAGTTTCAGCTTGGGCTCCGCTGGCTGCCGAAGGCCAACCAACCAAATGTAGCCATATAATTATAGAGTTATATATAGATATCTCGCTATGTAATGCTCAAATATCCATCTATGTGCTTGCTAATTGCAATTTAACCTTAGCTACGATACAGCTCAAAACTTTGGCAGTGCAGTGATACGAAGCTTTTCTAAAGAATAGATTTTCGAGACTCGATGATTGTTTTTCAGCTGCTTCCGTTAATATAAAGACCAACAATTATCTCGAATATCTTTGGCTATGCCATTCTTTTCATATGCCCACCGTGCACAGAGACACACGCACACACACACACACACACACACTCATATAGTCAATTGCATTGGCGTGTGTAATGAAGCGTTTAAGCGTTGATGTTTGCTTCAAGCCAAAGCCGTTTTTTTTGGCCAAAAACAACAAGAAAATCGAGTGGCAAGCCACAAGCTGGCCCACTGGCAGTGGCTGTGCTTCGTGTTACTCGCTGCGCTGACTTTGTGCCGCTGTGTTAATGGAAACTTGCAGCGCTTGGTTGGTTGACCAACAACATGTGGCTCGTTCTTTGTAGGTCACAAAAAAGCGCAACTAACAAAAAAACAAAAAAAACACACACACACACAAAACCAAAACAAGAGAATAAAGCTACGACTACAGCTGGGCGGCTTAGGGGCTGCGCTGCTGCCTGTCGGTTTGGCTAATAGAAATATGAATAATGCAGCGAGTCAAGTGCCTGCTAAACAATATCAATAGACGTAATCTTAATTGGTGGGCTGCACCGATAACAAACGCTTAGAACTTGTCGCAGAAAAGGTCAATGGAAGCAGCTATCGAAAGACTTAGGCAACGAACTTGCTAGTCGCTGCCAAGTCAAAGTCAGCGCGAGACAAGCAGGCATTGGGCGCACTCAACAAGCTAACACATAACAGTTATTAACGCAAATTGCCATATCGGAGTGTTTCTTAATGCCGCCAACTACATACTGCATACACTCAGCGAAATTACAGTGCAGTCCGCATGACTCACTCTCAGAGTTGGCCTGTAGATAGACCATGATTGAGGCAATTCCATGCTGATACCCTGTACTTACTGAGATTGCCCGAAAAGTGCATTATGATTATGTGCGAGTGCATGTAGCAGGCAGCCGAGTGCCAAGATAGAGCCCATGAGGCGTAATTATATATATATATATATATATATATATATATATATATATATATATACAGGCATGACTATATATATATATATATATATATATATATATATATATATAGTCATGCCTGTCTATCCTGGTCTATGAAGTCAATTAGTCCTCTTTATCAATTGCCACGAGGCACAAGCTCCTGTGGCTAGAATTTTGCATATTTTGATTGAATTAAGTACCTCAAATTTTTCTATTAATAGCTCAGGCTATTAATGACACTTACAATTTTCTTCTACTACTTTGGAAAACTAACTGAAGATAAATTGATTAGCCTCGGCTTATTAGGCTTTAAATGGGTCGCGTTAACTTTATTTATGTAAACAAAGTTGGAGTAACTTCCAGTGAGATAAAAATTGGATGGGTTGACAACTTAACAGCTTCAAAAATGTTTATTAAATATATATATATATATATATATATATATATATAAAATAGAAAATAGGCATCCCAAGATACTTTCCCAATTATGTTAAATTTCCATCTTCAATAGAAACAACAACTCTGCTGAGAGCTAAAATATCCTCTAGTCCAGCGAGAATTGGGTCAGTTTAGAGCTTAGCAAATCACAGGCATTCGGCGCTCATATGCATGCTCTTGAGTGTAATCTTCAAGCTCTCAGCATTTCTTCCAGTGTATAAATGCTTGACAATAGCAAACGGGGAGAACTGAAGCTGCGCTTGTGAGCGCATTTCGATTGCCATTGCCACGCTCAAGGGTGATTATGGCCCATGAAACGCGCAATTTGCCATTTGATTTTCATTTCGCGAGCAATTAAAATATTGCGGAGCCTCAGCCATGGAAATGTCTTATTTAAAAAAAGGGTAACTTAATGAGAAAACAGCTACAGCCGCAGTTATGAGAGATATGAGCCATGAAATATTTGAGCAATTAGCAGCAATAAACTGATGACTCGCTTTGCTCTAACCAGAACTGGAGTTTGAATATTTAAATAGCGAATCACAGTATTAGAAAACTGAATTTGTATTTTATCTTAACTCTCCTTAAATTATCTAGTATTGATTTGTATATACAACTTATTGGCTCATAACCCAAGGAAGATTTAAATAACGTATATATATATAAAATCAATCAATAATTAAAAAAAAAGAAAAAAAAATAATTTCATAATTTAAAAAAAAATTCCATAAAAAACTAAAATCAGGAATCTCATGATTTTTTTCTACAAATTTTTTTTATCTCTCGATTTATGTAGGTAAAAATGTTTATTAAAAAAAAAAAACAACCAAAAACAAAAAATGTATTTCTTTTAAGAATCAAATTGTTGATTTTATATTTTTGAACTTCATATTTATCTCAATCAGATATTTCACGCTTATGCCAAAGTTTGAATGAATAATATTTGTAATAATTTTGAGCTGATGCTGCGATGTCTTTCTAAATCTGCTCAATCGTAGCCTTCCTTGCTGCAGTTCTAAAATAGGCAAAAATTAAAGTTGAGCTAAGACATGTGCAGGCTTCAGCTGAGTGACATGAGTCTATAGAAATCGATGTGTAACAAAGGGTATCAAAGCCACAGATATATATTATATATTAAATTACCATGCAGGCCACGCCCACGCCTTCAGCGCGCAATCACAAATTTCCCACTATACAAAACTAAAAAGACGACAATTTTCTCGTTAACTTCACACGCTGCGCACAGCACGCAAAACACATCTTAAGCATATATGATTATTGAATATTATTTTAAGTGTATGTAATAATGTTTCTCCCTCTCTCTCTCTCTCTCTCTTTCCCTCGCCATTGCTCTCTGTGTGGCTACAGGCTCAGTTTGTGCTTTGCATTGTGCATACCACGCGCGCTCTCTTCAGCAATCAGTGCCAGTTCTCGAAGTTCATATCGGCGCTGCTGCTGCTGAATGCATCGATATTCTTCTGCCTCTTCATGAACTTCTATATGCAGAGCTACAGGAAGACCAAAGCACAACAGCTCCAGCAGCAGCAGCAGCAGCAGCAGCAGCAAGAACAGCAGCAACTGGCGGCAGCGTTAGCTGATGGCAACAACAACAACGCGCTGTCCAAGGACAAGCAGCAGCTGCAGCTGCAGCAGGCGGACCAAATTCTGGCGCACAAACTGAAGGCGCTATAAGACTTGACTTGGATGCTGCACAAATCCGTAAAATGCAATAGAAATTGGTGTTGGTTCAAAAAGGAAAAACGCAAAAAATTTAGATTTGGATTTAGTTTTCGGTACAAAGGTTTAATTTTAATTCGAATGGGGAGCCATAAAAATGTTTAGCTAGAGCAACACAAAGCCTAAAGAACACAAATAGAAGCCTTAGCCCGCATAGATTTAACAAATTCTGCCAGAATTTAAGCCAGGGCTTATGCCTAGATATAGATATAGATCTGGTAAAATTGTTTTCTTTTTGACCATATAGAAACTTTGCTTGATTGCTTGTCATTGTAGCCTAGAATTGGGTCAATTCTAACGAACTTAAGCTTAAGTATAAGTCATCTAATTAAGAATCGTACATATATATATGCTCAAATATATATATATATATATGTGTATATATAATTTGCTCAGTTGGCGAACGTAATTGCTAAGTGTTTATTGTAATTTGTGAGTTTTGTAAATAGATTTTGTAAATGTTAAATGTTAAATATTTGTAGCCGTTAAGCCGTAGCCTAAGCCAACTAGTCTTAGTTACAAAATGCGAACGAACAAACAGAGCAATAATAAACGTTAAGACAAATATAAAAGAACAACAACAACAACAACAACAAAGTCACGAAGACATTCCTTTACTTGCGCTGCCTGGTTAAATGGGAAAAGATGGGGCGACCTTTCGAAAGTAAAAAAAAATTAACAGCAAAAATGCGAAACTGACACATTGCCCAGCATAAATATATAACTAATATTTTTATTTAAAATTTTAATAAAAAACAAAACAAGATAATTAAACGGAAACTAAAAATAAATTGATTGTGGTGTGTGTCTAGACTAGAGTGGGGTTCAGTTTTTTGCTTTAGCTAAACACATAAAATATCAATGGTTGTGCACTTGGGTACACTCAATTAGTACAGCCAACTTCTCGGCTAATATACTTTATGTTACAAATATAGCCAACAGTGCTCGCATATATTGACATTCGTCACGCTAGATGGCGCATGATTTTTTCGAAATCAGTATATACAGTTTCTTCCATTTTTCAGTAGGTGGCACCGTGAATATACAGGAATTGCTAATTTAAGCAGCTGCAAAATATACCAATTCGAAAAATGCTCCAGCATGCGCTATGTTAACTTTAAACTAATAATGTTAAGCTTAACAGCAGTTTTTACCGCTGGCTTTAAACTACTGTTATAGTCTGTAAATATATAGCTTATCGTATTTTTTGATTATTCTTGAAAATAGTTAGAAATCAAATATGAAATCAAATAAAATTGTTATATTTTATAGAGATATTAGAAATGCACACGTTTCGCACTTGACTGTTATGTAGCAGGCGCACACTCTGTACAGGGTATCGAACAGTCACTAACAGACAACAACAGAGACAGGTTTCTTGTTTTAACAGCTGGCTGTTAGTCTTATTGGACAGCTGCGCGAGTGCGGTTGTTCGAGGGAGAGAGCTCCGGTTGTGAAAAAAGCAAAGTAAAAAAGCGAATTATAATAAATTGAATTAAAAGACGAAGCAAATGCAAGTCAAAAAAAGAAATAAATAATAATCGAGCCATATTATTTAAAAGAGCAACGACGACATAAACGACAGCGAAAGAAACATCAAAAAATTAATATTGATTTCTTGTTTTGTGGAGTGCAAAAAAAAAAAATAAAAATAAAACGAAAAAATTAGGTGACAAAAGCAACCACTACATCTTCCAATAAGAGCTAAGATTATCAGTTGGTCTTGTTTGTTGAGCAATTTGCCAATTCCGCAATGAACGCGACGACAAAAACAGCAGCAGCATCAACGGCAACAACAACAACAAATACAATGTAGACGCGTTTGCTAAAGTCTTATTAACTGAGGCGAGTGTCAGTGTCGTTTCAAGGTGCGAGCGAGAGCGTGCGACAAATGCAATAACAACAACAACGACAACAACAACAACAACAGAAGCAAAAGCAAAAGTTGAACGGTTTTGTGCGCTCTGTGAGAAGCGTGCATGCTAGCGCGCGCGTGTGTATGTGTATGTGTAAGTGTATGTATGTCTGTGCTTGTGCTGATGAGATGAGATGCAGAACGCACACACAAAAATGTGTTTGGCGAATTCATAATTATCGTGAAAGCAAATATAAGGAAAAGTAAAACGTCAAATAATAATCAGAAATAAAAGAAGAAGAAGAAGAAAGGAAAAAAGGCGCCTTAGCCGGCTGAACGGACGGCCACTTAGGGAGTGGCCTTGCACTTCGCGTTAGCCATATTCCAATTGGATTCCAAGCAGCAGAGTAAAGAATACAAAACATATAAATAAAATATGTGGATACCATCGAACAACAAATACGGCGTCGGTGAGTAAGACTTTTCAATAATGGTTTGTGTGTGTGTGTGTGTGTGTATGTATGTGGCTGTCGCATCCCTCGCTTTTGGCCAGGGCCCAACAACACCCCCTGTGACGGTGTAATTGAGGGTGGCCAGTGGCGGGGCGCGGCGGGTGTGCGACGATGCGTCACGTGCACAGTTACAACGCGTTTTGTTGTTATTGTTGCTTTTGTAGCTGTTGTAGCCATGCGTTGATTCACCGTTTTTTTTCCGCGAAACACCGTGCAGCATCACAGACAGGCTGCCACCCCCCACCAACCACCCGCCAGCCCACAACGGGCACCTTCGCCTAGCCATCCACCCACCCATCCAGCCGCTATTGCGGCATGCCGGAAAGGCGGAAAAGCGATTTTTATACCCTGAATCCATTGAAAATGGAAATTTCGGGTATATGTGTGCAAAGATGTAAAGGGAAGGAGGCGCCACACCCCATAAAGTATAATATTCTGATCAGCTCGACGAGTGAGTGAACTAGCCCTGTCCGTCTGTCCGTCCGTCCGTCCGTCCGTCCGTCCGTCCGTCCGTCCGTCCGTCCGTCCGTCCGTGTAAACACCTGGATTTCTGCAACCACAAAAGCTAGAGACTTCAAATAAAAAGCAAAATGCTCGATAATACCATACGCTGTACGAGTTTATTTTTTTTTTTCGATAACTCGTCCCATTTCTTTTTTATCGATAACTATCGAAAATATCGCTTTGTTTTTGAGGTCTGGCGTGCGCACCGTTAAAGATAGAATCGTGCACTAAGTTGTGTTTGATTGCTATATTGAATCCGCACATTTTGTCATTTTTGGATTTTTGATGCCACGCCCCTTTCGCCCACAATTCAACAAAAACGATAACTCACGTATATCAAATACTAGAGACTTAAAATTTGGCACATAGCTACATTTAGATGTCATAATCATGCCCCGAAAATTTCATTAAGAACATAGCTCTAGAAAAAAAGTTATTAAACAATAAAGTTTCCATAGCACAGCCTCTTCTGCAGCCGCAATACTGCGCAGTGAGCATATTACGTGCATGCATATGTTTGTGTGTGTGTGTGTGCTTGTGTTGGTTACTATTAATGAATAAATGAAGCTCTTAATGATTGGTATTACAGCTCAATGGATTCAGGGTATCTCTTAGTCGAGCAGTCTCGACTAGAGTTTCGTTACTTGTTCTACTTATTTTTATAGCACACCCGCTGCCGCTGCCGCTGTCGCCGCTGTCGTTTTTCTGCGCCTCTTCTTCTTTGACTTTTTTCTTTATGCTTTTTATTCGCTGGCAGCGACGAAACTCAAAGAGATTTCTGTTTGCTGTTGTTCTTCCTCTTCCACGTGTTGTTGTTGTTGTTGTTGCTGCTGCTGCTGCGATTTGATGTGTTTATGTTTTCATTTGCTCGTTGCTCGTTGCCCGCCGCCCCTTGGTCGTCCCTGCCGGCTTGCCTTATCTCAAACACAATTGGCATCAAGCTCTCACTGCCGTGTGCCAGGTGTTGCCAATTTAAATGCCACTGTAATTACCCAGCAAGCGGCAACGTTGTTGCGGCAGCCACTGTAATTGCGGCTCTGCCATCGCACTATAAACTTGTTTCTCTAAAAAGACTCGAGACTATACTTGAATGATATGAATTAAGTGCCAACACGAGTCAAAATCTATTTCACCCATTTTATACCCTTCAATATGCGATATATGAAATGTCATAAACATAAATTGAGCATTTATATGTATATATCCTCAATTCTATTGTTTAATGCCTAGCGAATGTTTTCACCAGCTCTACATTTATATCATTAGGAAGTTCGATTAGATTGCTCGATTAGTTTTTTATTTTAAAACTAAATTATCAGTAAGTATATGAGCTTTCATATACTTACTGATAATTTAGTTTTAAAATAAAAAACACTATTTCTTATCATTTTTTTTCTTTTCTTAAATTTAGTATTACTAAATTATTAAACATTTATAAAAAATATTCTATACATTGGTAATTATTAATTTTAAGCATTCAATATTTATTAATATAAATTTAAAATTAATTATGAACAAAATACAAAAAAAAAACGAAATTGAAATAAGAAGAATAATAATAATTCATATAATATAATAATAATAATAATAATCTTAAGCATTAAGAAAATTTTTTTTAAAGTTTAAAGATTTTTTTTTACAGTTTAAGTTTATCTAATAAATTTTAAATTTAAATAGAAGTTTTTATTGTTTCTCTTTTTATATATTAATTTTTCGAAATTTGTCATAGAGTAATTGAGCATGGGAAGGGTATTCAGACTTCATTAGACAGAATATAAAAATTGAGCTCAGTTGTTACCAATGTTAACTTGCAGTTAAGCTAAGTTGCTTTTGTTTATGTTATTGTTGCTGATGTTGTTTTTATTGTGTTTTCTTCGCGGTCCACTTTTCTACTATGTATATATATATATATATATATATATATATATATATATATATATGTATAGAAATTCTTATATTATCAGCACTTTCGTCACTCTTTTCGCATTATTGGGAGCATTTCACAAATGACAATTGCGTCTAAAGAAATTAAGTCTGAATCACTTCACTCCTCTAGCTGCCTCTCAGTCTACATATTTAGCTGCCTCTAAAATTGCTTCAGTTTTATTCCCACATAGATCCTTGTAAATCTCCCTCTTCAGCTTAAATATTTCCATGTTTTCATTTAAAGTTGTCTTTAAACTTCATATGTAGCTGTCAGTTGCTTTGGAACCTCCCCATCTTTAGACGACTCTTAATCTGCTAATATAGTCAATCTTCTTGCCATCAAATTTACATCTGCAGCTCCCCCTACAGTTGCCTCTCTACTTTCCTCAGAATCTCTATCTATAGCTTTCTCTATAGTCAGACTCTCCTTCTTTTTATTTTTCTCTCTATCTCTATCATTGTCTATCACTCGCAGCATATAGATGCTGCTTCCATTCTCTATCTTTATCTACTCCTGATTCGCCGTCTTTAGTTGCATATGTAACTCCCCAACAAGTTGTATCTATCTAAAGCTCTCTAAGTGTAGCTGTCTCTCATCTCCATCTGTATCAGCCTCTGTCATTACCTCAATTGCAGCTTCTGCTGCTGAAACTGAATCTTCATCTATGGCTGCCCCACAAAAGTTTTTTTCAATGTTTGTTGACATATCTCTATCTCTATCGCTCACTCTCTCTCTCTCTCTCTCTATATTCTATATTTACATCTGTCTCTTTCTCTCTCCGTCTGTATCTGCCCCTGAATCTCCTGCTGTAGCTGCGCCGCTCTATCTCCTCCTCTAGCTCCCCAGCTGAAGGCTGGTCAGCAGCTTCACTTCCGTTCGCTCCATGTGCCCGATAAGCTGCAGTTGCCATCTACGAATATATTGTTGACGATGCTATTGCTGCTGCTGCTGTTGCTCTAGTTTCCACATTCCATGCGAATGCTGTTGATTTGTGACATGGCAGCCAGTCAAAGTTTACACAAATCAATCAGCCAGCCATCCGCGCAAGAGTTTGGCCGGGGGCTTGTCATTCACGCAATGTAAACGCCATTAGTGGCTGGACGGGCAGCGCGAACAACGCCCTAACCTTCCGCAATAAACGGGGTCTGCAGCTGCGGATCTGGCTGTCATCTGCCACGTGCTGGTCGTATGCAGCTTTTTCTTTGGCCAATGACTTCATTAATATCCGCATGCCGCAGTCCGGCCGGGCAGAGACCCCAGTTCCAGGCCCAGGCACACGTTCTTTGTCTGTTGAATCTTTTTTTCTTTATTTTTATTTTTTTTTTTTTTTTTTTTTTTTGGGAAGCAATTGTAAGCATTGTCAGTGTAAACCAATCAGCGCTTTTGTATACCCTGTAACAAGTTGAAAATTGCGTGCAAGTGCGGGTATAATTATGATTAAGAGCGTGCAGAAGGTAAAGAGAGCGGCAGAAGGAGAGAGAGAGGAAAAAATAAAGAATATCAATTGACGAAATCTAGGGAGCAAATACAAGTGGATTTCCGATTGGAATTGGCAATCAATGGGATTTTCCCCAAACAAAATCCAATCTAATCAGAAAAATAAATCATACTCATTCAGTGTACAGCCAAAGCAACTTTCTAGTTAAAAGTCAAGTTCATGAACCCATTACAATAATTCCATTGGGCATGTATACATATACATATACATATTTATATATATATATATATATATATATATGTATAAATAAATAATTTATAATTAGCTTTAGAAACAGATTTTCGTTCCAAAGTGCTCATACAATATTTCCACTTAAAATTTGTTATATTATACATCTATTGATCTTGATCTATATCAATATATATTTATTTTACTCAAAACTCAATTTAAAATCTGGGTTTGGTTCTACAAAATATATGCATATATAAATAAATATATAAATATATTTCACTGCTGTTTGCTTTGTGCAAATAAATTTTTTGAGATAGATTTTATATGGCCATATATTATATATATAAATCTATATATATATATTTAGCTATTTATATATTTTTTTATTATTTTAATATATTTAAAGTTTCTTTTATAATCATAATCATAATTATATTACTCTAACTACAAACTACTGCATTTCACACTCAATTTTCAGCCCTTTTCACTCTCTCTCTATCTCTCTCTCTCTCTCTCTATATATATATATATATAAATTCAAGCTCATTTTTTTAGCTATTCCATATTTTTACGAACCCAAAACGAAATATCACATGAAATGGCAAATGAATATTTCAGCATCAGCATTTATCAAGAGCAACTGCTGAGCCAACGAAAGGAGTATTATTCTTGCTTGGTCAGCCTTGAGGTACTGCTGCAAACCAGCTGCAAAAATGACAGGGCATCAGCTAGTCTGGCTTGCTTGATGGCATTTCTATCTTTATGTAGCTCGTACTCAATTACGCAGTTAGTCAACGACAATTTTTGGTGGTTGCCTGCAACTGAAGCTGATGGCTGATGGCTGATGGCTGATGGCTGGTGGCTGCTCGAATGCGGGTTTCATCTGTGCGCAGCGAATTGGCACAGACCGCAGCAGCCGCTGAAAACTCTCAGCGCAACTTTGCCAAAAATAAATGAAAATAAACAAAAAACATTAAAAATAAAAAGAAGAAGAAGAAGAAGCAGCAGAAGAAGTTGAGGCAGAAGAAGTTAAAATTTGTAGACAGGCGCAGGCCGGATGTAGTCGATGCCTTTTCCAGTGAATTCCGTTGTTGTTGCTGTTGCTGCTGCTGCTGCTGCTGCTGTTACTCGACTAGGGGCAAATTCATTTTCAACTTTAATTTAATATTCATTTTATGCATTTGGCCACTGGCTGCGTAACTCTCCCTCTCTTCCTCTCTCATTCTCTGCCTTCTCCATGTGTGAAGCACAAATTTGTGCAGCGTTTCCTTTTTGTTATGCAAACACAGATAGACACGCACACACACGCACGCTCACACACACACACGCACACTCACACACACACACTCGCATACTCGTTAAATTGATTCATATTCATTGTTTAATATGCTTGGCGGCAACTTTATAAGCCAACCCCTTGCCTCCCCCCCTGGCCGCTGCCCCACACTCTGTCAGCACCCAGCGCTCCGCCTGTGCCACGCTCCTCGACTTCATGACAACATTTTGGCCTACCATAATTTGTCTTTAACGTTGTATTTATGATTTGTGCTACGTCAATTTCTACTTCTATTATTAACTACGCACACACACACACACACGCACACTTATCACAGTTCCGATTTGTTTTGGCGCATTATCAGTCAGTTAACCGGAAGAGGCACGTTTCACGGCATGCTCCGCATTAATGCACTGCCAAGACTGATAGACAATACACACACGGCAAGGCAGGCCCCCCGCCCGCCACAAGGTCTGGCGATAAGCCCCAAATCGTTGATAAAACTCCAGCACTAGACAACCAGACGACTTCGAGTACTGTAATAAATAAATAAATAAATAATTAACAGTTGCGTCGCTTTTCGTCTTCCGCTCGGGCCGCACAAATGTTATCAGCAATTCCGGTTGGCTAATTGGGGATCGTGGGAGAGCTTACATAATTCCTGCTCCTGCGCCTGCTCATTTCCCTCCTGACAAATTCGTAAACATTTTTAATCAAATATAATATTTGCGATTTTCATATTTACATTTTGCAAATAGAATAAATGGCAATTAAGAAACATAAGGAAAATATGACTAATAAAATTTAAACATAAAATTGCATATAAATGGATTTCTTTATACACTTACTTCACCCCATTTGAAGGGAGAAAAGATAAATAAAGTCAATATCAGGTTCGCTGTAAAAAATCGAGAATTTTCTATGAATCAAAATAACTTAAACTAAGTTAAATTAAAAATTTTTTTTAAATTAATCAGAGATTAAGATTCTTCAGAGAGTATACTTATAAAACTAAACATTTAAAACTCTTCACAAAATATAAATATGTATAAATTTGTTGTTAAATCTAAATTTTTAAGTATTTCAGCTAAGAGTTCAGCTTGAAGCCGGATAGCTTGGGCAAGCTAACAAGTTTTATTTAATAATTTTGATAAGTGTCTAAGATTGCTTTATTTTCAATAAATATATTTTAAATTAAATATGCATTTAATAGCTTTGTGGCAAGAATCTTAGAAAGTCTTGCTCTTATGATTTTTATAATTAGTTTTCTAAACATTATGTATATATGTTATATATGCTAATCCTAATTTACTTTTGTCAACAGAGATACACTCACACAGATACATTTTTAATTATCTCATACTTAATCAGCTTATAAAAAAAAGAATACTCTAAATATACAATTATCTCAAAGGCAACATCTTATTCATCTTAAACTTCAACAAACTCTTGATATAGGGTATAGAAATGCATATTGCATGTTTCAGTGGCATGCTAACACGTTTTAATAATACGTGGTGTGTGTGTGTGCGTGTGTGTGAGCACGTACATATATGAAACTTATGTGAATATGTATGTGCATATGCATTTATATGAAGTATGTGTGCGTGTGAGTGTGTTAGTAGTGAATGTCAGCTGCAATAATGAGAAGCTGTTCATCAGCCATAGAATGGAGAACGTTCAACAAAGAACTTTACATGCGATTCGCGACGCGCTAGAGGGAGAGAGCTGCTAAAAATCTGGCGCAATTGCATTGCAAGAGTGAAAGAGAGAAGGGCAGTGCGGCACAACTGTTTGTTATAGAAGTAATAAACGGCCAACTTCAATGACAAGTGATTGACATTGAGGCCACATTTCCTGTAGACGTAACTCCTCACCGATAGATGATGACGATTTTAAAGGCAAAGTGTTCGAATGTTAAATAAAATAAATAAATGTTGCAACAATTATCAGATTGTTGGCTATCTTTAAAGTGGAAGCTTTTTATGACATTTCGTCATACTCTTTTCCCACTGGCAATTGATTGACCTATTTTGTCACTCCCTACGCACTCGAGCCCCACTCTCCGCCACACACACACAGGCGCTGGCACGCTCACAGACATAACTTAACGGTGTGTGAAACAACGCAATTAATTAATTAAATTCTTAAGCCCTCGACGCGCACTTGGGTCAAGTGTGAAGATTCTCCTTTGTGGCTTGCCAGCTCCCAGTGCTGTCATTCGCTTGCTCTGCTCAATGAATACCCTTCCGCCGTTGTGACTAATGACAGAGCCAATGCTTTTTGTGCAAATTAACTCGTGTATGGTATTCATATTCACATAGGTATTCATATTCAGCATATATATTATATTCATATTCATACTTATTATCATTTTCATAGTAATATCCATATTCACATATTTATTCTCATTTTTATATCCATGTTCATATTCATAATCATATCTATATTAATTTACATAACATTCATATATTCATATCGGTATTCATATTCATAGTTTTAGTCACTTTTCATAGTCCTAGTCACATAAAATACAATTCCATATTAATATTCACAATTATACTGAATAATATTCACATATTTATTTATATTCATAATTATTTTATTTATTTCTTATCTTAATATGCATATATTTTAATGCATATATTCACATTCATTCATTCATAGCAACGGAAATTGATATTGTTAGCATATTTCTTCCTATTTATGCTCATATTAATATTTATTTTGACATTGAATAACTTAGTAACATACTAATTTGTAATATACACATTTTTATTTAGCATATATTGTGCATATTTACATTATCAATTATTTTTTAATATATATAAACATATATGAATGAATGAATACATACTCATACTTAATTTTATAGTATATTCATATAAATTTAGTTTTCATCTGATTCACTCATATTCATTGTGAATGCCGTGAATACATATCTGACTCATCATCAATTTGATCTGATATGAAATCATCATTTTCCCATCCAGAAAGGGTCTCCCAGCATCGTTTTAGCCACAGAGTCTATGATCTTCTGATTTTAATTTATTTGATGACGTTGCCACAAATACTTGCAAAATGCCCTTTGCAGTTTCATTAAAGATAGAGAATGAAAGAGAGACAGAGAGAGAGAGAGAGAGAGAGTCAAGAGTTAGCCAGCAATTTATAGTAAAGCTAATGTTCATATGACTTACATATATATATATATATATATATATATATATATATATATATATATATATATATATATGTTATCTAGCGGCTTCATGCTTTCAGCGCATATGATGCACTCATTGCGCTAATGCAGCAGCTCTTTTATTTAATTTAAAATTATTTTCCATCTGTCGCTGGCTCTGTCTGTCTGCTCTTCTTTAGTGTCATTTTTTTATTTTCCTTTTTTCTTCTCTTTGTTTTTCTTTTTTTTTTACCCACTTGGCTTAACGACTTTTTTATTTAAATACGTTTGTTGACATTGCGGACTTGTTGGACTGTTTTGCTTCTGCTCTAAGCCCCTCTCACTTGCACCTCAATCCCTCTCCTCTCTCTCTCTCTCTCTCTCGCTCGCTCGCTCTTGCTCCTGCCTCTGTGTGTAGGCTTTGTTTTTGATGAACAAAGTAAAACTCTGGCAAATCCCATTTGTGAGCCTCGACTACTTTATCAAAAGCGCAATTAAAGGGCAACGGTAATTATCTGCCCTCGAGGCCGAGCACTTCCCGCCTTCCACCTCCCCATATCTCTACGCCCCTCTTATATACGCCTTGGCGCCATTCTCAACTATGAAATATTAAATTTCTTCCTCTTTTTCATTAAATACGCGTTGATAGCTAAAAAATATGCTCATTAGAATTATGCAGAGGCTCTCAACGCGTTTGCTCGTGGGAGGGCCTGGCGGCTTACGAGTAGGGTACACTGGAAAAAAAGAGAACATTTAAAAATTATAATTATTTAATTTTTTTAGAAACCCAAAATAATATGAGCATTATTTTTGCTCTGATATATAGATATATTTTTTTAAATACTTAACAATTCTTAACAATGATTAAAATTTGTATTCATAGAAAAAAATTACATTTTGATATAAGTTTTAGATGAGGTATTTGAGTTCTTAAAAAATATATTTAAATAATGCTTAAATTTCTTCAATTAAAACGATATACTGCAACTCAAATTAGTTTTAACATAAAAATTTAAAAAAAACATTAATATTGTTAAAATTAATCTAAAATAAGTTAAAATCGATTTAAAATTTAAACTTCATTTTTTTTTATAGATATTATTATAAGTATATCAAACAAATTTTTATTTTTATTTTTATTGTTAGTGACATATTTATTACCAAGAAAATCAGCATAAATAAACTTAATTTAGTTTTAAAAAATACTACAAAATTAATTCTAAAATTTTGTAATCATCTGGTCATGTTATTGAATATATCAATATTATTAAGGAAAGTGAGGCTAATGAGTTAGAGTAAGTTGGAAGTTTTATTTCAGTGCATGCTCATACGTTTGTGCTAAAGTCGAAGGGCGGGGCGTTGGTGAGCTGCTTGCCAGCCCGACGCCTGCCTAATGTGACTGACCTAAATAGTGCGACGGTTGGTTGGCACTGTGCCTGCCTGTAACTGCCACAGCTTGTATTAATGTGTGTGTGTGTGTGTGTGCAGTGTCTGTGGTGTGTGTGCTCATTTGCTTGAGTGTTGCTGCCAGCCCAAGTTGAATTGCAGCAAGTGTAAGCTTCAGACTTCAGAGCGCCTCCCTCGCTGCTTTATCCATTTAAATTATAAAATTTCAGCTATTTAGCAGCTTGAAATCCATTTAAATCAGCAGTGGCTCCATCTGCGGCTGTGGCAGCGGCTCCGGCTTCAGCTCCGGCTTCAGCCGGCTATAGTCAGTTTTAAAAGTTAGACGACGACCCCAGCCAAGCGGGAAGACACAGTTGAAGTCGCGCAGCATCAACAGCCACAGAAAAAATAACTAGATATTGATCGACTTACAGATGCCCTGTTTGTACACTAAAGAGTTTTTAGAGCAGCAACTCTGAAATGAATTCTTAATATTTAATGTATGTATGCATATAGGAATGCGAGAATATCGATATCAAGGATATCGAAAAAAATATAGTTTAATTCTATTTAGGGTTTACCAAATTACATAAAATTATATTCAAAATTAATAGATTCGACGTTCGATTCCGGGATATCTAGATAGACATAAATTACTTTCATTCAGATCTAATATAACTTTGACTAATTTACTTAAACTCAATATACCCTTTCTATTTGGATTTGATCACAGGGTATAACAGCAACAGCAACAACAGGAAGCAGTTTGCCCATTTTTATCGCATTGAAGCATTTCATATGACAGACAGACCAACAAACACACTCACACACGCAGGCAGGCAGACAGACAGACGGACGGAATGATAGACGGACGGACTGATGGGCAGGCATATAGCACTTACATATGTACATCCATCCATCCATCCATCCATCCAGCTATTGCCACGCCGCCCTTCTGCTCACTTTATCTGTATGTCTGGCTGTGCGTTTTATTAGCTCCTTTCGTTGATATGCTCATGCCGTGCTCGCTCGTTTGTCTTTCAGCGCTCACACACACACACACGCAGGCACACGAGCACACACACACACAGCCAGCGCAACACCCCCGCAACATGGTCTCGCGGCGCCGCCCGGACTCCACTGCGTGCCTCGCATTTGTAATTGGCCAGCATGGCAGCCACGTTGCGGATTTATACGTCCACTTATCAACAGCAATGGCAAAGGCAACGGCAACCACAATAACAGCGGCAACAGCAGTAGCTTCCCTCGCTCAAGCCGCATCTCGTGCTCCATCTACAGCTGCAGCTTCTCTTTATTGTTCATTGGTTGCAAGCAAAAGTGTTCAATTGCCAAGTGCCGCTTGTGGCAATTGTTGTTGTTGCTGCTGCTGCTGCTGCTGCTGTTGCTCCTTCAGAGACACACACACACACACACACACCCTGTATATATGCTTGAGCGTATTTTGTTTCCACAGCCATTTGCCTATTTATAGTTGAAGTATTTATTGTTGCTGTGCCACTCGTGGCATGCTCAAGTAGCCACTCATGGGAGCACTTTAATTGCCTTCGATAGCCCGGCTATAGCCTGGCTGGCGTCTTCTCCACTCCCACTACCAATGTCACGGACCAAGGCGCAACTGGTTGCTAGCAATTCTCAAAGACTCAATCCTCTCATTTCTTTCAGCCATACACAACTGGCATGGCGATGTGCGTTACGGCCTGGCCCTGGACGTCGGCGACTCCGTTGATATCGTCGAGGAGTGCCGGCATTGGTTTCGCGGCTCCTGTCCACGCAAGTCTCGGGCCGTGGGCATCTTTCCCAAGACCTACATACACATCAAAGATCTGTCAAAGATCGATCCGGTCGTAGCCGAATGCACGCAAGTCCTGCGCGAATGGTCCGAGATCTGGAAGCGCCTCTATGTGGCAAGTATACAAGCTTAAACCATATCATTTTGAGTATAATTAATCATTGATCGACAGGATCGTGAGGCGTACAAGTTTCAGACGCTGCGCAAAGTCATGTACTCCATACTGGACAGTCGGCGAGAGCTGCTGAGCGCCACCATGACACAGGATCAAACGATCGAACTTCAAATGGTTGTGGTCTCCAAAATCGACTGGGGCAATCGGTAAGTCAATGAAACAATAATTATGCATGTCAAGCCTGAGCTCGAAATACCCAATTGATTGATAAATTTTTAAAATAAATATTCAGGATGTACAAATTATATATAAGTTCTTGAGCAAGATGACGAGCTAATAGTCTAATAGACTGATTTAAATACCAGCTCAATATAAGTCTCTAATCCTAATCTAATCCCTAATCTTTAGTCGGAGATGCCCTTTACAATTTGTCAATTAATTCTAAATATATGCTAAACTACAAATATTTTGAAATCTGAATACGTTTGCGTCACATTTAGTTAGAGCACAATGTAGCATTTCAATTCCTATAAAAACTTAGCTAAGCTCAAGGTTATTTTTCATCCGCTCAATTTCACAATCTTCAGTTGAAGTATACATTTGATAAATACATATATATATATATATATATATATATATATATATATATATATATATATATATATATATATATATATATATATATATATATATTCATATATTTTCCACATTTCCACACATAAAACAAATTGAAGCTTGAGTTAATTTCAGTGAAATCATACCCTGTAAAATTTCTCAAGCATCGATAATTTGGCATATAGTATATCTATAGTATATAAAAAAATTGTTTAACAATTTTTAAGAAGAGAAGTTTTATATTTAATTTAATTGTATGAATATTTATTTCTATAATATTTTGATTTAAATGTACGATTTTATTAATGTACTTGAATCAAAATATATATAAAACTTCTCTACTAAACTGCTAAAAGAAAAAAATTTCTATTATTCGGACTTAAATATTTTAGATATTTTTATAGAATTATTACAATTAATTACAATTATCCGAAAAAAAAAATCATTCATTAAAAATGTTCGTTTCTAAAATGAAATGAAAGTCACTTAACATATGTATTACAATTTAAATCTTAGATAGTTTCTTTATTTTTTATTTATGTAAAATGTGTTCTTTTCTAGCAATAATCACAATGATTTTGTTATAAACAAAATTGCTTAAAATTACATATATATATATATATGTCTAAAAGTTACGACGAAAATAGCGAGAGCAATTGCTTTTTTTTTTGTTATTGTTATTATTATTGTTTTGTATATATATTTATTTATATATATATATATTTATATTCATATAGATCAATGTTGCGTGAGCTGCGATCTTGGCGTGATCAAAGAGCAAAAAAAACTATAGTCTATATTGTATATATATATTTAAATGGCGCATCAATGTTAACGTTGCTACGGATACAATTTCGTATTAGGTAGCAGTATAAGCATATCGGATCAATTTCATTATCATTCACAAATCCAACCTACAAATTGCACGGTCTGCCTGTGTGTTCTCTCTCTCTCCCTATATCGCTCTCTCCCTCTCTCTCTCTGTCTATCTCTTTAACTTGCACTTTCTATTACGCTCACTTCCTCTTAGTGTGTGTGTGTGTCTAACGGCTTTATATAGGAGCACAAATTTTGCTAAAAAAATTCCATATTTTTTGTTTTTTTTTTTTTCATCATTTTCGTTTTTGCTGACATTTCATCAAATTCATATTTCAACTTAAAAACAGTCTTAGAGATGTACATACTTGAATATATATCTATGTAGATATATATATATATATATATATATATATATATATATATATATATATATATATATATATATATATCATATCATATAGTAGAAAGCCTACAAGCCTAGAACACCTATCAAAGAAAACACCTCCAATTGGTCACATCTCTACATCGTCTACAAATATTATTGAGAAATCATTGAAAATTGTTTTTGTTGTTTGTTTAAAATTAGCGCCAATTTAATTGCTGTAGCGCCTATGTTTCGGTCTCCTTGCCGTCGAATGGCTCGGCGGGCGGATAAATTGAATGGCTAATCGGATTCATTTCCACCGTCGATGGGGCGGACGGTGTGCGCGGTGTAGCATACCAGTTGCACAGCTCCCGCAGCACATCGCCGTACGATCGTGTGGTTAGATTTTGGCTAAGAAAATGCAAAATCAAGAAGTCACCAATCTGTGAAGCAACAGAAAACGTTAGTTTCTATATAACATAGAGGTGGGGCATACAGTACATCCAAATTATGCACCAGTTCCGTAATATCCTGACTGCGACGTGAGCGATAGGAGCGCTTGATGATTATTTCGCGTGTGGTGGGCATCATGATGATCACCAGGGAATAGAGCACAGCCACGCCCGAAATTGTAGCCAATATAACAAACCAGAACCTGCAACAAATAAAATACCCTTTAATAAACATGATTTTTCATTTGATTCGGATCATTTTACCATAAGAATATATAGATCTTCTCGTTGAGAATATTGAGCGCCAGCACACAGAGCGTATCGTGTTTCTGTAGGGAGCCACTGGGGCCAAATTTACGGAAAGTACATTTCGTTAGTCGTGGAAAGACCTCGATCATCGGATCGTAGCGCATGTCCTGATCCATGTTGGAGAACTTAAGCACATCCGTGCCATAGGACATAAAAGCACCGCCCAGAAACTTATCCACCATAAAGATGTTCATGATTACATTGACGAAGTTCAACAGCTCGCAGAAGAAATATGCAACGGAGTAGCCGTTGTGCGAGTTGAGACTATCCCTAAAGTATTTGATGATGCGATCCTGACGCTCCTTGCGATAATCCTCAGGTATCGACACCATGCCACGCAGCCCATCCGTTATCATGCGTATCTTGCCATCCTCCATATTCTTCCAGATCCAATGGGGCACATAGAACATGAGACCCTGAGAAGAGAAACGTTGTTAAATCTGCCGATTCTCTCAGCACAATCGAATGCTCACCTGGAAGAACAGCACAAAGGGCACCCACTGATAGTAGCTATGATAGCGTTTCTCCTGGCCAAACTCATTGCCCAATCCAGGTGCCGCAACGTCGGTGCCAATTTGTCTGTGCTGTTGCCCAGGTATCGTAAAGGTGTACGTTATCCAGCAGAAGGTGTTGATCACATGCATCGGTATAGCGCCATCGTTAATGCAGCTAATCGGATCACCTGAGGTGGGGACAGGTGATAGCTTAGATTTATATATAGTAGCTAGCTAAACAATTGATTTGATAAGCAGTGTCTACAAATTATTACATAAATCTGTGGCAATTTGAAATTAGAACCCGTGACCTTTTTTATTTATTTATTTTTTTAATTTTTTTTTTTTTTTTTGATGTGCAACTAAATTAAATGCATTTCACAGCCAGTTGAGCGCAGCCAAATGTCGTTCATCAACGTCAAGTGGCATTAAGCCAATCTAAATCTCTAGCCCTGGTCATGGCAATGCTTGATGGGTGTGCCAGCCCCACCTCTCTCTCCCTTCTCCACTCTCCCTGTCGCTTTCTGGTTTACTCTAGCGCACACAATTAGAAGAGAGCTGCGCTATGTGCTTTGTTTGTTTAAAGTTTCCTAGAACTCAGTTGTCAATATTTATATTAGCACCACATATACATAAGTATGTTTGGAGCAAGAGCTCTTCTCTTAATGCACAAACATGGGCTCTGGCAGCGAGTTTTGGCCATAAATCAATTTCAATGTGGCTCGTTGTCTGCCTTGCGACCTGGCTACATGGATCTTCACACAGCCAAGACACGCACCGCCCGCTGTGACTCACTCATTTGACTCATTTGCGTATTCATCTGAAATCTGATGAACGTGCCGCAGACCTTCGCGTTACCGCACCATTCAATATTGAGCAAGCGTAAATAGGTTTCGAAATTCAATTAGCTTCAAAGTTTTGCTACTCAATACACTAGCAACATTATGGTCTCTTGGCTGAGCCAGCTACAGCTGCTCAGCTTAAAAGTTGTTGATCGTTAGAATCAGTACAAAAAACATTTGTCAGCTACAATTACAGCGTAAACAAGGCGAATTGTTTTGCTTATCCTAACAGCTGTTGTGTCCACTGCCCACAGAGTATTTGCTAGTCGTGCATGGCCATTTATGCTGCACTCTCTACGCAAACGGTTGTAATTGTGAGCCATTTGCATGGCTAACACATTTGCATAGACTGCACTAATTTTCACAGGTCTCGAATTCGAATTCGAATTCGAGTAGGTAAACAGAAAAGAGGTAAAAAAAAAAAAAAGAAGAAAAATGCACTTACCAATCAAATTGTTGGCCGTAACAATAATGCAACAAGTGAAAAGTATGGCGGTTGTGATCCTATAATGACAGCGAAAGACCATGTTATCGATGATCGCCTTGTCCAGCAGAGAGCGTATCTTGACGTAGCCGGACACAGCCGAGAGCATGCCAAAGATCGCCATGTTTCTAGCTTCGACTTCTGCTTGTTGCTGATGCTGCTGCTGCTGCTGTTGCTGCTGTTGCTTCTGCTAATTGATGCTTCTTGCTGTTAACTAAACTAAACTGTGAACGAGAGGAAAAATTGTTGTTGTTGTTGTTTGTAGTTGCCTATTATGCAATTAGGGGCTTACGACAGGCTGCACTGTCGAAATTTATAAAGTATGTGAGTGGGTGTGGGTGTGGGTGTGGGTGTGGGTATGCCTGTCTGTGTGTCTAAGTTATCTGGCACAACACATAATGTGATATATTTGAAATGATGCGCAACTACAGCACACATTTCCGTTGGCTGCCTTATCGCTGTGCCCTCTACAAGCCGCACTTACAATTAGGCAAGTGCCTCTCCCTCAATCACTTGCGCTCTCTCTCTCTCTCTCTCTCTCTCTATTGTATGTGTAGCGAAGCATAGATCTTTTTGTTTTCTATTTATTTATGTTGTAGCGCAATCTAATCTAATCTTTGTCTCTTGTCCACATACACACACACACACACACACACAGCGGTTGAATGGCCTCAAAGCGTGTCTTCGAGCTGAGAAGAACCGGTAAATGTGGGGCTCTGGCCAAAGCTTTTGTCAACCCACGCATAAATTTCACTTTGGGATATGCCTGTTTACACATACATACATACATATATGTATGTATGTATGTATATAGAGTGCACGCACACACTTGAGAGTCCAAGCCTCATATAAACACATACTTATAGCTAACGGCTCGAGTTCGATCATAAGATCGAATTCTGGTTCGATTTGTTCTTTTGTTTTCTTTATTTCTTTCATTTCTTCATGGCGCTTTTGTTTATATGCAAATTTATCATGTTTGTTGCTGTTGTTGTCTTCAGTTCGATTTGTGCGTCTTTCATATTGCATACACACGCACGCACTGGCACACGCACGCGCATAGAGTCGTCTCTGTCGCACACACTGCAATTAAAGTCAAAATGTGTCTGCATCTGCGCAGCGGCAGCGGCAGCTACTCCTTTTCAAAATGCAGCCAGCTTCTGCCTTCAGCACTGAGCATTGAAAGTTACACATAATGCTTCATGCCCAGCGCACTAGCACCAACACAGGCTCTAAAACGAATACACACACACACACACACACACACACAGGCACAGAGAGCCAGGCACTTCATTTCAACTTCAATTCTTTTGCTGCTGCTGCTGCGGCTGCTTTTTACTTTTTTTTTTTCAATAAATTTTTTTTCGAAAAACTGGTTTTAAGGTATTTTCTTTTTTTCCGTGTGCCCAGCTCCAGGTTCGGTTCGGGTCGGGTCGGTTAGTGTGTTGCCACTGTTGCGCTTTGCTGCCGTTTTTCAGTCGTTTTTTTTTTCTTTTTTTTTTTTTTTTTTTGTTGTTATGCGCTACCAACATTAGCTGTAGTCGAGCCTGTCTGCAGCTTTTGGGCCGCTATTCTTTTAAGTGATTCTTTTGCTCCTGCCAATTTGGCATTTCGCATACAAAATTTATAGCCACTTTTGACACATTGAAAACTTGTTTTAAACGCGTTGCGGGCCATTAATTTTGTGGCCCGTTTTGCGCTTGGCCTTAACAAATAATTTTTTAATTTAATGTTGTTTCTAGTTATTATACTTTGTTGCAAATTTCGTTTCTCACACACACACACACACATTGTTGTATCAACCACCTCAGCTGTAGCTGCATTTCAAACTGCATCTGTATCTGTATCTCTATGTGTGTGTGTGTGTATATCTGAGTAGAATTTTTTTTTTTTTTTTTTGTTTGTAGCAGACAACTGCAGCTTGAAGCTAGCTGTGATTACCGTTTTCTAAATTTGTGCAGCTGCGCTCAGCGGCGTTCCAAAACCTACTGAATTGAAAGCAAATCTCCGTCACTTGGCCTGCCGCTACATCGATCTGCGCTCTCAGAGAGCTCGCTAGTGCGATCACCCTCTCTCTCTCTCTCTCTCTCTCTTAGAGCTTACCCTCGCTACCTCGCTCGTCCGCTCTCTGGGTTTTCGCTCTGGCAACGAGTTAGTTTGATCGCAATCGCCGCGACTGGTTCCGACTCACGCTCAGATTGCATTTGCACAGCCTGGTACCTGGGCTCGGCAGTCTCGGCAAACACCTACAGGTAGATCGCGGCTTGCAACGTTTATTTATTTAGCCCGGCATTAGAGCGGCCAAATGGCATTCAATGTTGATTTACTTGCTTAACCCCAGACCATGACAACATATGTATATATCTGGATCAAAAGTTATCTGTTTTTTTTTTCTTCTTCTTCTGCTTCATCTCAGTTTTTTTTTTTTCATTGTTGGCTCGCTCCACTTCGCCAGCGACAGCCATTCGAAATTTATTGCTTCATAAGAAACCTGCTGCTGCGGCTGCGCCCACTCTGCGTACAACTCTATCGATTCTGGCTTGGATCTGTGCCTGAGCCGAGTTTTGACTTAAGCGCATTGTTAGCTAACAAAAAATGTCTTAGGCCATTGAATACACTTAGCACACTGGCTATAGATAAAGATATAGATATAGTTAAAGGAAAGCAATTGTAATGTGAAAGAATTCAATTTGAATTTTTTATTTTGCTAGAATTTCCAGCACGGGAGTGAAAGAGGGATTTTCTGTGTAAACTTTACTTCATTATAAAAATAATATTATGATAATAATAATAACATAATGATTAATGATTTTGTAAAGTATATACTTAAGTCAGTTCACAGCGAATTAGGTCAAAATATTCTAAAATTTTAAATTTGTATTACATTATTTATCCGAATAATCCGAAACTGAATTCCACACATCTGTAATTATCTGTAAAATCTATAATAGAGGATCTTATATTATGGATCAATCAACTAAGAGACGCTCTCTATTTATGCTATTAATATTAATTTAATTAACTATAGTAAATATATCTCAAGATAATAAAATGAAACCGATTAATTGCGTTAAGCGAATAAACTTAAACTAATATTGCTTTCTAGCTCTCTATCCCTCTCTCTTCCTTTAGTTAATATACTAAATCTTAAATGTCAAATAAGGGTTTAGTTTATATTAACTATTTTATTTTCTGGCAACACATATTTTTTCCGTTTTTCACACACTTTCACATCAATTTTCAAACTTAAATATGATTTGCAAAATATTTTTCATTCTCTTCTTAGCGACTCTAGAATTTTGATTATTCAGAGTCTCAGCATAAGTCTCAAATTCAAGTTCGATATCATCATTAAAGTCTTCAGAACTTGTAGACTTATACTTAACTAGTAATTATTGTTAGAAGCGCTTTTGGCTGAAGTAGAGTCTGTGCAAAGTTCACTCAAGTGGCTGAGCAAGTGCATCCAAGAGATGAGATCTCAGTCTGTCCTTTTCTCTCTCCCTTTCTTCTCTCTCTCTCTCTGCTGCTCTCACTAGCTCTTTTTTGCATAGTTTAAGTGTGTCGCTGGATTTGCATATGCAGCTTGTTGCCAGGCGCAGTTCCAGCGTTTGCCTAACCCTGCCGCAACTTGTTGCCAAGATGACTCAGCTGAAAAGTGCTGGCCTTAGCCGGTGCTGCTGCTGCTGCCATAATGAAATGGCATTTCGTAATGGCTGCTGCCGCTGCCGTTGCTGTTGCATGTCCTGTCCTGCCCAGGTCGCCTTGTTGTTTGTTTATTGTCTGCGCCCGGGTTGCCCAGTTGCTCGGTCGCCCGGTCGCCGTGTGCCTTGCCTGTGCCTGTGCGGGTTTTGAAATGTATCTCACACACCTTTTATAAAGACATTAAAAGCGAGATATATGGCATGTGTGATTGTGATAAAAATGTATCTGTTACTGCGGCGACCTGCAGATGCAGATACAATGCCCTTGTTGTTGTTGTTGGTTGTTGTTGTTGCTGCTGCTGCAGCTTGTGGTTGACGCTGCTTATCGATGTGTAAATAATTAATTTTTCTGTACTTTTTTCTCTCAGTCTGTATCTTTTTTTCTTCGCTGTTTTTTTCGTATTAATAGATATTCAAATTGTTGAGACTAAGAAACTGTGTGAATTTCTCTTAATTAATTGAACTTTTATCACCTGTTGCGCTGCATTGCGGGACTTAATTAAAAACGATTTAAAGCGTTTATTACGCGCTGTGCTACCGTTTGTTGAGTCATTTCATTGGGGGCAGCTTGTGGCAGCTTGTGGCAGCTTGTGGCAACTTGTGGCGCACGCGCGCACACTCGTGCGCTCCTTTCATATGTGTATAAATAATTCGTATCCATGAGATAAATTTCTTCTTTTTTTTTGGTAGCGTCAACTGCATGCAGAGCTGCCCAGTTGCCTGTTGCCTGTTGCCCAGCTTAAAGCGTAACAGAGGTGGCTCAACACACACACACACACACACACACACACTGACAGGCAGTTCTCGAGAGCGTCTGCCGCTCTTGGCCGGTTCCAGTTCCAAAATGGAAACCACATTATTTCTGCTCTCGCTCGCGCTCTCTTTCTCTCTTGCTCTCTTGCTCTCTGGCTCTCTTTACGCTCTCTCAGTGTAGGCAACAACAAGAAAGTCGTTTAGGCCTCGTTAACAACCAAAAATGAAGTAAAGCGGCTTCTTGAGCTGCTCTGGCTAACGTGTTGGAAGACTCAGCCTAGACGCTTGCTTAGCTGCCATCTCTCTCTCTCTCGCTCACGCTGGCCATCTCGCTCGCTGCGTAAGCCAGGTAGAAAAGTCAAGCGTAGCCGAGGTAGCAACATCGTCGGCAACATATTGCTGATGACGTTGGATGGGCTCTCGCTGCTGTTGCTGCTGTGGCTGTGGCTGTTGCTGTTGCTGCTGCTGCTGCTGCTGCTGCTGCTGCTGTGGCAGCCAGGTTAAGTCGCGTATGCGCCACCGGAATGCCGTGAACCCATTACCTGTTGGCTGCTGCCTGCTGTATCTGTGCCTCGCTGGCTGCCAGCTACTACTTTGTAAGCCAAATTTATGCGTCATATTATGCGAGAGAACTTTAGACTTAACCTTAACTCCGATCACAATGTCAATTTCACGCTTGCTCTCTCTCTCTCTCTCTCTCTCTCTCTCTCTCTCTCTATCTACTTGATATTTGTTAGCCCGAATTTGAAACTGGAAGCCGTTAACACGTTAGAGCCTAATTTATTAGTCCACATGAGCTGTTGCTGCTTAGATTTGAATCTTAATTGTTTGTTAGGGTTTTTATTTGTAAATTAAGTTGATACAAATTTACAGAATTATGAATGATACGAAGGCAAATAAGTTGAGATCTAACCCAGTCTTAAAAGCAAATTCGTTCTGATTTTAGATTTTGCCAAACTTCTATAAATCAGCAACGCTTATGGGTTTTAGCAAGTCGTCAGCCTAGGGTCCTCGAAGGTCTTTCCATCGATTCTTTTCGACTACTCTGATTTGGTCACTGGAAAATGCTCTCGAAATGTTTAGACCTCGGTTATCGTCGCCTCACACATACAAGAGTCTAATATTTCTGTGAATAAGTATTTATACGTCCTCTTGTTTCACATTGAAACCGATCGAGCGTGAAGCTGATATATAATACACATCGGCACATGCACAGAATTGCTTTACAGTCAAACACCTATTGCATGCACCACCTGATCCAGTTCCCCCAACTCCCCCGTCTGCTGGTGTTTTATTTTTGGAAACGCTTCTTTGATTAATGATACCCCAATGGAGCCGCCTGACTGCGCCTGACTGACCAAATTGAATTAAAGCTGTTGCCACAGCACTCGACTCCGATCCGGCAATTAATAATGAATGCGTCAAACCCATTTAAGCCCTCAAATAGACGCGGCCGATTTTGTTGCCATAAAGCAACTATTTTCACACACTCGGAACGTGACTAAGTGGCTAAGTTATTTAAGCTCATTCGCGTTCCCTCCATCAATTCTCAATTCATTTCTCAATTAGTCTCTTCCCCATTTGTGATCTTTTGCAGAAAACTGGGTCTGGACCTAGTGCCACGCGTTGGTCCCTTGGCCGTCGATCCACATGGCATCGGCATTGTGAAGCTGTACAACGTGCATGTGAGCAGCGCGGACAATGCCAAGGCATCATCGGTAAGCTATAACGGATTGACTGAAATGCGAAATATATAAGTAACTGGATCTCTCTCTCTCTCTCACTCTTTCTACATTTTATTGGTTATATATTTTCTCTCTCTTTCTCTCACATTTCCTTCACTCTACATCGGCCTCTCTCATCGCTATCTCTTTTGTCATACTCGATAACTCCTATTCTGTGCATTTATTTCTCTCTGTCTCTTACGCTCATTCTCTCATTATCTCTATCTCTTTCTTTCTCTCTCTATTCATCTGTCTATTCTTTCTATCATTCGGTTTTTTCTCACTTTCCATTTTTTCTCTTTCTTTATCGCTATTTCCATTTCTCTCTCGCTCTCTGTCGCTGTCATTCTCTCTCATTCATTCCTTCTTTCTTTCTCTCTCGTTCACGATGACTTCCTCTGCATCTTCCTTTTATCCTTCCTTCTTTTTTTTTACTTCTCTTTCTTTCCCAACTTATCTCTCCCTTTCCCTCTTTCTTCTTTCGTCTGTCTCTCTCACCCTCGTCCTACTCCCTCCCCCCACAGAGCCGCGGCACCTTACGCCGTAAGATACAGCGCAAGATTCTCAGTCATCATTTGTATTTCTGCATGCGAGACTTTGGGCATCGCATCGGAGGTGATGATGCCGAGGTCTACTTCTTCCTCTATGATGGCAATCGCATGCGTCCAGTGTCGGAACGTTTTCTGGTCAAGATCTCCAAGGATGGCTTCTCCAACTACATTGAGAAGCTGCACAGCAACTGCACCGTCTTTACGGATCTGGGTAAGATTTGCTTCTGAGCCGGAATCTGAACTCTTATTGAATTGTCATCGCTCAGGTGCTGCTGATCTCAATGAGGAACTGCATCTGGTGGCCGTTGTTATGCGCGTGGGCAAAATCATTCAATCGGATTCGATGAAGAAGACCGAGAAGAATAACTCCTCCAGCTTGACTGGGCCGACCTATCGGCGACCGTATGGTGTGGGCGTGTTGTCCCTCTCGGACATTTGCCAGTTCGACAGCAGCCTGGAGCAGCAGTCGTCGGAGGAGCGTGAGTTCAACTTCAAGCTGTATCAGAGCGAGGAGAAAGATTTCCATCTGCTGCCCGAGCTGATTATCAAGAAATCCAGCGGCAAATACTCGCCCATCCAGCCGGGCAATCAGAGCACCCAGGGCATTGTGGTCTCGCTGAAGCTGCTGCACGGCGGCTTGTTGCAGGCGCGCCAGGAGCAGCCGCTGCTCTTCCAAGGCACAACCATAACACGAAAAATGGGCTTTCCGGATGTCATCATGCCGGGCGATGTGCGCAACGACCTCTTCCTGACCCTCGAACGCGGCGAATTCGAGCGCGGCGGCAAGAATACGGGCAAAAATATATTAGTTACGGTTCTGGTGCTCGATGTGACGGGCAATGTGCTGGCGGACTGTTTATGGGGTGCCTCCGGCATGGATGCACTGCCGCAGTATCGCTCCATGATATTGTATCACCAGAATGCGCCCAGCTGGAATGAAATGATGCGCCTCAGCGTGCCCATCGATAAGTTCTCCACGGCCCACGTGCGCTTCGAGTTCCGGCACTGTTCGACGCGCGAGAAATCCGAACCGAAACTCTTTGCGTTCAGCTTTGCCCGGCTCATGGATACGAGTGGCGCCACATTGGGCGACGGCGTGCACGAGCTGTATGTCTACAAGTGCGAGGATCCCGCCAAGCTGCAGGCGGCCAACTATCTGCGCCTGCAGTGCCGGCCCAGGGATGCGCAGGCCAAGCTGGATTGTGGCGGCTGCTTCAGTCGCAGCTCCAAGGAGGTCTTCGTGCTGCGCTCCTTGCTCTGCTCCACGAAACTGACACAGAATGCGGATTTGCTGTCGCTGCTGCAGTGGCGCACCCATCCGGACACCATACAGGACTCGCTGACCGGCGTGCTGCGACTGAACGATGAGGAGCTGGTGAAATTTCTGCAAGATGTGCTGGACGCTCTATTCGCCATGTTCTCCAACGAGGAGGGCAACAGCACACAGCACTCGGGGCTCGTCTTCCATGTGCTGGTCAGCATCTTCAGCCTATTGCAGAGCAATAAATTCCAGCACTTTCGACCCGTGATGAACGAATACATCGAGAATCATTTTGCCGCCGCTTTGGTCTACAAGGGTCTCATCACATCCGTCGAGCACATGGCCGTGTTCATGACCAAGGCGGAGCACCCAGATCCGTTTCAGAAATGCTTCGGCTCGCTGGAGTACATATTCAAGCTATTGATACAATCGCGACGTCTCTTCGCACGCGCCACTGGCGGGCAGTACGAGGATTCGTTTAGGCGGGATCTGCACTCGCTGTTCACAGCGCTCAATGGCATGCTGGCTGTGCCATCGTACGATGTCATAATACCCACACAGGAGGCGTTGCTGAACTCGACGGGCGTGGTGCTGGAGCAGCTGAAGGATACGCTGCCCGCTCCCGAGCTTGGCATGCTGGCGAGGAATATGCTGGACGCGATACCACGCGGTGCGCCCATACGACTCATACAGGCCAAGCTGCAGGCTGTCAAGGATCTGGTATCGGGCGAGCTCTTTCACGAGGATGGTAAACTCTAGACTCTACCCAAGTTCGGCCAGATTGACGGCTAATCGTTTTTTATTTCAGATTCCCGCACTGTTGTCCTCTCGGTTGCCTGTAAGCATCTGCGCATGCATCTCAGCCGGCGCGACGAGCTGCGCCTGTGCGCCGAGATTCTCTCGGAGATACTCAGCCAGCTGTTCGAGCTGCAGCGGGAGCAGCGCGACAAGGTGACCAACACGCTGCAGCACGATCTGGACTCACTGTGCAAGAACATCTTGGGCATACTGATACGCACCATTAGCATCATTATGGAGGGCTCCAATCCGAATCTGCCACAGCTGGTGGCCTGCCTGTTGGGGCTCTTGCAGCTGCTGGACGAGACGCACTACAAGCGCTACTGGGACGAGCTGACGCCCAATAAGGATCCGCACGATCTCAAGGACTTTTTGAGCAAATCCCTGCTCGTCTACGAGGAGCTGCTCACTCAGGATTGGCTGGTCTTCCCCACCGATTGGCTGATCATGAAGCTCGCCGCCAACGATGTGCTGCGCAAGTCGCTCGAGGAGTTCGCCAAGCCGCTCGTTTATCGCTTCCTCGGCCCACAGGCCTTCGACTCGCAGCTCTGGTGGAGCTACTTCAGCCTGGCGGTCACATTCCTCACGCAGCCCTCGCTGCAGCTGGAGCAGTACAGGGAAATGAAGCGCTTGAAGATTCTGCACTCACACGGCGACATGCGCGTCCTCATGGGCTTCCAGATACTCAGCATGTGGTCGCAGCTGGGCGAGCAGAAGCTGCACTTCATACCATCGATGGTGGGTCCATTCCTGGAGGTCACCCTGGTGCCGGAGCCGGCGTTGCGCAAGGCCACGCTCTCCGTCTTTTACGACATGATGCAGTGCGAGCAGGTGACTCCGACAATCCCTTTTACCTTTCCTCTACCTACTAAATCTGCTGCTGTCATTCGTTGCAGGCTGCTCGAGGCTCGTTCCGATTGGTGGAGAGCGAACTCATTGATAAGCTGGATCTGCTGATTAGCGAGAACAAGGGCGATGACGAGTATCGGGAACTGTTTAGCACCATGTAAGTAGGCTTAACTGCATAGCATACATATATATGTATGTGTGCGTGTGTGTATATGTATGTTCAAATGTGTATATATATATATATGTCTGTATAAATGTCTCACCTCAATCAAACAATCATTGCAATCGCCATCCATGTATAAAGGGAACATCTCAGCTTGGTGTAAGTTCAACTCGCATTTATTTGCCCTAGAAACTCAATTTTCTGATTATGTAGTCTGATTATATAGTCTAATTGTTTATTCTGATTATATTGTCAAGTATTTAGTAGTGCTTCAATTTTAATTTAAATACCTTACAAAATTTTACAAATTCCCTGACTATATTTATTGTAGCCCCTTATCTTTTTGAGTTCAGTAATAATTGAAATATATTAATGAAAAATCTTCTTAAATACTGATTAATATATTAATGAAAAATATCATAAAATTTGTTTTACTAATATTAATTAATTAATTATATCTAATATTAAAAATTAAAAATCTTCTTAGCTTCAACAATATTTCAAATATATTCATTAAAAATCTGACTATATTTATTTTTAGCTTTCTATATTTTTTAGTTCAGAAATAATTGAAATATATTAAATAAAACAATTTCTTGAGTTCAGAAATATTTAAAATAAAATCTCATCCAATTTTATATCTAAATTATTAAAAAAATTCAGAAATATTCAAATATATTAATTTAAAATTTTTATTTTTAAATCAAAAATAATTAAAATATATCAATTAAAAATTCGATATCTAATATTATTAGAAAGTTAAAAAATATTTCAGATATATTTATTAAAAATCTTCTTAATTTCAAATATATGAATTAAAAACTCATCTAATCCTATATCCAATTATTAATAAAAAAAAAATTCAAATACATTATTAAAAAATCTCATCCAATTTTATATCTAAATTATTAAAAAAATTCAGAAATATTCAAATATATTAATTTAAAATTTTTATTTTTAAATCAAAAATAATAAAAATATATCAATTAAAAACTCGATATCTAATATTATTAAAAAGTTCAGAAATATTTCAAAAATATATTTATTAAAAATCTTCTTAATTTCAAATATATGAATTAAAAACTCATCTAATCCTATATCTAATTATTAAAAAAAAAAAAAATCAAATACATTATTAAAAAATCTCATCTAATTCTATATATAATAACTAATAACAAATCCTTGGCTATTTCAATTTCTAATATATATTTATAAAAAAAAAATACCATTTCGAAATTTTTTGAATATATCTAAACCTGTTTCTAGTTTGCTGGAGAAGGTGCAAATGGAGAATCCCAATTGGAAGGATGCGGGCACAGCTTTCATAGCCTCTGTGACGCGGCTTCTAGAGCGACTCCTGGACTATCGCAGCGTGATGCAGGGCGAGGAGAATCGGGATAAGCGCATGACCTGCACGGTCAATCTACTCAACTTTTATAAAAACGAAATCAATCGCAAGGAGATGTATCTGAGGTGCGTTCGATCGGTAGAAGTTCACAGATCGATCAATAATTTGTCTTGAACTTTCGCAGATACATCTACAAGTTGCACAATCTGCATCTGCAGGCGGAGAACTATACGGAGGCGGGCTACACGCTGAAGCTGTATGCCTCGATGCTTAGCTGGGACAGGGAAACGCAAAGCTTTGCGCCCTTCGACAACAGCGGGCAGCCGGAGTGGCAGCGGAAGGAGCGTCTGTATCATGAAGTAGGTCTCAAGTCGGGGCAACTCCATTCGATTATCTAACATGTGCATCTTGCAGATACTTAAGTACTTCGACAAGGGCAAATGCTGGGAGAAGGGCATACCGCTGTGCAAGGAGCTGGCGCAGCTGTACGAAACGCGTCGCTTCGACTACAACAAGCTGAGCGACATCCTCATACTGGAGGCGAAGTTCTTTCAGAATATATTGACACAGCTGCGCCCGGAGCCGGAATACTTTCGCGTCGGCTTCTACGGCATGGGTTTACCGCTCTTTGTGCGGGTAAGCAAACGATTGACCATTAGCAGTTGTTGCTGCTCACTTACCTGCCTAATCTCTGTTGCAGAACAAACAGTTCGTTTATCGCGGCCTGGAGTACGAGCGCATCGGAGCGTTTACCCAGCGCCTGCAAACGGAATTTCCCAGCGCACAGATACTGGCCAACAATAGTCCGCCGGAGGCGTCCATATTGAATGCCCCCGAGCAATATATACAGATCAGCAATGTGCGGCCGCTGGGCGATGCGCAGGCACTGAAGACGGCGATGGTGCCGGTGCCGGAGAAGATAGCTCGTTTCTATGAGGTGAACGATGTGACGCGCTTCATCTACGATCGGCCCATGTACAAGGGGCCCATCGACAAGGACAACGAGTTCAAGTCGCTGTGGATAGAGCGCACTACGCTGGACATTGCCAGTCCGCTGCCCGGCATCTTGCGCTGGTTCGAGGTTAAGCAGAAGTCGGTGCAGGAGCTGACGCCGGTGGAGTATGCCTGCGAGATTATCAACAATGCGGGCAAGGAGCTATCCGATCTAATCGTTCAATATAGACGCGATCCCACGCGCAACATCAATCCGTTCTCGATGCGGCTGCAGGGCACCATCGATGCCAATGTCATGGGTGGCATCAGTAAATACCAGGAGGCCTTCTTCTCGGAACAGTTTCTCAAGTCGCCGCAGGGCGCCGGCCAACAGGCCAATGTGCAGCGTCTCAAAGTTCTCATATTGGAGCAAATCCAAATTCTGGAACAGGCTCTCGAGCTGCATGGTCAGCTGGCGCCGGCTGGCGTACAGCCGCTGCACAATCGGCTGCTCGAACGCTTTTCGCAGCTGAAGCAGAGCCTCTCCGGCATGGGTAGGCTGAAGCGTCAGCCCTCAGAGAGCATTGTGAACACGCCGCTGCCGCCGTTGCCCACGGAGCAGCGGGCAGCGGTTGCCCAGCAGCAGCAGCAGCAGCAGCAGCAGCAACAGCAGCAACAGCAGCAGCCGAACCCGAACTATGTGTATGAGCTGGATGAGATCTACACGCGACCCGGCGACACTCTGCGCCCGGTGGAGACCATGAATTCCTATCAGACGCTCAGCAAAGAGAGCCTCAGCATAGCTTTGCCGGTCGCCGAGCAAATTGATGCGCCGCCGGTGCCCCATCGTCCACGTTCCCAGAACTTTATCACGGCCATCAATGGCGGCAGCATCGACAGTCCGGAGGTGCCGCCCAAGCGGCAGCCCAGCAACACGTCCTCCAATGCGCCGCCCCTGCCGCCGCGTGGCATAACGCCGGATAAGCGTGCCTCGAATCCAATGATATTTAATGACTTTGGCGCTGGCAGCGCCACCGATGCTGCTGCCAGGCGCCACTCGGCACAGCAGCAGCATGGCCAAAAGTATTCAGTGGTGGACATCAGTTTCGATGATCCCGAAGCGGATCAGCAGGCCCACTCGCTGCCACACAATCTGCAGGAGGCCGGCAATCACCTGAGCGTTTGCTTTGCGCCCAACGATTTTCGCGACTCGGGCATCTCGACGACCAGTTCGCGTGAGCTCAATCAGCTGAACAATCTGAGCGAGGAGTCTGGCAGTGCATCCATCATGAGCACTGTGCAGCATCGGGAGCACTGTCGCATCAGCTCCAATGGCAGCATGGATATGCATATGCATGCTGTTGGCGGCGGCGGCGGCATGAATATAACGCAACGCGACAGCTCGACCAGCTCGTTCGATGTGGAGGATATACCCGTGCCACCGCCACCGATACCACCAAAGTCGTTAGGCGTGACCGCAAATGGTTTGGGCCTGAATCTGACCAACGACGAGTCGCACTCACCCAATACACACGCATCGCTCAATCATTCCATAAACAATCACAATCATCATTCACACAACAATCAGCAGCAGCAGCAGCCGCCGACGTCGCAATTGAATGGCGATGCCGATGGCGATGGCAATGGCGCCGGCGACGGCTACAGCTCGCCGCAGCATCAGCTGCTGGCCAATGGCCGTACGCCGGCGCCTGTTGCTGTTGAGGCTGCGGTCAGTCATCCACACGATGGCGGCACTTTTTGAGTTACAATATGTCGCTGCCATCATCCACCCGATCAGCCGCATCAACCACATAAGCCATCCTCGTCCACCTCGACCTCGGACAGCACGGAGTCGCAGACGGCCAGCGAGAGCAGTGAGTCCAGCTGCTCCAGCCAATCGATGACGCCACCACCAATAATACCACAGCCAGTCGAAGCGCCACCAACGCCCATACCACCGCCGCCGCCGCCGCCACCACCGCTATCAGCTTCAGCTACATACAATCGTTTCCACTCGACGCACAGTCTGCCCTATTGTCAGGATTGCCTGTCGTCGCCCTCACCCACGCCCACCATCATTACGGAGCAGGCCCAAATACATGCCACGCCCACAATGTCTGCGCCCCCACACATCGAGCACTGTTCATGTGGCTTAAGCTTCTCGGTGCAGACGCACCCCAACGCAAGCTATGGCTTCCAGTTGGAGCAACAGCAGCAGTTGAGTTGTCAGCAACATCATCATCATCACCATCATCATCATTATCAGCATCAGCATCAGCATCAGCAGCACCAGTCAACAGTTACCCATAGAGAGTGAGGATTAGGTTCATATAACAAGTATTGTGTCGATATTAATTAATAATTAATTAATTAATCGCAATTAATTTTAATTATCACTATTTGCTTTGGTGCCAAATGTTAACAAAGAAAGAAGAAAAAAACACATGTTGCTATAAAACAAATAATTGAAATGCAATATTTACTAAATATCTCTATAAAACTATATATATATATATATATCAGTTAAGATAATGTTACGAATGGGGAATTGTCGCTAAAGTTACTAAGCTGCATTAATAAACTAATAAAGTTGAGCGAATTCTACAAAAATATTAATATCTATATAGAAAATCATATGAAAAATCAAAACGGATTATACCAAAATACAAAACGCTAATCAAAAATGGATCAAGTAAAATTTACAAAAACACACAATTGTGCAATGCAGTCTTTACTTTAATATTAAACAATTATTATGCAAATACATATAAAAAAATTTAAATATATATAAATATATTTATATATATGATATAAATATTTCTAAACCTTCATAATTATGCATAACATAGAGCTACATCCGTTTTCCAGTTTTATATACTATTTATCAGAAAAAAAAACAAAAAGTTTACATAAATATATATATATATATATATATATATATATATATTTATATATATGAAGCTAAGATATCAGCGCAAAATACTCATAATTTATTCAAAGCATAAACATAAAGAATAAGCAACAAATAATCAACTTTTTAAAGCTGATAAGCAAACTAGTCAACAACGACAGCTCGCTAGCTGTAAACTATGAACATTTTTGATATATATACATACATATAGCTTATATATATTATATATATATATATATATATACCCTATATATGACACACGAAAAAAAAAGGAATATGAATTTATTAGAAATCAATAAAGTATAAATAATTTACAAATATAAATGATTGATGCGTGTAAATTTTTCATGAAATTGCAAATAAATTAAAAAACAGAGCATACTGGTTTTATATATATATACATAAGCCGTAATCCACAAATCTAGAGACTTGAAAATTTCCCAGTATATTCGCATAAATCATACGATATTCGAGTTTATCCGCTTATCGCTCGCTCATCTCATTGTTATCGATAAAAACTAATAGTTTGAATACATTTAACCGATTTAAAACTAGCATTCATGCTGTAGGGTATTGTTATAGTAGTGAATATGATTATGCATACCACGAAAAAAATGCACAAAAAATTATATCAAATGCTACAGTAGTAGTAGAAAATAACATGAGAAGAATATAATATGAAAGAAAAATGATTCAACAATTAAATGGCTATGGCCTAATCATGCTGCAGTCGCAGCGTGTGTGTGCGTGTCTATGCATGTGTGTGTGCATCTATAACAACACCAAGGTTATAGGACATCCCTTAGTCGACCCGTCTGGACTGAATTTTTTAACATTAATTTTCTTTATTTAAACTGAAGTAAGATCATGTAGATCACACATACAAGCTACATACACTTGTCACTTGTGCCAGAAATTTTAAATTTTGGGGGAAATGGGAATAAATCCGGAATTCGAAATATTCAAATCTGTGAGTTTATCGCAAAGCAGAAACCGTACATTTGAAATCTTCAACTTTATTATTATTAATGTAAAAACAAAACACTTAATTCAAGCCAAATTTATTTAAATATAAAAAAAGGGTTTTTTGGTAGAGTTCACAAATAATATTGCACAAAATGTTGATAATATATACAGTTAAGACACAAAAAAATCTAATTAGAAGATACAATTCTTATTTCTTCGAGTTCCTTGATCAAACGCTCGTTGAATTCCTTGTTATTTAAGGGTTTTAGAGAGTCGACGATTAGCGATTTTTTTAGCCTGTCTGCGTAGATATTATTCTTGCAGCTAAATTTAAAAATGTAAGATGATTATAGCATAATTAGCATCAGAGAAGATTTTCGCAGCTCTATCCGGATCATTCTCTAGGGCCTCCATAACTTCCTGTGTAGTATGATTGAGGAGCTTTTCGCCAATCTTGCCAAAACAGATGGCCGAACGGTAAGCGGTCGAATCCCCAATTTCTATCTATTGCATAAGAAACTTAAGAAATACAATTCCAATATATATAGAAAAGTACACCGAACTAACCTCGACTCTTAGCTGATATTTGAACTCGGGAAAGGTTGATTCACATCGTTTGCAGTAGTAGCAGCCATTGTCTGCATCCACGACCTTTTTATTGCAATACGGTCGTGGACACGCTTTGTAGAAGCAATTATTCATCTTGATAATGTGCACAACTGCCTTGCACTGGAAGTAGTCTGGCTTGTCGCCTGAACCCAGATTTCGAATGCGAGCATCCTTCAAGGTCATCCAAATCGCCGTGGTCGTCAAATTATTGCTGCCCTCATTATGGAACCAGTCACGCAGTCTGTGGGCCTCAGGTATATCTGGATTCATTTTGAGAATTGAGCGTCCACCCATGTTTAGAGTTTTGACGCCATAAAATTCATTGATGCGTGAACCCTTGGCCAAAATTACGGACTCCACATCTCCATTAAAATTGACAGCTTCCTTACCCCAGAGTGTGAGGGTTACAGTCTCCTTGCTTGTATCCACCAACTTAAGTTCGCGTTTCTTTAACATCTCGTTGGACTTCTTTGAACAGACGGTCTGCAGTTCGCCAATTCTTATACAAATGCCAATTATATCGACTGATTCTTTATCATTCCAGCGCTGTACTTGGGAAATAGGTATTAGGTTATACTTTACTTGGGGTACGCCAACACTTTCCTTGTCAGAACAGCGCTGAACCATTGTGTCTTTGGTAAAAATAAGTTCATAATCATTTTTCAATGATGAATACCTCTTATTCGCTTTCTGAACCTTGCAGTTGGATACAAAATAGATTTTGTCCACCTTGATCATATTATAAAATTGATCACACTGCTCATTAAAGGCGGTGGCACTAATCTCAGCGGACTTGTCCATCAGATTCATTTTAAAAAGTTTTTTTCCATTACAACAATGTATGGGCGCTTTCGAGATAACACGCGCCTTTATATTCCATATTTTCTGATATGGACTCAGACTGGCAATTCGAATTGTCAAATTATTAAGCATGCTGCTCGAATTGCTATACGGTTTTTTAGTTTTCTTAGGACCATTCGTCGCTTGACTTGTTGCAGAAGATGTTGAAGCGATGTCCACCATGTCTGCATTCTCGTAGCTTATGGGTTCACCTATTTTCTGTTTTACATCTGCTCCCAAATTTAAGATAGTTAGCTTTTTTAAAACGAGCTCGCGTCTAAAAAAAAAAAAATTGTTTTGAATTCCATTTGCAACCGGATAGAACTATGAACAAACCTCCCGGTCTCGTTGTTCTCGTTGGAGATCGAATACTCCTTTAGGCACACAATTGTGTGTTCATCGAGCATTTTCTTGTTGTTCAGTTCATTCAACTGGCTGTCCAGTATGGCATATCCATTGTAATACTTGCTATCGGATATCTTCAACACATAACGTTCTTCATCCGGTTCGTCGTGACTCACTCTTTGAATTTTCAGAATTTGCACAATTGGATTTGATACATTTTCGCCTTGCATGATTCGCTGAAATATGAAATGTGTGTCAGCTCACACAATTTCACAAAAATTGTTAATAATATAATTACCGCTATCGCACCTATAGTAAGAGACGGAATCAACGCCATTATAGACGGGCTAAAATAGAACTCCTATACAAATTTTAATAGTGCTTTGATAAAAGTAAGTTCAATATAAAAATTGCGACACTTGATCACACAAGTGGCGGGAATGTACACTTAATGAGCACAAAAAGCTTTTATCCGTAATATAAAGTATGTTGCAGTGCTCAAAAATCAACTAAAACAGATTGCAACTCTGTGTGATCGTGGCTATCGATGCCTGCCTACGCGCAGGTCTATCGAAAATTATTTGTAATCGGAATCGCACTCACGCCACACAGTTTTCGCATCACTAACAGTAGCATCGATTGAAAACACTTAGTTTCAACAATAACAATTCATGAACAGCTGACCATCATCTCGTCGTCCGCCATCACTTCAGCAACACCAAACAAAACAAAATTTTATACATTTATATGCACAATTTACTATAATTCAATTAAAGTATAAAACAAATAAACGAAATTGTAGTCAATATCAATGCATCTGCATTCAATTTAAGCTACCAAACTGTAGAAATTACAGGGTATTTTCGATATGCCTCGCCTCAAGTGGGACAAAAAACCTTTATTTGATGCAAGTTAATATGCAATTTTTTTTTATATCGATGTTTCCTTCAGAAATTGGTAATTGCTCAAAAATGAAAAGTTTATACATTTTTACAGCTTAGTTTATGCAGTTCCATTAATTTTATTTCAATCATATATATAATATTTTAACTTAAGTAGCTAGCTTAATGTTACGTATTTTCTCAAGACGCGCGCTGCACGTGTATAAGACTTAGTTTGAAGGTCCAATTCCTGTCATTTCCTTAAGCTCCTTGATGAGCTGCTTGTTGTATTCCTTGTAGTTGATGGGACTCATGGACTGGACAGTAAGCTTGTTGCGCGTCATGTCGCCGTACATCTCATTCTTACAACGCAATTTGAAAATATAAGATGAGAAATGAACATCAGAGAACATTTTCTCAGCGGTCGTCGGATCGTTCTCCAGAGCCTCGCCAACTTCCTGAGACGAGTGCTTGAGCAACTGTTCGCCGACCTCGCTGAAACAGGTCACCCAACGGTTCGAGGTCCAATCTCCGATGCTCATCTGAAGGCGAAAAGTTAAGAAATGCGATTTCAAATGTACATTAAACTTACATTAATCAACAGGCGGTACTTGAAGTTGGGAAATGCAGCATTGCAGCGCTCGCAGCGGTAGTGGCCATTGCCTTCATCCACGACCTTCTTGTTGCAATCCGCTTGTGGACACGCTTTGTAGAAGGCATTTTCCTGCTTGACAATGTGCACAACTGCCTTGCACTGGAAGTAGTCCGGCTTATCGCCCGCACCCAGATTTCGAATACGAGCATCCTTTAGGGTTACCCAATCAGTGCTAAAGCTGCCGCCGCCAGTGCGAGCAGACACCATGGTGCTTATATTATCGCCGCCTCCATTATCAAACCAGCCACGCAGTTTGTGAGCTTCAGGTATATCTGGATTAATTTTGAGAATTGAACCTCCACCCATGCTAAGGCTTTTGCCGCCGTTAAATTCATTGATGCGCGACCCCTTGACCAAAATGACGGGCTGAACATGTCCATCAAAATTGACAGCTTCATCGCCCCAGAGTGTTAGAGTGACGGCAGCATTGCTTGCATCCACCAACGTGAGTTCGCGTTTCTTGAACTCCTTGTTGGTTGTACGTGAAGTGAAAGTCTGCAGCTCACCCGCTTCCTTACAAATGCCAATTGTATCGACTGACTCTTTATTCTCCATGTTCGACACTTGCGAAATGGGTATCAGATCGAACTTTATTTCGGGTATGCCACCATTGTCTTCATCCTCGCATAACTGAACCATGGTCTCTCCGGTAAATGTCATCTCATAATCATTTTTCAACTGTGAATACTGCTTGTTGGCAGGCTTAAGCTGGCACTTGGAGAAGAAGTAGACATTGTCCACCTCGATCAAATCATAAAATTTATCACACTGCTCTTTAAAAGCGGTGGCACGAATCTCGCCAGATTCGTCCATTAGGTCCATGCTAAAGAGCTTGCCTTCACCGCGTGCATTGCTCCAGGTGCGTATGGCCGTCTTTGAAGTTACGCGTGCTTTAATAACCCATTTATTTTGATATGGGCTTAGACTGGCAATTGGATGAGTCAGACTGGCATTGAGTGTACCATTCATGGTGCTGCTGTTCATAGTATTGTTATTATTATTGTTATTGTTGTTGTAAGATTGTTCCTTTTTCATTGGAGCACTCGCTGCAACAGGAGCTGCTTTTACCGCAGTATCCTGCTTTGCCGCATTCTCATAGGTCACTGGTTCACCTATTTTGGTTTTTACCTCATCCCCCGAATTCAGCACAGTTAACTCGGTTACAATAAGTACGCGTCTAAGAACAGTTGGCTAAATAAATATGATCGATCGAATTTAATTACTAACTTACTTGCCAGAGCCCTCTTTTCCAACCATGGAGGTCATGTATTTGTCGAGGCATACAATTGTATTCTCATTGAGCAGTCCCCTGTGTTGCATCTCGTTCAGCTGGCTGGCCAGCATAGCATAGCTGTTGTAATACTTGCCATCAGACATAAGTAACCGGTAGCGTTCCTGATCCGTATTAGTGTTAATTCGCTTAATACCCAGAATTTGCAATACCGGCTTCACGACATCCTCGCCGTGCATGATGCGCTATATGGAACATCGGTTCAATTATTGCACAATAAACACCAAAAATGTATAAAGTTTTACCGCAATGACGCCTGTAGTTAGACTTGCAATCGACATTATATATTTAAATTACAATAAGATTCCTGCCAAAAAGAACTAGCTATTGTGAAATGAGGCGCAGTTATTTATGTGATGCCCGAAGTGGCGGGAATAGTAATGTGAAAACCCTTATCGATATTTTTATGTACTCTGACAGCATCGATAAAAATGCAACCCTGTAGTCAACTCACTATCGATGACTTATTGACCGCAGCACTATGGAAAAGTCATCGTAGGCTGAAATGCAGGCTGTCGTGCTCTTTTCTGTCGTACCTGTTTCATTTGCAAATTAAAAAATAATTTGCCTACCATGTGGATTTCGAGAAATATACGGCTATAAAGTTATTAAACACTAAATCGAAAGTGCAACTGCTGAAAAGAGTGTGTGAACATAAGTAAGAAATTTATGTGAAATTTTCAGCTGCCAATACGAAACAAGGCACAAAGAGCAAATAAAAGAAACAATGAGCGAGCGAAATAGCAATACCGTGTGGTAGCTAGTGAAACTCTTCTTTCCAAATAAAACAAAACAAATGAGAAACAAAGGATAGAAACCCCGAAAACTCCGCACACTCACACGCACACAAATACATACAATAGGAAGAAGAGCAGATGATGAAGCAGACAAAAAACTGTCCAATAAACGACAATAAAGTTTAAATAAAATGTCTAACTATAAACTACAATGTGCATAAATTACATTATAGTATACGTAATTGTAAACGCAATGCATAATTCGCAGTAATGCATTCGAGCTGCAAGTGAAAGGAGAAAATCCATTGCCATTGGCTCATTTAAGTGTCTGTGTGTCTGTGTCTGAGTCTGTGCCCGTGCATCAGTGTGTGTGAGTGTGGAATTAAAATTGGGTTTGGGGTTGGTAAATTGTGAAAAGTGTTAAACGCCACAAGACTTTTCCCCCTCTACCGCGAGCATTTTCATAAAAAAGGGTACAAATAAAAATGCCCAGCGCCTCGTTCACATCATCGCGCACCTATGTGCGCCGCTCCAGACGAAAAGGAGCCAATCGCATAGCCATGCCAAATCGTCCCACGGGTAACATAATGGATCCCATGCTGCAGCAGTCAGTGCATGCACAGCAAAATAATACTGCAGCAACAAGCACGGCCTCCGCATCAGTAGCAGCAGCAGCAGCAGCAGCAGCAGCTGCTGGCAATAGTAATAGTTCAAACAGCAGCGGCAACAACAATAACAACAGTGCAGCTCCTAGCAGCAGCAATGCTGCGGAATATTTTGATAGTGGGCAATCAACGAGTAGCACTGCGGCCGGAACTTCGGCTGGTCTAACTCAAAACCCGTGCATGAGTAATATCTACAATTCAGTGCAGATTATGGACACCTCCGATGGCAACTCAACGCTGGCCAGCACCTCGTCAGCCGCTGGTCCCAGCAGCAGCAACAGCAATAGCATCACCTGCAATTCCAATTTTCCCAGCACATCGGCAGCCAGTCAGAGCAACAGCAGTAGCAGTAGCAGTAGTAGCGCCTCCTGTTGCCATCAGTCACCATATGATCTGCGTCGCAAGATATCAGCGGTGAGCAACCACGATCAATGGTGCGCGTCGGGTTCGAGCGGCAGCCAATCGGTGGCTATTATGGTGGGACCAGCCAGCAGCTCGCCACCTCTACTAAATCCCAGCAATTCACCTGCCTGCTCCTCGTCAGCATCTTCAGCTTCGAACTCGTCATCAACCTCGTCGTCTTCTTCGCCGTCGGCCATTGTGCAGGCCCCATCAACCAGCGCCACTTTTCCCGTGAACAATGCGCCCACAACAGGTGCCACACTTGCCCAGCCGCCGAATGTGCATAGCTCTGTGCCACAGCAGCAACATTGTGGTGCACTGCCCGTGGGCGGTGCAGCGGCGGTAATTGAGGAGAATAATTATATGCTGCCGGCACGCAAGCGTTCGCGTCGCCTATACACGCAGAGCGGAGAGACGGACACGGCTGCAGTGCCCAGTATGGAAGCCGGCAGCGGCGGAAGTGCGGCAAGCGGTGGTGGACCCACTGCAGCGCAGTATTTGCAGTATGAGCTAGCAGATGAGGTGCTACTGGCTATTTTCTCTTACCTGCTGGAACAGGATCTATGCCGGCTGGCACTGGTTTGTAAACGCTTCAATACCATTGCCAACGACACGGAGCTATGGAAGCGACTTTTTCAATCAGTATTCGAATACGATTTGCCGCTCTTCAATCCCGAGCTGTGCAAATTCGTATTTGAGAAGCCTGAGGAATCGGAGTTCGCCAATCCCTGGAAGGAGAGCTTCCGTCAGCTGTATCGCGGCGTGCACGTGCGTCCTGGATACCAAGATAGACGGCAACCTGGACGCAGCATTGTCTTCTTTAATACCATACAAGCCGCACTCGAGCCTGCTTTTGCCTCGGGTTCCAATGCTGGCGCTGGCGCTGGCAATCTGAATGCTGGTCTATCAAACACCGCCAGCAGCACCGGTACCGGCAGCGGTGGTGGTGCTGGTGTCGGCGGCGGTGCGAGCGTCAACGCCCTGGCCAATATATACGAGGAGAATGTGCCGCCAGCGGAGCATCCAGGGCCACTAATATTCCTGCATGCCGGCCACTATAAAGGCGAATATCTGTTTATTGACTCCGATGTGGCACTTGTCGGTGCAGCGCCTGGCAATGTGGCCGAATCTGTGGTGCTGGAGCGCGAGGCAGGCTCCACCGTGATGTTTGTGGAGGGTGCCAAATACGCTTACGTGGGCTACCTAACGCTCAAGTTCTCGCCCGAGGTGACCTCCACGGTGTCGCATCACAAGCACTATTGCCTAGATATTGGCGAGAATTGTTCGCCAACTGTGGACAACTGCATCATACGCTCCACATCGGTGGTGGGTGCCGCTGTCTGTGTTGGTGGCGTCAGTGCCAATCCGGTCATACGCAATTGTGACATCAGCGACTGCGAAAACGTCGGTCTCTACGTGACGGACTATGCCCAGGGCACCTACGAGCACAACGAGATCAGTCGCAACGCCCTGGCCGGCATTTGGGTGAAGAACTTTGCCAGTCCCATAATGCGCGAGAATCATATACACCATGGACGAGACGTGGGCATATTTACTTTTGAAAACGGCATGGTATGTGAATACGAGCTCCTATTAAATACTTAATCGGATTAAACGACATTAATTGCTGTTCTATTATTATGATTGTTATTTCAGGGTTATTTTGAGAAGAACGATATACACAACAATCGTATAGCCGGTTTCGAGGTCAAAGCTGGCGCGAATCCCACAGTGGTCAAGTGTGAGATACATCACGGCCAGACGGGCGGCATCTATGTGCATGAGAATGGACTGGGACAGTTCATAGAAAATCGAATACATTCAAATAATTTTGCGGGTACGTAACTAAAACTGAATGTTTATGTAGAACTTAAATGATTCTTAATATCAAATTATGATTGATGTATTAACTAAACGTTTGAAATCATTATCGCATTATCAACTAGGTGTGTGGATAACATCCAACAGCAATCCGACCATACGCAAGAATGAAATTTATAATGGTCATCAGGGTGGTGTTTATATCTTTGGCGAAGGTCGCGGCCTCATTGAGCACAATAATATTTATGGCAATGCATTGGCCGGCATTCAGATACGCACAAACAGTGATCCGATTGTACGGCACAATAAGATACATCATGGCCAGCATGGTGGCATCTATGTGCACGAGAAGGGTCAAGGTCTGATTGAGGAGAACGAGGTGTACTCTAATACATTGGCCGGTGTTTGGATAACCACGGGCAGCACACCCGTGCTGCGACGCAATCGTATACACTCTGGCAAGCAAGTGGGCGTCTATTTCTATGATAATGGACATGGCAAACTGGAGGATAACGACATATTCAACCATCTCTATTCGGGTGTCCAAATACGCACTGGCAGCAATCCGGTGATACGTGGCAACAAAATATGGGGCGGTCAGAATGGTGGCGTACTTGTTTACAACGGTGGACTGGGGCTGCTCGAACAGAATGAGATCTTTGATAATGCCATGGCTGGCGTGTGGATCAAAACCGACTCGAATCCCACACTCAAGCGCAATAAGATCTATGATGGACGCGATGGCGGCATATGCATATTCAATGGCGGCAAGGGCATACTCGAGGAGAACGACATCTTTCGCAATACACAGGCGGGCGTGCTGATCTCAACGCAATCGCATCCGATACTGAGACGCAATCGCATTTACGATGGACAAGCAGCGGGCGTGGAGATAACCAACAATGCAACGGCCACGCTGGAGCACAATCAGATATTTAAGAATAAGTTTGGCGGCCTTTGCCTGGCCAGCGGTGTGCAGCCAATAACGCGTGGCAATAACATATTCAACAACGAGGATGAGGTGGAGAAGGCCGTTTCCAGCGGCCAATGCCTATACAAAATAAGCAGCTATACATCCTTTCCCATGCACGACTTCTATCGCTGCCAGACGTGCAATACAACGGATCGGAATGCCATATGTGTCAATTGCATAAAGAATTGTCATGCCGGACATGATGTTGAATTTATACGACACGATCGGTGAGTCAACTGCAATATGAATGAATATTTTATATAAACGAATTCTATGTTTTGCAGTTTCTTTTGTGATTGCGGTGCCGGCACCCTATCCAATCAGTGTCAGCTGCAGGGCGAGCCCACGCAGGACACGGATACGCTCTATGACTCGGCAGCGCCCATGGAATCGCACACACTGATGGTTAACTAGGGCATCAATCGCAGACGCAGTCGTAGTCGTAGTCGCAGCATCAGCATCATCAATGGTATTTTATATCTTCAATTAAGCTCTCAACTGTTTAGACTTTAAGGCGTTCGCTAACTCGTCCTCTCCCACAAAATTGTGTTGCTGTACATATTCACTAAGACACACACACACACACACATGCATACTCTTACCCGCCTACCACACACACACACTCCATAATACAATCGATTGTATATAAATAATAATCTGCGTTCAAAATTTAACTCAATGTGCAATTTAGTTTAAACCAATTCGAAATACAATTTACGGAAATGCTTTGACGCCTCTCCAATGTCCACAATCTGTCACAACGAAACAAAACACACACTTTCAAAATAATGCATTTCTTTTTGTACACGAAACGAGAACTTTGAATGAATAAAGGGTGATAAACGTGTACGAGAAACCACAAAAACCCAGTGAAGAAAAAAAAACGATTTTGTAATGTAGCTAAGTAGCGTTTTTTTAAATTCCAACTAAAAACTAAAACAAAATGAAATGTACTTTAAGCCGAAAACAAACAAAAAACTAATATAACTATAACAATACGAAAAGCAATTTTAAGTATTAATAACAAATTAGATAAACGACAGCAGCTTTTTTTGCTTTAGCAACAAAACTAACAAGCATACAAGTATATATATATATATATTTATATATATAAACATAAACATAAACATGAACTTAAACGTATATATATATTTAATTAACTATACATAAATACAGTTTCAGAATCAAAAGCGTTTAATAGCATCCAATAATGAGCAATATTTCATGTCTAAATGTCAAGAAAAAAAAGAAATGAAAAAAAAAGAAACAAAAAAAAAAAAACATTATAGCGAAAAGCTTAACGAATATATATATATATATTTGTGTCATTTTTAGCAATTTAAGCTTGAAAACAAAACAAAAAAAAAACTAAAACATAAATGAACTGTTTCAGTTTGCAGCAAGTATTCAAAGTATTCGAATTATGCAAACTCATATTATTTTAACAATAATCGATATTAGTAAGTAGCATTATATACTCTATATATATATATATATATATATATATATATATATACTATATATCGTGTATGTTTGTAGATATACACAGCAACTAGTATATATGTGTGCAGCGTAGTTGATTTTAATTTTTGATAATCCGTGAATAACTTTTGTTTTTTGAATAATTTTTCTCTTTAAGATGGAACTAGTTTTGTTTATTTTTTTCTACCTTATATTTTTTATATGTTGCCAATTTGTTTATTTATGTTAAATTTTCGCGATTCGCTTGTTTTTACATAAATATATATATATTTTTTGCATAAATCAAATAACCTAAATGAAGATCAATTTAAATTTAATAAACGAATGATGATGGAAAAAACAAACACATAAAAAGGAAACAAACCATATGCTAAACATAAATATTTTACTTATATTAATATAGACAAAAACAGAAACAGACACACACACACACACACACACACACACACACACCAACACAAACATATTTCAAGTATATAAGCGTATTTACTAACAACACAAAATTATATAAAACTACTATATACATATATGTACGTATGTGTGTGTATTTGTATTTCGATGTAAGAGCTAAAGAGCAACGACAATTTTGAATTGTAACACACACAGATACACAGGCACACACACACACTCAGACACACCTATATTATGTAGAAATGAATTTTAATGTGTTACCTACGCATCGTCGTCGACTTGGACTCACAGACAACAAACTAATTATACATATACCAGGTATAAGCTAAAATTATAATTGAAATTATTTCACAAAAAAAAAAAAAAGAAAACAAAATTATTGCCGTCTCTTTATTTTACTAATATATATAAAAAGTTAACAATATTTTTAACAGTTTTTGTCGGCCGACAGCAAGGAGACAATGTTTTGAAAATTTCCAGCCTTGGCATATTGTATGGCGCATAGGCCGAGATTGTCCTTGAGACTGGGATTGCGATAGTGTGGCAACAGATACTTCACCACCTCTATGTGGCCCAGTTGGCTGGCATGATGCAGCGCTGTGCGACCGCTGCCATCGGCCACATCGAGCTCGGCGCCGGCCAAGCGATACGACTCCAGACGTTCGATATTCCCATGCTCAGAGAGCGTGCGCAGCTGCTCGGCCAATTCCAATGGCTGCTCCGTTAGATGAGCGCCCTTTTTTTGCAATACTTCAATAATCTCATGATTGTCCGTATCGATTGCCTCGTGCAATGGCGTGCGATTTAATCGATCGGTTAAGTCCACTGGACATCCATCGGCTAGTAGACTTTGCACGCATTTCGTCTTGCCCAGAAAACATGCCAGATGCAAAGGAGTCCGACCGTCCGTGTTCGTATCGCTCAGATTGGCACCGTATTGCTTCAGCACTTTCAGCTTATCTGGATCATCCTCTCGGACGGCGGCTTCGACGAGCGCCGGAAAGAATGTGGAGCACATTTTATCCCGCTGCTTGTCACTGGATATGTTAAGACTGTGCGCCACGCCCTCGATCAAATCAACCTCAGTGCTTCCAGTCATTTTGTGCTCCGTCATCTCGCCGCGCAAACTTTTTTCCATCATTTTCTTCTTATAGTCCATGTCCCATTCATTTTTGCCCAGCACATACGACAACTTGGTCAATGCTGCCTCCTGGGTCATATCGAAGGCAGATACCACGCCCAAATCCATCCAGTTGCTCGTTAAATATTGGGGCATAACTTTACCAGTTGGACATTGCGTCGTATTCACAATCAGAATACCACGGCTGATCGCGTCGGCAATCAAGTTGTAGATCTTATCATCCTTGGATGGTATATTGCCGATGCCGTAGCTCTGGATGACAACGCCCTTCATGGGCTCTTTGAAGAAGCCTTGCATAACATCTAATGTGATGCCTGGATACAAACGCAGCAGACTCACATTTCGCTCCAGACCAGTGAAGACCGTGAATGGACCTGGATCGCCGGTGTTAAAAAGCTGCTTCTGATCAATGTCGATAACTACGCCAGATGTTCCCATGGCCGGGCAATTGGGAGTGTCGAATGCATTGAAAGAATTGTTTGCCCTCTTTGTGCTGCGGCAGCCGCGCAACACTTTGTGGCCAAAGAACACCATTACCTCGTGAACATCAAAGTTTCCAGCGATCAGCAGAGATGACATAAAATTGTTCCGACCATCTGTGCGCAGCTCAACCAATGGCAACTGGCTTCCGGTTATTACAACGGGTTTGGCAAGATTTTCCAAGATAAATGCGAGAGCAGAGGCAGTGTAGGACATCGTGTCTCTGCCGTGCAGTACGACAAAGCCGTCATATCGCTCGTAGTTTTTCTGTGAGAAAAGAAAAATTAATTCATATGCGCGTTTTCGGTTGATTTAAGCGTACGCCTATTTCGGTGGCTACGTGCTCCCAGTCATCCGGTTTTAAAGCGTTGGAGTACATCAATGGTGAAAACTCTATTATATCATAGATCACACGATATTTTGCGCCAGGAATATCAGGCAGAACCAAGGGCGAGCTTTCGCCCCTCTCGTATGGCAGTTTATAGTTTTTGTCGTGATAGCTTGAATCTTCGCGCAGTCGCTTGATGAGCTCATCCTTGATGCTTTCCAAAGCTGATAAATATATTCATTACATACAGTTCAAGTCCTCAGAGATATTACACTTACTGCTGTCGTCCTTCCGTAGCATACCAATGCAGCCACCTGTGTTAATGACAAGGACGCGCGATTCCTTACGCGATTCTTTACCACGCCGACAGCGACATGTCTTGCTTGCCATTCCCGTTAACTCCCACAATACGTTAACGAAATTTTAAGCGTTTGTTTTCCCAAAAATGAAGTAACAAGTTTTTACTAATAACTGACATAGCTTTCAAAAGATGACAATGTTAAATTAACATAAGGAGCGTTGCCATATGTACGCAAGAAGAATAGATATGGTATTCTCAATGTTATTAAAAACTCATTTTTAAATACGAACGCAGTGGTAAGTCATCGACATTTTAATCTTCATCGGTATACAAAATTAGACAATCATTTTTAAAAATATAATATATTTATTATATCATTTGTTATAAATTGTCTCAGTACACGTAGAGCAACCACGTAGTGCATCAAATTTTGTTGCCATTAAATATTCTGTTAAGAAACTTTAGAGTTCAGATGCCAAGCGAACAATGGTGTGACCGTATTTATAAACATGCTATATGTGTAAACAGTCATAGATATCTATGTGTGTGCACATGTGTAAACAAATTGTTTGGCTATCTCTTATACCGGGGCCAAACAAATAATTTCCGAAGAATAATAGCATAAACTTTGAAATTAATTACAGCTGTGCGCAATAGGTTTGCGATATGCGTTTACTACTCAGTTTTCGACCACAACAGCGCGCGTGTGTATCAAGTTTATTTGATAGATCAGTTAGCGCGCTTGGGATCGCAGTCAATAGGCGGTCGTGACGTCACGAGCTTCCTCTTACTGCGAGTAACGCACACCTCCAACGAGCTTGAGCCAATGCCAAGCGGCGTGCGGAGATGTCCAGGACTGAGTTAATTAGGATTTTGTAGCTGCCGTAAGGACAAATAACTCGATGACATTTTAATTAAGTTGAACAACCCAACAATTTACAGTTTGTCATTAATTAATTAGACCAACAACAACAATGGACTGATGCGAACAGTTGTTGCTAATGTCTGCCAAAAAAAATCAAAAAAATATAACAAAACAAAATAAAAAGAATCGAGAAACGAACGAAGCCACAGCATGCAACAGCAACATCAAGAGCCCAGCAGCAATAACGGCAACAAATTATTTGCTAGAATTGAGCAATTTGCTAGTTCTGCGTTACGTATAGGCAATATTAAAAATAAAGTACGAGCGCCCAGCGAAAAGGCAAGAGCAGATCACCTTGTCGCCCCGCCCAGAGACTAGATATCATTCAGAAGATGAACAAACGCGGCATCATCATTCTGTGCATCATTGCCACGCTGCTGTGCATTGTGCTCGGCGCCAACTTCTACTTCATGTACTACCTCAACGCCGAGGAGGGGCAGCTGGCGAGCGTGCGTGCCCTGGAGAATATGATTCGGCACAAGATACGACATCTGAAGCCAGCATATCTAAATCGCAATCCTCGCTTCTTCATGTTTCGCAACAAGCTGCTCAAGAACTACAAACAGTCCGCCTACGAGAATGCCAGCGTGCTCTGGGAGATAGCCAACTGGGTATGGCTGTCCAACTGAATGAAACAATTTCTAAATAGAAATCTTCTATTTCACAGTGGCCGCACGAGAATGAGATCTATCCCTTGTATGATTCCTCAATGGGACAGCTGTTGAAAACACTGCGCGACGAACCCATCACTCGGGCAAACAACTTGGCACGCGGCACACAGCTGAAGCTACTGCTGCGTCTCAGCCAGCAGCAGAAGGTGATCTTCAAGCCTCAATGGTATCCCCGTGACGTTGTCATCGAGGGCGTCGTCTACAGCGGCAAGGATCGACATGTGGCCGAGGTGTATGCATTCTACTTGGGCGCTGTGCTAGACTTGCGCTGGACGCCCATTGTCGTTGGCCGTGTGGTAAATCTCAAAAATGAGCTCTATGCCCACGGCGACCAGGAGTTGCAGAACACAATCAAGATTGAAGTAGATGACGAGGGCAACGAGACATATTGCCTGTACGGCAAGTGTCATTATTGTAACGAGGAGGAAACGGTGTGCGGCGATGAGCAGCACAACATCGAGGGCGTCATCATATACATTGTGCCGGGTACGCTGGCCAAACGGCGTTCACCTTGGCAGCGCACCTACAAGGAGGAGAAACGTGCCATTTGGGAAGACGACATGACCTATTGCAAGTAAGCGGAGTTGATGCATTCCATTGACCAAGTTTAGTTTAGCTCAATTTAATTGTGCTCTGCAGATCTCTCAAGAATAAGATGGAGACAATACGTCTGCTAGATCTTATTGATGTGGCCATCTTTGACTACCTGATACAAAATGGGGATCGTCATCATTATGAGACGCGCGAAGAGCGCGTGGTGCTCATTGACAATGGCAAAGCTTTCGGTAATCCCAACAAGGACCATCTGGACATTCTAGCACCGCTCTATCAGTGCTGCCTGTGAGTTCGACTCTTGCTCATGATTGAGCTTCAACTAAATTTATTGTTCATTTTTGAAGCATACGTAAATCCACGTGGGATCGCCTGCAAGTTTTTTCGGGTGGCGTTCTAACCGAAATCGTTGATCGCCTATCCAAACAGGATGCTCTCTATCCGCTCATCACGGACAAGCATAAACGCGGTGTGGAACGCAGATTACTCGTGGTGTTCGCTGTGGTGGAATACTGCATGGACAAGGAGGGTGACAAGATGTTTAAAACGCTCTAGTTGCGTTTACAGATTAGCTAAGGTCTAGGTTGTTATTAGGTTTAGGAAACCAAGTGCCCAACAACGTGTATCTATCAATATATATGTAGTAAATGCTTAAAGTATCTAGTGAGAATGATGATGTTTCAACTACTTTTCCAGATCAATTGTTAAATTTAATGTTACAATCCATTTGTAACTATTAGTTTTATTTAAAGTTAAGATTGTTGCCTAGTTTAATTAAACAGAATACAAACTGAGTGAAAACAAAACTAATTATGCTGAATGCAGCTTCTATAACTACATATGTCGGTTTGCTGATCGGGTCGAATGGTTTAGAATTGTTTCTCATTTACTTCTTTCTCTCTTTATTTAATTTGCTGAAAGTGAACAGCTTATTAAACTGTTTATTGTTCCGATTGTTTGGTCGATTCTGAAAGTAATTACAAATTATTTATATGAATATTTTCGGATATGTATCCACCAAACGTACCTTGCCGCGTATTTGTGATTTAATTTCCGTGCCCTGGGCACGTTTAGCGCCGCCTTGAAATTGTCGAAAGTCCACATTCTTGTAGTCAAAGTTTTGTACCGCTCCACTATTGGGGGGCAATTGTACAGGTCGATTGGAGCTTTGTGCTTGTATGCGCGCCTTGGCTTTGAAGCGGTTCCTTTTCTCCTGGCGTTTCTGCTGGCGCTTGCTGAGCACTGGCGTTGAATTTTCCGTGGGACTTTTCTCAATGGGCACCTCAGTCACATCATCTTCATCATCATCATCATCATCATCATCATCGTTGACTATCTCTATTTTGGTTTGTTTTTGCACACTAATTGCTGCCTGAGTTCCGGATGTGGAAGCAGTTGGTTTCTCCTCACTTTTGTTGCGTTTCGCTAACGTGGACTTCTCCGGCGTAGGCTGATGCTTGCGTTTTAGCTGCTCTTTCAGTGGCAGATTATAAACTGGATCTTCTTCCACCTTGGGCTCAATTTCCAATTTGACGTCCAGAGGTGCTGGTTCGGCGGGGCAGAGACGTCGCTTAAGCAGCTCATTGTTCTCCTTGGCCGCCTGCTTTATTTTCTGCTCTTGCATGAGCGGCAAAATAGCCATGTAGCGCTTGTAGGGCATGCGCAATGTCTGGCTCTCCTGGCGGGCGCGGCTCCAACGCAATTGCTCCTCGCGTGTGGGTTTCGCTGTTCTCTGGAATAATGAAAGAGCTGGCGCAGCTAAAGGTACCGCAGGTACTTCTAGTTTCGGTTTGTTTGTCTGTAGCAATTTGCCCTTGGGATCGCGACTAAGCAGCGTGGGCAAATCATCGCGCGTCTCCTCTTGGTGCGAAAAGTCAAGAGGGCAATTCAGTTTGCTGTTGAAGTCCTTGGTGCTCGGCGATAAGTGTACGACCGCAACGCTGTGTGCTTCTAATATTGGCTGTAAATAAAAGCAATGCAGAGTATTGATTTGTCAAAAAGAGCGAGGGAAAACTCACTTTGATCAGAGGCTGTTCACGCGCTCGCAGCACAATTTGATGCAGCGCATGGAGCTGCTGGCGCACCAATGGCGGTATTGGATTGCAACAGGCCAATATGCCCTGCATTTCGCGAGGCAAACTTTCTGCTATTTGCAACATCATATGATTGGGCAGCACATAGCCGTAGCTTTCGTCTTCTTGGCGTGCGGTCGAATCGCGCCACTCAAAGATGCCGCGCAGTGCGTGCAGCTGGCGATTGTCAAAGGAGCGCTTCGTCTTGCGCACTAGATCCAGATGTGAATCCGGCCCAATGTGCGGCTTGGTGTAGCGCTTCTTGCAAACGTCTGTGCTCATTTGATAAACCATGCGCAAACTCTGCAGCTGACCTTGCTCAGCTTGTAGCAAATCGTTCGTGAGACGCTCGTAGACATAGATGAGATAGTGTGTGTCCTGGCGTGCATAGTCGATCAGTTTCTGTGGCAGCGGACGCATGCGCCAGTCTGCCAACTGCAAGCTCTTATCCACATCCAGATCTAGGTAATGTTTCAGTAAAAATGCTAATGAAAGTCGTGCCATATTCAAGGCTTTGGCAGCGCGATGTGTGTCGAACATGTTAACGATATATAGGGATAGATCACGTTGCAGCCATTCGATGTCCAGATCAGCGCCATGTAATATCTTAAGCACCTTCGGATCGGTGAGCACTAGATTCAGTATGTGCATGTCTTCGCGCAAGAGCAACGCATCGAATATGTAGTCCTTGGTGCGTGTTGACATCTGTATGAGGCAAGTGATGCCCATAAATGTGCGATACGAATGATGCTCCACATCGATGGCTATTTGGGACGCTTGACGCAGCTCTTCCAGTGCCTGTTGCAGTGTCTCAACACTGTCGACTAACATCAGTTCAGTTTGGGCTGCTGGTGCCGGCAGGACGGGCTTTTGCATTTGCAATTGCTCAGTGGGCGGCTCAAATTTCAACAGCTCAAACTCATACGGATGCAGAAAAGACACTATATTGCCGGCATCGTCGTATTCAGGCAACAAGGCCAGGGGCTTCAGCGAATTGGGCTTCTCGGTGAGACGTGGTCGAAATGGATTCTGTGCGCTATTGTCCACCGGCACCTTAAACTGTATTTGCGGACGCATTATATTGCTAGCAGTGAGCAATCGTGCCGATACTATCTTGCGGTTCGGGGTGCCAGGTGTGCTATACCGATTCCAGCTGCCAGCACGAGGCGATTCCTTTGTTACGGTTATGGATTTTGCGGCACTCGATGTAGATTGTACATCAACTTCGGTTTCGACAACCATGGGCTGGTTGCCTCGTCTTAGGCCGCTCATAATATCTAAATTGGTAGTGATACGTTCGAATAGAATATCATTATATTCCTGCACCATTTCCAGTTGCTCATCGGCTTGACGGCTGTGGGAGGTTTTATATTAGGTTTTTATATGTATGAGAATTAATTAGATGTTTACCGCCTTATGTCGCCTGGTATATTTTCCGTCTTTAAAACCATGTTAATCAATCCCAGTACACGCTGCGACTGCTCCTCCAACATGCGTGCATACCCCGGATAGCTGAGGTATAACGAACGGGCCGCACCCTGTGGAAATGCATTGCAGCTGCGTGTGGCAGCTACAACATTGCGATATGCTCCCTAAATAATGAGAAAAGTGAGCACTTTAATTTTTTTTGTTACCTTCCTGCAATCACTTACCGTTGTAAAGTTGATTATATCGATGGGATCCGAGCTGGCTCGAGATGTTGACGGTTGATCGGTGGCATCTTCTTCAGGCTGTTCTGATTCCGTGAGATTTGTTTCTTTTGGTGTCTGTGGCATTATGTTGGGTATGATGAAATATATAGTTTATTAAATTGTGGCACTATTGTATTTGATTTGTTGCTGGTTGGGTACAAAAAATGTGCGTTTTCTTCTTCTTCCAAAAGAATTAAAAACACCGATAATTTAGGGTTGTCAATACTACTACCAGCGGCAAATTTTAGTTACTCATTGAAATGAAAGACTATTGAAAACGATCCAATTCGAGCTGGCCATTCAAATTTACAGCGAAGAAAATTATAAAAAATTGTTTGAGAGATTGAAATGATTTTGACAACATATTCGACCACATCATGTTTTAAATCTGTTGAATTTTTCTTTTCGTTCGAGTATTGTCATCACTAACAATTTGAATATCGAAAATTATCGAAGCCGGGTCGCTACCTAACTAGAGCAAGTAACTTGGCTACAACTACATCGATGTTTATGTGATAATCGAAATCCCCACGTTAGCCGCCAGAAGAAGAAAAAAACGTAATTATAAAATTATCTATTAAAACTACGTCGAGCCATCCCATACATAAATCAACCCAACTCCCCGCACTGCACCGCCATGCTCGAATTGTACAGGCGGGCTGTGGCTCGGTTTCCACTGGGCAATGTCAGCTATATGTTTGCTTACGGCTCGGGCGTCAAGCAGCAAATCGGCTATGAAAAAGTGCACCAAAAGCCGAATTCAAAAAATGTCATCGACTTGGTATTTTGCGTACGTGATACTCGTGGCTTTCATGCGGAGAATATACACAGGCATTCCAGTCATTATTCCGCATTGCGCTATCTGGGCTCCAACTTTGTGGCTCAGTATCAGGAGCTGCTCGGTGCAAGAGTTTATTTCAATACCCTAGTGCCACTTTATGATCTCGGAGTAACAATCAAATACGGTTTAGTTCATGAGGATCATTTAATAGATGATCTGGTCAATTGGCGACACCTTTATCTGGCTGGTCGCCTACAAAAACCCGTCACTGAGCTCGTTAAGCTGGACGACGATTCACGTCTGAAAACCGCTTTGGAAAAAAACCTACGGTCAGCCTGCCAGACTGCGCTTTTGCTTCTGCCCGAGAAGTTCACTGCCTACGAACTATTTTATGCCATTGCCGGACTCAGCTACAAGGGCGACTTTCGTATGATTTTTGGCGAGAATAAGCAGAAGGTGCACAATATAGTTCAGCCACAAGTCTCCGAGTTTTTCACACTCTATCAACCCATTATGAAACAGTTGTCGAAGTACATAGCAGTTGACTTGCATGGCCAGGAGCCGGGATCGCTAAAGCCAGCGATTGTGTTCGAGCAGGACAAATCCGGTGAAGCTACGCGATATCATCTGCGCCATTTGCCCAAGGAGCTGTGCCATCGCCTAAAGCGCAACGCTGCCTGCCGCGGAGACTATGCGGATGTGGTAGATTATCTAGCCGTAGCACCGCTGCTCCCAAAGATCGTCCAGGTCTCAGTGAATGACATCGTGTGGCGCAGCAGCATTAAGCAATCGCTGAAAAATATTGCCTCCGCTGGAATTATCAAATCGCTCGTCTACAGCTTTCGCAAGGCACAGAAGACTTTTGCAGTTTGAAGCATTTATCTCATATGCAATACGTTAATCTTTCGCTAATCTTCCCTGCCATTTATTGACTAAGTTGCGCTGACTAGTGCTAACTTTTTGTTAATTAATTTTAAGTCCTAAAGTTGTTTGTTGGCATCAATAGAGAATCAGTAGCTAAACTACAAAGTAGAGCCCTTGAGTTTTCATTTTGAAATGTTTTGCAGAGGTCATGACCGACAGCGACTCGAGTAGTTCCAGCGCCGAGGAGCACAGGCGAAAGCGCAAGCATAAAAAGCAAAAAAAAGACACCGATAAGAAGCACAAGAAATCCAAAAAGCACAAACATGAAAAGCACCACAAAGAAAAGAAGCGAAGCAGGCGGGATGCGTCACCAGAACAGAAACAATTGCCACGTAGAGAACGGCCGGTGCCTGTGTCAACAGAAGATCCAGATCCAGATGCAGTTGCAAATGCTTATATGCCCGCGCTGCCGCCACATTTAGTGAATCAGGTAAAACCTCTGTCGGATCCTCAGTCACAACCAACACCGATTATTGGACCTGTAATGCACAGCCAGCTTGAAGTAGCTAACGAGGAGGCGCCGCACAAAAGTGACGACGATGATGATGATATGGCCGGCATGTTTGGACCTATACCAAATGCCACACAAGTGGAGTTGGAGGAACGCGCACTGACCATGAAGCTGGCTGCATTGGAGGGCGGCGGCTTGGGCAGCACTGCAGCAGATCAAGATGTGCGCGAAGAATGGATGCTGGAGCTGCCCGAGGTGGGTCTAAAGAGCGGTCTGGCCGCTCTAAACAACATGAAGCGCACCTTCTATCAGGGCAAAGATCGTCCAGACTTTAGTGATCGCAGCTCTTGGACTAAAACGCCGCAAAGTGTGGCCGCGGGTCCAAAGCCTTGCAGCTCCAAAGACTTGGAGCAAAAGGCGAAGGCAAACTATGAACGGCACCGTGATGAGGAGCAGGAGTGCATTGCCAAGAAACACAAGAAGAAGCACAAACGAGATGAATCGCTTGTTGAGCTGCACCAGAAGAAACTCCGCAAGGAGCAGCGCCAACGGGTAACAACTTAGCGTCTTAAGAAAGTTAAAATCTTTTATCTAATTTGTTGCTTACAGGAGAAGGAACTGGCTGCCAGTGGTTCTAGGCCCGAACGACGACCTTTTAGCCGCGATGTGGACCTGAAGCTAAACAAGATTGATAAAAATCAAACGAAGCAAATTGTGGATAAGGCCAAGATACTTAATACAAAGTTTTCCAGCGGGCAAGCCAAGTATCTTTGAGCATTATATAAATAAGTATAAAATTATTTTATTTATAAATATATTGAATGCAGATTTATCGTTGTGGCGGTGGTTTGGGTTTGGGTATCTTGGAGAGCAATATTTGAATCTCGTCCTTCTCTTTCCAGTCCTTCCACAGCTCATACAGATTGACAATAGCTCGCACTATCTCCTGCACTTTGTCCAAGTCGACGTTCAGCTCAGCGAACCACTGCTTGGTGGAATCCTTTTGCAATATGACGCATGCGATTTGCAGGCAGGCAATGGCAATCTGAAAGTTAATCGGGATTCACTTTTGTATTGTATTATGGGTGTTCATGAGGCTTACCTGATAGGGCGGGTATAGCAGGCAGACATCAGTGCGCAGCGAGTCGTTAATTATGCGCCAAGTAAGAGTCAAAAGCTGATCTTCTTGGCCCATGTCCTGGACCAGTTGCAGCAACGGCCGATACGGCTGGAATACAATGAGGCAACAGTCGAGATTCTCCAGTAAATAGAACTCGCATTCGAGTATGTGATTGGTGCGATACGGAAACTCCTGTGTATACGCATAACTGAACTTGGTCTTAATTGCCGACTGGCAAATGGATATGAGACGGGAATTGGATATAACACCAAACTCTTCCACTTTGGAGGCCAACAGGATGCAGGTGGGCGCCAGGAGTAGAGGGTCAATATTCTTCAATGAGTTGCGAGCATAAAAGCGTTTAAAATATACAGTTGCCGTGGCAATAACTTGTTGCCGCAGCTTCAAATGCTCCCCAAGCACTTGGATGACATTAGCAAAAAATATAAATATCTTTTGATATTCGTCCTCGCTAAGAGCCAGCAAATCGTTTTGACGTTCACGTAGCAAATCTTGCTTGTCGAGTATCCATTGCTGTGAATGCGAACTCTGCCAAAAGTTGCCTGCCATTATAAGCTTGGCAGTTTTTTAGCACTTGGCTTTAATATTGGGGATGTACAAAATATTGTAAATTGCTTATATTTATTACAAAAAAGATCAAAAACTTTAGCAAGAACAGATAATAGTTTAAAACCGCAAATTTGGCTTCGCTACAGTGTGGCCAGAGCTGCCAACGTCGACCAGCTGCCGATTTTTTAAAAATATTTTATTGTTTACCTTGATCAGAAACATTGTAATTATATTATGATCTTAGCATTTTATAAACAATTGGCTTTGATTTTTCGGTAATGAAATAAATTGTAAGTCTTTCATATCAACAAAAATCTGACAAAAATTTTAACAGAGAAAAGACAGTGCTACAGAGTGACCAGAGCTGTAATACAGCTTCCAGCTGATTTGTACGCAGCTAACTTAACTCCTTAGCAATATCACATATGCGAGTGTGTGAAATTTTCAGCAGGCGCCGCGACATCGGGAACGCAGAAGTTTTAGTTATTTTAAGTACATAAAATATTGAACGATTATAAGAAACGATGGCGTTGCGTGTACTTGGAGTAACGCAGAATATGCGCACATATATGCGCGGCGTTGAAATCATCAAGGTAACATAAAAAGATTCATATTTTAGCTTACTCTCCAGTATTTTAAATTACGTAATTATGGATGTTATAAGTTGCCCACTTGCAATTTACATGTTGAATGAGTGGCAAGTTGAATAGTGTTCAGTGCTCAAGCTACGGCATAAATATGATCCATTAGTATGTTGCCTAAAAGCTGAAAAATACAGTTACAAAATGTCTTTAGCATATTTGAGGTTATGTATCCCAATTGCCCAACCAATTCGCAACTTAAAATTTTGTTTTGTTTTGTTTTCTTTTTTTTCTTTCAATATTTTAGCGTTACAAATCGGCACTGACCGTGAAGAAGACGCTGTTGAACATACCCGCCACCCAGGTGACCAGGCTGGAAAATGGCCTGCGTGTCGCTAGCGAGGATTCGGGCGCATCCACCGCCACCGTCGGACTCTGGATCGATGCTGGTTCGCGTTCCGAGAACGACAAGAACAATGGCGTTGCCCACTTCTTGGAGCACATGGCCTTCAAGGTAAGCTGAAATATAGATTTGTTATGTATATATATATTATATACGCTTCCATTACTAGGGTACTGCCAAGCGTTCGCAAACTGATCTGGAGCTCGAGGTTGAGAACATGGGTGCTCACCTGAATGCGTACACGTCCCGCGAGCAGACGGTGTTCTACGCCAAATGTCTGTCCAAGGATGTGCCCAAGGCCGTTGAGATTTTAGCCGACATCATTCAGAACTCCAAGCTGGGTGAGTCGGAGATCGCGCGCGAACGTTCGGTCATTCTGCGCGAGATGCAGGAGGTGGAGAGCAATTTGCAGGAGGTGGTCTTCGATCACTTGCACGCCACTGCCTATCAGGGCACTCCCTTGGGCCAGACTATTCTTGGCCCCACCAAGAACATTCAGTAAGTGTAATTTCATAAATAATATAAAAGATTGAAATCAATTTTGTGGCTTACAGATCTATTGGCAAATCCGATCTAACCGATTACATTCAGACCCACTATAAGGCATCGCGTATTGTTTTGGCCGGCGCCGGTGGCGTTAAGCATGACGATCTTGTCAAGTTGGCTGGCCAGACTCTTGGCCGCTTGGAGTCCAGCGTGCTGCCAGCTGAGGTAACTCCTTGCCGTTTCACTGGCTCCGAAGTGCGCGTACGTGACGATTCGTTGCCATTGGCTCATGTTGCCGTCGCTGTTGAGGGTTGTGGCTGGACCGATCAGGATAACATCCCATTGATGGTGGCCAACACCTTGGTTGGTGCCTGGGATCGCTCTCAGGGCGGTGGTGCCAACAATGCGTCCAATCTGGCCCGTGCCAGCGCCGAGGACAGTTAGTATTAATAATCAATTAATTCTAATTCTACTTTATATATACTATTGCCTTGCATTCCTAATGTAGATTTGTGCCACAGCTTCCAGTCGTTCAACACCTGCTACAAGGATACTGGCCTGTGGGGCATCTACTTCGTTTGCGATCCATTGCAGTGTGAAGTATGTACAAAGCGCGTTTGGCAGAATTTTTGATAAAACTTGTTTGTCTCTTAGGATATGATCTTCAATGTGCAAACTGAATGGATGCGTCTGTGCACCATGGTCACAGAGGCTGAGGTTGAGCGCGCCAAGAACTTGCTGAAGACAAACATGCTTCTGCAGCTGGATGGCACTACGCCCATTTGCGAAGACATCGGTCGCCAGATCCTGTGCTACAATCGACGCATCCCATTGCATGAATTGGAGCAGCGCATCGATGCCGTCAGCGTGCAAAATGTGCGCGATGTTGGCATGAAATACATCTATGACAGATGCCCTGCCGTGTCCGCCGTCGGACCCGTCGAGAATCTGCCCGATTACAACAGAATTCGCTCCTCCATGTACTGGTTGAGGGTCTAAGTGGCTTCGTTGCTCTGGCCCAAAAGGATATTGTTGCTAGCCGTGTAGTTTAATTCATGAAAAAATTTGATCCAAGAGAATCAGTAATAAACCAAACTAAAATAAAATCGACACATAACTTAAAATGAGCTGCTGTAAAATAGTTGTTCGTTGTATTTTATTGATATTAAGTGATGATAAATCGACTATTATCTAATCATGCGAGTAGTTGATGGGTATGCCGCTCAATCCCTTTTGTAGTTTGGCTGGTTCCGTTTGACCCAGCGCCGGGTCCAAGCCCTGCCAAGTGCGATCTTCGAATGTCAGGCCCGTATCGCTGGTCATTAGAGCCATCTTGGCCTGGGTGGCCACGGTTGTGCTTGATTCGACTGCCTCATCGCTAGCAGTACCGCCTCTCATGCGTCCGCTGACGAGGCTCACGTCCTGCGGCTGCACGGCCTGTGCATCAAACGCCAAGAAGCTGCGTCCTTCCGGCAGCAGCTGCTTGAAATCTGTCACATACGCCTCAGGATACTTCATATGCCAGGCTGGATTCAGTGCCATTTCGGCCTCAAATACCGACACAATGGGCTTATAGTACTCCTTGGAATTGTACATATTATTAAAGGGACAACCGATTAGCACAAAGCAGTCAATCTCCAGAAAGTTGGCCAGCTTAGCAGGATTTATGCGACCGACAGAAATAAGTTGCGTCTTAACGCCACGACTCTTGGCCATTTCCTGCAAACGCGAAACTACATCTAAATAGCCAACAGCGCTCAATGTGGCGACAATCAACCCCAAAGTCTGTGCATCCTTGCACTTCTCTATGTAGTAATAGCGTCGGCGTATATATTGCGCCGTCAACGGGTTTTTGGCACTCAACGTGGCACTGGCACCGTCGAGAATATGCCATTGGTTCGCTGTGGTAGTCAGAGACAGATTTGCAAAGCGCTGATTGTCTGCACCAATAAAAATGCAGATACGCTCGACCGTCGAAGGAGTCTCCGATTCAGTTGGTTGCTTGTTCTCTACGCAGTCTTCAGCGGGTGGAGGATACACCTCGATGAGCAGTTTTTTAGGTTGCAGCACATTGCGCAGCTGGCTATAGAGCGTATCCTCGCCCTCAGCTAAGTGTTGATCATAGAGATGCTGATAGCCAATGTCTAGGTAAACACACACCTCTCGCTCAGCGCATTCTGGTTGCAACGTGGACAGCTGTTGCAGCATTGTGGTCAGCTCCAGCGGCAGCACTGGATACAAATACAGTACGGGCAAGCGACTGGCTTTGCTGCGACAGGCATTACCAAAATGAATAATGCTATCCGCCTCCACATGAGCCGCGGCAATTTCGTCGACGCAACAGCTGCCATACGTGGTGTCGGCCAAGATGAAAATCTTACATTCCTCTGCTGTTAGCGCTGTCTGTAGGCAAGTGCTGATCGCATTGCTATGTGGCAAATAGTCGTCTGGGAATTGCAGACAGATCTGAGAAATATGTTAAAATCACGCCAAATATTTTGTTGCTATTCCATTTACGCACCCGCTTGTAACCATTTTGTCTTATCCAGCCAATGCTAACTTTCTTGTGAGTTTCGTTCCAGATTTGTTCAAATGTTACAGGTGATTCTGTTGGCGATTCTGTCTGACGCTCCAACGCTGCCGTATCCTGGCTGGAAAAGGCAGATGCTGTCATAATTCAATTTTATAAATGTTCCGAGATCGCAAAATAAACAATTGAAGTGAAAGGCCGATAAGTAATTCGATATGTTTACACCTATCGAAATTCGTGGTATTTTTTTTGCAGTATATGCTTTATCTCATTCTAACAAGCAAATTGCCCAATGACATCAATTCCGAACTTATCGATATGCTTTTGCTTTTCCCATCACTGAAGCTAACTGCTCGCTAGGTAACAAGGCAAGCAAAATTTGTCGTAGCTCACCCTAGACGTATTTTTTGAGGCAATTGGACGCGCCAACGGAAGCGAATACGCGCGCATTACTCGTCGTTAAGAACGGTAAACCTGTATCAACTGTGTACGAAATACTCAGAGACTTTACAAAACTAAACAAAAATGGATGACTCACGCGAGGAAAGCCAATTTATTGTGGATGATGTGAGCAAAACAATTAAAGAGGCTATCGAATCAACTATCGGTGGCAACGCATATCAGCACGACAAAGTAAACAACTGGACCGGCCAGGTGGTCGAAAATTGTCTAACTGTGCTCACCAAGGAGCAGAAGCCCTACAAATACATTGTTACGGCCATGATTATGCAAAAGAACGGCGCCGGCCTGCACACGGCCAGCTCCTGCTATTGGAACAACGACACCGACGGCAGCTGCACCGTCCGCTGGGAAAATAAGACGATGTACTGCATTGTCTCCGTCTTCGGGCTGGCCGTCTAGGCCGACGGACTACAAGATTCACGACACACAAATCACTAACAACTAAGGGGGAGGGATTAACAAGATTGCCTTGCATTTGTATTGCGTGTAAGTCGAACCACATACACATAAAATATAAATGAGTTAATAATCGTCACACTTTTGCAGCTCTAGCACAATTCAAATCGGTTTATTCAACCAACTCTGCTATAAAAAACAAAAAAAAAAAAAAAAAAAAAAAAAATGAGAAAATATATATAAAAAAGTCAGCGTACTGTTTGTTCAAACCACATAACAAGGAATCTAACCAATCTATCACGTTACAAGAACGAGCAAAGTATTGTCCAATTCTTAGAATGCCACATACATACTGCAAAATTTCCAATAATTTAGCAAAATGAAATGTTTTTTATTATTTCTTCGAATTCTGTATAACAAAATCTGCACACAAAGTGTTTGAATGTTACGATTTATTCATTTCAAACTTAAATTAAATAAAATGTAAAAATAAACTTTATTTTGCTTGGCCTTGAAAAAGGCCGCAATTTGTTTAATCGATGCAACTGCTGCAATCAATACAGGGTGATCTTTTCGGTTGTTTTTAGGTAGCTTTTCTCTTGCGATTAAAGCGCTTCGAAGTCGACAACGCTGGCACCGTTTTGGGTAGTCGTAGGGATAACATGTTCGAACCCGATTTGAGACGAGCGTTGACTATGTGCGCATAGGATATGATGCGTTCTTTAGATGTGCACAGAATGCGTGATAGCGTATTGACATCCACTTCGTGCTTATCACTGATGAGCAGCGCTAGCACAATGAAATGGGTGAGCGCCTTCTCTGTGCTGAAAGTGGTGCGCGTGCAGGACTTGGCCACATGCGGATCTGCAAAACGATGGCGTATGTCATTTTCCACTTTCTCCGTAATCTTCGACAATTCGACATATTTCATTTGTCGCTTCCGCAGCGATATCAGCGATTGCAGAGCGTCCATATAGATAATCAATTTGATGTGCAGAAAATCCTGTTTTGAGGTAACTTCTTTGTCTTGGATGCGCTTGATGCAGTCACGCAAAAAGTCCGACTCGATGCTGAAAGAGAAATATCAGTTTATGTGAGCCAAGAAAGCTGTTGATATATGCATATATACAGAATACGTACGGTAGGTTGTGCAATGATGATGAGTATACACTATTAGCCTCATCATCCAGGCGATCGAGTAGCATTTGTGGTACCACGTTCTCCACATCGTAAATTTCGCTTATTTTTGTTGCCTCTTTATCAAACTTGGGCACAATGGTGGCCAGATATTCGGCATTGTTTACATCCACATCGGGCAGAGTATCATCTTCTTCACCCTCCTTGCGCATAGAGCTCTGCACGGTTTCATCCAGATCCTTACGCATCACGTCCACATTGGCCATCATCTGCTCATTTTTGGCAACAAAGCGGGATGCTTTACGACCGCCGAACTCCTTTAGTAGTTTCTTTGTGGCATGTTCTTTGCTCAGTATTGGTCGGTTGTCCTGTTTCTCCATCTTCTCATAAATATGATTTGAGAGCAGTGCCTGCCGCACGGGCACGATTGTTGCTTTGTTTGTTAATTTGTTTCGCACACAGATATACGTATCATATTCATCATTGTCCTGCAAATCACCTACGTAGGTATTCGCACCGGCCATGACCAAGGCACGTTTGCGTGCATTACGATTTTTATTGCTCTCAATTAATGAAAAATTTGAGCTGGCGCCGAGCGTGCCGTTCTGAAAATTTACTGCAAGCGACAAAATATTTAATGACTGGATGTTTCAGCTAAATTTTACAACTTACGTATTATTGGCAAATGTTTATCTGATTTATGTTTGTAAACATTCTCGATCAGTGTTTTCTCATCCATTTTTATTCAATTAAAATACAACATAAAACTTAAAAAAAAAAATGTTAAATTGTGCCGTTGCACGTGTCGGAATTACAAAGAGTCAAACAGCTGATGTTGCGGTGCTGCCAGATGTTTGCTGTCAGCAGAGTTGCCACAAACAATGTTGCCCGCTAGTTTTTAAATTCTATGCATAAAATGCATGCAAATTTTGCTGTCACTTAAGAATAATAAAATCAACGCATAGCTGTCAGAGGTTCGCCGTCTGCCGAGTGTTGCCCGCCAATTTTAAATTTGGTATTCTATGGAGTACGAACAACATCTGCATTAATGTTAAAGCCCGAGAAGTTGTAATGCTTGCTTTTGACTATTTTTACCACTTGCTGCAACATTGGGAATATACGTTATTATCTATTTTCTGCTATTTTCATTTCGATTAAATCTACTCACCAGCACTAGTTTAATTAAAAAAACTGCAAATGTTAGGAAATTTATACTCATTAGCGCTGCTTCCGGTGGAAATTCTAAATTGGATTCATCCAACAGGCCGCGTCGTCGGCGTCTGTGCCGCTCCGTTGGCTGCCACAGCACCGAGAACTGTTGCTCTGTGGAAAGTAAAATTCACTTAATGCGTCAACTTTTTATTATTTTATGTACGCACCAATAACTTTCATAAAACTGTCTCGTAGCTGCTTCAGTAATTTAATTTTATTTTCTATGTTCAGCGCCGACTTCTTAATCCAGCCGATTTGCATTTTTTTCAAAAACGCGAGAAAACCCTGCATACTAGGCAACAGTAGCTCCCCATCGTCGTCGCTGTCCGACTGCTCGGTGGCTGTTTCCACAACGACGTCAGCATCTTCGGAGCTCTCCACATGCGACGAATGCCGCCGCGATGTCGTTTCCACTTTGGGCGTAACCACCAGATCCACATCCACTGGCGGCGTACTGGAAATATTTTTTACTACCAGCTTGGTCCTCGCATGAATCACCTGGCTATTGTTGGGCACCACAATCTGTGAGCTGTGCTTCAGTCCACCCGCATTACTAACGACCAAAGGATTGCTCTGACTGTTGCTCAAGCCAAATCGTTCTCGCTGATACTCGAGCCAAACAGCGCTGGGCGTGCTGAAGCCTTCGGCATTGGCCTTTGGCTCCTTGCCATTGGAAGTCGCAAGCGGCTGCGTCTTCGAGTGCGCAATCTCCACCCACTCGGTGATGCTGAAGTGGCTCACTGCCAGCAGCAACCACAGCCTAGTCACAAAGTGTCGCATCTTGTTCGTTCAATGAATGTGCAGCAACTGCTGCAGCCAGCTCTTGCGACTGCGCTAGAAATCTCGAAGATGCATCCGAAAAGGGTGTCATCCGTTGCATGCCACTGAAGCAGATTTGAAAAGAAGACGGGAGTGCATGACTACAAAATACCCTGAGCAGCAGAACGAACTAAAATTTTGAATATACTTAAAGACTTTTTGTAAGCGCAAAAATAAAATGTAAATCGATTTCAGAGAGCCAAGAGCTATAGTATTAAGTATTTTCGAGTATTTGAATATTGATAAAAATAAAATGTATATAAGAGGAATCTATAGACAAGAGAGACAGAATGCATCACTTCCAAATACAAATCTTTATGGTCTATGCCAAATCTTCTAGCTGTTACCAAAAACAAATATACCCTGTTTACCCACTTTTTTTTATAGGGCATTTAAACACCATTTAATTGTCAAGCATTACTTGTCTGATTTTTATTATTATTTATCTATATTGGTTTCTTTTTTTTTTTTTTTTTTTGTAATTATATTTTAAATGTTTCTAAAATACGAGCACAGCTGAGCGTTTGCATATATAATTTTGGATTGGTCTATATGGTCAGATGTATATATACGAAAATGATGTCAAACAATTCTCGATCTTAACTTAAAATTAGGTAAATAGAAATGGGAAATAACAACTTAATTTAGTTAAAATAATATGTTTTATTTTAATTTTTTTTTTTAATTTTTATTTATTTATTTTTATTTTTTTTCGTTAAGCTTAAAAATTGTTCAGATCAAGTTCGTATATGGTAAGTACCGTAATCCGTCAGTATATATGTATGTTTTGTATAAGTATACTAGTTTTGATTCTTAGAAAAAATTTAGCACAGAGATTTCAGTTACAAACGGTATCTGGAAAAGCGTGAGAAATATTATTTGTTAATGAATTTTTTTTTGTATTATTATTTTTTTTTTTCAGTTTCTTTTTTTTTCAGTTTCTTTATCTTTTCCTTTTGAAGATCAAGCGTAAGAAATTTTTGTGCGAAATTCATAGAGAGACAGACAATATATCCAAATATTTTGATAAACGCGAAGATAACAAATTTTCTTGATTCTTTTGCTTTTGTTTTCCCATTTTTGAACAAGATGCTTATTAAAATGTTTTCACATTAATTTTTACAGTCTGGCAAATATTCGTGTCTGTGTGTATAAAAAAAAAACAATTAAATGTGTATAGAAAAAGCTAGTGGGAAGTGTAGGCTATTTGATGTGCTTGCAGAGATGAAAGCGCATCCACTTCAGCGCCTTGTCGCCAATGGCCTCCACCTTCGGCGAGCTGGACAGTCGATGGCAGCCGGCACAGTTCGAGGGCACGCTCTGGCTGCCCACTAGCTCCGCATGTGTGGCTGTGTTGGTGGCGGTGGCAGGTCAAATGTCGCCAGCGCTGTCCCAGCGCATGTCGTCCGCCTCGTGTGTGAGATAACGTCCCAGGCCCACCTGCGTCTCCAGGTTGCGCAAGTCCCTGTAGGTCTGCTTGTCCTGCAGCCAATAGTGCATGAGGCTCTTGTCGCAGGTGTAGCGTTTGCGCTGCTTCACTTGCAGCAGATTGTTGATGAGGTCAATGGCTGAGCAGGAGTGGATCGAATTAAAATCCTACAATACCCCAACTATGGTCAAATGCTTACCATTCGAGGAGATCTCCTTCCATGGATTGGGCGGATACATGAACGCAGCGTTCTGTATCTGATCGTTAATATCCTCCTCCTCGTTGAAGGGAAAGGTGCCGCTGAGGCTCACATAGATGATGACGCCCACGCTCCACATGTCCAGGGAGCGATTGTAGCCCTTGTTGCGCAACACCTCGGGCGCCAGGTAGGCGGGCGTGCCGACAACCGAGCGCCGAAACGATTTCTCGCCAATGATGCGCGCATAGCCGAAATCACAGAGTTTCACCTGCGGAAATTCAGCATCCGACGAGAGCAGCACATTCTCCGGCTTCAGATCGCAGTGCACAATATTCTGCGAGTGCAGATACTTCAATGCGATCAGAATTTGTGTGATCAAAAACTTGGTCACACGCTCGCTGAGGCGTCCACGCGCATGGGAGAGTATCATCTCGAGCATGTCCCCCTTCAGCTTCTCCATGACCACAAAGATGCGCTCCGGCGTCTCGAACATGCGCTCCAGATTGACAACGCCACAGTGTGTGATATTCTGCAGTATGGCCACCTCGTTCTTCAGCTGCGCCTCCTGCTTGGTGGGGAAGCGCAGCTTGTCAATCACCTTGATGGCCACCTCGCGCTTGGTCTTTTTGTGCACGCCGCCATAGACGACGCCGAACTGCCCTGAGCCGAGCACCTCATCCGGAAAGATTTGATAGAGCTGACCCATGTCTTGGACTTGCTCCTCCGATTCGCAGCATTCTGTGTGTGTGAAACGAGAAATTAGCAAAGATTTGTTTAAGCCATGCAGTTGGGCATCTTACGCGTATTGGTCACATGCATGAAGGCCTGTCGTATGCTCGTCTCCCAGCTCTTGGCTATGTCGGTGCCGATGCCGCTGTCTGGCGGTGGCAGCCGCACCGCCTGCTGCTCGCCCACGCCCATCTGCGGATCTTGGCCCACATAGTAGCTGAGATTGGCGGTGCACAGCTCGAAGCAGTAGTTAGCATTGGGTTTCGTTTCAATTGAGAGCAGCTCGGCCAGCGGCAGCTCCTTGTGGTATTTGCTGCCCTGCTCCGATATGAACAGTGTTATGGTCTTCGAGTCCAGGCGCCAATAGTAGCGTTTTAGTGCTTTGTCCAGCGAGGTGTAGTGCACCAGCCAGCCCTCCTTGATGGCCTGGCCGCCGCGTTTCTTTGTGTGCTTCACGGACTGCACGATGCGCATCAGGGGTATATTGGCACTGGGCGAGGAGGACGATGAGGATTGCGACTGCTCCGATTGGCCGTCCGACGATTTGGCATCGGCTGCTGCGCCGCTGTTGTCCGTCATGGCGCCATTGACTAGCTCCGGTGGTGAGTTCTGTGCATTGGTCAGCGCCTTGGGCGCCTCCCTTGGTCGTCCGGCCACCAGATTTGTGCCGCCCATGGCCTTATTGTTGTATATGGCAAACTCGGCTTGGGGTCCGTCCTCGAAATCGCTGTCATCGAATTCCTCGCGAAAGAAATTGTCGCGCTCCTTGCGCGGCGTCCCATCGCCAATCTCCGCCTGCAATTGGCTCAGCTGCGCCTCGCCCGTACAGTCCTGCGGCACCTTATCCATGCACTTCTTGTGAGTATTGTATTGGCAGTCGCGGCACTGCAGCCCCTGCTTGAACAGCCCCTTCAGCAGCTTCTTGCAGTGCTGGCAGACAGTGGGTATTCCATAGGTGTGCACCATAAAGGTGTGCGGTATGCGCAGCACCATCTGCCCGTTCCGACTGCTTGCCGAATGCGTCCGCTGATGACGCCCCGTATAACCGGGTATGTTCTAAGGGAGGAAGACAAGATGTTTAAAAATATTACTGGGCAATGAAGAGATTGACTGAGAAATACCCTGCTTGGCTAGGCGCTTCCCTTGCAACGTTTCTTAGCTACGCATTTCTCTCAATTCTTACGAAGATCAATTTAAAATGTAAAATAAAAAAAATAAGCTTCCCAAGCATATTATGAAATATATACAAAAATGTTATATATGGGCAGACGTAAGTGTTACTCTGTGCTATAGTTTATGCAAATTGTTAAAAGTCTACACAACTCTGCAATTTATATTAATAAGACTATATTAAGTCCAACTGCTTACTAAGCCATATTTAATATCATGCCGCAGACTAAAAACTTAAAACTCTCCACTCTACATAATTCTCCAAATGTTCCCATTCAAGTGAAATGCTTAATTCTACTGCAAACTATTCCCATTATGAACCATTTTTTGTTGTCACATTCAGCTCTACACTCTACACAACTCTACAAAAAACTCTCCCGTTAAAATTTACATTTTAGTTGAACTATAAGTTTCTTCTCTCTGTCTGTCTCTCTCTGTCTCTCCCTCTCTCTCTACACAACTCTTCACATCAACACTTTCTCACGCTACGAGTATTTAAGTGAATTTTCAATGAAAGCCAACTAAAGCAGTTTAATCAAAATTAAATAATGTTTATTCAAAATATAATATAAAAATTAAAGCAAAAATATATATGTGATGTAAATAATCTTTTAAATACTCGTAGGGAGCCCCGTTACCGCTTAACCCCAAAAGAGAACCTCAACCGCACTTAAGCCCATTCGCAGCTGCGTTACCCAGATTTAATTCTTAATTATGTCATTCATAAGCTCCGACATGCGTTTTACCAATGAGCTGCTGGAGTCGTGGCGACCCGTTGACTCCTCGTTGGAGACAAGCGACTGCTGTGAGCTGCCAGATGGGCTGCGGGGCGGCTGCAGTGTAAACGAGCGTCTCGAGGTGGCATCACTGGAGCGGCTACAATTGTTCGGGATTTTCACCACACAGCGCTTGTGATAGTTCTGACCACAGCCTGTGGTGAATGACATGAATATATGTGTCGCAAATTGAGTTAGTTTTTATGAGTGTGTGTGTGTGTGTGTGTGTGTGTGTGTGTGTGTGTGTGTACATACCATCGCATTTGAGTCCTTGACGCACTAGTCCAAACAGCATTTCGCCGCAAAAATCACAGAATGTGGGCGCCTTGTAGGAATGGACGTTCAGGCTATGCGGCTTCAATGTTGGCATTTCCGATGTCGGATACAGTATGGCTAAGGGGGGCGGGAAGGGGAGTGGAAATAGTGGATATGGCTGATGACATTTGTTAAATGGATAAAGTGTGTGCTCATCCAACATTGATTGAAGGCGACACAGAAACTACTTACGACTGGCTGTTAATACAATTTCCACCAATGTCTCGTCCACAACTTCCGCTGCGGAATTGATAATGTGCAGCACATTGGGCGTGCTATAGTCATGTATGAAGAGTAAAATGCGCTCTGACAGATATGTGAGTCCACTATCTGGTATCTGTAAATAGAGGACAAAGCAGACATGTAGAAAGGGAGAGATAGAGAGAGAGTGACAGAGCAGATGCATGTCCATTTTAGATGTTTTGCTTAATTTAACGCTCATTTTGCATATGACACTTATCACACACACATGTATATATATATATATATATATATATATATATATATATCAGTTATCGAATCATATCTTAATTGATTGTGCGATAAGATTCTAACGTTAACGTCTAACACACATGTATGCATATATCTATCGAGTGGGATATCTATATCAATTAATATATGTCCACAGAAATACATTTACTTATGCATAATCAAGGCAGTTAGAAAATGTGCTACGCGTTGAGATACCCTATGAAGCACTAAACTTGTATATGTTTACTTTTATTTCTTAACAATTTTTAGTTTTAATAATAAGTTTTAATAATAGTAATATTAATTTGGTCACTTTCGTTCTTTATTGATGATTAGCATATTCCCAGCATCTGATTCAATATTAAAATTTTCCTTTAAATACTATATTTTATTTTATTTTTAACTATGATTATAGTTTTTTAGCCAATTTACTAAAAGAAAACTGATTCGGCTTGAAGGTTCTCAAAATTAGAATTTTCATATTTCAAATCACACGTAAATTATTGAATTTTACTGCAGAATATTTCAAAGCTGGTTCTAAAAATTTCAATTGTACTATTTCCGTTAAGAAACTCAATTTAGTAATAAGTTTTCACTTTTCTAGCGATTCATATATAAACAGATTTTTGAATCTGTGTCTAAAAAAGCTTTTACTATCCTAAAACATAGACCTATTCCTATTAGGAGTTCACTTTTAAGATTTTCATATGTTATGTAATATGCCAAAAGGGTATTCAATCGTAGTTATGATTTTATGATATATTGATTTAATAGATTGATATAGATATTTGAAGTAATTCTAAACCTAGTATAGCAAACTGGCCAAGAGAGTCATCATAGCCCATTATTCTGTATGGACATTGAAAAATGATACTTGTGTCAGCGGGAGCAGCTGTCAAAGCTCAACCGCTCAACAGGCCACAGGACGTGCCAGGGCAGCGACTCAACTGATTCGGGCCAAGAGTGAGTGCCAGCTGGCTGCTTGGCCGCTTGGTTAATTTAATTGGTCATGGATAACTGCGCAAAACGGAAAGTGTCTACTGCTCTCTGTGTATGTGTGTAGGGGACTCCGACTTACTTAATGAAATTAAGCAATTATAGTGCACACATAAATTTATTAGGTACACACTCCTACTACGCAAATAAACAAATATAGTGAGACAGCGAGTTACAGTTAAGGAGAGAGAGAGAAAGAGAGAGCGAATTTGTGGCCTATATGCTAGTCTAACAGGGCTAAAGCTGCACAGTGCGCCCAAGGGCCTTAAAATAGTGACAAAAGCAGGCTTAGTAGGCATAATAAATTGATTAGCGTTAAATATTAATCATAGTATTAGATTGGACTTTGACTTTATATAGAGCTGAACTTTTTTTTTCAATTCTAATTGTCAGAGGGCTTAAGTTTCCTGTATGTAAGATATCATCTATGCGTAAGATCTCAAGTATAGTAATAATATAATTATATTATATACATGTATATAATTTAATTTTATAAAAGAATTGATTTTTTTTAGTTTAGTTTTATAAAATATATATTTTTTAAATAATATTAAAAAACATCAATTAATAACAGTTGTTCTATGCAATTTTTATGTTGATAAAAATGATTAAATCAAAATATAATTTTATAAAAATAAGTTTATAATAAAAACTAATAATTTGATTAGTTTTTTATCCCATTAATTTTTATCAAATTAATATTTCTCATATGAAAATTAAATTGAAATATATATTTCTTCCATACAAAGTTTAAAGCTTCACACATTGAGTCACCCTGTAAGCATTACACCCTGTGCAAAAGCAGCATCAAAATCTAGAATTTTTTAAAAGTCGAAAATCATTCACTAACAACTTCAAATCAACATATTCTATTAGGTAAATAGAGAAATAGTCTTACTGTGCTTTAGTCTGTTGACTTGGCCGCGTTCCGCGCAATAATATTGACTAGTTACATGTGTGTGTGTGTGTGTGAGTGTGAGTGGGTGTGCGAGGGTGTCTGTGTGGGTATGTGTGTGTGTGTGTGTGTGCGGGCTTAGCTTTTGCATAATTTAGTTGACAGATGTTGACCCATTTGGTCGATCCCAGCACAGGCTCAACTCACCTTGGTGTTGATGAAGTCGCATGCCAAATCCTTGAGCGTTTTCAGCGTCAATGCGTTGGCTGGGACACAAACGGCGTCGCGTACGCTGCCAAATTGGAAGAGGAATGTCACCTCCGGCCCCTCCATGATGACCGGCACGCTGCCAGCGCCGCTGCCGACGCTGACGGCGCAGCCGTTGGTGCTGGTGCCGCTGTTGCTGTTGCAATGTTGTTGTTGTTGTTGTTGTTGCTGTCGTTGAGCCAGGTTTGCGTCTTTAGGGTGCTCCAGCTGCGCGAGCGATTGGCGTTATCTCAATAAAAAGTTTCGTTTTAGCAGCAGTTGCTGCCCAAAGCACATCAAGGACCAAGGACGTTTTCCTATTTCCCTTAATCCTGCTATTTGTTGTTGTTGTTGTTGTTGTTGTTGTTGTTGTTGTAGTTTTTGGACGTTTTTAGTGCAACTTTTTGCGGTTGGCTTCGGTTTCGGTTCAAGCGTTGGCGGGGCTTTTCGTAATGCTAGACAGCCATTAAGGGTTTGCAAAAAATAGCTGAAATGAAATAAAAAAAATAAATAGCGTTAGCCAATTATTAGCCTTATTTTTTATTGCCATGCACTTGATTTAATCGATGGCCTTGAGATATAAAAAGAAAAATCAATTAGCAACTGACAATCCAAAGTGTTTACAAATTCAGATCCATTCAAGTTTTAGATGCAAAATAGATAAAATGCAATATATATTCTATATTCTATATTCTATATTCTATATTCTATATTCTATATTCTATATTCTATATTCTATATTCTATATTCTATATTCTATATTCTATATTCTATATTCTATATTCTATATTCTATATTCTATATTCTATATTCTATATTCTATATTCTATATTCTATATTCTATATTCTATATTCTATATTCTATATTCTATATTCTATATTCTATATTCTATATTCTATCTCGATTCCTTGACATCATTTCCTAACAAAATCATCGAAAACAAAAACAAAAACTTATAAACTAAAGCAGAACTCAATGAATAATGCACAAATGCACAATTTACATACTCAGGTGTTCTGAAGAGCACTCAGCACACGTTCTTTCAATCAATAATATATTGTTCAGTTCAATGGCTAAGCCAATTTTCTAGTAAACCCCGTTTTCGAAGTCGAACTTTTAGTAAGTTAGGTCATGGAGCGTGTATCTGGGAAACAATGGGGCTATAAATAATGTGAGCGTGAATTAGAAATTTGAATTTGATTACGTTGCGACTGCAGTTAGATATTGTATATATATTATATATAGTTAATTGGGCTTATTACACAAAAACCAGTTGCTAATTGCTAAACCAGATGAAGGCATGGGAATATATTCTCAGGGCAACAAAAAAGATTCGCTGCTATGCAAAATAAAAGAAAGAAAAATTTGTATTTCACATGTCAAGAAAATGCCAGATATTAAAAGCAATTAATAAACAGGCCCAAGACTCAAAGAATGCGGAGTACATAAGTGCACACATACAAGTGTATACACATGTGTATGTGTGTGTATGTGTGTGTGTGTGTGAGACCCAAGTTAACGAAATGAAAGCCAGGCCAAGAAAAAGACTCGAACGCGTCGGCCGACAAGCAACTTTCTAAATTTTTTAAGTAGGTGTATGGAGTGTAAATGTTATTGTTGCTGTTGCTTTTGTTGTTGTTGTTGTTGCTGTTGCTGTTGCTGTTGCTGGTGACTGCGGCCAAGGCTGAGGGATAAACGCGTAGGAACCAAGCGCCGCCAAGTGCGTTTCGTATTTCAATTGAAGCTGGGAGAGGCTGCGGACTGGAAACACTTCAAGTGGCTGACAGAATTTGAGCAGCAAATGACGCAGCCTCGACTCAATGCTGGCTTTTAGCACACACACACACACACACACAGACACAGCACAGATAAAGTGAGCTATAGCTTTAAATCTTTAAATTTTGTCATTTTTACATAACAGCAAGCAACAGCTGCCGCCATACGCAATTCTTGCACAAATTCTTTTTATATTTATCAAATTTATTAAATTTTGTTGCAGCTCAACGCTTGCCACTTGCTGGCATTGTGACTAACCCGTTGTAATGTTGTTGTTGCTGTTGTTGTTTTTGTCTCTTGCCCGTTTGTTTGTTTGTTCTATGCGCTGCAATTCGCTGTTATTGACGCTGGCATTGTCGCCGCGGCACGTTCTGTGTTAACTAAGCCAAAAGAGCAACTGATTTGGCCAACTGACTGCAAAGGCGACAACAGCAGCAGCAGCAGCAGCAGCGGCAGCAGCAGCAATGGTAAAAGCCAACTCAAAACCCGTTTTACTACACAAACACACACACACACGCACACACTACAAATGCTCTTTGGCCACGAGAGAGTGTGAGAGAGGGAGAGAGAGAGAGAGAGAGAGAGAGCGCGCGCTTAGTATGCATGTGTGTGTGTGTGTGTGCTATGAACCAAAGCACTCGACCCAGCACGACAGTTCGTTCCCCCACTCGGCCCCCTTACCCGTCCCTTTGGCTGATAGCTCCTCGCCCCATAATATTTGCCACTTTGTTTGTTTCCTTTGTTTGTTTGTTTGTTGTAACGACCGTTGCCACAGCCGTTGCCGCTGCCGCTGCTGCCTTCAAATAATCAAGTAACATTGTTGCCGCCACACAGCCGCAGCCATAGCCAACCGCAACGATTTTTGCACTTCGCTCTCCCTCGCCTTCCCTCGCTCTCTCGCTGCAGCACCCACCCACTCAGTCAGGCGTAGTGCGCGCCCATTTCCTTTGACTGTCATTGTCAAGGCTGTGCGAAAAACTACCTGTGGTCGCTGATAAGCGATTTTCATTGCGACATTTGACCTGACTAGCGTTTCACGAGGCCTTCTGCCTTCTGACTTCTGCTGCTCCTAGTGAATACCTCCATTTAGGTAAGGGCTTCTGTTAACGCTTCAACTGGTTGAATGAAAAGCGAATTCAGAGAAATATACAATTTATTTCTTTTATTTTTTTGCACATGGACAATGGCTGGGGGCAGGGTATATTGATTTTGTGCATGTGTATGTAACTGGCAATTCATGTATTCTTGATTAGCCACGGAGCAATGGAACAATAAAAGCTAGAGCCAAGCGACAGTGGTTATGTTATGGGTATATCAAACTAGCTCTATAATATCGATGGGCATTGAATGTGAAAATGAATAAAAGATAAAGAAATGTAAAATTAATATGAATCCCATATGAATGGGAAGATGTTTACTACAGTGTATTTTTATTATATTTTATACCAATTATTTTTAAGTATTATATAGTTTCAATATGATTCTTTTTTGTCAATTACATTTTTTTAGAAAAAAGTTTAAATAATGTATGTCAAGATGAGTTTTTATGTATGTCAAAAACAAATTTAACATGAACAAGGCAAGGGGTATCTGTTAGTTAAATACTAATAATTTGTAGAGTATGTATTTAACAAATAGTTTGTCTATATGTCTGCTCAGTAGCTAGCTTTAGGGTATCTGCAAACCATAATAATTTTTTTGTATTCTTCAGAATATAATTTTTATGATAAAAAAAAAAAACAATATACCCATTTTTTCCCACTTGGGATCAGGGTATAAAATTCAGACTGAACATTGTTAATAGAATTTTTAAGTAAATTATTTATTATTCTTTTATTAAATTAGATTAATATTAAAATAATAAATAATAAAACGAAATATATTTAAATATATAAATAATAAAATTAAATATTAAAATATTTAAAAAAATAAATATAAATAAAAATATGTTAAATTCACATTTCGTTCAATAACTATATTTTACAGGGTATACTTTAGTCGCTAAGTCATACGCGTGTTATCCGATTGCCATTCATCTGCTGTCACCCGTGGCAGATTTAGCTTCGTATATTTTTTATTTCTTTTGTATAGACAGTCAGCAAATAATAATGGTATAATACTCGCTTTATACAATTAGAAGCCAAGCGCAAATTAGAGCTCGAAATAGTCGCGTTTATAGGACCGTAAAGCTGAACAGTTCTGTTCCCTGCTGTTTGCCAAGTCTTTGTTCAGCTCTTGACAATGCTAAAGGACATTAAGAGTTCTTCTCCATTGTCCGTATATGCATATATAACAGTTTATATATACGTACACGTTATAGTCTCATTTCGGCTCAGAGGCCACGCTCACATGTTTATTTGTTGAAATATTATTAGATTTGAAATAGAAATGAAATGCAAATAGATGGAAGCGTTGCCCGCATACAAAGCTGATAAGGCTTTGTGTCGCAGACCAGACCAGACCAGAGCAGGGCAGGGCAGGGCAGGGCAGAGTAGGGCACAGCCAGAGCACAGCGCATGGCATCATCATCGATAGATAATTAGCAAGGTGATAATGGGGCCACCGAGAGAGACATGTGAGAGATGCTGCCAAGCCACGACAGGTTCAAATTCCACTGTGGGTGGCGAACAAATCGTCGAAGGGCGTGATTCTAGCTCTCATAAATCGCGTTCCGTATGGGGGACCTGCTGACTGAGGCAATAGCAGACGGACAGGGACAGTAGCTGACGCACTGGCCATAAATACCAAGGCCAAGGAATAACTTGAACGTGTTTTCTTTATTTGTTTGCCTTTCCCAGCCACACTACACTTCAATATAGATTGGACTTGGTGGCACACAAACATTTACAAATGCCATATAAAATGACACACAGACTCGGCACATGCACACCCATGGGCATGCGAATAGAGCAGTTGTAGATCAACTCTTAATTCATAGCAATTCAACATAAAATTGATGCTTTGCCAATTAATGTAAAAAAAATTTGTTGCTTTAATTATAAAATTTAAATTATGAAATATTAATATTTTTAAATATATATTAACTATACGTTGATTAAAAATGTTTATGCCAATATTAAGATATAGTAGTAATAAAATATATTGAAATAAATAACATATATTATTAACAAATGTGCTGTAATTAAATATTTTTAAATATATATTCAATTGAATAAAATGTTTTTAAATTTAAAATTAAAATTTTTAATTTTTAAATATAAATGTAAATATATTATTAATATTTAAACATTATATATAGATAAAAATAATTTTTTTTTATTTTTATTAGTACATTAATATATTAACATTTAACTTTGAATGCTTTTGAGTCAAATAATTATTATTAGGTAAATAAATAAATGTTAATATATGAACTGGAATATATATGTAATAAATAAAATGATAAGAAACTAAAAATATTCTTTAAAAATTGCAAAAATATAATTGTAGGAAATATTATGCAAAAATGCATTTAATTTATGTATAAATATATAAATCTCATTATTGTGATATTTGTTTGGCCATAGGTGTGCATAATTATATAGTATGTATATATATATATATATATATATATATATATATATATATATATATATATATATATATATATATATATATATGTATGTGTAAAGTTCAATGTGGCAGCTTAGTGCACTCGTCAACGAAACAAACAAACAAATAATCATAAATAAAATGGGAGAAAGAAACCTGCTCTATAAACATGGTTGGCCTGTAAAGGCGCAAGCTGTGCGCTCATCTTCTGTTTTTGTTATTCCAAATATTTCACTATGCATATTTTAAATATATATAAATGAATATATACAAATTGCATGTTTCAGCAACTGTATTTAATTTCTGCTATGCATTTTCTTTTAGCTAAGAACTAAAAACAAACTGAAAATATTTTTCGCTCAAGCACAAATGTGTTTATAAATTATGTACGCTGCTACTTGTGCTTGTAGCGTATTTCTTGCAATTAATTTGAATAATTAATATGCACAGGCACACACACACACACATATATATACATAGACACACACGCGCATAAACGACACACCTTCACTCGTGGCCCATTTCGCCAGGCGCTTTTCTTTAGAATTTCAAATTTCTTCCTTTTTGTTGTTTTTTACGTTTATTTTAATTTTTATATGTTTTTTTTTTGTTTTTTGTTTTTGCACTGTTCTGTCAACGCGACCGTTGTGGCAGCAACAGCAGCAGTAGCAGCGGCAGTAGCAGCAGCATCGTCGTTGTCGCTCTGCCCCAATGTGTGGCAATACACACGCTAACGAGGATAATTCGCACGTTTAGTCTTTGGCTCGATTGCCGCGCAACTGATACGAGGAAACCAAAGCCGAACGCCAGCTGCAAAAAAAAAAAAACACACACACACAAAATAGGAAAGAATGAAACGAAAATTCAACCTGAAAAGCATCGCCAGCTCAACTCATTTCCGCTCTTCAAATTCTTATGCTCCCACAGCTCAGAGCTGCTCCCAGTAGGAGAGATAGAGCGAGCGAGCGAGCGAGAAAGAGGGAGAGACGGAGAGTGCGAGAGCGACTGAGTGCGAGCGCGCGCCATTTGTTGTTTACGTTATGTTGACGCAATTTTCACACGCTGTGGCTATGTGCCTAGTTTCTTGACGCGTTTCCCTTATTGTAGCTTCTGTTGTTTACTTAAAACATTTTCTGATTATTTTTCGTTGTTGTTATTTACGTTCGTTCCGTATTGCCGCTAAATTCAATTGGCAGCTTTTACAGGTGTCTGAGCTTTATTGTGGAGTTGCCTATCGAAGAGAGCGGCGCATGTGGGCAAAAGCAGCGTTTATATTGACTTAAGAGCGCGCTCATCACAGAGTTGCCAGACTGCTCAATATAAATGCCGCAATGCAAAGCTTTTGCCGGAAATGACAAGTGTTTATAAAATGCTGAAAATGATGGGGTAAATAAAATAATTTAATCAACTGTTTAATGTTACAAAAATTTAAAAACTTGTTTTTAGCCAGCATTTGGGAAATAAACAAACTTTAATTAACAGTTTAATAATCAAAAATTTTAAAATTTTCTTTAAAAAAATTAAATTAATTTAAATAAAATTTTAAATTTTTCATTTTTATTTTAGCAACAATTAAATAATATGCTTATGAAAGATGAAACGTGATCTAAATTATATTTTAAGCCATAAAGTATTGACATTTATTTTTAATTATACACATTTATATACTCTTAACATCGTATTTCTAATTTCTCAAATATTAATCTAATTTAATTAAAAAATTAATTAAAATAATCAAATCAGCAAAATATTTGGACAATATCTTAATCAAATTACGAAATTTGTATTTTATACACAATGTTTATTTCATGTAGTTTTATATATATTTTATTTATACATATTCTTGGCATAGCTGCACTCAATTTGCTCAGCACTAGGCGTATTCGTAATGTGTTGTAATATTTTGAAAGCTTTTAAGAGCTGCAATGCCCAAGCAGCGCTCTTTGCTCGCTGTTTAAGAGAAAGAGTTTAGCTTTTTTACAACTTGCTCACGTAGTAAAGCTCAAAATACACATGAAAATATTACGCATACGAAGTGTAAGCCATTTTATGATATTTTTCTATGAATAAAATTTAAAAATTTTATTAAAAAATATTTATTTAAAAGTGAAATATATATATATATTTTTTTTTTATATTTTGTCAGTGCAATCGGTTTTATTGAATTTTTAGTTTTGTTTGCTTGCCTCTAATTGAAGCGCGTAAAAATGCACGCCAGAGCGGAAATGTAGGCGGAAATGTGAAGCTTTCTGCCAACTGTGGAAATGATGACAACAACAGCAGCAACAACAGCAACATAATCGCTTTCGCCACGGCGCAGAGCTTTTCATTTTCAACAGCCATGCAATTACTGTGCAGAGGCAAAAATGGAAAGAAAAAAAAAAATGGCACACGAAGCAACATGAAAAAAGGGAACCGTCAAATTGTGCCAGCAACACATGGCGCACCTCCTCGTGTCTGGGTGGGGTTTCTGCTGCTTCTTTTTATTTTATTATTCTTTTTTTTTTGCCTCTTGCGAAAAGCTATTGGAGTTCTAGACAACAAAAGCATAGCACGTAATATAATAAAGAGATTTTCCATAGCATACAAAGCGGCTGCCATATCGTGTTCTAATCGAAATCGGTTTTGGCAGAGCAGAAAAAAAAATACATATATATATGTATATAATTGGTTGTGTAGTTTAGAAGTCTTTTCGCTTTGTAAACAAACCTTACTATCTATTTCTTTTATGTTGTTCTTTGCTTTACTTCTGCTAATCAACAGCAACAGTTTGTTGGCACGCGAACAGATAGCGAGTGTGACAGAGCGAAAATTACAGAATGAGATAGACAGAGAGAGAGAGAGAGAGAGAGGGAGCAGGCAAGCTGACAGAGAGGCACTTTCCAATTAGCTTCATATAGAATGTTTTCATATACATATATATATAAATACATGTACATATATGTGCCGAGGAATTCTCTTTTCACGTATTTTCACATAGTTGATGCTGGCTAATGAGTTATCCAAACAACGAGCTTATGGCATCACTATTCAGGCGAATAGAGCGAAAGATAGAGAGAATGAGAGAGTAGAGCTGTTATTTATTGCAACTTTTGTCGGCTATACACATCAGAGAAGTTGGCCTAATGAGCTAAAGCGCAATTATTGTTTATTATTCGCTTTAAATAGCAAATGTATGTCAGCTCAAAATCGAACTGCAAAGTTATGCAAGCATATACATTAAATATTTCTCTAGTCACGGCTTCAGCTAAGCCAATCAAAATCGTTGCTCCTGAAAGTATGCAGTGTATTTTTACACACGATTCGCAGCAGCACAAATAATGCCACAATCTGAATATTGTATTTATAAGCCTGACACTTCACACAGGAATAATATTCACCAAGTGCTCTGTCAAGACATAAACTGTTGTTCGACTTGAGCTGCTTGAAGTAATCCGCTTAACTTCTATTCTCTAACGTTAATTGCTGCCCTGCACAAGGCTTGTACAGCAAGCACTGACTGAGATTTCTCTATTTTGTTATTGTTGACTTGAAGAGGATTGTCTATGTTTCCAATAGAAGACGAAATCTCTTGAAATTTGAATGCCATACATGCAAAGCTCTTTGTTCAGTTCTAGTTAAATTTCGCTTAGCATATGTGTAGTGCTGATAATAATGATAATAACGATAATAATATAGATAATAATAATATAATATGTATATTTATTATTGATTATGATAATGATATTGCGTAATATTGGGTTTTTTTGTGATTGTCGTTTTTATTGCATAGTAAGGCATAGTCAGACTCTGGCACTTTGTTTTCTGTTATCTTATTTGGGATCTCTTTCGCCTTGATGCTGATAGCTTTGGCGCATTTAACTTTAAGATGTAGCTCTCTATATAGTCCATTTGAGCATTGTTCACATCAATTCACTGACCTGAATATATGCTATGCTGATTCCAATTTTACCTCCTCAATGTAGTCTAGACTAATGAGTCTGGTGACTACATTGAGGAGGTAAATCATCTTTTTTCATTGGACTTCTATTTTATATTGTAGTTTTTATTTTAGTTTATTTACTGTGACTTTATTTTAGTTAAAATGAAGAAAGAGATGATTTATAAGAATGGCAAAATAGCCCGAAATGATAATGTAAATTATGATATTAATGTTATTATATTATATTAGTATATATTATTATATTATATTAATAATATCTATAAAGGAAATTTCAATAAATAATATAGTAAACATGAAAAAATATATATAGCATAAATAAATAAATTTTATATATTATATATATTTATTTATATATTGATATATTTTTATGTATCAGAGATGAGGCTTATCTTTGCATAAATCTTATTTTATTGCTAGTTATAACAGTGCTTGAGGCAGTATAGAATACTTTTACTTCATTGGGATTTTATCGAACACTAAAATTGATGGGAGCTCTGACGAGGCTGCCAGATGTATGAGATATGTATGTGTGCTCGAACGATGCAGAGAATCATATTAAGACATGACAGAAAACAAGGGCAGCAGATGCTCGCTGCATTCAAACTCCATATTTCATTTTTTTTTTAAATTTTTATTAGTTATATATAAATCTATAGATGTACTTTAGCATACATATTTTCAATTATATATATATATATGTACTTCACCAAACGTTGACTATCCTTAGAAGGTATATTATCTCTGGCTTTGTTTGTCTTCAATTTCTCTTTACTCTACATAAATAGACTGCAAAGCAAAATGAAAAAATTATAATATAAATCGTGAATTTTTTCAATTATTGTAGTTTCGTTTTCTCTGCTCTTTACTATTTGCTTTTATTTATTTTCTATATTTGACCCTTTTTGCAAATACTTTGAATAAATTCTTGAAATTCTTGAAAATAATATTCAAAAGGACAACAAATTGAAGGCAAGCATATGGCGAATTTTCTAATTGAGCGCGTATCATAGATCCCTGATTTATTGACGGCTGCGTGGGTCCTTTTGAAATAATATATATATATAGTTATATATATATAAAGATTATAAATGTCATAAATTAAAAAGCAAAACAGAAGCTCAGCAATTTAGTTAGCACATTAAATTTGCATATATTTTGTATAAGTGAAATGCTGAGGCAGTCGCAGCTGCAGGCACTTAAATCTGGGGCGGACTCTAAGTGGCCCGAACTCGTTTGGCTGCCTGGCTGGGTTTGGCTGGTTGGCTGGTTGGCTGGATAATGCGGCAATTGTTAAGCCAAATGCAAATAGATGTTGGAAGTTGCCGTCGCCGTCGTCGTCGTCGAGTATGCCTGGCCGCGTGCAGCACATAAATCACTTGCCGGACTCCAGCTGAAGCTGCGTCGCCATGGTGCACGCCTCCTTGTCGACGGTTAGCTTGGTAACGCGCCGGAGCGTTTCTATGGTCTGCATGTACAATCTCTTGGCCAACTCCTTGTCCTGGCCGGCCTCCGAAGTTGGCGCAATTTCGCAGTCACTGCAAGTAGCCAAAGAAACGTTGCACAAAATGAACAAGTAACAGGCTAACAGTCGGCAGCGCTCGACTAGCAAATACCCTCGAATATTTCAGTCTCTGTGTGTGTCAAGCAGAGAGACAAACATGAGTCTTTACTCAACAGATATTACATTTCTCACAGAAAACGCATATACCCGAAGCTATAAGCCTTCCCGGATGTAAGAAGTGTAGGATATTAGCGCTAATGCGGCATCAGCCGGTTCCGGTATTTGGCAACTGGCAACTCACTTGAAGTACTCGCCGGTCACTTGCTTCAGCTGCGGATCTGTGGCCAGGCGTATGGCGCACTGGGCGCCCTCGCTGGCGTTCTTCATGAATAGCCACATCCACGGGTAGGTGATCACCTTAACGCAAATGGCCGACATTAGCGGCGAGCTGTGCGTGTTGGCCACGTCAAGCAAAAAAAAAAAAAAAAAACGGAAGAAATATAAAACAAAAGTTAAAAAAGGCTACAAGAGTTAACTTAATTTAATTTCCATTGTAATTAAAATGCAAAACGTGGGACAAACCAGAGAGTAGTCGACTGGCTGATACTCTGTAGAGACTGGGCTTGGCATTTTACTTACAGCTAAGACATATGAATTTTATTATTTTAAAAGTAAGTCTATGTAAATATTTCTTATATATTTATTTATAATTTTTTTTTTTTAATTTTTATATGTGACAATTAACTTTATCCTTTTTATTATTATGTAAAATTTAAATTATATATAATATATATAAATTATATATATATATATATATATATATATATATATATATATAAATATATTAGATATACAATTTGTGTACGTATAAAATATATTCAATTTATAAATAATATAAAAGAAGTTAATGAGAGTTTAAATAGCGTCCCAAACTATGTATATATATTCTATCTATATCAAATCCATTAGCTTATCTGATTTTGGCTTGTCTTCTTTATCTATTGTTATCTAACTTCTAGTTGGGTTTTGTTGATTTAGATTATTTATATTTCGATTTACTTTTAGAGATATTGCTTTGTATACATTAAATTCGTTTTCACTATGATTAATTATTACTCATTGTCTTTCGGTTTGTTATTACAGATCTTATTATAATCAATGTTTTAGATCAATGTTAAAAATAATAAATAAAAAAATTAAATCAAAATATAAATGATCTAAAAATGATAATAATCATATATAAAACGAATTATTATCATTTTTAGATTATTTATATTTTGATTTGATTTTTTTATTTATAATTTTTAACATTATAATTTTTAGATATTTATCTTTCGATCTGCTTAATTTGATAATTTTTTTCTTTCGATTCGCTTCTGCAACTCTTGTTATATCCACACTAAATTTACATTTTCGTAATGCTCTCTTTTAGATATTTAATATATTTATTTATTTTTAATGATCTTGTTTTATATATTCTATATACAATAATAAAATTTTCCTCTATGATCAATATAATGATTTCATCATAATTTTAAAGCAAATTTCGTAGATTTTTGATCAAACTTTATATTTACTTTTTCATTGATCGTCATTCAACATTTGACTCATCATTTGTTTTTTTTTTTTTTATATACAATTTTTGACCCATTTATTCTATATTCCTTAAGTGAGTCTCATTTTTAATTCCCTAATAATTAGTTAATAACTGCTGAGCCGACCCATGAGTTAGAAATTTATGTATTTGTAAAATTTAACATTTAAGCAAAGTTTGTGCGCAGCTGTTGCCAAATAAAAAGTTTACCAAGTTTTTGCAGCCATAAATATTTAAATTGGATTATACAAAAACAAAACTCATCGAAAGAGTAAAAAAAAAAAAAACAAATAGTAAAAATCGAAGAGCTAAAAAATAAAAGATGCGAAAATCATGAAATCTAGGACAATTGGTTTCAGTTGCACAACTTTAGCAACTGCCTTCTAATGGCATTTTTAATTGCGGTAAATGAGAGACAGAAAGAGAGAGAAGGAAACACATTTGAGGCATGCTACAACACTGTTTATATATATATATATATATACATATATATATATATATATATATATACACGCCATGCAGATGCCTTTCAGACAGGATTACGAACTCGCGCTCAATTTGCTTAGCTGTCTTTGTTGTTTGTTTGTTTGTTTGTTGTTTTTATTGTTTTTGCTGCCGCTTCCTCTGCTGCTGCTGCTGCTGCTGCCTATGGTCGCACAGGTTCACCGACACTTGAACATAATAAAACGATAAATAAATAATTAATGCGTTTAACTTTTCCATTTACGCTTTTTCCGTGACTTGAGCATTAACTGCTTTTCATTTTCATTCATTTCACACAGACACCCACCCAAACACCCCCACACACACATACTCAGCCCGCACAAAAGCGTCTCTCTGTGTGTGTGTGTGTGTGCGTGCGTGCTTCTGTCTATCTGGCTGCGCTGCTGCCCCCAGCTCTTGCGCCCCTTTCTGCCCATGCTCCAGTGCGCTCCTTCCTGCTGTGCTTGCCTTGCCCTATCATAGAGTGAAAATGGTCTCATTCAATGCAACGCTTTTTAAAGCTTGTTGCCCTTGCCACAACCAACAGTTGATGGCCCCGCTCCGTCTGCCCTTTTCATTCTTTGGATGGATTTGTGAATCGCATTAGGCGAGCGCTGGGGCTAGGCGAGCTGTGCGGGCTGAACCGCTAAGCCGGACAAAGTTCACGTGCATCGAGAGCCACCCCAAAGTGCAGCTGATTGCATGTGAATGCCGAGCCCCTATATAAAAGCAAACACTCACACACACACACACACACATACAGAGAGCCATATAAGTGCATTTAAATGCCTCGCCAATGACTGCAGGGTATCTACACATTTGCTTAATGAACGAGTTCACGCAGAACTTTTGGAAATCACGATTTCCACTTTGCCATGGATAATGCGTCGGAATTACGAGTTGTCGTTAGATGTTTCGTTTCTCTTCTTTTCTCTTATATTTTTGGTTTTTTTAAAGCGACATTTTCATACGCACATACATTAATTAAACAGGAAGTTAAACATGTAAATTTTTATGCTCGTAGGCGAGTATGTGTTGGGTATATTGGTTTTTGCTAGAATTGAGTTTGTGAGAGCTAAGCTGTGCGGGTGAGCTGTGGCAATATTGTGTGTAAATTATATATGCCAGAGAGAAAAACAAAAACTACTTCAGATCATATCCATCTAAACAAAAATATTTTTAACAGAATTATTGCAGCTAATATATATCTAAAGACTGAATATAAATTTAGAGTGACTAAACTTAGTATTTAAATAACTGCTAATAATTTTAATCTATTTGCTTATCCCATAAGGGCGTGGCAATTTAAGTCACTATCGTGTGGCGAGCATTAAACGGCATATACAACTTTGCTAATTTCCTATGAATTTGTTCATGTTTGTATTTAAGCTTTTCGCTTGCTAATTAGTAAAGTTTAAAATAAAAATAAAAGTTTTTGAAAAGTAGATATGCGAAAAGAATAAAATGAATTGTCACATATAAAAGTTAATAAAAAAATGTATATAAATAAATATAAAAAAAAAAAAAAATATTTACATAAATTTTAAAGTAAGCTTAAAATAATATAATTCATATCTCTGGCCTAGCTGCTTTGGTTCTTAATATATATTTATATATATATATATATATATATATATATATATATATATATATATATATATATATATATATATATATATATATATATATATATATATATATATATATATATATATATATGTAGTGTTTAAGTAAAATAATTCAATTTAGAATTTAATTTGAAAGTAATATAATTAATTTAATTTCATATCTCTGACCTGTTTCTCTTTAATATCATTCATTAAAGTTTAAATATCTTGTATGATTTATAAAATTTATACATATATATATTTATACATATTTAAATATATATATAGATTTATATACATTGCATTATATATATGTTTAAATTTAAATAATTAACTAATTAAATTAAAAACAAAATATAAAACCAAGTCAAGGATATCAGATTAATGTATTATATTATTTTTATAAAACTTCTACACACTCCCTAAATTTAATTATTTTACTTAAACACTTTGACTTAAAAAAAATATTTAAGTCAAAAGAATATTTAAATATTTAAGCATTCGTATAACTTTTGAATTTCTTATAACAATTAATCAAAGCTGTACAATTTTAGTAAGACACATAACAAGACGGGAAATGAAACCAACTGAATTAAAGTGGATTTCACAGACTATTTTGGGTAAGTAAGGGATAAGATGGAGAGCGCAATTGCACTTTAATAAATTATCACGAAAAGTTGCCAGATTGAGGGACTGACAGAGTGAGTGAGTGAGGCAGGGCAAGCGCCTTGACCGCACATTGTGAAGCAGCCGAAGGTAAGGCTGAAGACTGGGCAGATTGCAATACATGGCTGACAGCTGTTTCAACAGATACAAGCCTGACAATCATAAAAGCAACGAAAGTCACTGAGTAATATACCATGTAAGATGTTGTTTCTGTTCTCCCTCTCTGTCTGACTGTGTGTGTGTGTATGTGTGTGTGAGCAAAGTAAAACAAAAGTTCAATTTGACGCTACAAAGTCTGTAAATAGAAAATCTTCTTCAGCAGCCAAAACATGTGCACAAAATGTACAAAACGACGAGAGGCAACAGGAACTGGAACTGAAATTGAAACCAGAGAGAAAGAGAGAGAGAGAGAGAAAGAGAGAGAGATGGAACTGAGCTGCTATGGACATCAACTAACATATACTTTCACTGAGCTATGTGTAACAAGCACTGGAACTAGAACTAGAACAGGAATTAGAAGTGGAACCATAAAAAAAAACAAAATATAAAATGGAAATGGAAATGGGAAATGCACTTGAAACGGAAACTGAAATTGGAACTAGAGAATTGAAAATGGAACTAGATCTAAAACTTAGAAAGGCAACTATAAAATCTAAATATAAAATGAAAACTAGCCAAAAAGTCTAAAGCCAAAAATTGGAATTAGAGAATTAAAAATAGAACCAGATCTAAAACTGGAACCGTTGCCGAAATACGTAGTCAGGATTGCAGCTGCAAATCTTTTAGAAAATACAGCTCAAGCTTAAGCTAGAATTTGCACTGCGAATGGAAGTGTTACGGGAAGCGCTTAAAACTGGAACAAGAACTGGTACTGGAACCACTTAAAGTTGAAATGATAACTTTAACTGGAACTAGAAAGCAGGAAATATAGAAAATTAAAAATTAAACTCAAACTAGAGCTAAATGAAGCTGGAGCTAAAACTGAAATTGAAACTAAAATACAAATGGTATTTGAAGTGAAAACTTTAGTGGAACTAGATCAACTGCTGGAAAATGGAACTGGATTGGAATTGCAATGCAATTAAAATGAGAACCAGAGCTGAATCTGAAATTATAATTAGAATTTGGGTTGATAGTCCGTTAAAATAGAAATTTCAGCCGAGTTACAGGACTCAAACTAAAACCAACCGGAACTGGAACTAGAATTATTGTAACTGTAACTGCGCAGCTAAACAATTTACGCAAAGAAAATCAACTTAAAAAGTAACAAAATTCAGACAAAATGAACTGGAACTGGAACTGGAACTGGAAGTGGCACTGGAACTGCAACTAGAATCAGTGCAACTCAAACTACGAGCCAGCTATAAAGTTTGAGCAAACTTATACGAGCTTGAGGCGCTCAGACAAGCAAACAGAAGCAGAAAACAACGACAGCCAATAAGAACTGGAACTGGAACTGGAACTACAATCGAGTTGAAGTGAACTGTGTGTGCAGCAATTGCATGCAGCGCAATGCACAGGAAGTTTATGCCTGCCAGGTGCTCGTATCTATGTGTGCTTGAAGGAAGCAGCACACACACACACACGCACACACACACACACACACGAGGTGAACTGTGTGCCAGCTCCATGCACGTCCACTTCATGTTACTTCCGCTGTTCATTTGCTGTTTTATTGCCGCAGCCCCAGGCCTGTGTGTAGGTGCCCCGTTGATGTTGTTGTTGTTGTTGTTGGTGTCAGGATCACGTGCCACGTGCCTATTGCCACAACTGACAGAGCCCCACCGCTACCGCTGCCACTGCCAGTGCCTGTCAAGGAGCTGCGTTTTATGTCCAAATGATTTGTGCGCTTGGCCCGGCATTTGATTTCTTTCCCTCATTGTTTGACAATCTTTTGTTTCACTGTGCAGGCCGGCCGCTTGCAGCGGCACGAGGCATTTGCAAATTGTAATGACGCATGTTAACAATGTTTCGGCCGGGCCATGTGGCAGCTGCCATTGGCAAGCGAATAAGATACATACGTGTGTCCGATGTGAACATAACTGTTTTGTGTCTATGATGGATTATGCTTTTGTGGCTTCTGACAGCTGTTACCTGTGTGTCAGTGTGTGTGTGTGGCGTATCATAAATGCCTGCCACGGCCATTACTTGGCCAACTACACACACACACATATATATATATATATATATTTATATATATTTGTGTATTTCACTCAACTATATATTTCCAATTATTTTTATTGAATTGTGTAATTTGTGATGCAAGCACACAAACAGGTGAACGCATGTGTGTGTGTGTCTGTGTGTGTTCATTTAATTTGCGTAACATTTCTGATTGTTATCGTCCTCTAGCTGCAAAGCTGCCAACTATTTGAGGCTTTGCACACATCTGTTACGCTCATTTATTTGCTTTATTTCGCTGCAAACTTGTTAAGCCAAGTTAAGTTAGATAAATTAAGACAAACAGACTGCTTGACGGCCAAGCATTGTGACGAATGAACTTTGAGCAGTAAACTATGTATTTTATATATACATATATATATATATATATATATATACATTGCTAGAGATTAAAAATCTGTTAAGTTTTCAAGAGCTATAAAGTCTGTCATTTGCTAAGCTAGATTTACTTGAATTATTGCAATAATTTCAAATTCAATTATTCATTTGTCCAAATATATAAATTATATAATATTATGCATATTATTCAAAAGAGAATTAAATGATGATCTATATAAGTATATAGTATATAGTTCAATTGAAAGACTTAAAATTGAAAACTGTCTCGATTATTATAATATAAAAAATATTATATATATATATATATAAATATATATATATATATATATAATCATATATATATATATATATGTTTATTATAGTTTTTAATTATCTTTTATATATTATATATTAAGTGTATATTGAGTTTATACTATTTGATACACCTCAAGCTTCTTCTTTGACATTAATTATAAGTCTCTTCATAACTATATCGAAATTGATAATATTCAAATATAAGAACATTCATTATTATATTATAGAAGTATTTTTGTGTTTGACTCAAAGAATTCAGTATAAAATACAGCTCAAGATCTAAATAGAGATGACTCCTTAGTATCGTAGATTTTTAGCTCTAATTTTATACAGACTGCTTTGGGTCATAAAACAAAAGCCCTTTTTAAGTAATATAAATACAAACTCTTAAAATTTGAATGGCTACAACTTATATATCTCCGCTTATATTTTTAGATTATATAATCTTCTCAGTTTATATAATATTCTCAGCTATAATAATTTCTCTTTGCTTGAGCACTCGAGTTCTATATTTCATAGCAATTGATATGAGTAATATGACTTAAGAGATCAGCTAGAATAATATTCTAGCTCAGCTCAGTTAAGATATCTTGAAGAAGAAGTAAGAAAATATTGAAAGATTCAAGCTAAGAAGGTATATTATAAGCCTGTTTCATTTGTATGATATTTGGATAATAATGTATTAAAAATTTGAGATATATGTATATATATATATATATATATATATATAAATGATTATAATATATATATTATATTATATATATGATTATTATGTATATTATTATATATTTATATTTTAATATAATAATCATTATATGTATATATTCAATGTTTTCATATATAGTAATGTAATACTATGATATTATGATTATTTTATATTTATTTCATATATTTATATTTTAATATTAATTTATTTATTATTTATATATTTTAATATAATAATCACAATATTAATATATTATATTCAACGTTTTTTTCAGTTTCTTTCCAATGAATGTCTTAGGCCAACTCATATGGTTTTCGGTATATCAATTCTCATTTCAAACTTTCCGAGTCTGCTGCATTTTCATTTGTTGAGTGTTGTCAGCAAACTTTTGGCAGTGACTGTGCGTTAGCCATTGTGAGTGGATTCGCTGCTTGAGAAATGATTTCCTGCGCTCTGTATCAAAATTCTTGGCAATGACTAATTTATAACTGCCAAAAAGTTGCAGATTTGCGATTGCTAGAATTACTCGAGTATCAATAAATCTTGCATTAATGTTGCTGCCGTCAATGGGAGACGTTTGTGGACCGGTTGGAGGAGTGTTGGGGGGGAGGGGGATTGGGAAGGGGAAACAACGACAGCGACAACATTTGGGGCGTTGCGAAGTGTCGGATGCGCTTGTCGCTTGAACTTGCTTTTGCTGACGCAGCATTGCCGTTGGCAAAAAGAAACAACAGCAGCAGCAGCAGCAGCAACAATAGCAACAGTAACCGGAGCAGCAGCAGCAGCAGATACGGCTGCAGGAGCAACATGCACAAGAATAGCAGCAACACAAGCAGCAGAATCACCTGCAGCAGCAGCATCAAAGGCAGCAGCAATAACAAGAAAATTAACAGCAACAGCAACAACAATGCCATGACTAGTCACAGCAACAATAGAAGCAGCGGCAATAATGACAGCAGCAACAAAAGAAGCAAAAGCAACAAAAATTGAAAAAAAAAAAGAAAACATCAGCTACAGCCACAACAACAGCAGCAGCAGCAACATCATAAGTAACAATAACAACATCTATAGCAGCTGCAACATAAGTAGTAGCAACAGCAACAGCAAGATATCAGCAGCAACATCAGTAGTAACGACAACAATAACAAACAGAAATGGTAACAGCAACAGCAGCAAGAGCAACAACAGCAACAACAGCAACAACAGCAACATGAACAACAGCAACTTCAGTAGCAACAATGGCAGAAAAAGCAGCAATCACAGCAACAGCAGCAACTATTGATATAGCAACAACAATAACAACAGCAAACAGAAATGGCAGCAGCAACATCTATAGCTTCTACAGCAACAGCAACAACAACAACAGCAAGTGCAGCATCAGCAATACATATGGTAGCAGCAGCAACAATATGTAACAGCAACAATAGCCATACCAACAGCAACAACAACAGTAATAACAACAACAACAGCAAGTGCAACATCAGCAATATGTGTGGCAATAGCAACATCTATAGCAGCAACATTATGCAGCAACGACCATACAAACAGCAACAGAAACAATGACAACAACAGCAGCAACTGTAGCATCAGCAATATATATGGCAACAGCAACATCGGCAACATATACAGCAGCAACGGCCATATCTACAGCCACAACAACAGCAACCACACATACAACAGCAGCAACATCTATAGCAACAGCAACAATAGCAATAGCATCAACAATATGTATATGGCAGAAGCAACGTCTGTAGTAACTAGACAGCAGCAACAACAATATGCAGCAGCAACAATGACCAACAGCAGCAGCAACATCAATTGCAGCAACTGTAGCATCAGCAATATATATGGCAATAGCAACATCTATAGCACAGCTATAGCAACAAAAACAGCGCCAACTGCAGCCTCAGCAATGGCCATGCAACAACAACAGCAACAGCAACAGCAGCCACGCCAACAGCAGCAGCAACATCAATAGCAGCAACAACAACAACAGCAGCAACATCTATAGCTTGTATAGCAACAGCAACAACAATATGCAGCAGCAGCAGCAGCAGCAACGGCCACAGCAACATCAACAATAACAGCGTCTGCAACGGCAACTCCAGCAGCAGCAATATATATATATATGACAGCAGCAGCATCTGCCAATACAACAACAACAACTGTCAGCTGTGCGAATGGGCAATAACTCAAAATTCGCACGGCCTGGGCCACAGCCAACTTTGTTGGCTGCAAGAAATCTTGGGCGATTGTCAAGTGCTCGGCCAAGCGCTGAGCGGCGTAGCATGTCGCGGCTCGTGCTTGGCATTCTAATTATTGCAATTTCACTTTTGTTGTCTGTGTGTGTGGCAAGTGCCACTCGATGCTGGATTATCTAAGCAGAGCTGGGGTCTGTCGACTGCTGTTGCTGCTGCAGCTTGTCGTAATTTGCAACTGTTTGTCGTGTTTGCACGTCCTTTTCTGTGTATTGTGCAAATTTCCATATTTTTTCTCCCCGCAGACAAACTTGATGTTCTATATAGAAAGGGGGCGTGCAGGGGGCGCTGACATCCAATTTGCATGGGCCTATGTCAGCGAGCCTTCCTTTTCCGCAGCTGCAGCTGCAGCTGCAGCTGTCCTTGACAGCGCTCCTAATGGATTTCTGTTTAGACAACGCTCGAAAACCCTTTGTAAAAATAATCTCGCTCTGCATAATGGCGGCAAAGCCACTTATTTCGCCAGAGCATTTCAAATGATGCAACCGATTTCGTACTCCCAAATGTGTCCCTGTCGGTTGACTTCACTGCCACACAGGAACAGCATGCGTCTAGCTGTGGGGCATCAACAGTCGTGTTATTTTGCGTTCAGTTTGGCGTAAAAGGCAGCGATTGCCCCACGGCTAAGCCCGTTCAGCGTTAAGGAACTGGAAAGTCTTGGCATCATTAGGATCCTACTTAGAGTCCTGCCTAGTTGAGCTCTACACTTTATGCTAACTTTAATATGGGATTATTGAACTCTGAATGGAATCGAGTCTGAGTCTGAGACTGAATCCTGATCCCATGTTGATCTTATGCAACTATCTGTGCTGCCTTTCGATCGTCTCTGGCTGCAATTGCTCTCTAGAGACTTGACTTAAATTCTCTATTTCGCTATTCTCTATGCCTGACAGTCTCTGCTGCCTATTTCTAGGCTCAGAGGCCTTAACTAGGTTAGCCATGTTTATGAAGCGCTGCACTTGCTGTTGGGCGCAAATCAAGCACGTCAGAGCGGGCCTCCAATCAAGTCAGGGTCATTGGGTTTGAGCGGCACTCAAGGCTTTCCATTTGAAATCTTTAATTACGTTTGACTGTGAGCCTGGGCCTTTTGATGCGATGCCAACTCGGGCGGGTCACGTGCGGCACTTGGCCCACATTTGACCCCCGTTTAGCCAAATGAAAAGTGGAAAAAAGTTGCGCGCGCGGCCACGAAATGAGCTTCAAAATTGAGTTGCAGTTGGAGCTGTCGTTGCCGCTGAGTGCAGCTCGTGGGGGGTTTTTTTTTTTTTTTTTTTGGTTTTTGGTTTTCGGTTTTGATTTCAATTTACATTTTAGTTGTTGGCCTGGGTCTGGGCCGAGCCTGGCCTGGTTTTTGGTTACACTTACTTGCGCAGATGCCGTGTGCCTCTCACCAGTCCCGGCGTGCAGCAGTTGACCGTAATGGGGGTATCTGCGGGGGGAAATCAGAGCGTTATTAAAAATGGCAAAAAAAAAAAAACTCAACTCAACGGCTCGCTCGAGTTAAGCAGCTCAGTAAAAATAATTGAAGTCCCTGATGATGGTCGGCACTTACCTTTCAGCTCGCGGGCCAGCCAGCGTGTGGCCAGAATGACGGCCAGCTTGGAATGGGCGAAGGCATCGCGTGCATGGAACTTCACCGACCATGTGCCCACATTTAGCGGATCGTCGAAATCGATTTTGGCCGCCTGATGAGCGTGCGCCGATACGAATATAATGCGTCCCTGCTCCGAGCGTCGCAGGTGCGGCAGCAGCAGCTGCGTCAGCAGAAACGGACCCAAATAGTTCACCTGACTGTGCGGCTCGAAGCCGTCCGGCGTGCTGGTGCGTGTGTCGCCAAAGACAATGCCCGCATTGTTCACCAGCACATCGATGCGCTCGAACTCGGACAGCAGCTGGCCGGCGAACTGATGCACGCTGCGCAGGGAGCACAAATCGAGGTGACGCGGCTCCACAAAGTAGCGTTCGGCGGGTCTGACGGTGTCCTCGCTGGTGGTGGGCGTGCGGCAGCCGAGCTCCCGCTTAATAATTGATGCGGCACGTTCGCCCTCCGTTAGATTGCGGCAGGCAAGGATAATGCGGCCGCCACGTGCCGCCAGCGCTTTGGCTATTTCAAAGCCAATGCCGCTGCTGCCACCGGTAACTACAACAATTTGCTCCTTGATTTGATTATCGTTGGGGCAGCGCTGGCCGCTCATTATGGTGCTGCAATGCGGGTGACTACAGATAGCAACATATGCATGGGTGTGTGTGTGTGTGTGTGTGTGTGTGTGTGTGTGTAGGTGGGCAACTTAACTGTAATGCTGTGTAACCATCATGTGGTCTAAGGCATGTCTGTCTCTTTCCAGCTGCCTGGCTTATTGATGGGCCGTAAATAATATCGCACTTCCTATTAGCATATGCAAATGGCCATTTGTTAAATTAAAAATTATGTAAAATGCTCAACAAGTTAAGCGGCAACAATTGCAGAATTTCAACTACTATTTAACGCTATATTAAACAACAATGAATATTATTAACATAAATTAAAAGTTGTATATTTTGTTTGAGCTTCTCTAAATATTTTATAGAATTTTCGTTTTATTTGTAAACTAAAAAAGCTGTAAATAACGGAACAGAGACGCTACATTTAAGTCTCTGTTAAGTGGTGAATTATTCTCTTGAGCTTGTCGTTTAACAGTATTGTGTTAATGACAACTGCAATTAACAGGGAGCAGAATTGCAGAATTTCAACTACTATTTAACGCTATATTAAACAACAATGAATATTATTAACATAAATTAAAAGTTGTATATTTTGTTTGAGCTTCTCTACATATTTTATAGAATTTTCGTTTTATTTGTCAACTGTAAATAACAGGACAGAGACGCTACATCTAAGTCTCTGTTAAGTGGTGAATTATACTCTTGAGCTTGTCGCTTAACATTATTATGTTAATGACAGCTGCAATTAACAGGGAGCTGTTAAACACTTCTTTTTGCGGCGAATTTGCATATGAAATTCTTTTATTTCGCACGATCGAAATTTTAACCAGATCTAATCTCATATTTGTCGTTCCAATTGGATTTTAAGCTGCAGTTAGGTTATTGCTGTCGTCTTATCAAAATTGATCTGGCTATTGGCTTAGCTTAAGTTTGCAGATTGTGTCTGCTTGGGTGGCATTATGACCTTCCACTTCATTGGCTGACAGTTATTTGGCACTTTAGGTAAGTTTTACCTGCTCGTCGGTATTTGCAGCGTTTCCGAATTCATTTGCCAGCGCATTTACTTTTAGCCAACTTGCGCAAATCCACTTTACAAATATTTGCAGCAGCAGCTTTTGGCACTTGCCGCAGTTGTCACTGCCAGTTTGTACATATTGCGATTGCAGCCACCACATTGCTCACTGACACGCCCCCTAGCCAACTCGCCCTTGCCGGCACACCTGCCACTGCAGGGGCAGGCCACAAAAACCGCGTGCACTCCTCAAAAGCGCAACGCGCAAAAATAATCTTTAGATATTACACATTATCCCGTTGCTTCACGGAGTTGGCCGAAGGCGCGCAGGAGGAGTGGCGACGGCGACGGCGACGGCGACGGTACTGAGTAGGAGGTCTGAGCGGGCTTAGCTGCGACTTGCGACCCTCTTTATGAAATCCACTTAAAAAGTTTCGAGTGCAGCGAGTTTTTTTTTTTTTTTTTTTTTTTTTTTTTTTTGTATTATTACTTTACCCTCTTCTCCGCGACAGTTATGTATATGCATGTGTCCGGCAACGCGTCGCGACGCGGCGAAAACTTTTTGCCGCGGGCCAAGTACAGCGTGGCGTTTATGTGTGTGTCTGTGTGTGTGTGAGTGCTCGCTCAATAACCACCTTACTTACCGCACTGTTATCACAACGCCAACCAGCACGGCTGCAATTGTGGGCCACCAGGTGGAGAAGGGATCAGCTTGCTCAAACATGGTCAGCAGGCGCTCCATATTGTTCTATATATATATGTGTGTGTGGGTGTATGTGTATGGGTGCAATCTGAAGACTGTCTCTGCACGCTGATTATTGATGAACAAATGGGTATCTGCACTGCAACGGCTGTGAACTGCGACTGAACTGTAATCGTAATAATAAATATAAATTCTGATTGCGTGCACCCACAGCGGGAAGCAGAGCGCTCTGCTTGCGGTTGCTTGCGCGCTCGCATTCTCCTTTATGCTCGTTCTCCCTGCTTCCTGTCCCCCTCGCTCTTACGCATCGTCATGGCGACACGAGATGCGGCTGACAATTGAATTTAAATGGCTGTCCCGTTTCGGCATATTTTCAATTTACATAAATGCTTGTTGCACGGCATTTAAATGAGCGCTAGACAGAGACGCCACCTGCTGGTGTTTGAGTGTGAGTGGTTGCGACTGATACTGAGGGTGCCAGTGTTGCTAAGCACCTGTCGCTGCTCTTAGCTTAGGTGTAAAATTACCCCAGTTCTGGTGTTGAAATGAAAGAAAAAAAAAGAACGCGTTTGCCATTTACACACGTTTTACCATATTTCATTTGGGTTTTAACTTCGCTTTGCTTTTTTTTTCATTTTGCGGTTTCACGCACATTACGTTTGCATATTTTTTTTCGTCTGCCAACTAAATTAATTTATTTAATTCATTTGCGGGCGAGCGACGCACAGCTCTTGACTGCAATGGCCACCAATTTTAATTACATTTAACAGCTGTTTTAGCTGCTACGAAATCGGACGCCTTGCTTGGGTGTTGCTTTATGCTTTATGCTGCTAAGCTGGCTGCTGATGGCACTGGCTGACGGCAATAGCTAATTAATTTCATAGAGTACTTTTAGTATGTCATGAAGGTGAACTTTTTAGATACTATTTACTTTTCTTTACTATTTATGTGTATTGCAAATACTTACCAAATGAATATAAATATTACTTTCATTATCTATACCTTTGCCTATTGTCGCTAACTTACCACACTTGAATAACATTTTTGTACCAAGTGAGGTAAATTTAAAACGCAGCTAACTTAACTAACATTTATATCATGAATTTCTAATACTCGCTAGCATTTGTTCTCTCACAGCTATTTTTCCCATATGCGGCCCTTTGTTACTCGAAATTGAATTAAATCTATGGAAGTACACGTCTGTGCACAAACATATGCACATACATATATATTTATTTATATGTGTGTATGTATTTACTTACTGACCCCTATAATGACAGAGCATTCAATCAGCTACTGTTGCAGTTTCGCATTTCGTTTCCGGCTATTCAATTGGGCGTATTTTGTACGCGAGCAAAGAGTCCCAGGCGCATACGAACCAGTTCCAGTGCCAGTTCCAGCTCCCGCATATTGATGTGCTCAGCGCAAAATGAAATTGAAAATAATTCGTTTGTATTTTATTTTTGTATTCGTTTATTTAACGTTTCTTTTCGTTTTACATTACTCGTATAGCTGATGGCGCCTATTGCTTTTGCGCTGTGTTTCGTTTTAGTTTTGCTTTCTCTTTAGCTTAGTCATTCGCTTTAGTTAGTTTGCTTTTGCTCAGACAGTTCGTAAATATTTAATGATAATTGCTAAATTGTTGTTGTTGTTTTTTTTTCTTTTCTTTTCTTTTCTTTTCTTTTCTTTGAATATACTGCATTAATGTGCATGTGTGAGTGTGTGTGTGTGTGTGTGAGTGAGTGTCTGTGTGAATATTTGTAAGACTTGCTTGGAACTTGTTTACATATGCGTTGCTTAGTGTTGCTTATTGTTAATGTGCTGTCTGTGTATAATGTTGTTTAAATTTTAGTTTAGTTGATATACGAGAAGTTCTTAAGTGATTTAATCTCTATGTCAAATGCTGAGTGTTCTATTCTCCTTTTATTATTTACAATCAGTTTAAAGCTTAACATAATTAGCTAAAAGTTAACTAACAGAAAAACGTTAACTGCCGAATTTACATAAGAACCTAATGCTTATAGAGTTACCTATTAAAGTAAATATTCTAGTTTGCCTCACAAGATGTTTAAGTAGTTTCCTCTATCATCTTTAAGTATTTCTCAGCAAATTAAAATATTGCATTCAACACATTGCTAAAGATCCATTTATTGGTTTTAGTTACATATTTTTATTAAAATTAATATCACTAACAAGCCTTCTGTAAATGTTTGTGTTCTTTCGCTTTCGTGTTTCATTCTCAAACGTTTTTGCTATATTTGAAGAAGCTAAAGCTGAGGCATACTTGAGACTTGAAATTGAGCTCCATGAATTCTAGACTCATATATGTATGTTAAGTATCTCAGCGCCTCAATTAATATTTTTTTCAGTTGGCTTCAATTTAGTTGTATTTGAAGTATGATTTTTAGAGTTGCTAAATTTAAAGTTAAACTTTTGTTTGGTCGTCCATTGTATATATATATATATATTTTTTTTTTTTTCTTTTTATCATTTATCATAGGCATAGAAGTTTTACTAATATTGATTGGATGCATCCAATTCGATTTATAATTTTTGTATTTCTTCTTCTTTTTGTTGTGATTGCCTACTTAAATACTACGGGCTTTCCCACGAAGGCAATGAATCCTAGACGCTTAAGCTAAACTACACTCGACTAGGTATCAAATTAAGAAATTTTAATAATTAATAAAAAAACAACTTCTTAACTATTTACAATTGGTACAAATCGAAGCCTACATTTCAAAATTGTTCTGCAATATATTTAATTGTATTTACTTTTTATGATATTCAAATTTTGTTTGACTAGATTTTTGCGGGTGTTTTGTGTCCTTCGACAACTGTCAAAAGTTTGTTATTATAAATTTATGGATTATTACGATTTGTGATAAATATTTTATCTTCAATTTTTGCTGCTGATTGGTTGTTGTTGAAATCTCAAAATCTCGCATGCATAACTATCTAGTTATTTATTTATACGTTTGCTTCAGATCAATAACACGTCAGCGCCGTCGAACCAATTGGTTATAGCTACGTTGTGTGGTTCCCTCTGTGTGTAGGTGTGTGTGTGTGTGTGTATGTAACTAGATACTATTCATATGTATTCCCACAGTATATGCCATGGGTCATCTATGTACAAATTGTCGCATGCTCAGTTCCGCTGATTTATACTGCAGCTGGTTTGGTTTTACAGATTTTTATTATTTTTTTTTTGGTTTTGGTTTGCTTCACATTCAACTGGCCAATATGAGGGTCAAAACATAATCTGCAAATATATATAGAGAGAGATAGAGATTAATATATTTATATAGTTGTAGTTGTAGCTATTGATATAGATATTTGTCTGTGTGTGTGTGTGTGTGTGTGTGTGTGTGTATATATGAAAATTCGATTAGCGGCTTTCCAGTCTTGTGTGCTCTTTTAAATCATTCAAGAGCACGAACGAGTGACTGTCAAACATTGCGCTGCAGATTTTTTTCTGCTCGCTTTTGATAAATAAATATTTTTTGTAAATATTAAAACATTCATGGAAAAAGTTTGAAAACTGCATAGATTGCATAAATGCTTTATTTATTTATGTATGCAATTAGTGGTCGTTGTTGCTTATTGAATTAAATGCCAAACAAAAACCTCAATGTAAACAAGCAAGAAAAATGCTTCAGTTGGCTGCACTGACTATAAAATACTCGTTCACTGTTGATAAATTCTGAAATACATTTCAAAATCGTTGACAAAAATTGAAAATCAATAATAAATTCAGCAATCTTAGTTCAAATTCGCTTAAACAATTCTAAGTCGAAATAAATTCGAATTAGAGGTCCCATGCACATTTTCCCAAAGATCGACATTTTTGGCTTTTTACATTTGCACAAACGAATTTTCACACACAGTCACACAAGTGTTCATACATATATGTGAATAAGGAACTGCAATTGTGTGTGTGCACACTCATCGTATTTTTGATGGGGAATGAACGCTTCGCACACATAACAATGAAAAGAGACACTTAACATTTTGCATGAGCACGGCTTGTCTGGCATACTCTTCGCTCAGAAGAAAGGAATTGAGAGAATTGGTGTACAAATTCCAATTTGTTTTCACTGTTACTTGTGCTTGTGCTTGCATACATGCATACATACTTTTGAGAGAGCAGAGAGCGAAGAGCAAGCTAACAAATTAGCATAAAGGAACTCTGAAAGAAGACCTCCTCGAGAGCTCAAGAGAGCTTACAGTTTCAGTGAGATCTCATTATTTTTTTTGGTCGAACGAAAGACAAGAGAAGAGATTAAACCGAAAAACAAGGGAGACGAGCAAATACGACGATGCTTAGCTCTCAATCGTTGTTAATCAAATTAGATCAAATTTGTGTGAGTTGAAAAAGTTTGTGTTTAGGGATTATCGGTTATTATAATAATATATAAAAAATATTCGATCAAAGATAAATGTTTCAGTTCCATATATGACAGACATTTATCAAAAACAGATAAAAAACACACTTTTAAAGAAATCATTATCCAATTAAAGTAGTCTTACAAAACAAATATACCCCTTTCACATGACGAACAAGTATTGGCAAGGATTTAAATGATTGCATATAGAAAAAGTATGCATAAAAAACATGTAAATGCACTGACTATGTATCATAAAACACTCAGATATTATAAGCTTTATATATGTTGTACATATATATCGTAAAATTTGTTATGTCCGACTTAAGAGTCGTTCGCAAACATCAAATTTGATTGCTTTATTAATTGGGCTGCTTGAGCTGGTAATTAGCTTAAATAACCGTTAGTTGAAATAAATGCCTCTAGATATTTGACTATTAACTTTATGCAGCAGCCACTCTGACCAGGGCCTATCTCTCACTCCCAATGCCCTTTCATTGTGTAGGCATAATGGGCTACGGAGTTATTTGCTATTACCTTAACGATTGGCCATTTATTCACAATGTGCAGATATATATGTATGTATCTATATACATATATGAGCCCCATCGTTGTTGGCAATAACCATCAAAAAATCAATCGATTTTAATATACTACATGCCTCTACTCTACGTACATAAACTCAGATGCTTTGCTCTCTGCCCGAGCAAATTGCCGTACAGAGTTCATCATTTTGTTTGCTATCATCAGGGTATGCATAACACATGGCGAATATGCAGCTATTGTGTGTTCCATTGAATATGTAAAATGTACCAAAATAAAAGGTTAAGTCAATTGGCAGTTCTATATATAAACACATATGCATTGTCTGTAAAAATAGTGAAATATAAATGAAAATTTTCAAAATAGAAAAGAAAACTTTGTGCTGCCAAACGGCAATTGTTTGTGTTGGGTAGATGACCTTTGTACTATGAGCTGTAATTTAATGTATTTTATTGAAAATTTAGGTATTTTTTAGTATAAGCTTACAATTATAACGTTTCTCACCAGCGTTTTTTTTTTTTTGGTATTTTTAGAATCAGTTAAGATATGCAGTAAAAGTATGGAATTAACTCGTGACAATCATCGCATCGATTTCTGACGATATTCGATTATATGTTGAAATGCAATCGCTAAATAAAAATTGTTGCCAGACTTTAAAAGAAATAAAATGCCTAGATATGGCCTAATAATGGCACACATAAATTCAATAATTTTCTCAGACTTAAAACATTTCGAACTTTTTATAAAAATATCAAAAGCTTTTAAAACTCAATGCCCAACACAAAGCACTTTTAGCTCTGCTTCTTTATAATCAGAATGTAAATAAAAAAAAAAAATGAATGCAAAATGTCGACTCAAGCAAATATGCAACAAAAGTTATAGTTGTGTCGCAAAGTTTTGTAAATAAAACTTGATTTGAATTAAATGAAATTACAGTTAAATATTTGAGGTTCGAGTTGCTACAGAATATATACATATGTATATACCCAATGCTGGGGGAATGAATCTGTGCGAGTTAATGTTAAATGTACTGACAGCCAACAAATGCGAACAGCAGCAGCGCATGGTATACACAATTTCAGATAGGGTATGTAGGTGTGTGTTGGTGTGTGCATGTGTGTGCTTGTGTATGTGTGATGTCCATTTTGGCACGTGCTTACTTCGCATTGTTGCTGCTGTAGGAACCATGATTAACGCGAACGAGCTGGACACAAGAATGTGTGAGAGAGAGAGAGAGAGAGTGAGAGAGAGGGGCTGAATACAGAGCGAGAGAGATTGGGTTAGGCTTGGGTTGGCTTAGGGTGGCTTGGGCTCGCCACGGCTGTTTGCCAAATCTCTCGACGCTGTCTCTCCAAATTTTAACTATGAATGTGCCCAACTGGTGGCAACAACAATAGCAATGCCTGCGCTGCTGCTGCCACTGCTGTTGCTGATGTTGTCTTTGTGACAGTGTGTGTGTGTGTGCGTGTGTGTGCGTGTGTGTGTCTGCTTGTTTACCGAAACCTTCTTAGTTTGGCTTAGTAGCCCCTCGCTGCCATTGTTTGTGTATTTGCATTTGTTCCTGAACTTTTGCGGGCCCCTCGTCGACTCGTCGAGCGAGTGTGAAAATTTATGTATGTATGCATGTGCTCGCAGCTCCACTGTGTGTGTGTGTGTGTGTGTTTTCCTTTTGCCTGCTGCCGTTGCCGTTGCCGTTGCTGTTGCTGTTGCTGTTTGGCTTTCTTTTTGGGACAGCCTCAAGTCAGTCGCAGTCGCAGCCCTTTGACCAGGTCCGGAATACAAAATAAAGGCATCGAATGCTGCCCACGAGCACATTAAAATATGTAAATACATACACACTCACACACACACACAGAGTTGTTGCTGCTGCTGCTGTTGGCATTTTAAATTTGACCGCATAAACAAAGGCACCAGCCAGAGAAACGTCGAGCCAGCTGTAAACCAGAGCCAGGCCGCAACAATGTTGGGTATGCATAAAAAATCTAACGCCCAGTCTCACCTGCTGCCACCTGCCACCTGCCACCTGGCTGCGGTGACTGCGGGTCCTGGTCAAAAACAATTTAACTGTTTTGCTGTGCTGGCCACTTTTTTCATCACAGACGCTTTTCCGCTTTCCTTTTATTAGATTCACTCAAAATGTTAATTTAAATTTCTAAGCTCTATTGTTTTGTGCTTTGTCTTTTTTTTTTTTCACACAGTCCTCAATTAGCATGTCAGGCAGTAGGGAGTGGGGGGAGGGAGGCTTGCTTTTGAAAGCACATTAAAAATGATTTCCTAAGTAGATTGTAAAAATTGCTGGCAATTATATTTAATAGCACCGACTTTATATCATATACCAGTGGGCCATAAACGAGTCGTAAAGCCACGTGAACTAAGGCGCAGGGCGGCGGCTTCTCAAGGCGTTCGCCCACGTAATTTGTCAAAGGACAAAGCAAAAAAAAAAAAAAAAGAAAAAAAAATAATAGAAGGAAAATGCAAAAACAAGGCGAAAGGACGGTCAAAGTAAAATATGTTGAAACAAGTCTATTTGGCACACCTTTAACAGGTGCTCCGAGTGGGCTGACAATTTTTGCTTTTATTTACAGCCGAATGAACTTTAATATTTATTTATGAATATATTTATATCTTGGAGATTAAATTTACATAGCATTTTTGCTTGATTTCATAAATAATTTTGCTCAAATTTATGAAAATTTTTTTAGACTTTATTTAAAATAAAAAATAGGAATTAAATAACGCAAGCTTACATTCCCAAAATTTTTGAAATTTCGTGCATGTTTTTCCCCTAACTATTTTAGCAAAAATAAATTAAATAATTTCAAATTTAAGTTTAAAAATTTTGGGAATGTAAGCTTGCATTATTTAATTCCTATTTTTTTTTTTTACATTTTAATAGAAATCATAATAACTAAATATTTTCATAAAATGCAAAATCCAATAAGCATAATTAATTATAATAAAATAATACATTTTTTTAAATATTTTTTTCTCTTTGGCAAATAAATGTCAACAGTTGAGCTTGTTGAATTTTCAATAAATTTCTAGCCTGATTCTCATTTAAGTCAATAATTAACATGTTTGCTGCCACCAACTAGCGGAAACAAAAAGCAAAAATGATTTTAGTCTTTAGGCTCTTGATAAATTTATTTTAATGCCAGATTTATGCTATTGCAACTGTATAATATGGTAAAAATATATTTGTAATAGTCATGAAATAGTCTATGTATATGTCTTGAAATAAGTCTATCATGGGAATTATTGGCTTGAAAAGTATTTTTTATATTGATTTTTAGGCACAGTCTGTGTAAAAATTAAGGAAACTTTAATAAATTTTCGAGTATGTAAACAGTTTTAGAATGTATTATTATTATATATTATTATATAATGTGAAAATAAAAATAAATATATATATATATAGTAAATATATATATATAATTATTTTCATTTTCACATTTTTATAGATTTATATATATTTAAATATTTATATTGTAGAGATACCGAATTTTATTGCAATTACAATTAAATTAAGACACAGACGTCTACTTCAGTTGAGCTTCGGTGTCTTACTGATCGAACGAGCGACTCAGCAGATCCATTTGATACGATGAGAGAATGGAACAAAATGGAAAGAAAACGGAACGAAATAATTGAAATCTCTTTAGAAGTGTAATCTCTTATGAGTCAAGTAGTGGACGAATTAGCGCTCTGTTTGCTAGGCTCAAATTATTTATTTTATAAATATTTACTTGTAGTTTAGGAATTTTAAGAGTATATAAAATATGTATATATATATAGAAAATATTTAAATAATGAAATCTCATATGAAGACTAAAAGATAAAATAGATTTAAGTAAGAGAAACTTATCTCTAACTGTCACTCGCTGAGAGATTTGTTTGCTGTGCTTAGTGCGCTTTGTTCAACTTCCCAATTGTGCCTAACTACGTCGTTGAGTTAGAGAACTGGCTGGCGAGAGGTGAGACAATTGAGTTTTGTCTCGTCTTTATTCATCTTCTTTTTTTGTGAATATTGTTTCAATTAAATTTCGTTGGCCTTTTGAGCTGCAATCGAAGTTCGAGCAACTTTCGGGCTAAGCAAACAAGGCCCCAGCGCTAAAGAACTTGACAACGGGGCCTGGCCTGGCCGCAAAACAATCAAAGCCGTCCACTGAGCACTGTGCACACTTTCAACATGCTTTGTCTACGTGGGCGTGGCGGAGGCTCATCCACACACACACCCACACCTACACACACACACAACTCAGACGCATACGTGCTCGCAAAGTGGCAAACAATAACTTTCATTATGAATATTTTAAGGTGCGGAAGTGAAGGTGAAGGAGCCCAAAAGAGTAGTAGAGACTGGAGGCGAGAGCGGGTGGGATGGGGTTGGATGGAAAACTAGCCAGGTGCTGGCAGCAGGTAAAAGGACAAAGTTTCGTGCAGTGCAACCGTTAAGGAAATGGGGCCACAAAACTTTTGGCTGCAAGGCGACAGAACACGACACGTTGACTTTGATCTTGGGCCAGCGACCCTCGCCCCATCCTGGCCAGAGAGATGCCTCTGCGTTTGCTGTGGCTGTGCCAGTGGCAGTGGCAGTGGCAGTGGCTGTGGCTGCGGCTACGGCTATAGCTATGACTGTGTTGTTGTTTCAGCTGCTTTGTTTGCAATTCAAACGCAATTAAGCTGCCCTCTGTGCAAATAACGGCAACCGGAGTAGGCCAAGTCAAATAGCGCAGCCTGGCCCCGAAATTAACTTCAGATAAGTACGTAAAAGTATGTATGTGTGTGTGTGTGTGTGAAAGTTAATTGGATATGCGCTTGGTTTAATAAGCATAATAGCTGGCCGACTGGCAGACTGGCTGACTGCCCGACTGGCCGCAGTGCAAGCCACGCTTAATTAATAATTAAATTAAATTTCCGTGCAGGCAACGCGTGCTCCATAAAAAATATTAATTGGAACGCGCATTTCGCGAATCTGGCTTAAGCTCTGCCTCTGCCTTGCCGTGCCGTGCCGCGCCCAAGGCTGACTTTTCAGCTAAAGCTTTAACCCAACAACTTCCCAATAACGAATACATCAAAGCGGCACATCCGCTGCCAGCTGCCGCCAGCTGCTGCCAGTTGCCGCTGAGTGTTGCGCGCCGTTTCCGGCGCCGGCAGCAAATACCAATTGAACATTCGACACAGACCAAGCCAACGGACGGGTTGCTGTTCGACACAGACCAAGCCAACGGACGGGTTGCTGTTGGCCGAGATTGAGCTGTTCGATATACACAAAAATAAAAGGCAGAGTAGCAGAACCTATGGCAGCTGACAAGCAGACGGTGCGCGAGGCGGAAATACCCTGTTGACAGCAGGTATTTTGTAGTCGAGCAAAATATATTTGAAATCTTTAAACATTTCCTTTCTCTGTTGAAATTCATACTAAGCTTAGCCTAAACTAACTATTAACTATGAGATATATATATAAGATACTATATTACAGCACTTATATATAGCATACAGAGACTGATCGATAAAGGAGAAGTGTTATATTTGAAGTGATAATTTGGCAATAAATTAGTGAAATTATAGGATAAATTAAGAGACTATCTATATTAACGAATATATGTTGCATATTTATCGACATCAGCAGACTTAAGCGCGTCATCAATATATTCATAATGAATGAATGAAGGATACTTATATAAACATATAAATACACCACGCACGATGAATTGAAAATAGTTATCAATAGCCAAACATGTATTTCGTTATGTATATAAATTATATCTATAGATTTTGGCAAATTTTAGACAGTTATTGATAAGCTGTTTATAACGTCAATATACGTTTATATATATTGAATGTGTGGATATATAACGATTTTGCAGAGAGTGTAAAAAGTTTTATATGTAAAAATAATAATATTAAAAATAATAATAATAATTATATTAATAATAATAATAATATTAATAATAATAATATAATATATAATATTAATAATAATAATAATAATAATAATAATAATAATAATAATAATAATAATAATAATAATATAATATATAATATTAATAATAATAATAATAATAATAATAATAATAATAATAATTATAATAATAATAATAATAATTATTATAATAATAATAATAATAATAATAATAATAATAATAATAATAATAATAATAATAATAATAATAGTATTAATAATAATAACAATAATAATAATAATAATAATATTAATATTAATAATAATAATAATAATAATATTAATAATATTATTAATAATTATAATTATAATTATAATTATCTTTATCTCGAATTTAAAATAAACATAATTTAGATTATTTCAATATATAAAATTCGTTTTTGGCAAAAAAAAAAAAAACGTTTTATCGATAATTAGCCTCGGCTGTAAAAGCTTGTACTGCTTCTCCTAAGATTTTGTTACCTGTATCATAGATACAGCTGCTACATATATATCTTTTATCTTAGACGAGCATTGGTTGGCTTGATGAAAGTCTTTGCCGGGCTGGCAGCACAACATCCGGACGCGCAGTCATATTGTCGGAGCCACTCTTATTAATATTACATCAGTGTGGAGCTGCCGCTCCAGCTTGCGATCCCAATGGTCGCATAAAATGCTTTAGCACTCTCGCACACCTCTACACACCTGAGCACACACCCACACACACACATACTGATAGAGAATTGAGTGACAGGCATCAGTGAGCGTATGGCAGGAATCCGTTTGGCCATTGTCATGGCAGAGGATTGTGGGTATCGCAAAATGTTATTGCAATAAAATGATTTATTTGCACGTCTGTCCCATGCCTAACAAGGGAGGACGAAGGACGATGGACGATGGACGGTATTGGCAGCAGGCATAGCACGGGCAAGTGACATGTAGAAATATGACGACCTACAACGCTGGATTTTATTGTCTTATGACACGCGCTGTGCGAATTTCTCATAAAAACGAAATAATTCCATTTGCAAAACGCAGCCAAAAGTCGCAAAAGGACGCATGGACGAAGCATGATAAGAGATGCCAGCAGCGTCCAGGCATAGCAACAGATTTCAGCAGCCGACCAACAGCACGCAGGACATTGGGCATTGGGCATTGGGCCCACGTCGGTGCGTTTTTATTGCAGCCGCAACTTTTATTAAAAGGCCAACGAAGAAGTAAAGAAAAAATATGCCGAAAAAAAATACAAAAAAAGAAAGATAGTGTGGGAGGAAGGGAGAGAGCAGAAGAGAGAGAGAGAGAGAGAGAGAGAGAGAGAGAGAAAAAATGGTTGGGTCTTATCTGGAAATGTCGTTTGTTGGATGTTTGGCGCCGCCTTCGCTCATGCTTGCGCTCCATCTTCGGCTGGCCGCCCCGGGGCTGTTTGTTGGAAAAGGATTCAGCGCGGCCCATTTGGCTGACAGGCGGCCAGTCGGCCAGTCGGCCAGTCGGGCTGTCTTTAATGGGCTTAAAATACTCGTTACTGTCCTTGGATACTTTTATGGAGTTTATCAAAACGAATGGCAGGCATTGACATAGATACATTTCATTTGCATCCTTTTTATGCTGATTTCGTAAACAAATTTCAGCTTCAGCTTATCACAGCGTTCAAATTGAGTTAAGCCATCAGAAAGCTGGGCACGAGCCGGAGCCACGAGCCATCCGCCAAAGCCGATTCATTCCGCACAACTTGGCGTATAAGCAATGTGCTTATTATGTATACGACCCGTGCGCACTGAAATTGATTGCACAATCTCCAAATAATTGTCAATTTTGTTATTACCTGGAATTTATACAAATTTCATTTGTTGTTTGCTTATATCACCTGACATTTTGTTAAGTTTATATATTATATATATATATATTATATATATTATATATATATTATATATTTATATTTTATTTATTTATTTATATTTTTATTTCATTTTTATTAATATTATTGCTCAGCTAAAAACGTTCAATTCAATAAATAAATGTAAAAATTATTGTTAAAATAAATGTAAAAATAAATTTTGCATAAATTATTTTTACATTTATTTTTAGTTTTTTTTTTACATTTATTTAAATTTTTTTTTACATTTATTTTTACTTTTTTTTAACATTTATTTTTACTTTTTTTTAAATTTATTTTTACTTTTTTTTAGATTTATTTTTATTTTTTTTTTACATTTATTTTTACATTTTTTTACATTTATTTTTACATTTATTTAAATTTTTTTTTACATTTATTTTTACTTTTTTTTTAACATTTATTTTTACTTTTTTTTACATTTATTTTTACTTTTTTTTACATTTATTTTTATATTTATTTTAACTTTTTTTACATTTATTTTTTCATTTATTTTTATACTTATATTTTATATATTTTTATACATTTTCTTTTCTGCTCGCCTTTTATTAATATTTTTGTAAATATTGATTGTTTTCCTTCTTCTGCATTTTGTGTTATTTCGCTGAGGGCAAATAATTTCTCGACGCTTGACAGTTGCTTGAGTCAAATTTAATATTCAAGATTGACCATAAGCCTCTGGCAACTTATGCTCAATTTTATGTATTTTAAATAAATACACTTAAATTATATTTAAACTGAAACAAAAGCATATACAGCTGAAGCGTCTTTCAAATAAAACTGTCTCAGCTACAAGAGAAAAGACAATAAAATAATTATAGCTGTCCACTCGGGCATGCGAAGATAATACAGTCAGCCAATCGCTCAATCAAACAATTAAAGCTATATATATTTAGAGAGAGAGAGAGAGAGGGAGAGAGAGAGAGAGAGAGAGAGGGAGATAAAAGAAATAGAGGGAGACACACACACATCGTTTTATCGACGTTTTGTGTTGGGAAATCATTAAATTGCAATTAGTGCTCGACGCTGCACAGCAGAGTTGGGGCTGGTGTGACTGGGGCGACTTGTCACTCACTTTGTACAATGTATGTCAATACCGAGAGCAAACAGCCTTTCAGCTATGCACACTGATGAGCCAATGCCGACCAGAAAGGACAAGGCAGAGCCACACTGGGAGTGGGAATCGGAGTCACAGTCAGAGTGGCTGCAACAGTTTAATAATTAAAATGGGCACAAATCGAAATGCCAAAATACTGTCGTGCGGCCACATGGCTGTGGCAGAAGAAAAAAGAAAAAATTAAGCTAGGTAACTTAATGACATTTTGATTACAATTCGAAATGCTAAAATCCCAAAAATACATTTCAAAGGTTTCGATTTACTAAAGTGTTAGAGCGATGGCTCTGTGCCTTCAGCCTTGAGCACTGCAATTGCTATTGTTGTTGTTGCTCTCATGTCTCTCCTGTCAGTGCTTTCATTGTGGCATTGCCTTGGCCATAAATTAAAGCCGCTCCACAGTGTCCATCATGTTGAAATGCTTGCATTTTTCATAGCTTGCATTTCAATTTCATGGCCGGCCATTAAAATTGACAGCCAAACCAACACACCTAAATATATGACTGGGTGGGCGGGTAGGTGTGCGAGCCAGGCCGAAAGGCTTGCCAAAACAAAATACAAAATATTATACGACTGAATTTATGGAGCCAAGCCGACTATCTCCCTCTCTCTCTCTCTCCTTCTGTGCCTTTCTGTATCTCTCTCTCAGTTTCATTATTGTTTTTTATTGTTTGTTGGGCGCATATTTTGCAATCTGTGTCATTTTGCTTCCTTTTTTTTTTGCTCCCCCAATTTTGCTGATGCCTTGCTTTAAAGCCCTTAAAAGCATGTTGCATAATTTAAGCAAAGGCAGGCAAGCGGCGGGCGACAAAATTGTTTTAATGTTTTCGCCTTGGCTGACGCTGAAAAGTATGCTACATTTTTTAAATTATTGCAGTTCGCTTTGCACAGTGTGTGAGTGTGTGTGTGTGTGTGTGTGTGTGTGTGTTGACTTTTGAGCCAGTGCAGCTGCTGCCGCTGCATACACCAATAAAAAATGGACGCGCGCCCATTCCTTATAGCTCCAACTGAGCGTTTGACTGGTTTGTGTCCGTGAGAATGATGAATTTTTATTTCTTTTTTGCTTCGTCTGTTTTTTTGTTGATTTTTTTTTTTTTGTTTGGCATTTGCTGATCAGTCAGCGCGCCTGAGTGTTAATTTTTGATTGGCTGTGGCCCCAGAGCAGTGAAAATGTCAAGTGTCGTTTAATTGCCAACAGTCACCTGCCACCTGCCATCTGCCACCTGCCACCAGCAGCCAGCTACCTGCGGCTAATTGTCGTAAAAGTCAACTTTGACCCGCATACGTGTTAGCTGCTGACTTTAACATGACCTCGCGCCGCCTCTTCTGCCGTCCCATTGGCCTCAGGCGAATGTCAGCGATAAATTGAAATATTGAGTTTAACTTGCGCTTTAAGTTAACTTTATAATTAATGAAATACGCATAATAAATTAACTTAAATATGAAAATTAAGTGCAAACAGCGAGCAGTTCGCTTAGCTGGATGATTTGAGCATAGCATTAAATGCCTAACGAGGCGAGCGAGAGTGAGAGAGAGAGAGGTAGGCAGTCAGAGAGCGAGAAAGTGATAAAAATACAAGAGCAACAGCAATTGGCAATGACAGCGCGACAATTTAATGCGGCTCACATGAATTTAATTTGCGTAAAATCAATTCCAATTTGTAGATTGAAACAGAAAAAAAATATATATGAAAGCGGGTATGCATGATATAATGTTATCCTAGATAATAGTAGAAGTGGAAGTGGAAGTAGAAGTAGAAGTAGAAGTAGTAGTAGTAGTAGTAGTAATAGTAGTAGTAGTAGTAGTAGTAGTAGTAGTAGTAGTAGTAGTAGTAGTAATAGTAGTAGTAGTAGTAGAAGTAGTAGTAGTAGTAGAAGTAGTAGTAGTAGTAATAGTAGTAGTAGTAGTAGTAGTAGTAGTAGTAGTAGTAGTAGTAGTAGTAGTAGTAGTAGTAGTAGTAGTAGTAGTAGTAGTAGTAGTAGTAGTAGTAGTAGTAGTAGTAGTAGTAGTAGTAGTAGTAGTAGTAGTAGTAGTAGTAGTAGTAGTAGTAGTAGTAGTAGTAGTAGTAGTAGTAGTAGTAGTAGTAGTAGTAGTAGTAGTAGTAGTAGTAGTAGTAGTAGTAGTAGTAGTAGTAGTAGTAGTAGTAGTAGTAGTAGTAGTAGTAGTAGTAGTAGTAGTAGTAGTAGTAGTAGTAGTAGTAGTAGTAGTAGTAGTAGTAGTAGTAGTAGTAGTAGTAGTAGTAGTAGTAGTAGTAGTAGTAGTAGTAGTAGTAGTAGTAGTAGTAGTAGTAGTAGTAGTAGTAGTAGTAGTAGTAGTAGTAGTAGTAGTAGTAGTAGTAGTAGTAGTAGTAGTAGTTCTAGTAGTAGTAGTAGTAGTAGTAATAGTAAAAGTAGTAGTAGTAGTAGTAGTAATAGTAGTAGTAGTAGTAGTAATAGTAATAGTAGTAGTAGTAGTAGTAGTAGTAGTAGTAGTAGTAATAGTATTAGTAAAAGTAGTAGTAGTTCTAGTAGTAGTAGTAGTAGTAGTAATAGTATTAGTAAAAGTAGTAGTAGTTCTAGTAGTAGTAGTAGTAGTAGTAATAATAATAAAAATAGTTTTAATAGGACTAGTATTAGTACTAACAGTAAAAGCAACTCGTAGTTCTCATCCCAGATGGCTTCTACTTTATGACTATACCCTTTGTGGGCTGGCTTATGGCCACAGGGTATAATAAAACGCCAACTGAACAAAGCATCATCACGGATTGTTGACAGTGTCATTGTGGCTGTTTGGTTAATGGCAATTGTTACTTGTTTTGGCAAATCATGCAATGGAAATCCTTTAAAACGCAAAACAAGCAAACAAACCAAACCAAAAAAAAAAAAAAAAAAAAAGAAAAAAAAGTTCTTAGCCCACCCGAACGCAAAGGCACCAAAAACATATTCTCCTAGCCCTGGCGCTGATTTAGTGTGCTATATGAAGCGTATCATATTGGCTGAGTGTCTGTTTGCATGTGGCGCTTTGTATTCTGCACATACACACACTCGCACACACACTTGCGTACACTGAGTGGCAACAAATAATAGAATTTGTCTGGTTTTAAGGATGACAGGCACAAGAGGCAGGATAATGTGCATGGCAAGCGAGGCGCAACCGAAACCCATTTCCGCATACAGAAGGCGGTGCCTCCTGGTCGGTCGGTGGCCCAACTGCCTGCCTGCCTGCCTGATAATGTACGAGTTGTGGCTCCCTGTGCGACAGCCTCAGTCTCACCTAACCGTAGCCCCAATATCATCATCAATCAAGCCGAACATATCAGATGTGCATTCACATGTACTCGGCTTACATACACCGCCTAGCTAAATGTATCTTGAGGTCGGTATGGGGCCGCCCTCTAAACGAGGCTCCCGGGCTGAGGCATTTGTAAAGCGCCAATAGCAGCTGACTTTGTGTCTTTAGGCTGCCATAGACAGCTTACAAATTTATAATGAAATTGCCTAAACTGCTATCATTTTTATTCCCAATAAGTTGCAGATTATTTGATAAATTATTTCGGGAGTCGCAAGACTGCTGCTGTAAAATTATCGATTGCTAATCGCGTGGATATCTATTAATTATCGATAAGCGTTTTAGATTGGGCCAAATCAAAAGCTGTTCAATTATCGATAGTCACTCAGTTGACAGGCATTATAGTAGATATATGAAATGTTATTTATTTATCGAATCTAGAAGAAAACGAAACCTTTTTCCCATTTTCAATGGATTTGGGGTATAAATTTGGGGTATTTGTTTCCGAATTAGTATGCAAATATACTGTTGATGTAAGTTTTTTTTTATAATAGATAGTAAATCTATCGATAATTACGATATTACATAGTTTTGCATAGAATTAATGCGATATTTATTTAATATGCATACTTCATAAGATTGATATAATATAAGAATAATAATCGTATTAATGACACTGCAGTAGAGTTATCAGATACCTTGTAATTATCGATAACAAACCAATATGCATTTACTGTTTTATATATATTTAAAATATTACAAAAATGTAGTTGATACATTATCAAACAGAGCGAGCTTTGTATAGCCAATAGTTAAATCGAATTATTAGTCACAGTATTAGTCATTCCATTAACTTAACGTTGAAGAACGTTAATATTATCTACTGATATATTTATCGATATACTGTTATCGTAAACGATAAAAAACTGGTAAGCTGAAACTGGTTCATGGTGTTGAACTATTTTAGCAAATTGATTGCGGCTTAATAAAACAATATAGTTATAATTGCTAGTTGTAGGTATTCAGGTCTGGGTGGAATTGCTGAAAGCTTGGCCAATTATAATATGCTATAATATTCTAGTCAATATTGAAGTCAATTATTTTAGAGCTCTCGACTATGCACATGGAAGGCTAAGACTTGGTGCGCGGAACGACGTGGCGTGTAGCAAAATGTGCTGTTGAGCTGAAAATGCATTAATAAACAAAGACCTAATGCACTCTATAGACTATAAATATGTATATGTATAAGATATATATATATATATATATATATATATATATATATATATATATATATATATATATATATATAATAATCTAGACAACTGCTTCTGCCAGAATGTGCACTTAAAAATGTTGGCAGCCTATGGCCAAAGTGCAGCGGGCACTGACAAATGCCTTTGGGGGAGTTCTTGGGGCGCTGGGGCGCTGGGGCCCGGTCTGGCACCAAAGTATGCAAATGTGAAGCTCAAAGCGGCCTTATGGCCAGTCACGTGGTAATTGAATCGTGCTACGAATTGTAAGCGAGTCGTAATGCGTTCGTCTTGCCGCTTGTCTCTGTCAGCCAACGAGCCGAAGGCGCTGTGCAGCCATTAGAAAAGTGCACAAGGTACATGTGTATGGATGTATGGATGGTTGGAGTAGTGTGGGGTCTGGTGAGGGTCTGCTGAGTGGTGTGGGATGAGATTTCAATGCTTTCAACGCATACGCAAACTAACAAACAAACAAATATCATTACAGCGACTTACATATGCAAACGGCTGGCTGACAGCACATCAAATAAGTATATGCACACACTCGAAAGGATATGAAAGCCGGTGAGGACAACGCATATACATAAAAGATGAAGAAGAATTGCATATAAATACTGCAAAGAGAGAGGCAGAGATGAGAAGCTGAAGCTGAAGCTGGTGACAGCTGCGGCTGTGAATCTCAAGTGGTTGTACGCGAGCGCCGGCTTTGATCGAACTTACCGTGGCGTATACGTAATTTATGCATATAAATACATGAGTACTAACCCGCACACACACACGTATGTAGCACTATTCTCATATTTGCAATCACATACATCTTCATTCAATATACATGCATGTTTTTTCGCGCTGCTGGCAAACAAGAGCAACAACAACAACAACAACAACAACGAATGCCATGAAATAACATTACGAACAATAAATGTGAGAACGTCGCACAGTGGGTGGCATAAGTCGGCAAACACTGACTGTAACCGAACGAGATGCTTGATCCCATCCATTAATCTTTACCCTACACGGTTTTCGCCCAAGGGTTACATTGAGCTGCGTAAGTTGAAGGCGCCTCGAGCTGTATCGAATCAAATTTCAAATTTTAATATAAATTCTCTCTTATATTTAAAGTAACTTAAAACAAGTCAGCAGTCGCAAATAAGGCCAAAAATCAATTTGAGATTAAAGTCGAAATTCGATCTGCGTGAAGCTTGCTTCGTAAATTGAGTCTCTTAGAGCAGTTCTTTGGGCAATTAAGTATTTCTTTTTGAGTTTATAATTATTAAGAAATTTAATATTAATAACTTAAATTTAAGATAATTAATTATAATTATCTGCTTAGAGTCGACGTTTACTTTAATACTAAATTTTAGCCTGCTTAACACAGCTTTACAAAGTTTTTAGTTTAAGTTAATTCACAGATTCTTTTAATACGCTTTATAGAAGATTACCTTAAGCCAAAAGGCAACATAAATCTAATAATTTTATTTATACACTGCTGCTACCTACGTTAAAATAAACCCTATAATTATTAATTTTAAGCAGTGAAAAAAATATTGTTCACAAAATAACTTTATTTATTTTTTATTTTATTGATTCAGTTTTTTTTCTTTTTTAATTTTACTAGAGCTTTTTAAAATGGGGCACTTTATTGTTCACAAAATAACTTTATTTATTTATTATTTTATTGATTCAGTTTTTTTTCTTTTTTAATTTTACTAGAGCTTTTTAAAATGGGGCACTTTTTCATTGGTCACTAGTTTAGAACGGCAGCTGAGCTAATTAATTAATGAAAAAAAAAAAAAATAATCCATTTAAAGAATTAAATTTTAGTTGGTGTAATTATTTGAATTGTAAGTAAAACAGTAAAAATTATTTTAGTAATTAGTGAAGCTTCTTTTGCTTGAAATAATTCTTCAATAATTCAGTCCTTGAACTAGCTCTAAAATATAAACAAACTTAACAGGCTTACGCACGCACTAAAGAATTCAAAAAGAATATAATTTATATGCTTATTTCTCTACTTTTACAGGGTATTTGCGCTTCAGCACTATTCGTTATTATTTTTTTTTGGAGTTCACCTTATAAATTCAAATCCCATCGCACTTTACAAGTTGCTGTTAGCCAGCGGCGGCAGCTGCTGCTCCAACAGTTTTGCTTCTCTAGCGAAAAAAGCCCAGAAAAGGATGGCGAAGAGTGAATGGCAAAGGGATGGGAGGCAGCTGCGTTTGTGTGGTAATCTCTGCATGCACAATGCACAGCCGATGCGTGTGTGTGTGTATGTGTGCACAACGTATCTGGCTATTGCAGTGGCTGAACAACATTTTGCCAGAACAAACAAAACGGGCTGCAAAAATGGCCAAGGATTTGATCTGCAATTAACTGAGGCTGCGCCAGCTACCGAAATGGAATGAAGCAGAGCAGCCGTCGCTGCGTATCCATTTGTTGCTAATCGTTCCCTCCGTTCGGCTTTTCCCTAATACCGAACACTCCGAATTAAGGGCCATTGAGCTCAGTGCGTGCGTGTGCATATTTGATGATTGTGTGAGCCTGTGTGAGTGCTGGACACCTTCAAAGTCCTTTAACTGCACCAAATACACAAAATCAATTTCATTTTCAATTTCAATTTAAATTTAAATTCCGTTTCGTGCCAGGTTTACCTGAATTATTGATGCAGGCAATTTCGGGCGCCAAATAGAAATGGATATAAATAAATATTTACAAATGTTTATTGAAGCGAGTTTTAGATTGGGGCTAAGAATAATAGTGAAGTATTTAAATATATATTTTATTATATATATATTTTTATTTCATTTATTTAATTTTTACATATTTATGCGAATATATATAATTCATAAACTACTTGTTAACATTTGAAATAATGAAAATAATTTGTGAATCTATATAAAACAGGCTATTGGAGCTTTGTGAGCAGCAGATTTTCTCGCTCTATGATCTATATATGCTTAATACAAAATTGAGTCTAGAGCAAGCACAAATTTGTTTTTATGTCCATCTCAGCTTGGACTCTGTTCATAAGACACTCTCTGCATATATTCTTAACCTATATCAAGAGTTTACTCAATTCAGCAAGGCAAAAGACGAAAGCCTGAGCACATTTCTGATTGATGTAGTTTCTGTGGCAGGCACACACGACTAGGATCCACACATTCTGTGACCCACTTATACAATGAGATATGTTATTATTATTGCTTCATTCATATAGAATAACGTCAAGTTTCTGTGTCAAGTCATACAATATTGAAGCTTCAACACGTTGAGCGACTGTCAATGCGCCATGCAGAATGAGGCATTTTTTTTCATGTGAATCTTTCTCAAAACCCTAGCCTGGCTACATATGCTTCACTTATCTTTATACATATGTTAAGTAAAGATCAAAAATTGTTTATTTATGCTCGAATTGCCGGATTACTGAGATCATGAGATCATGTGAACGAGCGACCTTTGACTAGTCGCGACGTTTGACTAGTCTAAACTAAGTTTTAACTAAATTTTATTTTAATAATATTATTTATAATAAATAATATATATACTTGAAGATTATATATTTTTCATGTTATATATTTTAATAATATTATTTATAATAAATAATATATATACTTTAAAATTATATATTTTTCATGTTATATATTTTAATATTATTATTTATAATAAATAATATATATACTTTAAGATTATATATTTTTCATGTTATATATTTTAATAATAGTTGGCATATTGAAAAATTTAATTTAATTTTATTTTAATAATATTATTTATAAGACATTATATATACTTTAAAATATATAAATATTGTTAAAATATATATTAATACTTAAAACATATAAATCTTGTTAAAATATATATATTCATATTTTAATAATATTTGATATATTTACAAATAAATATTATTAAAATATATATTCATATTTTAATAATATTTATATATTTTAATAATATTTGATATATTTACGATACAAGCAAGTATGAAATTTATGTTTAATAATATCTCCAACTGTTGGGAGGCATTTGATAGATCGGCCAGCTAGGTTAAGATATTGCTAAAGTGCTATTGATGTATGTAGCACATGTTTGTAATGCTTAATTTTTAATGGAATGGCAGATTTTATTGAATATTTAAACAACTAAATTTTAGCGAGAGCTTAAACATTCAACTGCATTGCAGCTCAGATAAATAGTATCTCTCTGGCATGTTCTGCCTGTCTATTGCTACACATTTACTCTAAATTTAAAAAATTTATTATAAATATTTTATTTACTCAAAAATAAACCTGCCCTACTTTATTGTATAATTAACTAACTTCATAACAATTATAAAGTTTTTACCCTTTAAAACCCTTCATATATATTTATTCCCTCACAACCCTTTTTATCTCTAGCAAATCTAATGAGCCCCGCTCATTTAGCATTAATCAAGTTTGTCCTGTATGCAAAAGGAAGCTTCTCTTTGGTTATTCCTCTCAATTCATTTTATTCCCATTGGCATTGTCAAAAGTTAGCATAAAAACCTGTTAATATATGCAAAGGCTCTTTCATAAGGTAATTTGGTTATGTCATGGCGTTATATCAATAAAGTTTATCAAGCATAAGCCATGAAGCGTTGGCAACAATGAACTGTTTGAGTAATTGGCCAGCAATGACATGGCGTAAAAATCAAAGAAAGACATCAAATTAAAAATATTAATGACTCATAAGCCGCGTTGAGCGGATTCAAATGGGTGCAGCATCCGCTTGAAACAGTTTAAGCACATAAAAACATATTGAGGGGGAGTCCACTATATGAAGCCGCATAAAAGCCGCACCCGAAGTGACCGTAAAGCATTTACAAGCTTGCAATGAAGCTGCGAAAGTTGTTCGACTTTATGATTATTACTTGGGGGATATACACATGGCCAGCCACTGACCCACTCACCGCGAACTCTGCTGTCCTCTCCTTAGCTACCTCTCTCTACCCCTCTCTCTCTCTCTCCCCCTTAACGCACAAAAACATTGCGTCAGTGAGTGGTGTGGCAGCAGGAGTATAATTAAATATGAACACATATGTTTTCCCTTTATTTTCCAGTGTTTTTCACTGACAGAAAATCAATAAGAACAATGCCAGAGCAGGAGCCAGAAAACAAAGCCCAAGCTGCGGCACTTAGCCTTTTATTTACCCACATAATTATTAAGAGACGCGGCAAGAACATGAAATAGTTTATAATTTAAGCGCATTAAGTAAATCAGTTCACGTACTTAAGCCCTCAAATATTAATAATATGACAAACTGCGTCGGCTACAGACCTAATGACAAAATCATGAGTCGCGCTTGTGGTTGGGTCGCGACGACAGCTATCTAGAGATGGGCGATTCTGTTTAGTGTATTAGCCAACACTGGTTGCAGGCAAGGGTCTTGTCTTACAGAGGAGCAAATATGCCTGTTGACTGTTCAGTGTTGCATAGTAAATAGTTTTCCAACACTAATTGAAACATTTTGAAATCATTAATTATCACTCAAATCAGATCAGATTAAATTATGATTCTTATGCTGACAGTATTTTATTGAGTAACGTTGTGCAACACTATACGTAATTACTAGCCTTAGAGTTTCTTTACACTGAAAAAAATTAATAACTAAGAGAACACACGCATGTATGTAAGCAAGGGTACTATTTGCGTGCACAGTGTTGCATAGTGCTTGCAGAGCATAGTTTTTCAAGACTTTTCTTAGAATTCGTAGACAGTAAAATATATTAATTACTTTAAGATATGCTTTCTAACTTTTCCCATATAACAATTTCTGTCAATTACTAGTAAATGCAAGTTTCTCAACACTATTCCACAATATTTGCACTTTATCAACACTGATGATTCAGAGATTGTTTGATTTAAGTCATCCTCCCACTTGACTTAGCTCTCTGACACTTTCCAAGCACTCACGAGCATAGGTTACGCTGTAGCAGCTTCGTGTCACGCGCCCACCTCTAGCTAAAGCTAGAGTAAAGTTATGGCGAATGTAATATATATACACATTGAGTGCGTCAGAGCTGGGACTGCGCCTGATTTTTTTTCGCTTTTATGTATTTTTTTTTTTTTTTTTTGGGGTCTCCCGTGCGTCAGCTCTTAATATTTTATGTATATTTAAAGCGCTCGTTGGCTCCGTCACTTGCCGCAGACGTAATCAGGGCCTTAACAATCTTAACTCGCGGACATGGGCATATTATTAACAGCGGAGGGCGTGCCAGCGGACAGATAACAATCAGGAGAAGCCACTCAATATTTGCCGCTGACGATGCACGACGACGAGAGCACAGAACACTTTGTGCTTTCTATCGGAGTTCAATTAAAGGTTGTCAGTGGGGATGAGGGAGTAGGGGATGGGGAGGAGTAGGCGGTGTTGGTTGGGGGGTGGTTGTCAAATATAGCTGAGCAAATAACAAGCAGATAACAAGCTCATTTTCGTGGCACTTGCGGTTGCAGCGAGTGTGCCTCGAGTGGCAGTGGCAGTGGCAGTGGCAGTGGCAACTGAGGGCGCGCTGTCGATATGCCAGGCCAAAAGGCAACGGCGTGTTGTAGACACAAAATGTTGCATGCAACCTAATGCTGGAACTTGTTTAAATATAAATGCATGCACAGGCGAGACGTGCAGCTAGTTATGCTTTGTTGTTTCTTCATCTCGAGCAGCAGCAGCTGCGGCTGGCTGGCTGGCTGCTGCTGCTGCACTTGCCACAGAATTGTTGCATTAAATAAACGTTTTGTATTCCAAGCGTTCCCATTTCCACATTATGTGGACCGACCGCCTGCAAGGCACAAAGACGTTGATAGATTTGCATATATTCCAGCTCACACATGCCTGTGTGTGTGTGTGTGTGTGTGCGTGTGCCACATGCCACAATGGCAACTGCTCCAAGAAAGCAACTGGGGAATGCGAGCGCTTTGCGGCATCTAGTGCTATGCACAATGGCTTTTAATGAGTTTTTGTTCGGGCGTAATTATTCTTTTACACTAGTTGCAAGTCTGCACTTATAATCAGCATGTGGCAGAGTGATAGCTGAAGTTGCGCCACACAAAAAAGCCCGCTGGCGTTGCAACTGCTTCGAACAAACAAATGCCATTTGATGATATATGCTGCGGATGCGCATGATGTGGAGAAGCTTAGAATATATATATGACGGATGTATGTGCAGCTATATATACATATATATATATGTATATATATATATATATATATATATATATATATGTATATATATAAATAGTGAAAATACATTCCAAATTAATAATAAAATAAATAAATTAAATTTAATACATGAAATACATGACAAGACCCAAAATATGTGCAGCATAAAGATTGATATTCAATTAAATAAGTTAATTTTAATTTTTAATTAATATTAAATATATTAATTTAAATAAAATTAAATATAATATAATAATATTTAATTTTAAATTTAAATATAATATTTAAATATATGCAACATAAAGATTAAGGTTAAATTAAATTCAATTTATTTTTTAATTATTCTATTAATATTTAATTAATTTTTTTTTATTATATTGGCACATGTTTTCACTCTTGATTAAAATCGAAAACAAATTTCAAACAGAAATTCCAATTTTACAATTTTTTATGATTACTCATAAAAATCAGAGGAGAAACTGGGATCAATTCATTGTTAAACCGCGTCATGCCAGTCTCTAGCTGCACGAAAGATGGATGTCGAGCGTCTGAGATTATGTCAACAATTTGAAGTTTAAAGCTGGGGATTCTAAGAATAAATATCCAAGGATATGCATTGATGCGCAGAACTCAAAAATCAATTCATTAATCAAAGTCTGCATTTTTTAAGAAACAATTTAATCTTGGCGAGAGAACATATATATAATGCATACATCAAATAGCTAGTTAAGCTGTTAATAATCAAACAAAATGTATGCTCATTGTCTGCTAATATATTCAATATAAATGTATTTAATCGTAATAATTATTTAATGAACTGTGCACAGAAGCCAGAATGAGAATTGCAAAATGCAGCACATAAAATTCAAATGTTGCACAACAAAAGCTAAATGCATTAATCACAGACGCACACACACAGTTATATATATGTATATATATATAACATATATAACCACAGACAAAAGTTAAGTTTGGTTAGATTATGTTGTTGCTATTTTTGGCATTTACATTATGGGATTTGCATTCGGGCACAATGCTGTCCACGTTATTAGTGGCAGAAATGTTTTATGCAATTTGCCAGCTTTCAGCTTGCAAGCGGCTCCCTTGCCGCTGCCCGCTCCCCACCCCCACGCTCAATTGGCTGGCAGTCAATTATGCGAATGTTTACATTAATTTGACAACAAATTGCATTTGATTTAAAATGCAAAGCAAACACAATAGAAGCAGCGACCGCCGTCAACCGCCCTTTGCGCATGCCACGCCCACTTGCCAAACTGGCAGCTGCTATAAACAATTTGGGCATTTTGTTGATTTATGTAGCGCATCGGATGTTTTCTTAATTAAAATGTTATTAAAACCAACGACATCGGCGCCCAAATCAACGTTCACGTCAACCTTGTCAGGCGAATGCCAACAACTTTTCGCCTTTCAACCGAAAAATTCAATTGAAACTTGGCGTGTTTTTGAATGCACACACGCGCGAATACATACATGATTGTATAGGTATATGTATATATATATATACATATACATATATATATATACATATACATAAGTCTGGCATGCCTCTTGCATAACAACAAACAAAGAGAGCAGACGCATTGCTGTGCTCCCTCTTTGCCTTTGAAGCTAGCTCTGTAGTTATTTTTGCATAAATAAATTTCATATTTCATGGCTAAGAAATTAATTTATATTTATTCATGAAGAGTACGAGTCGAATAATTCATAGAGTGAAGACATTATTGCCTTGTTTGTTTGCCAACTTGAGCTGCTAACCATTTCGCCGCTTTTGAAGCTCGTGAAGTTGACATTTCCTAAATAAATTTATTTCTGCGTAATCTCGTCTTATGCAACTTATAATACATTAATCTGAATAGACCGTATTATATATATAAGAGTGTAATTCTGTAAATTCTAGTCCTTAACTAGTTAGTACGTAACTTTGCCAGAGTTACTTATTACTTTGTCTGCTTCAGATTAATACTCATCTCATATTTAATAACATGTTTAATCCGCGGAAATGTAATAATCACACTACACCTAGAACTCAGTTCATATTATCTATGTAAAATTTTGTAACTACAAATAGCTATACTAATTATATGGCAATTTTAAGAAAACTAGAATTGTTTTGTCATCACATTGCAGTTGCAGCTCGACAATTCTACTGAGCTTCTTCTAAAATTCTAAAATATTAATATATCTATATAAATATATAGAGTTCTCAATATCTATCACAATTCACTTGCCACCAGCTAACTGTAAGACTCTCACTTGCTTTTGTATACTCTACTCTATAAAAAAAATATATTTTTATATTATATCAAATTTAAGGTCAAATGTTCCAGAACTCCATTCTCTTCTCCTATGAACAGATTTTATTGTAATAACATTTTCTTGTATATATTTTGTTTGCAGCTCTTAAATTTACCTATTTGGCTCCCTTGTGTTCCAGTTCATTAAAATTTTCCAAGCTTTCAGCTCTCTCATGCCGTGGACTTTGCCCCACCTAATGCGCTGGCATTTTGCGGGGCTGCGTTATTATAGAATTATAAATAAATCTCATTAAAATCTAATTAATACTGAACCAGAAAAGCAACCGCACAAATTTGTTTATGTTTTGCTTTCTTTTTATTTATTTTTTGTTGTGCTTATTTTCAGAGATTTAATTAAGCTCCGCACACAATTATGGATATTATTGAAAGGCCATCAAACTATTAATGGGTATTGGGCATTCGCCATAATATTTTATAACTGGGATTATGTATAATTTATCTGTTAACAGACAAATCGATTGTTAATTAAAGAGGCGCGCTTTTAACATATGCAAACATATGTGCAGAGCCGCGTCACATACATATATAACTCTAAAATTTTTAGCCACTTAGCAACTCAAGTCCATAAAAAGTTAAGTACTCGACATTTTGTATAAATTCATTTATTTTTTTACTCATCAAATGTTAAATGAAATTCAGTTTTTTAGCTGCTGTGCAGGAGATCAATTTTATAATACCCTGGACGCATAAGGCTGACTGTAAACGGGTATATTATGATTTAAGTAGAAGAGTTTAACAGGCAAAAAAAAAATATCAATTATTAAATATATTTTAAATTGATTTGCTATAAATAAATAAAAAACATAAATTATTAAATATATTTTAAATTGATTTGCTATAAATGAATAAAAAACATAAATTATTAAATATATTTTAAATTGATTTGCTATAAATAAATAAAAAATATAAATTATTAAATATATTTTAAATTGAGTTGCTATAAATAAATAAAAAAATAAAAGTTTTTAAATATATTTTTAATTGATTTGACTAAAACTGTTTGCAATAAAAAAAATATATAGAATCCACAATATTAAGACATTGGCTAACTTAAGCAATAATCCCTTCATTTTGCTGTATTAATTGGTTTTTCATATTTTTCCCAAATTATATCAAGTATACGCCTTGCTACAAATTTCAAATTTTTTTGGATTTCATGAAAATTTAATTATCTTGTCTCAAAGTCGACAAAGTGTCTTAAAACCCTATAAATGAAATATTTTTATTTGGTTTCATGGAGTACAAAATTAAGAGATTAAGTATATTTGTAAGATATAAAATAGATAAATATATGTTTCTTTTACTAATAATACGAATTAACTTATACAATTCTGAAATATTTTTTTCTTGATATATTTCAGAATTTTTAAAATTAGAAAATCTGATATATTTGTTTAATTTATCATATCATATAACAATTATGAGTTTTTTTATTTATACAATCAGCTTTAGCAAATAAAGTTCTTAAACTCATTTGCTAGCCACTAAAAAAAATGTATAAACCAAAAGCAGCTGCAAGCCCATTACAGGGCATATGAACTATCGACTATAACACTCTTAGCTCTTTATATATATAAACATATCTGTATCTGCTTCACTTCTACTATATAGTATATACCCATATCTTATATAGTATATAGAAAACACACGAGTCTATGCGCCGCACAGTCAGTCAGCCAGTCTAGCCACGAGGCGCATGCCGCAGCAGCCGCGGGCGCTGGGCAACAATTTCAATTTCTTTTTTGTTGCGAAAAATGTTGTTTTCAATTTTCAACACTTTTAATAGCCAATTAATTAAATGGCCAAACAAAAACAATTACACATAGGTAACTCTGTGTGTGTATCCGTGTGCACACGTCTGCAAAAATTTCTCGGCAAACAATTTTTTATGTTTTATAATTTGCCCTTGCGAGGCTTTATTATTTCTAGGGCAGCTGCTGGACAATGGACTCCATTTTTCACAAAAACAAGGGAGACAAAAAAAAATACAATAATAATAAAACATATCTATCGTCGGCCATACATAAATCATGTGGGCATTAATATGCGAATACCGAAATGAATGCTTGTAGCTCGCTCGTATTTTATGCCTTTAACAATTGCGAATTATGATTTTTTTTAAACAAATGTCAAATGCGTATCGTAAATTATGAATGAATATATGAATACCGGCGACAGACTACAGGGAGCAAGAGCGCAGCATAACACACTCAATTAATAAAATTACTATTTATGGGATTTTGAGATACCCAAACACACACGCGGCATGTGTGAAGTGCTTAATGTGCAGCTTGTTGACCCCCCTAGGATTACCAGCAAATTGGCGTCGGCTCTCGCCAGTTCGCCCGCCTCAGTCACTGCGCAGACAAGGGACCCACAGCAGCAACAGCAACAACATCGCATCTTAAAACTTCTGTCAAAGTTACGTATTTATTTCTATGCATGAATTATTTATGGCCTGACAAAACCAAGCCGGACGCACCTTGGCTGCCTAATGTGCCCGGCAGTGTGCGCTGGGTGTTAAAACATCCATCCGAGCAGTAGGTGTATTAAAACTTATTTCCAACACACTCAAAAGGCATACAAAACTCCTGATGGCTATGCCAAGCACTTAAAGCCGTTTCGTTTCTAACACAATTTGATAAAATAGCGACAGATGACGACGCTGTAATACTCTAAGCCAGCTGGAGCAGCTGTTGCCACAAGAGCCTCCTTCAGTTGTTATAGGTTCAATGGCAGAAGTCATGCATAGATAATGGATGCTAATTGGTTAACAAATATGGGTAAAGCAAAATGGATAAAGAAAGAGTGAGAGAGAGGGAGAGAGGGAAAAGGGAGAGGGAGATAGAATGGAAAAATAGATGGTCAAATAAGGAAAAATATACAGAAAGAGAGAGAGAGAGGGAGGGAGGGAGAGATAGAAAAGATAGACATAGAAATGGTCAGCTTACGAGAAAGAGAGTTAGAGATATAAACTGACAAATAGATAAAAAATAGATAATAGAGATAAAAATAGATAGATAAGTGGAAAGATAGAAAAAGAGAGAAAGAAAGAGACAGACAGACAGATAGAGAGACAGACAGACAGACAGACAGAGAGAGACAGACAGACAGAGAGAGACAGACAGACAGAGAGAGACAGACAGACAGAGAGAGACAGACAGACAGACAGACAGAGAGAGACAGACAGACAGAGAGAGACAGACAGACAGAGAGAGACAGACAGACAGAGAGAGACAGACAGACAGAGAGAGACAGACAGACAGAGAGAGAAAGACAGATAATGCGACAGATATAGATACAAACCTTTATCTATCTATCTAGATAGACAGAGTGACAGATAGAGAGGTGAATATGTATTTACTCTCATGAAATTTTACCAAATATCATATAAGTAATTAATTTGTGTTCACATATATTAAATATAAGAAATATGTTCACTTAGAAAAATTAAATTGCTTTTATCAATTTGTAGACTAATCTTAACTAACTGTAGACTAATCCTAACTCATCTGTGGTGGGCGAGGCATTGGGGCTGCTGCTGTGGCATTAACAAGTGCCGAGGCGCGTTCTGCCTGTGGGCATTGCCTTGAGGTAAAGCCACGGCCTCTTCAAGTTCGACGAGGCCTTGGAGCGAGTGGCCATTGAAGCTAATTATCGCCTAAAGATCTCGTTGATTGCCGCTGCGCCTCTTCAACTAAAACAGATTCTGATAGAAGAAAATGAGGAGCGCAGAGAGCTGCTCTGATTTGCTTAAAGTTTAAGCGAATATTAAGCTGAGTCAAAGACAAATGTAAGCAGATTTATAAATTTCTTTCTATATGTATTTATTTATATAAAAATTTCAAGAACTCTGCATGCAGCAGCGTGGATAGAAATGGAAGTATTGCAAGACGACTTTGCTTGATTTGTAAAATGAATTAGTAAAGGACTAAGGAGTAAGGACTAAGAAATGCATATTTGATGATGAAGACACAAGTGAAGAAAATTTCTGGAAATATTTCTTAAATTCCTTAAACAACCGTATTTATATAAGTTCTTTAAATATTTCTATCAGCATTTTGCCAATCTTAGCCACTGCAAGAAAGCGTATCCAATTTTGATCTTAGATTGGCGCACCTCAAAATCAAAACAAGCTTCTTCCCCAGAGACTTAATATCTTGAATATATTTGTAGAAAAGAGAACAAATAAAATATATTTAAATTGAGCAAGCACAAATGATGTGCCAAGCAGACCCAAATGGCGTCTATCCAGTCCCGTTGCGATGCTATCAGAAATGTTGCCGAGTGTATCAAAAACTAAAGTGTGCAATGAAAACTTTTGCGGATTGCGTCAAAGATGCTTTGAGAAAAGTTTTGCAGCTGGCGCACCTGGCGCACCTTTGCCGCGGGCAGGCGGGCAGCGGTCCACACGGCTGAATGTGGGCAATCAAATAAAGAATTAGAGGACAACAAGTGGCTGGCAAAAGGCGCAAAGAGTTGTTGTCAGCATATGGATGAACACGAGACACTCGAGACACTCGACTGGCTACCACACAGTCCACACTCATGCATTGTTTTTAGGAGTCCTCGTTTTTTACAGGGTATAAGTGCTATAAATTTGACAGAGTTTTTGTTTGCACATGGGAGGGGCGTGGCTGTGGCCAGCAATTAAATAAAGGCTCAAAAACCACTACAAAACCAAAAAGAGTGAAAGGCAGCTAGAGGGTGGGAGCGAATGCCTAAGGAGTGGGCGGCTTGTGAAAGGAACAACATTAAAGCAGACCCAATTGAAGTGGCAGCATTTGTCACTGACAGACGTCGAGGCTCACAAAAAGCGTAGCTCGCAAGCAAAAAAAGCAAATACAATAAAGAGCAAATGACAATGCCTCAGTCGGGTATTAGCGACTGCATAATGCGCGCTCTTGAGTGGGTAGTTGAAACGTGAGAAGCTTCGATAAGCTTGCCCATTTCTGATACATTTTTAGATAAAAATTCAAATATTTTTTAGTTTCTGTTTACACATATGAGCTTACAAGCCAATACAGCCATTTTACATGCTGAGCGAGCAGAAGAAAAGTCGTCAGGAAGCCGGCGACAGCTGCCTCAAAAGATGATTCAATTATAGCCCAGGCAATCCGCATGGCCCATGGAAATGGCAAAGGCAATCGAATTCATATTATAATGGCAACAGGTGCGACACACCTTTTGACACGATTTGCCTTAGTCATTGCTTACTTTGCGGTGCCCCAAGAGATACCCTGCGCAGTTAGAAAATAATGAGACGATAATCAATATTTGAAATTTTCTTAGCCCAATACAAATACGATTCTGATAAGGAATAAATAAATTCGCCCAAAGTTGCCTAGGCTCACAGTTTGCCAACATAATTTACTTAAGTTCGTTATACCCTTTATTCGATTTGTACAGGGTATCAAGGCAACTTGATACTCAAACATGCTGATGCAGCTGCTGCTCGAAGAACATTCTGATGCATATTCAATTGATGTTTAAAACAATAAATTTCTCCAAGCCAAGACTCTTGGGCTTCAATGAGCCATAGATTGCATTCTAATAGGATTCAAATTGGAGATGTATCATGTGGTATCAATTATAAACATTTAAACTAAATTAAACATTTATAAACATTTAAAGTAACTAATTATATTTATATATTTATATTTTAATTTAGCAGCCGCCACTGCGTAATACTCTGTTCCACTATGTGCAACGGGCATTTAGGCCCCAACAATTGGTAAATAGAACATTTTTATTTGATCTCCTTCTTCCTCGTCTTTCGATATGCTCAAAATCAATTCAAAAGTGCAGAACCAACTCTCATAGTTTAAAAATTAATAGCCACGACCCTAGTGGACATATCAGGACATATCTTTAGGATTTATGAGACGAGAATAGTAACGATTATATATTGAAAATGGACAAAGGCCGGAAGCAACATTGAATTAAAATTAATTTATATAAAGCCATATAGCCTAGGCTAGGCTATAGCCTAGGCTATACAATGTTCCCAAAGTAAATAGGGGCATATTAGTTTCTTGCAATGTGTGTTCGGCCGTCCGTCTGTTCACATTTTTCTTGTGGGAAATTTTAGAAAATTAATTTTACTAAAATTTCCGAGATGAATTTTGATTAGGAATTTTGTTTATGAAAAATGGAACAGACGGCCGAAGGGCAGACACACAATGCATACACCAATATGCTCTTTTTGCTTTTGAAAACAGAGCATAAATATAGCCTAGCCTAGATCAGCACAGCAAATAGACAATAATTGAAAACAAATTATTTTCAAGAAATTATATTATTATAAAATTTTCAATCAAATGAGAAAAAATAAATTTTCTAAAATTTCCGACATGAATTTTGATGAGGAATTTATCTAATTTAAGAAGAGACAGAGACAAAAAACCAATATGCTCTTTATTCTTTCGGGAACAGAGTATGAATATAACCTAGCCTAGATCAACACAGCTAAAAGATAGATTTTAAATAAATGTGTAAAATTAATTTTCTAAAATTTCCCACAAGAAAAATGTGAACAGACGGACGGCCGAACACACACTGCAAGAAACTAATATGCCCCTATTTACTTTGGGAACAGAGTATGAATATAGCCTAGCCTAGATCAACACAGCTAATAGATAATAAATGTAAACAAATGAATTTCTCGGAATTGGCTAAAATTTCCAACATTCATTTTGATTAGAAATATTTCCAATGAAAAAAAATTAATAAAAATAATTTGTTTGTTTTTATACCCTGTTTTTTTTAATGGTCTCATTAAACAAGTTGTAATACTCACGCATGATGAGCTGCCGCTGATATAGTAGTTCCGCCAGGCACTATGTGCTGCTCGCCGAGTCGGCGAGGGGCGAGGCAATGTTGCTGTTGCTGTCCGAGGTGGAGAGGGGTCGGCAAATGCCGAGACGCGTTCGGCCTGGGGGCATGGCCTTGAGTATGGCGACGGCGGCGTCTAGTTCGAGGCCCTGCAGCGAGTGCTCGCCGACGCTGATTAAACGATCGCCCGGAAAGATCTCGTTGGTTGCCTCCGCAGCACCACCGCGTATCAGGCCACGTATCACAATCACACTGCCCTCCGCATCGAGCGGATCCTGATAGTCGAGTATGGAGAAACCGAAGCCCTGCTCTGACTTATCAATATGCACCACGGTCACCTCGCTGCTCCACAGCGCCAGGCCGGACATGTTGTCCAATGACTTGGAGCGCTGCATCGTTGCGGCGGCCGCAGCTGCTGCGCCGGCGGCCGTTGCCGATTCCGTCAGCGTCGCCGTGCTCGACGTGTACAGTGAGCTCTCCGACTGCGCCTTGGTCAGCAGATTCTGCAGACTCTGATGGCCGCCGGGCAGCAGGCTGCGCGTCTCGAACGCCTCCGGATTCTGGGAGGTGTTGATTATCGAGGGGGCGCGTGTGCCGCGTGCGCAGACCAGCTTCACGCTGGCCGGCAGCTCCTTGAGTATCTTGACGACATCGATGTGCCGCAGGCCCTGAAGCTTGTGCTCGTTGACCTGGAGCAGCTCGTCGCCCGGCCGCAGTATGCCCTGTTTGCCGACGGGACCGTCCTCGAGTATCGAGCGTATATAATGATGCGGACGCTTCTCAATGCCGCACTCGACGTCGACGGTGCCCTCGAGGCTGATCCCTAGACCTGAAAGTTTATTTATTTCGGCAACTAATATTTCACTTTCGGGAAACTCACTTTTCCAGGCCACCCGCAGCGATGCGGCGCTGGGGCTGGGGCTGGCCAATTTGGCGGGCGTGGCCGTATCAGTGCTCTTAAACGCTGGCACATCCGGCTCATTGGTGGGCGTCTTGCCATGCTCCGTCTCGGCGACGGCGACGGCGACGGCTGCCGCTGCAATCGACTCAGTCTCTGACTTTGACTTTGACTTTGGCTGCGGCCTCAATACCGACTCCGGCTCCGGCTCTGGACACTGCTCATCGGTGTCATTGCCACTATCATGATCATGGCCATGGCCATGGCCAAGCGCACGATCCATGCCGTTGCCATTGCCATTGCCAGTGCCATTGGTTAGAGGCGGCGCACTGTGATCGCTGCGGTCGAACATGTGCGACATATTCGAGTCGACGGTGTCCCGGGAGGGCAGCTCGGGATAATCGGGCAGCAGCTGGCCGTCCCCGGCATCGGTAACAATCGAATCGGCATCGGCGGATTTTGGCGGCAGCCAGCTGAGCGTCGCTATCGAGGGCGAGGCGGGCATGGATAGCTGCGATTGGGCGTCGCCATCGTTGGCATTGGCGCCGCTGCCGCCCACCTTCATATCGGTGAGGGCCACCTGCAGATGCTCGAACTTGCGGCCGCGCAGAAAACGCTCCAGCGTCAGATGCACCTCAATGTCCGTGTTGCGCAGCAGCTCCACAGCCTGATGATTGGTCACGCCGGCCAAGGTGCGGCCATCGACGGCCACGATGCGATCGTTGATCTGTATTTGGCGGCTCATCTCGGCGGCGCTGCCCTCGATGATGCTCTTCACAAAGATGCCCGAGAGATCCTCCTCCTCGCAGACGTAGCCGGCCACAGTTATGCCCAGTCCATAGACATTCTTGTGCAGCTCCACCACATACGTTTCCGTCTCCGGCGAGTCCACGTATGTCGACGGCGACTCGGACTCCACAGAGCAACAGTCGCCGTCGCTTGCCAACTTTTTGCCGGCTATCACATGTTGCTTTCGTTGTTGCCCATCCCCCGCCTCCGCCTCCGCCTCCGCCTCCTCGTTGTCCTCCCCGTCGTCGTCGTCGTCATCATCATTTTGCCAGCGCTGGCCCAATGGCAATTGCAGCGACTGTCGCGCCGTTAGCAGCGCTGTCGACGGAGGCGGCGACAGTATGGAATAGGGCACAATGTCGACATCCTGCAGGCAGCTGCTGCTGCTGCTGGCCAGATTGCCGGGTATCGGCGGCAGCGGCAGATCGGCCAGCTCCGTGTCGGGCGCCGGCAGCGGCGCCATCGATGACAAGGGCAAGGTCAGTGGCAGTGGCAGTGGCAGCGGCAGGGACAGGGGCAGCGGCAGTGGCAGCGGCAGTGGGACATTGCCCTGGTCGGCTGTGTCGCCAGTTGGGGCGCCAGTGACCAGGCCAACCAGACTGCCCACATCGAGGGGTGTCGTCGCCGTGGCCAAGCTCGGATTTTGAAAGAGATGCCGCGACAGTTCTTCCGGGTCGGAGAGGAGCTTAGTTGGTATAATGGGCGCATGACTGGCCAGCGTATGATAATCGATGGCCGTCGGCTCCACGGGCCGTGCCACAATCAGACGCACCTGAGCTCCGGTCTGACGAAGAACTGTGGCCACTTGCTCCGAGCTGAAGCCGCGCAGATTGACATCGCCTATCTGCAGCAGATGATCGCCCAGCTGCAGTCGTTGATCGCGCTCGGCCACGCCCCCCGGCGTCAGCGCCTTAATGACAACGCCCGTGCTGCGGCCGCCCACCAAAATGAAGCCCAGGCCATTGCCATCGTTGATCAGATCGATAACCTCCACCTGTGACCATTCGGTGCTCAACACCATCGCGCTGCTGCTCCAATTGTTGCTGCTGTACGTGTTCCCTTGACTGTGGTGCGGCGGCTCCAGCTGGCTGCTAACATGTCCGCTGGTGTTGGTGCTGATGGTGGCGTTGCTGGTGGCAATCAGCTTATTAGTTTTATTCCCGCTGCTGCTCTTGGCTTATCTTTCGCTTTCACTTGTCTCTGTTATTCAGCTGCGGCTGTCACAGTTGCAGTTTGTAGTTGGGTTTATTCAGCTTTGCCACATTCGAATAACGATTATGGCCCGGCCGGGTAACGGCGCCTGGC